>CAJGYO010000007.1:45795655-48195655 GCA_904845875.1 Miscanthus lutarioriparius
ATCAACCTCGCTACCGGATCCTCCCCCGTATTTAAGCCGTCTCCACGCCACCCGAGAGCACAACACACCTCAAATCCGCCACATTCAAGCCACGAGGGTACACGCTACTCTCCGCCATCTCACCACTCCCGGTCGTGGGCATTCGTCTTAGTATCGGATTAGCCAAGTAGGCTTACCGGAGTATGTGACTAGTACTACAAAGTGTCTCGTTCAGAAGATCCACAATGAGTGGCCTTTAAGCGACATAGTCGGCAACATTACCCAACATTCAAGATAAGCCACCCAACTAGTCTCTAGTTCATTCTACCTTCATTCTTTCTTTCTTTGGCCAGTATGCCATCTTTGATTATATCGAAACTTTTACTTTGAAAAGCCTACCATAAAGCATACTAAGCAATTCTACGCCATTGTAAATGAAATCATCTTCAAGGATGGTAAACAATTAACAAGGTAGGCAATGTATCAAGTAGGTAACATTTGAATAAACAACTTAATGCGATAAGTAACATAAGTGATAAACTTTTCAAAGTAAACAAGGTAATGGTGTAATGCATAAACCGGGCTTGCCTTCGATGGCGATTTCCTGGTTAGGATTAGTACCACAATTATCAAATCCCGCGACAACCGGGGATTCTTCCAGAACTTGCTCAACTAGAATCGTTTCGTTCTCGGGTTCTACATGAAATGATAACATATGCTTTAACATGATGATAATGTAAACATGATGCTTTCACGGTACATGAAATGTAAAAACACCCGCAAATGATTTTATTTCACGGTACAGTTGCAAGCCAACAAAACCAACTTGCAATCCTACCATTAAGAACCATACATGTGACTTGACCAAATGGATCTTGGGACCCTACTAGTCACACTACACGACCCAAATCAAGATCAAACCCTAAACCTACACTTAGGGTTTACCTTTATTTATTTTTGAATTAATTTAGAATTAAGCTCAAAATGAACTTGCTCCAAATGATCTCAAAAATTTACACAAGCATCCTCATGATAAATTAGTGTACCAAAATAAATTTCATAATTTTTGGAGTTATACAGTGGCCTACAAAAATCATGGAAATTGCATTTATTAATTAATTGACTGAATTTTTGAACATTAAAAATTTATCCAAATTTCAAATTTCAAATTTTTAAATCATACTAGAACATGTACAGAAGCTACACAAAAATTTTCAGAATTTTTGGAGCTATGATTATTTTTCTACAAATTTCCAAAGATTTAGTACTATTCACAAATTAGTAAAATAAAAATTTTCCTTTGTTCTTCTTCCTCACTTCAGACCGATAGTGGTGACCCCCCATCGGTGACTCAAGCAACCACCGGTGGCGCTACCCTCACCGACCAGCCACAAAACGCGCCGGTGGTGACTCTCCGGTGAGACGGATTGCACCTACATGATCTACACCATGTCGCGAATCTATCCCAATCCTCGTAGCAATGAAAGGGCACACCGGATAGAACTCTACTCCGGCCATGGCGGCTTGGACCCGACGGCGGTCGATGTAGCTAGTGCTACGGTGCAGTAGAGTCAAAAGAAGAGTGAGCATCACGCTCAGGAGCTCACCATGATCACGATGATGTACTTGGTGCAGGCGGAGACGTACTGAATCGCCCTGGCCACGGTGAGGTGGGTCGCGGCGGAGCTTCGGCCAGCTCCGAAGAAGATGACGTCAGCTGGTGGTGCTGATCGGCTAGAAGCGAGGGCGAAGCAGGTCAGGAATGAGCGGCAAGGTGAGGCGGAGCTGCTGGCCAACATAATTGGCCTGAGGTGGTCCGACGAGGATGAATTGGACGATCGCGGCAATGTCACCGGCGGCGAACAATCGACAGAAAACTCCGATTGACGACAACGAACTCCTATTTATAGCAAGATGGAGGGCGTACGGTGATGACAGCACACAGGCGAACTCGCCACGGAGGTTTGGGCGTGTCCTGCTTGGCGTGAAAGCGGTGAAACCCGATCGGCAAAGTGACCTCGCGTGGTGGCCGTGACAAGCAAGAGAGAGGTGGAGGTGAATTTTTGAAATAATTACAGAACTGCCACTGCATTCATTTCTCAAATTACTCAGAAATTTTCTAAAGAAGTTGAAAATCTCCAAAAATGAAAGTTGTTCAATTTTTCAAACTCTACAACTTTGCTTCTAGGAACATTTTCAAATTCTGCCTCCATTTTGAAATTTGAATTTGGGGTGCATTTGAGCATTTGAATCATTTCAAAATTACTCCAAATTTTGTATGTAAACTTGAAAAACTTTGAATACCAAAGTTGATCTTTATAAAATAATCTCCAACTTTGCTTTTTGCCTCAACCCCAAATTCCTCATGGATTTTGAATTAGTAAAAAGGGGCAAAAAGGACTTATATAATTTGAATATGAATTCAAATTTGATTTGTCTTCCTTTCACTTAGATTTTGATTTTTGACCAGTAACATGGCCCATTAGGATTATTTGAGTCAAAGAACATATGACCTCACATGATCACATGAAATTTAACCCTTGTGGTCATGATCTGTATTTAGGGTTTTTGAAACACATCACATGAAATAACAACATTATGAAATAAACCTTATTTAGTGAATGCATTCAAAACTTTATACTATATGAATGCTTTGCAATGCACATGATGACATGTCAAATTTTAGTATTAGGTCAAAACACCAGAGGTGTTACATCGTCATTATCCACACCACCGGCTTGGCAGGCAAGCTGATAGTCTTCGAGCCATAATCTAGGGTTTGTTTCCCTAGAGTACTTTAGGATATTGGTTGGTGGCCGGTACCTTGGTGGGAAGGCAGTGTTGAGGATGTGCCGGCCGAAGGCCTGAGGGCCTGGTAGGCCGGGACTCGGGCTCCGGTCTTCACCACTATCATAACGTCCACCATGACGAGGATGATAGCTACGGCGGGCTCCCTCTCTCGGATCATTGTGGGTACGTCTGCGAGTGTCGAGGGTGCTGTGTGCGTCGTGGTTGTGGCTGAGACGCTGATGTACCAAGACCACGATGTAATGCCTACAGCCCTGTGGTGCCTGGTGGACTGATGCATCCCTGGCGAGGCGCGCCGAGGGCGTGCATTGGCTAGTGTCGAGCTCGCATCACTGAGACAACGAGCTCTCTGCCTACTGTGCTGCCGCACACTCGAGCAGCGGGTGAATCTCATGGTGGGCCCGATGATCCTCGGGCGCCGCGGCCTCTAGAAGACCATGGAGCAGAGCGGTTGCGGCGGCGATGTACTGACTTGCCCAAGCGAAGAAAGGAAGGGCTTCATTGTTGGTGATGATCCTCCGGTTTACATCACGGGCCATGGCACGTGCGCGCCCACCGTCTCCGTGGTGTTCGATCTCTCAATCGAGCTCCGTGCACTCCTACACAAGCTGGATTCATGCTTCCTCTATCTCCCACTATCGGGCTTTCAGCTGCTCCACCCCCATGCGAGGTGGGGCCACTGTCTCCTCTAAGGTTTCATCACTGAGGTTGCCCACCGGGGTAGCCTCCTCCATGGGGATGCTTTCAACATGTCCCTCGGGGGTACCCGTCATGAAGCATTCTCGGGAGGGGTGATGGCTCCCCCTGCTAGAGTTAGAGCCAGAGGATGACTCTGGCTCCTCTATGAGGAGGTTGTGGAGAGATTCCATGACATGTTCGATCACCCCCACGAACTCATTGTTCACGGGTGGTAGGACCATGTGTCGTGCCACAAAGTGGCTAACAGTCGTCGTAGCATTGCGGAGACCGAACGGAAGCGCTATTGGGGCGTTCCGTATGTGGTGTTCCGGAGAGAGGGATCCTCCTTCGGAAAACCGCGCCATGTCATTGGTGTCGGAAAGGGTGAGGTGGCACTGGTCCTCCCTGGACTGCTGGGGTCCCAGGGAGACACCGAGCCAGCGCTCAAGCCACTCGTAGTTGAGGCCGATGGAGGGGAGAGATTGGATGGCGGTGTGAGCCAATGCCAACTCTCCTCCCACCATGATGATGAAGTCTAGGTTCCCGAAGTGCACATGTGCACCTAGGACCCAGCTGATACCATGGCTAGCCATCCGTGGCCTGATGATAATGTCGGAACGCGCAAAGGTCCCCTACTTGGCGTGCCAACTGTCGGTGTTTCGAATAAACACCAACTAGTAAATTTATATTTGTTGTGCGTTAGGCCTAGATGGTGTGCTAAAGGACACAAGGTTTATACTGGTTCAGGCAGAATGTTCCTACGTCTAGTTTGCTGCTTGCTCATGTTATTAGCACTAAAAAAGGTTCATAGTAGGGGGTACAAACAGTCGAGAGAGGGATAGGTCCCAAGTCTCTGATGGAACGGTCGAAAGGATGCCAAGAGCTCGGTTGCTATTTGGTTGTGTGTTATGTGATGTGTTGTGTGTGGAATCGATCTGTCCCCTTAGTGGGGTGCCCTACCCTCCCTTTTGATGAGGACATCACTCCACCATCATGCAAGGTCCAATGGCCCGAGCTCGAATGCGTTAACTCAATTTAGAGGTGAGCTCGTTCTTAAGCAATCCTTTTCATACTTTTGAGAATAGATTACTACCTAATGATGTTATCTTGCTTAGGGACATAGGAGAGGGTCATGAGGAACTTGGAGAAAGGAATATAGGTGGAGAAGATCAGCAAGGACGACCAACACAAGCTGGGGGCCCAGTCGAACTGAAGTTTGAGCCCATCTCAGGTTCTAGGACCAGTCTGTCATAAAACTGGTCACGCGGGTGAGTTTGGGCTCCGTTTTCAATGATCCACATATGGATGGAAAGCTAATTAGATAAGGAAGCCAATGCAAGTGGTCTCACATCAAAATCTCTTCGGAATCAATGGGAGTCATCGAAATAAGTCAGCGTCTAGAATCTGCCAGGGTGCTGCGACACCGTCTTTTGGTCCGTTGGACCGTGTATCGTGTTTGGGCCCATTAGGGGGCGCATCTAGGGGTCTTTGCATGACCCTAGAGTCTTCATAAACTGCCACCACCCCTCCATTAGGGTTGGGTTTTGCTTAGATTAATCTGTCAAGAACAGTTTCGCCGTTCTTCGGTTTGTGAGACCCCAACTTCGTGAGATTAATCATTCATCAGTAATTTGGTTGTTTTCTTTCTTGTTCTTTCTTGTTTTCTTTGTTGCATAGGCAGGGATTAGGCTTCTTGGTGAGGTCAACCAGATCCATGTCTCGGTTGATAACTAGAGGAGTTGTGGTGCTAAGATTGCAGGGTTTGATCTTTCGATCTGAAGCCGGATCGGTGTGTCATTCTCCGCCACAATGATAGTTACCTCTACTTGACGGAAGATCGGGATCCCCGTCCCCATTAAGTGGTATCAAAGCTAAGGTATACCGTAAACTTCACATTTATCCCCTACTTTTGAGTATTTCGCATTCGTCCCATGGTCTAGTGCCATACTCGTTTTTTTTCCTGTCATAGAACCTTCCGCGCCATAGCCTTTGCATATTTCGGTTTTAGAGTTCGTCATTTTGAGTTTGTGTCCTAGTCAAGGTATTGTTGCTGGTTAGGTCATGTTAGAGTCTACTTCGTGTGTTTTTCCCCATCGTTTCCATCAAATCCTTGCTGACGTGACCAATTTTGCGCGCATTGTTCCCGTTTTGTCCTCTAATTCAGAGCCAATTCTTAAAATTGGTCTATTTTTCGCGTGCGAACTCCAATTTTGACGTTCCATATATCAAAATTGAAAAGCAAAAAATTTTGGATCCCCATCCCCATTACCTTTTATAGTCCAAGGAGGAGCAGGGATTATAGATGGGAGAAAGAGGAAAAACCAGAGGTAGAGAAGGTCCTTTGAAGGTGCCGGGTCTTCCTTTTCCCTTGAGCCTGCCGTGCTGACATGGCAGACGGTGGTAGGGATAGCACATTCGTTGATCCTGATAGGGCCGTGCTCTGGCTTTGTTCAGCAACTGGTCACGTCCCATCCTACTCCGGCGGACGGTGTGGTGTGCCAGGGTGCTGAGCCGTGACCCTACGGGGAGCAGACTGGGGAGTGACCATATGTCTGTTACTATAGATGATGTGAGTTCCCTCCTAGATTGTAGTGGTTGTTGTATGCTTATGTTAGGATCCGCATTCGAGGGCTGATGGCGGCGCCCACAACACTGTAAGATAAAAGTCAGCGCCTACAACACTGTTCGGGCTCTGTCATGCCTGGAAGGGCTTAAAGCACCCGTCTCGTCATATCCTGACGGTACTTGTCCATAGGCGTGCAGGGTACGGTCCTCGGTACTACGGTTGACTTGAGCATCCTATCTTACCCTGTGCTCATCATTATGAAGAAGCAGGGGGCGAATATTTGGGTGAGGTGGAGCCTACCCCGAGATGTCAAGCGAGGCGGAGCCAGCCCTCAGACATCGGGCGAGGCGGAGCCTGCCCTAAGACGTTGGGCAAGGCTGAGCCTGCCCTAAGACATCGAGCGAGGGGGAGCATGTCCTCGGACATCGGGCAAGGCGGAGCCTACCCTCGGACATCGGGCGGGGCAGAGCCTGCCCCCAGACGTTGGGCGAGGTGGAGCCTGCCCTTGGACATCGGGCGAGGCGGAGCTAGACCTCGGACATTAAGCGAGGCGAAGCCTGCCCTCGGACGTCGGGCGAGGCAAAGCCAACCCTCAGCCATTGGGCGAGGTGGAGCCAGCCCTCAGCCGTTGGGCGAGGTGGAGCCAGCCCCCCTCAGTCGGGCGAGGCAGAGTCCAGCTGTCGGGGGTTGGGCGAGGCGGAGCTAATCCCTTAGGGGTTGGGCGAGGCGCAGCCAACCTTTGGTCGTATGGGCAAGAAGTGTAGTTGCATTCTTGTCTGTTAATAACCATCAATGTTTGACAATTATTGGCTCCACCTCTTTGGGTACCCCAGTATTTGGTCCCCGACACTACCCCAACTCAAATATTGGGAAAGATCAACGCACATGAGATGTATATGCACATGACACCACAAGATGGCTCTTCTACCACCAAGAAGAAAGACTTGGCATTCAAGGCTTGCCAAGAGAAGGGCAAAGCAAGAATTGAATATGAGAGCTCAAGTGATGATGAAATTGATGATGCAAGTCTTGCTTTCATGGTGAGAAGAACCGCCAAGATGCTTAAGAAGCTCAACAAGAATGGTGTCAAGTTTGATGGTAAAAAGAAGTTCTTCACTAGCAATAGAAGGAAGCCAATCTCGGAGATGGATTGCTATAATTGTGGAGAACTTGGTCATCTCGCACATCAATGCCCCAAGCCAAAGAAAGACAAATACAAGAAGAAGTACAAGGGCAAGAAAGATGACTCAAGCAATGAAGATTATGATGAGAAGAAGAAAAACAAGCCATACAAGAAGAAGGATGGCAAGAAGAAGGATTTCCACAAGAAGAAGAAAAATGGCAAGGCATACATCGTTGGTGATTGGCTCATAGATATTGATTCATCAAGTTGCTCATTCGATGATGATAGTGAGAATGAGAAGGTGGCCACTATTGTGATTGACTCTTCACTATCTTCACCGACACCACCGCCATCATCCTCTACACACCTATGCCTTATGGCCAAGGGTGAACGAAAGGTACAAAGTGATGATGAGAGTAGTGGTGATGAACATGCTAGCAATGATGATAGTGATAGTGATGATGAATTTGAATCACCTTCCTATGATGATCTTGTCAAGTTGCTTAACCAATATACTAAGATCATTAGAAAGACAAGAGCTAAAAATTAAAAGCTAGAACTTAAGAATGACTCACTTTTAGCTAAATGTGACATAACGGAAAATGCTAGTGTTGAGCTTAGAGAAGCAAACGAAGTTATGTCATCCAAACTCAAGGAGCTCAAATCTTCTAAGAAAGAGCTTAAAGAAAAACATGATAAACTTGAGGGGATACATAATGAGCTCATCACTAGCTACAATATGCTAAAAGAAGAATATACAAATCTCAAGATCAATCATGATAATCTTGTTGTCTCTCATGAGCTATTATCCAATGAGCCACATGATGCTACTAACCATGTTATTAAGATTGATATAGCTACATCATGTGATGATTTGATTATTGAGAGCATTGAGCAAGGTTCTAGTAGCAAAGGCAAGCAAATAGTTGAGTCCGACAACTATGATGAGTATGTTAAGATCAAGAATGAGAATGAGAAGCTCAAGAAAGATCTTGAAAAGCTATCAACCACCAATACTATTGTGATAGAGAACCTTGACCATGATAGTGATCTAGCTCTTGAGAATGAGCATCTCAAATAAGAGAACAAGAGACTAGAGAAAGAGAAAAATCATGATGAACTCAAAGAAGAGAACAAGAAGCTCAAGTTAGAAAAAGAACATCTCAAGACTGGCTTGAGCAAGTTTACAAGAGGTCAACATCTTCAATGCTTGTTTACCAAGAAGGAAGTGGTTGTATCTAAGAAAGACGATGATCAAGTTATATTCAAGGGATTTAGATACAACAACCTATATCTAGTGGATTTCACCTCCGAAGATGCTAACTTGAAGACATGCCTATTCACCAAAACATCACTTGGGTAGCTATGGCATAGAAGACTTGCTCGTGTTGGGATGAGTTCACTCAAGAAGCTTATGAAGAATGAATTGGTGAGAGGGTTGAATGATGTGAAATTTGAGAAGGACAAGCTTTGTAGTGCATGTCAATCCAGCAAACAAGTTGCAAACACTCATCCTACAAAAGCTTTCATGTCAACAACAAGAGTGCTAGAGCTCCTTCACATGGACTTATTTGGACCAACAACTTACAAGAGTTTGGGAGTAAATCTTTATTGTCTTGTGATTGTTGATGACTACTCTAGATATACATGGGTGTTCTTCCTTCATGACAAGACCAAAGTTGCATCATGTTTCAAGAAGTTTGCCAAGAGAGCACAAAATGAGTTTAAAGTGAAGCTCAAGAAGATAAGAAGTGATAATGGAAAAGAGTTTGACAACATAAACATTGAAGCTTATTGTGATGAAGTCAGGATCAAGCATGAGGTCTCCGTAACATATACTCCTCAACAAAATGGTGTAGTTGAGAGAAAGAACCGGACACTTATCACACTTGCAAGAACAATGCTTGATGAGTACAACACACCCGAAGCTCTATGGGAGGAAGCTATCAACACTGCATGTTAAGCTTCCAACCGCCTATTCCTTCAAAAGTTTCTTGGCAAGACACCTTATGAGTTGCTCAATGGGAATAAGCCGGACGTCTCATTTTTCTGGGTGTTTGGTTGCAAATGCTACATCTACAAGAAGTGGCAACACCTAGGGAAGTTTCAAATGCAACCATCCGATGTTGTAAGAAAGATTTTGAGTGTCCTCCCCATTGACAAATATGGGCATATTGTGATCATGCTACATCAAGGTGATCTTTCCACCGCTATACTGACACAAATCTTGGGGAAGATCAATGCTCATGAGATGTACATGCACGTCACACCTCAAGATGGCTCATCCTCTACAAAGAAGAAAGAAAAAGACTTAGCATTCAAAGCTAGCCAAGAGAAAGGCAAAGCAAGGCTTAAGTATGAGAGCTCAAGTGATGAAAAAGTTGATGATGAAAGCCTTGCTCTCATGGTGAAGAAAACCGCCAAGATGCTAAAGAAGCTCAACAAGAGTGGCATCAAGTTCGATGGCAAGAAGAAGTTCTTCACAAGCTCAAGAAGAAAGCCAATCTCCAAGATGGATTGCTACAATTGTGGCAAACTTGGTCATCTAGCTCACCAATGCACAAAGACCAAGAAAGACAAGTTCAAGAACAAGAACAAGGGCAAGAAAGATGACTCAAGCAATGAAGATGAAGATGAGAAGAAAAAGAACAAGCCATACAAGAAGAGAGATGGCAAGAAGAAGGACTTCCACAAGAAGAAGAAGAAGAGTGGAAAGGCTTACATCGTGGGTGATTGGCTCACGGACATTGATTCATCTAGTGGATCATCCGATGATGATAGTGACGACGAGAAGGTGGCCGCTATTGTTATTGATTCTTCATCATCTTCACCGCCACCACCACCATCATCCTCTACACACCTATGCCTTATGGCCAAAGGTGAACGAAAGGTATCACATGATGATGATAGTAGTGGTGATGATCATGCTCATAATGATGATAGTGATAGTGATAGCGATGATGATGAATATGAATCACCTTCTTATGATGATCTTGCTAAATTGTTAAATAAATACACTAAGATCATTATAAAGACTAGAGCTAAAAATGAAAAGCTTGAGATTAAGAATGATTCTCTTTTAACTAAATGTGATGTAGCGGAAAAGGCTAATGTTGAGCTTAGAGAAGAAAATGATGCTATGTCATCCAAACTCAAGGAGCTCAAATCTTCTAAGAAAGAGCTTAAAGATAAACATGATAAACTTGAGTGGGTGCACAATGAGCTCATCACTAGCCACAACAAGCTAAAAGATGAATATAATACTCTTAAGATTAATCATGATAATCTTGTTATTGCTCAAGAATTTCTATCCAATGAGCCACATGATGCTACTAACCATGTTGTTAAGATTGATATAGCTACATCATGTGATGACTTGATCATTGAGAGCATTCAGCAAGGTTCTAGTAGCAAGGGCAAGCAAGTGGTTGAGGCCGATGATTATGATGAGTTTGTCAAGCTCAAGAATGATAATGCAAAGCTCAAGAAAGATCTTGAAGAAATCAAAAGCCACAACACTATTGTGCTAGAAACTATTGATCATGATGGTGACTTGATCCTTGAGAATGAGAAGCTCAAAGAAGAAAACAAGAAGCTCAAGGAAGAGAAGAACAATGATGCTCTTAAGGAAGAGAACAAGAAGCTCAAGTTGGAAAAAGAGCATCTCAAAATTAGATTGAGCAAGTTCACTAGAGGCAAGTATCTTCAAAGTGAGCTCCTAATGAATACCATCATGAAGATGGATAGAAGTGGCATTGGGTACATGGCAAATCAAGAGAAGAAGAAGGCTCAAGCTCAACAACAACAATCAAAGCCAAAGAGATGCTTTGAGTGTGGACAAGAAGGCCACTTTGCTCATGAATGACAAACTCCACCACCACAACCCTTGCCCAAGCATGCTAGACCCTTTGCCTTCAATGCTCACTACATGCTTAGAAAGGATTCTAGTGGAAAGATGAAAGTGATGTTCTTAGGACCTCCCAATAAGAATAGGCCTAAGAAAATTTAGGTTGCAAAGTCACTTGTTGAGAAGGTGAAGGCAACTCAACAAGTTTGGGTTCCTAAAGCTTGATCTCTTATGTGTAGGTGAACTACAAGACCAGTGGAAGTCATTGGGTTATTGATAGTGGTTGCACACAACATATGACCGGTGATCCTCGTATGTTCACCTCACTAGATGAAGAAGTAGATGGACAAGAAAGAATCACATTTGGTGATAATTCAAAGGGCAAGGTTAAAGGATTGGGCAAAGTGGCAATATCTAATGATCATTCAATCTCCAATGTGCTATATGTTGCTTCATTGAGATTTAACTTGCTATCCGTTGGGCAATTGTGTGATCTTGGCTTCTAATGCTTGTTTACCGAGAAGGAAGTTGTTGTATCTAAGAAGGATGATGAACAAGTGATATTCAAAGGATTTGGATACAACAACCTATATCTAGTGGACTTCACCTCTGAAGATGCAAACTTAAAGACTTGCCTATTCACAAAAACAACACTTGGGTGGTTATGGCATAGAAGACTTGCTCATGTTGGGATTGAGCTCACTCAAGAAGCTAATGAAGAATGATTTGGTGAGAGGGTTGAAGGATGTGAAGTTTGAGAAGGACAAGCTTTGTAGTGCATGTCAAGCCAGCAAGCAAGTTGCAAATACTCATCCAACCAAAGCTTTCATGTCAACCACAAGAGTGCTAGAACTCCTTCACATGGATTTATTTGGACCAACAACATACAAGAGTTTGGGAGGAAATCTTGATTGTCTTGTGATAGTTGATGATTATTCAAGGTATACATGGGTATTCTTTCTTCATGACAAATTCGAAGTTGCATCTTGCTTCAAGAAGTTTGCCAAGAGAGCTCAAAATGAATTTGAAGTGAAACTCAAAAAGATTAGGAGTGACAACGGCAAAGAATTTGACAACACAAACATAGAAGCCTATTGTGATGAAGTTGGAATCAAACATGAAGTCTCCGCAACATATACTCCTCAACAAAATGGTGTAGTTGAGAGGAAGAATCGGACATTGATCACTCTTACAAGAACTATGCTTGATGAGTACAACACCCCCAAAGCTCTATGGGCGGAAGCAATCAACACCACTTGCTATGCATCCAACCGCCTATTCCTTCAAAAGTTCCTTGGCAAGACACCTTATGAGTTGCTCAATGGGAAGAAGCCAGACGTCTCCTTCTTTAGGGTGTTTGGTTGCAAATGCTACATCTACAAGAAGCGGCAACACCTAGGGAAGTTCCAAAGACGTTGTGATATTGGTTTTCTTGTTGGTTACTCATCAAAGTCCAAAGCATATCGAGTATTTAATCATGCCATCGGCTTGGTTGAAGAAACATATGATGTGGAATTTGATGAATCTAACGGCTCCCAAGGAGCACATGAGAATCTTGATGATGTAGGTGATGAACCATTGACGGATGCCATGAAGAATATTCCAGTTGGAGACATCAAGCCTAAAGATAATGAAGATGATGTACAAGTGATTGATCCACCTTCTTTATCAAATGTGCCACAAGATGGTGATAAAGATGGGAGAGTAGAAAATGATGATACTCATGTCTCTCATGATCAAATGGTGGCACAAGCACAAGATGTTGATGCTCCACAACCTCCCCCTCAAGTGGTTGATAGAAGAAATTCACCTCTACTACAAGCTCATCCACAAGATCTCATCATACGGAGTCCTTCAAAGGGTGTAATGACTCGATCTTAAAAACTTGCTTTATTTATTGAACATCACTCTTTTATCTTTTGTGTTGAACCTAAGAATGTAGAAGAAGCTCTTCAAGATTCAGATTGGATTAATGCCATGCATGAAGAGTTGAACAACTTTACTCACAATGAAGTTTGGACTCTTGAAGAACGACCACAAGGTGCAAGAGTCATTGGAACAAAGTGGGTGTTCCGCAACAAGTAAGATGATCAAGGTATTGTAGTGAGAAACAAGGCAAGACTAGTTGCAAATGGGTTCTCCAAGTTGAAGGGTTGGATTTTGGAGAGACCTTTGCACCGGTTGCAAGACTTGAAGCCATTCGTATCCTCCTTGCATATGCATCGCATCATGAAATGAAATTATATCAAATGGATGTTAAAAGTGCATTTTTAAATGGCTTCATAAATGAACTAGTCTATGTTGATCAACCTCCCAGGTTTGAAGACCCTAGATATCCTAATCATGTTTATAGGTTGTCCAAGGTGCTATATGGGCTTAAGCAAGCCCTAAGAGCATGGTATGAGCACCTTTGGGATTTCCTTATTGAGAAGGACTTCACCATTGGGAAGGTCGACACCACACTATTCACCAAGAAGCTTGATGGAGAAATCTTCATTTGTCAAGTATATGTTGATGATATCATCTTTGGATCATCGAATGAAGATTATTGCAAAGAGTTTGGTGAATTGATGTCGAAGGAATTCGATATGTCAATGATTGGAGAGCTTGCATTCTTTCTTGGTTTTCAAGTCAAGCAAATGAGAGAAGGGATTTTCATCTCTCAAGAGAAATATACCAAGGATCTTCTCAAGAGGTTCAATATGGATGAATGTAAGCCAATCAAGACACCAATGCCATCTAATGGACATCTCGACCTAGATGAGGGAGGTAAAACGGTTGATCAAACTCTCTACCGCTCTATGATTGGTAGCTTGTTATATTTAACCGCATCTAGGCCCGACATCATGTTTAGTGTGTCTATGTGTGGTAGATTTCAAGCTAGTCCTAAGGAAGCTCACAAGGTTGCCGTTAAAAGAATCCTTAGGTACCTTAAGCACACACCAAGCATTGGTCTTTGGTATCCCAAAGGAGCTAGATTTCAACTAGTTGGCTACTCCGATTCAGATTATGCCGGTTGCAAAGTTGATAGGAAAAACACATCCGGAGGGTGCCATTTGCTTGGTAGATCACTTGTGTCTTGGTCCTCCAAGAAGAAAAATAGTGTTGGTTTGTCCACCTCTGAAGCAGAATATATTGCCGTGGGTGCTTGTTGTGCACAAATACTTTATATGAAACAAACTTTGCTAGACTATGGTGTAGTTCTAGAAAAGGTACCTCTTTTGTGTGACAATGAGAGTGCGGTAAAGCTTGCTAACAATCTTGTTCAACACTCTCGCATCAAGCACATAGATATCTGCCATCACTTTCTTAGAGATCATGTTGCTAAAAATGGTATTTCACTAGAAAATGAGCTTGTGTTGTCCCTTGCATTGCATTGTAATATACAACATGTTTAATTTTTGGTAATGCATTTAGGCTTGTCTAACATGGTTAAGATAACCTCCGAAAAGCGTGTGAAGAAGCTTAACCTTGGATCAAACTTGATAAGCAACTAGAATTACTTTCAAGTATTGCATTGCATATGCATGTATGTTGTTTTGTCGTTTCCTTTCGATTACCATTTTATGGCCTATTTTCTTAAAATGAAGTATAGCCTAAGGCAAAATATTTTGAAAAAATTGAGGGTTTGAGAGAGGTCACTCACATCAGTCCCAATTGGTGTTTATTTGGGTCTTATTGAAGTTGGGACTTGATTGGGAACAGGCAGCGCGAAGGAAGATTAAAGATTTGCTAAAAAAGGGCGATCGGACGCTGCACCGGACTCTAGATTCCAGCGTCCAGTCAGTTCACATGAGGTGAACAGAAGCGCAAAGGAGTGACCAGACGCTGAAACATTGGATTCCTACGTCTGGTCAGATGGGTCCCTATGTCTGGTCAAGCAAAGAAGATGGACACAGGACCGACCGAACTCTGGCTACGTCCGATCAAGGGTAACCGGATGCGTTCGGTCACGACTTGAGGGGATTTGGACCTCTCTGTAGTTGATTGGACTCTGGGTGGCGGCATCTGGTCGTTACCACTAGAGCGTCTAGTCAGTAGAAAACGTGCGAATCCATAACTCTTTCTCCTTTCCTTATCCATCACATGGGGGCCACCATATAACCGCGCCGCTGTTTGACCTAAGCCCGCATCCACCATGACACCATGCCCGCGCCATCACGCCATCGCGCAGAGCCCTAGCTGTGCCTCCAACGCTCGCCTCGCGCCCATGCCCTAGCCATGCATCAGCGCCGCCACGCCCGCGCTGCATTGCTCCGCTGTGCCCTGCACCTACGCCGTTGTGCCCGCACTGCAGCAGCGCCACCTCGCTTGAGCGTGCTGCCTTGATCCACCACGTCACCTGCCCACGCCTCAGCCATCAAGCCACCAACTTCCATGCCACAGTCGTGCTCCATGCCCTACAATAGTGCCGCCGTGCCCGTGCCCTAGCTTGCGCCAGCTCTGCCACTCACTGCCTCCATAGTCACATCGTCATGCTCGCGTCCGCACATCGCTGGAACCCTAACCCTAGCCATTGCCAACCCGGTGGTTCCCCACGATTCGTTCCTCTGCTGTTTGGTCATTGATTCGCCGGTTCATTAGGTAGCAAGCCATCGCGTCTAATTTTGTATCTATTGCTTGATTCTTAGGGTTTCGTATCTCTAGATGTATATTGTAATTATTCATATATCCAATCTATTCTATCGTGCAGCGAGTCGGTGTTTTTGAGGTTGCTTTGGCAGTTGTCAGTTAACTCGGGGCCAAGCCCATGAGTACGGATCGGGGCCAAGTCTCGCAAGTGTTAGTTGGCTGTTGATCCTCTTCTGTGGTAGTAGTTCTTTACAGCTCTAGCAATGGCACATGTCAAGAATGCTGGAGGTGGTCCAGGTGATGAGGATCCGAGGCCTCTGCCTTGCCTATTTGCTGAGGTGAAAGGCAAGGCGAAGAAGACTACGATAAAGAAGCACAAGTTTGTAGATGTTGATACTGAGAGAGCAGCAACAGTGGTAGCCATCACAGAGCGTGCAGAGAGAGGAGGGGCTCGGAGTGGTGTTCGTATTGCAGATCAACTATCACCAGCTCAGAGGGCCACCGTTGAGAGGTTTGAGAGTCTTCATGGTAGTCTAGCTGGGACTGTCATGCTTGGAGGATGGCATGTCGTCTTAGAGGAGAGTCAGCCTCAGGGGGAGCTAGAGTAGCAGACACAGCCACTAGTGCAGTCAGAGGATACTCAGTAGGCTGAGCAGACTGAGCAGGTAGAGCAGACCGAGGAGATAGAGCAGGCACCTCAGCCAAAGCTACGATGCTCTGGTCGTACTCGTGCTCCAATGACGCCGAGGCCTGAGACACAGAGGAGGGGTTCTCGTCGGCCTCCTAGACCATAGGGTCCGCCTCCGGTGACTCACCTTGAGTTGAGGGCAGCCACAGAAAAGCAGGTGCAGCAGCTCCGCTTTGTGTAGTTTGAGGACTGGTTTCCGCTGAGGCGGGATGAGCGTGCTTCAGAGCACTTCTATACACCACTATAGGAGGGTTTCTATTAGGCATATCTTAACAGTGGAGTTGCTTTCTATCGGTGTTTCAAACAAACTCCAACTATTAAATTTATATTTGTTGCACGTTAGGCCCGGATGGTGTACTAAAGGACACAAGGTTTATACTGGTTCTGGCAGAACGTCCCTACATCTAGTTTGTTGTTGCTCATGTTATTAGCACTGAAAAAGGTACATAGTAGGGGGTACAAATGGTCGAGAGAAGGACAGGTCCCAAGTCTCTGATGGAGAGGTTGAAAGGATGCCAAGAGCTCGATTGCTGCTTGGCTGTATGTGTGATGTGTGTTGAATCAATCCATCCCCATAGTGGGGTGCCCTACCCTCCCTTTTATAGAGACCAAAGGGGAGAAGGGATTATAGATGGGAGAAAGAGGAAAAACCAGAGGTAGAGAAGGTCCTTCGAAGGTGTCTGGTCTTCCTTTTCCCTTGAGCCTGCCCTGCTGACAAGGCAAACGGTGCTAGGGATAGCATGTTCGTTGATCCTGATAGGGCCGTGCTCTGGCTTCGTTCAGCAAGTGGTTATGTCCCATCCTACTCTGGTGGACGGTGCGGCATGCCAGGGTGCCGAGCCGTGACCCTACGGGGAGCAGATGGGGAAGTGACCATACGTTTGTCACTGTAGATGATGTGAGTTCCCTTCTAGATTATAGTGGTTGTCATATGTTTATGTCAGGATCCACATCCGAGGGCTGATGGCGGCGCCCACAACACTGTAAGACGAAAGTCGACACCTACAATACTGTTCGGACTCTGTCATGCCTGGAAGGGCTTAAAGCGTCTGTCCCGTCATATCCTGACGGTACTTGCCCGTAGGCGTGCAACGCATGGTCCTTAGTACTATGGTTGACTTGAGTGTCCTTTCTTACCCTGTGCTCATCATTATGAAGGAGCAGGGCACAGACGTTGGGCAAGGCGGAGCTGGCCCTCGGACGTCGGGCAAGGCGGAGCCTGTCCTTAGATGTCGGGCAAGGCGAAGTCCAACCCTCGGTGGTCGGGCGAAGCAGAGCCAGCCCCGGACGTCAAGCAAGGCGGAGCCCTGCCCTCAGACGTTGGGCGACGCGGAGCGTCCCCTAGACATCGAGCGAGGCAGAGCCTACCCTCGGACATCGAGCAAGGCGAAGCCTACCCTCGGACATCGGGCGAGGCAGAGCCATCCCGGAATGTCAGGCTGGGCGGAGCCCTGCCCTTAGATGTCGAGCGAGGCGAAGCCTTCCCTCAGACATCGGGCAAGGCGAAGCCATCTCGGGACATTGGGCGATGCGGAGCCAATCTTTAGTTGTTCGGGCAAGAAGTGTAGCTTTGTTTTTGTCTGTTTGAAAGCATCAGTGGTTGATGGTTATTAGCTCCATCTCATTGGGTACCCCGGTATTAGGTCCCCGAGCCCCGGGTGATTTGACTTGCCAGAGGGTGCGCGTGAGCGCACCCGATGGGTGTAGCCCCCGGGTAATTTGGACAGAATCGCCTGGGGGTATTTTGATTCGCCAGAGGGTGCGCTCGAGCGCACCCATCGGGTGTAGCCCCCGATCCTCCGGGTGATTCGGATAGAATCGCCCAGGGGGTAATTCGGACCCTTCGCGAGTATGGTTGCGAGATTAGGTGTTTGACAAGTGGATAGTTAAAGGGAACCCTGCTATCCCATTCACGGAGATTCATCCAGGGTCAGCCCGATTGAGACTCGATTGCGGATCAAGGCTCCCTTGAGGCTCGTGCGCTTGAGTTTTGGCCGCTCGCGGGCCCATCGCTCATTAGGACGGCCGTCAAAACTATTGGGCCAGCCCTCGAACTCCTAGGCCCAAGCGGCCTGGAGAAATGCTTTTTGACCCGTATCGCCTCTGCGGGAAAAGAGTCCTGGTCTGCCCGGGAAGGCGAAACGTCCAGCGTAACTTTGGTGGGAAAGGATAGGGATCACGGACTCATATCATGTGATGTTACATGGTGGTGTATTGTGGCAGGCACAGAGATCTAGGCGAACGGTTGCCCTTCTCGTATCCGTCGCCCCTATAAAACCAAGGGGTTCACCCCCAAGGTTCCATACTTTGCCTCCTCACCTTTGCATCTACAACCTCCACCGCCAATCGCTTGAGCCTCCCGCACCTACATCGCAGCCGCCATCAAGCTCGTATCCAACCACCCCTCCCAATCATTCAATGGAGCCATGGTGCAAATCCGATATCACCCTTCCGCGCCTAGAGGGTCTCGTTCACCGTGGCCTCCTTTGCCCGCGGACCACCGCCGTGGAGTGGCGGCTGCCCGGCAAGTGAGCACGCGTCGTCGCCGCCCGAAGGGTATGTCATATCCTTCACTCACTTCCACAAGCGGGGATTCGCCACAATCACCCACAAGTTTCTTTAGGGCTTCCTGCACTACTACAAGGTGGAGCTACAACATCTTACCCCCAACGGAGTTCAACACATTGCGGCGTTCGTTGCCCCGTGTGAGGGATTCCTGGGGATTAGTCCCCACTTTGACTGTAACACTCTAAAATTTGCATCTTTTGAAATAGAGCTAAAATGATTTATTTATGAAATTTTGTGCACATGAAATATAGGAAAATAAAGATTTTTGTTAAATTAAAATTCATCATAAGGTAGAAACATGTGTGAGCATACATGCTGTCGCATTTTAATTTTTTTGTGATGTGTGGTTTTGATAAAAATTCAAAGTAATTTGGAATGATTTTGAAAAGGGTTTGAAAATAGCTTTAAAATAAAAGAAAACAAAATAAAAAGAAGAAAAGCCTCCTCTATCTCATTTTGGCCCGAAGGTCCACGTTTCCTCTCGCCGGCCCGCTTCTTCCCTTTCTCCCACGCTGTCCTGCTCTGCTTCCCTTCCCGGCGTTGGCCCACTGCTAGCGGCCCAGCTGCACTCCCCCTCCCTTCTCCTTTTCTCCTGCGCCAGCCTGCTGCCTCGCCCGTGCAGCCCACTGCTGTACGGCCCACTTCGCGCGTGCGCCCGCGTAGCCCAGCTAGCGCCCCGGTCCGCTCTGCCTTCATAGCCCGCACGTCCCTGCTCGCTACCCGCTTCTCCCTCGCTGTGACCTAGGTCCCACTCGTCAGTCGGCCTCATCCCCTTCTTCCTTTCCTTTCTTCCCCTGCTTCTTTCCTTCCTCTGCCCCGTCAATGCCGCACGCCAAAACGGCAAGCCACCGCGCCGTTGCTCGCGCATGGAAAGCGACCAGAATCGTCGCGCCCCGCTCACCTTCCATCTACCGTAGCCCCGCCACCTATAAGACCCGAGACAAGCCCTCCCCTCTGCCCCTTCTCCGTTCGCCGCTCGAAGCTTGCCACCGCCGCCGTAGCCCCGCTGCTCCGGTATTGAATCAATGTCGCCGACGAGCCTCGAAGGTCCGCCGTGTTCTCCCATAGCCCTAGGTACCTTCAATGCGCCGTTCTATATTTGATTTTCTCGGATTCCACTCACCCGCACCCTCCCTCTCTCTCTAGTCACCGCCGACGACGACGATCGCCCCTTCCGAGCCTTCCTGGACGTTGCGCTCCCCTCTCGAACAACCTCGCGGTGAGCTTCTCCACCTCCCCGTGCCCTGTTTTGGTAGTTTATGCCTTGGAATTCCATACCAGCGAGCTCCAGGCACGCCGGCCATGGCGCCACCATGGAATCATGGCTTCGGCTCGTTCCCCGCCCTTGACTTGCACCCCGTTGAGTTCGTGAGCGCCTGTAGATTGTTTCTGTGTTTTTGGTTTCGATCGGGACGGGTTGGAACACCGTACCGGTGTTTGCCATAGCGCCGGCTCACCGCCGGCCATGGTGGGCTCACCGGAGGTGCTGTGTAGACAGCGGGGGTTCTCCCGTGCGTCTCTCGCCGTCGGATCTAGCACGGATGGCCAAGATTAGAAATACCGGTTGGATTAAGTGGCCGGTCCACTGGGACCCGTGGACATGGTCCACCACACCATGTCAGCGAGCGCCCACACCCACGTGGTGCACTGCGCCAACCACAGACTGCCACGTGTCTGCCCAGTCAGTAGCCACAGTCAACCCAGCAGTGAAGCCGCGCACATTTTGCAGATTAGCCCCCCGATTTCCAAGTAATCAACCCACAGTCCATAACAGTTTAAACTAAATACATTTCAGTCCTATTTTTATTCACTTTAGACCCTGTGTTTTCTAGAATTAGTACCCACAGTCCAGCAGCCATGTAATTTCATATTTTAATTGTTTTAATTCAAAAATGAGTTCAAATATTTACAGAAATGCCACTAAACCTTATTTCATGCGTAACTTTTGCGTTTTAAGTCCATTTTGACCCGTTCGAAATGCTTTAGTATCGTATTTACGTTTTCTACATGTTTATACAACTGTTAGGCATGTTTCCAATATTTCAAATTCATAGGTAGATTTAATTTATTATTTAACTATAGGAAAATTTGTTTAAATCATAATTTATTTATTTTAACTCCGAAATAGTCCGTTCAAGTTGCGTTAGTTTCATAACGATGAGATCTACGTGTTAGTATTAGTGTTTACTATATTACTATTTTAGAAAAATCATGGTTTAAATCATATCTTGATTAATGATTATGCAACGGGATTTTATAAATAAAATATGATTTGTTTTACTTTAAGTTTACAATTCAACTCTAAAATTGACTTAATTTAATCCATATTATTTATAAAATATCTTTTATATATGAATTCATATGATTAACATAAATAAAACTGATAGTTTTCTTTTCCACGTATTAAGCAAATCTCTCGATAGTTGTAACTTTTCAACTGTAGCTCCGATTAGAGTGCCTCTCGCGACTATGTGTTCATAGCGATGCGTAGAATCGTATTTCAATCTCTTTTACTTATTTTTCTATGATTGGGGTACTGTTCTGATATAAATGCAATTGTATGCTATGCATGTATGTGTATGGATATTTGTGTGGTGTTCTACGATTACGTCAGTCGGTGAGATATACGTGGTGATCAAGAAGCAGAAGAAGGACGTTGAAGATTAAGGCTTACCGAAGGATCGATGTGTAAGGCAAGTATAGCATGGGACCATCCTTGTTACCTATTCACATTTAATCACTTAATTCATATTGCATGTGTCTACCTTGATGCCAATAGGGATATCCTAGATATTTGATATCTTGTACCTTGAAACCTCTGGGTTATTGCATTGGGTAGTTTTTGCTAGTGCTTAATCAAAACCATGATCTTATAACTTGACTAATGATATATGCAATAAACATTAAAACATGACTTTTTAACAACATGAAAACAGGGGGCTGGAGTATTTAGCTGCTTTCTAAATGCTCTAGATTCCTCTCCCTAAGGACTTATCTGTAAGCGATCATCCGGGACTTACAGTACAACTGTGAGGGTTATATGGCTCTAGCTTTAGCTCAGTATGAGGACCTTTTCTAGCTTGTTAGTGGTTACCTTTATGGCATAAGAGGGGCTCCAACGGGTATGATCTCGGCCTACCAAGTGGGTGTACTTGTTAGTCACTCCTTGGAGGGGAGTTTATGCTTATTGATGGGGAAACCTAGCGGCCCTAACTTGTTAGATGAACCTTTGAAAGGCTTTATAGTGAACCCTATCGACCTTCCTTAGTAGTGGGTCAAGAGGCTGATCACCTCGGGTGAAAGGGTAAATCATGACTCACAATGAAAGTGTACAACCTCTGCAGAGTGTAAAACTATTATAATAGTCGTGTTCACGGTCATGAGTGGCCTTGGACCCTTATGGAATAGAGATGATCACTAATGGATAATGGTACTAATGATTAATTGTTTATGCTATACATTATTCATGCTTACCTGATCATGTGTTTGTGGGCTTATGGTTAAACTTGTTGCCAACCAATTGCTAAAATTATGCTAAACAAAGGCTAATTGCAGTAAACCAATGTCAGCCTTTTGAGCCTCATGAACCCCATGATATAATTGTTAAGTACGACATGTACTTACGCTTGCTTTACTTTTCTATATTGGATAAAAATCCCGGATGGGTACCAGATTGCTGGTTTGGAGGAGTTAGGCTTGTGGTCAACCAGCCAGTCGTCCCTGTGGATTTGGAGTCTTCACCAGAAGATCAGAGTTGCCTTTCCATTGTCTTTACTCTAAGGTTATTTTCCTTTTACTAATACGTTATGTAATAAGTATTGTCTCTTGATATTACCTTTATTTGTGGCTATATGTGAGATTTGACTTCTTGGGCTCACATATAGTGTGTATCTAGTTTTCTCTTTAAAACTGGGTGCTACAAAGTGGTATCAAAGCAATGCTGACTGTAGGACGCAAGCCTAGATAGAACTAGACGTATTAGCATGCTTTCATCCTTGCCTACTTCATGCTTTCTCTCTAACCTTGTTATTTGCAAAAAGTTATGCTCACTTCTGCCTCTGTTCTATTATGAAAACCTTGTCTTTATTCTGAATCTTCTCTCTTGGTCTATTAGTTGGATCGCAACAAGATAACTACCAACATTAGAGAATAGGAAGACCAAGCTATGCCACCCTTGATTGCATTTGATAAGGAAAAGCTATTCGCTATGCAAAAGCAAATACTAGAAGGAATAAATCAGCCCAGAAGTTCTTAGCAGTGCATGTCGCAAGATCATAGCAACATACCAAAGGAGCCAGTAAAGAGACAAGTCATAGAAGATTGGAAGAAGATGAAGTCCAATGAGGGTGTTCATAGCAAGACTCTTGGAAGTCAGTGTCAATGTCAATGTTGCATGCACTATGGTTTTCCCTGTCGTCGAAACAAGCCAAATCAAGGAAAAGTTAAGGTGAACCCGAGTTGTGAAGCTAATGTGGATAAGAAGAGAAAGGAGGTCTCAACAGAGCAAGTATTGGGAAGCAATCAGCATTTGGATTTGTCATATCCAGCTCTGATCCCTAGTCAGATGAATCTAAACTATAAAGAGTTAGAAGCTTCTCAAGCTAAAACTACTTCACATGAGGTATGCATAGATGGGTGTACTATCACCTACAAGGAGTTTCAACCCCGAAAGATCAAGGGAGCTAAAAAGTGGTCCAGTAAAACAAAGATGAACTTACAAAGTCAGCAAACTGACAATACTCTAAGCAACAATTCTATGGAGTATGACATCACTAAAGATCCAGCTAAGAGAAAGTGATATCATTACTAGCAGGAAGGACATTATGTTAAATCTTACCCATAGAAGAATCAACAATTACACAAAGGAAGTAGCCAGAATCAGATCAGTACTGGACTATTACCAGAAAGTGTTAGTGATAACCAACCTGAAAGAAGCATTTGGTGAGAGTGGTGAATGAAGAAGTTATGCTAGACTATCCAAGATCCATAGTTAAGGATAGGAGTTGTGCCCCTTATGTAATAAAAACGATAGTATCGCAAGTTGAGTCGATGATTGAGTTGTGCATCTTTACTGTCTTGTTGAATTGTCATTATGCTTATGATTGTTTGCATCTTTGTAATGATTGCAATGATCTTGTTGGGTGTTCCCACAATTTTATTTAGTTTATAGGTCTAAGGTATAAGGATTAATGAAATAAATAGTTGGGTTATGGTTTTCTTCTGTTTTTCCTATCCTGTCTTCGGAGCAGCCTATCTTTATTGGTTCATATCTCTAAGTTTGGACGATCAAAAATCATGAGGAAATTCTGGACAACAGTAGACGTCAATCACAAGACGATGCAAGCTATACTTTGGTGTCTCCTACTTTACCTTATCTTAAGGGGGTAGCCAAGTTGAAGGGTTTGCAAGATGAAGTTTTCTTGCATTCTAATGTTTCATGTGGAAGAATTGGATATCCCGATGGTTGGGGTTTTCTCTAGTCTTTCATACTACCAATTCTATCTTGTCAACTCTTGAAAACTATAGTAAATAATGCTATGAATGACTGAATCCTAATGCATATATGTTGGAAACAGATGGCCTCTACCAGGAGAAGTGCTTCACAAGATGTTGGAAGGAATGCTCCCACTTCTAACCCATCACCGTCAGGACCCCTAACTAAAGAACAAGCTTTGATGACGCAGACTCAGCTGATGGAAGAGAAGAAGAGAAAACGTGATCTTTAATGCCAGTTAAGGAACACTCATCCTTGGTTCGCTACGCAACCAGAATATCAGTCACATCCTATGAATCTACTTGTGAGTACAGATCAGAATCAGTACCAGTAACCCGATGATGAAGTGCAACAGGTCAACTCTCAAGAGCTAGAACAGAATGTCTATAAGAAGCAGGTGCATGGAAATAAGTTAAAACAGAATTACATCCTTGGAAGATTGAACAGTGTGGATATGATTACCACTCATGGATCTAAGGAGGTCATTTATGGATTGATTGCAGTAGGCCCAGCCACTGCTATGGTGAGGTTTGATCCCAGTGCGTCACATTCATTTATCTCTAGTGCATATGTAAAAGATCATAAGATAACTATGCTTCCAATGAGGAAACTAGTGATAGTTAAGTCCCTAGGAGGAGAAATGAAGGCAAACCGCATATGCCCAAGAGTTAGTCTTGACATAAAGGGGGTAAAATTTGAAGCAAACCTTATTGTATTAGACTTAGTGGGCATTAATGTTATTCTTGGAATGGGATGGATGTCTGCATGTAAAGGAGTGATCAAGTATGTCCAGTGTTCGGTGCTTCTAACCACACCGTCAGGAGAAAGAATTGAGTATGTGGGTATTCAACTTGCACCTGAGGAATATGACAATGGGAATGATCTAATAGAAGGTGTGAACACTGAGGATAGTAAAGTTGACTGTGAGTTTCTAGATGATGGTGTAGAGGAACAAATACCCTTGGAGGAGCTCCATCCGACATATGGTGATTATCCAGTTAGGATCTTAGAAAGAGCCCAGGGAACTCTTAAGGGAAGAGTGATTAATGTGTGTAAAGTTCAATGGAATAACCAATCAGAGGAAGATGCAACTTGGGAAAATGAGAATCAAATAAAGATAGATTTTCCTTATCTCTTTGAGATGTAACACAATCACATTGGAAGTCAAGATGGGGGTGTCATATGAAGTTTGGTTGTGCCCTTGAGTTTAAAATTTCTGTATTCGAGACAGTTGTATCCCTTGACTTAAAGGGGTAGTCCGTGCATCCAAATCTTTTTATTCTTAAGCTTTGTAGATGAGACAAATGCAGCTTGTTAAGCTGGTTTACAATGCAAGTTGAGATGTTGGAATGTTTATCGGAGTTCTATTCCTAGTTTTGTCTCCCTTCCTTGTCCCTAGTTTTTCTCGAATCTCGGGACGAGATTCATCTTAAGGGGGGTAGAATTGTAACACCCTAAAATTTGCCTCTTTTGAAATAGAGCTAAAATGATTTATTTATGAAATTTTGTGCACATGAAATATAGGAAAATAAAGATTTTTGTTAAATTAAAATTCATCATAAGGTAGAAACATGTGTGAGCATACATGCTGTCGCATTTTAATTTTTTTGCGATGTGTGGTTTAGATCAAAATTCAAAGTAATTTGGAATGATTTTGAAAAAGGTTTGAAAATGGCTTTGAAATAAAAGAAAACAAAATAAAAAGAAGAAAAGCCTCCTCTATCTCATTTTGGCCCGAAGGCCCATGTTTCCTCTCGCCGGCCAGCTTCTTCCCTTTCTCCCGCGCTGGCCTGCTCTGCTTCCCTTCCTGGCGTCGGCCCGCTGCTAGCGGCCCAGCCCCACTCCCCCTCTCTTCTCCTTTTCTCCTGTGCCGGCCTGTTGCCTCGCCCGCGCGGCCCACTACTCGACGGCCCGCTTCATGCGCGCGCGCCCGCGCAGCCCAGCTAGCGCCCCGGTCTGCTCGGCCTTCATCGCCCGCCCGCACCTGCCCGCAAGCCGCTTCTCCCTCACTGTGACCCGGGTCCCACTTGTCAGTCGGCCTCATTCCCCTTCTTCCTTTCCTTTCTTCCCCTGCTTCTTTCCTTCCTCTGCCCCGTCAATGGCACACGCCAAAACAGCAAGCCACCGCGCCGCTGCTCCCGCATGGAAAGCGACCAGAATCGCCGCGCCCCGCTCGCCTTCCATCTACCGCAGCTGTGGTAGAACCTCCTAAATTATAGGGCCCACATGCACCTGTCACTGTCCAACGACTTTTGACATCTATGCATACGTTCCCGATAACTTAAGAAGACTGTCGGGTGTCCTCGGGGAACCCCGAATCATCCACGATTTCTGAGCAGGATCACATTACAGAGTCATTGCAGTATTACAACAGTTTATTCAAATAGATACATTAGAGTAAAAACAGCGGAAGTCTTACAATAACATAGTTTACAAACTATTTGTTTCAAACCATACAACTAAGTTTGATAATAAAACAAACCAAAGTAGTGGAGTGGCATTATAATATATTACCAAACACACAACATAAGCTGCCCTGCCCAAGGGCCACACATTTAATTATCGTTCTCGCACTGAACAACAGTCATGCAACATGATCCAAAATAGATCTGCTCATGAGCCTCACCTGCAACAAGGGTCAACGAACCCTGAGTACAAAAGTACTCAACAAGACTTAACCGAAATAAGAATTTAAAAGAACACAGGAATGCAGGCTCATGGGATTCAAGGTATGGCTTTAGCAATAATCAAGGTTCTTTTGCGTAAAAGCATTTTAACAAAATTCTTTATATCAACGTTTAAAACTTCATAAAGATCATATACAAAGCTGACACGATCCGTATTGAGATCATGAAACTTCGTATCCAACACTTTCTCATACCATCCTCAGGTTCTAGTTATTAATTACTACGATGATGAACAGTGAGTTGAGTCTCCATAACCGAGGAGCAACGACGATTTGAATCGATTATAACCCAGCTGGGAATTCTAGACCACACGACATATGCAGGTCCCCGACCTACATATACCAACCTACCCTCGGATCCTCTAAAACAAGAACGGGTCCGCGCCACCCGAGAATACAGTACTCCACCAATCCAGCCCATTGCCACATGGGTACACGCTATTCCCGCCATCTCTCCACTCCCAGTGCGCGAGTAGCCATTCTCATAATAGAATAGCTAAATTAAGGCTTACCGAAGTATGTGGTTAGTACTACAAAGTCTCACCTCATGCAATTCAACAACGGACGGACCTTAATCGACACAGGCGGAAAGAACCTGCTCACAAGACCTCCATGTCTTGTGGCTCACACACACCGAGTCCGCTCGGTCTAGATTTATTACTCCATATTCTCATATCACATGTTAACATAATTAACCAAAGCTCCATTTAAAACTTGCAGAAGACAGGTAATCAACCGACTTTCACCGTTCTAAGCATTGCTAAGCAAAACTGGCATATACAAATTTAAAACTGATAATATGGTAAATATGGAATAACAAGGTTGGTAAGGTACCAATTTGGTTTTCACTTGACTCCTAATCACTTAATGCAGTAAAAAGAAGCAAAAGCGAAATCAATTTGTAAAATACAAGGTAGGGTTATATGCATCCGGGGCTTGCCTTCGTTGACGAAAAAGTCCGGGTCCGGAGTCGTTCCACCAGTATCAACACCAACTTCCACAGACGGATCAACCTCCTCAACTACTTGATTAACTACCACGTGTTCACCTTCGTTCACTACATGTAGTAACAATGCCATGCTTAACATGACGCGGAATACGAAACATGATGCTCAATGATGGATGCAAAATTAACAACTTGAATACAACTTTCCTTCGCGGTACAGTTACAAGTTAAACCAACTAAACCATTTTCACAACACTCACAACAATTGCCAAGGATCATTACCAACTAATGATCCAAGGACATCACTTAATCAAAAACTCAAACAAAACCTAAATCACTAAAGGTTACTATTTACTTTTATGAATTAATTAATTAATTAATAATTATAAAATAAATCAACTTGTTCCAATTGACCTAAAAAATTTTATATATGTTCATCACATGATAACTAAGTGACAAAATAATTTTCATAATTTTTGGATACATAAATAAGCCTAGAAAAATCCTGGAAACTCATTTATTAATTATTGAGCAATTTTTACCACATTCAACAAGTACTGAAAATCAACATTTCATATTTTTCCTAAATAATACACATCACGGAGAAGTCACACAAAAATTTTCATAATTTTTGGAGCTCTAAATAAATATACACAAAAATAACAAAAACAGACACTATTCACTTATTTCAGAAAAATAGAAAATCCATTTTGAACGCTGAGTCACTGACAACTGGGTCCCACTTGTCATCTTCTACCTCGCGCTTTGACCATGGCGACACGCGCGCTGACCGGCGAAAACTCGCTGACGGCGAACTCAACGGCGACGACCAAGGTACTAAAATGACCCCTACACCCCTACGCGTCAATTGGTGGCACAATCGGGACCAATTATAGCGGCGCATGAGCATGACGACGGCCATGGCGGACACGGCAGCACGGCTGTGCTACGCCGGCGATAGGAGCTCGGTAACGATGAAACAAACAACTCGGGTAGAACCAGGAGCTCACCCCGAACACACTGGAGTCACTGGCCGAGCCTGAGAAGCAACGGAGACACGGTTCGACGGTCACAGCGGTCACGGCGAAGCAAATTTCGACGATGGCGATGCTCCGGCGACTGCGGTGGAGAAAATGGTCAATCAACCGGGCACAAAGCACCACGGCATCGAGGCGAAGCTGAAGCAAGAGTCAGAAATAGCAGAGGCTCACCGTAACGCGCTGGCCACGGCGACGCGCACACCACGGTGGTGCTGCCGGCCGCGAGGAAGAAAACGATGAACGGCGAGTTCACGGTGAAATCAAGCGACTAGAGCTAGCTGGCTGGGTGCGCAAGGAACTAGCGGAGCTGGGACACGCATCGCTGCGACGGCGCAGACGCTAGTTCGACGGCGAGGGCTCAACGGAGAATGGCGGTGGCGGCAAAAAAATAAAGCAAGAGAGCGGGGACGAACGGCGACGGCCAAGGCTAAATAGAGTGGCTCAGAAGCTCAAGGAAGCTGCACTGTGGCCTTCACCGCACCAGCGCGACGCCAAAAACGGCCACGACCGCGCCTGGAAGCAAACCGAAGATCGCCGGCCATGTAGCTTCGGCGGTGGACACTGTTCATCCAAATTACAGAATTGCCATCCGCAAAAATTCCCAAATTTTCATAACAACTCAAAAATCTCCAAAAACAAAAGTTGTTCCAAATCAAAAGTTCTACAACTTTGCTTTTGAAACCATACTCAAATTTGGCCTACATTTTGAAATGAACTTTTGAATTTAAAGCGGGGATATTTAAGGAATTTCGCCTTTTTAAATAACTTCAAATTTTACTAAACAACTTGAAAAACT
The DNA here is from genome assembly GCA_904845875.1 of Miscanthus lutarioriparius. Taxonomy (NCBI): domain Eukaryota; kingdom Viridiplantae; phylum Streptophyta; class Magnoliopsida; order Poales; family Poaceae; genus Miscanthus; species Miscanthus lutarioriparius. The sequence continues at coordinate 45,825,447 of CAJGYO010000007.1, forward strand.
CCAAAAATAAACTTTGTACAACTCAACAAGCTCTACAACTTTGCTTTAGGACTCAACCCCAAAATGTGCTTCAATTTTGAAATGGATTTTTAGGGTCGGATTTAAATATTGAAAATCAGGGTTTTCGGAATTTCAAATCAAAACTAAGATTTCAAACTTGATTCAAACAATACCAAGCAATGCTTATAACATAAATGTAAACTTGTTTTAGTGAATGCATAACAAAATTTGTAATATGACCAATGTCTTGCAATGCATATGATGATATGTCCGGTTTTTAATATTTAAACACCCGAGGTGTTACAATCCTTCCCCCTAAAAGAAATCTCGCCCCGAGATTCAAAGCCATAGAGTAAGTAATGGAAAAGAAATGTGTGAATCCAAAAACATCCAATTCTCATCCATAAAACAACTGAGGTTCCTTTACAAAACACAATTTGTAACAACCGAGCTTAACTAATGAGACTCTATTCTATAATGACGCAAGAAAACGGAAACTTTTCTAACAAGTAATCTTCTGATTCCCAAGTAGCCTCCTCTTCTGAATGTTGATTCCATTGTATCTTGTAGAACTTTATTGTTCTCCTCCGAGTAACACGATCTTTCTGATCCAACACTCGGATAGGATATTCTGAATAAGTCAGATCTGGTTCAAGCTCCACTCCTTCAACTTCAACATTCTGCTCAGGCACTCGGAGACACTTCTTTAACTAAGACACATGGAACACATCATGTATAGCTGATAAATGTTCTGGTAATTTCAAGCGATAGGCCACTTTTCCATATCTCTCCAAAATTTGAAATGGTCCAATATATCGAGGTGCCAACTTGCCTTTAACACCAAAACGGGTAACTCCCTTCATTGGTGATACTTTTAGATATACAAATTCTCCTTTGTTAAACACCAATGGTCTCCGTCGTCTATCCGCATAACTCTTTTGGCGGGACTGAGCTATCTTCAAATTACTCTGTATTTGCCTAACCTTGTCTTCCATTTCTTTCACAAGGTCAACTCCAAAGAATCTTCTTTCTCCGAGCTCCGACCAACTCAGTGATGTTCTGCATCTACGGCCATAGAGTGCTTCAAATGGAGCCATTCTAATGCTTTCCTGATAACTATTGTTATATGAGAACTCGGCCAAAGGTAAGCATTCGTCCCACTTGTTGGAATAATTAAGGACACAACACCTTAACATATCTTCAAGCACTTGATTGACTCTTTTAGTCTGTCCATCAGTCTGCGGATGATAAGCTGTACTATACAGGAGCTTGGTATCCAATGAAGAATGCAATTGTTTCCAAAAACTAGAGACAAACTGTGTACCCCGATCGGACACTATGGTCTTTGGTATTCCATGGAGACTCATAATTCTTGCTAAATATATCTTGGCGTATTGGATAGTAGGATATATAGTCTTGACAGGAAGAAAATGTGCTGACTTAGTGAGTCGATCTACAATAACCCATATTGAGTCAAATCCCTTTGATGTCTTCGGTAGACCAATAATAAAGTCTATACTTATGTCCTCCCACTTCCAAGCTGGAATAGGTAATGGTTGTAGTTCTCCAGTAGACCTCAAATGTATAGCTTTCACCTTCTGATAAGTATCACACTTTGCTATATATCTCGCAATTTCTATCTTCATTTTTTTCCACCAAAACCTTTGTTTTAAGTCATGGTACATCTTGTTGCTTCCCGGATGGATAGATAACCTAGTAGCATGTGCTTCTTCAAGAATTGACTGCCGCAACTCAGGAACTTTTGGTACTACCAAACTATGCTTGAACCATAGCACACCTTCATTATCTATACTGAAACATTCCGCCTTTCCATTCCTGACTCTTTCCTTGATATGGGCTACACCCTTGTTTTCCTTCTGAGCAGCAACAACTTGACCTCGAATAGTGGCTTCAACAATTATGTTGGTCAAACTACCTTGTTGAATTACTTCTACATTCAACTTCTCCATCTCTTGACATAAAGTCAAACCCATTGTTCTTACTGTCAGGCAATTGCAATAACTTTTGCGACTGAGGGCATCTGCCACCACATTTGCTTTACCAGGGTGATAATGTACTTCCAAGTCATAATCTTTAATCAGCTCTAACCTTCTTCTTTGTCGCATATTCAACTCTGACTGAGTAAAGATATATTTTAAGCTCTTGTGGTTTGTATAAATATGGCACATATTACCAAGTAGGTAATGCCGCCAAATCTTCAGAGCATGGACCACAGCTGCTAACTCCAGATCATGAGTCGGATAGTGTTCTTCATGTTGCTTAAGTTGCCTAGATGCATAAGCAATGACTCGGCCTTCTTGCATCAACACACATCCAATACCAATACCTGAAGCATCACAATAAACATCAAACGGCTTCTCGATATTAGGTTGAGCTAATACTGGTGCAGTGGTCAATAGTCTCTTCAAAGTCTAGAAAGCCTCTTCACAATCAGATGACCAGTCAAACTTGACTTGGTTCTTCAGTAACTCAGTTATGGACTTTGATACTTTAGAGAAATCTAGAATAAACCGACGGTAATACCCCGCCAATCCCAGAAAACTCTGAACTTGATGAACTGTGGTTGGCGGTTTCCAATCAAGCACATCCTTCACTTTGCTTGGATCAACAGCAATTCCTTCCGCTGACAAGATGTGTCCAAGAAATTATACTTCCTTAAGCTAAAAATCACACTTGCTGAACTTGGCATATAGTTGATGTTCCCTCAAGCTAGTCAGAACAATTCTGAGGTGTTTCGCATGTTCTTCCTTATTCTTGGAATATACTAGAATATCATCAATAAACACCACTACAAATTTGTCTATCTCAGGCATGAATACTGAATTCATCAAATACATGAAATGAGCTGGAGCATTGGTCAAACCAAAAGACATTACCAAATATTCATATAGTCCATATCTTGTGGTAAATGCCGTTTTGGGAATATCTTCAGGCTTTATCTTGATTTGATGATATCCTGACCTTAAATCTATCTTGGAGAAAACCTTGGCTCTGGCCAATTGATCAAAAAGCAAATCTATCCGAGGTAATGGATATTTATTCTTGATGGTCACTTCATTCAACGGACGATAATCAACACATAACCTTAGAGTCTCATCTTTCTTTTTTCACAAAAATTACCGGACACCCCCAAGGCGATGAACTAGGTTGTATAAACCCCTTCTCAATCAATTCTTGCAACTGAGTTTTCAACTCGACTAACTCCTTAGGTGGCATCCTATAAGCTCTCCGAGAAATCAGAGCTGTTCCAGGTTGCAATTCTATGTTAAACTGGACATCCCTATCAGGTGGTAGACCGGGTAAATCTTCAGGAAACACATCAGGAAATTCACATACTACCGGGATATCTCTAATCTCTTTGACGGTAGTTGCACAAACTCTGCCCACTGATCTTCTTAAGGTTGGAAGTTGGATGAGAAGTTGAGAAGTTCTATCTGGCAAACTCACCCTTATAGTTCTATTCAAAGCATCTATAACAGCCTTATGCTAATACATCCAATTCATTCCTAAGATTACATCTATATCCTGATCCTTAAGGATAATCATGGTAGTGGGAAAAATATGCCCACCCAGGTTTATGGGCACCTGGTATACCATTTCCTTAGTACACAGACGTCCCCTGGGCGACTATACAAAGAAATTTTCCTTTGTTGTCCTAATTGAAATTTCATACTTCACCACAAATGTTTTATTGATGAATGAATGCGATGCGCCAGAATAAAAAAGTATAACTGCAGGATGATTCGCAACAGGAAACATACCCATCATCACTAGCTCTCCTTTAGGAATCTCCCTAGCTTGAATATAGAACACCCGTCCTGTCTTCCTTTCATCTTTACCTTTCTGAGCATTCTGATTGTTATTCTTGTTTTGTGCCTGAGCCTGTTGTTGATTTGTAGGGGCCTTCTGATATTTGGGATTAGACTGCCTTGGATACGGACATTCTCTCGAGAAATGACCAGGCTTGCCACAATTGAAATAGGGATACTTGTGACCCTGGGGTGTTGAAGCAGAAACCCTAGAAGCATTTGTCGGTTGTGGATTCTGATAAGTTGTAGCAGGATAGACATTTGATTGCTGACCGGCTTGAAACTGCGGCGGACGATAAGGAGGACGATTATGATTAACTGGATGATAAATCACCCTCTGCCTCTTTGGATTTCCCCCATAAGATCCAGACGGCATACTCTTTTTCTTTTTGAGCTCCTAATGCTACCGATACTTTGCCTCTGAAGCAATAGCAATATTCACTGCCTCATGATAAGTGACATTGGTACATGTTGTCATCATAGTCTGTAATTTGGTATTCAGACCTCTCATGAACCATTTCTTTTTCTTGGCATCCGTATTGACATGTTCAAGTGCATATTGTGACAGGTGATTGAATCTTCCCACATACTGCATCACGGTTTGGTCCCCTTGCCTCAAAGCAAGAAATTCATCCAGCTTCATAGCCATAACTCCCTCCGGGATATAATGGGCTCTGAAAGCAGTACGAAACTCCATCCAAGTTAATGGAACACCTACGGGTTGCATGGCCATAATATTTGCATACCAAGCACCGGCTGCACCTCTAAGTTGCTGAGCAGCAAAGACTGGTTTCTAAAACTCTTTGCATGGTATAAGATCAAACTTTTGCTCCATGGTCCTAAGCCAATCGTCAGCCTCCAATGATTCATCTGCCTTAGTGAACACTGGGGGTTTTGTATCTGTGAAGTCCACATATGTAGTCTCCTGCCTATTATGATGGCGACCACGGTTTCCATGCATCTGATTCTGATTACTTTGAGCCATCTCATGAAGTAAACACGAATTTTCAACCGTCACATTGACAAGTGCGGCTATAGCATCCGCTAGATTTGTTGGAACTGGTGGTGGATCTGGAATATCATTTTCATTTTGTGAAGTACCAGGAATATACGAACCCTGCGTACGACGCATCTGTTCACAACAAACCAAACTTTACTTCACAAGCCTTTATTGATTGATAAAAGAGCGGACTGCAACTCATTACACTAGTTTCACTTATTTAAACACAAAACCGCATTTAAACAAGACTACTTAACTTAAACTAGAACTAACTATTTCACAACTCTACTCCTTTTTGTGATTACATCAAACTTTAGGCTCGGTATCCATTCCGGAAATATTACCGCCTTCATTGTCACTTTCATCGATCATTACTAATTCTTCGGGATCTTCTTCTTCTTCTTCTTCTTCTTCCGATTCACTACCATCGGCAAGGATAACACCGGGATCCATTTCATCAGCTTGGGGTTCATGATTTGGATCTAGGAGATTGCTTAGCCTATGAACTTCCTCATGCAGATAGGTATTATGCTCTTCTAAGTCTTCTACATAAAATTCTAACTCGTGAGTTCTAGCTCTAGCTACATTTTCCCTATGCCAAGCCTCATTCCTTCCTTCTACCGTACGAACTAACATACGTTCGTAGTTCCTGTGAGCGGTGGTGAGACATCTTAGTTGCTCCTATAATCTGCCCACCTGAATGGCGTCCATAGCCCTATCTCTAGTAGCTTGGGCTAACTCTGCAGAAATCCTCTGTATCTCCGCCTGAGGATCAGGCCTAGAGCTGCTAGTGCTAGCACCATCACTCCTAGGGGCTAGTTGGTGCCGAGGAACTCCTTTGGGCCCAGTAGACTTACGAGGTGTCTTCTTGGTACGAGCCATACTGTACAAGCAGTATTAATCCAAGTAAAACAATCTGACAATAGTCTCAAGAGCAGTAGGGATGGACTACACACTCAACCCATACACACTACTCACACCAGACTCAGAGGCGAAGGAAGTAAAAAGTAACTTAATTATGATGCATGAATCGTTCTAACGAACAAAACCACCAAAGCTTAAAACAAAATAAACAACATTTGTTTTTATATAGGGCATAATAAGATTACTACTCCACCACACAAAACCTTTTTAATCAAATAAGGAATGGTGAGAAAGAAATAAGACAATTCAGAAGCAATTTCGACCAAATTAATTAAGTTAAATTTAGTCATCCCAAATCATTTTGAAGTTTTCGTAAACCAATACCACAAAAACTTTGTAACGATCGCTCTGATACCATTCTGTGGTAGAACCTCCTAAATTATAGGGCCCACATGCACCTGTCACTGTCCAATGACTTTTGACATCTATGCATACGTTCCCGGTAACTTAAGAAGACTGTCGGGTGTCCTCGGGGAACCCCGAATCATCCACGATTTCCGAGCAGGATCACATTACAGAGTCATTGTAGTATTACAACAGTTTATTCAAATAGATACATTAGAGTAAAAACAGCGGAAGTCTTACAATAACATAGTTTACAAACTATTGGTTTCAAACCATACAACTAAGTTTGATAATAAAACAAACCAAAGTAGTGGAGTGGCATTATAATATATTACCAAACACACAACATAAGCTGCCCTGCCCAAGGGCCACACATTTAATTATCGTCCTCGCACTGAACAACAGTCATGCAGCACGATCCAAAATAGATCTGCTCATGAGCCTCACCTGCAACAAGGGTCAATGAACCCTGAGTACAAAAGTACTCAACAAGACTTAACCGAAATAAGAATTTAAAAGAACACAGGAATGCAGGCTCATGGGATTCAAGGTATGGCTTTAGCAATAATCAAGGTTCTTTTGCGTAAAAGCATTTTAACAAAATTCTTTATATCAATGTTTAAAACTTCATAAAGATCATATACAAAGCTGACACGATCCGTATTGAGATCATGAAACTTCGTATCCAACACTTTCTCATACCATCCTCAGGTTCCAGTTATTAATTACTATGATGATGAACAGTGAGTTGAGTCTCCATAACCGAGGAGCAACGATGATTCGAATCGATTATAACCCAGCTGGGAATTCTAGACCACACGACATATGCAGGTCCCCGACCTACATATACCAACCTACCCTCGGATCCTCTAAAACAAGAATGGGTCCGCGCCACCCGAGAATACAGTACTCCACCAATCTAGCCCATTGCCACGTGGGTACACTCTATTCCCGCCATCTCTCCACTCCCAGTGCGCGAGTAGCCATTCTCATAATAGAATAGCCAAGTTAAGGCTTACCGAAGTATGTGGTTAGTACTACAAAGTCTCACCTCATGCAATTCAACAACGGACGGACCTTAATCGACACAGGCGGAAACAACCTGCTCACAAGACCTCCATGTCTTGTGGCTCACACACACCGAGTCCGCCCGGTCTAGATTTATTACTCCACATTCCCATATCACATGTTAACATAATTAACCAAAGCTCCATTTAAAACTTGTAGATGACAGGTAATCAGTCGACTTTCACCGTTCTAAGCATAGCTAAGCAAAACTGGCATATACGAATTTAAAACTGGTAATATGGTAAATATGGAATAACAAGGTTGGTAAGGTACCAATTTGGTTTTCACTTGACTCCTAATCACTTAATGCAGTAAAAAGAAGCAAAAGCGAAATCAATTTGTAAAATACAAGGTAGGGTTGTATGCATCCGGGGCTTGCCTTCGTTGACGGAAAAGTCTGGGTCCGGAGTCATTCCACCAATATCAACACCAACTTCCACAAACGGATCAACCTCCTCAACTCCTTGATTAACTACCACGTGTTCACCTTCGTTCACTACATGTAGTAACAATGCCATGCTTAACATGATGCGGAATACGAAACATGATGCTCAATGATGGATGCAAAATTAACAACTTAAATACAACTTTTCTTCGCGGTACAGTTACAAGTTAAACCAACTAAACCATTTTTACAACACTCACAACAATTACCAAGGATCATTACCAACTAATGACCCAAGGACATCACTTAATCAAAAACTCAAACAAAACCTAAATCACTAAAGGTTACTATTTACTTTTATGAATTAATTAATTAATTAATAATTATGAAATAAATCAACTTGTTTCAATTGACCTAAAATTTTTTGTATATGTTCATCACATGATAACTAAGTGACAAAACAATTTTCATAATTTTTGGATACATAAATAAGCCTAGAAAAATCCTGGAAACTCATTTATTAATTAATTGAGCAATTTTTACCACATTCAAAAATTACTGAAAATCAACATTTCATATTTTTCCTAAATAATAGACATCACAGAGAAGTCACACAAAAATTTTCATAATTTTTGGATCTCTAAATAAATCTACACAAAAATAACAAAAATAGACACTATTCAATTATTTCAGAAAAATAGAAAATCCATTTTGAACGCTGAGTCACTGACAACCGGGTCCCACTTGTTATCTTCTACCTCGCGCTTTGACCACGGCGACACGCTCACTGACCGGCGAAAACTCGCCGACGGCGAACTCAACGGCGACGACCAAGGTACTAAAATGACCCCTACACCCCTACGCGTCGATTGGTGGCACAATCGGGACCAATTACAGCGGCGCATGAGCATGAGGACGGCCATGGCGGACACGGCAGCGCGGCTGCGCTACGCCGGCGATAGGAGCTCGGTAACGATGAAACAAACAACTCGGGTAGAACCAGGAGCTCACCCCGAACACACTAGAGTCGCTGGCCGAGCCTGAGAAGCAACGGAGACACAGTTTGACGGTCACGGCGGTCACGGCGGAGCAAATTTCGACGACGGCGATGCTCCGGTGACTGCGGTGAAGGAAATGGTCAATCAACCGGGCACAAAGCACCACGGCATCGAGGCGAAGCTGAAGCAAGAGTCAGAAATAGCAGAGGCTCACCGTAACGCGCTGGCCACGGCGACGCGCACACCACGGTGGTGCTGCCGGCCGCGAGGAAGAAAACGATGAACGGCGAGTTCACAGCGAAATCAAGCGACTAGAGCTAGCTGGCTGGGTGCGCAAGGAACTAGCGGAGCTAGGACACGCATCGTTGTGACGGCGCGGACGCTGGTTCGACGGCGAGGGCTCAACGGAGAATGGCGGTGGCGGCGGAAAAACAGAGCAAGAGAGCGGGGACGAACGGCGATGGCCAAGGCTAAATAGAGTGGCTCAGAAGCTCAAGGAAGCTACGCTGTGGCCTTCACCGCGCCAGCGCGACGCCAAAAATGGCTACGACCGCACCTAGAAGCAAACCGAAGATCGCCGGCCATGTAGCTTCGGCGGTGGACACTGTTCATCCAAATTACAGAATTGCCATCCGCCAAAATTCCCAAATTACTCCCAAATTTTCATAACAACTCAAAAATCTCCAAAAACAAAAGTTGTTCCAAATCAAAAGTTCTACAACTTTGCTTTTGAAACCATACCCAAATTCGGCCTACATTTTGAAATGAACTTTTGAATTTAAAGCGGGGATATTTAAGGAATTTCGCCTTTTTAAATAACTTCAAATTTTACTAAACAACTTGAAAAACTCCAAAAATAAACTTTGTACAACTCAACAAGCTCTACAACTTTGCTTTAAGACTCAACCCCAAAATGTGCTTCGATTTTGAAATGGATTTTCAGGGTCGGATTTAAATATTGAAAATCAGGGTTTTCGGAATTTCAAATCAAAACTAAGATTTCAAACTTGATTCAAACAATACCAAGCAATGCTTATAACATAAATGTAAACTTGTTTTAGTGAATGCATAACAAAATTTGTAATATGACCAATGCCTTGCAATGCATATGATGATATGTCCGGTTTTTAATATTTAAACACCCGAGGTGTTACAGCAGCCCCGCCGCCTATACGACCCAAGACGAGCCCTCCCCTCTGCCCCTTCTCCGTTCGCCGCTCGAAGCTCGCCACCGTCGCCGTAGCCCCGCTGCTCCGGTGCTAAATCAACATCACCGACGAGTCTCGAAGGTCCGCCGTGTTCTCCCACAGCCCTAGGTACATTCAATGCGCCGTTCTAGCCTTGATTTGCTCGGATTCCACTCACACGCGCCCTCCCTCTCTCTCCAGTCACTGCCGACGACGACGACCGCCCCTTCCGAGCCTTCTAGATGTTGCGCTCCCCTCTCGGACGACCTCGCGGTGAGCTTCTCCACCTCCCCGTGCCCCCGTTTCGGTAGTTTACGCCCTGGAATTCTGTACCAGCGAGCTCCAGGCACACCGGCCATGGCGCCACCGTGGAATCGTGGCTTCGGCTCGTTCCCTGCCCTTGACTTGCACCCCGTTGAGTTCGTGAGCCTGTAGATTGTTTCTGTGTTTTTGGTTTCGATCGGGATGGGTTGGAACACCGTACCGGTGTTCGCCATAGCGCCGGCACGCCGCCGGCCATGGCGGGCTCACCGGAGGTGCTGTGCAGACAGTGGGGGTTCTCCCATGCATCTCTTGCCATCGGATCTAGCACGGACGGCCAAGATTAGAAATACCGGTTGGATTAAGTGGCCGGTCCACCGGGACCCGTGGACTCGGTCCACCACACCATGTCAGCGAGCGCCCACACCCACGTGGTGCACTGCGCCAACCACAGACTACCACGTGTCTGCCTAGTCAGTAACCACAGTCAACCCAACAGTGAAGCCGTGCACGTTTTGCAGATTAGGCCCCCGATTTCCAAGTAATCAACCCGCAGTCCATAACAGTTTAAAATAAATACATTTTAGTCCTATTTTTATTCACTTTAGACCCTGTGTTTTCCAGAATTAGTATCCGCAGTCCAGCAGCCGTGTAATTTCATATTTTAATTGTTTTAATTAAAAAATAAGTTCAAATATTTACAGAAATGCCACTAAACCTTATTTCATGCGTAACTTTTGCGTTTTAAGTCCAATTTGACTGTTCAAATTGCGTTAGTATCGTATTTATATTTTCTACATGTTTATACAACTGTTAGGCATGTTTCCAATATTTCAAATTCATAGGTAGATTTAATTTATTATTTAACTATAGGAAAATTTATTTAAATCATAATTTATTTATTTTAACTCCGAAATAGTCCGTTCAAGTTGCGTTAGTTTCATAACGACGAGATCTACGTGTTAGTATTAGTGTTTACTATATTACTATTTCGGAAAAATCATGGTTTAAATCATATCTTGATTAATGATTATGCAACGGGATTTTATAAATAAAATATGATTTGTTTTACTTTAAGTTTACAATTCAACTCTAAAATTGACTTAATTTAATCCATATTATTTATAAAATATCTTTTATATATGAATTCATATGGTTAACATAAATAAAACCGATAGTTTTCTTTTCCACGTATTAAGCAAATCTCTCGATAGTTGTAACTTTTCAACTGTAGCTTCGATTAGAGTGCCTCTCGCGACTATGTGTTCATAGCGATGCGTAGAATTGTATTTCAATCTCTTTTACTTATTTTTCTATGATTGGGGTACTATTCTGATATAAATGCAATTGTATGCTATGATGTATGTGTATGGATATTTGTGTGGTGTTCTACGATTACGTCAGTCAGTGAGATATACGTGGTGATCAAGAAGCAGAAGAAGGACGTTGAAGATTAAAGCTTACCGAAGGATCGATGTGTAAGGCAAGTATAGCATGGGACCATCCTTGTTACCTATTCACATTTAATCACTTAATTCATATTGCATGTGTCTACCTTGATGCCAATAGGGATATCCTAGATATTTGATATCTTGTACCTTGAAACCTCTAGGTTATTTCATTGGTTAGTTTTTGCTAGTGCTTAATCAAAACCATGATCTTGTAACTTGACTAATGATATATGCAATAAACATTAAAACATGACTTTTTAGCAACATGGAAACAGGGGGCTGGAGTATTTAGCTACTTTCTAAATGCTCTAGATTCTTCTCCCTAAGGACTTATCTGTAAGCGATCATCCGGGACTTACAGTACAATTGTGAGGGTTATATGGTTCTGGCTTTAGCTCAGTATGAGGACCTTTTCTAGCTTGTTAGTGGTTACCTTTATGGCGCAAGAGGGGCTCCAACGGGTATGATCTCGGCCTACCAAGTGGGTGTACTTGTTAGTCACTCCTTGGAGGGGAGTTTATGCTTATTGATGGGGAAACCTAGCGGCCCTAACTTGTTAGATGAACCTTTGAAAGGCTTTATAGTGAACCCTACCGACCTTCCTTAGTAGTGGGTCAAGAGGTTGATCACCTCGGGTGAAAGGGTAAATCACGACTTACAGTGAAAGTGTACAACCTCTGTAGAGTGTAAACCTATTATAATAGCCGTGCTCACGGTCATGAGCTGCCTTGGACCCTTATGGAATAGAGATGATCACTAATGGATAATGGTACTAATGATTAATTGTTTATGCTATACATTATTCATGCTTACCTGATCATGTGTTTGTGGGCTTATGGTTAAACTTGTTGCCAACCAATTGCTAAAATTATGCTAAACAAAGGCTAATCGTAGTAAACCAGTGTTAGCCTTTTGAGCCTCACGAACCCCACGATATAATTGTTAAGTACAACATGTACTTACGCTTGCTTTACTTTTCTATACTTGGATAAAAATCCCGGATGGGTACCAGATTGCTGGTTTAGAGGAGTTAGGCTTGTGGTCAACCAGTCAGTCGTCCTTATGGATTTGGAGTCTTCACCAGAAGATCGGAGTTTCCTTTCCGTTGTCTTTACTCTAAGGTTATTTTCCTTTTACTAATACGTTATGTAATAAGTATTGTCTCTTGATATTACCTTTATTTGTGGCTATATGTGAGATTTGACTTCCTGGGCTCACATATAGTGTGTATCTGGTTTTGGCTTTAAAACCGGGTGCTACATCGACCTATGGTGGTATTTCTTTGCCGTCACCCTCTTGAAGAAGCGGGAGAAGAGGCAAGAGCTGAGCGTGCCAGTGGGATGTGCCGGCATTCACCTCCTGAAGAACCGGGTAATTGAATACCCGTCGATGCGTCTGTCGACCTCCAACAAGGGGTGGCATTCGCTTTGGTTTTACGTCAAGGATGATGTAGCCGCCCCCTTGCTAGCGTTCTTTGGGCGCATTGTCGAAGAGGTCCTAGAGCCGTGGAAGTGGGGTGTCCCGGATAAAGACAAGAAGAAAATCCAGGACCATCTCGCCGCCATCCGAATTCTAAAGGAGAGGGGCATGAAAGGGTCGGGGATCATCCGCGCCTACCACACATGGAGGGTGGCACCGCTGATGAGTCACGCACTTCCCCTGTACCTGATGCTGCTCGGAGCATCACTTGAGGGGACGACGCTTGTTGATGAAGCTCTCCCCCTCCGAGGTGGCGCAACGCATCAAGGAGGCGATGGAGCCCTTGAAGGACGGCACTAGCGTCGTTCTTGAATTTGTGTATCCAGTGTGGGGCATCCCCCAATGTGGCTGGAACCGGGGTACACCGACTTTATAAGTTCTCTCTCCCCGTGCCTCCTTTTTAATTGAACTTCTGACCCCCATGATGCTGACATTGGGATAGCGGGACCAGCCAAAGAGACTCCTCTTTACGGATAGCCCGGCTCCGCTGCCGAAGGACCCGCTCATGGCAGCGACGAATCGCACCATGGCCGAGTGGGAGAAGAAGACGAAGGAGTTCAAGAGGAGGAGGAAGCAGTAGAAACAGCAGGCATGGGAGCGAGGAGAGGAGACAGACAGCGATGATGATGACGACAACGATGAGGAATATGACAAGGTAGTTGCCGACATTGAGTGGGGCGACCTGGGAAGCAAGGACGCACTGATAGGCACCCAGTCATCAATGCAGGGACCCTTCCCATTCCACGCAAGGGAAGGTGACGCCGTGAGGCCAGAGGAGGAGACGGGCCGGACCGTTGGCCTATCCTTAGCACCATCAGGGGTGGGTAGATCTGCCACCGTGTCCGAGGTGCAAGCGGGAGTGAGCGGACCCGTCACCACGCCCCAAGAGCCAGCGGGGGCGGGTGGATCCACCGCCGTGCACGAGGTGCCAATGGGAGTGGGTGCATCTACCACCGCGCTCATGGTGTCGAGAGAGGGGGTGGCTCCGCCGCTGTGCCCCTAGATATGAGGGAGGTGATCCCCTTGGCCCGAGAGCAGGGGACGGGCTAAAAATGGTCCCGCCCTGACGATGTGGAGCAGGGAACTGGGGGTTCATCCCCCAAACGTCTCCACCGCCCAACAGCGCCGATGTAAGTTGTCGATTCCTCTATTTTTCTCAGTTTTTCTCTATTTTTCATAGTGACTCACGCCTTTTGCTTCTTCTGCAGCATCGGGAGATCGGTCAGATGGGGCACTTCCATAGCACTGGCGCCCAAGAAGACCGTCGCCCTTCAGGCAAGGCAGGGGCTGCCGCCAGACGTCACTCCCATTTCGGGCGAGAGCGGAGCCGTTGTCACAGCCATGTCGGCTGGTCTGTCACCGCCTGCGATGGTGCTCATGCCCTCGGTGGGTCCAGCTATCAGTGAGGCTAAGGAGGCGCCCTCGAAGGTCGCCGCTCAACCGGTGACGGAAGTGATGCCGCTGCCGACATCGGGCCGGGCGGAGTTGTTGGCCACACCCGTTCCGTCGACCACGGTGGGCGCGGTGTAGCCGGATGAGGTCTCGCTGATGGAGGTAGAGGTGATGGTGTCTACGATGGATGGGTCACAGCCTGGAGCGGTGGTGGCGGTGTCCGAGGCAGCGGCACGTCCATGCTACCAGCGGCCCTAGATACGACGCCCGCCGTGGGCGGGACCAAGGGGTTCATAGTGTAACACCCTAAAATTTGCCTCTTTTAAAATAGAGCTAAAATGATTAATTTATGAATTTTTATGCACATGAAATATAGGAAAATAAGAAATTTTCATTAATTTAAAATTCATCATAAGGTTTAGCAACTGGTTGTGCATACATGTTGGTGCATAAAGTTTATTGTGATGAATGGTGTTGATCCAAACCCCAAAGTAATTTGGAATGTTTTTGAAAATGGCTTTGAAATAAAAGAAAAGAAAGAAAAGAAAATTAGAAAAATAAAAGTATTTTGAAAGTTGTAAAGTTTATCTTGGAAAGCCTAATAAAATTGTCCATTTTTAATAGGGAAGTATATTTGAAACTATACTTGAATTTGATTTGATTTTGGCTTAGTTTTGAGAATTAGAAATGGAAAAGAAATTCATTTTGAAAAATCTCCCTTCCTTCCTTTTTAGCCCAACTCCAGGATTCAGCCCGGCCTCCTTCGCGCTCTTGGCCCAGCAACCGGCCGGCCCAGCATCCCCTCCCTTCCCCTCCTTTCCTCCTTCTCGGCCTGGCCCTCTTTTCTCCTTCTCTTCCTGGCTTGGCCTGCCCAGCGTCCCAGCCGCACTCCCCCTCCCTTCTCCTTTTCTGCACGCGCCTGCTCACCGCGTGGCCTAGCTTGGCGCTGCAGCCCGCTCAGCGCGCTGCTCGGCCCACGCCCGCACTCCGCTCCCTTCCGACGCTGCGATGCTGGCCCGCTCGTCAGCGCGCACCAGCACGTGCTTCCCTTCTCCCCGCTATGACGCTAGCCTCGCCTGTCAGCCGCCCGCACACCCGTCGTCCCCTTCCTTCCCCTTCTTTCCTTTTCTTCCCCGTTTCCTTTCCTTCCTCTGCCCCGTCGTTGGTGCTGCCGTGCATGGCAAGCTACCGCGCCCACACTCGTATGGTAGGTAATCAATCACTGCGCCCCCGCTCCCCTTCCTTCTACACCGTGCCCGTCCGGCCTATAAAGCTTAGAGCCGCACACCTCCTTCTCCCCTTTCCTCTGCTCGCGTCCAAGCACTCCTTGCCGCCAGCAATCCACCCCTCCCAAGCGCTATCCTCGACGCCGACGTGTCCCGAGGCTCCACCGTGTTCCCCCGCGCCCGTAGGTATCACCGATTTTGTGTTTTGGTCATGGTTTCTTCGGATTCATCTCACCCGCACCCTCCCTCTCTCTCCAACCGTCGCCGCCATCGTCGACCCGCCCCCTCGAGGCCCCCCGGACGCTGTGCTCCCCCTCCATACACATCGTGGTGAGCTCCTGAACCCCCTCGATCCTTTATCATCGCGTTTGGTGCACGACAGCGCCGTAACGGCGAGCTCCCGAGCCGTCGGCCATGGCGCCGCCATGGGGAACGCCAACCCGACGTGATCCCTGTCCCCATTAGGTATCCCAGCAAGATTGTGAGACCCTATAGATCATCCAGGTGTCCTCCGTTTGGTAGGGCGTGGCCGGAATCGCTGGAACTATGGACAGGCGAGCTTTCTGCCGCCGCCCATGGCTGGCCGCCGTGCCGTGCTTTGTAGCCGCCGGCCGGCTCTCCCCTTCTTCCCTGCGATCAAATCACCTCCGTTCGATCATGATCCGACGATCCAGAGTCATCGATACCCCTTTGCGTGGCTAATTTTCATAAGAGCCCCTCGGTTTCTTCAAAATAGAACCCACAGCCCATTACGCATTTCTCAATTTACGCTTTCTTCTTTTAAAAGCATATTTTGCTCGGTTGGTTCCAAAAATACGTTTTTAGTTATTTATAGTTTTGCCATTCGATTTATTTAGCCTATAACTTTTGCGTTTTGAGTCCGATTTGACCCGTTCGAATTGCGTTAGGACTTTATTTATGTTTCCTATGTGTTTAAACAACTATTAGGCATGTTTTTAATAACTAAAATTCATGGTAGATTTAATCTATTATTTAACTATAGGAAAACTTGTTTAGATCATAACTTATTCATTTTAACTTCGAAATAGTCCGTTCAAGTTGTGTTAGATTCGTAGCGATGAGATCTACGCGTTAATAATAGTGTTTACTATATTGTTATTTTTGAAATAACATGGTTTAAATCATATCTTGATTAATGATTATGCAACTAGATTTTATACATAAAATATGATTTATTTTACTTTTGTTTTATAATTCAAATCTAAAATTGACTTAATTTAATCTATATTATTTATAAAATATCTTTAATATATGAATTCATATGGTTAACATAAATGAAGCCTATAATTTTCTTTTTCACCTATAAAGCAAATCTCTCGGTAGTTGTAACTTTTCAACCGTAGCTCCGATTAGCGTGCCTCTCGCGACCGTGTGTTCGTAGTGATGCGTAGAATCGTATTTCAATCTCTTTTACTTATTTTTCTATGATTGGTGTACTATTTTGATATAGATGCAATTGTATGCTATGCATGTATGTGTATGAATGTTTGTGTGGTGCTCTACGATTACGTCCAGTCGGTGAGATATACGTGGTGATTCAGAAGAAGAAGAAGGACATTGAAGAATAAAGCTTACCGAAGGATCGGTGTGTAAGGCAAGTATAGCATGGGACCATCCTTGTTACCTATTCATATTTAATCACTTAATTCATATTGCATGTGTCTACCTTGTTGTCAATAAGGATATCCTAGATATTTGATATCTTAAACCTTGATACCTTTGGGATATTGCATTGGGTAGTTTTTGCTAGTGCTTAACTAAACCATGATCTTGTAACTTGACTAATGGTATATGCAATAAACATTAAAACATGAATTTTTAGTAACATGGAAACAAGGGGCTGGAGTGTTTAGCTACTTTCTAAATGCTTCAGATTCTCCTCCCTAAGGACTTTTGTGTAAGCGATCATCCGGGACTTACAGTACAGCTGTGAGGGCTATATGGCTCTGGCTTTAGCTAAGTATGAGGACCTTTTCTAGCTTGTTAGTGGTTACCTTTATGGAGTATCAGGGTATGTTTCCTTTTCTGCTAGGATGTGTGTACCATGTTGCGTGCCCACACGTGCCACTCCTGGAGATGGGCCACATATGTCTAGCGGCCTTAACTTGTTAGACGAACCTTTGAAAGGCATCATAGTGAACCCTACCAACCTTCCTTGGAAGTGGGTCAAGAGATTAGCTACCTCGGGCGAAAGGGTAAATCATGACTCACAGTGAAAGTGTACAACCTTTGCAGAGTGTAAAACTGTTATAACAGCTGTGCTCACGATCACGAGCGGCCTTAGACCCTTATGGAATAGAGATGATCGCTAATGGATAATGGTACTAATGATTAACTGTTTATGCTATACATTATTCATATTTACCTGATCGTGTGTTTAAAATTGTGCTAAACAAAGGCTAATCGCAGTAAACCAGTCTCAGCCTTTTGAGCCTCATGAACCCCATTATATAATTGTTAAGTACGACATGTACTTACGTTTGCTTTACTTTTCTATACTTGGATAAAAATCCCGGATGGGTACCAGATTGTCAGTCTGGAGGAGTGTAACACCCTAAAATTTGCCTCTTTTGAAATAGAGTTAAAATGATTTAAGTTGGAATTTTTGTGCTCATAAAATATAGGAAATAAAATTTTGCATTAAATTAAAATACCTCATAAGGTAGCAACATGTGTTGAGCATACATGCCATTGCATTTGATTTTATTGGTTGAGTGGTTGAAAAGTCAAAATAGTTAAAATGCTTTTTAAATGAAATTAAAAATGGCTTTGAAATAAAAGAAAAGATGGAAAAAAAATTAGAAAAATAAAAGTATTATTAAAGTTGTAAAGTTTATCTTGGGAAGCCTAACAAAATTGTTCAATTTTATTCGAATAGGGAAGTATATTTGAAACTATACTTGAATTTGATTTGAATTGGTCTTGGATTTGAAAATTAGAAATTGGAAAAAAAATTTGAATTTGAAAAACTCTCCTTCTTCCATTTTCAGCCCAACCACAGGAACTGGTCCGGTCCTCTTCTTTTTCCCCTTCCTGGCTTGGCCTGCTCGGCGGCGCATCTGCACTCCCCCTCCCTTCTCCTTTTCCAGCGCAACCGGCCTGCTCCGCGTGGCCCAGCTCGGCGGCCCACTGCTCCGCGCGCGCCTGCTGCATCGCCCACGCGGCCTAGCTCCCCTACGGCCCGCCTCGGCTTCACCTCAGCGCGCACCCGCACGCGCTCGGCCTTCAACGCCCACGCCGCACGCTGCCCCCTTCTCCCTCACTGCCCCACGGGTCCTACCCGTCAGCTGGCCCCGCTCCCTTCTTTCCCCTGTCTCCTTTCCTTTCTTGCTTCCGTCGATGGTGCTGCCATGCTCGGCAAGCTGCCGGCCCACCGCGCCCACATGGCAAATGATCAAAATCGCCGAATCCCGCTCCCCTTCCTTCTACACCGCAGCCCCGCCTGCCTATAAAGCCCCAGCCGGACCCCCCTCCCTCTCCCTTTCCCCTCCACACTTGAGCTCACTCACCACCACCGCCCCATAGCCCGCTGCACCGATGCCCAATCATCGACGCCAACGTGACCCGGAGGTCCGCCGTGTTCTCCCGCAGCCAAAGGTACCTCCATCTCGTCAATTTGGTGACCCTATGCTCGGATTCAATCTCACCCGTGCCCTCCCTCTCTCTCTCCAGCCGCTGCCGCCATCGTCGACTTGTGCCTTCGAAGCCCTCCCGGACGCCGCGACCACCGCCGTTGGACTCGCGGTGAGCTTCTTCACCTATCTGTGCCTCTATTTTGTTGAACGACACCCTAGAATGCTGTATCGACGAGCACCCGAGCCGCCGGCCATGGCACCACCACGGGCCATCATACCGATGGGTTTTTTCCAGCGTACTTTTGGTCGTAATGGACTCGCGTAGATGCGCTCGACGTTCTCGTGCCCTCGGATTGGTCTAGGGTGGCCGGAGTCCCCCGTACCGGCGTCACCGACGAGCTCGGCACACCGGCACCCATGGCGCCGCCATCATGTGTGTCTTCCTCGGTGACCCGCTGCCCCCATCGCGCCAGCACCGTCAGATCTGATGTGGACGGCCACGATTAGCCCGTACCCCTTCGTTGTGTAACCGGTCCACCGCGGCAGTGGACTCGGTCCACCGCACCGCGTCGGCACGCGCCCACACCCACATGGTGCACCGCGCCAACCAGAGACTGCCGCGTGGTGCCTAGTCAGCAGCCACGGGTCAACCCATGGTCAGCCGCGTACGTTTTGTGAAAGAGCCCCTCGGTTACTAGTGAATTAACCTGTAGTCCGATTCAGTTCAAAATGATTTCTTTTAGGTCCTGTTTTCTTCTGTTTTAGCCCCTGTATTTTATAGAAATAGTACACGCAGTCCAGCAGCCTTGTAATTTCATATTTTAATTGTTTTAATTCAAAAATGAGTTCAAATATTTACAGAAATACCACTGAATCTTATTTCATGCGTAACTTTTGTGTTTTAAGTCTGATTTGACCCGTTCAAATTGCGTTAGGATCATATTTATGTTTTCTACATGTTTATATAACTGTTAGGCATGTTTTCAATATCTAAAATTCATGGATAGATTTAATCTATTATTTAATTAAAGGAAAACTTGTTTAAATCATAACTTATTCATTTTAACTCCAAAATAGTCCGTTCAAGTTGCGTTTGTTTCATAACGACGAGATCTACGCATTAGTAATAATGTTTACTATATCACTATTTTATAAAAATCATAGTTTAAAGCATATCTTGATTAAAGATTATGCAACTGGATTTTATAAATAAAATATGATTTGATTTACTTTTATTTTATAATTCAAATCTAAAATTGACTTAATTTAATCTATATTATTTATAAAATATCTTTTATATATGAATTCATATGGTTAACATAAATAAAGCCTATAGTTTTCTTTTCCACGTATTAAGCAAATCTCTCGGTAGTTGTAACTTTTCAACCGTAGCTCCGATTAGCATGCCTCTCGCAACTATGTGTTCGTAGCGATGCGTAGAATCATATTTCAATCTCTTTTATTTATTTTTCTATGATTGGTGTACTGTTCTGATATAAATGCAATTGTATGCTATGCATGTATGTGTATGGATGTTTGTGTGGTGTTCTACGATTACGTCCAGCTGGTGAGATATACGTGGTGATCTAGAAGAAGAAGAAGAAGAAGGACGTTGAAGATTAAAGCTTATCGAAGGATCGGTATTTAAGGCAAGTGTACCAAAGGCCCCTTGTTACCTATGAACTATTACCATTTATATTCATGCATGTGTCTAATTTGAAATACCTTTAAGGACTTTACCTAGATGATTACTTGTACCACATATCCTTGATACCTAGGGTTTTTGGGTAGGCATTTTGGATAGATGCTGCAGCGCTTAACATAAAATAATTGTTAAACATGACTAAAGACTATATGCAATGTTATAAAATGGAGCTTTTTAGCAACAGATAGGGGGCTAGAGTATTGGGTTGAGTACTCTAGTGCCTCTCCATAAGGACTTAATCCTGAAGCGGCAACCCAGGAGGTTCCGTACAACCCCGAGTGTCATATGGCTCTAACTTTAACCTGTTAACTAGATTGTACTAGCTCGTCTGTAGCTCCAGTAAGGGTAAGAGGGTATCTTTCCTTTTTCTGCTAGGGTGTGTACCGTGCTGCGATGCCCACGTGTGCCACTCCTTTGTAGCTATGACTTGTTAGTGCAACTAGCTAAGGGTTTCATAGTGAAACCCTGCCACACTTCCTGGGAAGAGGTGTAGTGGGCCTTGCAAACCCCGGCATTGGGAATCACAACTCGGTGGGTAAAGATGTACAATTTCTGCAAAAATATTTGACCTGTTATAACAGCCGTGCTCACGGATACGAGCGGTCTGGATCCTTCAAGATTAGTGGTTATTGTGGATGGTGGATCGTTGGGAATTGAGATAAACATGACTATACTTTAATATCACTTGGGAATTGGGACTGTTCATTAAAGTAGTGATTTAGGATGCTAAAATTTGATCAACTAAAATCGTGAACCACAGTCAAACAGTGTCAAGCCTTTTGAGCCTCATAGATCCCTTTGATATACTTGCTAAGCATGGTGAGCTTACACTTGCTTTACATCCAATGAAAATCCTAGATGGGTACCAGATTGCTAGTCTGGAGGAGTTAGGCTTATGGTCAACCAATCAGTCGTCCCTGTGGATTTGGAGTCATCACCTAAAGATCGGAGTCGACTTTCCGTTGTCTATACTCTGAGGTTATTTTCCTTTTACTAATACGTTATGTAATGAGTATTGTCTCTTGATATTACCCTTATTTGTGGCTATATGTGAGATTTGACTTGTTGGGCTCACATATAGTGTGTATCTGGTTTTGTCTTTAAAATCGGGTGCTACAAGGAGTTAGGCTTGTGGTCAACCAATCAGTCATCCTTGTGGATTTAGAGTCTTCGCCTGAAGATCGGAGTCAACTTTCTGCTGTCTATACTCTGAGGTTATATTCCTTTTACTAATACATTATGTAATAAGTATTGTCTCTTGATATTACCCTTATTTGTGGCTATATGTGAGATTTGACTTCCTAGGCTCACATATAGTGTGTATCTGGTTTTGTCTTTAAAACCAGGTGCTATAAAATGGTATCAGAGCAATGCTAACTGTAGGACGCAAGCCTAGATAGAATTGGATGTTTTAGCATGCTTTTATCTTTGCCTACCTCATGCTTTCTCTCTAACCTTGTTATTTGCTAAAAGTTATGCTCTCTTCGGCCTCTGTTTGTTATGAAAACTTTGTCTCTATTCTCAATCCTTTTTCTTTGTTTATATAGATGGGTCGTAATGAGGAGACCACCAGCATCAGAGATCAGGAGGACCAAGCTACATTGTCCTTGACTGCATTCGACAAGGAGAAGCTTGTAGCTGTGCAACAACAAGCACCAGAAGGAATGACTCAACCTAGGAGTTTTCAACAGTGCTTGCCACAAGGTCAAACCAACATACCAAAGGGACCAGTGAAGAGACAAGTAGCAAAAGTTTGGAAGAATATGAAGTCCAATGAAGATGTTGGAATGACGGCACATGAATGCCAGGATCAACCATAGCAGAAGCAAGAACAGAAGGTCCAAAAGAAACAGGAGCAAGGAAGTAAAGCAAAGAGAAACTACATCCAAGGAAGATTGAATAATGTGGATATGACTACCACTCATGGAGCTAAGGAGGTTGTGTATGGTTTCATTCTAGTAAACTCAACTCTCGCCATAGTGCTGTTTGACCCCAGAGCTTCACATTCGTTCATCCCTAGCCAATATGTAGAAGATCATAAGATAACTATGCTTCCAATGAGAAAACCAGTGATAGTTAAGTCCCCAAAAGGAGAAATGAAGGCAGACCACATATGTCCAAAAGTTAGTCTTGACATAAAGGGGGTGAACTTCGTGGCAAACCTTATCGTTTTGGAGTCAATGGAAATTGATGTTATCCTAGGACAAGGATGGCTATCTGCTTGTAAAGGAGTAATTAAGTATGCCCAACGTTCGGTGCTTCTAACCACACCGTCAGGAGAAAGAATTGAGTATGAAGGTATTCAGCCTGTGCCTGAGGACAATGTGGATAAGAAGAGAAAGGAGGTCTCACCAGAGTTAGAATCAAGAAGCAATCAACATTTGAGTTCTATTACATCATCACATCCAGCTCCGATCCCTGGTCAGATAAACTCAGACTCTAAAGAATTAGAAGTTTCTCAAGCTAAGATTACTCCACTCTTTCCACATGAGGTATGCATAGATGGGTGGACAATCACCTACAAGGAGTTCCAACCCGAAAGATCAAGCGAGCTAAAAAGCGGTCCAGTCAAACAAAGATGAGCTTACAGAGTCAGCAAGCTGACAATACTCTAAGCAACAATTTTGTGGAGTATGACATCACTAAAGATCTAGCTAAGAGAAAGTGTTATCATTGCCAGCAGGAAGGACATTATGTTAAATCTTGCCCACAGAAGAATCAACAATTACACCAAGGAAGTAGCCAAAGTCAGATCACTACTGGACTGTTACCAGAAAGTGTCAGTGATAACCAATCTGAAAGAAGCATTTGGTGAGAGTGGTGAATGAAGAAGTTATGCTAGACTATCCAAGATCCTTAGTTAAGGGATAGGAGTTTGTGCCCTTTATGTAATAAAAACAATAGTAGCGCAAGTTGAGTCAATGATTGAGTTGTGCATCTCTACTGCTTGTTGAATTGTCATTATGCTTATGATTGTTTTGAATCTTTGTAATGATTGCAATGATCTTGTTGGGTGTTCCTGCAATTTCATTTAGTTCATAGGTTTTAAGGTATAAGGATTAATGAAATAAATAGTTGGGTTATGGTTTTCTTCTATTTTTCCTATCCTATCTTTGGAGCTGCCTGTCTTTATCGATTCATATCTCTGATTTTGGACGATCAAAAACCCTGAGAAAATTCTAGACAGCAGTAGACTTCAATCACAAGGTGATGCATATGTGCTGTTTGGAACCAAAAATAGTTTCTCTTGTGCACTGTTTTTGACCAAGTGAACTGCAGAATTCGGAAAAGTGTTCTATAAGTAGGTTGTGGAAGAATTTTATAAGCTTTCCAACGATATAAGCTACAACTTCATTGGAATAACAGAATGAGAGTTACAGCTGTCTTACCACACTGCTATTTTTCTGCTCGCAAGGGAATTCAGATTTCTTGTCCTTACCCATGTACAAGAGTATCATTGGGATGACAGAACATCTTGATACTAGTAAGCTCATCTGAAGAATATGCAAGCTATACTTTGGTGTCTCCTAGTTTATCTTTTCTTAAGGGGGTAGCCAAGTTGAAGAATTTACAAGATGAAGTATCATATGTTCTAGTTTGCGCAGTGGAAGCATGGTGGTACCCAAAGATGCAAGAGAAACTTAGAGTTTCAATGAGGTTTGGTTAGAATTTCAAGAAAAGTTTATTCAAGACCAGCAAGATGTTGATAAAGTTACCGGAGAAGCTTTTTAGTTAGTTTGGATCAAGAGACCTCAGCCAAGTGTTTGAATGAGTCCAAGAGGTCAAAGTAAAACCTAAGTATTAGCTTTGTCAGATCAGGACAAGAGCTTTGTATCTACAATAATGCATCTTGTGAATGTGTGGGATGTGTCCTTATACGAGAAGAAAAGTAGTGGCTTGCTCATTAAGTCAGCTAAGGAAGCGTGAGTTGAACTACCTAACATGTTATCTAGAGTTATCCATTGCGAAGCATGGAAGTACCATCATTTTCTTGAAAGTAAAAGTGACATCTAGAAGGATCACAAGAATATATAGGACATCTTCACCAAGTTGGACTTGAGCTTGTGATAACCTCGTTGGAATGAGATTGATTATGACTTGGAAAAGCGTTATCACTTCGAAAAGTGAAGTCATGGTCGATGCCCTTAGCAATGGAGAATTGTGCTAAGAAGGTTCGACTAACACCAAGGATTAAGAGTTGTATTCCCAGTTCAAGCAACTTCACTAGGATCATTAATGTTTTGAAGATTGGTGGTAGATTCTAGTTCGGACCAAGAACATAAGAAAGCTCTGTTGGAAGGTGAACATATAAGGAAAGAGAATTATGGCCTAGTGATTAGGGTTACCTGAGAGTTGTTCAAGGTACCTGTCAAAATTTTGGAATTAGTTAGGCAAATTACTTGGAGTAAGGGCAACAGGTATGCAAAAGTAAAGTGGATCTTTATCAAGATGATAGAACTGCATGAGGAAGTATAGAAGAATCCAAGGATGGAGTACTCCCATCTCTTAGTCAACGTCTTCCGAATCTCGAGGACGAGATTCATCTTAAGGGGGTAGAATTATAACACCCTAAAATTTGCCTCTTTTAAAATAGAGCTAAAATGATTAATTTATGAATTTTTGTGCACATGAAATATAGGAAAATAAGAAATTTTCATTAATTTAAAATTCATCATAAGGTTTAGCAACTGGTTGTGCATACATGTTGGTGCATAAAGTTTATTGTGATGAATGGTGTTGATCTAAACTCCAAAGTAATTTGGAATGTTTTTGAAAATGGCTTTGAAATAAAAGAAAAGAAAGAAAATAAAATTAGAAAAATAAAAGTATTTTAAAAGTTATAAAGTTTATCTTCGAAAGCCTAACAAAATTGTCCATTTTTAATAGGGAAGTATATTTGAAACTATACTTGAATTTAATTTGATTTTGGCTTAGTTTTGAGAATTAGAAATGGAACAGAAATTCATTTTGAAAAATCTCCCTTCCTTCCTTTTTAGTCCAACTCCAGGATTCAGCCCGGCCTCCTTCGCGCTCTTGGCCCCGCAACCGGCTGGCCTAGCATCCCCTCCCTTCTCCTCCTTTCCTCCTTCCTGGCTCGGCCCTCTTTTCTCCTTCTCTTCCTAGCTTGGCCTGCCCGGCGGCCCAGCCGCACTCCCCCTCCCTTCTCCTTTTCCGCACACGCCTGCTCACCGCGTGGCCAGCTCGATGCTACGGCCCACTCAACGCACTGCTCAGCCCATGCCCGCACTCCACTCCCTTCCGACGCTGCGATGCTGGCCCGCTCATCAGTGCGCACCAGCACGTGCTTCCCTTCTCCCCGCTGCGACGCTGGCCCCGCCTGTCAGCCGCCAGCACGCCCGTCGTCCCCTTCCTTCCCCTTCTTTCCTTTTCTTCCCCGTTTCCTTTCCTTCCTCCGCCCTGTCATTGGCGCTGCCGTGCATGGCAAGCCGCCGCGCCCGCGCCCGTATGGTAGGAAATCAATCACCGCGCCCATGCTCCCCTTCCTTCTACGCCGTGCTCGTCCAGCCTATAAAGCTCTGAGCCGCACCCCTCCTTCTCCCCTTTCCTCTACTCGCGTCCAAGCACTCCCCGCCGTTAGCAATCCACCCCTCCCGAGCGCTATCCTCGACGCCGACGTGTCCCGTGTCTCCACCGTGTTCCCCCGCGCCCGTAGGTATCACCGATTTCATGTTTTGGTCACGGTTTCTTCGGATTCATCTCACCCGTGCCCTCCCTCTCTCTCCAGTCGTCGCCACCGTCGTCAACCCACCCCTTGAGGCCTCCCCGGACGCAGCGCTCCCCTCCATACGCATCGTGGTGAGCTCCTGAACCCCCTCGATCCTTTATCATTGTGTTTGGTGCATGGGAGCGCCGTAACGGCGAGCTCCCGAGCCGTCGGCCATGGTGCCGCCGTGGGGAACGCCAACCCAATGTGATCCCCGTCCCCCATTAGGTATCCCAGTGAGATCGCGAGGTCCTGTAGATCATCCAGGTGTCCTCCGTTTGGTAGGGCATGGCCGGAATCACCGGAACTATGGACACCGGCGAGCTTTCCACCGCCGCCCATGGCTGGATGCCGTGCCATGCTCTGTAGCCGCCGGCCGGCTCTCCCCTTCTTCCCCACAATCAAATCACCTCTGTTCGATCATGATCCGACGGTCCAGAATCACCGATACCCCTTCGCGTGGCTAATTTTCATATGAGCCACTCGGTTTCTTCAAAATAGAACCCGCGGTCCATTACGCATTTCTTAGTTTACGCTTTCTTCTTTTAAAAGCGTATTTTGCTCGGTTGGTTCCAAAAATACATTTTTAGTTATTTACAGTTTTGCCATTCGATTTATTTAGGCTATAACTTTTGCGTTTTGAGTCCGATTTGACCCGTTCAAATTGCGTTAGAACCGTATTTACGTTTTCTATGTGTTTAAACAACTATTAGGCATGTTTTTAATAACTAAAATTTGTGGTAGATTTAATCTATTATTTAACTATAGGAAAACTTGTTTAAATCATAACTTATTCATTTTAACTCCGAAATAGTCCGTTCAACTTGCGTTAGATTCGTAGCGACGAGATCTACGCGTTAATAATAGTGTTTACTATATTGTTATTTCTGAAATAACATGGTTTAAATCATATCTTGATTAATGATTATGCAACTGATTTTATACGTAAAATATGATTTGATTTAATTTTGTTTTATAATTCAAATCTAAAATTGACTTAATTTAATCTATATTATTTATAAAATATCTTTTATATATGAATTCATATGGTTAACATAAATGAAGCCTATAGTTTTCTTTTCCACGTATAAAGCAAATCTCTCGGTAGTTGTAACTTTTCAACCGTAGCTCCGATTAGCGTGCCTCTCGCAACTGTGTGTTCGTAGCAATGCGTAGAATCGTATTTTAATCTCTTTTACTTATTTTTCTATGATTGGTGTACTGTTCTGATATAGATACAATTGTATGCTATGCATGTATGTGTATGAATGTTTGTGTGGTGCTCTACGATTACGTGCAGTCGGTGAGATATACATGGTGATCCAGAAGAAGAAGAAGGACATTGAAGAATAAAGCTTACCGAAGCATCGGTGTGTAAGCCAAGTATAGCACGGGACCATCCTTGTTACCTTTTCACATTTAATCACTTAATTCATATTGCATGTGTCTACCCTGTTGCCAATAAGGATATCCTAGATATTTGATATCTTGAACCTTGATACCTTTGGGATATTGCATTGGATAGTTTTTGCTAGTGCTTAACTAAACCATGATCTTATAACTTGACTAATGGTATATGCAATAAACATTAAAACATGACTTTTTAGTAACATGGAAACAGGGGGGCTAGTGTGTTTAGCTACTTTCTAAATGCTTCAGATTCCTTTCCCTAAGGACTTATCTATAAGCGATCATCCGGGACTTACAATACAGCTATGAGGGCTATATGGCTCTGGCTTTAGCTAAGTATGAGAACCTTTTCTAGCTTGTTAGTGGTTACCTTTATGGCGCATGAGGGTATGTTTCCTTTTCTGCTAGGATGTGTGTATCGTGCTGCGTGCCCACGCGTGCCACTCCTGGAGATGTGCCATATACGCCTAGTGGACCTAACTTGTTAGAAGAACCTTTGAGAGGCTTCATAGTGAACCCTGCCGACCTTCCTTGGAAGTGGGTCAAGAGATTAGCTACCTCGGGCAAAAGGGTAAATCACGACTCACAGTGAAAGTGTACAACCTCTGCAGAGTGTAAAACTATTATAACAGCCGTGCTCACGGTCACGAGCGGCCTTGGACCCTTATGGAATAGAGATGATCACTAATGGATAATGGTACTAATGATTAACTGTTTATACTATACATTATTCATATTTACCTGATCATGTGTTTATGGGATTATGGATAAACTTGTTGCCAACCAATTGCTAAAATTGTGCTAAATAAAGGCTAATCACAGTAAACCAGTGTCAGTCTTTTGAGCCTCATGAACTCCATGATATAATTGTTAAGTACGACATGTACTTATGCTTACTTTACTTTTCTATACTTGGATAAAAATCCCGGATGGGTACCAGATTGCCAGTCTGGAGGAGTTAGGCTTGTGGTCAACCAGTCAGTCGTTCCTGTGGATTTGGAGTCTTCGCCTGAAGATTGGAGTCAACTTTCTGTTGTCTATACTCTGAGGTTATATTTCTTTTACTAATACGTTATGTAATAAGTATTGTCTCTTGATATTACCCTTATTTGTGGCTATATATGAGATTTGACTTCCTGGGCTCACATATAGTGTGTATCTGGTTTTGTCTTTAAAACCGGGTGCTACACATAGCCCAGGGACCCACGAGCACCACGGCGGTTGCCGAGGAGACCGACAGGGAGTTTTTCCTGGTCCCGCCATCAGAGGGCCACCACCCACCCATGTGGGATTAGCCCCCGTTTCGGTGGGTGAGTCCATGGGACCCGTCATCGGAACTCTTCACCCTCGACGATGCCGTTGAGGGCATCGAGCGGGAGAAGCTCAGCAAAGGGTTCATGGCCGCGCTAGAAGCTCTGAACCAGGCCAGTGGTGTCCTTTGAGACATAATCATTCCCACCGGCCGGGTATTCACTTGGTCCTGCCTCTTGATCTCTTTTTTCTTCATCTATTTTTGTTGTTTGACCACCGGCTTTTTCAATCTCTTATAACTCGCAGCCGGGAGAAATCCCGGTTCCTTCATGAACACAAGGAGGGTTGGGTCCGCCTCATCGATGAGGCGTGGCTGCACAGGGATGTGACCGCCCAGCTCTGATAGAGGGTGGCCGAGTTGACTCCCCTTGCCACGAAGGCAGACGATCTTCGATGACGGGAGGCTGAGGCCTGTGGGGATGCAGAGCTCGCCGAGAAGTCTTTTGATGAGCTATCGGAGAGGGTGTGGTGGGATCAAGAGGAGGCCACCGGAGTGCGAAAGGAACGAGATGAGCTGCTCCAGCGGGATGCTGAGACCCGCTAGTGGATCAATGACCTCCTGGCCAAGGCCAAGAGGGAGCGGGATCTTAGGCTGGTGGCCGAGGAGAGGTCCATGGCCCTGGAGCAAAGGGCGAAACAGGATGCCAAGATGGTCGCCCAGCTGTGCACGGAATGAGACAAGTTGTGCCATACTACAGAGAGGCTCCACTTGGAGCGTGGTGCGGCCTATGGGAGTGCGACCAGGCCGTCCAAGAGCACAACGGGGCGCAACAGAGGATCAGCTCCCTCTAGGCCGAGCTGGAGACCGTGAGAGTCTAGAAGCTGGAGGCCGAGGGCGCCGCTGCCGGACTAGCCATGGATCTCGCCAACGCAAGGAGTCTTCTTCAAGTGGAGAGCGACGAGCTCGATATCCTAAAGGTTACCCTCGGCATAGTCTATGATGACCTATAGGTGGTGCAGGCAGAGGGGACCAGCTCGCTCACGGCCCATGCCATAGATATTATGGCGCCGGTGCGCCAGCTGGAGAAGGTAGCTCTTCGCATAGGGATCACCCAAACCTTCGCCGTCGCTCACTCGCATTACGATGACAACATCGATTTCGAGGCGATGAGACTTGGCTTCGCGCTTGGTTATGAACCCTCCGAGCTGGATGCCGTAGAAGCGACGGTGACTCCTTTTGCAGAAACCCTGGCGAGTAGAATTAAAGATTTGGTTCTCCCTGAGAGGGGGTAGTTAGTTGAATGAGTCCGATGGACATTTATCTGTAATCTGTGGACCAGTGTCGGCACTTTTGTTTTTTGAAAACAGATTCGCAACTTTGTTTCGTTAAACAAATTCACAATTTCATTTTGTTTTTTTCGGTTCTTCCCTTTTTGCAATCAAAAAATGTGCGCATGCAATCTGACCCTTCCGTTTGTTAAGGCCATAGGGCCTAAGATGTATAAGAGGGGAATTTCGATTATGCCGGTGAGCGAAGTTACCATAGCCATCGGGGCATGGGTTTTTTGCAGTCTTACCAGGCATGCTTGGTTATATGTTCCCCTAAACCTTGCCACTAACCTTAACGTGAGAGAGAGGTCGGACGCGGTGAATGTTTCGAAAAAGGAGGTATTTATACCTTTATCAGCCCCCGAGTGAGGTCCGACCCCTTATGGTTGGAGGGGTCGAATGTCATTGGAGACCGAAAAGAGGATAGCGGAGCTACTTGTATTCGCACGTACCCCTTCCTTAGGATTTTAGCTATCGTTCTATGACCGTGCATGGCGGGGATTCGGTCAAGGGTTGGCTCATTTTTGTGACTGTCGCCCCGTCCACGATTTTTGTAACTGGAGGGGTTGAGGCGACGTCACTTGCCTCGATGGCTCAAGTGACGTGCTTGGTGAGCTCGCTACGGGGATGTTTGAACGAAATCCGGTCCCGTCGCTCATGATAGGGTCGGCAAAGCCCTCGGGTGGCATTCTGTTGCTCCTTAACATGCCTTCCAACAGATTCCCCCATCAATGGGGATTCTATGGGCTCGGCTAGAGGCTGGATTGAACTAGAAGGTTGAGATGACCCTAACCACCTCTATGTGGGTTGGGCGAAGGCCACTGATGCTCATATGCATTTCCTCCCCTAGCTCTCGTTCGCGAGAGGGCCTCGGGCCCTTCGTGGGCCAGCCTTCGAACCTCGGTCTCTTGATCTAGGATCGGGCGGCCTGAGCCCTCGAGCCCCTTAGGGTCTGATAGGGGTCGGCCGTGTTTCATGCGTCACCCCTTCCTCGGCTTTTGTCAACCAGAGGGGTTGAGTTAACGACACTTGTCTCGATGGCTCGAGTGTCACGCTCAATGAGCTCGCTAGTGAGCATGTTCGTGTGGAATCCGGGTCCATCATTCGCTAACGGGGTCGGTAGAGCCCTGATGTGGCATTCCACTACTTCTTAACCCGCCTCCCTGCAGATGCCTTAGCCGTTTGATAGGCTTAGGTGGCATGTTGGCCTCTCCTCGATGGAGATTCGGTGGGTTTGGTACGTAGCCCCAGCGTTCTTCAGACCAAACAGCATTGAAACATAGGAGAACAATCTGAAGGGGTGATGAAAGATGTCGCGAGCTGGTTGGATTCTTTCATCATGATTTGATGGTACCTGGAGTACGCATCAAGAAAGCAGAGGGTTTCACACCCCGAGGTAGACTCGACTATTTGGTCTATGCGCGGCAATGGAAACGGATCATTTGGGCACACCTTGTTGAGACTCGTATAGTCTACACACTTCCTATATTTCCCACTCTTCTTTCGTACAAGAACGGGATTGGCTAACCACTCTGGGTGGTATACTTCCTTGATGATTCTGGCAGCCGATAGTTTTGCTATCTCTTCACCGATGGCCCTGGGTTTTTTGTCGTCGAAGCAACACAGGCATTGCTTCACCGGCTTGGAGCATGGGTGGATCTTCAAGGTGTGCTCGGCGACCTCCCTCAGAATGCCTGGCATATCCGAGGGTTTCCACCCAAAGATGTCTTTGTTGTCATAGAGGAAGTCGACGAGCGCGCTTTCCTATTCGAAGGAAAGCATGGTACCAATGCGTGTCGTTTTGCCCTCGGTGCTCCTAGGGTCTACGAGGAGTTCTTTAGAGCCCTCTGCCGACTCAAACGACCCGGTCGACTTCTTGGCATCAGGCGCTTCTTCGGTGACCTCCTCCTTGAGGGTGGCGAGCTCATTAGAGACGACGATTGCTACGGCGTGACCGCAGCACTTGAGCTCGCACTCATAGGTGCGCTGGAAGGACGTGCTGACGATGATGACCCCATGGGGGCCCGACATCTTCAGCTTGAGGTATGTATAGTTGGGGACGGCCATGAACTTCACGTAGCATGGACATCCTAGGATGGCGTGGAAGGTTCCGAGGAACCCAACCACCTCGAAGGTGAGGGTTTCAGTACTATAATTGAACTGATCCCCGAAGGTAACGGGCAGGTTGATCTGCCCGAGTGGCATGGCCTGCTTCCCAGGCACGATGCCGTGGAAGGGTGCTCGGGTTGGGCGGAGGCGTGTCCGATCGACGCCCATCTCATCGAGCGTCTTAGCGTACATGATGTTGAGGCTGCTGCCTCCATCCATCAGTACTTTGGTGAGTCGCTTTGGGCCAATGATCAGGTCAACCACAAGCGGATATCTCCCTGGGTGCGGAACGCTATCCAGATGGTCAGTCCGATCGAAGGTTATGGTGGACTCTCACCACCGGAAGAAGGGAGGTGTCACTGGTTCGGTCATGTAGACCTCGCGGCATGCGACCTTCTGACGACGTTCAGAGTCATACTCTGCTGATCCTTCGAAGATCATAAGGCAGCCATCCGGCGTCGGAAAGCCATCATCCTTCTCCTCGGCATCGTCCACAGTGGGGGCAGGGTCCTATCCCTGCTCACCTTTGTTGGATCCTCTGGACAAGAACCGCCGCATGAGGCCGCAGTCCTTGAGAAGATGCTTAACCGGGAAGGCGTTTTTCGAGCACTACCCCTTAAGTAATTTTTTGAAGTGGTTCGGAGTGCCCTCCGTGGGCTTTTGGCCACCCTTGCGGTCAGCAGTGGCCACAAGCGAGTCCTCGCATTGTTGCTTCTTGTTCTTCCTTTTGGCGGAACGATTAGAGGTGCCTTCGCCGGTGCCCTCGTCCCGCCTTGCCTTGCCTTTGAGACGATCGAAGATTGCTCCGACCGCTTCCTCTCCTAAGGTGTGGCTGGTGGCGATGTCTAGGAGTTCCTTGGTGGTTCGTAGGCCCTTGCGTCCTAGCTTATGAACCAAATACTCGCATGTAGTCCCAGACAGGAAGGCTCCTATAACGTTGGCATCGGCGATGTTAGGGAGCTCATTGCACTACTGGGAGAAGCGCCGGATGTACCCATGGAGGGTCTCACCGGCCTTCTGACGATAGTTCTTGAGGTCCCATGGGTTCCTAGGGCGCTAGTATGTGCCCTGGAAGTTCCCCACAAAGACCTCCTTCAGATCCACCCAACTCTGGATCGCGTTGGATAATAGGTGTTCCAACCACGCTCGTGCCGAATCGGCTAAGAATAGTGGAAGGTTGTGGATAGTGAAGTTGTCATTATCCACACCACCGGCTTGGCAGACAAGCCGATAGTCTTTGAGCCAAAGTCTGGGGTTTGTCTCCCCAGAGTATTTTGAGATATTGGTAGGTGGTCGGTACCTTGGCGGGAAAGCAGCGTTGAGGATGTACCGGCCGAAGGCCTGAGGGCCCGATAGGCTGGGGCTCGGGCTTCGGTCCTCGCCGCTGTCGTAGCGTCCACCACGATGAGGATGATAGCCACGGCGGGCTCCTTCTCTTGGGTCATCATAGGTGCATCTACGGGCATTGAGGGTGCTGTGTGCATCGTGGTTGCTGCTGAGATGCTGATGCACCGGGACCACGGCGCGCTGCCTACCGCCCTGTGGTGCCTGGTGGACTGACGTGTCCCTAGCGGGGCACGTCGAGGGTGTGCACTGGCTGGTGTCGAGATCACGTCGCCGAGACAACGAGCTCTCTACCTGCTGCGCCGCCGCACACTCGAGCAGCGTGTGAATCTCACGGTGGGCCTGACGATCCTCGGACGTCACGGCCTCTCGAAGGCCATGGAGCAAGGCCATTGCAGCGGTGATGTTCTGGCTCACCTGAGCAAAGCGAGGAAGGGCTTCATCATCGGCGATGATCCTCCGGTTTACATCGTGAGCCATGGTTCATGAGCGCCCACCGTTTCCACGGCGTTCGATCTCTCGATCGAGCTCTGCGCACTCCTGCACAAGCTAGATTCCGGCTTCCTCGATCTCTCGTTTTTGGGCTTTCAGCTGCTCCACCCCCATGCAAGGTGGGGCCACTATGTCCCCTTTGGTTTTGTCACCAAGGTTGCCCACCGGGGTAGCCTCCTCCATGGGGATGCTTTCAACGTGTCCCTCGGGGGTACCCGTCATGAAGCATTCTTGGGAGGGGTGATGGCTCCCCCTGCTGGAGTTAGAGCCAGAGAACGACCCTAGCTCCTCTGTGAGGAGGTTGTGGAGAGATTCAGTGACGTGTTCGATTACCCCCATGAACTCGTTTTTCGTGGGGCGGTAGAGCCATGCGTTGTGCCACTAGGTGGCTAACGGTCGCCGCAACATTGCAGAGACCGAACGGAAGCGTTGTTGGGGCGCTCCGTATGTGGTGTTCTGGAGAGAGGGACCGTCCTCCGGAAAACCATGCTGAGTCATTGGCGTCGGAAAGGGTGAGGTGGCGCTGGTCCTCCATGGACTGCTAGGGTCCAAGGGAGACACCGAGCTGGTGCTCAAGCCTTTTGTGGTTGAGGCTGATGGAGGGGAGAGATTGGATGGCAGTGTGAGCCAATGCCAACTCTCCTCCCACCGTGATGATGAAGTCTAGGCTCCCAAAATGCATTTGTGTGCCTAGGACCCAGCTGATGCC
The DNA here is from genome assembly GCA_904845875.1 of Miscanthus lutarioriparius. Taxonomy (NCBI): domain Eukaryota; kingdom Viridiplantae; phylum Streptophyta; class Magnoliopsida; order Poales; family Poaceae; genus Miscanthus; species Miscanthus lutarioriparius. The sequence continues at coordinate 45,860,663 of CAJGYO010000007.1, forward strand.
ATGGCTAGCCATCTGTGGCCTGATGTTTATCATCAGAACGCGCAAAGGTCCCCTACTTGGCGCGCCAACTATCGGTGTTTCGAACAAACACCAACTAGTAAATTTATATTTGTTGCACGTTAGGCTCGGATGGTGTACTAAAGGACATAAGGTTTATACTGGTTCGGGCAGAATGTTCCTACGTTCAGTTTGCTGGTGCTCGTGTTATTAGCACTGAAAAAGGTTCGTAGTAGGGGGTACAAACGGTAGAGAGAGGGACATATCCAAAGTCTCTGATGGAGAGGTCGAAAGGATGCCAAGAGGTCGGTTGCTGCTTGGCTGTATGTGTGATGTGTGTTGAATCGATCCATCCCCTTAGTGGGGTGCCCTACCCTCCCTTTTATAGACCAAGGGGGAGCAGGGATTACAGATGGGAGAAAGAGGAAAAAACCAGAGGTAGAGAAGGTCCTTCGAAGGTGCTAAGTCTTCCTTTTCCCTTGAGCCTATCCTGCTAACGTGGCAGATGGTGCCAGGGATAGCATGCTCATTGATCCTGATAGGGCCATGCTCTGGCTTCGTTTAGCAAGTGGTTACGTCCCATCCTACTCCGGTGGACTATGCGGCATGCTAGGGTGCCGAGCCGTGACCCTACGGGGAGCAGACAGGGAAGTGACCATACGTCCGTCACTGTAGATGATGTGAGTTTCCTTCTGGATTGTAGTGGTTGTCGTATGTTTATGTCAGGATCCATGTCCGAGGGCTGATGGTGACGCCCACAACATTGTAAGACGAAAGTCGGTGCCTACAACACTGTTCAGACTCTATCATGCCTGGAAGGGCTTAAAGCGCCCGTCCCGTCATATCCTAACGGTACTTGCCCACAAGCGTGCAGGGTATGGTCCTCGGTACTGCGGTTGACTTGAGTGTCCTGTCTTACCCTATGCTCATCACTATGAAGGAGCAGGGCATAGACGTTGGGCGAGGCAGAGCCGGCCCTCAGACATCGAGCGAGGAGGAGCCTGTCCTTAGACGTTGGGCGAGGCGGAGTCCAACCCTCGAGGGTCGGGCGAAGTGGATCCAGCCCCAGACATCGAGCGAGGTGGAGCCTGCCCTCGAACGTCGGGTGAGGCAGAGCCTGCCCGGAATGTCGGGTGGGGTAGAGCCCTACCCTCGGACATCGAGCGAGGTGGAGCCTGCCCTTAGACGTCGGGCAAGGCAGAGCCAGCCCGAGACGTCGGGCGAGGCAGAGCCAATCTTTAGTTGTTCGGGCATGAAGTGTAGCTGCGTTTTTGTCTGTTCGAAAGCATCAGCATTTGATGGTTATTAGCTCCATCTCATTGGGTACCCCGGTATTAGGTCCCTGACACTTTCAGATCATAGAGGGTTTGCTCTATTGAGGAACTTGTAGCAGCAGCAAGCGAGCAAATTTGTCCCCATCTCTCATATCTGCTAGGGTTGACAGACCTACTTGGACGGACTAGCCGATATGTTCCATCATGGGTCCGTAAGTTCTACTCTTCACTTTGGATTGACCCGGAGCATAGGTTCATACACTTTGCATTCAGAGGCCGTGACTACAGGCTGAAGAGCTTGAGGGTCAGAGAGATTCTTAGGATTCCAGAGTCACCCATTCGCCTTCATGAGGTTTGCTATGGTTAGACAGAGCCTCCTAGATGCCCTCATGGCAGTCTTGTGCCTCCTATAGCTCTGGTCCGACCATGCTTCATAGAGCCATTCGGCGAGGGGTTGAGCAGGACATCATAGGATCTTACTCCTACAGCTCGGCTTCTTGATGCTATCATGAGGAGGACTCTGCTCCCTAGAATGGGTTACCATGAGGGATTGACTCGCATTCAGTTATGGTTGGTGAACTCTCTGGTGCAGTAGACAATATTTGATATTTGGGATGTCATTCTTTCAGAAATGGAGGACACTCTTGCAGAGGGGTTCAGAGGCCATCGTCAGTTGCCCTATGCTCACTGGATCACATTCTTGATTCGCAAGGCAGTTATAGTGAAGTCTCCAGAGACGATGGTAGAGTATACTGGTGCTACTACTGAGTTTCCTCCATACAACATGACCCAGATGCTCCGTCACAGCAATGTGAGGACACCTAGCCAGCCAAGCCGTCGCCTAGAGGTGCCAGAGACTGCAGCCCAGCAAGATGAGATCATCAGGGGCATTACAGCGACAGAGGAGGAGCAGCTAGATGCTCAGCAGGAGGGTGTAGTCGAGAGTGACCCTAGTGACAGTTCAGATGATGATTATTAGGCTATTCCTTATATGCCTCCTCGACCACATGACAGAGAGGCTAGTGGCTCTGGCTCAGCTCCACAACCACCATAGATAGACCCCGCTCTTCTAGCTATTCTTGAGCGGATGAGGCAGGATCAGGCACGCTAGGCCTAGGAGACCGTAGCTGCACTAGCACAGGTTCAGGCTAGACAGGACGAGTTCCAGAGACAGCAGCAGGCCATACAGCAGTAGCAGCAGGCCATGCAGCAGCAGCTCCTGATCCAGCAGCAGTTACTTGGTTTTATGCAGCATGTCATCACTGTTATTGGGGTTGCACCGCCATAGTCTACACCTCAGATCGGCCAGTCTACCACCACTTCAGTGACTCCAGCTATATAGCCCAGTGGGCTTCAAAGTTAGGGACAACCTGCTACACAGTTTGCTTCACCGACAGAGCAGGTGTCCCAGTGGTTTGCTTCACCAATGACAGCCCAGGGTCCTCACTTTCACACCTATTTTTACGGGCTTCACTCTGGCTTAGAGTTCCTCAGTGCTTGTGATTGACACGCCAGTTTCCAGGAGCCTCGGTGCCACTTTCAACGAGCTTACAGGGCAGCCTACACCGCTAGAGTTGCGAGTACCTATACCTACCACCGTTGCTCCAGTCACTGGGACTACAGAGACGCTCCCATCATCTGTTGCATTATCAGAGCCACCTGCTTTAGTGATACCTGTAGAGTCACAGGCCGTGCTAGTCCCAGAGCAGACCCAGACTACTTCAGCTTCACTTCTAGGGACAGAGGGCCAGATAGCTTAGAGCTCCGGATTAGAGGATGATGCTACACAGTTTTAGATCGCTCACCGCACCTCAGCGCCCGACTTGTCTGCTTCTGCCCCACCGACCGACCCTTAGGTTTTGGTTCTTGATGCTAAAAGGGGAGAGGGATCGAGTATGTTACATTTAGGGGGAGCGCTATATCTAGGGGGATCTTATGATTTATTACTTTTGGCTTTTTTATGTGTGATACATTATTATGCCTTTACGTTTACTTTCATGGATTGAACTATATACGTGTGATTGTGATACTTATGTGATATGTGACATGTGTGCTCTCTACTTTGATCTATATATATGTCATGTCACTTCATTATGCTCATTTGCTTTGCTTCCGCGTTTTTACTCCGATTCAAATGAGTTTTATTTCTTGTACTCATGCTTATTTCATATCTATTGAGTACACCATGTTGGCTTGGGTCATATAAGCACGTCTAACTCCTTTGCTCTTATTGTCAAAAGCTATATGAACCAAGCATGTTGAAAACCTCATCTCTTACACATACTCAAGGTTGTATTGTCATCAATCACCAAAAAGGGAGAGATTAAAATCATCTAGGCTCCTAGTTGGGTTTCGGTGATTAATGACAATACGAGATTACTACGACTAACGTGTGTTTTGCAGTGGCAATTAAGTTAGGTCATGATGATGGCAATTGATTGAGAAATCATGGTTGTCATGCCCCTACGATAGAAATCGTTTCGGTTTTCAAATGATGGACGACAAGGTTAAGGATGGACTAGTTCTAAGTGTCGTTTGGTGTTGAAGAGACACTTAGAGTAGTTTATGACTTTGTTTTTCCTTTGGCCATACTATTAAGGGGGGTATGGACTAGTAGCTTGACCTAGGTCAGTCTAGTGGGTTAGATGTGGTGCACACTTGTCAAATCCAGCACTAGGTAGCTCAAGAGTAGCCCTAAGATCAATTGGAGCAAACTTCATTCATATATGATTTCGAGTTGGAAGTGAATGGAGGGTCAAATGACTGACCGGACGCTGGTCTGGTTGTGACCGGACGCTGATCTGGTTGTGACCGGACGCTGAAAGGTGAGTTAGATCAGTTCATTTGATCAACTGAAGCCGTCTGGTTATGACCGAACGCTGAGTGAAAAGTGACTGGACGCTGGGTGCCAGAGTCCGATCAACTCTAGAGAGGTTCCAGGGAGGGAAATTCCTAATCGGACATGTTCGGTCAGTGCTGACCGAACGCTGGTCAGGATCTGGTAACTGATTGGACGCTGAATAGCGAAGTGACCGGACTCTGGGTGCCAGCGTCCGGTGAACATCAGTAAGGTTCCGGAGAGCAGTTTTCGTGACTGGACGCGTCCGGTCAGTGCTGACCGGACGCAGGTCAGAGTTCGGTCACAACTTAACGGCTTTGTGGCGGGGATAACTGACCGGAGCGTCCGGTCACCCCGCAGAGTGCTGACTCAACCTCCTAACGGTTCGTTTTGAATGAGGGGGTATAAATACTTTCTCTGTTCATCCAAGGGAGGTCTCTTGCCCATTTATTCAGCTGTGAAACACCCTTGAGAGTGTAAAGGAGAGCAAGAGCCTAGTGAGGTGATTGAGATTTAAGAATCCAAGATTAAGGCTTCATTAGTACAAGGAGAGTAGCAAGTGTGCATCCATCTTTCTCATTAGGCTTGTTGTGGTCAAGTGAGAGTTTGTGCTTGTTACTCTTGGTGATCGCCATCACCTAGACGGCTTGGTGGTAATCGAAAGTTTGGTGATCATCCAGCGGAGCTTGTGGATGACCCAACTCAAGTTGTGAGCGGTTGTGGGCGATTTACCGCGACGGAGTGTCGAAGAATCAGCCCGTAGAGAGCACTTGATCCTTGCGCGGATCAAGGGGGAGCTACACCCTTGCGCGGGTGCTCCAACGAGAACTAGTGGAGAGTGGCGACTCTTCGATACCTCGACAAAACATCGTCGCGTTCCTTCTCCTCTCTTTACTTTAAGCATTTACATTTGAACAATTCATTTCTTGTCTTTACATTGTTAGAATTGCCATGCTAGAGTAGGATTAGAACTTATGGTGCTAAACTTTTATGCGGTAGATCAATAGAATCATATTCTAGGCAAAGGAGTGAAGTGAGTTAAGTATATGGTTTAATTATTGCAAAGACCTTTAGAATTAGTCCTATTCACCCTCTTGGGTCTTGTCCACTTTGCAAATTTTGTGAAACCGATGAATAGTACCACTTTCGTCTTATTTGGCAAATATTGTCCAATCGTGGATCAACTAGGCTCAAAAGATTCATCTCGTGATTTCCAACTAAACTGTGTAATTAGTTATTTTTTTACCTACATTTAATACTCCATGCAAACGGCTAAAAATTGATGTGATAGAGAGAGAGTGAAAAAACTTAGAATTTGGATGACATCTAAACAAGCCCTTGGCATCTTGTTTCACAAACCAAATCTCTGATCGCCAGAAGGATTTTGACCTGTGAAGTGAACTAGCATGCATCTTGTTCACGATGACACTGAAAATCGGGTAGAAAAGGCATCCCTAGTCAAATCAAGGAGCCTTGTTCAAGTTTGCTACGTGCAACATGCCCGGCAGTCAACAAAAACAATGTATTCCGCACGGCTGGTATGAACATGGTGTCGAGTATAATTGTCCGTTGTGGCCAACATGATCACAAGTTTACAATAATACTGTACTGAAGAAGACAGCAGGTAGACAGGCTTTGAGTTGAAGCTTCTTGGACCCAAATAAAATGAGAGAGTACCACACCATTTTGCATCCAGCTTGATGGTTGAGCAACCAGATTATATCGCTGTGCAGATTTGGTTTGATATATAATTAACCAGTGGCTTATGCCATTAAATATGCGGAAAGCTAAGAATCAACAAGTGTGCTACCAATACCGTATTTTATGCTTCCAGTTTGTGCAAGCTTCAAGGTGTCGTCAACCCATCATCCGGTTGGCAGCCTGATTCATCGAGCTCATGAAGCTGAAGACGCGCGGTGGTCGTCCCATCTCCATCGAGTGGCTATGAAGAATCAGGTGTTGACGGCCTTATCTAGACATATCCTGATATCCCTGATTCCAGTAGTCAACTTCCTTCCGAAAGAGGATAAATGGATGCCCTGTTCGCTTGTTTTTTCGGTTGGAACAGTGTTTTTCTCTTCCAACAAATTAGCTGGAACAGTGTTTGGTTTGTTTTTTCAGCGAAGCGAACGGGACCCTATACCAAATATAGGCCCTGTTCATGTGCCCTTAAACCTGGCTTGATCCGCTTATTTTTTCATCAAGAACAGTGTTTTTCTCTCACAAATTTATCCAGCATTCCTCCAAACCATCCAAATTCCTTCAGAATTCAGACAAGCGAACAGGCCCATAGTAGGAGGCACTGCCAACTTGCCAAGTGCACCCTGATTTAGGGGGTGTTTGGTTCTTCCTCTTAAATTTTAGTCGTTGTTCCATCGGATATTTGGACACATGTATAGAGTATTAAATATATATTAATTATGAAACTAATTACATAGCTTGCGACTAATTTGCTGAGACGAATCTTTTAAGCATAATTAGCCCACGATTTGACAATGTGGTGCTACAGTAAACATGTGCTAATGATGGATTAATTAGGCTTACTAAATTCGTCTCGTGGAGTACTGACGGATTCTGTAATTTATTTTTTTATTAGTATCCAAACACCTCATGTGACATCCTTATATGACACCTTCTAAATTTTAGTCACGGGATCCAAACATGTGCTTATATACTCCTCGGGCGCCTCTGATGTTTATCTTATGATTGGTAGAAAGTCCTGCTTTCGAGCATGTTTGGTTGCCGGCCACAAGTTGCCACGCCTAAGGTTAAGTATTTGCCACACTGGCTTGCCACACTCTGGGATAAAATCGAACTGTTTGGCTGTTGTTTGGATGGTTGGCACAAAAATTTGACAAAATTGCCACATATGATTTAGATCACATTATGTTAAAATCAAATCACAAATTTGCATGATGTTTCTTATGAAGTGAGAATAAACAAGAAAAATAAGACTAATATAGGTAATTAGTGGTCTGGAATACCCTTTCTTTTCTTATTTTTTTCACTTAATTTAGTTTTCCTCCTATTCTCTCTCTACACCAATACCCAGTCCACCGCCCCACTCCCACGGACGCAATGTCCTATCTTCTTCCCATCGCACGCGATGTCTTATCTTCTTCCCATCGCACGCGATGTGCCCAGGGGCCTGACAGCCGCGCGCTCGGCATCCTCGCGGCCCGGCGGCCCGACGGCCGCGCGCCGGCGCTCGCGCGTCCCGGCGCCCCGGGGCAGCCTCGTGCCCTCGCGGCCCGTCCCATCCACCTCTCGGCGGAACTCCGGCACGCGCGGTTGCTATTGCCGCGTCTTCGACTCCGCCGAGCGCGCCTCGTCGATCGTCGTCGTCTCCATCTTTGACTCCGCCGAGCGGGGTTGGGCGCGGTGACATGGTGAGTTGGGCCCGTGCAATCCGGTGGCCGCCGCGGACGAGCTCATGGGAAAGAGGCAGGCGGCCACTTAGCAGGAGGAGCGGCAGGAGGTTTGTGGCGGAGGCGGAGGAAAAGCTCGCCACACTTTGGCGTAGAAGAACTGTGGCGAGCTCTTCGGTGAAGTGTGGCGAGCCTCAGTTTGATCACGAACCAAACACCTACCGAAGCATCCATGGCGAGCCTCAACTTAGGCGTGGCGAGTGGTGGCCGGCAACCAAACACGCCCACCGGCAAGTAGGCAATCTGAAGGAGTATATAAATGCCTGCTGCCGATCGTAATCTCATGGACAGGAAGAAGCCAACACTAATCAGTTCAGTGTCCTCGGTGCTTAATGCTCATTGACCAAACTCCCCATCCGCCCCATGTCGCCTTCCCTGCTTAAGCTTTATCTTCTCTTGCTGAGCCACGAGTGGCATGGCACACGACTATGCTCATGCTGCGCTGTGCCTGTGCATCACTCTCTCTCGCTGAGTCGCTGGTACGGAAGTAGGCTGGTAGCACACAGGGCCAGCGGCCACCCCACCATTCCAATGGTCAGTGGACAAAAAGATATTGCCGGCTCTTGTCGGTGAAGGCTCTACTTCGTCGGCGCCTGTCGCCGGAGACGAAGAAGATGGCCGGAAACCTCCTGGAGACAAGGATGAACTCACGCGAACACTTGGACACACACGAATTTTGGTGCTGCTTAAACCGGCGCAGCTTTTCTGGACTCTATTTGTCATATAAATAGAACATTACAGGACTCCCTAACCGGCCACGAATGGCCACGACGCTGCGACGTCGTCGCTCCGCCATTGCCGCGCCATCCCACGACTGGAGCTAAGAAATCGCCACCACTGCTGCATGTGCGCCCACTACGTCCTCTGACTGGCCTGTGCCATCCCACAGGCGAGATCGTAACTGCGCACTCCTACAAACGAGGACAGCCTCCGCATGAACGCAGCATGCGTCGGGCTGGAACAGACGCGCCAGGTTTGGTCAGACCGGCTCACACCACTAAGTCTACGACCGGGATACAATGGAGCAAATGAGCTTGGATTATCTAACAATCTCCCCCTTATTCATGCTCATTTCAGTTTGACGATGCCCACTTGATCACGAAGCTCACAGAACCTCGCGCGCCCCAGGGCCTTCGTCAGGACATCTGCAAGCTGCTCCTGGGTGCTTGCATACTCCACGCTGATCTTGCCGCTGTCCACACACTCGCGTATGAAATGGAATTTCGTGTCAATGTGTTTGCTGCGATCGTGTAGGACAGGGTTCTTGCTTAGGGCGATTGCGGACTGGTTGTCCATCTTCAATGCAGGCGGCTGAACGACGTCGCCGGTGATGTCGCTCAGCAGCTGGACAAGCCACACGGCCTGGCAAGCCCCAGCCGCCCCGGCCATGTACTCAGCTTCGCAGGTCGAGAGGGCGACCGTCTTCTGCTTCTGGGATTTCCATGTGACTGGCATGTCACCCAGGAAGAACAGAACGCCAGCGGTGCAGCGCCTCTCGTCGACGTCCCCGCCCATGTCGCTGTCGGTGTAGCCGATGAGGTTGTTGACGCCGTTCGACAGCTTGGGGTAAACGAGCCCGTAGTCGATCGTCCCTGCGATGTAGCGCAACAGATGCTTGACGGCTACAAGGTGCTCCTGTCGCGGCGTCTCCATGAAACGACTGACATACCCCACCGCAAAGGCAATGTCAGGCCGCGTGTGCACCAGGTACCTCAGGCTGCCCACCAGGCTGCGGTACATGGTCGCGTCCACCGTCGGCGTCGTGCTCTTGGTGGATAGCTTGAGGCGGACCTCCATTGGCGTCGAGATCGGCTTGCACGAAGCCAGACCCGCCTTCTCCAGCAGCTTCTTCGCGTACGCTGCTTGTCCCAGGGTGATCGCGTTCCGGCCCTGTTTCACCTCAATGCCGAGGTAATACGAGAGCAGGCCAAGATCGCTCATCCGGAAGAGCCGACGCATCTCCTCCTTGAACGCGCCAACTTCTTCAGGGTTTGCCCCAGTGATGATCAGGTCGTCTACATAGACGCCTACCACCACCCTCGTCTTCCCGGCGCCGCGCGTGTACATGCCGTGCTCGCTAGCACAGCGCCTGAACCCAAGCTTGCGCAGGCTGGCGTCGAGCTTCGTGTTCCATGCTCGCGGCGCCTGACGGAGCCCGTACAAGGCCTTCTGCAGCTTCAGCACCTTCCCTTCATGCCCTGCAGCAATGAAACCCGGCGGCTGCCGGACATAAACCTCCTCCTGCAGCTCCCCATTAAGGAAAGCCGACTTGACGTCCATGTGATGGACAAGCCAGCCCTCCCGCGCAGTCACGGCGAGAAGCATCCGAATGGACTCCATCCGTGCAACCGGGGCGAACACCTCCTCAAAATCGACCCCCTCTTGCTGGACATAGCCCTTGGCGACGAGACGGGCTTTATGCTTGACAATGGCGCCTGCCTCATCACGTTTCACCTTGAACACCCATTTCAAGCCAATCGGGCGATGGCCATGGGGAAGGTTCACGAGCTTCCATGTCCCGTTCTGCTCGATGGCGGCCATCTCCTCCTTCATCGCCTGGCGCCAGCACTCCTCCCTTCGTGCCTCCTCGAACGTGGCTGGCTCTTCTCCCACGGCCAGGAGCAGGTCCTCATCGACCGCAAGTTCCCGCTCCGCCAGGTCCTGCACCACGCTAGGTCCCAGCACATTGTCAATTGTGCGGAACCGGAGCGGCGCTTCGTCATCGTGGTCGTTGTCGAGGTCGAGAGCGCCAGAGGGAGGTGTCACGAACTCCACAGGAGGCGCTGGCGTGGTCGAAGCAGGTGTTCCAGGGGCACCGCCGTGCGCGCTCCCTGGCGAGCTGGTGCCTAAAGCCGATGTGCCCGGCGTGGCTGGCGTCCCTAGGGACATGCCACCCGGGTGCACTGGGCTTCCTCCTGGCGAGCCCACTGGGTCACCACCCAGTTGGGGCCCACCTACATCCTCATGGCGCGCGGTCACCGTCGTGTATTCGACGTGGAACGGCTCCTCGTCCGCCGCGTGAGCGCCGCCGTCGCGCTCTGTCCAGTCCCACGCCCGGCCTTCATCAAACACCGCGTCCCGCGAGATATGAACTCGCTTAGACACAGGGTTATAGAACCTGTATGCCTTGGTCCCGATCTCGTACCCGATGAACACCATGGGAGTGCTCCGGTCATCAAGCTTCTTGAGGTGACCGCCGGCGACCTTCACGTGTGCAACACAACCGAATGTCCGAAAGAAGTGCACAGGAGGTTTTAAACCATACCAAGCTTCATACGGGGTGATCCCTTCCACGCTTCTTGTCGGCGATCTGTTGAGGATGAACACGGCGGTGAGCACGGCCTCCCCCCAAAACCAGCCGGGCATGCGCATGGCCTTGAGCATGCTGCGCGCCATGCCCAGCACAGTTTGGTTACGCCTCTCCACCACGCCGTTCTGCTGTGGCGTATACGGCGCGGTGAGATGGCGTTGGACGCCCTCCATGGCGCAGTACTCTCCAAAGGCGCGTGAAGTGAACTCCCCCCACGATCGGTACGCAGGGTGCCGAGTTTGCGTCCCGCCTCCGCTTCAGCTCGCGCCTGCAGGCGGATGATCGCATCGGCCGCTTGGTCCTTCGAGCTCAGCAACACAAGCCACATATAGCGACTCTTGTCGTCGACGGCGAGAAGGAACACCTTGTTGCCGCCTGGCGTCTCCGGTGCGATCGGCCCACACAGGTCAGCATGGACCAGGTCGAGTGGATCCTTGGCACGGTAGTTGCTCGACGTCGGGAACGGACGGCGCCGCTGCTTGCCCGCCATGCAACTATCACAGATTTGCTCGACGTGTTCGATCTGTGGCAGTCCCCGCACCATCTGTCGCTTGGACAGTTCCTTCAAGCCCTGAAAACTCAAGTGTCCGAACCTGGCGTGCCACTTGGCTAGCAGCCGCCGATGTTGATCCCAAATCCTCAAGACGCCGTGTTCTATGAGAACCTTGTAGTCGTCCTCGTCGAGCTGTCCGAGGCTGACAATGTTTGTCGTGAGCCTCGGAATGTAGTAGACCCCAGCCAGCTCCCGGTGTTCCCCGTTCTTGAGCTTGAAGAGGATTGCACCACGCCCTTCAATCGCCACGGTGGAGCCGTCCCCGAACCGGACAGTGCCATGCACACCGGTGTCCAGCTCGGAGAAGACGGTACGCACGGGCGTCATGTGATTCGTGGCCCCCGTGTCGAGGATCCAGCGAGTGTTCCCTCCTTCAGTCTTCTCACCGAGCTGCACGAACAGCTTGTCTTCACGGATGTGGATCGGCTCCGGCTTGGTGATACTCGCCGTGATCACGCCCACGAACGGCGTCGGGGCGCTGTCCTCCTCCAGGACCCATTTCACCCCTGGATGGGCGAGCTGTGCAGGATGTGAGTCTCCCTCCTCGAACACCCAGTGTGCATGAAACACGCACTCCTCCTCCTCCAGGGTAGTGTGCAGCTCCCCTAGGTTCACCTCGTCGTCGAGCGACGTCACGACGAGGTTGAGCGCAGCCTCCTCCTCGTCAGCCTGAGCGACGTGTGCCGCCTCGTCCCTCTTCTTCTTGCGACATTCGCGGGCCCAATGTCCCGTCTTGCCGCAGTATGCACACTCGTCGCTCGCGAGTTGCTTGCCCTTCTTCTTGTTGCCGTCGACAGCACCGTTGTTGCCGACAGGTGGTCTGGAGCCACCACCACGTCCTCCCGTTCGGCCTCGGCCGCCGCGCCCACGACGCTGGCCTGACGACGATGATGACTTGCCATTGTCCCCGCCCGGACCGTCACCCGAGAGTTGCAACCGCGTCACGACGCGCGCGACTAGCTCGTCCTCGGTGAGGTTGAGGCGCGCTGAAGAGCCACCTCCGTTGAGGCCGTACCGCTCCTCGGCCGCCTTGAGCCTTCCGACCAGCTCCTCTACACAAATCTGATCGAGATCGAGAAGAGTCTCAATGGCCATCACGATCTGTGCATACCTCGGTGGCGTGGCCTGCAGGAACTTGCGGATGATCTCTGGTTCAGGGTACGCCGCGTCGAGGACTTCGAGTTGATTTGCCAGATCGCTGATGCGAACGCCGAACTCGTCCACCGATTCTCCGTCCTTGAACTTGAGATCTTGGAACTGCCGACGTAGTGTGTTCGCCTTCGCCTGGCGTACGCGATCGACGCCAAGATGCATCTTCTTGAGTGCCTCCCACGCCACCTTCGCCGTAGCCTTGCTGGCGATGCTGCCATGCAACTCCTCCGGGAGGCCGAGTGCGATGGCTTCCAGCGCGTTCCGGTCCTCGATGAAGTCGGTGGTGCCGATGGTCACCGCCTCCCACCAGCCCCGCGCCTGGAGCTTGAGCTTCATGAGGGCCGCCCATGAGTAGTAGTTGGATTTGGTGAGGAGAGGGTACTTGTCCCTCCCCCCATCACGTACGACCCGGTTGATCACCAGGCCGCGTTCTCCCCTGCCGCCGTTGCTTGAACCGCTGCCACCGCCGCTTCCCCGTGTCGGCGATGACGAACGGTTCCTCCGCCGATCCATCAGCGCAGCAGCGATCGCGCGGTCACGTGTCCACCGCCGGAACCTTGCTCTGATACCAGTTGAAGGCTCTACTTCGTCGGCGCCTGTCGCCGGAGACGAAGAAGATGGCCGGAAACCTCCTGGAGACAAGGATGAACTCACGCGAACACTTGGACACACACGAATTTTGGTGCTGCTTAAACCGGCGCAGCTTTTCTGGACTCTATTTGTCATATAAATAGAACATTACAGGACTCCCTAACCGGCCACGAATGGCCACGACGCTGCGACGTCGTCGCTCCGCCATTGCCGCGCCATCCCACGACTGGAGCTAAGAAATCGCCACCACTGCTGCATGTGCGCCCACTACGTCCTCTGACTGGCCTGTGCCATCCCACAGGCGAGATCGTAACTGCGCACTCCTACAAACGAGGACAGCCTCCGCATGAACGCAGCATGCGTCGGGCTGGAACAGACGCGCCAGGTTTGGTCAGACCGGCTCACACCACTAAGTCTACGACCGGGATACAATGGAGCAAATGAGCTTGGATTATCTAACAGTCGGCTCCTGCTCGTCCGTCACTACTGACTCGATCTCTTAAACTCATCGGCTTTCAAGAATCCATGCAAGAATCCGATCTCGAAACTACAGACCATCGATTGCTAACATGGAAGCAGTGATGGGAAGGATTCATCTTGTACTGGTGCAGTGCGTGGCTGCGGCGGCGCTGATATCTTCATTGACCGGCGGCGCCGCCGGCGAGGCAGCGGCGGCCGCGGCGCAGGAGCTGCAGCAAGGCTTCTCCGTCGCCCACGACCAGTCCTACTCGCAGTTCCAGCCAGTGCTCGCCGACCCCACCGGCGTCTTCGCGCTCGGCTTCCTCCGGGTCAACGCCACCATGCTGGACCTCGCCGTCCTCCACCTCCCGTCTGCCTTCCCGCTCTGGCGCGCAATCCCCGACCGCCCCGCGCCATGGTCTACAGCCGCCTCCCTCTCCTTCGACGGCGGCCTCGTCCTCACCGACCGCGCGGCCAACAAGGTGCTCTGGTCCACCGCTGCCACCTCTGCCTCGGCCGGCGACCGCGCCGTCCTCCTCGACACGTCCAACCTCCAAATCCAGAGCACCGGTGGCACTTCGCCCGATGTCTTGTGGCAGAGCTTCGACTACCCGTCGGAGACCATCGTCCAGGGCCAGAACTTCACCTCCGCGGCGACGCTTTACACCATCGACCGGCGCTTCGCCATGCGGCTGGGGAGCAACTACTTCGGCCTCTACATCGAGCCGCCGCAGCCGTCTTCGGGCGGCGGCGTCGCTGCCGCCATGTACTTCAGGCACACGGCGATGGAGGCCAAGGCCCAGATCGTGTCCGGCGGCGGCCCGACCTATGCGCGCGTGGAGCCCGACGGCTTCCTCGCCATGTACCAGAGGGAGGGCCCACCCGCCGACGTGCTCTCCTTCGACACCTTCAACCGCGGCGTCCGCGCCCTCCGCCGCATGACTCTGGAGCCCAACGGCAACCTCCGCGCCTACTACTGGGACGGCGCCCGGTGGGCCCTCGACTACACTGCCATCAACGACCCATGCCAGCTGCCCACCACCTGCGGCGCCTACAGCATCTGCGCGGAGCCCAGCGGCCGCTGCGAGTGCCTGGCCAACGCGACCGATGGCTCGGGCTGCGCCGCGGTCGTGCCCGCCGCCTCCATCGGGAGCAGCCTTTGCGGCACCACGGGCGGGGAAGTCGGTGGGCTGTACTGGGCGGTGCGGCGGCAGGGCGTGGAGCCGGTGAACAAGGAGCTGCTGTGGTCCGAGCAGGCGACGTCCGCGACGGACTGCGAGGCGCGGTGCGAGCGCAACTGCAGCTGCTGGGGCGCGGTGTACAGCAATGGGACCGGATTCTGCTACATCATGGACTACCCGGCGCAGCTTCTGGTGGCGGGCGACGACAGGAAGATGGGCTACTTTAAGGTCAGGAGCCTGGAGGAGGAAGGGACGCGCCGGCACGGCGGTGGGCGCGCGAGCGGGGTCAAGGCGGCGCTGCTTGTTGTCGGCATCGGAGCGGTGGTCGCTGCCGCTGCGTTCGGGGCGTACAGGGTGCGGGACAGGAGGCGGCGGACCGCCGCGGACGCGAGGCGGCAGATGGGCGCCGCCGATGATGGGCTCTCGCCGGGGCCGTACAAGAACCTGGGGTCCTTCAGCTCCGTCGAGCTCACCAACTCCTTCCGGAGGTAACCAGGCCTGAGGCGAAGGCGACTGAGATGTGGAGCTGTCCGATCGCATGGATGTCTCCGCCGTGAATGGGACAAGGACAAGGCAAGGACCAAGAGCACCAGGACGGTGAGGACGACGGCGGCGGCGAAGGATGTGCCCGATTGTTGGGTTTGGATTGAAGGAAAGAGAGATTTGTCAGTTCGCTAAGGAATAGTATTTTCCTCAAGTAACAAATCAGTTTAGCTTTTTAGTTAAGCGAACAAACAGGGTCAGGCCTAGAGCTTATTGTCTAGAATTGAGCCCAATTCCATGTTAAGGCCCAAGTGTGTTTGTGCTGTTCAGCTTTGTGGCTGAGCACAACAAATACATTTATATTTTGCTAAAAAAACAAATATATTCTATCATATACTCTTATCTTATCTATATACTCTTATAAAGCTAAACCCCGCTAACTATTTCTCTAAACATACAAGCTGTCCACCTAATCAGTCCACTATAGAATGCATTTATGACCAACTAGCATTTGTAATTATGATCTACATGTCAGCAAGACACATTATCCACTAACATACATTTAGTTGTCCACATCAACGTGTCACGTCATCCACTAACATTAACTTCATAATTGTTGATCCCTTTGTATAAGTAATTTTATTCTAAATTATCAGCAATTTCCGCGACAACACGTGGGGTATTCACCTAGTACTTTTATAAAGTAAAACCCTGCTAAGGTCATTTACTTTTATTTCTCTGCAACCACGTTGATCCACGTCATCTCTTTTATTTTCACCGTTGGATCATGAGCTTCCAAGCACATCTGTCCGTCCATGTGTCTTAATCATGCTGGCCATTTCTAGAGTCTGCATAGGAACGAACAGTCATATTTAATTCCACTGCGCATCCTAAATGAATCATCCGAAGCACCAACAGCCACGACCTTTCACCTCTCCCGGTCATTTATGCACCCTGTTATTTATGCAGCACTACAGCAGCAAGGAGCCAAGGATCGTCTTCGCTCTCAGCTCGGTGATCGATCTTTAGCGACAAATCGATTGCACAAGCCAGCTACCTATGGCAAATACCCTGATCGCTTGGGTAGATAAGGCATGGCTGAAAGTATTATTAGCTGATTTATTGTGAAAGAAAAATATTATTCATTGACTGAAAAAGTACAGCTTATAAGCCCAGCGAATCTCCAGATCGATCTTCATCGACGATTCTATATTGCTGATTTTTTTATGCATAAACCATCTGCTGCCAGTACACATGAGAATTTTTCTGCTTCTCTCTTCAATAAAGTCAATCGATGATATCGTACGCTGTTGGCTATTTAATTTTTGTTAATCATGATTGAGTTGGATGCTTCTGTTTGGCTGTGATAGATTATTAATTATTCAGATTTCATTTTATGCATACTACGACGTCATTTAGAATACACCTCCAGATTAATATGGTATTTATTTTCAATTAGTTATTCTTAATGACTTTTACTGCAAGAACCGGACACACTAAACATGAATTAGCTGCCATCATCACTTCGCATGGCAGAAGCCAGAGGTATATGTGTATTCATTTAACTTTTTTTGTCATTTTTCTAACTTATGTTTTTATATTTTTGAATTATCATGCAGTCTTCAGGAACCATTTCTGGAGGTTATCACTTTAAATTACTAATGTGCTAAATTTGAATATATCTCTTCTTTTTTCAACAAACAATATATATTTCCTTAATCTTTATAATTGTCTGTCTTCAGGATGATGTAGCTTATGCCCCTCATGGTTTCTGAGATTTACAAATTGTTTGTGTTTTCTACAGAGAATAGAAATGCCTTTTCTTTAGTGGGTTCTATCTATATTATTGTCCTTTTCTCTAAAATATCGTTTAGGAATTAAAATATCATGTTTTTTGTTTTATGGAATATACTTCATGTAAGTCTATTGTTCAAGTCAGTGATAATATCATTTACGAATTTCTGTTTAAGAAACATTTGTCCATTTCCTTTAAGTGAAAATTACTTCTATTGTGTAGTTTTCTTCAAGTTAGTCATTAACCCCATGTGAGGCTTCCTTTATTTGGAATACAATGCACCATATCATGCTATTGGCAAATTCCAAATGCTCTGGATGCTCTCCATAATTCATTATCTAAAATCTTTTTCTTCTTCCAATAACAATTTTTTTAAATCCCGCAGCAACACTGAGGAATTCACCTAGTTTATATTAGATATAGAATACAATACAGTTTTTATATTTTTAATTAAATATATGGATAGTGCGAGATTATAAAGACTCACGCTGTAACAAAACTTCAGCTTACAACTAAACCTACAGTGCTCAGGACCAAATTATAAAAACACGCTGCAACAAAACTTCAGACTAAACCAAACCAAGGACCCAATTGCAAGACACAAAGGACCAAAGTTTATTTTCTATGGATTGGTAGGGGCCGCACGAACGCGTACCCCTCTACCACAAATTATGACGTCCACTCTCCCACTTGGGGAGATGGTAGGCCTGCACACGCACCAGGTGCAATGTGAGCCACAGACCCAGGCCATGCCCCTTCATGATCGGCTATTGACGCCGTCCAGGTAAGTAATAGGCAACGTCGCCCCTGGCCTTTCTTTTATAACGAGCCTTCCCGTCTGGTTGTCCTCAGGCAGGCGAGGTGGCATCTGCGCTCCGAGTCTGAACTGTGCATTCTTCCTTGGGCCGACTTGTTGGTGGGCCTGCATGTCCGGGCCGAATTTCGTGCCTTCCATTCTGGTCCGTTCCATTCCATGTCATCCAGATTGTATACACTGACTGGACACTGCGGAGTGCGGAGTGAATGAAAAAAAAAATTCGATCCAGGCTATTGGATCACAGACATGTGCATCCATTAATTCAACTAAGACTGTACAAGCAAGCGCAATGAGCTTTATGATCAGAATGAATCCTGTTAAAATTAAACCAGATCGAATTCCCCAGACTAGCCCCTCCCTAAACACAATCTCAATTCACAGAATTCCGTTCCAATCTCAGTTCCCAGGCATGTGTCAGCGAGCATGCACTAGCCTAGCTAGCAATGTTCGGACGCGTCGGCGCAGTGAGAATGGTCAGCAGCAACAGCAGCAGAAGGGCTCGGGTCTCCCGAGGTGGCGGGCTCTTCGGAGATGATCTCCAGCAGGCCATCGGCGCCCATGTCGTCCGTGTGGTGCTGGTGTCCGACTGCGTGCGGTGACGTGCCGAGGTCGGACGAGGACGCGGGGACCTGCTGGGCGGTGGCCGCCGCGGCCGCGGCCACGGGGCCCCTCGCTGCGGCGCCGGCGACGAGGAAGCTGTAGTCGAGCGGCGTGGCGCGGGTGCCGTTCTTGGCGCGCAGGGAGGCGCGGCAGACGGGGCAGGTGGGGTGCTGCCTCAGCCAGGCGTCGATGCAGGCCGCGTGGAAGGCGTGGCCGCAGGCGGGCAGCACGCGCACCATGTCCTTCGCCTCGTACTCCTCCAGGCACACCGTGCACCTGCACCGCCACAGAGAGCACGCGCGTTCTTGTTAGTCAATACATGGGGAAAAAATCTCTGCAGTTTATATCTGGGCACTACTGTTGTGTTCCTCTTGCAGAGGCGTCAGGGTTACTACGTGATTGGTGATCGTCATATTCAGCACGGATGTTAATTGTTAAGACATTCAGACTGTTCGCTGAGTTTATCAGTTAGTCAACAGTATTTTTTTTTCACAATAAACCAGCACCAACCGAGTTTATCAGCCCAGAAACCAATCAACGAACAGACTTATTGAACATAAATGCTACTGTACAGCGGGCCCAACGGCCAATGTTGCTTTCACTTTGACTGTGTGCCAATGTCAACCTTAGTTTGACTGAGTCCCAAATTGTCAATGAGGCATTGTTTAATTCCTCCTCTAAAGTTGAGTCTCTATCACATCGGATGTTTGACACATGTATGAAATATTAAATATAGACTAAAAAAATAACTAATTGTACAGATTACGACTATTTTACGAGACGAATTTTTTAAGCCTAATTAGTCCCTGATTTGACAATGTAGTGGTACAGTAACATGTGCTAATGATGGATTAATTAGGCTTAATAAATTTATCTCGCGAATTACTGAGGATTTGTGTAATTTGTTTTATTATTACTATCCAAACACTCCTATATAATACCCGTATGTAACACCAGATATGCCATCGCTAAACTTTATCCTCTGAATTTAAACAACATCTCAATATGGGCTTCCAGAGGGTGTGATAAGCCAGTTCCAGAACTGCATATGCACAGCACCTAGACTGGAGTACAATTTATGTTTCAGCAATAAAAAAATTTATTCTTGTACGTTGTCATATTGGCTCTCTCTATGGGCCGCAAAAGGGTTTATGAATTGTCCCTATTGTCTACTGCCATGCCATGGTCTACAAATGGTAGCAAATTAAGGTTAGCAAACCGAGGAGGATGCTACTTTAATCGTGGCAAAATGCAACTTTTACTTGGGGCGCGTTTAGATCCGAAAATTTTGGGTTTTTTACCATCAGAAGAGGAGGAGTGTCTAACTTTAATCGTTTGAAAGCAAATGCAATAATGCAATTTTTTTTTTCGCTCACATTTAGTCTTGGTCAAAATTTTTTGGCTTTTGGAGCCAACTAAACGGGGCCTTGGTCTATAATCCATCTCCTATTGGTCATCTCAGGTACCAAGACGAGCATCAAGGAAGAGCAAGAGAAAAAGGCTTGGATATCTTAACTGCGACTCCTCCTGCACCGGCGGCGGTTGCTGGCCACCGCCGTCGCCGAGCTTGACGGTGGGGAAGGTCGTCACGACGGACGGCTCCAGGCCGTGGATGCCGCGCTCCACCTGCACGGCCACACAAAAACGATTCTGATTCCCATTCGTCTTCATCCATCCAAAACCCCTGCCTGGTGCACGGTCGCTATCAAAGAGCACGGAAGGATGGATAGATAGCAGGGCGGGTCGGGAGAACGCCTCACGTTGTAGCCCTGGACGACGACGGCGTCGCCGGCCGCGGCCGCTCTGGCCCTGGATAGGTGGAGGCGCGCGCAGAGCAGCCTGGTGAAGACGAAGAGCACGAAGAAGGCGCTGACCGAGAAGGCCATCACCGTGGTCACCATGTTCATGCCCATCCCGCCGGCGCCGCCCTTTGAATCTGACATTGCTCCAGCATCTCAGAACCGGCGCGGCCGTCTGCGCAACAACAATCAAAACGGCTCATTCATGCTCTTTGCCGCCTATTGAAGTCTCTGAGAGATTAACCCGCTTCTCTCCACTGCTACGAAGTACGAACGTACCTGGACGGTCGAATTGCTCGGCCTGGCCTGCAACTGCAAGGACGACGCGCTATCCACTCTGCATCCCGCCCCGTTGTTGCAGGGTAATTAAAGAGCACGAGGACGAGGAGGAATAACCGCGGATAGAGGCAGGCATGGCGATGGCGATGGCGATGGCGAGTATGCCCTGCGCCTGCCGCGCCTATGGGAAGTTGTTTAATTTTTAGCTTCTCCTAATCGCGATAAATAATCTATGCTCACTTGTCGACCGCAGGGTGGCAATATTCATATCCGGGGGCGGGGAATCTAATCCCATTGTTAATGCGCTTGCTTGTTGTCGTTGGATTAGCCTGCGATTAGCAATTCAATCATGGAGACTGGAGGGGCCCAACGGCCCGGGCAAAGCGAAAGCTCTCACTTTCACCGTAGCCGCGGTGGTGCCCGCTCGCTGCCTTGTTAATTCTCCTCTTGGTGATGGACTGATGGGTGCGCAGCGTGGTGGACCGCCTCTGCTCGCCGTTGTTGCCGTGTCGAATTTTTTTCGCTCCTTGCGACAGGTTGTGACTTGTGTGATAGTATTCGCAGTGTCGTCCGCGGCACATTGTGAGTTGTGACCGACCTTCTTTTTAATTTTATTATTTTCCTTTTATTAATTATTAATCGTGACCAAACTGTGGCCGACCTGCCCGGCAAACCATCTGCTTAAACTGTTATACACCGTCAGAGCAGATGACACGGAATGGCGAGTGAAATGCACGCATGTACCATGTATTTTATATTTTATATATATGCGGTGATTAGAATCAGATTCTAGACGAAACCAATCCAAAATCCTACCCAAACGTGGTACATGCGCTGACTAGAATCTGATTGTGTTGGCCGCATACGGTAGAACCAAGCGAGCAATGAACTGGCAGTCTGCACGTCGTGATCTTCCTTGCGCAGAGAAGGAACTCCCCGCTCGTGCAATGAAGGAAGGGCCCGTGAGGAACAGGAAGGAGCTGCACACCTCTCATCTCCGGTGATGGTGGTAGGCAGTGGTGTAGCGAGCCTGCGAGGGAGGCGCCGGTGACGTAGGAAGGGCAGGCGGGGGTGGAGGGGCCTCTAGTGGTGGTGGCGGGGAGGCACCGGAGGTGGTAAACAAGCCGACAGTGGAGATGATGGGGCGTGAAGGGCGAGGCGTAGTCTGGAAAATACGTCTTAAGGGCATATAAGTTATTTTACTCTTAGTATTGGGATAACATTCGAGATTGTCAAACACCATGATTTTTGAAGCTGTATTTTTTTAACCACAACTTAAAAAAATCATGATTCGATTAGATCGATTCTCATAAAAGCTATTCCAAACAGGGCTTCAAGGCTTGAGAATGCTTTCTTTTTTTTTTTTCTAAATTATTAAACAGTAGATATGTTACCTATCTTGCTAGCATTGAATAAATATACAACTAGTAAGGTGGATTGTGTAAATAGCGTGGTTAGACTCATCCTATTATTAAATTTATTTTAGCGTATTTTCCTTCACTTGAAATTACAGAGGAATCCCTTTTAAGAGAAGAGAATCGCACTGCAGGTCTCATAGACACACAAGCTCAAGGAGCTGTGAAAGGAAACTGCAGGATTTAGAGTTAGGCGAGATAATCAAGTAAAACATAGTACTCTATTTGATGATTTAAATCGAAATTTGGCCCAACTTTTAAACTTTTGAATACCAGTAATACTACCTTCGTTCTAAATTGTAAGCCATTCTGTCTTTTTATCTGTATAGTTTTATGTACCAAGATATACAAATACATAGTAAAAGATATGTATTGAACCAGAACAACTTACAATCTTGAATCGAGGGAGTAGTAATCAAAATGATTGGTTTGAACTTAGTAGCCGAAAACATGGAACATGGCCACGTTCTTGTTCCAAGAACGTCGTTACGGGAACAATCATGTTCCTATTCTAGGAATATTTACGTTCTCATAGTACAAGTATATTATAAAGTATATCTCCACGTTCTCATTCCCATTCCATGTTCTGCCACACCTGGTTTTAAGAACAAAACCGAATGCTAACTATATGTATGTTGGGATCAATTTTCATACATACAGTGAATCATGAGTGAATAATCAATAATCATGTTTATTAAACAAGTGTATATTATTCTTATAAAAGAGACACAAAGGTTTAACAAAACACAAAAGCGGAAACTCCAATCTCATGGTTGAGCTCCACTCCATATGAAGATTGATTGGAGCACCATATGCCAAGCACTTCTGGTAGTCTTCTGGAAACTTCTCAGCATTGTCAGTGATATGGACCCAAGGTACCTCATTGCCCATAGAAGAGCCCACTGCGGATAGGGTGGGACGAAGATGTCAGATATGAGGCCCGACCAAGATAGGGTGCATCATCGACGATTTGAACTGATTAAACCCAGCTGGGAATTCCATACCACACGACATATGTAGGTTCCCGACTTATATATATCAACCTACCCTCAGATCCTCTAAACAAGAACGGGTCCGCGCCACCCGAGAATATAGTACTCCACCAGTCCAGCCCATTGCCACGTGGGTACACGCTATTCCCGCCATCTCTCCACTCCCAGTGCGCGAGTAGCCATTCTCGTAATAGAATAGCCAAGTTAAGGCTTACCAGAGTATGTGGTTAGTACTACAAAGTCTCACCTCATGCAATTGAACAACGGTACGGGCCTTAATCGACACAGGCGGAAAGAACCCACTCACAAGACCTCCATGTCTTGCGACTCCCATACACCGAGTCCACCCAGTCTAGATTTATTACTCCACATTCCCATATCACATGATAACATAAATAACCAAAGATCCATTTAAAACTTGCAGATGACAGGTAATCACCCGACTTTCATCATTCTAAGCATAGCTAAGCAAAACTAGGCATATACGAATTTAAAACTGGTAATATGGTAGATATGGAAAAACAATGTTGGTAATGTACCAATTAGGTTTGCACTCGACTCCTAATCACTTAATGCAGTAAAGAAAAGCAAAAGCGAAATCAATTTGTAAATCACAAGGTAGGTTTAAATGCATCCGGGGCTTGCCTTCGTTGACGGAAAAATCTGGGTCCAGAGTCGTTCCACCGATATCAACACCAACCTCCACAGACGGATCAACCTCCTCAACTACTTGATTAACTATCACGTGCTCACCTTCGTTCACTATACGTAGTAACAATGCCATGTTTAACATGACGCAAGATACAAAATATGATGCTCGATGATGAATGCAAAAGTTAACGACTTGAATATAACTTTCCTTCACGGTACAGTTACAAGTCAAACTAACCAAACCATTTTCGTAACACTCACATCAACTGCCAAGGATCATTCCCAACTAATGACCCAAGGACATCACTCAATCAAAAATTCAAACAAAACCTAAATCACTAAAGGTTACTATTTGCCTTTATGAATTAATTAATTAATTAAGAATTATGAAATAAATCAACTTGTTCCAATTGACCTCAAAATTTTTTCAAATGTTCATCACATGATAACTAAGTGGAAAAACAATTTTTATAATTTTTGGATACATAAATAAGCCTAGAAAATCCTAGGAACTCATTTATTAATTAATTGAGCAATTTTTATCACATTCAAAAAGTACAGAAAAACAACATTTCATATTTTTATTAAATAGTATTCATCACAGAGAGATCACACAAAAAATTTCCTAATTTTTGGAGCTCTAAATAAATCTACACAAAAATAACAAATTGCATCACTATTCTTTCAAATCTGAAAAACAGAAAATTCATTTTGAACTACACAGTCGCTGACACCCGGGTCCCACCTGTCATCCCCAACCTCAAGCTTTGACCGCGATGGCGACGGCGCTGACCGGCGCTAACTCGCCGATGGTGAGTCCAACGGTGAAGGCAAAGGCACCAACATGTTCCCCACGACTATGCGCATCAACTGACGTCCTTAGTTGCAACGATTGCTGCACAAAATGAGCACGGCAACGGCCATGGCGGACACGGCGGCTCGGCGGTGCTACGCCGGCGAAACAAAACTGAAAACGGTGAAACAAAAGGCACATGAAGAACCAAGAGCTCACCCCGATCATGTTGAAGGCGATGGACAAGCCAGAGGAACAACAGAGAGGTGGGTCGACGTTCACAGTGGTCACGGCGAAGCAGAGATCGTCGGTGAGGGCGATCCGGTGACTGTAGTGGCAAAACAACCAAACAACAATGGATTAAGCACCATAGCATCGAGACGAAGCCGTAGGTAAACAGATCAAAGGCAACGGCTCACCGGAGGGCGCTGGCCGCGGTGAAACGGGATCTCTGGGGAGGTTGCCGGCTGCGAGGAAGAAGGGTGCTCACAGTAGGTTCCTGGCTAAATCAGACTACCAAAGCTGGCTGGGTGGATGCTCAAGAAGGAGACGGAGCTGGAACTGGCTTTAGCTGCGACGGTGGAGAACTACAACGATGGTGTGAGCTCGCCGGAGATGAGCAAGGCCGACGGGAAAAACAAAGAAGAAAAGAATGACAGCGACAGCGTCTCAGCCTTATAGAGCGGCTCAGAAGCTCAAGGAAGCCACGACGATGCCTTCCCTACGCCAGCGCGAAGCCAAGGCCGCCACGCTCACGCCTGGAACGCCAAAGACGGTCGGCGGCCATGTAGCAAGAGCGGTGAACAATGTTCATCAATTTTATAGAATTGCCATCCAGTTTGAAACTCAAATTACTCCCAAATTTTTGTAACAACTCAAAAATCTCCAAAAATAAAAGTTGTTTAAAATCAAAAGTTCTACAACTTTTCTTTTATAACCATATCCAAATTCGGTCTACATTTTGAAATGCAAATTTGAATTCGAAAAGGGGACATTTAAGGAATTTCGCCTTTTCAAATTACTTCAAATTTTACTAAACAACTTGGAAAACTCCAAAAACAAACTTTGTACAACTCAACAAGCTCTACATTTTTGCTTTAAGGCTCAACCCCAAAATGTGCTTAGATTTTGAAATGGGTTTTTCGGTTCAAAATAAATCACTGAAAATCAGGGTTTTCGAAACTTCAAATCCAAACTAAACTTTGAACTCAATTCAAACCATACAAGGCAACACTCATAACATAAATGTAAACTTGTTTTAGTGAATGCATATCAAAGTTTGCAATATGACCAATGCTTTGCAATGCATATGATGGCATATCCTGTTTTAGTATTCAAAACACCCGGGGTGTTACAATCCTTCCCCCTAAAAGAAATCTCGTCCTAAGATTCAAAGCCATAGGGTAAGTAATGGAAAAGGAAATGTGTCAATCCAAAATATCCAAAATTTGTTCCTAAAACAGCTGAGGTCCCTTTACAAACAGGATTCTCCACAACAGAGCAAACTAACATTAATCTATATCGACGTAAGAAACTCTGGAAATTTTTCTAACAAATAATCTTCAGATTCCCAAGTAGCTTCTTCTTCTGAATGTTGATTCCATTGTATCTTGTAGAACTTGATTGTCCTCCTTCGAGTAACACGATCTTTCTGATCCAACACTCGGATAGGATATTCGGAATAAGTCAAATCTGGTTCAAGTCCCACTCCTTCAACCTCAACATTCTGCTCAGGCACTCGGAGACACTTCTTCAACTGAGACACATGGAACACATTATGTACAGCTGATAGATGTTCTGGTAATTTCAAGCGATATGCCACTTTTTTATACCTCTCCAAAATTTGAAATGGTCCAATATATCGAGGTGTCAACTTGCCTTTAACACCAAAACGGGTAACTCCCTTCATTGGTGATACTTTCAGATACACAAAATCTCCTTTGTTAAACACCAATGGTCTTCGTCTTCTATCCGCATAACTCTTTTGGCGGGACTGAGCTATCTTCAAATTATTCTGTATTTGCCTAACCTTGTCTTCTATTTTTGTCACAAGGTCAACTCCAAAGAATCTTCTTTCTCCGGGCTCAGACCAACTCAACGATGTTCTGCATCTACGACCATAGAGTGCTTCAAATGGAGCCATTCTAATGCTTTTCTGATAACTATTGTTATATGAGAACTCAGCCAAAAGGTAAGCATTCATCCCACTTGTTGGAATAATTAAGGACACAACACCTTAACATATCTTCAAGCACTTGATTGACTCTTTCTGTCTGTCCATCAGTCTGCGGATGATGAGCTATACTATACAGGAGCTTGGTACCCAATGAAGAATGCAATTGTTTCCAAAAACTGGAGACAAACTATGTACCCCTATCGGACACAATGGTCTTTGGTACTCCACGGAGACTCATAATTCTTGCTAAATATTTCTTGGCATATTGGACAGTGGGGTATATAGTCTTGATGGAAAGAAAATGTGCTGACTTAGTGAGTCGATCTACAATAACCCATATGGAGTCAAATCCCTTTGATGTCTTGGGTAGACCAACAATAAAGTCCATACTTATGTCCTCCCACTTCCAAGCTGGAATAGGCAATGGTTGTAATTCTCCAGCAGACCTCAAATGTATAGCTTTCACTTTCTGACAAGTATCACACTTTGCTATATATCTTGCAATTTCTATCTTCATTTTGGTCCACCAAAATCTTTGTTTCAAGTCATGGTACATCTTGTTGCTTCCTG
Organism: Miscanthus lutarioriparius; assembly: GCA_904845875.1. Lineage (NCBI taxonomy): Eukaryota > Viridiplantae > Streptophyta > Magnoliopsida > Poales > Poaceae > Miscanthus > Miscanthus lutarioriparius. The sequence goes on from CAJGYO010000007.1 coordinate 45,887,817, forward strand.
GATGGATAGATAACCTAGTAGCATGTGCTTCTTCAAGAATTGACTGCCGCAACTTGGGAACTTTTGGTACCACCAGATGATCCTTGAACCATAGCACACCTTCATTATCTATGCTGAAACATTCCGCTTTTCCATTCCTGACTCTTTCCTTGATATGGGCTACACCCTTGTTTTCCTTCTGAGTAGCAATAACTTGATTTCGAATAGTGGCTTCAACAATTAAATTAGTTAAACTTCCTTGTTGAATTACCTCTACATTCAATTTCTCCATCTCTTGACATAAGGTCAGACCCATTGTTCTTACTGTCAGGCAATTGCAATAACTTTTGCGACTGAGGGCATCTGCCACCACATTTGCTTTACCCGGGTGATAATGTACTTCCGAGTCATAATCTTTAATCAGCTCTAACCATCTTCTTTATCGCATATTCAACTCTGACTGAGTAAAGATATCCTTTAAGCTCTTATGGTCTGTATAAATATGGCACGTATTACCAAGTAGGTAATGCCGCTAAATCTTCAGAGCATGGACCACAGCTGCTAACTCCAGATCATGAGTCGGATAGTGTTCTTCATGTTGCTTAAGTTGCCTGGATGCATAAGCAATGACTCGGCCTTTTTGCATCAACACACATCCAATACCAATACCTGAAGCATCACAATAAACATCAAATGACTTCTCGATATCAGGTTGGGCTAATACTGGTGCAGTGGTCAACAGTCTCTTCAAAGTCTAGAAAGCCTCTTCACAATCAGATGACCAGGCAAACTTGACTTGGTTCTTCAGTAACTCAGTTATGGACTTTGATACTTTAGAGAAATCTAGAATAAACCAACGGTAATACCTCGCCAATCCCAGAAAACTCCGAACTTGATGAACTATGGTTGGCGGTTTCCAATCAAGCACATCCTTCACTTTGCTTGGATCAACAGCAACTCCTTCCGCTAACAAGACATGTCCAAGAAATTGTACTTCCTTAAGCCAAAAATCACACTTGCTGAACTTGGCATATAGTTGATGTTCTCTCAAGCGAGTTAAAACAATTCTGAGGTGTTCCGCATGTTCTTCCTTATTCTTGGAATATACTAGAATGTCATCAATAAACACCACTACAAATTTATCTAGCTCAGGCATGAATACTGAATTCATCAGATACATGAAATGAGCTGGAGCATTTGTCAAACCAAAAGACATTACCAAGTATTCATATAATCCATATCTTGTGGTAAATGTCGTTTTGGGAATATATTCAGGCTTTATCTTGATTTGGTGATATCCTGACCTCAAATCTATCTTGAAGAAAACTTTGGCACCGGCCAATTGATCAAAAAGCAAATCTATCCGAGGTAAGGGATACTTATTCTTGATGGTCACTTCATTCAACGGGCGATAGTCGACACATAACCTCAGGGTCTCATCTTTCTTTTTCACAAAAATTGCCAGACATCCCCAAGGTGATGAACTAGGTTGGATAAACCCCTTTTCAATCAATTCTTGCAACTGAGTCTTTAACTCGGCCAATTCCTTAGGTGGCATCCTATAAGCTCTCTGAGAAATCAGAGCTGTTCCAGGTTGCAACTCTATGTTAAACTGGACATCCCTATCAGGTGGTAGACCGGGTAAATCTTCAGGAAACACATCAGGAAATTCACATACTACCGGGATATCTCTAATCACTTTGATGGTAGTTGCACAAACTTTGCCCACTGATCTTCTTAAGGTTGGAAGTTGGATGAGAAGTTGAGAAGTACTATCTAGCAAACTCACCCTTATAGTTCTATTCAAAGCATCTATAATAGCCTTATGCTGATACATCCAATTCATTCCTAAGATTACATCTATATCCTGATCCTTAAGGATAATCATGGTAGTGGAAAAAATATGCCTACCCAGGTTTATGGGTACCTGGTATACCATTTCCTTAGTACATAGACGTCCCCCGAGCGACTGTATAAAGAAAATTTCCTTTGTTGCCCCAATTGAAATTTCATACTTCACCACAAATGTTCTATTGATGAATGAATGTGATGCGCTAGAATCAAAAAATATAACTGCAGGATGGTTGGTGACAGGAAACATACCCATCATCACTGGCTCCCCTTCTGGAATTTCCCTAGCTTGAATGTAGAACACTCGTCCTGTCTTCCTTTCATTGTTGCCTTTCTGAGCATTCTGATTGTTGCCCTTATTCTGTGCTTGACCCTGTTGTTGATTTGTAGGGGCCTTCTGATAATTGGGATTAGACTACCTTGGATACGGACATTCTCTAGATAAATGACCAGGCTTGCCATAATTGAAACAGGGATACTTATGACCCTGGGGTGTTGAAGCAGAAACCCCAGAAGTATTTGTCGGTTGTGGATTCTGATAAGTTGTAGCAGGGCGGACATTTGATTGCTGACCGGCTTGAAACTGCGGCGGACGATAAGGAGGACGATTATGATTTACTGGATGATAAATCACCCTCTGCCTCTTTGGATTTCCCCCAAAAGATCCAGATGGCATACTCTTTTTCTTCTTGAGCTCCTTATGTTGTCGATACTTTGCCTCTGAAGCAATTGCAATATTCACTACCTCATGATAAGTGACATTGGTACAAGTTGTCATCATAGTCTGCAATTTAATATTCAGACCTCTCATGAACCATTTCTTTTTCTTAACATCTATGTTGACATGTTCAGATGCATACTGCGATAGATGATTGAATCTTCCCACATACTGCATAACTGTCTGATCCCCTTGCTTCAAAGCAAGGAATTCATCCAGCTTCATAGCCATAACTCCCTCAGGGATATAATGGGCTCTAAAAGCAGTACAAAACTCTATCCAAGTTAACGGAACACCAGCGGGTTGCATGGCCATAAGATTTGCATACCAAGCACCGGCTGCACCTCTTAGTTGCTGAGCAGCAAAGACTGGTTTCTGAAACTCTGTGCATGCTATAAGATAAAATTTCTGCTCCATGGTTCGAAGCCAATCGTCAGCCTCCAGTGGTTCATCTGCCTTGGTGAACACCGGTGGTCTTGTGTCTATAAAATCAACATATGTAGCCTCCTGCCTGTTATGATGGTGACCACGATTTCTTTGCATCTGATTCTGATTACTTTGAGCCATCTCATGAAGCAAATGAGAATTTTCAACCGTCACATTGACAAGTGTGGCAATAGCATCCGCTAGATTTGTTGGAACTGGTGGCGGATCTGGAATACCGTTCTCATCTTGTGAAGTACCAGGAATATACGAACCCCGCGTACGACGCATCTGTTCACAATAAACCAAACTTTACTCACAAGCCTTTATTGATTGATAAAAGAGCGTACTACAACTCATTACACTAGTTTCACTTATTTAAACACAAGACCGCATTTAAACAAGACTACTTAACTTAAACTAGAACTAACTATTATACAACACTACTCTTCCTCTTCAAGCCTCATTTTCTGTATCCATTCTGGAAATATTACCGCCTTCATTGTCACTCTCATCGATCATTACTAATTCTTCGAGATCTTCTTCTTCTTTCGATTCACTTTCATCGGCAAGGATGACACCTAGGTCCACTACATCAGCTTGGGGTTCATGATTAGGATCTAGGAGATTGCTTAGCCTATGAACTTCCTCATGCAGATAGGTATTATGCTCTTCTAAGTCTTCTACATAAAATTCTAACTCATGAGTTCTAGCTCTAGCTACATTTTCCCTATGCCAAGCTTCATTCTTTCCTTCCATCGTACGAACTAACATACGTTCGCAGTTCCTATGAGCGGTGGTGAGACGTCTTAATTGCTCCTATAATATGCCCACTTGGATGGTGTCCATAGCCCTATCTCTAGTAGCTTGGGCTAACTCTATAGAAACCCTCTGTATCTCCGCCTGAGGATCAGACCTAGAGCTGCTACTACTAGCACCATCATTCCTAGGGGCAAGTTGGTGGTGAGGAACTCCTTTGGGTCCAGTGGACTTACGGGGCGTAATCTTGGTATGAGCCATACTGTACAAAGCAGGATTAATCCAAGTAAAACAATCTGACAATAGTCTCAAGAGCAGTAAGGGTGGACTACACAACTCAACCCATACACACTACTCACCCCAGACTCAGAGACAAAGGAAGTAACAAGTGAATTAATTATGATGCATGAATCGTTCTTACGAACAAAATCATCAAAGCTTATACAGAACATAAACAACAGTTGTTTTTATATAGGGCATAGTAAGATTATTACTCCACCACACAGAACCTTTTTAATCAAATAAGGAATGGTGAGAAAGAATAAGATAAGTCAGAAGCAATTTGGACAAAATTAATAAGTTAAGTAGATTTGTCCCAAAGCATTTTGAAGTTTTGTAAAACAATACTACAAAAATCTTGTAACGATCGCTCTGATACCATTCTGTGGCAGAACCTCCTAAATTATAGGGCCCACATGCACCTGTCACTATCCAACGACCTTTGACATCTATGCATACGTTCCCTGTAACTTAAGAAGACTGTCGGTTGTCCTCGGGGAACCCCGAATCATCCACGATTTTTAAGCAGGATCACATTACAGAGTTATTGCAGTATTACAATAGTTTATTCAAATAGATACACCAGAGTAAAAACAGCAGAAGTCTTACAATAACATAGTTTACAAACCATTTCTTTCAAACCAAACAACTAAGTTTGAAAAATAATACAAACCAAAGTAGATGAGTGGCTCTTGGGCAGAGCAGCTTATTTGTGTGTTCTGTAATATGATACCATTCTGTGGCAGAACCTCCTAAATTATAGGGCCCACATGCACCTGTCACTGTCCAACGACCTTTGACATCTATGCATACGTTCCCAGTAACTTAAGAAGACTGTCGGGTGTCCTCGGGGAACCCCGAATCATCCACAATTTCCGAGCAGGATCACATTACAGAGTTATTGCAGTATTACAACAGTTTATTCAAATTGATACACCAGAGTAAAAACAGTGAAAGTTTTACAATAACATAGTTTACAAACCATTTGTTTCAAACCATAGAACTAAGTTCGAAAAATAATACAAACCAAAGTAGTGGAGTGGCATTATGACATATTACAGAACACACAAATAAGCTGCTCTGCCCAAGAGCCACACATCTACTTCTCATCATCATAAGGAACAACCGTCATGCAGCACGATCCAAAACAGATCTTCTCATGAGCCTCACCTGCAACAAGGGTCAACGAACCCTGAGTACAAAAATACTCAACAAGACTTAACCGAAATAAAAACTGATAAGACTCAGGAATACAGGCTTAGGGATTCAAGGTATGACTTTAGCAATAATCAAAGTTCTTTTGCGTAAAAGCTCTTTAACAAAATTCTTTATATCAACATTTAAAACTTCATAAAATCATATACAAAGCTATCACGATCTGTATTGAGATCATGACACTCCGTATCCAACACCGTCTCAGACCATCCGTAAGTTCTAGTTATTAATAACTACGATGATGAACAATGAGTTGAGTCTCCATAACCGAGGAGCAACGACGATTCGAACCGATTAAACCCAGCTGGGAATTCTAGACCACACGACATATGCAGGTCCCCGGCTTACATATATCAACCTACCCTCGGATCCTCTAAACAAGAACGGGTCTGCGCCACCTGAGAATACAGTACTCCACCAATCCAGACCATTGCCATGTGGGTACACGCTATTCCCGCCATCTCTCCACTCCCAATGCACGAGTAGCCATTCTTGTAATAGAATAGCCAAGTTATGGCTTACCGGAGTATGTGGTTAGTACTACAAAGTCTCACCTCATGCAATTCAACAACGGTACGGGCCTTAATCGACACAGGCGGAAAGAACCCACTCACAAAACCTCCATATCTTGCGGCTCCCATACACCGAGTCCGCCCGGTCTAGATTTATTACTCCACATTCCTATATCACATGATAACATAAATAACCAAAGATCCATTTAAAACTTGCAGATGACAGGTAATCACCCGACTTTCATCATTCTAAGCATAGCTAAGCAAAACTAGGCATATACGAATTTAAAACTGGTAATATGGTAGATATGGAAAAACAATGTTGGTAATGTACCAATTAGGTTTGCACTCGACACCTAATCACTTAATGCAGTAAAGAAAAGCAAAAGTGAAATCAATTTGTAAATCACAAGGTAGGTTTAAATGCATCTGGGGCTTGCCTTCGTTGACGGAAAAATCTGGGTCCGGAGTCGTTCCATCGATATCAACACCAACCTCCACAGACAGATCAACCTCCTCAACTACTTGATTAACTATCACGTGCTCACCTTCGTTCACTATATGTAGTAACAATGCCATGTTTAACATGACGCAAGATACAAAATATGACGCTCGATGATGAATGCAAAAGTTAACGACTTGAATACAACTTTCCTTCGCGGTACAGTTGCAAGTCAAACTAACCAAACCATTTTCATAACACACATCAATTGCCAAGGATCATTCCCAACTAATGACCCAAGGACATCACTTAATCAAAAATTCAAACAAAACCTAAATCACTAAAGGTTACTATTTGCCTTTATGAATTAATTAATTAATTAAGAATTATGAAATAAATCAACTTGTTCCAATTGACCTCAAAATTTTTTCAAATGTTCATCACATGATAACTAAGTGGAAAAACAATTTTCATAATTTTTGGATACATAAATAAGCCTAGAAAATCCTAGAAACTCATTTATTAATTAATTGAGTAATTTTTATCACATTCAAAAAGTACTGAAAAATAACATTTCATATTTTTCTTAAACAGTATTCATCACAGAGAGATCACACAAAAATTTTCCTAATTTTTGGAGCTCTAAATAAATCTACACAAAAATAACAAATTGCATCACTATTCATTCAAATCTGAAAAAACAGAAAATTCATTTTGAACTACACAGTCGCGGACACCCGGGTCCCACCTGTCATCCCCAACCTCAAGCTTTGACCGCGACGACGATGGCGCTGACCGGCGCTAACTCATCGACGGTGAGTCCAACGGCGAAGGCAAAGGCACCAACATGCTCCTCACGACTATGCGCATCAACTGACGTCCTTAGTTGCAACGATTGCGGCACAAAATGAGCACGGCATCGGCCATGGCGGACACGGTGGCTCAGCGGCGCTATGACAGCAAAACGAAACCGAAAACGGTGAAACAAAAGGCACAGGAAGAACCAGGAGCTCACCCCGATCACGTTGAAGGCGATGGACTAGCCGGAGGAACAACAGAGAGGTGGGTCAACGTTCACGGTGGTCATGGCGAAGCAGAGATCGTCAATGAGGGCGTTCCGACGACTGCAGTGGCAAAACGACCAAGCAATAATGGATTAAGCACCACAGCATCGAGACAAAGCCGTAGGTACACTGATCAAAGGCAACGGCTCACTAGAGGGCGCTGGCCTCGGTGAAACGGGATCCCTGGGGAGGTTGCCGGCCACGACGAAGAAGGGTGCTCGCAGCGGGTTCCCGGCTAAATCAGACTACCAAAGCTGGCTGGGTGGATGCGCGAGGGGATGGAGCTGGAACTGGCTTTAGCTGCGATGGTGGAGCACTACAGCGACGGTGCGAGCTCACCGGAGATGAGCAAGGCCGACGGGAAAAATAGAGAAGAAGAAAAGAACGACGGCGACAGCGTCTCGGCCTTATAGAGTGGCTCAGAAGCTCATGGAAGCCATGACGATGCCTTCCCTACACCAGCGCGAAGCGAAGGCCGCCACGCGCTCGCCTGGAACGCCGAAGACGGTCGCCGGCCATGTAGCAAGAGTGGTGAACACTGTTCATCAATTTTACAGAATTGCCATCCAGTTTGAAACTCAAATTACTCCCAAATTTTTGTAACAACTCAAAAATCTCCAAAAATAAAAGTTGTTCAAAATCAAAAGTTCTACAACTTTGCTTTTATAACCATATCCAAATTTGGTCTACATTTTGAAATGCAAATTTGAATTCGAAAAGGGGACATTTAAGGAATTTCGCCTTTTCAAATTACTTCAAATTTTACTAAACAACTTGGAAAACTCCAAAAACAAACTTTGTACAACTCAACAAGCTCTACATTTTTTCTTTAAGGCTGAACCCCAAAATGTGCTTAGATTTTGAAATGGGGTTTTTGGTTCAAAATAAATCACTGAAAATCAGGGTTTTCGAAACTTCAAATCCAAACCAAACTTTGAACTCAATTCAAACCATACAAGGCAACACTCATAACATAAATGTAAACTTGTTTTAGTGAATGCATATCAAAGTTTGCAATATGACCAATGCTTTGCAATGCATATGATGACATGTCCTGTTTTAGTATTCAAAACACCCGGGGTGTCACATATTGGTAGTTCAGGATTGATAACTAAATCTTGGGATTGAAGTGGTTGTGATTTGGCCATCAAAACTTCCTCTTCTTGTTCGGGAGATGATTCATTCTCTTCCTCAGGGAGTTCATTATGAATGCTAGTGTAGGGAGTCTTTCCACTAATTGTATCAAGCATAGTGTCGGGTTCATAAACCCAGGGTCCCCAGTGGACCCGCTTCCCTATAAAACACGGCCCACCAGGCGGCGCAGTAACAATGCGCACCTGGGCCAGCCTAGGTACATAATGATAGGCCGGGACAACGATTCAGTCCCCGACTGAAAGGCCTAGCCAGGGTGGGACCGTAGTCCGACTCTGACCTCCTTCTCCAACCGAGGATACGCCAGACCTCTGCTCGCTGCTCTTTTCTGACCAACATAGTCAGGACCGACTGGGAACGACTGACCGGGGATGCCCACTCAGTGAGGGCCTAGGGATCAGGCTGAGTAGATAAGGTAAGGTGCTCAAGTCAACCGCAATACCGAGGACCGTACCCTACCATACCCTGCGCACCTACACGACGGTGCCACCAGGCCATGCCAGACGGGCACTATACAACCTTCCAGATGCGTCAGAGCACAAATAGTATTGTAGGCGTCGATGTTTGCCGTACCAGGTGAACACGGTAGAGCCTGCCAGATGTGTCCGAACATAAATAGTATTGTGGGCACCAACGATCGTCTTGTACCCGACAGCGTGGGCAACAAGACTAGGTAGCACACGTACACACTCTCTCTCTTTCTGACTTGTAAGGCCATCCCTTCAAACTATAAAAGGGGATGAGCTCTCTCCTAAAAGCTGGCTGGAGAAAAAGAAAAACAGGGCTAGACAACTCAAGGACTCGATGACCTGAGGACTTGAACAGCTCAATAGTTCTAGAACTCGATAGCTACATAGAGCATACGCTCCAATACTTAGCGCACGTTAGAGCATCCATCACTCTTGCCCACTCAGATAGGAGTTAGACTAGACCTCTAACACCCCCTTCTCATTCCTATTTGTTTGTAACCCCACAACAAACTTTGAGCACCTGGGCTCAGGAATAAAGTCACCGTCCTACTAAAACTGAACGTAGGGCATCTTGCCTGAACCAGTATAAATCGTGTGTCATTGAGTGCTAGGCCACATCCGATCACAATGCATGACAAAACTACAAATATTTACTTGTTGGTCACTTTTCGCATTGACACATAGCCCTTGCTTCACTAGTAGACAAATGAAGGAAGGCTCCTCTAGAGGCTACATCAAGGGATTCCCTAGAATCCTTGCTAAGACCCATGTAAAGATGTTGAAGAAGTACAGGGTCTTGAATGGCTAGGTCTGGGCCAGTGATGATGAGCTCATTAAAATGATCCCACGATGTGCCAAGAGATTCTTCTTCTAGTTGCCTAAAATTTAGAACCACTTTTTGAAGGCTAACCACTTTAGAGATAGGAAAGAAACATAAACAAAATTTAGGCAATAATGTTTCCCAATCTCCTTGCACACTTCCTACGGTTTGACTATACCATGTTTTAGCTTTCCCCGTCAAAGAGAACGGAAATAACTTCCATCTTAAGGTCTTGTCAGACATGCTAGTGATACACAAGCACGCACAGATCTGCTTAAACTCTCGTAGGTGTGAGTATGAGTTTTCGTCGCCTTCTCCCGACAAGGATTTATCCTGAATTAATTTTATTAAATACAGGCACAGCTCATAACTAGGTGTTATTATAGGCACTGAGGATTCTGGTGGCTTTAGTCTTGTGCTCGTGGGTTTAGCATATTAATAAATAGGAGTGGAATCCATGCTAAAAAATGTTAAGCTACTCTCAAAGTTAATTTAGCAATCGTTTCCCCGGCAACGGCGCCAGAAAGCTTGTTGGTATATTTTAAGGCACACAGATAAATCCACAAGCGCACGGATACCGCTGTAGCTTTCACCCAGAAGTATTCCAAGTATCATATCCACAGGGAAACATATGAGACTAACTATGGTCTAACTTAACTAAGGGTAGCAACAAGGTTAGGATAAATAGGAGCGCAGAGAGGAAAACTAAGGTTCTCTAATTCTGACTTTGGTAAGCTATGTCTTGTACTATTCAACTGAGGACATTACTAGGGAAAGACACCAGTAGAGGATGCTTTCCTTTGCAACTGCATCCTACGTGCCCTTACAAATGGGAGGTGGACTACAAAGGATTCAACAAGGCTATAAGAGTCACCCTCGCGAGCTACAACCGATCTAGAATGTAGGATGCATCCATAAGTAACCAGAGTCTAAGCACCATGCTTGCACTACAACTACTACTTTACTCTTCCTGGATAAAGAATAAAGCACTCAAACAAGTTGTGAACCTAATGAATAATATAAACAAGAAGCTTACTTGAATCAGAAGTTGATTACCAGAGAAATCTCAGAGGCAAGCTCAGATAGAACTTGGATCCACCAAGGTACAAGCCGTAGAGAGAGCACCAACAGGTCGGTGCCTCCTCCAAACTCTTCCCTCAATCTCCATCTTACTATTTCTATTTATAAGACTAGATCCTATGGAGGACTAATCTTCTCTTGATAGCTGTCTCTGATCCTGACGAGGAGAATATGAATTAGAGTTTCAGGATCTGATGAGGGAAGGGGGTAGGGGCTACTATATATTGGCCAGAGGAAGAGTAGCGGCCAAGGAATTGAGGTGGAGTAAGGGGCAAGGACTTGCCATGTCATCGATCTGTGTCATCTCTCTCGACCACCGTTGGATGAATCGACCTAAAACTGCCTTAAAATCAATGGTGTAGATTGTAGGAAGGAGTACGCGGCGGCGGAGGGTGATGGGCCACCCCATGGGCCCGGCAGCCTCTGTAACACCTAGTGTTAAGCATTTCATTTGACATTTGTATTTCATGAACACAAGCATCATCCAAGCATTCATGAACATGAGCATATGAAATTTCAACTTATTCTTATACCTTATCACATGAAATGTTGTTTTTATATATATGCTTATGCTTGCAATCATGTATGACCAATGTATGAGATGGTTGTGAGGTCATGAAATCACCTTAGAAACATATATAATGATAATTCGAACAATGTTTATATTCATGACTTAAGCCAAGTTTGCTTCTAAGTGTTGGTTTCATTTGAAATGCCATTTTCATGATGCTACTTTCACTTAGGTTGAACAGTAGCTTAGAGTGTTTGCATCGAAGTGCACCCTTAATAAAAGTTGTAGTTCATCTTATGTAGAACAAACTTTGTTTAAGGGCCGAGAGCTAATTCAGTGCCTAACATGGTTGAATAGAGCTCACAAATTTTGCAAAAATGCTATTTTTGAAACCCTGAAATTGGCTAAGTCCCTAATGGACTGAAACTGAATTTTTAGTTTTGGGGTACCCTACTTTGGGGAATTATATCTCGCAAACCAGCTTGAATCTAACCATGATCCTTTAAGAAATGTTGGAGTACTCATGTAGCTCTATCACGTAGTGCAATTGGTTGAACGAATCACTAACCAATTTAGGAGCTACGGAGGGAGGAAGTTTGGGTTTCAGGCGTATTTTTGAGGTAGTATTAGCAACTCCTTTAGGTTTTTGAATCGGACCGAGCGTGGTCGTGTATGCGGTACGCCGGTGTTGGGCCCGCATCACCGCGTAGAAAGCCAAGCACCGCACGACCTCTCCGTTCCAATCTCGCACTCGCTCGCTCTTGCCTCTCTTCTTTCTCTCGGCCGAAGGGGAGAGCCACCGCCATCGCCTGCTGCATGCTCGCTGCCCAAATCCTCCGCAACTAGGCACCATCCTTCGATTCCTCGTAGCCACAGCAACACCATGAGTTCCTTCACCTCGCCGACCTAGCCGCGTCGCTTGTCATCTACGGGTGAGGGTCCTCGGACCGAAGCTGCTGCCATGGCCACCACGGATGCCGCCGAGCTGAAGCTCGTGCATGCCCACCGTACCTCACGTCCCTCCCTGCTCTCTATCTCTCGCATTCCATAGTCGCCTAGGGCTGTTGTTGCTCACGTGACTGGCCTCCAGCCAATGTCGCCGCCCGTGAGTACGCCGTGGCAGACCGCCTGCTGTACATACGTTCTGCCGCAGTGGTCACCCCTTCCATCGCTGCCGGTGCGGAAATCAAAATTCGTTCGCTAACCTATCCTGATAGATGCGTCTCGGCGAGAGGATCGTTGGTAGTGGTCGCGTCACTGGAAAGTTCATAGCCGACGAGCTACGGCCGGTCAAAGCATCACCCCTGCTTCTGTGCCTATGACGTGTGGGGTCGGGTTGACCACGGGTCCCAACAGTCAGCCTCTGGGGGAGCACAGAGCTGTGTACGCGTAGCATATGTTAGGGTTTAGTTGTTTTTGTTTTTAATCTTTTTCTAGATTTTGTAAACCAATTTTGTTGCTTTTGTTACGAAATGCTCTATCTAATAGAACCATTAAACTTGCTGTTTGGAAATATTTTGTGTGCAGTATTAATTATCCATGTTAAGTGCTTTTAAAATGGCCTTTACCTTGGAAAATGCATAACTTGAGTTAGGGGTGTGAGAAAAATGTGATATTAATTTTGTTGATCATGTTTTGACATGATTTAGTTAGGAAAAATACTAAACCTATGGTAGGCATACTTGAAATATTGTCTTCATATTTAATCCTAATTAATTGCTAGTTTCTAGTGAAATTAATTGGGGTGAGAATACAAAATATATGATCATACAAATTTTTACACAGTATTCTCATGCTAGGAGAAAAGTCAGAAAAATATTAAATATGTTGCTTGATACTTTTCACTATGCTAAAACTATTTTTTCTAAAATAAGCATAGGTAACTTGTCATTTTTGAAGAGGTAGCTATACTTATCCAAATCGCATGATATTTGTACAGTAGACTACTAGGGTCATTTTTTGGCTACTGCAATTTTCTCAGAATTTATTAAGCAATGTAAATATTTATCCTTTAAATCACCTTATTATCTAAGAAAATTAATAAATGAATATAAATAAATTAGTTAGGCTTCACCATGATGTTTTCTATGGTGTGTGTTATGCATACAATCTGTAGATACTGTTATTGAGTCTTATAAGTATGTGTTTATAGGCAGCTAGTTAATTATTGCATTATAATTCAACTAGATGGTTGCATGTATAGTTTCTGTTATGGTGATGATTCTATGATGATAATGATCCTTTATGTAAAACTTGTTAATAAAAAAGTTGTAGATAACTTATTTATATACCTTGTGTTAAATTTTCATAGCCATAGGCCTTATGGTTTAAGAATTATAGCTGTTCGAAGTCTACTGTTAGAAATGCTTGCTCTCTGGACAGATCTAAAAGATTGAATTGTTTGACCTAGATAACTGCTGAATCACTTTGAGATGATTAAAAGAAAATTGTAGGGAATTTCATAAGATTGCCAGAATGTCCACAACCATATTATTTTGATGTGTATAACTCCAGTTATGATCAAAACAATTGGCTATTATCTTGTAGTCCAGAAAATAATTTACTTAAGTGTTTGTTTAAGTTACTAGAGAAGAGATATGCACCTACTCAGTAAAAGAAAATGTAACTTGTTATCACCTTAATGTAATGCTGCCGAGAACACTTATAAGGATGCATTCATCACATCATATCATATTATACATGTCACTATATATGCATTCGTGATATCTTATTTCATGCTCATGCATATAGGATCGTCCGAAAGGATAACCCTTTTGGAGTTCAACGAAGAAGAGGACGAGGAATAGCAGGAAACACATCAGACCATAGCTCTAGAAGAAGAGGAGCAAACTCTCGAGGACCTCCCTGAGTGCTTGGATCATAGGCCAACCTCTTTCCTCAAAGGCAAGCCCCGAAGCATTCTAAGTCTCCTATGTTTTACAAAATATCACTTGAGTCCTTTATGTTTGATGCATTAGGTTATAAGAGTTGATTAGAAACACTTGATGCATATAACTACCTTGTCCAGATACATATACCTTTAACCCTGTGTAGGTCCAGGATGGAATATATGCTTAACCATGCTTAGACCGGTTGAAGTCGGGTGATTTTTTGTCACCTACGAGATATAGGTGGATACCGAAGCACGGTTGGCTATATTTGCTATCGTGGAAAAGAACCATGGGGTAATGTAAATGGAGGCTGGGCAGAGTCTATGTGTAGGTTGACTCATGTGATTCCGTCTGTGCCGGTTAAGGACCGTACCGTTGTTGGCACTTCTGACAAGATTAAACGCATGCCTCTCACTTAGCTGGCCGGATAACTCGTTCCGACCGCGAAGCCGAGTAGCTCCACTCAGGCCGGGCCCTGTTCTATGAAAGTGCGCACTCTGGATGGTAGTAAGGATGTGCGGGGAGCCAGACATGAGCCCAAGGGCAGGTCGAGCCCGAACATCCTAGCAGCTGGTTGTCCCTGATTGTGCGGCACTGATCGAACCCGTGAAATGTGCACCTGAGTTGTACCAAAGGTGACCTAAGGTGACCGTTGATCTGGTCTACCTGGGTTTGTGTTAGGAATAAATTCCCAGCTGGTTGAAATCGATTTGAATCGCTGTCTCTCCTGGACAGTGAGAAACTTGGCTAGCTCCAACATCGTAGTAACTGTATTATGGAATGATGGTTATGATGAACATGGAATTATTATACTGGCTATGGTTACTATTGTATGCTACTAAATGATATACCACATGTTTGGCATAGATTAGTTGCTAATCTAGAGATGAATAGATATAATTAACTTGATGATAGAACTATAATTGTACAACTGAATTAGCCGCTTTTTATGCAAAATGTTTTTCAAGCTAGCTCCACTTATAAAGCCTTGCATAAACCTTGGAGTCACTTTATTTTTGATTTATGATGGGTAAGTCTAGCTGAGTACCTTCTCGTACTCAGGGTTTTATTCCCATTGTTGCAGACGGTACAGTTTATCATGGCTATTGCAAGAACTGCTTCTGCCCACCGTGGACGAGGAGTAAGCCCTAGGCAGGCATCTCTTATTAATCCCTCCCTTATGCTTTTGTGGAAGTGTGATCATGAGCTGGCACTATATTTAAACAATGTTGCAGATGTTGGTTTCAAACTTTTAATTTGCTTCCGCTACTATTTTACTTGAACTTGATTTGTAATAACCTAAATTCGTACTCTAATGGATGAACTATATTTGTGAAATTTATGTAATGTGTGACATGTATGTTGAATCATGTACGATCTTGGTTGTATGGTGATTGTTAATCGAGACCCTTCGTGGTACTCGACGGACTACCGGGTTTATATGGTCTCAAGTATGACAGTGCGACCGCTTATGGGCTGCCATTGTGTAACACCCCAGGTGTTTGTTACCAGTTGAGCTCAACTATGGCATGTTAAGTGGTGATGGAGATGTTAGGTCAAGCATATGAAAATGAGCCACCACTTAAACTTGGACCTTGCACCATTGCTTATATGTTGCCCTTTCCAAAAAGTATGCTTGAGTAATGTTGGATGTACTTATTTCATGTGTCTCACATCAATATCCATCTACATTGATCCATGGAAAAGTTTCATAAAGTTTGGAATCGAGAAGTCACATGAAATGATAAGTGATAATCTTTCTCGATTTGCTTTATTTAGTGAATGGAATTATAGGTCATCAACAAAACCTTGCTATCTTACCCAAATGACTCTAATTGAACTCTACAACAAAAGTCATGAAGGGTTTGTGTTGAGCAAATGTCACGAAAATGCTTCTAAAGTGTTGGAAAAGCTAGAAATGTCTTTTTCATGATAGGGTTTTGACCGGTGTTGACCAACTATTTAGAGTGCTTGCATGACAGTGGAACTTAAAGAAAAGTTGTAGTCCATCGCATGAAGAACAAACTTTGTTTAAGGATGAAGAGTTGGTTTGGTCCCTAACCTAGTCAAATAGAGCTCTCAAGAATCAACTCAGTGATGTTTCGAAGCTCCAAAAATCGGTTAAGTGTTGGAACTGAAGTTTTTAGTTTTTAGTTTTTGTGTAGCCATCTTTGGGGAATTTTAGTTTGCAAACCATGTCAAAGTTGGTCAAACTTCTTTAATAAAAGTTGGAGTACTCTTGTAGCTCTACACAACGGTGTAATCGGTGGAACAAATCATCGATCGGTTTAGGAGATATGATGGGAGGAAAATGGAGTTTCAGCTTGTACGTTTGCGGTAGTATTAGATTTTGTCTTAATCATTTGAGAAAGAAGCAATGGCCGACCGCCATTGGGGTCTCAACGCCACGTGGCGCCCTCGCTCGCTTGCATGCTCGCCAGCTCGCCCCGCGTGCACGGTGTAGAGAAGCCGAGCGCCCTCTCTTTATCTCTCCCTCTCATTCTCTGTCTCGCTCTCGCTCTCAGCCATGGATAGCCGAGCAGAGCTCGCAGAGCACCGTTGTTCTCTTTTCTTAGTGCCTCCTCGCTCACCACCAGCTGCAGCCACTGTCTCCACCTCACGCCCGTAGCGCCGTCTCCCAGGGCTACCGGTGCAGCCAGCAACGCTGCCACCAGCAAGGTCGCCGTGGCCACCGCTAGCGCACATGGCCAGGAGGCTACGGTCCGCTGCTGGCCGGGCCGAGACCTGGCGCGAGTGAGGCCCGACGCCGCCAAGCGCCAGCACGGATTCGCCGGTGCTCCATCGCCACTCCACCGCCGCCGACGAGCAGCCTCCGACCGAAATCGCGAGCTCCCCGACGACCTCCCTGCTTTGATTCGTGTCAGGGACCTTGTCTTAAAATTTGAGGAAAGGGAGGGACCTAACTGCATAGTCTGTGACTCATATGAATAGTGCCTTTTGGACCTATTTGTTTTAAACCGGCTGAAAGTTTGGAAAATCATAATAAATCATAGGAAATTCGTAAAATAGCAAATGAGGACTTTTTGGAATCCTTATGGAATTGTCTATGCAATAGATCTATAATATTTCATGTTTTAGTTTAAAGTTTTAGCTGTAAAAATAGATTTATGCATCTAGGTTTTCAATTCAAGTTCTATTTGTCTTTTTCATAACTGTAGTTGTAGGGCTCCAAATGAAGTGAAATTTTTGTGGCATGCTACTCATGTGATGTTTGATGTGTGATAAAAACTTCATGGTAATTGGTTGCTGCATGAGTGAGTTATTGGTTTATCTTGCTCTCACATGATTTCTTGCTTTAGCAACTTGTCTTTTTCATAGAGGTTGCTATACATATTCAAATGGAGTGAAATTTGTACAGTAGACTATTGAGAGGATATATGAGCCACTGTAATCTTTGTAGAATTTATTGTATACTTTTGGTATATGTTCATTAAGTCACCTTGTTATCTAAAATAAATTAAGAAATGCATTAAAAGAATTTATTTGGTCATGGACACTAGGTTTTCTGGTGTTCTTTAGTCATGTGTGACATGTTGGTAAAGTTGGTTTTGCCTAATTATGTGTTTGCAACATAAGTTAATATTTATTTTCTTGCAAATGTGGTTTATGGATAGATCTGGGAACTTAGCTAGGTTCTTCATGATAATGTGTTTTTTTGTGAAACTTGTCTATACAAAAGTCGTATATTATTCATGTATATAGGTGTTGTTAAAATTTAGCGTCATTTGGCCAAGTAGTTTAAGAGTTACAGTTGTTTAAAGTTGAGTTATACAATTGATTGCTCTCTGTCTTGTTTAGACCAGTTTTGGTAAATGTATAATTTCGACCTACTTAACTTATGAATCATGCTATGATAGTTATAGATGGAATGTAGATAATTTCATAAGCTTTCCAGAATGTCTTCTCGCAAGTCATTTGGATTTGTGTAACTCCAGTTATAGCTAAATCTTGTAGCTGCTGTTTGCATGTCCAGAAATTGACAGATTCCAATTATAGTTGTTTGCTTGTATATTGCTAAGTGTGGCTCATACCTTTGATGATGGTTGAGTTACAGTACCTGGGATCTTGGGAAACTTGTGTCATGCTTGGTGTTGTCATATTCTTTGCTATTGTGGCATGATAAATTATGCGATATTTAAAGTAAGCAATGCGAAGTGCTTGTGCATGTTAATGTAACCTTGTGCTTGTCTTACTTATTGCATGCGATGCATTGTCTATTGCACTTCCATGTATTCATACACATGCATCTTGCATCTCATTTAGGTACGCTAGATGAATCACGCGAAGGACGTGAGGTTGGAACCGAACCCGAAGACGGTGTATGGTGGACTTTTCCCAAAGATGGAAGGATCCCTGGAGTACATGCTTGAACAGAAGATGCTCGCCAAGCGAGTGTCATCTAATAAGCACTAATCTAGTGTTGGATTCCAGGCAAGCCCCAGAGCATTCTAAGTCTCCCAGTGTTTTACAAAATATTACTTGAGTCCTGATGATTGATGCATTAGGTATAAGAGTTGTCTGGAAACACTTGATGCATGGAACTACCTTGACCAGATACAAATACTACCTTTAACCCTATGTAGGTCCAGGATCGAATATATGCTTAGCCATGCTTAGACCGGTAGAAGTCGGGTGATTTCCTGTCACCTGCGAGATATAGGTGGATACCGAAGCACGGTTGGCTATATTTGCTATCGTGGAAAAGAACCATGGGGTAAAAGAAAATCAAGGCCGTGCGGAGTCTATGTGTAGGTTGACTCATGTGATTCCGTCTGTGCCGATCAAGGACCGTACCGTTGTTGGAACTTCTGACAAGATTGAACGCATGCCTATCACTTAGCTGGCTGGATAACTCGTTCCGATCATGAAGCCGAGTAGCTCAAGTCAGGCCGGGCCCCGTTCTGTTGTGTGCTCCTTGCAGGGGGCGATCAGACTGAGCCCAAGGGCAGGCTAGGCCTGAACGTCCTGGCATCTGGTGTCCCAGATTGTGCGGCGCGGTATGGACCTGCGAAATGTGTACCTGAGTTGTACCAAAGGTGACCTAAGGTGACCGTTGATCAGGTCTGCCTGGGTTTGTGTTAGGAATAAATTCCCAGCTGGTTGAAATCGATTCGAATTGCCGTCCCTCCCGGATAGTGAGAAACTTGGCTAGCTCCAACATCGTAGTAATTGTGTTATGGAACATGATGGTTCGAATGAATATAGAATTACAATACCTGCTATGGTTACTATTGTATGCTATTAAAATGATATACCACATGTTTGGCATAGGATAGTTGCTAATCTAGAGATGGATAGTTCTAATTAACTTGATGACAGAATTATAATTGTATAATTAAGTCAATCGCTTTTTATGCAAAATGTTGTCAAGCTACCTCCACTTATAAAGCCTTGCATACTCCTTGGAGTCAATTTTATTTCTGGTTTATGACGGGTAAGTCTAGCTGAGTACATTCGAGTACTCAGGGTTTATCCCACCATGTTGTAGGGGAAGTTCTTGGCCTGCTGAAGATAGTGGCTAAACGCCGGTGGGCTCGGTGACTCTATATTTATTCTCATCTATATGCTTTTATCTAAGGATGTCACTTATGCTAGCAACGTATTTGGAACTTATATTAATGTAATCATTTGAAAGTTATGTTGTTTTCACTAATCGGTTTTAAAATCCAAACTTGTACTATTATTTATGAACCTATTTGCAATATTATTTCCGCTGCAATTCTGCGTATGTGATGTGTATTTGCTTAATCACGCGATCTTGGTTGTGATGTTGATTTACCGAGGTCCTGCGTGACACCCGACGGACTACCGGGTTTATATAAGTGAAAGTATGCACGTGTCAACGTGTTAGCGGGGACAGTCATACTTGATCTTGTATAAATTAGGCGGTTCTATCACAGCTGGTGTCAGAGCGAGATTAAGCATAATACTGTCATGTACTTAGTTTTCAAAACAAAGTTTTGTTTTAAAAAGCCTATTTTGACTAAAATTTTAGCTATAGGCAAATTTGTCAAAACTAATTTACAACACTATGCTAGCGACATCCTCCTTTATGCCCAGTTAAGGACTATTAGGTGGCTATCTAAGTACTAACTGTGGGGGTTTACTTCTTGCAATTTTTACTTTTGTCGTCCATACGGCATGCTATTGTATGGATGCCGTTCACTTGAATGGAAATGTATGGATCAATTGCCTCTACGCCCTGGTAAGTGTGAGTTGTGAGAGCATGACCGTCCAACTATCGGTCTAGGGGAGAGTTAGCTATGGTTACTGGAATATTTACATGTTACACACATGTATATATGAAGGTACTTAATTGTGGGTATATCTATTGGGTAGCTATGGATACCGAAGTATATATATCTGGGGATGTATATATGGAGAGTATCTTAGTTTACCGCTTTCATTGTGTGCTTATTTATCTCTTGTGGGGATGGGCTGCAATGAATTTTCCTGTAGGTATGCTAACCATGAATACGTAGATTGAATGTAGCTGACGACTAGCTATACGTCAAAAGAGTACGTGTTATGCCACCGACATAGAACGTGATTGCCACCTTAGGCTGGAAATTTTGTGAGGACGAATAGGACGAGCATGCATCATGATTGTGCTTGTGCATAAATATGCTTCCCTCACTTTGCTCTAATACTAAGTAACTTGTGGTCCATGTGTGGTTACTATCTTCCCTGTGTGAAGCTAGATTAAATGCCTTGATCCATGCCGCTTGAATAGCTGTGCTTGAAGATAGTGTGTGATTAGCTTCGCCTTATATGTTTGCTTCCAAAGGAAATAAATGATAACAATACTTTACCACCATGTTTTGCATGATATGTGTAGCAATGTTGTTGTAGGTGACTACTTGTTAGGTGCGAGCTTTGTGCTTAGTAATAGTCGCTTAAGCTAATTAGATTGAGTATTTCGAAAGGCTTGCTTAAGACCATGATGTAGGTGTGGATGCTCGTAATCTAGGTAGTGCCGTAGCTGTCACTCCTTTTGTCCTCGGAAAGCATATGAGTGTTGAAGAGCGCTATCCTAGAACAACGTCCAAGTTTTGGTAATCTCATAGTTGTCGTTTTCAATTAAGTTCTCTCTTAGGAGCCTGAGCCTGTACATGTGGTTGCTAGCCATTGAACGTTGTGCTATGAAGACCTTCATCCATGCCTTTGCTTGACCTTAGGCCCAAGTTTAGTTCCCTTGAAGGCTTGCATGTGTCATGGTTGTCCCACTCTTGTGTGGAAGGACCTTGCTCTGAAATCCTTGTCGGACTTCATTGCTCCTTCTCCTCCTGATGATCTGGTGCAACTCTAATCGCTATCTACCCTAGCTTTGGAACCTTTTCCTCGCTAATCATGTTGTTGCTTTATCAACTGAATTCTTAGTCAGTGCTTTGGCTCTGTCCCTCAAATCTCGTTTGTTTTGTCCCCAACTCTCTCAAGTCTCTGGACATTTATCAGTCTTGATCTCATGTTGCTACTCGACAAGACCAAATCGCATGCTAATCTTGACCTGGTAATCACTTTGGTGAACACAAGGCGTATATGGAAATTAGGCAAGAGTCCCCTGCTCAGTTGTCTTTGGCAATTAGGCTATGTTCTCTTGCACTGTGTTTTGATCTTTAGATCGCCTCCTTGTTGACTCCTAACCTTGTGACTACCTTGTTTGTTGTCCCTCCTTCGCATAGTGCTTGCTCCTATGCAACCCAATTTATGCCATGTGAGATTACTTGTGTGTTGTATATTCAGTAATGGTGCCACGATTAGTGATCTACGGTGCCACGACGAAACCGAGAGCCTCCTGTGGGTGCACACACAAGGTTGTGCTGCTCGACACGCGCTGGTATCGAGGTTTCTAGTCATGATCCATTGCAGAACTGCACCGATGTGTTATTTTCACATGAGCTCCTCCTTGGTTACCTCTCCTTATCATGTCAGAAGATCGGTATGTTGAACCAGATGCAATAGGACTCCCTTCTGAAGTCGTCCAAAGGATAAACTTTGAAGAACAGGTCACTGACATGAACCTAACAGACTGCAAGAGGTAGTATACAAGTGACTCTACTTGACGGTCCCTGTAATGACATTGGTCATCTAATGAGCAACTTATGTCATTTCCGTTGGATCAGAAATGCACACAACACTTAAGTTGGACAAGTTATCAGTCGGATGATAAACAAACCAAGATATTATGTCCTATAATCGGTCACCTAGTGCTTATGAGCTTTCTATCCTAGCCTTGATCTTTAGGTGCAATAATATCAATCGACCTTCTTCGGTGTGACCCCTTTCTACTGACTTCACTGGCGACCATTTGTTTATACTTCGACCACAATTCTTATTGTCAAGAGTGAAGATTTGGAACCTTTTTAGTGTTGAGAGGCAACTGATTAGTTACCAGTAGGAAAGTTAGTCTCCAGTCAGGTAACAACTCTTTGGTAACTATGAAGACCAGATCTCACAGAGCAAGGTTAAGCAATGTAACAGTAAGTCGTTTAGCAATGCAACTACTACTTTGTTTTCCAAAACCAGTGCTATCAAGTCAATTCCATCTTGGACAATCATACAGATAGTACAAGACGTTGTATTGACTCTGTAAGGAGCTAGAGAAAGCATGTGCCTAGTTTCGATCAGCATCATTGTGCCCCTAGGTACCACAAATGGATTTGTTCAAGGTTCTATTGGACCAAGTGCCAGAGAATATTCAGAAATGGTTCCTTGTCTATGTAGGAATGCCCTACAGGTGGAATAATGCTTTGTGCCCTGCGAGAACCGCCCACAAGTCCAATGCTTGTGCATAGTCAAGTTGGTGTCTAGAACGATGGTTGAAGAGTTACCAGAGAAGCATGTGAGGAAAACTTTAGCCTCCATCCTCAGCTAGGGAAAGGTTGCTGCTGCTATGAGGAAGGTTAGAGAGTGCAAAACACACACCTCAACGTGTGAAGCAAAGAAAAGGGAGAACACGAAATCAATCCAGATTTTGTGGCACTAAGTCGGTTATCTTCAAGCCAGCGATTAGTGATTCAAACGAAGTTGGATTGACCCCAAACTTGGTGATCTCATTCTTTGCTTAGGACCCTTCAATGTCCTAAGTTGGTTTGAGTATTGGTTGAGTAAAACATAGGATTTGAGAGATATCTTGTCGGCTCGGTTTGCTGTCATTTTAGAACAGAGCAGTTTTGATAGATGAATTGTTTGGATAGTCAAACGGTGTCCGTTTGAGCTGAATTTTGGTCAGTAGTTAAAGGACTCTTGGATCTAAATGCCTACCAAAGTGTGTGCACAATGGAGTAGTAGTTGCAGGATATGAACTGATTATCGAGAGGTACATAATCTGTGATTTCTCTGCTCACTACTAGTATTCCTCATATTAGTAGGTGGTGTTGTAGTTCAGGTTATGTTGGCAATGTGATGATTGTGAACACTTTAGATGCCGTAGAGAAGACTCCTAGCACCCCTTTTTGCCTCGCTTTTGCCCCCTTATATCAACAATGCTGGAGCAATCAAGGTGTTCTACAAGTCAATTTGTTCCCTTGCGAGACGAGAACAATTTGAAAAGTGTCAAACAACAAATTTTGGATTTTGCTTATGAGTTGTTGACTGACATTAGGAAGGAAGCTTCAATGTCCAATGTAGTTCAACAAAGTTAATTTTGCGATAGTGCAAGTCAATCCAACTTATTGCGCCGCTGCACCATGAAGGCAAATTGTGCTCCACCTGCTAAGTAGTGTACTGTTTTTTCCAGTCGGTGTATACTTGCAATTTTCGTTGACCTCCAGGCCTCGCTACCATCCTTCGTCAGTAAGGATCTCCAAGGTGGACTTGTCCCTAGTACATTATATGTGTTTTTACCCATGAGGTTGCCTCAAAGTCAACACAGATAACTGTTGCCGCTTGGATACAAGGATTCCCCAATTAATGATCATCGAAAACGCTGAGTTAACAGTGTCAGCTATCGCATTCACCGCTCATTCAACGGACTCAGATAATATAGTATTATCATTAGAGAAAGAAAACTGCACACATGGAACATTATGTAGTTTTCCATTGGTTGGCATCTGAGTGGTTGAACGGTTACGACCGGCCTAGATATGGTCTGTTAGTTACTCA
Organism: Miscanthus lutarioriparius; assembly: GCA_904845875.1. NCBI lineage: Eukaryota > Viridiplantae > Streptophyta > Magnoliopsida > Poales > Poaceae > Miscanthus > Miscanthus lutarioriparius. Next base: position 45,912,108 of record CAJGYO010000007.1, read on the forward strand.
GTTTCTCACAGCCACAAAGGATGTTAACCCCGTCTGTGATCTCATCCCTTATGAAAGATTGTACTCAAGCCACTTTGGTAGTGAACTACTTTTCGAACTTTGTGAATGAACATGGAACCATTGTAATGAGTAGTTTTCAGAAGCTCGCAGTCAAATGAAAGGTTCTCATGGTCCATGCTATATTCACTAGGGAAAATAGAGATTATGGGTAATCAGTTTACGCTCCGTAGTACTCTCCGTATCCTGAGAATGAAGTGTTGTGCTATCTTGAATTCCTCCCAAAGTAACAATGCTTCATGGAAGCCAACGAAGGACATTCTGCAGACAAAACTTACTACGAAGATCAAGTATCAGAAAGTGTCTTGACCAAATTAGCCTCTCTAATACTCCGAAGTTAAGTAGCCTAATGCTATCACGGATGTTGGAACTGGTTGACATGTTTCTCTTCCCTTAAAAGTCTTTTGCACCGAATCTCGGGACGCGATTCCTTTAAGGGGGGAGGGCTGTAACACCCCAGGTGTTTGTTACCAGTTGAGCTCAACTATGGCATGTTAAGTGGTGATGGAGATGTTAGGTCAAGCATATGAAAATGAGCCACCACTTAAACTTGGACCATGCACCATTGCTTATATGTTGCCCTTTCCAAAAAGTATGCTTGAGTAATGTTGGATGTACTTATTTCATGTGTCTCACATCAATATCCATCTACATTGATCCATGGAAAAGTTTCATAAAGTTTGGAATCGAGAAGTCACATGAAATGATAAGTGATAATCTTTCTCGATTTGCTTTATTTAGTGAATGGAATTATAGGTCATCAACAAAACCTTGCTATCTTGCCCAAATGACTCTAATTGAACTCTACAACAAAAGTCATGAAGGGTTCGTGTTGAGCAAATGTCACGAAAATGCTTCTAAAGTGTTGGAAAAGCTAGAAATGTCTTTTTCATGATAGGGTTTTGACCGATGTTGACCAACTATTTGGAGTGCTTGCATGACAGTGGAACTTAAATAAAAGTTGTAGTACATCGCATGAAGAACAAACTTTGTTTAAGGATGAAGAGTTGGTTTGGTCCCTAACCTAGTCAAATAGAGCTCTCAAGAATCAACTCAGTGATGTTTCGAAGCTCCAAAAATCGGCTAAGTGTTGGAACTGAAGTTTTCAGTTTTTAGTTTTCGTGTAGCCATCTTTGGGGGATTTTAGTTTGCAAACCATGTCAAAGTTGGCCAAACTTCTTAAATAAAAGTTGGAGTACTCTTGTAGCTCTACACAACGGTGTAATCGGTGGAACAAATCATCGATCGGTTTAGGAGATATGATGGGAGGAAAATGGAGTTTCAGCTTGTACGTTTGCGGTAGTATTAGATTTTGTCTTAATCAGCTGAGCAGCAGCAATGGCCGATCGGCCACAGGGTCTCAACGCCGCGTGGCGCCCTCGCTCGCTTGCATGCTCGCCAGCTCGCCCCGCGTGCACGGTGTGGAGAAGCCGAGCGCCCTCTCTTTATCTCTCCCTCTCATTCTCTATCTCGCTCTCAGCCATGGACAGCCGAGCAGAGCTCGCAGAGCACCGTCGTTCTCTTTTCTCAATGCCTCCTCGCTCACCACCAGCTGCAGCCACCGTCTCCGCCTCATCCCCTCCACCTCACGCCCGTAGCGCCGTCTCCCAGGGCTGCCGGTGCAGCCGTCAACGCTGCCACCAGCAAGGTCGCCGCGGCCACCGCTGGCGCACATGGCTAGGAGGCTGCGGTCAGCTGCTGGCCGGGCCGAGACCTGGCGCGAGTGAGGCCCGACGCCGCCAAGCGCCAGCACGGATTCCCCGGTGCTCCATCGCCACTCCACCGCCACCGACGAGCAGCCTCCGGCTGAAATCGCGAGCTCCCCGATGACCTCCCTGCTTTGATTCGCGTCAGGGACCTCATCTTAAAATTCGAGGAAAGGGAGGGACCTAACTGCATAGTCTATGACTCATATGAATAGTGCCTTTTGGACCAATTTGTTTTAAATCGGCTGAAAGTTTGGAAAATCATAATAAATCATAGGAAATTCGTAAAATAGCAAATGAGGACTTTTTGGAATCCTTGTGGAATTATCTATGCAGTAGATCTATAATATTTTATGTTTTAGTTTAAAGTTTTAGCTGTAAAAATAGATTTATGCATCTAGGTTTTCAATTCAAGTTCTATTTGTCTTTTTCATAACTGCAGTTGTAGGGCTCCAAATGAAGTGAAATTTTTGTGGCATGCTACTCATATGATGTTTGATGTGTGATAAAAACTTCATGGTCATTGGTTGCTGCATGAGTGAGTTATTGGTTTATCTTGCTCTCACATAATTTCTTGCTTTAGCAACTTGTCTTTTTCATAGAGGTTGCTATACATATTCAAATGGAGTGAAATTTATACAGTAGACTATTGAGAGGATATGTGAGCCACTGTAATCTTTGTAGAATTTATTGTATACTTTTGGTATATGTTCATTAAGTCACCTTGTTATCTAAAATAAATTAAGAAATGCATTAAAAGAATTTATTTGGTCATGGACACTAGGTTTTCTGGTGTTCTTTAGTCATGTGTGACATGTTGGTAAAGTTGGTTTTGCCTAATTATGTGTTTGCAACATAAGTTAATATTTATTTTCTTGCAAATATGGTTTATGGACAGATCTGGGAACTTAGCTAGGTTCTTCATGATAATATGTTTTTTTGTGAAACTTGTCTATACAAAAGTCATATATTATTCATGTATATAGGTGCTGTTAAAATTTGGTGTCATTTGGCCAAGTAGTTTAAGAGTTACAGTTGTTTAAAGTTGGGTTATACAATTGATTGCTCTCTGTCTTGTTTAGACCAGTTTTGGTAAATATATAATTTTGACCTACTTAACTTGTGAATCATGCTATGATGGTTATAGATGAAATGTAGATAATTTCATAAGCTTTCCAGAATGTCTTGTCGCAAGTCATTTGGATTTGTATAACTCTAGTTATAGCTAAATCTTGTAGCTGCTGTTTGCATGTCCAGAAATTGACATATTCCAATTATAGTTGTTTGCTTGTATATTGCTAAGTGTGGCTCATACCTTTGATGATGGTTGAGTTAGAGTACCTGGGATCTTGGGAAACTTGTGTCATGCTTGGTGTTGTCGTCTTCTTTGCTATCGTGGCATGATAAATTGTGCGATATTTAAAGTAAGCAATGCGAAGTGCTTATGCATGTTAATGTAACCTTGTGCTTGTCTTACTTACTGCATGCGATGCATTGTCTATTGCACTTCCATGTATTCATACACATGCATCTTGCATCTCATTTAGGTACGCTAGATGGACCACATGAAGGACATGAGGTTGGAACCGAACCCGAAGACGGTGTATGGTGGACTTCTCCCAAAGATGGAAGGATCCCTGGAGTACATGCTTGAACAGGAGATGCTCACCAAGCGAGTGTCATCTAACAAGCACTAATCTAGTGTTGGATTCCAGGCAAGACCCGGAGCATTCTAAGTCTCCCAGTGTTTTACAAAATATTACTTGAGTCCTGATGATTGATGCATTAGGTATAAGAGTTGTCTAGAAACACTTGATGCATGGAACTACCTTGCCCAGATACAAATACTACCTTTAACCCTATGTAGGTCTAGGATTGAATATATGCTTAGCCATGCTTAGACCGGTAGAAGTCGGGTGATTTCCTATCACCTGCGAGATATAGGTGGATACCGAAGCACGGTTGGCTATATTTGCTATCGTGGAAAAGAACCATGGGGTAAAAGAAAATCAAGGCCGGGCGGAGTCTATGTGTAGGTTGACTCATGTGATTCCGTCTGTGCCGATCAAGGATCGAACCGTTGTTGGAACTTCTGACAAGATTGAACGCATGCCTATCACTTAGGTGGCCGGATAACTCGTTTCGACCGCGAAGCCGAGTAGATCTACTCAGGCCGGGCCCCGTTCTGTTGTGCGCTCCTTGCAGGGGGCGATCAAACTAAGCCCAATGGCAGGCTAGGCCTAAATGTCCTGGCATCTGGTGTCCCAGATTGTGCGGCGTGGTACGGACCCATGAAATATGTACCTGAGTTGTACCAAAGGTGACCTAAGGTGACCTTGATCGGGTCTGCCTGGGTTTGTGTTAGGAATAAATTCTCAGCTGGTTGAAATCGATTCGATTCGCCGTCTCTCCCGGATAGTGAGAAACTTGGCTAGCTCCAACATCGTAGTAACTGTGTTATGGAACATGATGGTTCGAATGAATATAGAATTACAATACCTGCTATGGTTACTATTGTATGCTATTAAAATGATATACCACATGTTTGGCACAGGATAGTTGCTAATCTAGAGATGAATAGTTCTAATTAACTTGATGACAGAATTATAATTGTATAATTGAGTTAATCGCTTTTTATGCAAAATATTGTCAAGCTACCTCCACTTATAAAGCCTTGCATACTCCTTGGAGTCAATTTTATTTCTGGTTTATGACGGATAAGTCTAGCTGAGTACATTCGAGTACTCAGGGTTTATCCCACCATGTTGCAGGGGAAGTTCTTGGCCTGCTGAAGATAGTGGCTAACCGCCAGTGGGCTCGGTGACTCTATATTTATTCTCATCTATATGCTTTTATCTAATGATGTCACTTATGCTAGCAACGTATTTGGAACTTATATTAATGTAATCATTTGAAAGTTATGTTGTTTTCACTAATCGGTTTTGAAATCCAAACTTGTACTATTATTTATGAACCTATTTGTAATATTATTTCCGCTGCAATTCTGCGTATGTGATGTGTATTTGCTTAATCACGCGATCTTGGTTGTGATGTTGATTTATCGAGGTCCTGCGTGACACCCGGCGGACTACCGGGTTTATATAAGTGAAAGTATGCGCGTGTCAACGTGTTAGCGGGGACAGCCGTACTTGATCTTGTATAAATTGGGTGGTTCTATCACACATTGTACTTGTGCTCTTATAAATTGGTCGGTTCTGCTATAGCCTCCCTAGTGGGCCGGCCAGCCCACTATGGTGCCAAGTGGGCTCCTCCTTCTGGTGGCGAGGCTTGGGCTCCGTCTTGAGTCAACTTTCGTAGGTGTCGTGGGTAGAATCACTTGTTGTCATTGGTTTGCTCGTTTGGAGTGTATGACAGTAGTCCTGGGAGCTGTTTTCTAGATAAATCCTCCTGTAGTCATGAAATCACCAAAGCTCATGGAATTCATTAGTTTAAACCCCTAAACCTTTATTGGTGATTACATTTATGCCCTTATACATGTTTAATTGATGGTTTATAATGGTTATTAACTACCATCAACAAGGACCATGATCATGCAGCAGACGAACTCGTCCGTCGACCACAAGGCGTTCGATGAGCTATGACTGAACGCGGTGATCCTGGAGGACACCAATGCGATCGGGTGAAGAGTCCTACCAAGAACCGAAGTGGAGCCAAGGCCGAAGGAGAACGAGGTCGCCTCTTTCACCCATTTCCACTCTTTTGGGTTCGAGGTGCCGGTGCACCCCTTACTTCGGTGGTTGTTGTACTACTATGGGTTCTGCCTCCACGACTTGACCCCAGAGGGGATCCTCCACCTCTCCTTCTTAATCATGTTGTGCGAGGGCTTCTTGGGAGTCCCAACCCACTATGAGCTATGGTGGTCTTTATTCTGGGTGGTTCGCTCAGTGCCCGGGGGTCCATCTTCCTCGGATGGGGGCACCTTGATCCAACTTCGTCCCAGATTGGAGGATAGGTACCTGAGCCTTGATGGCTACCCTTCTGTGGACTTGGGGTGGCAAAAGTTGTGGCTCAACATCCCCAATGAGAGCCCACCGTTGTTGTCTTATTCTCCTGACCGGCTGCGTGGTGACCTCCCAGAGTCATGGGAGGAACTACCGCCCCTAGAGGCCTATAGGCACCATGTGCCCAACTTGTTGGATGCGATCAAGGACCTGAAGGACCAGGGCCTAATGGGGACATGGGTGATCCATACCTTCATCGACCGTCGGATCCTCCCCTTGAAGATCAGGCACCACCCTCAGTGGGGGTAATGAGGCCCAACGAACCCTACAATCGAGTCGAGGGTCACCATCCACGAGGATTACCTAGACCAATGGGTGATGATGGTTATAGGAGAGTACATGATGGATCGTGGCAGGGGGAAGTCCCCGGTGGCCTTCAGCGTCGGCAATCCTCCACCGATAGATGGACCTCTCATCGGTGTGGTCTCACACCCGCCGCCAGTTCCTCCTGATGAGGTGATTCTTTTGTATACCGCTATTCATGTTGTTTCTCTTCATTAAATTAACTAGAGTATGCAAGTAATGCTCACACTAGTATTTGTGTTCATGCTGCTTGATTTCACTAGTATTTGGAAATTGCCTACTTTCTCAATAGGTGGACGTCGGCGTGACGGCGTCCCGAGCATCTTTGGCCCTAGAGCTAGGTTCTTCATCCGCGGTCACGCTCAGAAAGTGGCCCCAGGAACCATCCCCCGGCGGGGGCAACCACCAGCGACGATTCCATCCCATGCTACTCCAGACAGTCCGTGAGTCGTTTGCCTTCTCAATTAGATCGCTCTCCCCCTTATCCTATGGGCTTGAACTTGGCTTGCATTGTGCAGAGAGACGTCCCATCGCCGCATGTCGTCCCCAATCCTATCTAACCTCGGACAGTCTTCTGGTGATGTATCGTCAGACCATGAAGTCCCGTCTGACCCCAAACAGTCTTTTGATGATGCATCGTCCGACCATGAAGAATACTTAAGGTTAAAGGAGGCTTACCTCAAGGTCACTGACTTGTGCTCAAGGGCCAGTCTGGACACCAACAAGCTACGCGATGAGCTGAAGGATGCTCGCGTCGCACTTGGCGTTGCCCAACAAGAAGCTGCCTAGGTGCGAGATGAGAAGGCAGCTGCTGAGGTAGAGGTCCAGAACCTGCTTGTCGACACTACTGCCGCTTGTGACGCTGCCTTCCCGGTGCAGACAGTGGATGATCTAGTCACTCCACCAGAGGAGCGCCTCTGAGCCCAGCCGGCCTGCATTCAGGCCATGGCATCCGAAGCCATCCATCAAGGGGCTACCACGGTGCTCGTCGCTGCCTAGCTTGAGTTTGGCGTAGTGGTGAAAGTCCGGGTGGTGCAGCAGGTGAAAGGTCCTTGTTTGGTTTTGGTAATTGAGTGACAACCTAGGTGGACTAAGTGTGTTTATGTGAGATACACAGGTAATTAGTCCATAGGTACATGTGTGTGAGCAACATATGCCATGAAGGTGAAAATGGCTTAGAGATGTTGCAAAGCTCACACATGTGATGATGAAGGAGCTTAACGCACATGATTCATGACATTGAGTCATGTGATCAAGGTGGAGAAGATCAAGACAAGACTTGGCTTGATGGACCGGTTGCAAGCGTGAAGGGCAAGTCGAAGGCTTTGGAGTGATGGACCACGTGGCGGTGAAGCTTGAGCAAGACTTGGCGCCGATGGACGATGGCAATGGTGAAGGGCAAGTGAAGTCAAGATCGATGAACCAATATGATCACGTGATGATATGAAGTGGATCATATCATTGTTGATCGTGTTGGTGCATGTGTTGCATCGACATTGGAGGAGATGGTGTCGATGAAATATGGTCGGCAGTCTACCTAGGGGTATACCCAAGGTAGTAGATTGTCGGCAGACAGATGCGCAAGCCACAAATAAGACGGTGACGCAAGACAGACACAAGGTTTTATCTAGGTTCGGCCGCCAAGAAGGCGTAATACCTACGTCCTGCGTCTGATTTGTATTGCTGTATGTCAATGAGAGATGTTTTTTAGAGGGGTCCCCTGCCCGCCTTATATAGTTCGGGGGGTAGGGTTATAGATCTGGAAACTAATCCTAGCCAGTTACAATTGCCATATATGACCGGATAAGGATTCCTATTCTAACCGACCAGGATCTTGATTGATCGCCAAATCCGCCTTGACTCCTTGCACGGGACTCCGATCAGGTTAACCAGGCCGCACGTCGTCTTTTGGTGGACCGAACCCATCGATCCAGGCTGCCCAAGCTTAGCCATAAGGGTATAGGGGTTAATACCCCCACAGCTAGTCCCCGAGCACCATGTATTATGATGCGACACGCCATTTTAACCTTCTCCGACAAGTAAGGCTTGAGCCCTTGACATCTCTGACCACCGTTGTCGCCGGAGAAGTCGGTTGTCCGAAGAATATATGGTGCTCTTAAGAAAAAAGAAAAAGATTTTTGTCCTGGGAAGTGTGCCCACTTGTATTTCTAAAAAGAAATGTAAGTGCGTCTTGAAGCGTAGCGTCCTTGATCATCAGAGGCGTAGGGGTCGAAAAACAAACACATTCACTGCAAGGTGAAGTGTGCCCACTTAGTCCCCGAGCCTGGTAGTAGGTGACGTAGGCACGTGGTGCCAGGGTCTAAAAAGAATTCCCAGTTAAGTTGAGAATCCAATCGTCGTATAGGCGATACACCGGCAAGTGCATCGTATCGATGTAGTCCCCGAGCTTGCTGGAAGGCGAGGTATGAGCCTTGTAGCAAGGTCTAAATAAATGCCTCTCAACTGTATGTGAGTACAAATCACATGTAGCCGAGAAGAACGATCTCCGAGCAGTGGTCGGGACAGTCCTCGAGCACATCAGTAGCCGGAGCAGTCCCCAAGCGTAGCAGTGGTCTGAGCGATGCCCGAGCACGGCAGTGGTCTGGGCAGTCCCTGAGCATGGCAGTGGTCTGGGCAGTCCCCGAGCACGGCAGTGGTCTAGGCAGTCCCCGAGCACGGCAGTGGTCTGGTCCATCATTGAGCTCAAGATATGCAGCCAAAAGAAAAGAACGCCGATTGTATTATTATTTGGTGTATTTATTTATCTCCTTACTCTATCAAGTCCAATCTGCCACATCTGGTCAAAAAAGCAGACGGATATAACATATCATTCTGCCTTCTTACTCTTTCTGACAAACAGTCGCTTGGCGCCTGTATGGAGGTGCGTCAGTGTGGGCCCTCTCACATTATCAACGAAGAGGCGCGTACACTGGAAACGAAGGGGCGCGTTTGTTGGCGTAGATCTCGAGGTTGTGAAAACAACCATCTACGACGCGTGCGCACACCTCCCAAGAATCTCGGGTGGACAAAACGACAGAGCCCTTGGTTATTTATAATATAGAGCTGGTAAGTTACTTTTTACCGATCCCCATTGTCATTTACCGCCGCAACCTTCTTCTTCCTCTCGCCGAACCCTACTCCTCCGAAAATCACCACCAATCCCTCCGCCACCGCATCCACCCTCTTAACAAGGGCAGATCAATGGCGAAGAGAAACGCCCAGAAGAAAGGCAGAGTCATGGTGAAGGAGTGGTGGAAGTCAAGGAGCAATGAGCAGACCATCGAAGACCTCGTCGCCATGGGAGTGCTCCACAACAAGGCACTCGCGGGATGGCGTACGCCGGAACGAGAAAGCTTCCCCGATCCACAACCAGGTGAGATTGTGGTTTTCGAGGATTTCTTCAAGCAGGGTTTTGGGGTTCCAGTGCCCCCTTTCCTTCAGGGGCTCTGCTTATATTACGAGATTGGGATTTGCAATCTGCATCCCAACTCGATTCTTCTTGTCTCCACCTTCATCCATCTTTGCGAAGCTTATGGTGGCTTCCAGCCCCATTTCGACCTCTTTCGCCATCTGTTCTGTCTGTGGAAGAAAGGGAGCGGAGGCTCAAAGATAGCCGGAGGCGTATACCTCAATCTGCGTGACGGTATGAAGGCCCAGTACCTGCACTGCCCATGGAACACCTCACTGGACGAATGGTACAAGAAATGGTTCTACATCCGCAAAGAGCCGAACACGATCACCCTATGTGGATGCGTTAATTTCCACCGGAATGTGTTAAGGGCTGCAAAAGTGCGTCCTAGGTTGTCAACAAGGGTATGAGCTTCCTTGGTTTTGACAACTATATCATCAACGTAAGCCTCGATGAGGTCATCTTTTATCGGTAGGATGCGCCACTGTCGACGAAATATGGTCGGCAGTCCACCGAGGGGAGTGCCCGTGGTGGTAGATTATCGGTAGGATGCGCGTAATCAGGAACCAGATGGTGACACAAGGCGCAGAGACAGCGATTTAGACAGGTTTGGGCCGTCTGGTCGACGTAATACCCTACATCCTGTGTCTTTGGTGTATTGTATTGAGATGTATACAGATTAACCTCCCCTCTAGGGGACCCTTGTTTCTCCTTATATACTCCGAAGAGACAAGGTTACAAGTAAAGTATCCAATTTAGTACTATTACAATATCTAGTACAACTTGTAATCTTGATGTGCACGCCTTGATCTTATGGGCCGGGCCACCTCGGATGGTGCGGCCCATGTACCATCTTGTAGTACCCGGGGGTATATCCCCCACAGATGGAATGGAATGCGCAAGGCAAAGGTATAACCTAGGGCATTTCATTTCACCGGTCATAGGTCTGTAGAGAAGTTGATGACCGGGTTTAGGATAGATGGTCGTACTATCAAGAGGAGCAAACTTGTTTGCATATCGGTCATCTAGTGCCACTCGAGTGATCTAACTTTGCATCGTCGCTAGGATCGAGTGGCGTGGCAAGTTGAGTGGCTAACATCCTTTGGGAAATGATTGTAAAAAGCTAACACACATACACATGGTGGTGTACACTTGGTGGTGTTGGCACATTTACAAAAGGAGGTGGTGTTTGCTGGGTTGAGATGGATTCGGCGCTTTCGGGAAAATGGAATGCCTATTTTCTATTGCGCCGGATGCAAATTCTTGTGGTTGGCACATTGGAGCAAGGGTGAAGAAGTTAGAAGTGAAAACGAGTTGGTCGCGAAGACGCTGGCATCGGTAAACTGACCAGACGCTGGGTCTGAAAGCACCGGACGCTGGTAGCATGCGTCCGGTCGAGTTGGTCGGTCGGCACAGTACCGAGGGTATTGCACCGGACACTGGTCTCTGTCCGGTCAAGGTGGACCGGACACATCCGGTCGAAGAAATATGCCTCGGGGAGCTTACTGGAAACGACCGAACACTGGGGTCCAGCGTCCAGTCAGTTGAAGCTGCTGCGTCCGGTTAGGTCAAGTGACCGTTGGAATCAGGACACGTGGCCATCTGCGGGCGACCGGACGCTGAGGTCCAGCGACCGGTCAACACGACCGGAGCGTCCGGTCGGCCTGATTTTTGCCCAGTGAAGGGGTAACGGCTAGTTTAGCCCTTGGGGCTATAAATAGAAGTGGCCTTCGGCCATGGCTGGTGCGGAGCACCTAAGGGGACTTAGCGTCCGTGCTTGTGAGTGCTTGGGAGCCCTCCATCACACATATACTTGATAGTGATCATTCGATTGTGTGAGTGAGCGATTCTAGTGCGATTGCATCGTGAGGTTGCATCGAGTGGCACTAGGTGGTCGTGTTGCAAGCCAGTGGTGCTTGTTACTCTTGGAGGTTGCCACCTCCTATACGGCTTGGTGGTGGTCTCCGTCGAAGCCCGCAAGAAGCTTGTGCGGCGCTCCGGAGAAGTGCTTGTGAGGGGTACTTGTGCTCGCCCCGCGGGAGTCGCAAAGAGCAACTTTAGTAAAGCGTGTCATTGAGCTACCCTCACTCAAGGGTTAGGTTCTTGCGACGCCCGATGTGCGGGCTTAGCGGGTGATGCTAATTAGCTGCCGAACCACCAAGTGAGCGGTCGACACAATGGGGACTAGCGTGTTGGCAAACACGTGAACCTCGGGAGAAAAATCATCGTGTCAACCTTGTTCTTCCTGTTGGTTTGCATCCCCATTACACAAGCTTGCAATTACTTATATATATCTTAAGCTTGTGTAGTTGCTCTTGTAATTAGATAGCTTGTGTAGCTAGCTAATTACATTCTTGCTTGTGTAGCATAGAAGTAGCTCCCTTGCGTGGCTAATTTGGTTTTAGTAACCTTGTTAGTCACATTGCTTAGTTTGTGTAGCTAAGTATTTGCGCTCTCTAATTAGGCATTGGTTGCCTTGTTATTGAGCATTGCTAAGGAGCATAGTTAGCTTTGTGCTTTTGCTTACTAGCATGTGTAGGAGCTCCCTTGTTACTTAAAGTACTAGTGGCATAGGTTTATGTGACCTTGCTCCTAGAATTGTTTAGGAGAGCTCTAGCTAGCCTGGCACCTTAGTTGCTTTATTAGTATCTTTGCAAGGTGCTATAGAACATATATTGAGGGGTGTAGTCTTGGCTAGACCGATAGTTGTATTTCCGCATTTGTTTCGATTAGCCAACGCGATTAATTTTACAAAAGACTATTCACCCCCCCTCTAGTCCGCCATCTCGACCCTTCAGCAGGCTTTTCCACCGGCATCGAAAGATGAAAATTATATTGATGATCCATTCAAGCGCGTTGAGCCGGCCGCCAACACCATCTTAGTGAAGGTGAATGTGGATGAGATCCTGCACGACCGCCTTGACCGTTGATCTGTGAGGACGTATTAGTAGTAGAAGTCAAGACTAGGTTTGGTCTGTGGGACGACCGTATGTGAAGTCTTAATTATTTGCATGCATATCTATGTTAACTTTTGTTGAACTTCATATTAGGTCTGTTAGACTCTGTTGAGCGTGGTGTAGCTCAATTCCTTTGGTTATTTGGTAACTTGTTTCTAGCCCCTGTTGGTTGCTTTTGCCTACAGATTTGTTGAACTTGAAAGAACCATGCAGCGAGGAGTTCATCTGAACAAGTCTCGCCTCGATGTAATGCAGAACAGATGAGCCATAGTTGTTGACTTTTACTACGAACGCAAGAAAGTCTGCCCGCTATGTATTTGATCTCATAGGACATTATAAAGTGTCGTAGCAATTAGTCTGCCCCTCAACTGCTGTGACTGCTTGGATTGGAGTGAAATAAGTATATAGAAAATACCTATCACAACCGCACCAGGCATTCAAGTGTTAAGCGTGTCATGGTGGTCAAAAGCTCTTTTTCTCGATTCACTTCTTGTGTCTAGCTTACCCGCCGCATTCGCTTTATTCTCGTCAGCCATGCAAGGTCTATATAAAAGGAGCATCCCCCCTTCTCCTCTAGGAGTGCAGACGATCAAACATAGCTGAGGGAGTGCAGACGATCAGAACCTAAGAAACCATATAGCCATTTCTAGCTAGCTGCTGCCCCTTGGCTACTGTGAGCCTACAACTGCTTGGATTGGACTACACTATGCCACTGTATACTTCACCAGATGACAGAAGGTCTGACCTATCTAAAATATTCACTACTCGAAAGCCTGTTCTAGCCCTGGCAGCGTCCCTGTGTGTACAAAGCCTGGCCTCACTCCCATTGCTTGACTCCCCCCTTGCATTGCACAAAAGTCGTTGTGAGTTTCCATGCCAATTCGCAGAGGGTATTTCAAGAACTCCTACTGTAGCCCTGGCTCAGCGACCTCCCCCGCCTCGTCCTCAATCAACCTACGCTGTCGCTCGATCCACACCAGCAATCATGTCACTAATGGCGCTCCCTACCGAGGTGCAAATTATTATCGCCGACCACCTCGCTGCGACCTCAGAGTGGCCCATGGATGACCTCTACAGCCTACGGGTGACCTGCTCATCCATGTGCCACATCTACAGTGACCCCACCGTCGGTCGACATCTGGCACTGGATCGGTTCAGACGCGGGAGGACGTAGGAAGACCCCATCGACTACGAAGCCCTCCTTGCTAGCCTGACCTAAGTAGGCAACCCGGAGGCTTGCTTCCTCATTAGGATACAAACCGTATTCATGGAAAAACATAGCCCCCACCCATGCCTCGATGATCTCGCCCGCACCGCTAATGGCGGGCACAATCTGGTGGCCTATCTAGTTGCACTATTGCTCTATAGGCACAATGGTGATGTCGGTGACGATGACACTGTGAGGCAATACATAAGACAGGTCGAGGGCGAGGAAGTATCATGGGTGGCAGCGGCGGGCGGCGACGGCGGGCCAATGCGTAGGTGGCTAAGCAACAAGGGGTGTGTGCTGTGCCGCCTCCCGGCGGCCGAGGTGGTCCTCCGAATGACGTGGGGCAAGTTGTCGCTGCTGTCGCTGGCATAGGTGCACGGTGATCTTCCGTGCACAGGCGGCATCTGTGGCTATGCATACAGATGGGGAAAAAGGGCTCTGTATTGCAGCGAGGACTGTAGGCTTTGCCAAGAAATCCATTTTTTCAAATGGGAAATTGGAATTAGAAACTAGTAATTCACTCTTTTCGAATGTAGTGTATTCTGGCATTTCAAATTTGTCCTCAAATATAGTGTATTCAGCAGCTTTTGATTTTATGTTACTTTTGCTTTTCTGTTGTTTTGTTTCAATTATATTTGTTTCCTTGAGGGATTCAACGAAAGTACTAGTACGAAACAGGTTTCCCTATATAACGTGAGATGTGTCCGGCCCGGTCAGATTTATAATGCTCGGACTTTCTTATGTGTGCAGTAAACTTTGAATAGCTATGTGGCTCCTTCGTTAGGCAGAAGATCAACAGGAGACTTAATTGGATGAATTTCGTTATGCATATTTACCATACTACAAATTAGAAAGAGAACCAGAAAGAAACCAGCAAGCACAACCAACCAACAAGGGCTAGAAAACGGCTACCAAATGACCAAAGGACCTGATCTACACCACGCTCAACAGAGTTTAACCCACGCAATCGCTATGTCTGTGTTAACTTTTGTTGAACTTTGTATTAGGTGGGTTAAACTCTGTCTAGCCCCTGTTGGTTCCTTTTGCCTATAGTTCTCATTCTGGTTCTCTTTTTGATCTATAGTATACTAACGATGTTCACCCTTTCTGATCGGAGGACGTGGGTGTATAGATGTTGAAATTTTTTGGAGCCTAAGACAGTCTGACCCTAGGAAATATAGACGATCTGGATCATTGCGAGTCGATGAACAACGAAATACAGTGATGGCAACTATCAGGGGCCATCCAACTAGTCCATAGAACCCAACAATTAGTTCATGATACAAACATGTATGGACTAATAACACAACTAATTGGCTAATTTTTAGCCATGGCTAACTAGTCGCAATTCATCCAAACAAGGACTAAGACAGTCCGGTACTTAGAAATCTTAACAGGCCGAATAATAGTATTGATGAAACAACAAAATACATATCATGCCAACTCTTGTGTCAAGTTCACCGCCTCCATCCGTCGTTTGTATTGCGCACCTCCACCTTGAGCTTAGCTTCATCGTCCTCTAGCTCCTCCTCCCATTCCTCGTCGTCATCATTGCTGCAGGTGGCCTTGTGGATCATGCTAAAGAAGTAGGTGTCGCCGACGTTGAGGTTGTCGTCAGCGCAGAAGGCGCCCCACCCATACTTGAACGACACTCGCAAGACTTTGTTCATGCGGGTCCTCTTTAAGCCCATGAACCAGGACTACCTAGCCATCTGCAGCTCGACCATGCGCCGCTGCTTGTAGTTGTGCGCTCGCTCGAAGTCCACTGGCACATTCTTCGCCTCGCACAAAAAAAGACTGATGAGAAAGAGGACAATGGTAACTTGCGACATCATCGGTACGTTATACGTCTCGCGCGAGTGCTCACCAGATACTTCGCTTTGAGGTGGTACTTCTTCAGGATCACTGCAAAACTCCTCGACTCCGTGATGGACAGGGAGAGCTAACTACTGTCAGCCTCAAAGTCATGTAGGCACTGCTTGTGGTAGGTGGTAAGGTCGAAGACCTTGACGTTAATTTGTGACCGGCCGTCATACCACAATACAAGAGAGAACCCATCTTGGAGGTCGAGGGCATGGGCGAAGTGCCTCCACCGAGGTACAAGTGACAGCCGTCAGGGAACACATCCACCTTCCATCGAGCTAGGCTCTGCTCATCGTCTAGACAAAACTTAAGTTTCCGACGACCTCCGATGGCCCAAGCCATTGCAGCCGGTAATTTCTGCATGCACAATGATCAACATAGCCAGATAGAGGGACAAGTTCATTCCCAAAGGCAAACCCCAGCAGATCGGATTCAACACACAGAAAATGAGCAATTTCCAATGTTTCTGCATACAATCCAAAAAGAAGGATCTTCATGCACTCCAGGTCACTCTAGCTCGGTCCTACCATGTCTTCTTGCAACCCCACCATGCCAACTAGGGAACTTGACAGTCTTGAGAAATCCTTGTTGGTATGTCTCTGTTCTCATTCTCCTCTCGTGGTGGTGGTGGGGGCTTTCTTTTTCTGTGTTTCTGGTGTTGTCACAAACGCAAGGAGTGCACACACTGTTGGTGCAACAGTGAAGGAGCTAACATGTAGTAAAAACCAGCGCTGAGACTGACGCCATCTCATTAGCGTAAATGGAGGAGACATGCTCTATTTTCATCAGTGTACGCTTGGGAACATCAATACTTTTGCATCTCTGGTCGAACACGCCTTCTGTAGTACGACTGGTTGAGGTTCCTGAAGGAGTGCGATAGCACCCAAGGCGAAGCACACCATTTGGAAAAAATCTCTATCTTGCCTTGCCCTAGCGTCCCTTTGATGGTCCGAGCATTGTAAATCAGACTGAGCCAAAAACGCCTTTAGTCTGCCCCTCGACTGTTGTGACTGCTTGCATTGGAATCAAATAAGTAAAGAAAATATCTATCACAACTGCACCAGGCATTTAAGTCTCAAGCATGTCAAAAGCTCCTTTTCTCAAATCACTTCTTGTGTCCAGCTTTCCTGACGCGTTTGCTTCACTCTCATATTTTACTGCGCTCGCAAGAAAGTTCGAATACGGCACATTTGATCTCGTCGGACACTATATAGAACAGAGCTGTGAGTGAAACTATTGCCTACAGAGTGCACTCGGTCACAACATTTGTATCAGTAGTAGTTGTAGTCATGAGTGACTTTGATCTGTGTTGAACCCAACTCATCTTATTTTTGTGTATTTGATAAGATTTGTTGAACTTGCAAGAACCATGCATCAAGGATTATTTTTATTCAGAAACTTTATACTTTACAGGATCACACAAGGTCCGGTTGTCTGAAATCTTGACTACCTGGACGACGTGCTCCTGTATTCTCACGCAAGCATGCACACATGGGTGGCGTTAGTAGCTTGTTGCAGCAGGGGATGTCGCCTCCCGGTCCATCGCATTGACGCCCCGTCGCCCACCCACGCAAACATCTCGGTCGTGGGGGGGTTGATGGCCCCCAAACTATAACAGCAGAGACAAGGGGCGAGAGGGAATGTTATACCTGCTGCCTTCTCTCTCCAAAGCTCCTGATTCCATCCCAAAGGTTTTGCCTTCCACCCTACTATGCCATCGACGCCTCCTGCCAGTACCAAGGCAGAGCGGACGAGGTCGTCTATCGATGTGGAGTCCCCGAAGGCCTTCAACGCCGGCAATCCTCCATCGACATATGGATCTCTCATCGGCCTGCTCTCTAACCCGCCAGATCCCCCTTCCGAGGTGGATCATCACCGCTCTTCATGTTGACCAGAGTATGCGAGCAATCCTCACACTAGTATTTGTGTTCATGCTGTTTAATTAAACTAGTATTTGGAATTTACCAACTATCTCAACAGGTGTTCATGGGCATGATGGCATCCCGAGCCTTGTTCGCCCCGGTGCCTGGTTCTTCATCTGTGGTCACGCTCAAAAAGTAGCCCCACACGGCATCCCCCGATGGAGGCGGCCACTCGTGATTCCATGCCATGCTGCGTCGGTCAGTTCGGTAAAAGTCATTTGCCATCCCAATTAGATCGCTCTCCCCCTTATCCTATATGGGATTGAAGTTGGCTTGCATTGTGTAGCGCTTCCTCCATGGTGGCGCCATCCTAGGTCGTGGGGCTTTCCCCTAGTGGTGTCGGAGAGTCATCCAGTCACCACTTGCCGCTGCCGAGCCCGTATGTCCCCGCACAGCCCTCTGGTTCCAAAGTGGGTGAATCATCAGAAGAGCATGAATCCTCAGACGACATAGAGTACCATCAATCCTTGAAGGATTACTGTGAGGTCCAAGCGGATTTGTCATCGATTAGGCTGAACGCTGAGACGCTACGCGATGAGCTGGACGCCGCGCGCGACGCTCTTCAAGCTTCCAAGAATCTAGCATCCCAGGCGCTAGCTGACTTGGCGATCACCTAATAGTAGTCCCAACACATGATGAACCTTATTGTGGTACTAAGCACATAGGTCGACACCCTGTCGATGTCTGTGATAGCCTCCTATCATGTGGCCTTCCCCATAGGAAGAGTGGATAATCTGTTGGCTGTAGAGGAGCACCTTCGAGCCCTGCTGGCCTAAATTCGAGCCGTGGTGACTGAAGCCATTCGTTAGGGGGCTGCCACGGCACTAGCTGCTGCCCAGCTTTAGAGTGGCAAGTTTTGAGCCGGACGCCAACACCGTCTCACTGAAGGTGGACGTGGACGAGATCCTGCATGCCAACCTCGACCCTTGACCTGTGGGACATATCAGTAGTATTAGTAGTCATGAATAAGTTTGATCTGCGGAACGCCCTTGCAAAATATGTGAACTCTTATTTGCATGTTGGTGTTAACTTTTGTTGAACTTTCTATCAGGCCTTGTTTGGATGCATGTGTATCCACATCAATCCACATGTGTTGGAGTGAAATGAAATGGAATTTAGTTTAATTCCACTCCAATCCACTCCAACACATGACTCCTCGATATGAATACATGCGCATTCAAGCAAGGCCTTAGGTGGGTTAAACTTTGTTGAGCGTGGTGTAGCTCCGGTCCTTTGGTCATTTTGTAGCTGGTTTGTAGCCCCTATTGGTTGCTTTTCGCTATAGATTTCTTTCTAGTTATCTTTGATCTGATCTATAATATGCTAAACATTCATGAGTGCATTTGATCTTTGTTGAAGCCAACTCGTGTCTTTGATAAAATTTGTTTCTGTTTGTTTCTATTTGTTTTTTGTTGCCTTGGTGTCTCTGTCAATCTTTGTTGAACTTGTAAGAACCTTGCAGCGAGGAGCAAGTCTCGCCTTAGTGTAATGCAGAGCAGAGGAGCCATTGGTGTTGAAATATTATGGCACATGTAAGAAAGTCCAACCGCAAGTCTCGCCTCGGTCTAATGCAGAGCAGAGGAGCCATTGGTGTTAAAATGTTATCGCACACGTAAGAAAGTCTGACCTCTGTACATTTTTTCCTCGTCTTCCTACGATGCTTGTTATTGTGTCATTTATGATTTTAAATTTGGCTAACTTAATAGTAGCATAGCCTAGTAGTACAATTTGGTGGGTGCATTGTAGTGCTTTTGAAGTGTTATTTTTTTGTATTTTGGAGTGCCCTCATCAGCATACCCCATGTACCCATGACATTAGAAATCAACATAAGTATTGTACTATAGCTGAATTAATGGATGAAACGGCGACGGGAGCTGTAACACCACCGTAACACATGTGCGCACCAAACAAATAATTCAATTTGCAAATAAAACAAAGATGGCACACTAGTTTAGCTGAAATAATGACAACATCCATCATTAAGGAAATTAACATGTCCATAGACAAGCAAACAACATTGGTCCATTTAAAATGCATGATAGAGAGATACACCAAATGCAACTTTATTTACTGCTCTGCTAATGAATCCAAGAACAAGGGAACATAAGGAAGATAGTATGGTCTGCGGATGAACTCTTTTTTAATGGTACGTCTACCATACCGAAAGACACGGACAAGGTTGACATGAACTTTTTTGCGGTCCATGCTATATACGATGATTGTTCCATCCTCCCTAGCAAAGAAAATCAAATTCCATTCTAGGTGAACTGTGATCACTATGTCCTTATCATCAAAATCTAGGTAACCAAATCTAATATTAATCCTTCCAAATAGGATCCGCGTGGTGACCGTATGCTTCAATATCCAATTATCAGTACCATAGTCTTCAAGGACCCAGATTAAAAGCTTGGAATCATTGGGACCATCAACAGTACATAAACACAAGTGACCCTGAGCGTGATGCATGGAGTGGTGAAGACCATCTGGCCTATCAATTTTCCTCCATGTGTTTCCCTCCATATCCATAGCAAATATCATAGAGTACCTCCTAGAGTGCCCCATAATGTGCAGACAACTGTTAAGAAACACACTTGGTTGTCTATAAAATGTCATATCAGTATGCTCACCCCATTCAGATTTCTTATAGATCCATGCTGTAGTTTGACATGAGTAGATCTCCACACATGCGCACACAGCATTGACATCCACATATTCAATCACATGGAAGTGCGAGGAGGCTGTCGAATCAACGCCAAGCGAGCCTCACCAACAGCATGGCCAACATCATGGGTCCTAGGCGACAGAATTTTAAACTTCTAGGTCATTGGATTGCAGACGACATAGCGATATCCATCAGCCCCAAGGCACCAGCATAGGATGAGGCTGTTGCAGTAATCTGAGAGAGCTACATTGTCAATGTTGAAGGGCAAGAATTCCATGGAGCAGGGGCATACACCACGGACGACGCAAGTGAAGTTTCGATTGCCATTCTCACTGTCGTAGAAGAAGCCGACCATAGTCTAGGGTAGCTTCTTATGGTTGTTGGGGTTCGAGATGAGGTTTTTCCAGGAGTGACAGACACATTTACAGCAAAATAAGGAGCGGGCGAAGAGGTGGCGGAGGATCTCGAGAATGACATCCTCTGTGAGGCTGGCCAGTGCGTTCCTCTTGTTGGAGGCCTCCACCATTTCGTCAGTGTGCAGTACGAAGAGAGCTTCCTTAGTAATGAGATCACTAAAGAGAAAAATAATCCAACAAAGATCCATTAGTGAAGTCCACAACTCATACCAAAGTGCAACTTGAATAACCATTAACAATTTTCATGGTACGACCTCATGTAAATTTAGAGTATCACCACATAGATATATATAACTCAAACTAGAGTAGCAGTTAATGGAGCTATAACCATTACAATTTCAACTGTTAATTGAGCTTCCTCAGTTTTCACAAGTAGAATGTCAGAGAACAAGTGGTAGTGCTCATCATTGGCATTAGTAGCAACATGTGCAGCTTAAACATTATTGGCCTCAGTGATGTGAATGATGGACACAAAGCATTGATTTGCTTTCGATGCCTTCCTCTTGTTTGGAACCAAATGGATAACTTGGTTGTCAACAAGGAGAAGACATAGAAAGCAAACATAGGAGCTGCATCCTAATACATCCAACAGCCATGTAGACACCATTGGCACAGAAATGTGGCCTCAGATATGTTACAAGTTCAAAATACCATAAGAACTCACCGGTGGCACTAGAGCATATGAAACAGAAATGTACAATCACGCAAGCACTAGACAAAAAATAGTTTAAGGTAGAAGCGAAGGGCCTTTATGTTTGCCTAGACAGATAGGTATAATCAAGCAAGAACTTGACAATTAACAGGCCTAGTTGCATACAGGCATTTATAGTAAGAACATTGAACATATGCAGAAAACCAAGACACCAGCAGAAAACCAACCAGTGCCACCTCCTAGTTCTTTTCATCAGCATTGGTCTAACCAGATCTGCAACACTACAATGTTTCTTTTATACCTCATGTTCAAGCAAGGACCAAAATAGTGAAGGCAGGAAAAGGCGAGAAAGGAGACCTGCGGATCGGATCTATCGCCTTTGTCGCGGCACACGACGGACACGGATGCTAATGCCGCAGCGCTCCACCAGGAAGACATGCCGCATAGCCTCCAAAAGGACATCTGAGCCACCACAGCACACTGGGAATCCTCCGTTGCCGCCGCCACCACCGCCGCCACAAGTCCAACGGGCACAAATTTGTTTCCACTTGCAGGGGATACATCCAATATATAAGTCAACCTGTCCACAAAGAACATATACTACTATTAGGACTCCAAAGACATGTCAACACAACTAGGCATCTAGCGCAACGGTGAAGATGGTCTATTCCTTGATCTGGGTCCCGGGTTTGACTCCCAGGTCTCATGTTTTTTTAGTTTGAATTTATTAAACCCTGGCGGCAACAAGTGACACGCAAGCCGTCGGGTCCCATAGGTCAGATGGAGATGGAGAAAGGTCCCACTGGCCATCGGGTCCCAAAGGTCGGATGGTCCCATAGGTACATGTGACACGCAAGCCATCGGGTCCCACAGGTCTGTTGGGTCCCATAGGTCGGATGGATATGGAGAACGGTTCCACATGTACACGTGACACGTAAGCCATCGGGTCCCATAGGTCAGATGTTGAAGGATCCCGCTGGTACTCGTCGGATGGAGAAAGGACCGAGCGAAGACTTCTATGACAAATTGCAAGCATCCTAGATGAGTAACTATAGGTCCCACAGGTACACATCGGATGGAGAAGGGTCCCACAGGTACATGTCGCATGGAGAAATGATCAAGCGGAGACTTTTATGATGAATTACAAGCATCACGGATGAGTAACTACAGGTCCCATAGGTACACATCGGATGGAGAAAGCACAGTGTGGAGATCTATGATGAATCTATTCATTATAGATCAAATATTGTCCATCACAGATGTGTAATTAGTTCAATGATGAAGCCCTGTTCATCATAGGTTTAAACGAGATCGTCACAGATGAGTCACACGAGTGATCTGTGATGAAACCCTGCGCTCTTCTATGATGTTTTTGTGACGATGCCTAATTTCATCATAGAAAGGGAGGGTTGCAAGATTGTCACCACTAATCTATGATGAAATGAAAATATTCGTCATAAAAAATGATCTTCTATGACGATTTCGGATTCCTCATTAGCATTTTTGTCATAGAAGTGGATATTTCTAGTAGTGGTCCATCCAGACACCATGCTTCCTGGGCCTCGTGTTACCATCCCATAGTGGTTTTTTCTACCAAAAAAAGGCAGCGATATTTCCCCACTCGCACGACCATCGTGGCATTTTGCACCACTTGCCCATCGCTCGCCTTCTCCCAACTCGTCTTCTCTAGCGGCGACCACCTCTGCTTCCTCCACCCCAGGGTCCTCGCCCGCCTCTATGATGCCATGCTCTGTCATTGGAGTCACGCCTATAGCCCGTCCCAGCCCTCATCGCCGGCGCCGATGTCCTCCTCATCACCTCTTCTTGCGGCAAGAGATGACGACGGTGTCGTGGTTGTGTTGTACTTCACGCTTGCCTTGAGACTCCTCACGCACTGGTGCCCCAGCAGAAGAAGCTCACGACGGTCAAGTTTATGATGCTCTTTGCTCCGCCACATCCCAGCCCCGATATGTCCATCGAGGTGGTCATCGAGTTCCTCAATGCGCTTGGCATGGTGGTCACCGCCCACTAGAGTGTCGCGCATGACATGTTGCAAGCATATGTTTCAAGTGTTTCTGATGTTCCAAAGGTACGTTGTAAGTGTTTCATATAGATGCTGCAAAAGTAGAACGGGATGTTGCATATGTTGCAATGGCTATACATGTATGTTGCAATATTCTATTCCAAATGTTCCATCTGTTTTTTCAAATGTAAGTTGCAAGTGCGTTTTCTAGATATTGCTTATGTTTCACATATATGGTTGCAAATGTTTCTGTATGTTGCATATACTAGCAATGGCTTTCAAGTGTATTTCAGGTGTTTTGTAAGTGTTTCAGACGTATGTTGCAGGTGTTTCATCCGCTTTCGGACGTATGTTGCAAGTGTTTGCACATACCGGGTGTTACACATGTTGCAATACGTGTGAGAAGTGGAGGGGACGTTAGTAGTCCCCGCGTGAGGTCTGGCGGCGTGGGAGACGTCTGGACGGCGTGGGCCTCGTGTGGGTATGACTGCTATCCTTGCCTATTTAGCCCCAACCGTTGGTGAAAGTAGGATGATTATCACGACCGGTTGATAACACGAACCATGAGTATAGTCCATCATTACCACCGGTTCATAATACAAACCAGCATTGATAACCATGGTGATGTAGACAATGCCCGATCATCCGATAGGTATGATAACTTCAATTGGTGGAGAACTTGATGTTCACGATCTAGGCTTCAAACCAAGTTTGATTAGGACCCCCACAACCATTACACCACTGCTACGTTGGTTATCAACCACGCACACCGTGATTGACCTCACTAAGAAGGCTTTTCTGCAAGCGAATAGAGAACACAAGCAAGAACGGATAAACGCAATCTGAAATTATAAATAAATATGAGGCTTATGATAATGAAAAGAAGTTTAAGCCTTTATTCGAAAGGCCTAATCACCACAGGCGAACAAGATCAAGAACAGGGCCCTGGTTTAACAACAAACGATCTTGGTGATACAGTTGCAGCAAACGATGTCTGATTCACTTGGAAAACAAGAACGCAACAAAACCCAAACCATAAGGAGAGTGACGGATGCAAATTATAGACCTTGGGACATCACCCCCCGGAACGCGTCCCCTAATGGGCTCTAAGACGATACACGGCCCAACCAACTAAAAGATGATGTCACAGCACCCTGGCAGATTCTGGACGCTGACTTGTTTCGACGATTCCCATTGACTTAGGATGAGTTTTGACGTGAACCCAAAGCCATTGGTTACCTTATCAAATTAGCCCTGGGCGTTGATTTTTCCTGGGATTGCACCTGTATTCCGAGGTGGACTCGAACTTGATTTGGGCCTCCACCTTAGTGACTCGAACCGGATGAGCTTTGGGCCTCCTTCTCGGTTAGGACACCCTCGCTAATCTCCTTGTCCTCTATCTCCAAGCATGATCGTATGCATGGAGCTCATGTCCTCATCATCCTCTCTTTCTTGATGAAAAGCCATCCCCGGCGTCGATTTTGCTTGAAGTCGATCCTGCACAACACGAGGACAAACGAGGTTTCCAAAATAATGGGAATGGACAATATTGTGAGAAAGAATATGACCACATGTCCAAGTTTGTAGTATATCTTGTCCTACAGACATGTAGTCTGCTCAATTAAAATACACACGATCTTTATCAATACTATCCTACAAAAGATTAGTACTAACAAGAAACATATGCTCCCTTTCTTTGGATTCCACTTGTGTTCGAAAAGCAAAACTAGAGGAATATGGCATAACAACGGTGTTGATTTTACTATCCTCTAGTTGATCATTACTTTGCACAACAAAAGGAGAATTCGGATTTATACAAATGTAAACTCGTTCCATCATATATTATCCTTTGTTATTATATTTACCAAAAACATGATATGTATGTCTAGACAACCATAGAAAATCAGCATATGCATTAAGTTTCTCCTCCAAATAACTAACATTGCATAGAACATCAAATTCAATGTAACCCAAAGTATTTAAAAAAGATAAAAGTTTCAGCTCATCAACATCACTAGCATTATGAATAACATGTTTTTCAGAACAAATGTTCGATTCCAACACACATATAGCATGATCATTCATTAATGGTTGTATGGGTATAACATAAATTTCATCATGCAAGTCATCTTTGTCACAAGGAACATCAAGCAAAGCATCTTGTGACAAAGGTAAATCAAGGGAAGGTTCCACTAATATTTGCTCTATCATAGCATGATTCATGGAAGAATTCAGCACATCAAGAGAACTCTCACCTTTCGTGAATTTAGCATTATGGGCATTATCTTTGCTCTCATGTTTAGCAAGAGTAATAGGTGATGGTTCTGAATTTTCACATGAGGCTATGAGCATCTCATTTTCTTTCACGTCATCCTAGCTCTTCTTTGTACATTATCCTGCAAAAATTTAGACATAGCAGAAGGAATAACAAGAGATTGTTCTAGTTGTTGCACCTCATCATTTGAGTTAATTACAAGAGATGGATTAACAAATATTTCTCTCATAAGAATTTTCATATCGTTCCATATGTGAGGTTTATCTGAAGAATTTAAAGACTCCCACCAAATTGATGCAGAATGTCTCAAGACACTAATTGCATTCTTAATCTTCCTCCGTTCACACATATAATATTGCGCAAAAATATTATCTATTTTAGTTTCCCACTCAATGTACTCATCAGCACCAATACCATCATAATCATAAGTAGGTGGGGAAAAAGAATAGCACGACATGTGGAAGGTGGTGCAACAGCAATAGTGCATGGCTCATGCATCTTTGATGTCGCATATTGATGAGTGTTGTAACCTGTCATTGTTAGCATCAAACAAGAAAACACACAAATATATATTTTCCTATCATCTACTAGGATGTGGTCAAGGAGTAAAGTCACACACTCTCAAGCGTCTTACCACGGTCTTACAAGTGTTCTTAACAACGCAGCAGACGGTGCAATCGGCGGATGGTTGTGATACCGTTGCAGCTTGAGTGTAACAGTTGCAAGGCGAACCTGTACTTGGTCAAAAGAAAGTGGAGCTTGGGAGGCTTAAAATATGGTAGCAAGGAATAGCAATAATTTAATTCAAAAATTACAAAACTAAAAAGTAGTCCCAAGCTAATCTATATCGCCGGCCTAAGCTTGTCCTAAACTTAGTTCAGGCAAGCAACAATACAAGGACTCAAAAGGATGCAAGAACCTCTGAATTTTTTCACACTTTTTTTCTCCTTTTCTTTTTCTTTATTTTTTCTTTCTCTTTTTTTTATTAGGTGCGGCTCTTTTTTTGTGCACCACTTTGCCTTTTACTCTTTCCTTTTTTTTGAATTCTCAGAAAAGTGCCGCAATAGATTAATACAAATCAATACATAAGCCAACTCATGAGAAAAAAATAGTGATGAAGAACAATCGTGATTTAGGATAATGGCCTAGGTGTGGACACCCTGACAGATTCTCGGGTGATAATTTTCGTTCCCTTTTAATGCACCAAACAATTGGAAATTGGCCAAAGGAATATGTGACTGGACGAGCAAAAAAAACTGTTGCAGGGAACTTTCCTTTTCCTTCTGATCGGCACAAGGAAAATCTGAATTAGATAGATGCCCAAAAGGTTCACACCTAACCAGCAATAATTTGGACGTATTTCTTTGCAAAGGAAACAAACACTGTGCAATTAATGCTTTCCTTTCTTTTTCAACTTGCGCAAGAATTAACCTCCACCGAGCGTACTCGACAATAGACTTTCTATTTGCTGCTGTGAAAGAAACCAATCAGGAGGACGCAAACTCACGCAACCTAAACAAAGAACAAGACCTAAGCACGACGAACTCAAAGACAAAACGAGGGACTAAAATTCAGAAAAGCAAACGGAATCTAAAAAATTGCAGCGGCACAAAGGGGCAGTAGGACAGGAAATATGTGGTGGTGTATATATTTTTTTGGCTTTTTGTGGACTATAGGTAATGCAAAAATAGATATAGTCTAAAGGGAAAAATAGAGATATACCTAACGGGCAACTAGGTCTTTGATACCACTTAATGTAGACAAAGCCCGATCATTCGATAGGTATGATAACTTTGATTGGTGGAGAACTCAACGTTCATGATCTAGGCTTCGAACCAAGTTTGATTCGGACCCCCACAACCGTTACACCACTGCTCCGTTGGTTATCAACCACGCACAATGCGACTGACCTCGCCAAGAAGGTTTTCCCGCAAGCGAATCGAGAACACAAGCAAGAACGGATAAATGCAATCTGAAATTGCAAATAAATATGAGGCTTATGATAATGAAAAAGAGTTCAAGTCTTTATTCGAAAGGACTAATCGCCACAGGCGAACAAGATCAAGAACAGGGGCTCTGGTTTAATAGCAAACGATCTTGGCGATACAGTTCCAGCAAACGATGTATGTTTCACTTGGAAAACAAGAACGCAACAAAACCCAAACCCTAAGGAGAGTGACGGATGCAAATTATAGACCTTGGGATGTCACCCCCTCTGGACGCGCCCCCTTGGGCTCTAAGACGATACACGGCCCAACGGACCAAAAGACGGTGGCGCAGCACCCTGACAGATTCTAGACGCTGACTTGTTTCAACGATTCCCGTTGACTCAGCACGAGTTTTGACGTGAAACCAAAGCCATTGGTTAGCTTATCAAATTAGTCCTAGGCATTGATTTTACTCGGGGCTGCTCCTGGATTCTGAGGTGGACTCAAACTTGATTTGGGCCTCCACCTTGCTGACTTAAATCGGATGAGCTTCGGGCCTCCTTCTCGGTTAGGACACCCTCGCTGATCTCCTCGTCCTCTATCTCCAAGCATGGTCGTATGTATGGAGCTCATGTCCTGATCACATGGTGCAGCAGAGTAAAACTAATACATTTTCAAATCAAGTCTATGAGGAACGACTGCCGCGAAGGGTTCTGCCTTGGCCCACAAAGCTAGCACTCGGGTCGTCCCCTCAAGTGACGTGGTGCTAACTCCTAGGTCATGCAGAGGTTCACGGATTTGCAACCGGCAAACCCCTCTCGCGTGAATTATACTCGCAGGATCAATCGTAGTGTTATATTCCACGAACTACTCATCAATACTCACATAATCGATATCATACCACTTATTAAATCGAAGGGCTTTACGTCACATTTATAATTATAAGTTACAAAGTACAAGGTGGAGTTTTCCCCAGCTATACTCCTAAAACCAGGATTCTTGTTCATTCCCACTTGGTCGCTAAACATCAGAGTAACTACAACTTCAAGGGACGCCCATCCGGTTATTTGCTAAAGCTTTGACTTCACGGCCACCAAGTCTGAAGTACCAATAACAAGCAAACGGTAGTACCGTGAGCACGATTGTACTCAGAGGGCTTATTCCAACATAAATATTTGGTGGATACAAAGGAAATTAATAGGCATTTGTAATTTGCAAAAAGCATGGTGTATGTTAGAGGAATGATATGCTCATGATTATTTACCTAACTTATCAATTCATAAATGTTAAGGATTTACAGGTATTAAGTGATCAACATATCATCTCATCCACAAGTTCACTTACTCTCGCTACACTGAGCCTAGAAGAAAGAACAACCAAAGGACTCCGTCCGAAGACTTCAAACATTCAAAAAGATCTGTGCAGAGGGGTACAATTGTACCCACACGGAGACCACGGACAAACCCTCGTACCTGTGCTCAGGTAAGGGTTGCCTCGAGGTTCCGACCTTTCCTCAATGTGGCCCCTTCCAACCTAAGAACGGTCCGGAGATGGGCCAAAGTACTCCTCGAGCTACCACGTGCCACATCCCGAGCCAAATCCACGTGATTGGCAAGTCACCACTAAGTACTCGGCTTACTGCTCCAAAAGGTTTTGGTGCTCTCTAGAGAAGAATCAAAGAGCTCCCAGACTCACCGAAAAAGGTCCAATGGTCACCAAAGAGATCCCATCGAAGAAAGGACCCTCCAGCGGTCGGCACTGACTAGTCTCGATGGCTAGTTGCTGTGGCATCATCAGAAAGCTCCGGTGGGGCACTAGAGGATTCTGGTGCTCACTTTAGAATAATAGTTCATGCACAATGGCTAGTTTGAGTGGTTGGGGCTATATATATGGCCTTGCTTGGCCATTAGGTTGTTACTAGAGTGCGCTGAAGTTGTGAGAGAGTAGAGGCTCATCATTTAGTGCTCTAGACACCAAAAGTGTTTAAGGAAATATTAGACTATTAGTGTAGTGCTTTGTGAAGTGTTTAGGCTAGTTAGACCACCATATTGCCACTTTGCTCTAGACTTAGCATTAGTATCTAATGAGGTTTGCATAACTATTGCCATTTGGTGTTTGCACGAATCAATGTTTTACACTATGGGCTAGTAATCTTGTGAATCACACCAACCACATTTGTGGTGTGTCCATCTAGCTCGTACCATAGAGAACATGGCCGTTGCGTTTGAGTTGGAAGCTCGATAGTGAAGATGATGGGTAGCGGTCCAGGAGAAGGCCACACAGAGACCCATTTGTGTGTGGGGAAGGCTCATGGGTTCAATGCCAAGTGATTAGTGGGGGTGCAATTAGTAGTGCTGATCGAGGGCTTCTGTGATTTTTTTGTGCCTTCTGAGTGAGACAGAGGGGTGCGCGCAATTGCTCGGAGGGTTACCATATAGGGCCCCTTTTCGTCCTATTGGGTAGACCCTTTCGCGAGATATGGATATTGATGCTTTTTAGTTGTTGATTGACTGATAATTGAGAAGAGATAAGTTTAGCTTTAATAGGCCCAATTCCATCGAAGGCGATAGGGCCCGGCCCTATATATAAATTTAGAGCAACTCCAAGAGACAGTATATTTGTGTCTTGTAGTCAAACTTAGGATATTTTTAGAAGAAACGGGCTCCAACAGCTTTGTTATCCAGTGTTCCAAAATAAAAAAAATAAAAGTCAACTATCATGTACTTCTTGCTAGCCAGATAAGAGCAACTTCAAGAGCCTCTTTATATCATTTCTTATTATTGATAGAAATAGAGATTTTGATGAAGAAAAATGATATCAAACAACTTCTTTAATTAGATATTCAAATATTGTCACCTCTATTCGGATTTCTCTAGCCAAGTATAAAAAGCGAGGTTGGCCCTTAGAGTGCACATAATATATAAATAAGTCGTTAGAGAATAGAAAGATATATAAAGCTATTTTTATTTAATAGCTCTCCACGTGATGATTTAAAAATGAGTTTAAGAGAACTCTTAAAATGCTCTAAAACCGTTGCACCCGCTCACTGTTACTTCTCGCGCGGGGGAGATTTTTCCCGGCGCGCCAGTACGTACCGCGTCACCCTTGCCCCGTCTGGTCGTACTGCACTAGCTTGGCACTGCCGGCTAACCACGATCATAGCTGCCAACCGCAGGCAGATGCTGGCTGCTGCAAGCTGGCTGGTGGCAAGCTAGAGTGGAGTCGGCCGTGGCCTAATTCTAGTAGGAAGTACCCATTCAGTGGCCAACAGGCAGGGATAGCAGTCATACCCACCGGTGCAGGTATCCATAGGTTTTTATACCTGACTAGTATACAGTGTCTGTGCTAATGCTACGGCTTTATTCAGGGATATACATGGAAACAACTAAACAACGATTTTTTTTTTCAGAGTTCAACTTTCACACAATTTGTATATGACCATGTATATATAATCCAGAAAACACTTACACGTAACAAGGCATAATAAAGTTATTTCTCGCATTAACCATATAATTTACAATATGTCTAAGTCCTTAAACATGTCTTGGAGATCTTCATGGCCACTTCATGCAAACTTCATCCCAAATAATCAAAGATGCCGTACCAAGCTTCTTAAAGTAGATATAGCTTCTTAAAGTAACTCTATAATTCACTTTTGATAAATGAAAGAAAAAAATGTATTTGATCTTTTTTAAAATTAAATAGTAGATATAGTCGTAAATATATGTGCACAACCGCGATGGATATTTATCTGGTTGTAACAGTGTCCAGATATTTGAGAATCTAAACGACTTTACATAAGAAACTTTTCAACTCCAAAGTTACAGAACAACTTTCCTATAGACCATGTCAACATCTAATGTTGTTTAGAAAAAAAATAATTTTAATTTCAAAATTCATGAATTTAAAGCAATATTTTGGGACTCTAAACAATTAAAATAAAAAAAACTTCTCAACTATAAAGTTGTAGATCTTATCGAGAGCTACTATGTTAATATAAAGTTTATCTTTATCCAAATTTATATAGAAAAGTTATGAATTATTTTTTGTGACACTATTTTGAGAGATGGGTAGCTTGAGGCGTCAGTATTTAAAAATCGATTGTTAGAGACGGATAGAATGTCAGTCTCTATTAATATCTATTTTCACAAACATAACATCTTAAGATGATCGCCTTAGAACCTCTATCTTTATAAGTAATTCTCAGATGCGGGTATTTACCTAGCTAGAGGCTGCCTGGCTATTTATGGAGACGCTGCCTCCTAAAATGATTTTTGTGGCAGGGAACTTCTCTAACTTTAACCATGTATTTTTTTTTTGAAAAAGTATATTAACATCTACAAGTTGAAACAGATACATCATCATGACATATTTTCGTGGACAATTTAATGAAATTATTTTATCTTGTAAATGTTAGTGTGTTTTTGTATGAACATGAATAAAGTTTGAGCAATTTAACTTAGCATAAAGGTAAACTGTGTTATAATTCGAAACGGAGGAAGTAATACATAGAGGTACGTAATCTCCAGACTCTAGCAAGTGCATGGAAAACTGAAGAAACATATTTATCGGAAACTGATCGAAATTGTGCAAGTGAGTTTCCACATTCGCACGAAAATCTCACTCATTCTGGAACATATTCATTAGAGACTCAGCAAGACCTGCCACAGCGGTGGCTCCCTCAATGGCTTGAGCAAGACCTTCCACAGATTTGTCGCCCAACGACGACTCCTTTTCATTGCTGCTGCTGCTGGTGGTGGTGGCGGCGGTGATGGTGGTGGTGGTGGAGGGCCTGGCGCCGTGCAGGCACTTGATGTGAATGTCAAAGTTGCACAGCCCGCAGCGGTAGACCCAAACGAAACAGAGCTCGCGACATGCCGCGCATGTTCCCACGTCGGGCAAGGCGGTCAAGCTGTGATACGGGTGCAGCATGCTGCTCGCGGTCTGCGGCAGGCGCGAGCACCGCGGGTGCATGCCGAACCCGCACGGCGCGCAGTGGTACAGGAAGACGCCGACGGGGACTTCCTTGCGGCACAGGTCGCAGACGCGCCGGCCGTCGTCGTCGGTGCGGGCGAGGGTGAGGTCGTGCCACAGGTGCGCGAAGAAGGAGCTCAGGGTCTCCGGGTACTTGGCGCACTCCTCGTGCAGGTCGAAATCGCAGAGGCGGTGGTGGCAGCTATAGTCGCTGCCGGTGAGCTTCTCCCCGCACAGGTCACAGAAGCGCGGCTGGTGGTACTTCGTCCTCAGCTTGAGCTCGTGTTGGGGATGGGAGAAGTGGGCTACCGGCATGGCCACGGTGTGGATTCGTTCGGATTCTCGAGCTGTTATTCGCAAAAGAGTTTTGGAAGGGGCGCGTCAGATGGGGCTGGGCTCGGCGTGGGTTTTTCCATTATAATGACAATTCTAGAAATTGCCTTCATCGGAGTCACAGATCCCTCCTTCCTATTTGCCTTGATTGACTTTTATATTTGCCTTGATTGACTTCCATTGGTTTCCATTTTACCATAGCCTGCGGGATGTGTGAGGCGTGCGTTGAAGCCTAGGCAGGGGAGATCCAAATAACATTGGCCATCGAATCAAGTTGAAGCCTGTGAGAAAGGATTATGAGCCATAGATTTTAATGATACGGTAATCCTGGGTATAATTTCATTGGTGCACAATGGTTGTAGTCTCTCAGCGGGGGACTTTTTTTGGAGAGCTAGTATAGTTTTGATTGGTCCCTTATAGTAGAGATGGGTGTGAGTATGGACACGAAAACTCACTCGGGGGTATATGGTGGGTTGGGTACTCGAAAAGATGCGGGTCGGGTGCGTATATGAAATTTCACTCGCGGGTATCCGATGGCTAACCCACTATTTGAGAATTAATATGAATATGGCATTATGCATGTTTACTGACACATTTAACATATAATTTATACCGTATGCATAGCATGTCGAACTATATAGAGATAATATTTTTTTATGAATAACTACGTAAAATGATTGTGTGAGCTATTAACTTGTTGTTTAGTTCTTGTATAAGTTGTGTTGTGCTATTTGTACGAGCATGAGAAGGACCATGCCATGAATTTATGATGTATTATGGCTTCTAAGCTACTTCATATTGTCCTAGTGAACTCTATGCAACTAAGATTGACATTTTTGTGTTGTTTAACTATATATTTATTATTTTATATAATTGTGATATTATTATTTGATCTCTCTTGATTATACCCAATGGGTACCCATCATGCACAAGTGCTGGTATGAAATTTTATCCTCGGGAATGCTCATGGGCGGGTAAAATCTAGGGTCACAGACACGGGCATGCTTGTAGGTGGGGTAAAAGTTAGGGTCATGGATATGCTTGCGATCGGGTAGGTGCGTTACCTTAGCTTATCTGACCCGCTGTCATTCTACCGATGGGTGCAACTTTGAGTTTTTTTTAAATCTTTTACCACTCTCTCGGTTGTCAGACATTCGCACCCTCCTAATTTTCTTATAGTTTGCCACCGGAGTGAAAGTTTTTTACAAGTTTGCCAAAAAAAAGGTCATTTTGGCTGCGTGGCTTGCCATGTCATGGTACCAACGTGGAGGCGCATTGTGAAAAGACCAGCGTGCCCCTGCCCTCTTGTGTCTTGGTAATCGGCGATGGAGGGAAGAAACTAGAAACCGAATCAAAAGCGTTTATTACCTGCACAACAGCGGCCGGCAGCACAAGGAGATAAGAGCACGGACGACGAATGGAAGAATCTGACGGGACAGAGAGACGGACAAATCAACAGGGCCTGTAAAGCGAGGCGATGGATGGCCAGCAGGCCAGCCAGGCCAACGAAAATCCCCGGGGGCGGCGGCGCAACGCAATGCAAAAGTCGGCAAAGATGCCGCTGCTTGGTGCCTGCCCAGGCACCGGTAGCTGGGTACCACAAGGGCCAAGGCAATGTCTTCTTAGCTTAGCTAAAGACGGGCACGGGCTGGAAGGTATGGAGGAGTACTAGTACTACAGCTGCTTCCACCAGTCCACCAGCAGTTGTACTGCACACGGGGGGCGGTGTACTTCCGGTACTAGCGTACTACACCGCGAGCGGAGGGCGCGAGGCCGGCGCGGCGCAGGTCAGGTCAGGTCAGGCATCTTGGGCAACAGCAACAACCGGGCCTGCTTTTGAGCTCTCTCCCCCATCCGTGCTTTGTGCGTGTTTGGTGGGCGTCCACCTATCGGGGTCACCGGCCGGTTTCTGCTTTCTTGCTACGCCACCGCCTCGTCTATTTATGCAGTCCCCCGATCCATGAAGCCGGCCGGGCCACGCCGAGGTCGAGAGTTCTCAACGACGTCTGCCGGTAGTCTTCCTGCTCCTCCTTCCCGGCCGCCGCGTGAGCTTGGGTTACTCTGTTCTCCGTCGAGAGCCGTGAGCCATGGCC
Source organism: Miscanthus lutarioriparius (assembly GCA_904845875.1). Lineage (NCBI taxonomy): Eukaryota > Viridiplantae > Streptophyta > Magnoliopsida > Poales > Poaceae > Miscanthus > Miscanthus lutarioriparius. The sequence goes on from CAJGYO010000007.1 coordinate 45,946,913, forward strand.
GCTGAGGTAACCAACAATTCATCGTCGCCTTATTCCCTGCCTCCTAATATATATAGAATGGGTTCTCAATCTGTAAAATTACTACTTTTTGATGGTCGATTTTAGGGATTCAGAATTAGAGCAGAACAAGTACATAAGGAGAACACAACTGATCGCCTCGGTTAATTTTCTGAGTTTTTCAGATGTAGGATAACACATCCATTCGAGTTTCTAATACTATATTTGATTGTTGGGAACGAGAGCTAGTTGCCGTTAATTTCACTGGTCTGATTATCTTCGTTTTCTCTCAGTTCTTGATGTACATGGACATTCAACCCCTTGATTAATTTTTGTGCTGGTACCATTTATAATATGAGAGCCTAATCAATATGATGTTTCGCTGGTATAATTGTCTTTAGTTGACAATGCAGACTGTTGTCCTCAAGGTTGCTATGTCATGCGAAGGTTGCGCCGGGGCGGTCAGAAGAGTGCTCTCCAAGATGGAAGGTTTTTTTTTTCACTGTAATTTCTACACAAAATCTTACTAACAGACCGGTTGATTATGTCCCCGTACGAACGCACGGCGGGGATACGCCCCGAAAAGCTCCCTGCTGTCGCACTATATCTGTTGTAGGATAGACAATGAAAGGCTCTCTAGTTATACTGTAGCCGCAGCAGAGGTAGGTGTTAAAGTCAGCCCTACTGTCACATCCGGTCACTGTACCAGCATGGCAGCCTGATATGTCTGTGTACTAGGATTATATGGATAGAGTTGTATATATAGTTTCTCACTACAACTTAGTAAAGAGAGCGAGTTCAGTTTTATCATCTTCTCTGTAGAGCTCCGATCAACCCTGGTGCTTGTGCTGTGTGTGCACACGCTCTATTCTCTCTTCTTCTATCTCTAGCCATTGTGTGTGGTCGTCAACGATAGTCCATGGTCGGCAACGCCGGTGAGTGGTCGACTCACCCGTTGCGAAGATCCAGGGGCTAACAAATGGTATCGGAGCCGTATAAGCGCTGTCGCCGGACTAACCGCTGGCGGTAATGGACGGTTCGAAGATAGGCCACGACAGGAGGTCATTGTGCGCACGGTGTGGGAGGTCAGCAGCACCAGTTGGCCGACGCTGACTCGCACTAACTATGGCGAGTGGACGGTGACCATAAAGGTCAAGCTCAGAGCCCGACGGCGAAGAAGACGAAGAAGACGACATGTCAGCGTTAGAGGCTATCCTCGCTGTTGTGCCAGCAGAGTACAGGGAGCTGTTGGGGGCGAAGAGCTCCGCTAAGGAGACATATGAGGCCATTGCGGTGATGCGCGTCGGTTCGGACTGCGCAAAGAAGGCGATGGCCCAGCTGCTGAAGCAGGAGTACACCAACTTCAAGTTCAAGGATGGTGAATCGATAGAGGACTTCTCCCTCCGTCTGTAGACGCTCATCAGCAAGCTGAGGAGCCACGGCATCACCTTTGACGAAGAAGAGGCGGTCTATAAGTACCTCCACTCCGTACTGATGAAGTACATCTAGATCGCTCTTGCCATAGAGACGATGCTGAACTTGTCCACCCTCACCATTGAGGATGTGACATGTCGTCTACGGGCGGTGGACGAGCGCATGGAGCAGGCCACAGCAATGAAGGACAGCGGCAAGTTGCTGCTGATAGAGGAGTAGTGGGCTGCCCGGAGGAACTCCGGGGAAGCCTCCTCCAGCCGCGATGGCGATGGCAAGCGCCGCGGCAAAGCTTCTTCGGAGAAGAAGAAGGTCGACTCCCAACGTCTATCGACACTGCGGAAGACGGGCCATTGGACAAAAGAGTGCCAAAATCGTAAGTAGGAGAAAAAGGTTGAGGCTCATCTGCCGTAGGCTGATGATGATGATGAGTCCACTCTCCATATGGTAATGTTCTGTGCACTGCACGACGTTGAGGCCTAGGAGAAGGGAGAGGGGATGGCGGTGAAAGGGCCTGGCAAGGCTCTGAAGGCTGTCCACCTCGACGAACCGTGCGTCCAAGTCCACCTCGGACGTGTGGGCGACGAGGAGCAGTGGTGGTACCTAGACTCCGGCGCCAGCAATCACATGACGGGCTCAAGGAAGCCTTCTCCGAGCTCGACGACGACGTGACCGGCATGGTGAAGTTTGGTGATGGCTCAAAGGTGACAATCCGAGGGCGCGGCACCATTAACTTCAGGTGTCAGAACAGCGAGCACCGCGCGCTGACGGATGTGTATTACATCCCGCAGCTGCGTTCAAGCATCGTCAACATTGGGTAGCTGGACGAGCGCGGATGCGAGGTACTGATCGAGAGCGGGATCCTGATGATTCAGGATCAGGAGCGGTGTCTTCTCGCGAAGGTAAAACACTCATGTAATCGATTGTACCTGCTCGACTTGATGGTGGAACACCGGTGTACCTGGCAGCATGGCACATCGAGGAGCCATGGCTGTGGCATGCCCGATTCGGCTATCTCAGCTTCGATTGGAGAAGATGGTCCGAGGGCTCTCCCACATCAAGCACGGAGGCGAGCTGTGTGACAGCTGATTGGCCGGGAAGCAAAGGAGGCTACCGTTCTCAAAGACGGCCAAGTATCGTGCGGCGGACGCTCTCGAGCTCGTCCATGGCGATCTCTACGGGCTAATCACGTCAGCCACAAACGGTGGTCGGTGGTACTTTTCTCCTGCTCGTGGATGATTACAGTCGCTATATGTGGCTACAACTCCTAACGAGCAAGGATGAGGCAGCAGCGGTGATCAAGAAGCTCAAGGCTCGCGCAGAGGCGGAGAGCGGCAAGAAGTTGCGCGTGCTGCGGACTGATCGGGGCGACGAATTCACTTTGGTGGAGTTCGCTGCATACTACGCGGATCAGGGTGTGGTGTGACACCACACCACGCCGTACTCGCTACAGCAGAATGGCGTGGAGCGGTGGAACCAGACGGTGGTCGGCATGGCTCGATCCATGATGAAGGTCAAGGGCATGCCGGCAAGGTTCTGGGATGAGGCGATGACCACGGCGGTGTTCATCCTCAACTGCACGCCCACCAAGGCCCTGAAGTGTAAGACGTCGTTCGAAGCTTGGTATAGGCGCAAGCCAAACGTGTCCTTCCAGACATTCGATTGCATCGGCCACGTCAGAAAGACGAAGCCGGTCCTCACCAAGCTGGAGGACAGGAGCACACCGATGGTGCTCCTAGGCTACGCGGAAGGTACCAAGGCGTACTGGCTCTATGACCCACACGGAGGCAAGGTGGTTGTCTCGTGCGACGTCGTGTTTGACGAGAAGGCGACCCGGGACTGGGACAGTCCGGGCACGGGGGAAGCTGGCGGCTTCACCAGCACCTTCGTCATCGAGCACTTGGTCATCCATGGTGGTGGAGACGCTGGAGAGGAGGTGCCGACCACTCCAGCAACAGAGCCGAGCACTCTTAGGGCGGTGCCGAGTACTCCAGGAGTGGTGCCGAGTGGTCCTACAGTGGTGCAGACCACTTCAGGATGGGTGCCGAACACTCCCGTAGCGGAGCCGCAATGGTGCCGACCACTCCAAGACTGGTGTCGAGCACTCCTGCAGTGGTGCCAACCACTCTAGGAGTGGTGACGAGCGATCCAAGAGTAGTGTCGAGCACTGCAACCGGGGTGTCGAGCACTCCAGGTGCTGTGCCAACCACTCCGGCGGAACAAGGAACTCCATCGACGCCGATCGAGTTCGCCTTACCTCCAAGCGACATCACTGAGTTCATGGATACCTTCCACAACAGTGAGGAGGTGCGGTTCCGCAGGCTGGACGACATCGTCGGCGACACAGGGCCCTCAGGCCTGGCGGGTTGGCTGCTCAATGACCCAGAGCTACTTCTCATCGGTGTAGAGGAACCACCCATGTTCGCGTTGGCCGAACGCGATGCAAATTGTCGACGGGCGATGCTGGAGGAGATGAAGGCGATCGAGGAAAACGAGACTTGGAAGCTCGTCGATCCACCTCCAGGATGCCTTCCGATCGGCCTGAAGTGGGTGTACAAGATCAAGCGGGACGAGCACGGCGCCATTGTCAAGCACAAGGCGCGTCTCGTCGCCCAAGGCTTTGTCCAGCACAAGGACATCGACTTCGAGGAAGTCTTTGCGCCGGTAGCGCGCATGGAGTCTGTCCGACTGCTTTTGGCTTTGGCAGCAGCGAAGGACTGGCGCGTCCATCACCTGAACGTAAAATCGGCCTTCCTCAACGGTGAGCTAGCAGAGACGGTCTTCGTCAGGCAACCTCTAGGATTCACCGTCAAGGGAGCGGAGCACAGGGTGCTCCGACTGCGCAAGGCGCTCTACGGGCTGCGGCAGGCCCCGCAAGTGTGGAACGCCAAGCTTGACGCCACGCTGGGTGAGCTTGGGTTCACACGGTGCGCAACCGAGCACGCGCTCTACACGCGGCGACGGGGGAAGGAGGAGCTCGTCGTCGGCGTGTATGTGGACGATTTGATCGTCATCGGCGCGCATACGGAGGACATCGATAGCTTCAAGTGCGAGATGGCGGCTCATTTTCGAATGAGCGATCTCGGCACGCTCTCCTACTACCACGGCATCGAAGTGGGACAGGGGAAGGAGGTGCTCACGCTCGGTCAGAGCGCGTACGCCTCAAAGCTATTGAAGCAGAGCGGCATGGCTGAGTGCAAGCCGTGCGTGACTCTGATGGAGGAGCGGTTGAAGCTGACGAAGGCCAGTACCACGACAAAGGTAGATGCAACACTCTACCGGAGCATCGTCGGTGGTCTACGCTACCTAGTCCACACGAGGCTGGACATTGCGTTCGTCGTGGGCTACGTCAGCCGCTTTATGGAGGATCCCCGAGAGGATCACTGGGCTGTAGTGAAACGGCTGTTGTGCTACGTCAAGGGGATGGTGGATCATGGGATCGTCTTCCTCAAGACCGGCGGAAATAGGATGCAACTCACTGTGTTCAGCGATGCAGACATGGCGGGGAACATCGACGGACGGCGGAGCACCTCTGGCGTGCTCGTCTTCCTCGGGTCGGCTCTAATCTCATGGTTGTCGCTGAAATAGAAGGTGGTGACGCTGTCCACGTGCGAGGTAGAGTATGTGGCGACGACCATAGTGGCATGCCAAGTTGTATGGATACGCCGACTGCTAGGCGAGCTGACCGATGTGGAAGCTCACCCACCAGCATTGATAGTGGACAACCAGCCCGCCATCGTCCTCGTAAAGAATCCGGTTCTCCACGACCGAAGCAAGCACATCAACATCAAGTTTCACTTCCTCAGAGACTGTGTCGATGGAGGGCAAATCGTCATTAAGTTCGTCGAAACTGGTCGGCAACTCGCGGACGTTCTCATCAAGCCGCTCGGCCATCTTCGGTTCACGGAGTTGAAGAAGATCGGCATGGTGGAGGTTCTAGGGTTAGCAGCAGGATTAGAGGAAGAATTGTTATGTAATCTGCTGCTCCCCTGTATGAACGCACAGCAGGGACAGACGACGAAAGGCTCCCTGCTGTTGCACTGTAGCTGCTACAGGGGCAGGCGCCAAAAGGCTCCCCTGCTGCACTGTAGCCACAGCAGGGGCAGGTGCCAAAGTCAGCCCTGTTGTCATATCTAGTCACTGTAGCAGCATGGCAGCCTGACATGTCTGTGTACTAAGATTAGATAGATAGAGTTTTATATATAGTTTTTCACTGCAACTCAGTAAAGAGAACGAATTCAGTTTTACCATCTCCTCTGTAGAGCTCCAGCCAATGTTGGTGCTTGTGTTGTGTGTGTACGCTCTGTTGTCCCTCCTTTCTTCTATCTCTAGCTATAGTGTGTGGTTGTCAACGATAGTCCGTGGTCGGCAACGCCGGTGAGTGGTCGGCTCACCCGTTGCGAAGATCCAGGGGCTAACAGATTCTTGCGCCTGCACAATGGAAAGCTTACCAGAAATTTAATCATTTCATCAGAAGGGGGAAACCCTAATAATCAATCATCAAAACGTTAAAAACGCTCATGGGTTACCAGCTTATACCACCCGTGGATATATACGAGTGACCTACCTCTTACACTTGTTCTTCTGGAATCAGGAATTGAGACCTTCGACGTAGATCTCAAGGAGCAGAAGGTGACAGTCAAAGGCAATGTCAAGCCTGAGGATGTCTTCCAGACGGTTTCCAAGTCGGGGAAGAAGACCTCCTACTGGGAGGGCGAAGCCACAGCCCCGGACGCTTCGGCTCCAGCAGCAGCAGAAGCAGCTCCCAACACCGCGGCAGAAGCGCCTGCGGATGCTGCTGCTGCTGCTGTGCCAGAGATCACTCCAGCCAAAGCTGACGCTTGATCGTCACACTATTACTCACATGTGATGCTGCGATTCCTAAACCTTAATCTAGAAATAGCTGGGGGAAACGAGTCTTGATGGGGTTAGCATCATGTTGTTTCCGGTCTAGCAAGTGACTAAGAATAATGGAATAAATGATAACCCAGTGTGTATGATTTGATTTCCGTTACGATGAACACATACCTTGCAGGATTGTTGTTCAGTAGTAGATTTTACTTCTACGGTGGCTTTGGAGTTCACCCAAAACAATACTTGTTCAAGAACTTGTTCTCTGACAGAAAATAACATGAGTGCAGTACTGCAGTCCATGCTTTATCTTCTAGTGTTCCCTCTTAGGCCCCGTTCGCATCGTTGAAAAAACAAGCCGAAACATTGTTCCGGCTGATTTGTTGTGAGAGAAAAACATTGTTCCGGCTGAAAAAATAAGCTGAAAAAGACGGATTATAAAAAAAGCGAACATGGCCTTAATTAATGAAAAATGTGTTTAGGCAGGGTCGTGAAAATCTTCCCAGCTTGAAATTTTATATTGAAACTAGTGGAAATGCACGTGCGACACGCACGTGTCTAAAAAGTTTTTTCTTTATGCATTTTACAAAGACAAAAACTTACATTTACTCAACAGTAAAAATTCACTCCCTCAACTTTATGAAAAAATGTATCTTGCAATTATATTAGATTAAAATTTTGAAGCTAAAAAATTTCGAATATATCAGCACTGGAGTCATGGAATGTTAATATACATTCAGCCAGCATTATATTCAATTTCTTTTCTTGTATAAAATATTAAGATCAGTCAATCACCCTAATTAAACCTATATCAGCCTGCTATCATAAATCTTAAAAAATGAGAATAAAAGTGAATGGGCATCTAGAAGGGCTTTCACTTTTTCTAGTTTCCATGCTTATCCTCCGAAGCACCTAAAATGTTTAGAGACATTGTGTTTATATACATTTTTCATATACAAAAGCATAGTACAAATAATTAGAAAACAATATAAACTGACAGCTCCCTATTAAGAATTTTCACTTGTACATACAGAAGCGTAGTGCTGACAATAGCCTAACCTCTATGATGAGAAGGACAACTGGTTCACATACATACGGCAGACTACAATCAGTTTTTTTGGAAAAATGATGCATTCCCATATCCATATCCCTCCGATACTGATACATGTACATGTATCTGTATCCATGCTACATAGTCTATCACAGTTGGTGAAGAAAATTGCTGATGAAAGAAATCAAGTACTTCAAAGCTGGTAATACGTGGATCTCATCTACTTTCTGCTATTGTTAATATCCCATGAAATTAGTCTTTGATATAGTAAAAGAGTTCCATATTAAGAAAGAAGTACATGCAACCATTGAATTGAAAAATTAAATAAATCTACCAAGGATTTTCGATTCATTCTGTCACCTCCGTCCACGTATCTCTTTGTGCCCACTTCCCCTCTATGTTCTATTATCCAGTCTTGTTCTCTATGGAGTGTGGTCTCCGGTTGTCATCTGAACATAAACCTGCATAATTGGGAAATCTGATTAAAGAGAGATTCATGAATACATCAATTCAAAGTTTACAGGCAAAAAAGAATGAGTGAACTTAACGAAGATGAAATAAACATAATTAACTGGGAGGGTCCTTTGCTCATACATTTTCAAGTTACTGCGTTTGAGAATAATCCAACCCCAATCTTCAAAGGAGCCAACTGTGTGTTTGCTTTTCAAGGCTAAAGTAAACCACACAATAATCAACATGTACATTTCAACCCTTATTATATTTTAATGCACGAATTGCCTTGTGTAATCACAAGTGTTGATTATGAAGTATAGTACTCAAGGAGACAATGAAATAAATCATAGAGTAATTGTAATATAGTAACTTCATTTTCTACATATTCCTAGCTTGGAGTATTTATTAGAAATTAAACAAGGCTAGTTCCTAGCTGTCATGTCCATTTTGTACACTGTATCATAATGGTTGAACTCTATAAAATAGATAAAAAAAAAAGTGTTGTACTGATGATCTGTTCCTGAGGCATGCACCAACACGACGCCTCTTGCTCGTTGTCTATGGAGGGCTCTCAAGTCTTGAGCAAGTCCATCTTGGCAATCCTAGGTGCAATAGCATCATGTCTAATATGGTTCATTCTATTTTTATTTACACTTTTTTTACAAAGGTTGTTGCAGGAAATTATATAACATTTTCAAGAAACTTAAGCGTGCCCAATACAAGCATAATATATAGTGTGTGGTACTATGGTAGTGAAAGATAAATTGATGAATAAAAAAAACTTGACCTGCGGGGGATAAGGCCACCCCGGGCATTACTGTGATAGAGATGACCTTCTCACACACAGGCTGAGAAAACCCTAGAGCCCTGCCCCACATTGACACAAAGGGCACCGTTGCCCAGTGAGAACTGGGGCGGGCCTTTGATCTATGCTTTGACCATAGGTTAGACAACGTTTTCCTCGGCCTGAAATTCGCTTCCACGGGGATGTGCTGCGAACAAAGACCAACATTTCATCTCATGATTTACAAGAATTGTCAAGGATTGCTATACTCAATCACAACTTAATAGTTCTCTTTTTTTTCCTTTTATAAAAGCATGGTATATTAGCCATCGTACGTTCTAGCTCTAGTTTTTCCTTTGCTTGATGCACTGCCTCACATAAGCTTTGATCACGAGGAAATGAATTCAAGATTGATATCTATGTAAGGAAGGGAGGGTGGGTACGCGGGCGGGTATGAGCGGTGAGGAAGCGCGGCGTATGGTGGTGTCAGAGGAGTGGGTACATGCGGGCGGGTAATTAAGATAGGAGTCCAGTGAAAAAAGTTTTGCACTGGGGTCGACATTTCTCCACGGAGCACGCGTTTCATACGTGAGGATGTCAAGAAACAATCTAGGTCCACAGTTAACCAAAATCTATACGCGTTAGATGTACATCTAAGGGAGGAGATCTAAGTTGGGTGAGATGGTTTTAGGTGACAAGTATTTTTCAATTCGTTCACTCCTTTATAGTATAGAATAGAATAGATACAAACATTAGATTAATTGATAGTGCGAATAACTTGGGTTGAAGCTAGAAACTTCGTGAATTGAAAGTTACTATAATGATGCATTTACTTGTTAGCAAAAACTATCAGGTACGTTTACTTGACTTCATAATTATGATGATGTACTTCACTACGTCAAAAAGGATTTTTAGAGGCGGTCATAGACCATTTGTAGGGGCGGTTTGCCCAGCCGCCCCTACGCAAGGGTCTCTACAAATCATGTATTTGTAGGGGCGGTTCCCAGACCGCCCCTATAAATCGATTTGTAGAGGCAGCTGGTGTTACCAGCCGCCCCTATAAATCGATTTGTATGGGCGGTTGGTACTGTAGCCGCCCCTACAAATCGATTTATAGGGCGGATCGGGAACACCACCGCCCCTAAATCGATTTGTAGGGGCGGCTACAGTACCAACCGCCCCTACAAATCATTTTTCCACAAAAAAATATTAAATTTACAAATATAAATCAGAAGACAACCATGCAAATATAGATCGAATGAGAACTCATCTGTTCTACTTCTCTCTGATCTCTATAATTCAGAAGACAACCATCTCAATTGCTATTTGGTCATCTCAAGTAACAAAAGAAAAAGAAGATCAATAAATTACTGCATGTGACAACTATCATTCATCAGAAAATAACAGGCACTGCATTCAGATGAGGTGTAAATCCATCAAGTTTATACTAGATACATGACATCCTAAGAGACGACTGATTAGATGAGTTTATCTTAGCGATATACACACATGTAGTTATGCCCAGGACACCAAAAAGATCTATGAGCAATATCAAACAGGATAATTGTTAATGGCATGCCTTGACTTTCGTTTTCCTCATTTAAGGCGTGCAAGATGGAGCTCCCATAAGTTGTAGCATGCATGAATCATGATTCATGGCATCCAAGTGTCTTTCTAAAAACAAAATAGAAAAAGAAGAGGAGAAGCGTGCACCATTAGGCATTCGGCGGCAGGTCATCGTCCTGCGTCCTCATGTGAGTCTGCATATATGTAAAGAGCTACTCATTAGGACATTTCTAGTCTAACTAGAATCTGAGCATGTGAGTCTATCAAGAGGAGTCACCAAGAGAGAAGTTAGCTGCTGGTATGACTGAAACAAGGCCAGACCTTTATGATAGTGTAGAGATGAGCTTCAGCCTTCTCCTTCTTCTTGTGCTCTCTCTTCTTGTTCTTTCTTCAACCTTTATCTCGTATAAGAACGGTTCAATCAATCACTATCTTCAACGAAAATACTAAGATGATACAAAGAAAAGGTGGAAAGTATACAAGAACTACTTACACGCAAATGCTCAAAGAATATCCTTCTCATCGACATTACACATTATTTTCTCCTTGTCACTCTCACGTATATAGACAAGCATATAGGCGTTCGAATACTTTGTGAATTTGAATGGTGTGTTATTGAAACCCAGGTTTATTTGAGGCAACTGTTCCATACAAAGAAGAAATAAGAAGAAAGTTAATAGAAGTCCACAAGTAATCGCATTGTAATTGAATGAACATTTGTTATAAAGAATGTTACCTCTTCCTCACCCCCCATACCGCTGCTCTTCAAGTGCCTTTTTAGTGTCTTCTTTTGTAACCCGCTCATCATCGAATTTGTACCGAAAACCAACCAGAAAAATTCATAGAGATGGCATCTGTAAAACATTTTCAAAGATATAGTAACTGGATGACAATGTGTTGTGCATAAGCAAAGAAAGTGATTCCATATGCCATCTGGTTAAATAAGATATTACTTGTGAAATATATACAATACTCAGTTCAATATCATGCACCATTGTTACATATATATCACGCCCATCCATTCTAGGCCCATATTGGCCCATATGTTGTATATATAAGAGAGACATCAAGTCTAATTGGGAGGTTATCTTCCCACAAATTATTCCAAGGTAACAAAGAAGATGGAGCATTTTAAGAATCACAAATATGTCTTAAGCTTAAAATGTTGGGCCACAATCAAAATAATGGTGCACTGATGAGAGAAAATTATTAAGGCAAACTACCGTAAGACACATCTACCAAAGATGAACTGAAACTCATAAGATGGAAACACACCACTGATCCGAGAGTGTCGGCCAAATGAAAGCATAGTAGTGACCACCATGTACTCCCCCACTATGAACAAGAACACTGAATGAAAAAAGACAGGCAACATCAGCATAGAAAAAATGGATCATTTCAGTATGCATCTTTGTCAAGAATACATGAATAATGTGAAATAAACTGTCAGAACAAAGAAGACAACAATTTTCTTTAAATTTGCACATTTTCCAACACAGCTTCACTATGTAGGGCAAAAGGATAATGTTGCATACATTCAATTTATTGGCCAATTTCTACACTCGGGTTCTTACGTATTACATGAACCGAGATCGCGTCTAGAAAAATGCTGAAACTTAAAGGAAAAGTGCTACAATTGGTTGGAATTTCACATTTCTATATACATGAATTAGATTTCTCCATTATAGTTGTTGCACCTATATACCATTCAAAGAATTGGAACAAGATATGACAAATAAATTACCGTGAAGCGTATAGAGGTTTCTAATACTTGATCCGCATCCGGAGAAAGATATTTTCCATTGTCTCTATCAAGATCAAGTTGAAGAGGAAACTCATAGCGGTCATTAATCTGCAGATGTAGGTAGTTCTTCATCACGAATCCTAGATAATCTTATTAACCATTTCTTAAACAAAAGACATCTAATGTTAATTGTTGAGGAAGCCACACATAGACAACAGAAAACTGAATTAGGCAAACAAGAACATGAAACAGATAATCCTAACAAAGAAAGAACCAGAGCTACAAAAGACATCTAATGTGAAATATAATTTATGAATCATGCACAGTACATTGTAAAGGAATATAACTTATTTTCCTTTTCATGAAGTAACCCTTCATAATGTAGAAGACTATAGCAATTAATATTTAACTGCAATCTAAAGCTAAAAAGATTTAATATCTGGAAACCATAGTACAAAATCAGTTTTCAGATCACTTATGCTCGCCAACTACAGAGAGAAGCTTGATGCGACTTATGCTTACCTGAGCCACTAATGGGCTTATCACCTGATCCTGATCATCTCAACACAACCAGGATTTGCCGTCGCTGGGAGCCGCCACCATCGAGCCGGTCGACGGATCTGGCCACCCCGAGCTTGCCGTTGACGGATCCGGCCGCCCCGAGCTCACCCATCGACGAATCCGGCCGCCCCAAGCTCGCTATCGACAGATCCGGTCGCCCTGAGCTCACCACCGACGGATCCACTCGCCTAGACCTAGGAGTGTCATCGGGGGTTGTCGCCGCTCGTGCTCAGGGGAGGGAGCAGCTTGCCTGCTGCCTTAGAGGGAGTGGCCACCCCACCACAGAGAGGGAGCGCCGGGAGAGATGGAGGGATTGAGCACCGGCGGGAGAGAGGGAGGGTGCATCGGGGAAGATCCTGGTGGCGTCGAGAGGGGGAGAGAGCGTAGAGGAGAGAAAGAGAGGGGAGGGGAAGAGTCGCCCTGGCCGCTGCTCTGAAGATATTTTTCGACTGTGCTTTGGAATATATAGTGAGAGTTATTTGTAGGGGCGGCTGGTGATTGAGCTGCCCCTACAAATAGAAACACCAGGGGCGGCTGGTGAGTGAGCCGCCCCTATAAATCAGGCATATTTGTAGGGGCGGCTGGTATCACTAGCCGCCCCTGCTGTTTCATTTGTAGGGGCGGCTAGTCTCTAGGCTCCCGAGCACGCCACTGTAGGGGCGGCTCTATCACCAGCCGCCCCTAAAAAAAATTTATCCCGTTGCTACAAACCGTTTTTCAAGTAGTGCTTGTTACTTGAGCGGGAAAAATATGGAGACTATGACGGAGAGCTGCGTGTATTTGCACTAAGAAATACGCATTAACAAGATGAAAATGAAAAAGTTTGTTACCATGCCAGGAGCCCAGGAGTACACGCACCCACAGGCCACAACACTAAACGCTGTAGATTGTGACTTAGGCAGATGAAAACAACAACAAAAAAACAAAGAAACGCATACGCTAATAATAAGTGACCTGCGCCAGCATGAATCCAAAGGTCTGCTCCCCTATAAATCGATTTGTATGGGCGGTTGGTACTGTAGCCGCCCCTACAAATCGATTTATAGGGGCGGTCTGGGAACACCACCGCCCCTACAAATCGATTTGTAGGGCTGACTCTGCATCAACCGCCCCTACAAATCATTTTTCCACAAAAAAATTAAATTTACAAATATAAATCAGAAGACAACCATGCAAATATAGATCGAATGAGAACTCATCTGTTTCTACTTCTCTCTCGATCTCTATAATTGGAAGACAACCATCTCAATTGCTATTTGGTCATCTCAAGTAACAAAAGAAAAAGAAGATCAATAAATTACCGTGCATGTGACAACTATCATTCATCGAAAATAATGTGAGCCTTTGCATTCGGATGAGGTGTAAATCCATCAAGTTTATACTAGATACATGACATCCTAAGAGGCGAGTGATTAGATGAGTTTATCTTAGCGATATACACACATGTAGTTATGCCCTGGACACCAAAAAGATCTATGAGCAATATCAACGGGATAATTGTTAATGGCATGCCTTGACTTTCGTTTTCCTCATTTAAGGCGTGCAAGATGGAGCTCCCACAAGTTGTAGCATGCATGAATCATGATTCATGGCATCCAAAGTGTCTTTCTAAAAACAAAATAGGAAAAAGAAGAGGAGAAGCGCACCATTAGGCATTACGGCAAGGTCATAAATCCTGCGTCCTCATGTGAGTCTGCATATATGTAAAGAGCTACTCATTAGGACATTTCTAGTCTAACTAGAATCGAGCATGTGAGTCTATCAAGAGGAGTCACCAAGAGAGAAGTTAGTCATTTGGTATGATCTGAAACAAGGCTGGACCTTTATGATAGTGTAGAGATGAGCTTGACCTTCTCCTTCTTCTTGTGCTCTCTCTTCTTGTTCTTTCTTCAACCTTATCTCGTATAAGAACGGTTCAATCAATCACTATCTTCAACGAAAATACTAAGATGATACAAAGAAAAGGTGGAAAGTATACAAGAACTACTTACACGCAAATGCTCAAAGAATATCCTTCTCATCGACATTACACATTATTTTCTCCTTGTCACTCTCACGTATATAGACAAGCATATAGGCGTTCAATACTTTGTGAATTTGAATGGTGTGTTATTGAAACCAGGGTTTATTTGAGGCAACTGTTCCATACAAAGAAGAAATAAGAAGAAAGTTAATAGAAGTCCACAAGTAATCGTGCATTGTAATTGAATGAACATTTGTTATAAAGAATGTTACCTCTTCCTCACCCCCATACCGCTCTTCAAGTGCCTTTTTAGTGTCTTCTTTTGTAACCCGCTCATCATCGAATTTGTACACGAAAACCAACCGAGAAAAATTCATAGAGATGGCATCTGTAGAAACATTTTCAAAGATATAGTAGCTGGATGACAATGTGTTGTGCATAAGCAAAGAAAGTGATTCCATATGCCATCTGGTTAAATAAGATATTACTTGTGAAATATATACAATACTCAGTTCAATATCATGCAACAATTTGTTATATATATCACGCCCATCCATTCTAGGCCCATATTGGCCCATATGTTGTATATATAAGAGAGACATCAAGTCTAATTGGGAGGTTATCTTCCCACAAATTATTCCAAGGTAATAAGAAACATGGAGCATTTTAAGAATCACAAATATGTCTTAAGCTTAAAATGTGGGCCACAATCAAAATAATGGTGCACGACGAGAAAATTATTAAGGCAAACTACCGGAAGACACATCTACCAAAGATGAACTGAAACTCATAAGATGGAAACACACCACCGATCCGAGAGTGTCATTAAATGAAAGCATAGTAGTGACCACCATGTACTCCCCACTATGAACAAGAACTTTGAATGAAAAAAGACAGCAACATCAAGCATAGAAAAAATGGATCATTTTCGTATGCATGTTGTCAAGAATACATGAATAATGTGAAATAAACTGTCGAACAAAGAAGACAACAATTTTCTTTAAATTTGCACATTTTCCAACACACTTCACTATGTAGGGCAAAAGGATAATGTTGCATACATTCAATTTATTGGCCAATTTCTACACTCGGGTTCTTCTCGTATTACATGAACCGAGATCGTCATCTAGAAAAAAGTAACCTGAAACTTAAAGGAAAAGTGCTACTTTGGTTTGAATTTCACATTTCTATATACATGAATTAGATTTCTCCATTATAGTTTGTTGCACCTATATACCATTCAAAGAATTGGAACAAGTATATGACAAATAAATTACATTGTGAAGCGTATAGAGGTTTCTAATACTTCGATCTGCATCTGGAGAAAGATATTTTCCATTGTCTCTATCAAGATCAAGTTGAAGAGGAAACTCATAGCGGTCATTAATCTGCAGATGTAGGTAGTTCTTCATCACGAATCCTAGATAATCTTATTAACCATTTCTTAAACAAAAGACATCTAATGTTAATTGTTGAGGAAGCCACACATAGACAACAGAAAACTGAATTAGGCAAACAAGAACATGAAACAGATAATCCTAACAAAGAAAGAACCAGAGCTACAAAAGACATCTAATGTGAAATATAATTTATGAATCATGCACAGTACATTGTAAAGGAATATAACTTATTTTCCTTTTCATGAAGTAACCCTTCATAATGTAGAAGACTATAGCAATTAATATTTAACTGCAATCTAAAGCTAAAAAGATTTAATATCTGGAAACCATAGTACAAAATCAGTTTTCAGATCACTTATGCTCGCCAACTACAGAGAGAAGCTTGATGCGACTTATGCTTACCTGAGCCACTAATGGGCTTATCACCTGATCCTGATCATCTCAACACAACCAGGATTTGCCGTCGCTGGGAGCCGCCACCATCGAGCCGGTCGACGGATCTGGCCACCCCGAGCTTGCCGTTGACGGATCCGGCCGCCCCGAGCTCACCCATCGACGAATCCGGCCGCCCCAAGCTCGCTATCGACAGATCCGGTCGCCCTGAGCTCACCACCGACGGATCCACTCGCCTAGACCTAGGAGTGTCATCGGGGGTTGTCGCCGCTCGTGCTCAGGGGAGGGAGCAGCTTGCCTGCTGCCTTAGAGGGAGTGGCCACCCCACCACAGAGAGGGAGCGCCGGGAGAGATGGAGGGATTGAGCACCGGCGGGAGAGAGGGAGGGTGCATCGGGGAAGATCCTGGTGGCGTCGAGAGGGGGAGAGAGCGTAGAGGAGAGAAAGAGAGGGGAGGGGAAGAGTCGCCCTGGCCGCTGCTCTGAAGATATTTTTCGACTGTGCTTTGGAATATATAGTGAGAGTTATTTGTAGGGGCGGCTGGTGATTGAGCTGCCCCTACAAATAGAAACACCAGGGGCGGCTGGTGAGTGAGCCGCCCCTATAAATCAGGCATATTTGTAGGGGCGGCTGGTATCACTAGCCGCCCCTGCTGTTTCATTTGTAGGGGCGGCTAGTCTCTAGGCTCCCGAGCACGCCACTGTAGGGGCGGCTCTATCACCAGCCGCCCCTAAAAAAAATTTATCCCGTTGCTACAAACCGTTTTTCAAGTAGTGCTTGTTACTTGAGCGGGAAAAATATGGAGACTATGACGGAGAGCTGCGTGTATTTGCACTAAGAAATACGCATTAACAAGATGAAAATGAAAAAGTTTGTTACCATGCCAGGAGCCCAGGAGTACACGCACCCACAGGCCACAACACTAAACGCTGTAGATTGTGACTTAGGCAGATGAAAACAACAACAAAAAAACAAAGAAACGCATACGCTAATAATAAGTGACCTGCGCCAGCATGAATCCAAAGGTCTGCTTCGCTTAGAATGTGCTCGAAGCTGGAGGGCGCGGGGTAGCTAGGAAGCTAGTATCCTTGACCATCTCTAATCATTCATGGGTGATTTGGCCAAGCATGAGAAAGGTTGAGGCATAAAATACTTCTTATGCATGGACGAATCATATAAGTTGTGTCCTCGTTTTTTAGTGGGTAAAACATATACCTGTGCGCGTGGAGTTTTTACTACTATTATTATTCGAATACCATGCTCTCCAACATAAACACGTTTTGTGACTTTGATCTTGCTTCAGAGTAGTGTGCATGATGAAAGCCTCGTGGAATATCGAGCCCCAAGCTTGCTTAGTTATTTATGCACATCAACCATGCTATACTTGGAAATTAGATGACAAAAAATCTTTACTTATTGCATAAATGCTTTTATGCGAAAACTAGCCTTTATTCCTTGCTAAAGCCATTTGCATGATCCTTATTATTTAAATTTGGGTAGGACCTGAAAGTACCTTCTTGTACTCAAGATGCTACTCTAAGTTGTTTTGCAGGTGAGGATGCCCCTGTTTACGGTTTTTCCTATGCCCTAGATCCCTCGACAGACTATGAGTATTAGAGGGTCAAAATGATTTTCGTCGACATGGCCACCATACCTAATGAGGGAGTGTCGCGGATTTCTTGACGATAAATACCATTCAGGATGGTTCTCTTACTATCCGTATGTGCTCTTCTTCGTGGAGAAGAAGGGCATGCTTGTTTGCGAGGCATTATACTGCCTTGCTAGACTAGAATAGCAAGTTGAGTGTTATGTTCGAGTATCAAGCAAGTTATCCTTGAGGCTTGTACAGACGAAACTTGTATCGCTACCTAAGAGAGCTAATTAGGCTTTCCTAGACTGGCAAAGGTCCTTGTTACCAATGCCACTGAGACAAGACAAGCTTTGAAAAAACAACCAAACACGTCCAAACTTGCTGAGGCTGCTGCCGACGAGGGCAGAACGGCGCGCATCGAAGGCGGAAGGAAAGATCTGCCTCAATACGTGGGGCCTTGGTAGATATGGGCTGGAAGCCCAGAAATAGATCACCTACATCTTAAGGCCCAGGAGTGGAGAGCCCACCTAAACCTTATCCCCGTCGTCCTCCTGTCCCCTCCATTCAAATCCTCGTCTCCCAGCGCAGCGATTCCCATCGCAGCCTCCAATGGCGCTTCCTCCTCCTCATCGCTTGCTGCCGCGCTCTTCCAGCTTTACGAGCAGCGTCATCACCCCCGCGTCCCCACACAGTGGCAGTCACAGACCCAATACGTTCGTACCAAACGCCTCCACCACTACCGCCACCGCGGCGCAGCTCTCCCTGCTCCGCGCCCACGCCCGCGCCGGCCGGATGCGGCCCGCGCAGGAGGTGTTCGACGCAATGCCAGATCGAGGGAGGTCCCTTGTCGCCTGGACCACGCTCATGTCCGGGTACGCCACCCACGGTCCAGCCTCCGAGGCGCTCGAGCTGCTCCTTTGCATGCTCGGTCTTCTCGTCAGACCCGACGCCTTCGTCTTCTCTGTCGCGTTACGCGCCTGCGCCGCCGTCGGGAGCCTTCGATTCGGCAGGCAGCTCCATGGCGCCGTCGCCAAGCTCGGGTACGTTGGCGTAGACCTCTTCGTGGCCAACGGCCTCGTCACCATGTACTCGAGCTGCCAGTCCCTCCGTTGCGCCGAGAAGGTCTTCGGCAGTATCGCCTCTCCGGACCTGGTTTCCTGGACATCCATGCTCAGTGCATACACTGAGAACGGATGTGACGCCGAAGCACTGATGCTGTTCATGGAAATGATCCGTGATGGCGTCGCTTGCGATGCTTTTACACTGTCGGTGGCACTCAGGGCAGCTTCGAGTTTGGGCCATGTGGGATTGGGCCATCAGCTACACTGCTGCATGATCAAGATGGGTTTGGTCGGCAAGGAATTCCTGGATAATTGTCTGATCGGATTCTACGGACGGTCTGGTGAACTGCAGCTGATGCGAAACGTGTTCAATGAGATGAATGGCAAAGATTTGGTTTCTTGGAACACCATAATCCAGTGTTATGCAGAAAACTTGTGCCATGAAGAAGCCTCAGCTCATTTTCGTGCTATGATGTTTGAATTCGCAGAATGCGATGAGTTTACGCTGGGCAGCATTCTTCATGTTGTTACCAGAACTGGTGCTTTTGGTCATGGTATGGAAATACATGGCTACCTCATCAGAGCCGGTTTGGACTCTGACAAGCACGTCATGAGTGCTCTCATTGATATGTATGTCAGTTGGGCTACTCTTCGTAAGAGGTACCGGGTGTTTCCTTTGAGAATGTTAAAATATTATCTGACAGTGCAGGGCAAGCTGGATCAATTCATCGTGGCAAGCAGTCTGAAGTCATGTGCTTCTGGTCTAGATCTGGTAGCAGGGAGGATGTTGCATGCTTGCATTTTAAAGTCTGATATGAATCCAGATTCTTTTGTTACTAGTTCGTTGGTTGACATGTATGCTAAATGCGGTGCTCTGGATGAATCAAATCTTCTGTTTTCAAGAACCAAGAATCCAGGTACAGCTGCGTGGTCTGCTGCTATCTCAGGAAACTGTCTGAATGGCCAGTACGGAATAGCAGTGCATTTGTTTAGGAGTATGCAGTCAGAGCATGTGCAACCTAACGAATTCACCTACACCGCTATACTTACGGCATGCATGGCTCTTGGAGATACTGTAAGTGGTATGGAGATCCACAGCAACTTGATTCGAAATGGCTATGGAACCAACACCTCTGTCCTGAAAAGTTTGATTACCTTTTACCTAAGACAAGGTCGGTACCACCAGGCTCTGAAACTGTGCTTAGCACTCTCAAACCATGATATTTCTTGGGACACACTGGTCGAATCATTTTCTCAGGTTGACCATCATGTTGGAATAGTTTATCTTTTTCATGTTATCCAACGTTGTGGCGCAAACCTTGACTACCATACTGCACATCTCATCTTGAGTTCGTGTGGGAAGCTGGGACTTCTTGAGGAAGGGTTGCAAGCACATGCCTACATGACCAAGTGTGGCCTTGCTTCCACTGCTTGTACCAACAGCTACCTCATCGACATGTACTCCAGTTGTGGTAGCCTTAGGCATGCGTTCGATGCCTTCAACTATATGCCTAACAAGGATGCATCTTCCTGGACGTCAATAGTGGCGGCAAACGTCGAGAATGGCTGCCCAGAGACTGCCATTCGCCTGTTTTCACAGATGCAGAAGGAGAAGTGCCGTCCGACACCGGAGGCATTTTTATCTGTGCTGAAGGCCTGCGCGAGAACTGGCCTAGTAAATGAAGCATTCAGGTTTTTTGCGTCCATGACGGAGGTTTACAAGATACAGCCCTCGGAGGAGCATTATTCCCACATGATTGAAGTCTTGAGTCGTGCGGGGATGTTCAAGGAGGCAGAGCATTTCATCGACAGTGTCGTTCCTTCTGAATCTGTCGCATCGGCCTGGAGTTTGCTTTGTGCTGCTGCGAAACAGAACGGAAATGATAAGACGGTAGAGCTTGCAGGAGACAGACTAGCAAGGCTTCCTGGTGGCTGCTGAGTGTTGAGCAATGCTTCACTTTGTATGATGAACCTGTCCATCATTTACATGTAAAACTCTAGCACTACTAAAACTCAAGGAGTATAGAGTATACTCTTGGCACCGAGCCACTGACATGTGAAGTGAATACTGTAATTGGAGGTGGGTCTTGTACTATTGTAAATCCAATACAGATTCATACAAGATTTACTGGAGTAAAACTCTTAGAGCAATCCACTTGTTCCATAGTCTAAAAGAACCTTGGTGTGCATGATTGACGTTTATAAGAAGTGAGTCCAATTCAACCAGTTGGGTGGAACGTGCGGGTACTTGTTCTCTTAATAAAAAACTGTCTAATTTTTTTCTAGATTTGATCTTTTTTATTGACGTTTACGGGAGTACGTTAACTCATATACTACTATTGTTTATCTATAAGTAGCTAAATAATTGCTCCGTTTAACCTAAAAGACAGAAATTGAGCTTCTCTAGAAGTGAACCAATTCTAAATTTGACAAGGTTTAGAGCATCTCCAATTGTTTTTCTTAAACTTGCTCTTTAAATCCTCGTTTGAAGAGTTATTTGAATAAAAACCGCTCTATTCTTAAACTCGCTCTATAAATACTCGTTTGAAGAGTCATTTGAATAAAAATCACTCTATATATCTTTTCACCCTCTAATAGTTTCTCTGTATCTTGTGCGTACTTTGGACAAACGGCCCACTCGCCATCTTTAGCTAACGATAAACCACTAATAAAAGATGGCAATATTTGGAGAACTAATTGAAGAAGCTCTTGGAGGACTCTTTTTTACCAAAAATTCTATTTCTATCGGTACAAAAGAATATATAAGAGGCTCTTGACTCTTATAAAAATTAGTATCAACATTTGTCGTATCTTTAAATAAGTCTATTATGAAAATATATTTCATAATTAATTAATCTAGTGGTATTAAATATCATAATATTTATTACCTTTTTATATATTTGATTAAATTTGAAATAATTTGACTCCTCCATAAATAAGATTTACGTTCTTTTTGGACTAGAAGTAACTTTACGAAACCAATACTATTGGTCCTACCAAAAAGTTGGTGTACCTATCAAAACCGTTGCCATGGTCTTTGTTTTTTTTCTTAGAATTAGTTACTCGGTGCTTGAAATTTGTGTTTATCCATGGATCACCAAAACTTATTCTACAAATTTGAATTTAAGGAATGGAGGATTTTAGGGTATGAGGCTTAACAATTGTCACAGAGCTTCGAAGGATCACTAGGTAGGTCACCAACCGACAACTGTGGTAGTGAACAGGAAGGCATCCTACCGTGGTGGTGGACGACTGTTGGGTGGTGGTGGTGGTGGCATTGATAGCATTGAAGGCCAATGAGTTTGCCTCAATGTTGGAGGTAGCATTAAGCCATTCGAGCTGGCAGGGAGGAGATAGGGAGAGGGAGCTAAGGCTAAAGTAGTTGGCTAAGGAGGGAGAGGCGACAAATTGGACGATTACGATGAATTGCGCCATCACTGGCTATGCCGATAACGAAGCTAGAGCGAGAAGAGAGACCGTCATCTGTTGTGGAGATTCAACCATACTCATAGGTATGGGATTCCATGAGTGGCTTTATTCATTAGTGTCAAGAATTCAAGAGACTCTATTATGCAATCCAACATACAAACACAGGTGCTATGTAAAATTTCATTCATAAGCATAAATACATAATTTTATTTGTTAGACAACGTGTCGCGAGTGAATATTTACTCTACCTATAACTCATCCGATTGTCGATATTCCTACTCTATTAGGGAGAGGAAGGAGACAAAGGCCCTGTTCGCTTCGCTGAAAAAACAAGCCAAACATTGTTCCGACTGAAAAAAACAAGCTGAAAAGTACGGATTATAAGACAAGCGAACATGGCCAAAGTAAGAAGAAGAAAAAGAAAAGAAAGCCGAAGTGAGAGAGAAGAGGTGAGACCCATCCATCCTTAAAAAAGTTACTAATAAGGCTAGTTTAGGATATTTTATAAGAGTTTCATAAGCAAATAAGATATTAATTTAGCAAAATATGCTTACCTGGCACAATACTATTGAAGAGAGATAATCAAAATTTTATAGGAACAAAATAAATTTATAGGATATAATCATTCCACATATAATATAACACATGAGTTTTAGAAACTGCCAAAGTGGGACACGAAATTTCAACTAAGCCTCAAACACAAAATTTTAAGCGAGAAGAGGCTACTGACCTTTTCTTTTTCTATAATTGTTGTCATGGCTTAATCTCGTCCACGTGGACAGTAGTACCACGAGTAATTAATAATCAAAATTAAACTATTCGTGCCGTGAAAGCCGTCGAGTCTCCGACGAGGGCGACGAGGAGGAGGTCGCTGCACTTAGGAAAACACGCCGTCTCACATTATCTCGGTCCCGTATCCCAAGAATCAACAGTGGAGAGTTGAAATCACCATGACCATGAGTTAAAATTCATCAAGTAGTAGTGTATTACTGGAATAAAGAATACTGGCAAGGTTAGACGCTGGGCCTGGCGGCCGAGAACGAGTTGGCCGTCCGGCTTGCCGGCCCGGAAGACGTGCGAGCACGCACGCACGGTCCAGGCCTCCAACCACCGCAGGTAGAGTGGCAAACGCGACGCCCGCACGCCAAACGGCACCGCACCGCACCGCACGTCCGCACCGGTACAACTCCGGCCGGGCAGCCGGCCGGCGGAAGCCGCGAAACCAAGCCCGGGTCAACGGCCGACAGCCCACTGTCCCAGAAGAGAGACGAAGCCCATAAAAAAGAAGAGGGGCTCACACCGCTCACACACACACGCACACCGCTTCGTCCTCCTACCCCCCATCCCCGACCCGACCCCACCCAGACCCTCGCATCCTCCGATCCCATCCCATCTCAATTCCCATTCCCACTCGCCGTCGCCGCGGGTCGCGCACTCCAGCTCCAGCGCGCCGCGCGGTGCTGCTCTCCCCGCCCATGTGACGCGAGTCGCGCCCCCACCCCAGTCAGCAGTCCCAGACCCCAATCCGCGGCGCCGGGCGGGGAACCCGGAGCGGGCAATAAAAATCCGAGGATTCCGTTCCCCGTGGCGGGGATGGGGCAGGAGGGGATGGGGTACAACAGCAAGGGGGGAGGAGGAGGAGGCGGCGGCGGAGGGCTGCCGATGACGGCGCCGCGGCCGCGGGGCGCGTCGCCGCTCCACCACCACAGCCGGTCGCGCAAGATCCACCGCACTTTCAACAACCTCAAGATTACCGTGCTCTGCGGCCTCGTCACCATCCTCGTCCTCCGGGGCACCATCGGCCTCAACCTCTCCCTCCCCTCGCAGCCCTCCGACGCCGACGCGCTCGCGGACGCCAAGGCCGTCGAGGACATCGACCGCATCCTCCGCGAGATCCGCTCCGACTCCGGGCCCGACCCCGACGACGAGGGCGACTTCAGCGCCTCCTCCGGGTTCAACGCCACCGCGCTCAGCGCCACCGAGGCCGCCGCGGCGTACGCTGCCGCGGTCGGCAAATACGCGCTCGGCCCCAAGATCTCCGACTGGGACGCGCAGCGGCGACGGTGGCTAGCACAAAACCCGGGCTTCTCGGCCACCGTTGCCGGGGGCAAGCCCAGGATTATGCTCGTCACCGGTTCGCAGCCGGGGCCCTGCGACAACCCGCTCGGCGACCACTACCTGCTCAAGACTACCAAGAACAAGATTGATTACTGCCGCCTTCATGGCATCGAGATTGTCCACAACCTCGCGCACCTTGACAACGAGCTCGCGGGATACTGGGCCAAATTGCCGCTGCTCCGCCGCCTCATGCTCTCCCACCCGGAGGTCGAGTGGATCTGGTGGATGGACAGCGACGCGCTCTTCACCGACATGGCGTTCGAGCTGCCCCTGTCGCGCTATGATGGCCACAACCTCATCATCCACGGCTACCAGGACCTCCTCTTCGAGAAGCACTCCTGGATTGCACTCAACACCGGCAGCTTCCTCTTCAGAAATTGCCAGTGGTCGCTTGACCTCCTGGACGCGTGGGCGCCCATGGGCCCCAAGGGCTTCATCCGTGACCAGGCCGGCAAGGTACTCACGGCCAACCTCAAGGGCCGGCCAGCATTCGAGGCCGATGACCAGTCGGCACTGATTTACCTCTTGCTCTCGCAAAAGGACAAGTGGATGGACAAGGTGTTCATTGAGAATTCTTACTACTTGCATGGCTTCTGGGCTGGGCTGGTGGACAAGTATGAGGAGATGATGGAGAATCATCACCCAGGCCTCGGTGACGAGCGGTGGCCTTTTGTGACTCACTTTGTTGGGTGCAAGCCATGTGGGAGCTATGGGGATTACCCAGTGGAGCGCTGCCTCAGGAGCATGGAGCGAGCGTTTAATTTTGCTGACAACCAGGTGCTTCGGCTATATGGTTTCTCACACAAGGGGCTGGAGAGCCCCAAGATCAAGAGAACCAGGGATCAGACAACCAGACCGATTAATGATGTGGAGAACTTAGATATGAAAGCCAAAATATCCACGATTTCCTGAAAGTTCAGATGAGAGTTGGTGGTTTGGCAATTGCATACTTGCTTTGGCTATCAACAAGGTCAGAGCATTTTGTGATATGGGGGATATGGTTGTTCTAGTTTCCACTCTCTTGCTCTCTCTTTCCTTTTTGTTCACCAATCTTTATTGTTATGTGACAGCTAGAGATTGCAAGCTTTGTTTATTATGGAGTTAAACACGATAGGAGCTCAAATCTGATGGAAATAGTCTCGCTTTTGTACTCAATGCCATTTCATTTTTTTGTGCTAGGTTCTTGCGGAACATGCATCACTGATATGTGGAGTTTGTGCATGCTAGTAGACTAGTTGTTCTCTATTTAGTCATTACCTTTCTTATCTTCCATGGTTGAATTTATGAAGCCTATTGCTAACTAAATGTACCTAAGCATACATTAAGATTTTTCTGTCTACTTTCTGCCATATGATTCAAAATTTACTGATTATTTCAATGTGTCAAGTACTCCACAATGTATCCTGATTTAGTGTTGCATCTTCATTTGGTGGCATTTTAGCACTGACATCTTTGATGCCTGATATTGGTAATTTAGTACAAAATTATCCATGGCTTTGCAACTTTTCTGCCATTTCCCTTTTGAACTGGAATTAGCATTCTGACAGTTATTCTGAAGTAGCAAAGTACTATGAAAGGAAGGTAGCACGTCAAACCCTTGTATGAATTTTGAATAGCCATAAATCATAAGGTAAAAGAAACTGGTACTTAGTGCCAATGGTTTTGTTAAGTCAACATGTCATCTTGTTTGTCTCCAGCATCAATTCCTAAACCCTAAAGTGCAACTTAAAGGAGGAAATAATCATAGCATCTTACAGCCTCTTGTTACTATGTTTTTCTGTGATTTGTACTTTTCATAGATTGGTGACTCGCTGCTGTGTTGTTGGAGAAAAAATTATTTTCTTCTTTTATTCAGACATTCAACCTAGTATTTGGAAGCATGCTATGGTTTCTTCGAAGGGTCTAATGTGTGATGTTGTCATGGTTACTTTGTAAATGTTAATGTATACAATTCTTCATATGTGTGACTCATTGAATATTTCATCCGTTAAGATGTTACAGAGGTTGCTAATTGTAGGATTGCTTCTACAGTTCTAAAGCAATTTTTTTATTCTGAAGAATAATTTATGTTGAACGTTTTCTTATGCTGTTTGATTTTGTTCTTTGTGCTGCTAGACATTTACTTCACTGTTATGATTTAGGTAGTAAAGGTGATGAAAATGTGGTTTCTCTACTAGTATATTCACACCCAAGATTAATGTTGGAGATAGTATATTCACACCCAAGATTAATGTTGGAGATACATGTAGCTGCCAAGTTGCTACTTATTTCTATCTGTTATAAGGTTTGGATATATTGTCTGTTGCTACTTATTTCTTCATGTGATTTGGAGAAACTGTATGCTAATAGTTTTTAGATGACATGCCTGATCATGAACATTAGTTGGATGCCCTTGTTATAGAGGCTGTGTTGAGATTTTGAAGCAGCCATAATCACACTTGTATCTTACTCCCTCCGTTCCAAATTATAAGTCATACCAACTTTCTTGAAGAGTCAAAACATATCTAAGTTTGACCAAAATTATATAGAGAATTACAAATAATATTTATGACATCAAATGTTATTATTTGGTATCATAAATGTTATTATTTTATTATATAAATTTGGTTAAACTTGAGATGCTTTTGGAATGACTCATAATGGGATGGAGGGAGTACTAGTTTTCTAGAGTCATGTTACTTGCTGGGTTTGCTGATGCTTCATAGACTTGCTACTGTTTTAAGTTATCATTCCTTAACTACAACATGCTATTAAAAGCTTAAATCTGAAGAACTGTGTAGTACCGTTTTTCAACGAGATTGCTCAATGAGTAGTTATGAACTCATTAAGGATTTGAATCCCTGTTTGCACATTCAAAACGTTTCTTTGGTTGTTTAGTTGGTTACTTCTGGCTGATTTAAGCTTGATATAGTTTTTTTTTAACAAATTTGAAATATGACGCTGTTGCTTGCTTTGCGTCCTACTTTATTGGCTACAAAATGTTAGGAGCACTGGCAATTCACCGAAATATAAGATAATTTCACAATTAGAGGTGGTGCTAGATAGTGTGCCAGAGATCTTATGCCTTGAAAGTCTGATTGAGAACATTCACGAATTAGGATTGGAGTGTAATTGATCATGAATTTCTTGGACAATATAACCAACTTGAAAGTATTACCAATGAATCTATTGTTGCATATTATGTGCTGTAAGCAAGCACCAAGCAGGCATACATATAATTGTAAGACATTTTAACTTTTTTAGATACGTTGTTTTTGCTATTAGACATTATACTAAGGGTATAGCAAAAGCGACATATTTAGAAAAGCTAAAATATCTTATAGTTTGAAATGGAGGAAGTACTAATCAATAGTCAAAGTTTAGAATGTTCAACTTACATTTTAAAATGGAGGGAATCCATAAACAAACAGGAAGAATATGAACATACGAAAGTAGCTTATACTCGGACTAGGGATCCAAAATTCAAGTTTTCTAAGCACATATAGATGAATTGGCTAGGGTTTTGAAAACTGAGAGCGCCGCAGTTTGTTGTTGCTGCTGCTGCTGCTGATCCACGAAGCTGCTTCCTCGTCGCAACTGGATCAGGCTTGATCGTGCAGGACTGCAGGCCACCCGTTCCTTTGGATTGATCAGATAAATTAGTCAACCAGGGGAGCTGACCTGATCATGGACGCAACGTGGACTGAACGATGACACACATTTCTGATGATAACAGAAAATTAATGGATTAATCAAATGAACCGGATCAAGATCTGGCCATCCGCTGCAACTACTGCTGTATGAATGTTTTGTTTTACTTGAGGGGTTTGTCCGCCTGCAGGTATATACCCTCTTTGTCACGGAGATTTGGGACATGGATCTCAAGGAGCATTGACAGTAAGATCTGTGAAGACCTGACCATGTGCGGCTCTGCTCCTGTAACGTTGTCCTACTAAACCCGTGTACGGTCTGAGAAGACGACCGAACCATGTGCGGCTCTATGGGATTCATGACTTTTCACCACCATATATTTTCGGGTTAATTGGATCTATGCCATTATAATTTTTTCGTTTTTGAAGAACGCTATTACTATTCGTCTATTTAGAAACATGTCATTATAATTTTTCGTTTCCCGCAAAAATGACACTGAATACGTATGGACACAGTCTGGACCCAGCTGCAGACATATACGAAGACGTATACTTCATCTCCCCTGTCACTGACACGCGGGCCCCACATGTCATCTTCTTCTTCCCCCTCTCCTCATCTCTCTCCATCCCGACGTGGCCACGGCCACGACGAGCAGCAGCAGCAGCACGCCGGTAGCCCACGAGCAGCAGCAGCAGCAGCACGCATACCAGAGGTGGTCGGCGGCCGTCGGGCGCTTGCCGAACTTGGTGTTCCAGTCACCGAGGAAGGCCGGCGAGTGGCGGAGGAGGAGGAGCGGTCCACGGCGAACTCACTGGTGGGGCCCATGATGCCGAGAAGGGTACTGGTCGCGGCTGTTGCTGCGCAGAGCGGAACTTGGAGACGGCTGCAAGATTCGGTGAGGATGGAAGGAGGTGCTCTAGGCGCGGATTGATGCCAAAGAGCTGCTGCTTGGATGCGTCGTCTCCTTGCGATGCCAACGGAGGAAGGGGCGAAGTGAACGGTGGTGTCTCGGGGCTGATCGAAGAGCTCGACCCCGGTGCGGCCATGGCGGTGGCGGCGCTTGGGAGAGCGCGGCAATGGCGCTGTGGGCATAGATCGACGACAAGAAGCAGCGGGGCGGTCTCGTGGTGTCGTTGCGGTGCCAACGGTGGAGCGTATGAAACCGGAGGTGGTCTGTGGTGGGAGGTCGGGGAGCTCGGGCTAGGCCCGACAATGGTGACGCGGCGGCTTGGCGCTCGGGATGGAGAGAGAATCGGAGAGAGAGAGATTCGGAGAAGAGGAGGAAGAAGATGACATGTGGGGCCCGCATGTCAGTGACAGGGGAGATGAAGTATACGTCTTCGTATACGTCTGCAGCTGGGCCCAGGCTGTGTCCATACGTATTCAGTGGCATTTTTGTGGAAAACGAATAATTGTAATGGCATGTTTCCAAATAGGCGAATAGTAATGGCGTTCTTCAGAAACAAAGAAATTATAATGGCATAGATCCAATTAACCCTATATTATATAATAAGATTACAAAAAGAGATTAGTTTAATCTTGGTTAGTTTGTACTCCCTTTTACCTCATTTTCTTTACGTCGAGGTTCAAAAAAGACTTTCAAAGTTTTTTTATTACTACTCTCTTAGAATATAATTGATTCTACGAGCTAGTTAGATAACCATTGATTCGGGTTCAAGTGATCGACTTTGGCATAGATGCTTGTTTATAGCAGTAGAATTGCATGCTTGTATTACTAGAGGTGAGTGTGTGTGCGCTTATGCGGTGAACGTCTACATTTAAACTGTGATTCGTATAGGGAAGAAAAAAAATATTAACCTATTTGACACAACTTGTTATTGTGTATATATTTTTTCTTGAAAAGCTTATAAAAGCTTATTGATGAAATCCTACTACTTGACACAACTTTACTTAGTATGTCAAAGGATTGAGGAATAAGTTGTGTTAAACAACACCATCATTGTTTGTCTTATGTACCCTACTTCTTGCCTGAGCATGTTCTCTCAAAGAGTATTTAGGAATTTGTAACGGCATGTTAAGTGAAACTTCAATCCGATAAGATTGAGAGGGATTTTGATGTGTAGAGGATGAAATTCCCCTGAGGGCCTGTTTGGAACGTAGGAATTTTACAGGAATCTCGCAGGAATTTCACAGGAATCAGTTCAATTTCACAGAAAAAACGCAGGAACAGGAATTTTTTTCCGCAATTCAAACAGGCCCTCAGGATTAGAGCTAATCGAACAAACCCTACCGGAGAAGTCGACCCTAATACGTCCATTTGAAACATGGCATTGGTTGTTGCCAGCTAAAACTTTTCGGCATGTTTTGCTTGATAAGGGTTTTCTGAAGAAAGTTAAAATTTGAAAAAAAGATCATTCTTTATTTACGTTGATTTATTTATTTGCAAGAAATTTGCAGCTCGGCCTATGTTGAAGCAGAAGACAATGTCACAACTGGAGGTGGTGCAATGGTGCCTAGTGTGCTAGGGAGTACGAAACCTCTCACATGTTCTGAAGTCCTGAATAAGAAAACTGTAGAAAAACCGACAACAGAAATTCAAGAAAAGAGAAACTAGAGCTAAGTAGTTTCTTCTACTCGGGTTAAATGTTATTTTAAAAAACTAAGTTTTTAGTGGCTTTGATGAGCTGGCACGGCTTTGGAAACTGATAGAACTGCATTTTCATCTTGCCGTTATTGATCCACGAATCTCCGTGTTGATTATTACTCGTAGATCAGTGAGTGCAGGGTACCTGTTTCCTTGGATGGTGCACATGTCTAAACAAGATAGGATGATTAATCCCATGTCCGGGACTCGAACTCGGGCGGAACCGCGGAAGAACACTCAGTTAGCTGTTTCTTTAGACTGTTTTGACATATTTAATCAATGAAAAGTCTGATTTCATTATGAGCATGACGTGATGCCAACGATGCATGCCTCACATCTTAACTGAAACGGAAAATTCCACAACTTAATTCTGTGTAGCGGATCAAAATCTCGCACTACACTGCTTGCTCAGGATTTAACATGCACTGATGCACGTTTTGTTGACATGATGACTTTGTCCCCTTGCAGCTAAATCCTCGCTGTCATGGAGACCTGAGGCATGGGTCTCAAGAAACATAAAAAGACTCTAAGGCCGTGTTTGATGCATGCGTATCCACTTCAATCCATATGTTGGAGTGGATTGGATTGTAATTTAGTTATGTGTTTTTGCGTTGCAGAGTGTGCATGCCGCACACACACAGATGAACCACATCAACTTGGGCTAGGTTTCACTCCAATCCACTTCAATCCACATGTGGATTGAGATGAATACATGCGCTTTCAAACAAGGCCTAATATGGATGTGCTTGCAATTTATAGAGAGAAATGCATATAAAAATACGCTAAACCCTCGCTGTCATGAATCCTATCTTGATGCTTGTTATGTACATGTTCACTATATGTTTTAGCAGCATAATTATTTTTATTCATACCATATGTGCTACTTGCAATCTAGCATTGACCTTGTATTCAAAGTATGGCAATGCAGTACCATCTTATTATTATACTTCGGAAATACTTCCTGCATAGCGTCCTTCTCCAGCGTGGTTGCTCATCCGTTCACCCCCTTCTCCAGCGTGCGCTCGTCAGGCTGCCGTGCCATTTCCTTTCCCCTGTCGCCGGCCACGCCGCGCGCCCCTCGCTCCCTACGCAGCTCACCTGCGTGGCAGCCACTTGCATCGCTCGATGTGGCTGCTCATCAGCCTGCCCCTTCCCCAATGCGCGCTCGTTGGGCTGCCGTGCCGTGCCCTTCCCCCCATCGCCGGCCATGCCGCGGACCCTCGCTCCCTGTGCCGCTCACCTGCATGGCAGTCACCTGCATCGCTCGCTCCCTCGCCATTCGTCCATCGCCGTGGGGCGCGCCGCTGACCCCACCATGGCCGCTGGGGCACACGTGTTGTGGCGCCTCATGTTGTACAAGTTGCATATGTTGCAAGTGTTTCAGAGGCATGTTGCAAGCTGTCGGTGTTTCGAGTAAACACCAACGAGTAAATTTGTGTTATTGCGCGTCTGGTCCGGATGGTGTGCTAAAAAGACATAAGGTTTATACTGGTTCAGGCAAAATGTCCCTACGTCCAGTTCGTGGCTCCTGCTCGTGTTATTTGCACTGAAAAAGTAGTAGTAGGGGTTACAAACGAGCGAGAGAGGGACAGATCCCAAGTTTCTGATGGAAAGGTCGAATGGGACTGAGAGCTTGATTGTTGCTAAGCTATGTGTGATGTGATGCGTGGTGTCTTGAATTGATCCGTCCCCTTAGTAGGGTGTCCTATCTTCCCTTTTATAGACCAAGGAGAAGCAGGGATTACAGATGAGAGAAAGAAGAAAAACCAGAGGCAAAGGAGATCCTTCAAAGATGCCGGGTCTTCCTTTTCCTCTGATCGAGCCCGCTGACACGGCAGACGGTGCCAGGGATAGCTCTATGCTAGGTGCATGTCCGCTGATCCTGATAGGGTCGCGCTGTGCGTCTGTCCGCTGACGATGCCATGTTATGGCTTGATTAGCAAGTGGTCACGTCCTATCCTGCCCCGGCGGGTGGCGCAACGGACTAGTGTGCTGATCCGCGACCCTACGGAGAGCAGACGACGCAGTGACCGCACTTCTGTTACTATAGATGATGTGAGTTTCCTCCTGGATCGTAGTGGTTGTCGCATGCTTCCGTCAGGATCCACGCCCGAGGGCAAATGGCGGCGCCCACAACACTATAAGACAAATGTCGGCGTCTACAATACTGTTCGGGCTCTGACATGCCTGGAAGGGCTTAAAGCGCCCGTCTTGTCATATCCTGACGGTACTTTCCTGCAGGCGTGCAGGGTATGGTCCTCGGTATTGTGGTTGACTTGAGTGCCCTGCCTTACCTGCGCGCATAGTTATGAAGAAGCAGCGCGCAGACGTCGGGTGAGGCGAAGCCAGCCCTCGGGGGTCGGGCGAGGTGGAGCCAGCCCTCGGGGGTCGGGCGAGGCGGAGCCAACCCTCGGACATCGGGCGAGACGGAGTCTACCCTCAAACATCGGGCGAGGTGGAGCCAGCCCCCGGACGTCGGGCGAGGCGGAGCCAGACCCCGGACGTCGGGCGAGGCTGCTCTCGGGGATCGGGCGAGACGGAGTCTGCCCTCGGGGGTTGGGTGAGACGGGGTCTGCCCTCAGACGTCGGGCGAGGCGGAGCCAGCCCTCGGGAGTCAGCTTTATGCGGGGCCCATGGTCTCTGTAGACGGATGAGGAGTGACCCGGCAAGCGGTATGTCGTGCTCTCGATCGTGCGGATGAATCAATGTTGATGGTCATTAGCTTCTCCTTTTCGGGTACCCTAATATTGGTCCCCGACACAAGCGTTTGATCAAAATGTGTCATCTGTTTCTAGATGTTTGTTGCAATCTTTTTTTTATCTGGATATTGCATATGTTGCACACATATGTTGCAACAGTATATTCCAAATATTTCATCTATTTCAGTCTTATGTTGTAGCAAGTGGTTTCATGTTGCAAGTTGCAAATCTAGATGTTTCGTGTGTTTCACACACATGTTGCAAGTGTGTTCTAAATGTTTCACCATCACTTTCAGACGTATGTTGCATTCAAATATTTTTCACGTTGCAAGTGTTTTATGTTGTACGGCCGGGGGCGAGAGGATCGGGTGCGCGGCGCGCCAGGGGCCGGCGAACGGGCCATTGGGGCCGGTGGATGATGGTGCTGCGGTCGGGGCGAGCTAGGGGTGTGCTCGTCCTCAGCTACTGATCCCGGCTCCTGAGTGTTGCTCGCACAGAGAGAGAGAGGAGGGGTCAGGGGCGATTGGCGAGCGTAGAGACGGGGCGAAGTGCACGCGTGGGGGCGGGGCAAAGGCGGACGGGGTCGGAGCGATGGCGGACGGTGGCGGGCTGCGCGGGCATCCGGACGCGCGCGTCCGTCCGGACGTCGCGGCGCTAGCCACGCCCATTTTGTTTGGGATTTGTTACTAGTGTCCCGATAGTCATCTTGTTCACCATGATAGATATTCTAGAGATGGAGTATGAGTTTGTTTCCTTTTTCTATAACAACAATAAGTAGGCATTCTATTTGTGTAATAAAACACTTTTGCATGGAAGGATTTTTGATGCTTTGGCTTTA
The DNA here is from genome assembly GCA_904845875.1 of Miscanthus lutarioriparius. Lineage (NCBI taxonomy): Eukaryota > Viridiplantae > Streptophyta > Magnoliopsida > Poales > Poaceae > Miscanthus > Miscanthus lutarioriparius. The sequence continues at coordinate 45,981,077 of CAJGYO010000007.1, forward strand.
TGTGATGCATGTAAATTAAAATTAAAATTCTTTGTATTTGGTGAAGAATACATCGCTATCATCTTTTGCACGTGTGACAATTATCTTGTTTTAATTTTAAAACTCGAATTGCAGGACACTTGATTTAGGTGCACATGGTGCCATTTCAGTTTTGTTAGAAAATAGAAATTATTATATTCGTGTTGACTTTGGATATTTAAAAATCATGTGAGTCCATTTGTCTCTAAATAACGTAGCTTCATAATAGAATATTCTTGCTATATTTTATAAATATATTATAATAAAATTAATAATCAAAGTTGTTCTTAGGAGTCATTTGAATCATTTTGTGGCTAAGTGGAGCGGTGGTTTAATCTCTTGTTATGCTAGTGACGATTAGCATGCAGCTTCCCTTTGACATTATACATACGTACAACTTTGGTCAACAAGGAAAAAGAACATTTTCTGTGTTGAACAAAAAGAAGCTCTCTATGTAATGGAGAGCAATATACACGTTACAAGCAATTAAAACCCGTGCCGGCCGCGAGGGCGTTTCGTGATGCAAACCATGCAAACCCAAGAAACGCAAGCTCCCCGGCCCCCTTCCCACTTCCCACGTCTGAGGCGGCCTACTTGGCGACCAGCTTGCGCGCACGTTGGTTGGCTCCCTTCACCCTGGAGTTGAGCTCGTCCACGTCGCCTTGCAGATTATCCAACGCTTCGTTTTGCCTGAAATGTTGGGCAGAACAAATTACTTGGACAGTACTAGCAGTAGCATTGCCATCCAAGATCCAATCGAGAATATTGAGCTACTCGATCTGGTTCAGCAACTCCATCAAGGAGGAGGCGACGAGCTCACCTGTCAAGCTCGGAGCCCATGTCGACGGCCATGCCCTTGAGCTGGCCCAGCACGCCGCTGAGGTCATCGAGGGCGTCGTCCTGCTTCTTCTTCTCAATCTGCAAGATACTCAAATTAACATGGCCGGCTTAGTAGCTGCCGGGTCGCAATCGATTTCGTCTTGGTACCAGCGAGCAGAGCATGCAGCCACGAACCTGGACTTTGTCCATGGCATCGGTGGCCTCGGCGTAGTGGCGAGGGTCGCGCTTCCCCCGCGGGCTCAGCCCGAGCTTGTCCCTCTGCTCCATGCGGCTGGCCTTCTTCTTGAAGGAGTCATCTGTTTCATTTCATTATCCAGTTTGTTTCAGTTTCAGTGTCTGTAGCTGTAGATAGGACACGATCGTCGTCGTAGGAAGGGTACGTACCTCGTGACACCTGTGCCGGTCCCTTGATCTGCCTCGTTTTCTTGGGCTTCCATGGCTTGGAGAAGAACCCTCCAAGGCTGCCGAGAAGCGACTCGCTCTTGGTGAGGTCCTGGTCGATCTCGACGGCCTTCTCGTGCGTCCGGCTGATCTGCTCCCCCTGCTTGTGCAGCGTGATGAGCGTGTCGGACGCGTCCTGCTTGATGTCCTCGGCGATGCGCAGGCAGCCGGCGAGCGCGTCGGTGGTCTCCTCGGCCTTGTACGCGGCGTAGTGCTCCAGCTCCTGCACCGACTGGTTCTCCAGCCCGCCCGAGTCGCGGAACCCGTCCTTGTACCGCTTCTTGGCGTCGGCGGGGGCCTGGTACGCACCGGATTTCTTCGCCGCCGGCTTATTGTTAGACTCGGAGTCCGAGTCGGAGTCGAAGGGGTTCGGCTTCGACGAAGCCGCGGGCTTGCCGCCGCGTGGCATTTTGTCGTCCGGCCGCTCCCTATTACTTGGTCAATACAAAAATAGCTAATTACTCATAAATTCATCTAATAATTCTAATGCAAACATTCCTTAATCCGATGAACACCTCTACATCGCTCAATGCCCATATAATTCATACATCAAAACAAATGGTGTTATTATGCACCAAGACAAAATCAATATAGGATTGAGAAAGCGAGCATGCATGTTTTTTTATTTACAATTAACAAGAAGCCATATAGCATGATAAAATTGAATACGAATCTGGATTCATCTGATTCAACATCTAATTGGTAAGATGGAACTAATACACCAGGAATCATCGGAAAAGAACGAAAAGGAACTCAAGAAAGATACATCGATACTATCAACCAGGCTACTGATCTAACCAGATAGATTTGGTACGGCCTCCTTCTCCTCCTCCTTCTCTCCGGACAGCCAAAGAGGAGGCAACAAATGTGCCTTTATTTAGAAGCAAACTTCGTTTGTTTGCCGTGCCTTCCGTCTATATATAGGTGCTATTTATCATTCACTCTCAAAAAAATTTCTACTGAAACTGCGTTTATTTTTGGAAACTTATACGATCCACTCGGCGGCTGTGACACGAAGGTCGGGATAATCATCCTGCAATTTCTCACATGCTGTCACATCATGCAAAGATGAATGGAAACAACCACACCTAATATTCCACAAGAGCTGTCGATTCTCTCTTTTCTTTGCTTCTTTAACTCAACGGCAGTCTGTTTACTACCCCTCTAAAAATAGATATACGAGGAAGGATATCCCATTTTATCTTTGTCCCATCTCTAAATAAAGCACACCGGAGTACATGACATGCCTCTACCATATTTAAACAAATTAATATTCTTACTCAGTTTTTTTTTATGGAACAGGAGGGGTGTGAGCCCCTACTGAAATTTTATTAAAACGAAAAGTAACAATTGGAGGTACAACTGTTTAAGAGACAAAGAAATTGTAGAAAAAATAAACAAGATTACACAAAGGCTTCTAGCCATGACTCAATGTGTGGATGAAACTTTGCTTTTGCTCGTAGAGCAAACTCCTTCCTGAATACTATTCTGCAGCGTTGCACCGTATGAGGCAAGTTGTTAAAGATTGCATCGTCGCATTGACCAGATCGCCCAACACATTGTAATAATCACTTCCAAGAAGAAAGGGAGATGCAACTGAGTTCTAAAACTTTTTGTGACTGGAATAATTTTAGTGGAAGGTGCATTTTTATTTGAAATCTCAAACTTTATCAATCCAATTAGTCAAGGTATATACATATTTATTGTATACAAGCTATATGATTAGACTTGTACTCGAAATAAGTTTAAGATGATGTTGATTTGTTGCAAGTGACAATGTATATTGTCCGAGAAATCGAATATCAAAATCTACTTTTGAAGGTTTTCTCCTTGTATTAAGTATGCCTTACATTGATGCACAGAGTGATCACCTCACTACTCCCTCCGTCCTGTAATATAGTGCATTCTAGCATTCAAATTTTGTCCTCAAATATAATGCATTCTAGAGGACAAAAACCAATTTTACATTAAATACTTTCTATTTATCAACCAATCACCATTAATCATGTTACCTAACTAATGTATACAAGGTATATACAAGGTAGTGACTTAGTTCATGTTAGTGACTTATTGGTAGTGACTTAGGCCTTGTTTGGTTGAGTTGTGGCTTTTGAAAAATCTGTTATGGGTTGTGGCTTTTGGAAAAGGTGTTGTGGGATGTGGGCGGTGACAAAAGCCAAAAGCCCTTTGGTTGGCTTCTGTAGAAACTGCTAGCACTTACAAAGCGGACCTGCATGTCATCCTCATAGCATGTTCTTCTTCCTCTCGCATCGCAAGGTTCTCTTCCTCTCGAAATACTGGCCGACGGGATAGGGCAGAGGCTGCGCGCGCCGTCGGGATGGCCCACGCGCCGTTGGGCAGGGCCCGCACCGCCGGGGATGAGCTGCGCGCTGCTAGGGATGGCTCGCGCCGCCAGGGATGGGTCGCGTCCACGCGACTGGACCAGACGGAGAGGGAGAGGGAGGGGCTGCTCGCCGGAGAAGGAGGGAGCGCCACCACCGGGATGGCTCACTCCACCGGGGATGGGTCGTGTCCGCGCGACTGGACCGGTCGGAGAGGCAGAGGGAGGGGCTGCTCATAGGAGAGGGAGGGGCCGCCGCTGCCGGGGATGACTCGCATCTGAATGACTGGACCGGTCGGAGAAGGAGAGGGAGGGGCCACTGCCGTCGAGGATGGGTCGCGTCCGCGCGATTGGACTGGTAGGAGAGGGAGAGGGAGGGGCTACTCGCCGGAGAGGGAGGGTCCGTCGCCGCCGGGGATGGCTCGCGCCGCCAGAGAGGAAAGGGTCGCCGGAGCCGGAGAGGGAGGAGCACCGCCCCCCAGATGTGGGACAGGAAGATGCGGAAGGGATGTAAAGTCATGAAGGAAAAAACAAACCATTACCTTTCATAACCAGTGGTAGGTGGGTAATTTTTTGCCCAAAAGCCAATGAAAGTAAGGGGAAATATGCTTTTGGATTTGTACTACGGCAAAAGCTGCTTTTGGACAAAAGCACCTTTGGCTTTTGGGCTCTTTGGTTCAGCTTTGGACTTTTGGAGGCAAAAGCCACAGCCAACAGCCCAACCAAACAGGGCCTTAGTACAAGGTATATACTCACCCCATCTCAAACTTTATCAATCCAATTAGTCAAGGTATATACATATTTATTGTATACAAGCTATATGATTAGACTTGTACTCAAAATAAGTTTAAGATGATGTTGATTTGTTGGAAGTGACAATGTATATTGTTCGAGAAATCGAATATCAAAATCTACTTTTGAAGGCTTTCTCCTTGTATTAAGTATGCCTTACATTGATGGACAGAGTGAGCACCTCACTATGCATCTGGACCTTTTGATTTGCTTAGTTCATGTGACTTATAGGTAGTGATAGGTCAAAACATGAACTAAGTCACGTGCTACCTATCAATAACAAGTTACTTCAAGCCATTGATCAAGTACTAGTACTCGAAGGTCAAATCTTGCATTAAGGGAGTGATAGGTAATGCTAGGCCTACTCAAAGCACGATGGCTAAACATACAACCAATGAGTCACTAATACCACAAGTGTGACACTTGGCGGTGATAAATAGCAGGATCCATATCTAAAGAGGAAAATGTAGCCAAAGGTCAAAATCATATAAGAAATGAAGTCCCTAGGCGTTGTAACAAATCAAAACATCACATAAACCATAGCCATAGTTGCGACACCGACAAGGTGCGCCACCCAATGGCATCATCTTGGACCCTCTACATACTACTTACGATTGAAGAGGAAATCATCATTGGCCATGACCTAATGTTTAGAAGGGTTCACTACCAAGATATTCATCATCCACATATGCAAATAAGCAAGCAAAGTGCTTCAAAACACCACCAACATTGACAAATTGACGAACTTGATAGACCCTAGCACATCACACGAGCCTCTATTGGACGGCAGACAGTAGATGAGCACATGTTGCAACCGTATATTTCATGCGTTTCAGATATATGTTGCATATGTTTCATCTGGATATTGAAAAGTAGATCTGGTGTTGCATATGTTGCAATGGATATACACGTATGTTGCAAGTATATATTTCAAATGTTTCAACTATTTCAAATGTATGTTGTAAGTGTTTTATCTGGATATTGTATATGTTGCACTGGCTATACACGTATGTTGCAAGTGTATGTTTTAAATGTTTCAGCTGTTTCAAGCGTATGTTGCAAGTGTTTTTATCTGGATGTTGCATATGTTGCAGTGCCTATACATATATATATATATATATATGTGTGTGTGTGTTGTAAGCATATGTTCTAAATATTTTATCTGTTTTAGACGTACTCCCTCCGGTTCTCTAAAGCAAGTCGTTTTGAACATCGACACGGTCTCTAAGAAACGACTTTGACTACAACTTTTTGCTATAAAATATTTATAAAATATAGTCAATATATACTTTTATGAAACTACATTTCGAGATGAATCTACTTACATCACTTTTATATTTTCAAACTCAACCCAAAAGAAGTTATTTGTAGTCAAAGTTTAAAATGTTTGACTTAAGACAACCTCAAAACAACTTGCTTTAGAGAATCGGAGGAAGTATGTTGCAACAAAATACTTCATGTTTCAAGTGTTCCATGAGCAGGCACGGGAAGCGAACGCAGGCAGAGGTGGTCTCCCGGGCGCAGAGGTCCCCGCGCGCGCGTGGAAAACAAAGCGGGCATGACAGCCCCCACGTGTATGCGCAGCAGCAAGCGGGGCTAGGTTGGCAAGTGCGGCAGCAGCAAAGCGCGTAGCAGCAGCTGTGCGGGCGGGTGGGCAAAGCGCGTGGCAGCAGCAGCAGCGGGCGGGAGCTGCATGCATACGTGGGCGGGCAGCAGGCACGGGCTTCCGGACGGTGTCCGTCCAGACGTTCAGGCCCTTCATGGGGATATCTGGGGTTAGTAGAAATATCGAGGGGAAGTTCATTATGAAAGTTTATTTCAGGATTTTGTTTGAAAGAGTTTCGTCAGATGAAATGGAAGAAATGAACTCTTCTATAACATTGTTGTTAGCAGCTCTGACAATTCATGGGTTTCAAATATGTCCGTAACAGTATCTGCCAGAGAAACGAGGTAATTCCAGGAACCAAAAATTTTAAGTTCGGTAATGAGACTCCAGAAAACTTGTCATGCCAAATGAAGTGTATAGCAAACTACACGAGGCAGGTCTATGCTCAAGCAAGAGCTTTGTTGCAAAGCCAGATGCATCCATAATAACAGCATCCAACAGCAGGCACCCTCCCCATAAAAAATGCAATCTCATGTAAAGTTTATTTGATGGAACTTGCTATAACTTTAACCTCATGTAAAGTTTATAGGAACGACACTTCCTATAACTTAAAAATGCTAACTTAGGTTATTTGATGGAACTTGCTGCGAGAACTCACACAATGTATGTTTTCTTCAACACTTTCTTGCCCCGTTTTCTGTTTGTGCTCAAAGCATTAAGGATTTCTGCATCCTCATCGTTCCACAGAATCCTAGCAGCGTCTGGTTTTTCTATCAGTAGCTTGGCTACTAGGAACCCAGCAATAGACCACGTTTGGTACAGCCGTGCCTGTTTCCCAATGAAGCGTGCTTTCTTGGTGTCGTAGTATTCAGGCCATTTGTCTGTAGCAATACGCTTCTCAGCTACCTCTATAGCTTTGGCTGCAAGCTCTGGTCTGTTCATCTTGATGCATGCCACAGTGAGCTGCACAAAATGATAGCAACTGCTCAACAACATTCAATATGCACATGATAGAGGAGCAACAAAATGTGAGCGGACAGATTGCCAGTAAATCTCAGCAAGTTTGGCTAAATGCAACAGTGTATCAAAATGACAACATATGGACAAATAAAAACCAATTCAACATCAAGAGACAGTAAATCTACAGTAATAGGAAAACAGTTTAGAGAATGCAAACCTGCCACAGTAATGTTGGCCAGGATCCTCCATTGTGGTACGACCAAGGCCTGTATCAAAAGAAATCGCCAAGTACATGAGAAGGAACTGCAACATGATCCCAGGCAGAGGGTAAAAATTGAGAATTATCTAAGGCTCACGTGTTTTTAGGGTCACTCCCAGTGATGATTTTCCATTCCTGGTTCTCAAGAGCAGGATAGCATATCTTTAGTGGCATCTCTGCCACTAAATCAGACCATTTAGACTCAATAAGATCTAAAATGGCATGCGACTGATGAGTTGTTGCCAAGCTGCTTACTATTGACCATAAATTTCCCAGTGAAAAGAATCGGAAGTCCATATGAGCTGGCTGGAGGTTTCCAATAAAGTAACCCCCCTTAGGAGGTATCCACTCAACAAGCCATGGAGAAATCTGATCGGGGTATATGTTGAACTTGTTCACAGCATCATAAGAATATTCTTCTGTTTTATATCGATATATCTCATTCAATTTTTGCATGTCAAGCCAGTAGTACTCCCTGATATGAAAGGACAGTGCAATAAGTCTATTGTTCAGGGCGCGGATTAAGTCAGCTGATCCGTCTTCTGGAGTCAACATCTCACGCGCACACAAGAGGGCTGAATAGAAGAGTGCCTGCACACAAAACAATGTGCATGAGCTAACTTATAGTATACAGAAAAGTTGTGTGTCATTTTATCTTTTTTTTAGCCCATAGAGCTTGGATTGAGTTTTTCATGGTTACTATCCTTGTAAACTTGTGTCTGCATTAGTAATTATTATGCCATAACTATCCTAATCACAAATGTTGTCTCTGGGATCCCTGTTTCTTCTCTGCAGTACCATCCTCACCACTACTGATGATCAACTTATCTATATATGCCAATCGATCCAGAAAGCTCATTGCTTCAGGCCATTTTCCAATACAAATTCATTCCCCACATAAAAAACCCAATAGTATCCATGTTTTATTGAAACAGGCTTTGAACATTAAATAGTTCGATTCAAATGTTTTCATTTAGATTACAACAATCGCAAGTGATGTTAACTTTCTGGTAGAAAATACTTCACAATCAGCCCAACAATAACATCAGCTCAGGATTAGAACAAGACTTGTACAAACTCCCGACATACAATCTGCTATTTCAATAAATTAAAAGCTCAAACTAAAAAGAAACTACTCTTTGCAACCCCTGCATACTAGGATGCTGGATTTTTTTTTTCCAGTAGATGTCTAGAAGAGTCTTGCTCTAGTCTTGATAGGAGTAAAATGCATCAGCAGTCCCTAAAACTTGTACAAGCGTGTTATGTAGGTCCCCGAACTATTAATTTGCAATTTCATGTCCCTCAACTTACTGAGTGGTTCACCCAAGGTGCAAACCCCGTGGTAAACCCTTTGGTTGGGGAGGAGGGAGAACATGAAAGAATATGATGTCAGGAGCTGCCAAGTAGGCTGGCCATAGACTAACTGATTATGAAGGATAGGACCCCGAGTGAACCATTTAGGAAGATCAGAGATGTGAAACTCCAAATTTATGGCTAGGGAACCTAGATGGCATCCCCAGACAATTTTAAGGATGGTATGTGTATTTCATTCTTTTATAAAGTTGCCTCGAAAACAATCACAACAAAAATCAATTTGAGAAACAAGGACCCATATGAAACAGAAAATATAACTAGGCATAGCAAAAAGAAAACCTGAATTTCAAGTGGATGCCCATGGATTCCCATTCGACGATCAATCATGCATGAACCATCAGTTACGAGTAATGTAGGGAACATGTCGAAACCATCAGCTAAACAAAGCTTCACAATCATTTTCATTCCAGTCTGGACATCAATTCTCTCCTGTACTGACAGATCCCCTGAACATTTTCCATATGCCCTAAGCAATATGATCCACCATAGACCTGAAACCCATTTTTTATCAGGTACCAATTAAAGTAGGGAATGCAGAGTAACCAAAACAAAAACAACTAACCCCATTATCAACAGTACCTGAATCAACAGGTGCCACGCGGCCTATTGCGGCCTCCCCAAAATCAGGATCCAAGACCTCCTCAGTTGCATCCTCATCACCATCAAGCGGAATTGTCCGCACTTTGAAGCTGGCGGGCATTAAACCTTGACCTGGACTATGGCAGTCCATTGTCTTCTCCCAGCTCTATAGACCAGTTCAAGGTGTCAGACAAACTGTCACATCCAGAGGAATAATTCAGGACATGTCACTCAATTTAGTGGCAATTCAGGATTTTGTAGTTTTATGTCTCACTGGCATGTGAAGTTCAGCCACATGTTAGTGAGACATAAAGTCAGAAAACATGAATGCCATTTAATTGAGCGTCATATCCCAAAATATCACCATCTTAGGAAGTGCATACGGTTATGGTTTTTTTTTTCTTCTGGAACAATTTATATATATTGAAAAGCAACAAACTGCTTGAGCAATAGGATGCCAATTTTCAAAGACAATAAAATAACAAGTATGCATGTCACTGTACATCAACTTTTACCAAGGCATGTGTGTAACCATATTTCCTGACAACATTCTGTAGCTCCTAGGTGATAGTCTTAAACGCTGGTGTACTTGCTGAAATTTGGAAGTGTCGACAAATTTGTATGCCAAAAAACAAAAAGTCAACTATGCGAAGAACCTCTGGCATTGTCTTAAGAGAGGAGAGTACCATTCATTTTAAGGAGATACTCACATGACCATGTGAGCACCTGGGTTCTAGACTTAGTGAGAAGACAAATTTTACAGGAGGTTACTCACATGACCATTGTCTTAAGAGAGGAGGGTACCATTCTACAGGAGGTTCCACCAACTGAGCTAATGCTCATTTTTCATTTATGTGCCAAGACAAATACATATAAAGCAACATGCCAAAGTGATAGTAAGTTCACAAAGATGAAATTACCATAGTTAGATTAAATTCTACTCCCTCCGTTCCAAATTTTAAGTTGTTTTAGCTTTGTTCTATGTCAAACTTGTCTAACTTTGACCAAGTTTATACAAAAATATATTAATATCTACAATATCAAATAAATGCACTATCAAAGTATATTTCATGATGTAACTAGTTTGATGTTGTAGATGTTTGTGCATTTTTTATAAACTTGTTCAAAACTAAAGAAATTTGACTTAGGACAACTAAATGACTTACAATTTGGAGCGAAGGGAATATAATTCTTTCGATAGTTAAATGCATATTTTTTTCTTGAACATTAGTTAAATGCATATTACATAAATAGTCACTAACGTTGTCGGAATTCATATGATAGGCATAAGGACCTAAACCTAAACAACATAAAAGTAATAATATTTAAATAGCAAGATAAGACCAGTACCTGAAGCTGAAGGGTGTGTAGAATGAAATTACGCACAATTTCATATTCCCCCTTCAGTAGAAAAGCAATGCCGGATGGTATGAAGTCCCGAATAAACACCTGATCATAGTTCACCGGGTCACTGTCATTTGGATCGTTGGCAGCAATCGTCCCAACAGGACTACCACAATAGTAAACCATTGACTCTTGCATAAGTTCCCAGGCCTCATCCTCAACCGATGAGGACTTCCGCCTTTGAGGTGGAGGCTTGGCAGCACTCCCATTTAGACCACCATTGCCACCTACAGCCTGACCAGGCACGCTGATGTCGCCAAGAACCTGGCTGGCGTTATTCATGGCATCCTTGACCCAAGTCCCGTTCCCCTCTGTGACCCTTGCAAGGTCATCGATTCGCTGGCACAGCCGCCTGACGGACCTCAGCCTCGGGATCCTTAGGAGGCCTTGCAGTGCCCTGGCGTTGGGTACCGAATTGGTGTTCCTGTTCCTCCTCCTAGCGACTGCCCTGAGGGACAGAATGGATGCCGGGGAGTGGGTGGTGAACGCCCCCGGCATGGTGTGGAGAGCCACCTCCGCGATCCCCATTCGCGCCTTGTTCCCCAACCCGCCGAGCGTCTCCAAGAAGCGTGACGGCTACAATTAGCAGCAGTTGGATACCATTCATACCAAAAAGAGATCTAATCAGAGCTACCCAGCAAGAATCGAACGAATTTGAAGTAAGACGAAGCGTGGCAAGTCATTAATCCAAAATTTCCAACGGAGGGCAAAACCGGAGTTTCTATGCAGGAGCACATGAACGAAAGGCAGCAACTTTTTTCTCATCTCGTCCAACGAGGAGGGGATCAAACAAAGCTTGCGTAACGGCAGGAGCAGCGCGTGGAGGAAAGCAAGGAGCTCTTACCGGCCGACCACGACGCTTTCGTTGGGCCGCGCTCGCCGCCGGTCGCCAGGGGAGGCGGAGCGGGCGCGGATGGAGCGTGGCCTCTCGAGAAGGGAGAAGGCCAGGCGCGGCGGAGGGCGGAAGGAGGAAAGGGGTGGAACGGGGGAGAGCAAAGAGCCAGGGGATAAAAGGTGGAGAACCGGAGACGAAACGGGGAAGGCCACGGTCCTCCACCACAACCAACCACCTCTCTCGCGCCTCTCCCCACCCCTCTTTTCTACTAGGACTATTTTTGTTTTCCCACTCTTTCTATTTTTCTTGTTTCCATCAACTTGTTATCACGATTTTAGTCTACAAGTACAGTATTTAGTTGATTAAATCTGGTCAAATATTTTCAAACTTTGACTGCCAACGAATGTCAAAGCATTTTACTGGAGGGAATATTGGACTTAAAAAAAACTATGGATATATATGGATACTCTTCTGTAGTTCTGCTAGACTGTCAAACTGCTAAGGAAAATACAGCCGTATTTTTTCTTCTGCTATAAATACGATGTTGCTATATTGTAAGAAAAAAACGCCTAATATAGATATATAGCCTTGATGATAGTATTCGGCTATTCGCCATCAAGATACCATTGTAATCCAATAGTATGGTACATTACTCTAGCTTTTGCCTTGGTCATGCATATCCTGCACTTACATTGATTGTGTTTTCGTTTTTTAGCTTACCTATATATCAGGATAGCAATAGGGATGGCATCAACTATGACGATAAGCACGACACTAGTGACGTTGTCAGGATCCCGCGTGGAATCCAACAATAACAGAGGAGATCTGTAGGGATTTGGGAAGAACAAGGGTAAGGTTCAGGTGAGAAGAGGAAGAACTGGGAGGGCAGGGCCAAGTAAATTTGATTAATCCATGTCTCTGGTCTCCGACCCGGCGCACTGGGCTTAAAAGGCCCCTGCTACTTCCGATCCCACATCTCACAAGATAGTCTTACAAATACGGATATACATTATACTTATACCATACTCATATTAGCCCTGACATTGCTCCCTCCTTAAAGACCCTCGTCCTCGAGGGTGACTTGAAGATCAGAGATTGTGAATTAACCAAACTTATTTGAATTGGAGCTAATCAGCTACAGATTGTATGAGCTTGGTCAAGTTAAGCATCAACAATATGTAGGCCACTAACAGAGAAGACAAAACCCCAAAGTCTATCACCCCATTAGTGTAACTTCTTAAGTGCTAAGAAGTACTTGGGAAATTAATAGCACGATGAATTGGTCCATATTCTGGAGGATATGCAGCATCATTCACTTGTAGTTGTAGCTTCATATCAAAGAATCCCAACAGCCTTTGAGTATAGCAGCTACATCTAACATTAAAATATGGTTCCAGCCGTCTCCAAGAAGAAACTTCAGATTAATCTTCATTGACAGATCCCAACAACATCTAAAAGGGCATACTCAACTCCATCATACTTCTCGTAATCTCGTCACCTCAACAAGTCTAAGTGATGGCCACATATGCATATGCTTCAGCTTGATCCATAGAGTTACTATCTCTTCATCACAGTACTTGTCCAACAGTTGAAATGTATCACCAAGGCCTTCTCTGACATCAAGGATGCTGTAAGCTAGACAACCACAGTGCAACTCATCAATTATGACAAGCACTAGATAGAAGTGATTGTGCTCCTTGAGCATTCCTTCATATAACCAAATTTAGGTTCAATGATATATAGCCTAAACAGCCAAGCGCCTACACTTGTATGGTATTTAGCATCTTGAACTCCAAGGTCCCATGCAAGCAGGAAGGTTGTTTTACCATCACAAGTTTGAAGCTGTAAGCACTCATGTCAATTTGTTGTGTTACATCAAACCCAAAACAAGCACATCTAGGACTGAAGCTTGATCTCCACAGCTGCATCATGTCTTGTACTGGTAATTCAACACCAATGGACTCTCGTACAATAGGAGCAATCCAATCCATAGTATCACTGTTCAAATCATAAGCAACATATATATCTTGAAATTTGGTGTCTGTTTGTGGTATGCCATCATGGATAGGTATTTCATCATAATTGTCATTGGCACTTAGAAAAGGTGAATTGGAGAAGGGCATAGCTCTACTTGGTATCCTCAAACACATCGTGATGAACAAGTACCCTAGATAATTTATCAGACCCATTGGTAACAACAGGAACATGGAAAGTTGAAACACCTTGCATTTGAACTAACAAAGTGGTTCTATTGTCAAACAAGTTATCCAAGTTGCGAGGGACACATAGACTTGCTAATGCTTGGCCACTGTCTTTCATAACTAATGTTAATTTACCCTAAGGTGTTGTTGCAATAACGTTGAAAGGATCGAGATGCCCAAGAGAGGGGGTGAATTGGGCTAATTCTAAATTTTTGCAATAATTAAGCCCTACACTTAGCCCATTTCACCCCTTGTGTCTAGAATGTATTCCTATTGTTCTCCCGTACAAAAATTTTGCACCATAGGTTCCAATCATACTCTAGCATGGCAATTCTAAGAATGTAAAGACATGAAATGAATTGCTCAAATGTAAATGCTCAAAATAAAGAGAGGGAAAGAAACACGGCGATGTTTTCCTGAGGTATCGGAGAGTCGTCACTCCCCACTAGTCCTCGTTGGAGCACCCGTGCAAGGGTGTAGCTCCCCCTTGATCCGCGCAAGGATCAAGTGCTCTCTACGGGCTGATTCTTTGACACTCCATCATGGTGAATCATCCACAACCGCTCACAAAAATGACTTGGGTCATCCACAAGCTCCGTTGGATGATCACCAAGCTCCCAATCACCATCGAGCCGTCTAGGTGATGGCGATCACTAAGAGTAACAAGCACAAACTCTCACTTGACCAAGACAAGCCTAATGAGTAAGGTGGATGCACACTTGCTACTCCCTATGCACTAACGAGGTCCTTAATCTTGGATTATCAAATCTCAATCTCCCCACTACGCTCTTGCTCTCGCTTGCACTCCATAGGTGTTTCTTAGCTGAACAAATGAGCACAAGACCTCAAATGGATGAGTGGGATATATATTTATACCCCCCATTCAAAACATAACGGTTGAGGTCCAACTCAGCAAGTATCGGGATGACCGAATGCTCCGGTCAAGGTGACCGGACACACCGGTTAGTGTAATACGTCAGCGTGCCAGAAAGAGCCGTTTGCTCTGACCGGACTCTGTCCTGCGTCTGGTCAGCACCCACTGGACGTGTCCGGTCATCAAAAACCCTCTGTGCAACCTTACTGATGTTGATCGAATGCTGGCACCCAGAGTCCGGTCATTTCTCTTTTCAGCGTCTGGTCCTTGGTCAACAGCCTATCCACGCTGCTACAGATATGGCTAGCGTCGCGTCCAGTGAGCACTGGTATCCAGCGTCCGGTCGCACTTTGACTGCTGCTGCCGTTCAAATGAACTGACCAGACTCTCCAAGCTACGTTCGGTCACAACCGAACCAGCGTCCGGTAAGTTATTTGACTCTCCATTTACTTCTAATTCAAAATTCTTTGTGAATGAAGTTGACTTCTATCGATCTTAGGGTTATTCCTGAGCTACCTAGTGCTAAGTTTGATAAGTGTGCACCACACCTAATCCATTAGACTCACCTAGATTAAGCTACTAGTCCATACCCCCCTTAATAGTACGGCCAAAGGAAAAAATAAAGTTCTATACTACTCTAAGTGTCTCTCCAACACCAAGCTGCACTTAGAACTAGTCCGTCCTTAACCTTGTCGTCCATCCTTTAAAAACCGAAATGATTTCCATTGACAGGGGCATGACAACCATGATTGCCCAATCAATTTCCATTACGATGAAATAACTCAAATTGCCTCTACAAAACATACATTAGTCATAGTAATCTCGTGTCATCATTAATCATCGAAACCTAACTGGGGGCCTAGATGCTTTCAATCTCCCCCTTTTTGGTGATTCATGACAACACAACCTCGAGTATGTAAAAGAGATGAGTGAGGTTTTCAACATGCTTGGTTCATATAAGCTTTTGACAATAAGAATAAAAGGATTAGACATGCTTATATGATCCAAGCCAACATGGTGTACTCAAAAGATATTAATTAAGTATGAGTACATGAAGTAAAGCTCATTTGAATCGGAGTAAAATGTGGAAGCAAAACCAATGAGCATAACCAAGTGACATGACTTATATAAAACAAAGTAGAGAGCACACATGTCACATAAGTCTCACCATCACATGTATATAATACAATGCATGAAAGTAAACGTGAATGCATAAAGGATCACACACGAAAGACTAAAAGAATCGAGTCCATCTCACACGCTCCCCCTAAATCTAACATACTCGGTCCCTAACATACTCGGTCCCTCTCCCCCTTTGGCGTCAAGCACCAAAACCTAAAGGTCGGACAGCGGGACAGGAGCAATCAAGTCAGGCGCTGAGGTGCGGTGAGAGACCTGGAACTAAGCTGCATCATCCTCTGACCCTGAACTTTGAGGGGTCTGACCCTCTGTGGCTAGAAGTGAAGGTAAAACAATCTGGGTCTGGTCAGTAACTGGCACGGCCTGTAACTCTGTAGGTGTCACTATAGGAAGGGGAGCCACATCTGCCACTGTCACTGTCGTTGAAGCCTCAAGTGTAGGAGTGACTGTCTGAGGTGGCTCGGATGATGCAACAGACGAAGAAATTGTCTCGGTAGTCCTGGTAACTGGAGCAGCTGTGGTAGGGATAGAGACTCGGAACACTGGAGGTGTAGGTTGCCCTGTAAGCTCACTGAAGGTAGCGCCGAGACTCTTGGAGACTAGGGTGTCCATCACTAACGTTGAAGAAGTTTGAGTCGGAGTGAAGCCCGTAACAATAGGAGTAAAGTGCGGACCCTGAGCTATCCCTGGTGAAGCAAACCACTGAGACACTCGCTCTGTAGGTGAGGCAAACTGAGGAGCTGGCTGTCTCTGACTCAAAAGCCCACTGGGCTGTACAACTGGAGTCACTGGAGTGGTGGTGGCAGGCTGTCCTATCTGAAATGTAGACTGCTGAGGATCAACCCCAATAGCAGTGAATACATGTTGCATGAAACCGAGTAACTACTGCTGAATCATAAGCTGCTGATGCTGCTGCATGGCCTGTTGCTGCCGCTGAAACTCATCCTGTCATGCCTGAACCTATGCAAGTGCAGCTGCGGTCTCCTATGCCTGGCGTGCTTGGTTCTACCTCATCTGCTCAAGAACAGCTAGGAGTGCCAGGTCAGTCTACGATGGCTATGGTGGAGCTGAGCTAGAGCCACTAGCCTCTATGTCGTGTGGACGAGGTGCCATCTGTGGAATTGGCTGATAGTCATCGTTTGAGCTATCACTCGGGTTGGTCTCGACCTCATCTTCCTACTGTGCATCAAGTTGCTCCTCCTCTATCTCTGCGATGCCCCTGATGATCTCATCCTACTGAGCTGCTGTCTCTGGTACCTCTAGGTGATGACTCGGCTGGCGAGGTGTCCTCGCACAACTGTGACGTAGCATCTGACTCATGTCATACTATGGATACTTAGTAGTCGCACCTATCCACTCTACCATTATCTCTGGGGACTTGTGTGGAACTGCCTTTCGGAGTAAGAAAGTGATCCAATGAGCATAAGGCAGTTGACAATGACCTCTGAAGCCCTCTGCTAGTGTGTCCTCCATCTCTAAAAGCATCACATCCCAAATATCAAAGACAGTCTGAGACACCAGGTAATGCACTAGCCATAGCTAAATTCGAGTCAGGCTCTCATGGTAGCCCATCCTCGGAAGTAGAGTCCTCCACATAATAGCATCAAGGAGCTGAGCTATAGGTGTAAGGTCATGTGGTGTCCTGCTCGACCGCTCGCCAAACGGCTCTGTGAAGCAAGGTCTGACAAGATCTGTAGGTGGCACAAGTCCGCCGTGAGGGCGTCTCGAAGGCTCTATTTGTCCATAGCATGCCTTGTGAAGATGAATAGATGACTTTGGAATCCTTAGTATCTCTCTGACCCTCGAGCTCTAGAGCCTGTAGTCACGCCCTCGAAAAGCAAAATGAATAAACCTGTGTCTCGGGTCAATCCATAAGGAGGAGTAGAACTCATGGACCTAAGATGGAACATACCGACCAGTCCATCCAAGGAGATCTAACAAGCCTGGCAAATAAGTGAGGTGAGGATGGATCTGCTCGCCTATAGCTGCAACTAGAGACTCTAAGGAGTAGACTCACTGAGATCTGAAGGCAACACCGCTATTGAGATATGCACTATAGAAGTCCTCCTGCAACACAGTGTAGAACTGCTCTGAGGCACTCTCATCCCGCCTCGACGGAAACCAATCCTCAAACTATACGAACTGTAGCTGCTGCACCTGTCTGGTTGTGGCTGCCCTCAGGTCAAGGTGAACCACCGGAGGTGGACCCTATGGTCTGGGAGGTGGACGAGAGCCCCGCCTCTATGTCTGAGGCCTCAGTGACACCTGAGTGTGTGTGTGACTAGAGCGTCGAAGCTGTGGCTATGCTGCCTGCTCTGTCTCCTCAACCTGCTCTCCCTGTTGAGCATCCTCTGTCTGCTCTGTCGACCGTGTCTACTACTCAGTCACTCCCTAAGTCTGACTCTCCTCTAAAGAGACACGCTGTCCTCCAAGCATGATGGTCCTAGGTGGACCACCAAGACTAGCCTCAATCCTCTCGACGATGGCCCTCTGAGCCGGTGACAACTGATCGCCTATATGAATGCCACTGCCGGATCAACCTATCTTGGCTTGCTCTGCGGCAGCTGCCACTGCTGCTGCTCTCTCTACCTCAACATCATCTCTCTTGCGCTTCTTCTTTGTAGTCTTTTTCGCCTTTCCTTTTTGCTGAGCAGTCAGTCGAGGCGGATGCGTTGGATCCTCATTGCCGGGACCACCCCCGACATTTTTGCAACGTGCCATCTCTGAACCTGACAAGAATCACTACCACTAACAAGAAACAACTGCCAACTGACACTCGTGAGGCTTGGCCTCAATCCATACTCGTAGGCTTGGCATCGAGTAAATCTGTCAACTGCCCAGCTACCAAGCAGACTCACTGCCCGAACTGACTGCACGATAGAATAGGAGGTATATATATAAGCAACTTTATATACTAGGGAAGCGAATGACCTAATGGAAAGCAAGCAGTAGGAAAGTAATGAGCGAATATGGCTTGCTACCTTAGAACAATCCCAAGACATGCGAAGGGATAAGTTGTTGATCACAGGAACACCACACGGGAACGACAATAGCACTGCAAGGTCATACGGCCGAGAGAGGAATTAGAATTGAAATCAAGCCCAGTTGAGATGATTCATCGAACACGTGGTAGGCAATGGAGATGGCTTACCCTTAGGGCTAGGGTTAGGTGACGCGAAGTAGTGCGACGGTCGAGGAGGCGCGGTGCTGGGAAACCATCGGCGTGAGAGGATGGCAACACGGCGACGTGGTGGTGCGCGAGCATATGGCAGTGGGCGAGGATGGCTACGTAGGCGAGACACATGCGATGGTGTGGCAGCGTGATGTAGGCAGCGCGGGTGCGCGGGCTACGTGATGGCGGGGCCGCGGTAGGGGAGGTGTAGGCATGGGTACGGCGGCGGAGGTGTAGGCGCAGGCGCGACGACGGAGGTGTAATAAATGAGGCCCCCCCGTGATAGGCAAGGAAAGAAAAGAAAAAAACCTTTCCGCTTGCACTTCAGTGACCGGACGCACTGGTGAAAACGACCGGACGCAGAAAACCAGAGTCCGGTCGAGTACAGAGAGGTCCAGAAATGCCCAAATGGCGATCGGACGCGTCCGATGCACTGTGACCGGACGTAGCTCTGAGTTCGATCCTTTTTGTTTAACTTCCTCGTGTTGACTGGACGTGGATTCAACTTCACACCTGATGCGTGCAAAATACTGTTCATCTTCCGGTCTTTCTTCAGCAACTGCATCTCCTCCTGATGTACTGACCGAACACTGCAACAGGTGAGTCCAATCCCTGCGTCCGGCCCCTCTTCAACTGTAGATACTCCTCCTTTCTTCGCGACGCTTTCTCCCAATCAAGTCCCAAACTTCAATAAGACGCAAATAAACACCAATTGGGACTAATATGAGAGACCTCTCTCAAACCCTCAAGTTTTTCTAAATAATTTGCCTTCGGCTATAATTCATTTTAAGAAAATAGGCAACAAAAAGGGCGAGGAGCATCATGTGACCACACAAGAGGGTTTTATGACCAATAGGAGCTTCAAATGCTCTCCCTATTTGTGGATAAACACAACGGGTGCTCAAAAGATAATCGAAAAGAAACGACAAAGCAACACACATACACATGCAATGCAATACTTAGAAAGTAAGTCTAGTTGCTTGTCAAGTTTGTTCCAAGGTTAAGCTTCTTCACACGCTTTTTGTCGGTTATCTTAACCATGTTAGACAAGCCCTAAGTGCATTACTAAGAATTAAACATGTTTTATATTACAATACAATGCAAGGGACAACACAAGCTCATTTTTTTGTGAAGGTACTAAAGTCAAGCACATTTAACTCATTCCTCAACCAACAAAATATAGCCTCATCTATCGGTTTAGTGAAGATATCCGCCAATTAATCATCGGTCCTTACACCTTCTAGTGATATATCATTTTTAGCAACATGATCTCTAGGAAAATGATGGCGGATATCTATGTGCTTGGTGCGAGAGTGTTGAACCGGATTATTAGCAAGCTTTACCGCGCTCTCATTGTCACACAAGAGAGGTACCTTTTTTAGAACTACACCATAGTCCAGAAGAGTTTGCTTCATGTAAAGAATTTATGCACAACAAGCACCCACGGCAATGTACTCCGCCTCGGCGGTGGACAATACCACACTATTTTGCTTCTTGGAGGACCAAGACACTAGTGATCTACCAAGCAAATGGCACCCTCCGGATGTGCTTTTTCTATTAATTTTGCAACTGGCATAATCCGAATCGGAATAGCCAACTAGTTGGAATCTAGCTCCTTTGAGATACCAAAGACCAATACTTGGTGTGTGCTTAAGGTACCTAAGGATTCTTTTAATGGCAACCATGTGAGCCTCCTTAGGATTAGCTTGAAATCTAGCATACATACACACACTAAACATGATGTCGGGCCTATATGCGGTCAAATATAATAAACTACCAATAATAGAACGGTAGACAGTTTGATCAACCGATTTACCTCCCTTATCTAGGTCGAGATGTCCTTTAGATGGCATTGGTGTCTTGATTGGCTTACATTCATCCATTTTGAACCTTTTGAGAAGGTCCTTGGTATATTTTTCTTGAGATAAAAATTTCCTCTCTCATTTGCTTGAGTTAAAAACCAAGAAAGAATGTAAGCTCTCCAATCATGGACATCTCGAAACCCTTTGACATCAATTTACCAAACTCTTTGCAATAGTCTTCATTTGATGAACCAAATATGATATCATTAACATGTACTTGACAAATGAAGATCTCTCCATCAAGCTTCTTGGTGAATAGTGTGGTATCGACCTTCCCAATGGTAAAGCCCTTCTCAGTGAGGAAATCCCGAAGGTGCTCATACCAAGCTCTTGGGGCTTGCTTAAGCCCATATAGCGCCTTGGACAATCTATAGACATGATTAGGATATATTGGGTCTTCAAACCCAGGAGGTTAATCAACATAGACTAGTTCATTTATGAAACCATTTAAAAATGCACTTTTAACATCCATTTGATATAATTTCATTTCATGATGGGATGCATATGAAAAAAGGATACGAATGGCTTCAAGTCTTGCAACTGGTGCAAAGGTCTCTCCAAAATCCAACCCTTCAACTTGGGAGAACCCCTTTGCAACTAGCCTTGCCTTGTTCCTCACAACGATGCCTTGATCATCTTGTTTATTGCGAAACACCCACTTTGTTCCAATGACTCTTGCATCTTGTGGTCGCTCTTCAAGTGTCCAAACTTTATTTTGAGTGAAGTCGTTCAACTCTTCATGCATGGCATTTATCCAATCCGGATCTTGAAGAGCTTCTTCTATATTTTTAGGCTCAATGCAAGAAACAAACGAGTGATGTTCAATAAATGAAGCAAGTTTTTAAGAGCGAGTTATTACACCCTTTGAAGGACTCCCTATGATAATATCTTGTGAATGTGCTTGTAGTAGGGGTGAATTTCTTCTATCAACCACTTGAGGGGGAGGTTGTGGAGCATCAACATCTTGAGCTTGTGCCACCATTTGATCATGGGAGACATGGGTATCTTCATTTTTCTACTCTCCCATCTTTATCATCTTGTGGCACATTTGATGAAGAAGGTGGATCAATCACTTGTACATCATCTTCATCATCTTTAGGCTTGATGTCTCTAACTAGAATGTTCTTCATGGCCTCCCTCAATAGTTCATCACCTACATCCTCAAGATTCTCATGTGCTCCTTGGGAGCCGTTAGATTCATCAAATTCCACATCATATGTTTCTTCAACCAAGCCGGTGGCATGATTAAATACTCAATATGCTTTGAACTTTGATGAGTAACCAACAAGAAAACCAATATCACAACGTCTTTGGAACTTTCCTAGGTGTTGCCGCTTCTTGTAGATGTAGCATTTGCAACCAAACACCTAGAATAATGATACGTTCGGCTTCTTCCCATTGAGCAACTCATAAGGGGTCTTGCCAAGAAACTTTTGAAGAAATAGGCGATTGTATACATAACATGCGGTGTTGACAGCTTCCGCCTATAGAGCTTCGGGTGTATAGTACTCATCAAGCATTGTTCTTGCAAGGGTGATAAGTGTCCAGTTCTTTCTCTCTACTACACCATTTTGTTGAGGAGTGTATGTTGCGGAGACTTCATGCTTGATCCCTACTTCATCACAATATGCTTCAATGTTTGTGTTGTCAAATTCTTTTCCATTGTCACTTCTTATCTTCTTGAGCTTCGCTTCAAATTCATTTTGTACTCTCTTGGCAAACTTCTTGAAACATGAGGCCACTTCAGTCTCGTCATGAAGGAAGAACACCCAAGTATATCTAAAGTAGTCATCAACTATCACAAGACAATAGAGATTTCATCCTAAACTCTTGTAAGTTGTTGGTCCAAATAGATCCATGTGAAGAAGCTCTAGCACTCTTGTTGTTGACATGTATGCTTTTGTTAGATGAGTGTTTGCAACTTGCTTGCCGGCTTGACATGCACTACAAAGCTTGTCTTTCTTAAATTTCACATCCTTCAAACCTCTCATCAATTCATTCTTCATTAGCTTCTTGAGTGAGCTCACCCCAATATGTGCAAGTCTTCTATGCCAAAGCCACTCAAGTGAAGTTTTGGTGAATAAGCATGCCTTCAAATTTGCATCTTTAGAGGTGAAATCCACTAGATATAGGTTGCTGTATCTAAAACCCTTGAATATAACTTGATTATCATCTTTCTTCGACACAACCACTTCCTTTTTGGTAAACAAACATTAAAAGCCAAGATCACACAATTGACCAACGGATAGCAAGTTAAAACTCAATGAAGCAACATATAACACATTTGATATTGAATGATCATTTGATATTGCAACTTTGCCCAATCCTTGAACTTTGCCCTTTGAATTATCATCAAATGTAATCCTTTCTTGACCATCTACTTCTTCATTTAGTGAGGTGAACATACGAGGATCACCGGTCATATGTTGAGTGCAACCACTATCAATAACCCAATGACTTCCACCGGTCTTGTAGTTCACCTTTCGTTCAACCTTGGCCATAAGGCATAGGTGTGTAGAGGATGATGACGGTGGTGTCGGTGAAAATAGTGAAGAATCAATCACAAGAGAGGTCACCTTCTCCTTCTCATTCTCACTTTCATCATTGGATGTGCCACTTGATGATTCAATGTCCATGAGCCAATCACCAACAATGTATGCCTTGCCATTCTTCTTCTTGTGAAATTCTTTCTTCTTGCCATCCTTCTTCTTGTATGGCTTGTTCTTCTTCTTCTCATCATCATCTTCATCACTTGAGTCATCTTTCTTGCCCTTGTACTTCTTCTTGTACTTGTCTTTCTTGGGTTTGGGGCATTGATGAGCTAGATGACCAAGTTCTCCACAATTATAGCAATTCATTTCGGAGATGGGCTTCCTTCTACTAGTGAAGAATTTTTTCTTCTTGCCATCAAACTTGACACCATTCTTGTTTAGCTTCTTGAGCATCTTGGCAATTCTTCTCACCATGAGAGCAAGACTTGCATAATCAATCTCATCATCACTTGAGCTATCATGATCAACTCTTGCTTTGCCCCTCTTCTCTTGGCTAGTCTTGAATGCCAAATCTTTCTTCTTGGTGGAAGAAGAGCCATCTTGTGGAGTGATGTGCATGTACATCTCATGTGCATTGATCTTCCCCAATATTTGAGTTGGTGTAGCACTGGAAAGATCACCTTGATGAAGCACCATCACAATATGCCCATATTTGTCAATGGGAGGACACTCAAGATCTTTCTCACAACATCGGAGGGTTGCATTTGTGTGAGTCCAAGCCCATTGACTTCCTATACAAGAACATTCAAGCGTGAATACATCTCATTGGTACTTTCTCTAGGAAGCATCTCAAATGAATTAAGCTTTTTCATCACAAGGTGGTAGCGTTCCTCACGCTCACTCTTGGTTCCCTCATAGAGCGCACAAATGTCCGACCATAGTGAATGGACGTCTTTATGGTTCCGCACATGGTTAAAAATATCCTTGCAAACGCCTCTAAAGAGGGTGTTTCTAGCGTTTGCATTCCACTTCTCGTAGTTAACCTCATCGCCTAGAAGGTTGGCAGGATCCTTAGGTTTCAGGAAGCCTTGTGAGGCGGCTCTAAGAACTCCAATATCTAAAGCCTCTGGGTATGCATCCATGTGAATTTTCCAATAAGGAAAATCATCTCCCTCAAAGATAGGAGGGGGTCCATCCCTGTGGGACATCTTGCTCTAGGTAGTTAAGCCTAATTTAGGGAGCACAAGGCTCTGATACCAATTGAAAGGATCAAGATGCCCAAGAGGGGGGGGGGGTGAATTGGGCTAATTCTAAATTTTTGCAATAATTAAGCCCTACACTTAGCCCATTTCACCCCTTTGTGTCTAGAATGTGTTCCTATTGTTCTCCCGTACAAAAGTTTTGCACCCTAGGTTCCAATCCTACTCTAGCATGGTAATTCTAGGAATGTAAAGACATGAAATGAATTGCTCAAATTTTAAATGCTCAAAATAAAGAGAGGTAAAAGAACACGACGATGTTTTCACGAGGTATCGGAGAGTCGCCAGTCCCCGCTAGTCATCGTTGGAGCACCCGCGCAAGAGTGTAGCTCCCCCTTGATCCACGCAAGGATCAAGTGCTCTCTACGGGCTGATTCTTTGACACTCCATCATGGCGAATCATCCACAACCGCTCACAAAATGACTTGGGTCATCCACAAGCTCCGCCGAATGATCACCAAGCTCCCAATCACCATCAAGCTGTCTAGGTGATGGCGATCACTAAGAGTAACAAGTACAAACTCTCACTTGACCAAGACAAGCCTAATGAGTAAGGTGGATGCACACTTGCTACTCCCTACGCACTAATGAGGTCCTTAATCTTGGATTATCAAATCTCAATCTCCCCACTAGGCTCTTGCTCTCCCTTGCACTCCATAGGCGTTTCTTAGCTGAACAAATGGGCAAGAGACCTCAAATGGACGAGTGGGATATGTATTTATACCCCCCCATTCAAAACATAACGGTTGAAGTCCAACTCAGCAAGTATCGGGATGACCGGATGCTCCGGTCAAGGTGACCGGATGCACCGGTCAGTGTAATGCGTCAACGTGTCAAAAAGAGTTGTTTGCTCTGCCCAGACTCTGTCCTGCGTTCGGTCAACACCCACTGGACGGGTCCAATCATCAAAAACCCTTTCTGGAACCTTACTAATGTTGATAGGACGCTGGCACCCGGAGTTCGGTCATTTCTCTATTTAGTGTCTGGTCCTTGGTCAACAGCCTGTCCATGTTGCTACAGATATGGCTAGCGTCGTGTCTGGTGAGCACTGGTATCCAGTGTCTGGTCGCACTCTAACTACTGCTGCCATTCAAATGAACTGATCGGACTCTCCAAGCTGCATCTGGTCACAACCAAACCAGCGTTCGGTCAGTCATTTAACTCTCCATTTACTTTCAATTCGAATTTCTTTATGAATGAAGTTGACTTCTATCGATCTTAGGGCTATTCCTGAGCTACCTAGTGCTAAGTTTGACAAGTGTGCACCACATAGACTCACCTAGGTTAAGCTACTAGTCCATACCCCCCTTAATAGTATGGCCAAAGGAAAAAACAAAGTTCTATACTATTCTAAGTGTCTCTCCAACACCAAACGACACTTAAAACTAGTCCGTCCTTAACCTTATCGTCCATCCTTTGAAAACCGAAATGATTTCCATCGACAGGGGCATGACAACCATGATTGCCCAATCAATTTCTATTACCATGACATAACTCAAATTGTCTCTACAAAACACATGTTAGTCATAGTAATCTCGTGTCGTCATTAACCACCGAAACCCAACTGGGGGCCTAGATGCTTTCAAACATGAACATCATGTAGTGCAGAGGATGACACATACAAAGGGTAGTCCATGGGAAAGGCAAAGTATGTGTGCTCATTGCCATTAGCAGGTACTATGGAGAGTGATCTAGGTTATGCAGTCCACACGGCTTTGGCCCTAGATCAAACATGATGCAATCATGAAAAGATGCTGACCCATATCCTGGTGCTTCCTCATACCTATCAGCACTTAATCCACTTGCAGACATTGTATCAAACAAATCCTTCCCCATGCGAAAGTCGGCAACATTACCGAGATTCGATCAAACAAGTTGTGTGCTTCTAGGATGGAGTCGCTAGTGACTGTTGATGCATGAACAACACCATCCAAGGCCATAGTGTGACCTGTGAGTGTGAGTTGGATGCACAAACATTGAGGCCTGATGTCGAACGCCTAGTGGATGTCACCGAGAGTAGCTTGGTGGTGACGCTGGGAGCAACGACGGCTATTGCTTGGTTGTCCTCCATGGTTGTGGACTCATTGGTGAGCACATCGATGATGGTAGGCATGGCATTAGAGGCAGGTACCATCTTGCCATAGAGGGTGGTGCTTGTGATGTAGACGTGGCCCATGAAAGCATTTAGGCCCTATCGGTGTTTTGAGTAAACACCAACGAGTAAATTTGTATATTGCGCGTCTGGCCCGGCTGGTGTGCTAAGAAGACACAAGGTTTATACTGGTTTGGGCCGAATGTCCCTACATCCAGTTTTAGGCTGCTCGTGTTACTAGCACTGAGTTTGTAGTATGGGGTTACAAACTAGCGAGAGAGGGACTGGTCCGAAGTCTCTGGTGGTGTGTTGTGGTGAACCGATGCTATGTGATGCACCTGTTCGATGTGTGATGAGGTGTGATATGAGATCATTTTTTTGGTGCCCCTAGTGGGACGCCATGCTTTCCCTTTTATAGCCCAAGGGAAAACAGGGGTTACAGTCGAAGGGAAGAGGGAAAAAGAAAGAGAAATAAGGCCCCTGGAGGTGTGCCATCCTCCTCTTCGCGTGGGTCTCACTGACCCTGTAGATCGTGGTGGCAGCGGCGTCACACCAGGGTCCTATTGGCTACTGCAGCATACGTTCGTGCGTCGTTCTTGTCTTCCATCCCATCTGAGCAGACGGAATGGTCAAAGGGTCCCTGAGAAAGGCCATACGGGGGCTAGCGGTACAGTGCCAGTCATCTGACGCCGGTCGACCGATGTTGGAAGGTGGTTAGGAAGGGAGTTGGCAGCACAGTGCTGGCCTATTGACGCGGTGGGCAACGTGAGTCTCCCAGCATGGTCTGATGCGACTGCCAGTCGCATTAGGACGTGCCCGAGACGTGCCCCCAGGCATGCGCCTCCATGCCACAGTGGTTGAAGCGGTTTGGGCCCCACCCTGGGGCCACTACTTTTGTCTGGTAGCAAATCCATCCCCCAGGGAATGGGTGAGGCAAAAATCTTGCCCTAGGGGCTGGGCGAGATGGAATCCGACCCTAGGGGGTCAGACAAAGCAGAGCCCTCCCCATGGGACCAGACGAGTCGGAGCCCGTACCCTAGGGTTGGATGAGGTGGAAACCTCATTCTCGGAGTTGGACAAGGCGTAGCCCAGCCCCTAGGGGTCGGACAAGGTGGAAACCTCATCCTCGGTGTTGGATGAGGCATGGTCCGGCCCCTGGGGTCGGATGAGGCCAAAACCTCATCCTCAGAGTTGGACGAGGCATGGCCTAGCCTGGCCCCTAGGGGTCAAACTAGGCAGATACCTCATCCTTAGAGTTGGATGAGGCATGGCCTGGCCCTTGGGAGTCGGACGAGGCGGAAACCTCATCTTCGGAGTTGGATAAGGCGTGGTCCAGCCCCTGGGGGTCGGACGAGGCGGCAGTTGCATCCTTAATCATCGGATGAGGTGACGTGATGCTCAATAATCATTTGGCTCAGATACCTAGGTATAGGTACCCGACAGTAGCCCCCGAGCCTTTGGAGGAGTGAGACACTCCTACAAAGGCTTTTTATGATTTGTCGCTCCTGTGCTGTTGTGCCGTGGAGGCGGGTCGTTATTGGAACTTTAGCATTTTCCCCTTGGTTTGTTGTACCACATAGGGTAACTGAGTAGGATTTAGGCACCCAGCCTCCATGTGTGGGACTGGCCAAGGCTATGGAGGCACACCATGCAGACATAGGGGCCCAGTCCCTGAGGAGGAGACGCGCTGGTAATCCGTTTTCCATTGTGTGCGCATGAGCGCACCTAGTGGGTGTAGCCCCTAAGCCTTTGGAGGAGTGAGACACTCCTACAAAGGCTTTTTACGATCCATCGCTTGAGGGTGCACGGGAGTACTGTTCGTTATTATCGCTTTACAGGATGGCGAGCTGAGTATGACACTCGTCGTTTGTTTACGACCACGTGTTCAGTCTCTTTGCGATGCCGAGCCCTTGGGCCTCCACGCGTAGCACGGGTCCGGTCGGGGGGTCGGTTCATCTTGTGATCATCATCCCTCATGCATCCATTCGCTAGGGTGGAGGGGCTGAGCCATCCCATGCTTTCCTCACCGGATAGATCATGGTGCTCGGTGAGTTGTTAACGGGCTTGTTCAAGTGGAGCCCTGGCATCCCCTTCGCGGGGGCCTGGTTCAAGGTCAGCTGGTGACTGACTCTAGATTCTTGGTGGCCAATCCATATAGTTTTTGGATCCGTTCGACCGGTCCGAGGGATCGATGCCTTTCTTCGAGGAAAAACCATGGTCCTTGCATCATCCAAGACTTGAAACGAGGGTCAGGACGCCCATGGCGCTTCGCGCGCCTTGGGTATTGACCACTACGGGCCCATCCTTAACCTCTCCTGACTCTAGGGTGCCTTGGAGCGGCCATGAACCCACTGGTGTGCCAGCCTTCGAACTCCTGGGCGTTAATAGGCCGTAGAAGTGTTTTTAGCTCCGTATCCCACTTACCTGCGGAGGCCCGTGGCCTTTGAAGATGAACTATCGCCCGGTGGATCCTTCACGGGGAAGATTTGGATAGGCATGCGCTCGTCTCTTGAGGTGGCGATGCGACTGATGCTATGAGGAATAGTGAGGGCACGAGCCCCGAAAGAAACGTATCTAGCAAGGCATGGGGCGCGTTAATTTAGGTGGACGGTTCGCCCCTCGCCCGTTCCACCCTTACCTTATAAAAGAAGCAGTTTCTCCCCAACCTCCCCAACCTCCACATCTTGGCCTCTCCAATCTTTCTGCTTTTTGCTCTCGAGTTCTAGCCTTTGTTCCCCTATTTCTGCTCTACCGCCGGTGAAGCTCTCGCTCTCTAGCCCTATGCCACCGCCAGATCTTCTGCATTGCCATCCCCGCTTCTCGATGGAGCCATGGCCTCACTCGGACGTTCTCCACGCATGCATGTAGGGTCTAGTTAAGAAGGGCCTTCTCCACGCAAGGACCGTAGCGATGGAGTGGATCATACCTGGTGGTGAGGATGAGCCATCGCCGCCTGATGGCTACGTCGTCTCCTTCATCCCCTTCCACGAGCGTGGGTTTGTGACTCCTCCCCATCGATTCCTCTGAGGGCTGCTGCACCACTATGGGATCGAGTTGCAGCATCTGAATCCCAATGGGATTCAGCACATCTCGGCCTTCTTCGCGCTGTGCGAGGGGTATCTAGGGATCGAGCCCCACTTCGAGCTATGGAAGTACTTCTTCACCATCGATCTACAGAAGAAGAAGGAGAGGAAGAAGCCAGACCTGGCGGTGCCGATGGGATGTGCGAGCATCCATCTTCTAGGTAGTCGATCATCGGAGTACATGTCCATCCCTTTATCGAAATCCAACAAGGGGTGGCATAAGCTCTGGTTCTACCAAAGAGGGCGCACCTCCAAGATAGTCGGTGGAGGACGCACCCCTGAGGTCGGTGGAGCAAGTCCGCCCCGCTCCGACCGACCCCACCAGGGGATCAAACTGGCCAATTGTCGATGTGGCAGAGTCAGGGTCGAGCAACCAACCCCCGAAACGCTCTCAGATTATGGCGTTGAGGTGAGTTAAAGACTTCTTCACCCTTTCATTGTGTTCTCGGATTTCATCTTGTGACGTTGGTGCCTTCTACAGGACCGGCCCCCACAACTACCTGATGTTGGCATCGCAGAAGATCCTGGCGTGTTGGCCAATCCCCTAGGAGCCAACTAGTGTGGTGCCAGGGGCGTGCCATGATGGCGCCGAGGCAAACACGGTGACACCTGAGGAAGCCGGGGAGGCGGAGGCTCCGATTGTGCTGGAGGTGGCACTTGTGCAATCGGCGCCCACGTCGGTCGATGCGCTCGAGGTGGGGCAGATGAGAGGAGGCGTGACTGAGGCATCCCCTGTAGATGCGGCGATGGCTTGGACTTCAGAGCCCAAGCCGCCAGCCTCCTGTACCATCGGAGGGTCTGCTCCCAAGGGAGCACCAGTGATGGAGGAGGTACCATCGGCTCCCATCAAGCCGATGCCAACGGTTGCGATGGTAGACCCCTTGGTTGGGGCTGGCCCTCCCAGTCCCTTGTCTGGCCAGGTGACAATCCACTCACATGGGGAAGGAACTAGCTCCATTGGGCCAGGCAGCTAGACCTGAGCGACTCGGTGTTCACCCTCGATGACCCGACGGAGGTGAAGGACTGGACGAGCGCGCGCTCGGGACTTGAGTCAGCCGTCCACTCTCTGACCGACGCATTGGGGGCATTGAACGATGGCGTCGCCTCGGCTAGCTAGGTTTGTCATGTCTTCATGTTTTCTACTTTCAATCCCTGTTTATATAATTCTAACCTGATTTTTTTGCAGTCCCTTGTGATGCGCAGCCAGGAGAAGTCCCTATTCCTCCATCGTGAGAGGGAGGTCTGGGGGCTTGCTACCGAAGTACCACGGCTATAGGAGGAAGTGGCGAGCCTCTAGACCAAGGAACGGGAAGCCTATCAACACGCCGACGAGGCCAAGGACAAGCTCAAGGCTGTGGTCGCCAAGGCCGGGGAAGATGTTGTGGAGCTTAGACGACTTCGCCCGGCCCTTGACCTTGCTTGGCACGCACTCGAAAGCGAGCAGAAGTCAAAGGAAGAAGCCAAGGGCCTGGACATCACCTTGGCCGGGGATGTTGGCGTGCTCCAAAGGGAGAAGACGGTCCTCGAGGAGCAAGTGCGAGGTGAGGCTGTGGTTACCTTTCTACTTGAGGTTCGTGGTCGATTTTCTGATGCTCTTTGGTGTTTAGTTTGGGTAGCCCTACATAGGCAACTCTCTGAGGTGCGGGGTCAACTCCAGTTGGAGAGGGATGACCATGACGCCTTGCGTGCTGCTGTTGGGTTGGTCTTTGATGACCTCGGGGTCACCCTAGCCGTGGAGATGAGCTCGCTCACAAGGGAGGCCCAATACACCAGTGTCCGTCGTGTGTTCGCCATTGCCTGCTCCCACTACAAAAACATCGACCTGCCGGTGATCAGTGAGGGCTTTGTGCCTGGCTACACTAACACTGAGCTAGACAAAATTGAGAAGGAAGCGGCTCCCCTGGCGTAGGACCTAGCGGAGAAGGTCGAAGAAGAAATCCTGCCTAAGAGTGTTTAGTTAGATAGCTGAGTCTGGCGTCAGTCTTTTTGTAAAGACTTTTATTATGGCCGAAAACGTTGTTTGGCCTCTCTCTCTCTATATATAAAAAGTTTGTTGCGATCCGACCCATGTTTGATGTTAAGGCATTAGAAACTTAAGTTGCGAGTGACTAAGTAATGGTCATGCTGGTGAGCAAGCGATGCCATAGCCGTCGGGGCGTAGGCTTTTTGCATTCCAACTAGTTTTACTCATTGTTAGTTTTCAGTAACTCTTATTTCTAAGTCTTGTCATAAAAAGGAAGGGTCAGATGGGAAAATGTTTCTGAGTATATGTACTCCTATCAGCCCTCGAGTAAAACCCAACCCTAGGTAGTTATCGGGGTTGGGTGTTACTGAAGACCGATCAGATCAGAAGCGAATCTGATAGGAAGTAACATTTTTTAGTTTTTTTGCAGAAACATTACTTAGTTCGATAAGCATATCGGAAGCTTTGGAACAGAAAGATTAAGGGTAAAAGCGATGTAGCTGCTCGATGTTCCAGGCGTTGGCGATGGCTTTGCCATCATCGGTCTTGAGCTTGTAGGTGCGGGTCGGAGTAGTTCTGCGATGATGTACTGTCCTTCCCACAGCGCCAAAAGCTTGTGGTGATTTTTGTTGCTCTAGAAGTGACAAAGGACTAAATCGCCTATGCTGAAGGCGTGACCACGCACGCGTCAGCTATGGTACCACCATAGCGCCTGCTGGTATTTGGCCGAACGGAGCAGGGTGATGTCACATGCTTCGTCAAGCAGGTCCATGGCGTCTTCCAAAGATGCTTCATTTCCCTGCTTGTTGTTGGCCTTGACCCTTGGCGCTCCGTAGTCGAGGTCGGTCGGGAGGATGGCTTCGGAGCCATAGACAATGAAAAACGGCGTGTAACCGGTTGCCCGACTGTTGGATGTCCTAAGGCTCTAGAGTACCGCAGGAAGCTCAGCGACCCTTTGTCCGCCAAACTTGTTCAACCGGTTGAAGATTCTAGGCTTGAGGCCCTATAGGACCATGTCGTTTGCGTGCTCGACCTGCCCGTTCGTGCAGGGGTGCGCTACGGTGGCCCAGTCGACACGGATGTGATATTCATCATAGAATTGGAGGAACTTCTTCTCGGTGAACTGCGTGCCGTTGTTCGTGATGATGGAGTTCGGTACTCCAAAGCGATGGACGATGTTCGTGAAGAACAACACGGCCTGCTAGGATTTGATCACGGTGATCGACCGAGCCTCTATCCACTTCGTGAACTTGTCCACGGTGACAAGTAAGTGTGTAAAGCCCCCAAGCGCCCTCTTGAGGGGCCCTACCAGGTCGAGCCCCCAGACCATGAACGGCCACATGATGGGGATCGTCTAGAGCACTTGGGCCAGTAGGTGAGTTTGCTGAGCATAGTACTGGCATCCTTTGTAGGTGCGTACGACCTGCTCGGCGTCGGCCACCATGGTTGGCCAGTAGAAACCTTGCCGGAATGCGTTTTCGACCATGGTTCTAGGTGTAGCGTGATGTTCGTAGACCCCTCCATGGTTGTCTTCCAGCAAGTCCTTCCCCTACTTAGTGGGGATGCAATGCTGTAGGATTCTGGTGTGGCTGCGCTTGTAGAGCTCCCCTGTGATGACGACGAAGGACTTAGCGCGACGCACGAGCTGTCGGGCCTCCATCTTGTCGGTAGGGAGCACCTCGTGGAGGAGGCAATCGAGATATAGTGTTCTCCAGTTGGTCAGAGGGTCGAACTCTACCACTAGGTCTTTGACGAGTTCCATGACCTCAGGGTCGGATGGAACTGAGGGTCGGTTAGCCCCTAAGCCCAGAACTGGTAGCTCGTTGCCGGGCTATTTTGGTTCCTCGTATCGGACCGAGAGCTTGTGTAGGTCACTAGCGAAGATGCCAGTGGGGACCAGCTCTTGGCTCGATGCCATCTTTGCTAACATGTTGGCTCCTTCGTTGAGCCACCTCGGGATATGGTTGAGTTCGAGGCCGTCGAACTTGTCCTCCAACTATCGGACCTCATGACAATATGCAGCCATCTTGGCGTTGTGGCAGCTTGACTCCTTCATGACCTGGTCGATGACCAGTTGTGAGTCACCTCGGATGTCAAACCATCGGATGCCCAACTCAATAGCGATGTGCAAGCCATTGACGAGTGCCTCGTACTCAGCTACATTGTTTGAAACCAGGAAGTGGATGCGAATTGCGTACCTCATGCACACCCCGAGGGGGAAACGAAAAATAGCCTGACCCCGGTGCCCTTCTTCATCAGTGATCTGTCGAAGTACATTGTCCAGCACTCTTGATTGGATGGCGGCGGCGGCATCTGGATCTCGGTCCATTCGGCCACAAAGTTAGCCAGTACCTGAGACTTGATGGCCGTTCATGGGGCGTACATGACGCCCTGATCCATCAGTTCGAGCGCCCATTTTGCAATTCTCCCTGTGGCCTCCTGGTTCTGGATAACCCCACCGAGGGGGAAAGATGACACGACGGTCACCTGGTGTGAGTCAAAGTAGTGGCACAACTTCCTCTTAGTTATCAAGATGGCATATAGGAGCTTCTAGATCTGGGGGTAGCGTGTCTTGGAGTTGGACAAGACTTCACTAACGAAGTACACGGGGCGTTGTACCATGAGGGCGTGTCCCTCTTCTCCCTGTTCTACAACCAAGGCGGCGCTAACCACCTAGGTCGTAGCTGTGATGTAGAGTAGGAGCAGCTCTCCTTCAGCCGGTGGGACTAGAATCAAGGCCTTCATTAGGAGCACTTTGAGCTTGTCAAGCACCTCCTGAGCCTCAGGCGTCCATGCGAATCGGTCGGTTTTCTTCAGGAGCCGGTAAAGGGGGAGCCCCCATTAGCCGAGGCATGAAATGATGAGACTAAGACTACGAGGCACCCAGTAACCTTCTAAACTCCCTTCAAGTTTAGAATCGGGCCCATCTTCATGATGGTTGAGATTTTTATCGGGTTGGCTTCGATGCCACGCTCGAAGATGATGAATCCGAGTAGCATGCCCCTTGGGACCCCAAAGACGCATTTCTCAGGGTTGAGCTTAATGCCGTTCTCCTAGGGCTTCCTGAAGGTCTGCTCCAGATCAGCCATGAGCTGGTCGGTCTGCTTGGACTTGACTACGATGTCATCCACATAAGCCTCAACGGTCCACCCAATGAGATCCCCAAAGCATTTGGTCATGCAACGCTAGTACGTAGCCCCAGCGTTCTTGAGTCCAAACAGCATCATAACATAGCAGAATGATTCGAACGGGATGATGAAAGAGGTTGAGAGTTGGTCGGACTCTTTCATCGTGATCTGATGGTACCCAGAGTACGCATCAAGGAAGCATAGGGCTTCGCACCCCAAAGTCAAGGCAACTACCTAATCTATGTGTGGCGAAGGAAACGAATCCTTCGGGCATGCCTTATTGAGGCTGGTGTAGTCGATACACATTCTCCATTTTCCACTTTTCTTTTTTAGAAGAACGAGATTGGACAACCACTCTAGGTGGTATACTTCCTTGATGAAACTGGCCGCCAAGAGCTTAGCGATTTCCTCACCGATGAGCCTTCGCTTTTCCTCGTTGAAGCGGTGCAGGTGTTGTTTGACCAGCCTAGAGCTTGGTCGGATCTTCAAGGCATGCTCGGCGACTTCCCTCGGAATGCCTAGCATGTCTGAGGGTTTCCACGCAAAGATGTCTCGATTGGCGTATAGGAAGTCGATGAGCGTGCCTTCCTACTTGGGGGAGAGGGCAGTGCCGATGCGCACCATCTTGTCGGTGGAGTTGTCGAGGTCGACGAGGACCTCCTTGATGTTCTTTGTAGGCTCAAAGGATTCGGTCGCCCGCTTCATGTCGGGCGCTCCTTCAACGATGTCCTTACCGATGGCTGCGAGCTCCTCGGAAGCGAGGGTTGCCGAAGTGAGCTCGTAGCTCTCGACCTCACACTCATAGGCCCTCTAGAAAGAAGTGCCGACAGTGATGACCCCACGTGGGCCCGGCATCTTGAGCTTGAGGTAGGTGTAGGTGGGGATGGCCATGAACTTCGCATAACACGGTCGCCCCAAAATGGCGTGGTAGACCGGGGGAACCCGACTACCTCGAAGTTGAGGGTCTCTGTCCTATAGTTGGATGGATTCCCAAAGGTGATGGGCAGGTCGATCTGCCTAATCGATATGGCCTGCTTTCCTAGCATGATACCGTGGAAAGGTGCCCTGGTCAGCCAGATGCGTGCTCGGTCGATGACCATAGCATCAAGCATCTTGGCGTACATGATGTTGAGTTCGCTGCCTCCATCCATCAGTACCTTAGTGAGCCACTTCATGCCAATGATAGGGTCGACCATGAGCAGGTACCTGCTAGGGTGTGTGATGCTATCTGGGTGGTTGGATCGGTCGAAGGTTATGGGAGACCCTGACCATTTGAGGAAAACGGGAGTGGTGGGCTCGGCTTCATAGACTTCTCGACGCGTGAGCTTCTGTCGACGCTTGGAGCCATATGCCTCCAGCCCACCGAAGATCATGATGCAGCCATCCGGCAACAAAAAGCCACCATCCTTCTCTCTGGTGTCATCGGCTTTTGCCTTGGGGTTCTTCTTCTGCTCCCATTTCTTGGAGCTACCGGTGAAGAAATGCTTCAAGAGGGAGCAATCCTTGTACATGTGTTTGACGGGGAAGGCGTGGTTTGGGCATGGCCCCTCGAGCAGCTTGTCAAAGTGATCGGGGGTGCCTTTGGCCAGTGCTCGACCGGCTTTTCGCTCAGTGGCGGCCACGAGCAAGCCCCCGTGCCCTTTCCAATTCTTCTTCTTATTCAAACGGTCGGAGGGGCCTTCATCGGTGTCCTTATCCCGCTTTGCCTTGCCTCTGGAGCGATCCAAAATTGCTCCAATCGCCTCCTCGCCGGAAGTGTGGCTGGTCACGAAGTTGAGGAGTTCCTTGGTAGTCCATGGGCTCTTATGTCCTAGCTTATGGACCAGGGACTCATAGGTGGTCCTCTATAGGAAGGCTCCGATGACGTCGGCATCAGCGACATTGGGGAGCTCGTTGCACTGTCGGGAGAAGCATTGGATGTACTCGTGGAGAGCCTCACCTGACTTTTGTCGGCAGTTCTTCAAGTCTTAGGGGTTCCTAGGGCACACGTAAGTGCCCTGGAAGTTCCCCACGAAGATTTGTTTTAGGTCCGCCCAACTCTGAACGCAGTTGGGCGGAAGATGCTCTATCCATGTTCACGCCGAGTCGGCCAGGAACAGGGGGAGATTGTGGATGAAGAAGTCATCACTGACCGCATCACCGGCCCGGTAGGTGAGCCGGTAGTCCTCGAGCCACAAGCCAAGGTTCGTTTCCCCGGAGTATTTTGGGACGTTAGTCGATGGGCGGTATCGGGGAGGGAGCGCCGCCTTGAGGATATGGCAACCGAAAGCCTGGGGCCCCGTTGGTTCGGTGCTATGACTCTAGTCCTTGTCATGGTTGTAGCGCCCACCGTGGCAAGGGTGGTAGCCACAGCTGGCCCCCTCTCCCCCCATCATCATGGGTACGCCTGCGGGCATCGAGGGTGTCGCGCGCGTCACGGTTGCGGCCGAGGTTATGCGTGGCCTGCTGCCTTACAGTGCCTGATGGACCAATGCATCCTTGTTTGGTCACTCTGAGGGCATGCGCTGGCTTATGTCGAGCTTGCGTCACCGAGACAGCGAGCTCTCTGCCTGCTGCTCCACCGCTCGCTCGAGCAGCGTGCGAATCTCGTGGTGGGTCCATCGATCCTCGGGCGTCGTATACTCCGATAGCCCCCTAAGCAAGGCTACCATAGCCGCAATGTTCTGGTTTGCCCAGGCAAAGTGTGGGAGGGCTTCATTGTCCTCGATGATCCTCCGGTTCACATCGTGGGCCATGGCGCGTGCGTGCCCACTGTCGCCGTGGCACTCGATCTTGTGATCGAGCTCCGCATGTTCCTGCTCGAGCTAGAGTCATGCTTCCTCGAGCTCTCGGTGCTGGGCCTTCAGCTGCTCCACCCGTAGGCGGAGTGGGGCTCCTGCGTCCCCCTCGACCTCATCGTTGAGGTCATTCATCGGGGTAGCCTCGTCCTCATGGATGCTTTCGAGGCGTCCCTTTGGGGGTACGTGTCATGAAGCATTCACGAGAGGGGTGATGGCTTCCCCTACTGGAGTCAGAGCCAGAGAGCGACTCTGGCTCCTCTCCGAGGAGGTCAAGAAAAGACTCTGCGACGTGTTTGATCACCCCCATGAACTCGTCGTTCGCAGGGGATGGAATCATGCGTTGCGCCACAAGGTGGCCAACGGTCTCTATGGTGTTGCGGAGACCGAACAGGAGCACTGTCGGGGCACTCTAGATGAGATATTCTAGGGAGAGGGGCTCTCCCTCGGTGAGCTATGCCATGACGTTGGCAAATGAGAAGGTGAAGTGGCGCAGGCCCTCCTAGGACGGTTGGGGTCCCAAGAAGATGTTGAGCTGACGCTCCAACCTCCCATAGTCGAAGTCGAGGAGTTGGCCGTTCTCGAGGGCACGGGCCTCCAGTGTGTGTAGCCATAGCTCCTCAAGCACCTCGGTGATCACGTCGAGGCCGGTGAAGTGGAGGGGTTGAACAACGACGGGCGCCCGCGCCAGCTCTCCCCCTACCGTGACGATGAAATATAGGTCCCCAAAGTGCACGTGCTCACCCAGGACCCAGGTGATGTCATAACTGGCCATCCGAGGCCTAGTGTTGATGTCAAAACGTGCAAAAAGCCCCTACCTGGCACGCCAACTATCGGTGTTTTGAGTAAACACCAACGAGTAAATTTGTATATTGCGCATCTGGCCCGGATGGTGTGCTAAAAAGACATGAGGTTTTATACTGGTTTGGGCCGAATGTCCTTACGTCTAGTTTTGGGCTGCTCGTGTTACTAGCACTGAGTTTGTAGTAGGGGGTTACAAACTAGCAAGAGAGGGACTAGTCCCAAGTCTCTAGTGGTGTGTTGTGGTGAACCAATGCTATGTGATGCACCTGTTCGATGTGCGATACAGTGTGATATGCAATCATTTTTTTGGTGCCCCTAGTGAGACGCCCTGCTTTCCCTTTTATAGCCCAAGGGAAAGCAGGGGTACAGCTGAAGGGAAGAGGGAAAAAGAAAGAGAAATAACGCCCCCCGAAGGTGTGCCGTCCTCCTCTTCGCGTGGGTCCCGCTGACCTTGTAGATCGTTGTGGCAGCGACGTCGCACCAGGGTCCTATTGGCCGCTATAGCATATGTTCGGGCGTCGTTCTTGTCTTCCATCCCATCTGAGTGGACGGAATGGTCAAAGGGTCCCTGACAAAGGCCATATAGGGGGTTGGCGGTACAGTGCCAGTCAATTGACGCCGATCGACTGATGTTGGATGATGGTCAGGCAGGGAGTTGGTAGCATAGTGCTAGCCTGTTGACATGGTGGGCGATGTGAGTCTTCCAGCATGGCTTGATGTGACCGCTAGTCACATCAGGACGCGACCGAGACGTGCCCCTGGGCATACGCCTCCACGCCATAGTGGTTGAAGCGGTTCAGGCCCCACCCTGGGGCCACTGCTTTTGTCCGGTAGCAAATTCATACCCCGGGAACAGGCGAGGCGAAAATCTCACCCTGGGGGCCAAGCGAGATAGAATCTGACCCTAGGGGGTTGGATGAAGCGGAGCCCTCCCTATGGGACCAGACGAGTCGAAGCCCACGCGCTGGGGTTGGATGAGGCAGAAACCTCGTTCTCAGAGTTGGACAAGGCGTAGCCTGGCCCTAGGGGTCAAACGAGGTGGAAACGTCGTCCTTGGAGTCGGACGAGGCGTGGTCCGACGCCTGGGGGTCAGACAAGGCAAAAACCTCATCCTCATAGTTGGACGAGGTGTGGCCCGGCCCCTAGGGGTCGGACGAGGTGGATACCTCATCCTCAGAGTTGGACGAGGCGTGGCTCGGCCCCTGGGGGTCGGACGAGGCGGAAACCTCGTCTTTGGAGTTGGATAAGGCATGGTTCGGCCCCTAGGGGTCGGACGAGGCGGCAGTTGCATCCTTAATCATCGGATGAGGTGATGTGATGCTCATTAATCCTTTGGCTCAGATACCCGACAGGCCCCTAGTGGGTTTCGGTGATTAATGATGACATAAGATTATTATGACTAACATGTGTTTTACAGAGGCAATTTAAACTAGGTCACGATAATGGTGATTGTTTAGGCAATCAATGGTTTTCATGCCCCTATCGATGGAAACCATTTCGGTTTTCAAAGGATGGATGGCAAGGTTAAGGACGAACTGGTTCTAAGTGTCGTTTGGCGTTGAGAGACACTTAGAGTAGTTTAGGACCTTGTTTTTCCTTTGGCCATACTATTCAGGGGAGGTATGAACTAGTAGCTTGACCTAAGTGAGTCTAATGGTTTAGGTGTGGTGCACACTTGTCAAACTTAGCACTAGGTAGCTCAGGGACAGCCCAAAGATCAAGTGGAGTCAATTCCATTCACAAAGAACTTCGAATTGGAAGTGATTTGGGGAGTGACAGTAAGATCGGACGCTGAGTAGCATATGATCGGACTCTAGTAAGGTTGAGTCTGGTTAACAACAGAAAGGGTCCAAAAAGAGTTTTTATTGACCGAACACGTCTGGTCATGGTGGACCTGTCGCCGCCCAGGGTCCAGTCATAGTAACGGTCAATTTTTAGCGCTAGCTGATCGACTATTGATTGGACGTGTTCGGTCACTTTGACAGACGCATCCAGTCAACACGTAGAGAGTCTGTTTTGGTTCAAATGGCTAGTTGGTTGAGTGGGGGTATTTATACTTCTCCATTTCATCCCACTAGTCCTCTTGCCCATTTGTTGAGCTGAGGAAACACTTTGGAGTACAAGGGAGAGCAAGAGCCTAGTGGGGTGATTGAGATTTGATAATCCGAGATTAAGGACCTCATTAGTGCATAGGGAGTAGCTAGTGTGCATCCACCTTTCTCATTAGGCTTGTCTTGGTCAAGTGAGAGTTTGTGCTTGTTACTCTTGGTGATCACCATCACCTAGATGGCTCAGTGGTGATTGGAAGCTTGGTGATCATCCAGTGGAGCTTGTGGATGACCCAAGTCATAGTCTGAGCGGTTGTGGGTGATTCACCGCAACGGAGTGTCAAAGAATCAGCCTATAGAGAGCACTTGATCCTTGCGTAGATCAAGGGGGAGCTACACCCTTGCGCGGGTGCTCCAACGAGGACTAGTGGGGAGTGGCGACTCTTTAATACCTCAGAAAAACATCGCCGCGTTCCTCTCCCTCTCTTTACTTTGAGCATTTACATTTGAGCAATTCAATTCATGTCTTTACATTCTTAGAATTGACATGCAAGAGTAGGATTGGAACCTAAGGTGCAAAATTTTTATGTGGTAGAACAATAGACAACACATTTAAGCACTAGGGGTGAAATGGGCTATGTGTAGGGCTTAATTATTGCAAGAAATTTTAGATTAGCCCAATTCACCCCCCTCTTAGGCATCTTGATCTTTTCAATTGGTATCGGAGCCGAGTGCTCCTTAAATTAGGCTTAACTACCTAGAGAAAGATGTCCCACGGGTATGGACCCCCTCCCGTCCTTGAGGGAGATGATTTTCCTTATTAGAAAATTCGCATGGAGGCGTACCTAGAGGCTATAGATGTTGGAGTGTATAGAGCCGCCACACAAGGCTTCCCAAAACCTTGTTGGTGATGAGGTAAATTACGAGTAGGGAATGCAAAGGCTAGAAACACCCTTTTTAGAGGCTATACAAGGATGTCTTTAACTGTGTATGGAACCACAAAAACTCCCATGCTCTATGGTCGGATATTTGTGCGCTCCATGAGGGAACCAAGAGTGAGCGTGAGGAACACTATCATCTTGTGATGAAGAAGCTTAATTCATTTAAAATGTTTCCTAATGAAAGTGCTAATGAAATGTATTCTCGCTTGAATGTTCTTGTAGAGGAGGTCAATGGGCTTGGACTCACTCAAATGCAACCATCCAATGTTGTGAGAAAAATCTTGAGTGTCCTCCCCATTGATAAGTATGGGCATATTGTGACGGTGCTTCATCAAGGTGATCTTTCCACCGCTATGCCAACTCAAATATTGGGGAAGATCAATGCACATGAGATGTACATGCACATCACTCCTCAAGAGAGCTCCTCTTCCTCAAACAAGAAAGATTTGGCACTCAAGGCTAGCTAAGAGAAGAGGAGCAAAGAAAAAGTTGGTCATGATAGTTCAAGTGATGAAGTTGATGATGCAAGTCTCTCTCTCATGTTGAGAAGAACCACCAAGATGCTCAAAAAGCTAAACGAGAGTGGTATCAAGTTTGATGGCAAGAAGAAGAAATTCTTCACTAGTAGCAAGAGGAAGCCCATCTCTAAAATGGATTGCTACAATTGTGGAGATCTTGGTCATCTAGCTCATCAATGCCCCAAGCCCAGGAAAGACAAGTACAAGAAGTACAAGAGAAACAAAGATGACTCAGGTGATGATGATGATGAGAAGAAGAAAAACAAGCCACACAAGAAAAATGATGGCAAGAAGAAGGAATATCACAAGAAGAAGAATTGCAAGGCTTATATTGTTGGTGATTGGCTCACGGACATTGAATCATCAAGTGGCTCATCCGATGATGAAAGTGATAATGAGAAGGAGAA
Organism: Miscanthus lutarioriparius; assembly: GCA_904845875.1. Lineage (NCBI taxonomy): Eukaryota > Viridiplantae > Streptophyta > Magnoliopsida > Poales > Poaceae > Miscanthus > Miscanthus lutarioriparius. Next base: position 46,023,287 of record CAJGYO010000007.1, read on the forward strand.
GGTGGCCGCTCTTGTGATTGGGTCTTCACTATCTCCACCACCACTGCCGCCATTATCCTCTACACACCTATGCCTCATGCCCAAGGGTGATCGAAAGGTACAAAGTGATGATGATAGTAGCGGTGATGATAATGGTAGTGGTGATGATAATGGTAATGATAGTGATGATGAATTTGAATCTCCTTCTTATGATGATCTTGTCAAATTGCTAAATTCATACACTAAAATCATTAGAAAGACAAGAGCTAAAATGAGAAGCTACAACTTCAGAATGATTCACTCTTAAAGTATAACATAGCTGAAAAAGTTAGTGATGAGCTTAGAGAAGAAAATAAAATTGTGTCATCCAAGCTCAAGGAGCTCAAACATCTAAAAAGGAGCTTAGAGAAAAACAAGATAAACTTGAGGGGATACACAATGAGCTCACCACTAGATACAACTTGCTAAAAGAAGAGTACACCAATCTCAAGATTAATCATGACAATCTTATTATTTCTCATGAGTTTTTATCCAATAAGCCGCATGATGCTACTAACAATGTTGTTAAGATTGATATAGCCACATCATGTGATGACTTGATTGTTGAGAGCATTGAGCAAGGTTCTAGTAGCAAAGGCAAGAAAGTGGTTGAGTCCGATGACTATGATGACTACATCAAAGTCAAGAATGAGAATGAGAAGCTCAAGAAGGATCTTAAAAAGCTATCAACCACCAACACAATTGTGATAGAGAACCTTGACAATGATCATGATTTGACTCTTGAGAATGAGATGCTTAGAGAAGAGAACAAGAGACTCAAGATGGAGAAGGCTCTTGATAAGCAACCAACAAATGAGTCACTTCAAGAAGAGAACAAGAAACACAAGTTGGAGAAGAAACATCTCAAGACCGGTTTGAGCAAGTTCACAAGAGGCCACTATCTTCAAAGTGAGCTATTAATGAACACCGTGATGAAGATGGATAGAAGCAGCATTGGATACTTATCAAATCAAGAGAAGAAAGCTAAAGCTCAACATCAACAATACAAGTCAAAGCCTAAGCCAAAGAGATGCTTTGAGTGTGGACAAGAAGGTCACTTTGCTCATGAGTGTGAAACTCCACCACCACAACCCTTGCCCATGCATAATAGACCCTTTGCTTACAATGCTCACTTCATCATTAGAAAGAATGCTAAAGGCAAAGCCGAAGCTATGTTCTTAGGTCCACCAAACAAGAATAGGCCTAAGCAAATTTGGGTTGCTAAGCGTTTGATTGAGAAAGTTGTCGGCCTCCATCAAGTGTGGGTGCCTAAAAATCGAGCTTGATCTCTTGTGTGTGTAGGTGAAGTACAATACCGGTGGAAGTCATTGGGTTATTGATAGTGGTTGTACTCAACATATGACCGGTGATCCTCGTATGTTTACCTCACTAAATGAAGATGTGGATGGTCAAGAAAGAATTACATTAGGTGACAATTCAAAGGGCAAAGTACAAGGGTTGGGCGAAGTTGCAATATCAAACGACCACTCAATATCAAATGTGTTATATGTTGTTTCATTGAGCTTCAACTTGCTATCTGTTGGACAATTGTGTGATCTTGGCTTTCAATGCTTATTCACCAAGAAGGAAGTGGTTGTATCAAAGAAAGATGATGACGAAGTCATATTCAAAGGCTTTAGATACAACAACCTACATCTAGTTGATTTCACCTTCGAAGATGCTAACTCGAAGACATGCTTATTCACCAAAACATCACCTAGGTAGCTTTGGCATAGGAGGCTTGCATATGTTGGGATCAGCTCACTCAAGAAGCTAGTGAAGAAAGAGTTGGTGAGAGGCTTGAAGGATGTCAAGTTTGAGAAGGACAAACTTTGTAGTGCATGTCAAGCCGGCAAGCAAGTTACAAACACCCATCTGACCAAAACTTACATGTCAAAATCAAGAGTGCTAGAGCATTTACATTTGAGTAATTCAATTCATGTCTTTACATTCTTAGAATTGCCATGCTAGAGTAAGATTAGAACCTAGGGTGCAAAACTTTTGTGCAGTAGAATAATAGACAACACATTTAGGCACTAAGGGTGAAATGGGCTAAGTGTAGAGCTTAATTATTACAAGAAATTTTAGATTAGCTCAACTCACCCCCCTCTTGGACATCTTGATCCTTTCAGCCCGATCTTTAGATAGGTACGATAACTTTAATTGGTGGAGAACTCAACCTTCATGATCTAGGCTTCAAACCAAGACTGAATTGGACTCCCACAACCGTTACACCGTTGCTCCATTGGTTATCCGCGCACAACGTGATTGACCTTATCGAGAAGGCTTTCCAGCAAGCAAATTGAGAACACAAGCAACAACGGAATGAACGTAATCTGAAAGTGCAAGTAAATATGAAGCTTATGATACTAAAAAGGAGTTCAAGTCTTTATCCAAAACGACTAATCGCTGTAGGCGAACAAGATCAAGAACAGGGGCCCTAGTTCACAGTAAGCGATCTTAGCGATATAGTTGCAGCAAACAATGTATGTTTTACAAGAAAAACAAGAATGCAACAAAACACAAACCCTAACAAGAGCAGCGGCGTCTAATTATGGATTCTTGGGCGTCACCCCCTGGATGCGCCCTTTAATGGGATCTAAGATGATACACAACCCAACAGACCAAAAGGCGGTGTCATAGCACCCTGATAGATTCTGGATGCTGACTTATTTCGATGATTCCCGTTGACTCAGGATGAATTCTGATGTGAAACCAAAGCCATTGATTATCTTTTCAAATTATCTTTCCATGCATATGTGGATCGTTGAAAACAGAGTCTATATGCACTATGGGCGTCGATTTTACCCTAGACTTCTCCTAGATTCCATGGTGGACTCAAACTTAATTTGGGCCTCCGCCTTGGCGACTCGAACTGGATAAGCTTTGGGCCCCCCTTCTTGGTTTGGACAGCATTGTTGATCTCCTCAGCCTCCATGTGATTCTCCAAGCATGGTCGTATGCATAGAGGTCATGTCCTCATCAGCTTGTGATGTAGCTGGCAGATGCGACAGGATTGGATGCTTGTGAAGATGTCGCTCGACCATTGCTTCTCTCTAGTAAAAGTAGGAGCATCTCCTTCATCTCTCGCATGGTGTTGTCCAACTTGCTGCTCCAGTTGGCATCGAACGCCATCACTAGAAACAAGATCGAATCGAGGGTGGGATGGGTGGGAGCTTCACAAGCTCGATCTAAAATCCTAGGAATCGAGGTGTGCTCTTGATACCTTTGTTAGGACCCCGCGAGGAATCCAACAATAACAGAGGAGATCATTAGGGATTTGGGAAGAACAGGGGTAGGGTTCAGGTGAGAAGAGGAAGAACTGAGAGAACAGGGAAGAAGTAAAGTTGATTAATCCGTGTCTTTGGTCTCTGACCCAGCACACTTGGCTTAAAAGTCCCTTGCTACTTCTGGTCCCACGTCTTAAAAGATAGTCTTACAAATACGGATACACATGTTGATACAAATACGGATACACATTCTATACTTATACCATATTCATATTAGCCCTGACATTGACACCATGTCCACCTAAACTAAAGATAATGTGCACAAGAGATCATCAAAGGAGGATCGATGGTTTTTGTATTTTCATCATATATATGTGTGGAAATAGTGCCAAAGCAAATCCTTTGTTGTTGGAGGGTAGCATAGTTTTAAGTTATGGGCCTGTTTGGTTGGTGCTGTAGTTTGCCACGCGTCACCTTCAGCAAAGTGTGGCAAGCAAAATCGAAGCCACACTTGTGGCAAGATTTAACACAAAAATAGTCTATGACGTGTGGGACAGGGTGCCAAGAAAGTGTGCCACACCATAGTTGCGGTAGTGAACCAAATAGTTGTCGTAAAAACTATGGAATGACTAACCTTTGGCGTGGCAAGTTTTAGTAAAGAACCAAACATGCTCGTACATGTTTAGATTTGGGACTCCGCGTTTCTTTGTGCACATCAAATTTCTTCGTAGTTTTCTACTTTGTTTCAATTTTTCATTATTCTTGCGCCTAATGCAAATTTTGTCATACAAAAATATAGCTCTCCGACACTTAACATGTGTCTGTTGTTAATAGGTTTAAAGCAAATTAAATCTTTTGCCGAGAGTTCCTAATTTCGTAATTCAAAGCTATAGTGTTATAAAGGGAAGTAATAGTTTTATAAAATCTATGGTTTTAAGGTTGTTGTAATACAAAACCATGGGTATCGTTTATGTTATTAGTATTTACTGCATACAATATGATTGTATCACAAAACCTGCCATTTAGCACTATATTTTAAACCCTTAGATCTCATTTACGTGCCGATGTGGCACGCATGGTAGGTTCGCATTAGATTGTGACACTGGAGGAGCATGTTAGTAGGGACTGCGCGGCTCAGGTAACAATCACAAGTGAAGACTGAAGTGAAGCATGCGTGCTTGGTTTCGTATACATGGCGGATGCTTATTCTTATCTTATTGTATAAATAATCTGTATGTAAGCAGGCTATGTGATATGCGAATGAGACGTTCGGTTGTGCGTGCTTGTTCTGACTTTCTGACGAGTCGTGAGTTTTGACAGAGGAAAAATTGTGCGGCAGCTTCTTTAGGCATTGGGACTGCTGTAAAATTTTGTTAAGCCTTGATGTGATTTTCTATTTTCAAAATGAAAGAAAACATATAAATGCCTTATTCATGATTAGCAAAACAGAACAGAGCAGGAATGCCATGGATTACAATGGTGACGTCCATTTCAGGACGATCCTAAATATGTTGAGATCTACTACAAACTTCAAAGCGTGACCACATAAATAAATAATAACAATTGATGACTCAACCAATCGGATACATGTATAATGTAGCCCTATTCATCACGATCAATAATAGTGTGGATTTTCTACAACGGGTGGTAACTAACCACCTGCTGTGGTAGATACCTCCGTTGCCGATGAGTGACGCGTGGCTGCTCCAATGGCAGGATGAAAACTTTGCTCAGATGTATTATTGAGGGTGTAGGGGCCCTAGCCAGCTACTCTTGATTCATAGTACACGGGGACCGGTTAGCATTCCTAGGAGAGGGGCCAGTTGGAGCAGCTTCAGGGCTTAGATTGCAAATTTTTGCAAACTAGATATTATAGCATGTTTTATTTGTATTTGACAAATTTTGTCCGATTATGGATTAACTAGGTTTAAAAGATTTATCTCATGATTTACAATCAAACTATGTAATTAGTTTTTTTTTATCTACATTTAATGTTCTATACATACGTCTAAAAATTGATGTAATAGAGAGAGTGTAAAAAAACTTAAAATTTGAAGGTGATCTAAACAAAGCCCAAAAAGTCGAATCGTGGCGTAGCAAAATCGAACCATGGGTGTCAGGACGAAAATCGGATGCTGCAGACGCGCCGAACCGAGAAAGCAGTCGCTGAATAAAATAAACCAATAGTACGAAGAAGTGTGGAGCCAGAAAAGCAAATGCGGGCCTCGTTTAGATTCTAAATTTTTTCACTCTTTTTGTCACATCAAATCTTTAATATATATATAAAGTATTAAATATAGATAAAAAAAATAACTAATTATATAATTTAATTATAAATTACGAGACAAATCTTTTAAACCTAGTTAAATATGATTAAACAATAATTATCAAATACAAATAAAAATAGTACCATGTCAAATACTAATTCCTAACAGCAAACTAAACAAGACCGCGCTTACATGGTGAGTGGCAGGACCCACGAGTCGATGCTCACACTGTGGACATCGAACCGACATCGAACCGTCTGACACAGCGCAGAGCTTGCATGCTCGGTTCGCTGTGAACACTGAGCTGCCCTTAATGAATGGCAGGATTCATTGTCCTTGAAGAATCGGACACCAGCTTTGAGGCTGTGGATGTGTGTATGCACATGGGGTCCAGCGTTCACGAATCCTTGCGCCGTCCAGGTTCCTTTGGCAGAGCTGTGCTCTCTGATTTTCTGGTGAGGTGATTTTCTTGATTCTCTTTGATTCTTAACATAAACTCTTAGAATCACTGTAGAGAATCACTATAGAGATCTTATCACGTCATTGGTCAGCACTCTGATCGTCGCCACGTTAGCCCTCTCGTCGCACCACCATACATGGCGCGGCACAGGTATTTCCCCACGCCATAAAAATAGGCATGACCAAAAGTGTTAGTTTTAGAAATAAAAAACAAACAGTGTTAGATTTAAAATTAGTTTAAAAAAGTATTAAAATTAAAAAAAAAATCTCAGGCAGTAGCTGGATATTTCTATGATCAATAATTGAACCTTAATATAACTTTCTCTATCTATAAATCGCTCAGGCGATGACAAAGATGGCAAGAGTTGATTGTAGCGTCAAAAGACAGACATATTAGCATAGACCCACAATGGTTGACAACAAAGATAGAGATGAGGAGGTAGTGACACATCAAAGATGCACGCTGGAATGGAGAAATGTAGTAAAGTTATGTAACATGGTACTACTCAATCTTGCTGAATGCATGAATGGTTCCTTGATGCTATTGATTTTAGACATATCCACACACATAGCGGTTTGATATATATGGACAAGAGTACGGGACATATGTGTTATAGGGCCTACAAAATGGGGTTGTATGTGACAAATAGCTTCTTACAACGATGCGAGAAATATCTTGTTAAAAGTGATGGCTGGGATGAGCTGGGTGAGATGCAACTCTCCATTATTTGAGGAGATATAAGAAAAATACGGTCACAAAAAAAAGAGAGTTATTGAAGTTTTGCTAAAACAAAAAAAACATCATTATCCCTATTATAGTTCTATAAAATAAAAAGAGCTATTGAGGAAGTGCTAAAGATGCTAGGTTGTTAGCTTTCGTGTGCCTAAAGCTGCTAATGCACACAAAAGCGCATCTGAATCCAGATGAAGAACGATGGGTGGAGTCTCATCCCAAATCCCATGAGTTCCATCTCAAATCATGTGCTTTTTTAATTTACTACTTTCTATGTTTGAACTTTTTAGATATATATAGTTTTTACTATACATTTAGATATACGTTATGTTAATATATATAGTAAAAATATTGTATTAAAAATAAAACATATTATATTTTAAAATAGAGGGAGTACTATAGAAAACAGAGATAACTAAGACCTCTGAGCTTCCACGGAACTCATGGACGAGTTGTGGTGCCACATCTTTATCCAAAAAGCTTGAGAGGGAACATCACGTCTCTTGCCCTCTTTAACGTCAGGAAATGAGGTAAGTGCCGTTGTTCGTTGGGCACCTGTTCTCAAACCTTTTGTTGAGTGTTTGTCTGTACGGTCATCCATACTGTAAAGTATAATTTTTTTCTGTCTCTTCTTTGTTTTATTGTGGTTAGATCTAGCCACGATGAATGACTAGGAAAATAAGTTTCAGATGAGTCTTTCTCATTCTTCGATGACAGTAAGAAGAAGAAGAAAGACACCAGAAAGAAAAAGTTTCTCAACTCCGCCCACATAAATGTTGGCCGTTGTCGGGTTTCGATATTAGGGATACCCAAAGCAAGGAAGTTTGCGCCCACGCTGACTTTCCCCGGATGGCTCGAGACGTATTAAAAGGTCCCGTCCGACCCCAAGGCCGCGGGCTCCGTCTCGTCCGACCCCAAGGACGCGGGTTCCGTCTCGCCCAGGTCCACGGGCTCCGTCTTGCCCGACCTCAAGGCCGCGGGCTCCGTCTCGCCTGACCCCTTGAGTGCGGGCTTCGTCTCGCCCGACCCTAAGGACGTGGTTTTCGTCTCGCCTAAGGTAGCGGGCTCTGTCTCGCCCGACCTCGAGGACGCGGGTTCCGTCTCGTCCGACGGGGACCCATACCGCCGCCAACCACTCTAGGTCCAAGCGTATGGCCTAGGTCAAAACTCTAACGCCGGGGAAGAGGCTGACACACCTCAATGTAACCCGTGACCATAACGGGTCATACCTGGGGATTCACATCAAGAACAGTGTCAGCGCGTTCCGGTGCTGTTCTGCCTAATCCTCGTACGGACGTAGACAGGCGCGTCAGTTCACCACGACATTCGTCGGGACGGAGTGGAACACCATGACCGGCAGATGACGCCTGCGCATGGCGCCAGTGACGAACAGGGCCGCGACATGGAGCCGTCCCTGTTGACATCTACAGGATCGGCGGGACCCGTATGAAGAAGAAGAATGACCCGACAACCCTGGAAGCCTTCTTCTCTCTCGTTCTTCTTCTTTTCCTCCTTTGTAACCCATGCTTTTCCTTCGCCTATAAAAGGAGAAGCAGGGCACCCCACGGTGGGGGGGGATCTTAACACAAGAGCATGACACGAGCACATGGCTGAGCGGCAAGCGAGCTCTCAGCACCTGTTCACTCCTTCCACCAGAGACTTGGGATCCTCTCCCTCTCCCACCTATTTGTAACCCCTACTGCAAACCAAGTGCCGGTAACACGTGCAGCAATGAACTAGACGTAGGGACGTTCCGTCCGAACCAATATAAACCCTTGTGTCCTCCAAGCACACCATCCGAGCCAGACATGCAAATACAATTGGCGCACCAGGTAGGGGCTTTTTGCGCGTCTCGACGTCCACATCAGGCCTCGGATGGCTAGTCACGGCGTCAGCTGGGTCCTAGGCGTGCACATGCGCTTCGAGAACCGGGACTTCATCGTTACAATGGAGGGAGAGTTGGCACAGGTTCCAGCTGCCATCTAGCCTCTCCACTCCACCGGCCTCGACGCGATCACCGAGACACTTGAGGAGCTGTAGCTGCACGCACCAGAGGCCTGGGCCCCCGGGAGCGACCAGCTCCTTGGCTTTGATTATAGGAGGCTAGAGCGCCAGCTCGGCGCCTTCCTGGGACCTTGACCGTCCCGGGAGGACCTGCATAGCCTCACCTTCTCGTTCGCCAATGTCATGACGCAACTTGCCAGGGGAGAGGCACTCTCCCTAGAATACCTCATCCAGAGTGCCCCGACAACGCTCCCGTTTGGCCTGCGCAATGCCACAGAGACCGTTGGCCACCTTGTGGCGCAACGCACACCCTCATCCCCTACGAACGACGAGTTCATGGGGATGACCGAATACGTCGCGGAATCTTTCCATGACCTTCTCGCGGGAGAATCAAAGTTGCCCTCCGACTCTGACTCCAGCAGGGGGAGCCATCACCCCTCGTGAGAATGTTTCATGGCAGGTACCCCCTAGGGTTACATCGAAAGCATCCACGAGGGAGGGGCTACCCCAACAGATGACCTCGACGATGAGGTCGAGGGGGATATAGGGCCCCCACCTCGCCTGCGGGTAAAGCAGCTTAGGGTGCGGCACCAAGAGCTCAAAGAAGCACGACTTTAGCTCGAGCAGGAACGCGCGGAGCTCGAGCGAGAGATCGAGCACCATGGAGACAGTGGACGTGAGCGCGCCGTGGGCCACGACGTGAATAGGAGGATCATCGAGGATGATGAAGCCCTCCCACACTTCACTCGGGCAAGCCAGAACATCGCTGTCGTGGTGGCCTTGCTCCGAGGGCTTCCAGAGCCCACAACACCCGAGGATCGTTAGGCCCATAGCGAGATTCGCACGCTACTCGAGCGTGCAGCGGCGCAGCAGGCCAAGAGCTCGCTATCCTGATGACGTGAGCTTGATGCCAGCCAGCGCGGGCCCTTAGAGCGACCTGATAGGGATGTGTCAGTCCACCAGGTGCAGCAAGGCGGTAGGTCACACGCCATGGCCCTGGTGAATGAGTGTCTCGGCCTCCACCGTGACGCGTGCAACACCCTGGATGCTCGTAGGCGTGCCCATGGCAATGAGAGGGAGGAGACTAGCCATGGCTACCACCCTTATCGTGGCGGATGCTACAACGGCAGCGAGGACCAAAGCCCAAGCCCTGACTTGTCGGGACCTTAGGCCTTTGGTCGACACATCCTCAACACCGTCTTCCCACCGCGGTACCAACAGCCGACCAACATCCCGAAATACTCTAGGGAAACAAACCCCGGACTATGGCTCGAGGATTATCGGCTTGCTTGCCAAGCCGGTGGAGCAGATAGTGACAATTTCATTATCCGCAACCTTCCATTGTTCTTGGTCGATTCGATGCGAACATGGTTGGAACACCTTCCGCCCAACCGAATCTAAAGTTGGGCGAACCTAAAAGAGATCTTCGTGGGAAACTTCCAGGGCATATACGCGCATCCTGGGAACCCATAGGATCTCAAAAACTACCGATAGAGGTCCAGGGAAACTCTTCGTGGGTACATCCGGTGCTTCTCCGGGTAGTGCAATGAGCTGCCCGACGTAGCCAACGCCGACATCATAGGAGCTTTCTTGTCCGGGACCACCTATGAGTCCTTGGTTCACAAGCTAGGACGTAAGGGCCTATGAACTACTAAGGAGCTCCTCGACATTGCCACCAGCCACATCTCAGGTGAGGAGGCGGTCAGGGCATTTTTCGATCGCCCCAAGGGCAAGGCAAAGCGGGACGAGGACGTCAGCGAAGATGCCTCCAACTGCCCCAACAAAAAGAAGAACAAGCAGCGGCGTGAGGGCTTGCTCGTGGCCACTCCTGACTGCAAGGGGGGTCGGAAGCCCACCGAGGGTACCCCGGACCACTTTGACAAGCTGCTCGAAGGGCCATGCCTGAACCATGCTTTCCCTATCAAGCACCTATACAAGGACTGTGTCCTCATAAAGCAGTTCTTGTCCAGAGGCTCCAAGAAGGGAGAGCATAGGAAGGAGCCCACGCTGGCCGTAGACGACACCGAGGGGAAGGATGGTAGATTTCCGACGCTGGATGGCTGTCTCATGATCTTCGGGCGGCCTATGACTCCAAGCACCGCCAGAAGCTTGCACGCCGCGAGGTGTATATGGACAAGCCGGTCGCACCTTCCTTCCTCCGATGGTCGGAGTCCACCATAACCTTTGATCGGACCAACCACCCGGAAAAACATCCCGCAGCTGGGAAGATACTCGCTCGTGGTCGACCTAATCATCGGCATGAAGTGGCTCACCAAGGTGCTGATGGTCATCGGCTCAACATCATGTACGCTGAAACGCTCAACGCCATGGGCATTGACGGATCGTTCATCCGGTCGGCCGGGGCGCCTTTCCATGGCATTATGCCTAGAAAGCAGGTCATGCCACTTGGGTAGATTGATCTGCCCATCACCTTTGGGTATTCGACCAATTATAGGATGGAGACCCTTACCTTTGAGGTGGTCGGGTTCCACGGGACCTACCATGCCATCCTGGGACGTCCATGCTATGTGAAGTTAATGGCCGTCCCTAACTACGCCTATCTAAAGTTGAAGATTCTAGGTCCATGCGGGTCATCACCATCGGCACCTCCTTCCAGCGTGCCTACGAGTGCGAGGTCGAGTGCTGCGAACACACCGCGGCAATTGTCACCTCCAAAGAGCTTACGACCATCAAGGAGGAGGTCCCCGAAGAAGCGCCTGACCTGAAGCGATCGGTTGGGTCTTTCGAGCCTGTAGAGGGAGCCAAGGAGGTCCTCATAGACGCTAGTGGCTCCGAGGGCAAAGTTGTGCGCATCGGCACCACGCTTTCCTCCAAAAAGAAAAGCGCGCTCGTCGACTTCCTCCGCGCCAACAGAGACATCTTTGCATGGAGACCCTCGAACATGCTAGGCATTTTGAGAGAAGTCGCCGAGCATGTCTTGAAGATCAGGCCAGGCTCCAAGCTGGTGAAGCAGTGCATGTGTTGCTTCGACAAGGAGAAACATAGGGCCATCGGTGAGGAGATTGTGAAGCTTTTGGTGGCTGGGTTCATCAAGAAAGTATACCACCCCGAGTGGTTAATTAGGCAATCCTGTTCTTGTATGAAAAAAGAGTGGGAAATGGAGAATGTGTGTTGACTACATGGGTCTCAACAAAGCGTGTCCAAAGGATCCATTTCCTTTGCCATGCATAGACTAAGTAGTCGACTCGACCTTAAGGTGTGAAACCTTTTGCTTCCTTTATGCATACTCCGGGTACTATCAAATCACGATGAAAGAGTCCGACCAGCTCGCAACATCTTTCATCACCCCATTCAAATCGTTCTACTATGTCACAATGCCATTCGGCCTGAAGAACACGGGGGCTACGTACCAACGCTGCATGCTCAAGTGTTTCGGGGATCTCATCGGGCAGACCATCGAGGCCTACATCGACGACATCATGGTCAAATCCAAACCAACTGACTAGGTCGTAGCTGACCTAGAGCAGACCTTCGTGAAACTCTAAGCAAATGGTATCAAACTCAACCTCGAGAAGTGCATTTTCGGGGTCCCATGGGGTATGCAGCTGGGTTTTATCGTCTCCAAGCGTGGCATCAAAACCAACCCAGAGAAGATATCGGCCATCACGAGGATGGGCCTAATCCAGAACATAAAGGGGGTACAACGAGTTACAGGGTGCCTCGTCGTGATCAGCCACTTTATCTCATGCCTCAACGAACGAGGTCTCCCCCTCTATCGGCTTCTGAAGAAGGCCGACCGCTTCGAATAGACTCCCAAGGCCTAGGAGGCACTTGACAAGGTCAAGCAGCTCCTGACGAAGGCCCCGATTGTGGTCCCCCCAACCAACGGGGAACTGCTTCTGCTCTACATTATGGTCACCATGCAAGTGGTCAGCGCCGCCCTGGTGGTAGAGCGAGAAGAAGAGGGACACACCCTCAAAGTGTAGCGTCCCATGTACTTCATTAGCGAGGTCTTGTCTAATTCCAAGACTCGCTACCCCCAAATCCAGAAACTCCTGTACGCCGTCCTTATCGCCAAGAGGAAGTTGCATGACTACTTCAAGTCGCATCCGGTGACGGTTGTGACGTCCTTCCCTCTCGGCGAGGTCATCCAAAACCGGGATGCCATAGGAAGAATCATGAAGTGGGCACTCGAGCTGATAGATCAAGGCATTTCATATGCCCCTCGGACGGCCATCAAGTCCCAAGTGTTGACTGATTTTGTTGTAGAGTGGACCGAGATCCAAATGCCGCCAGTAGTCATCGACCAAGAGTACTGGACGATGTACTTCAATAGATCGTTGACGAAGAAAGGCACCGGCGTGGGGCTGGTCTTTGTTTCACCCCTCGGGGTATGCATAAGGTACATGGTTAGCATCCATTTTCCCTCCTCCAACAATGTGGCTGAGTATGAGGCACTCATCAACGGCCTGCGCATCGCCATCGAGTTGGGTATCCGATGGCTTGACGTCCGGAGCGACTCCCAGCTGGTCATCGACCAAGTAATGAAGGAATCAAGCTACCACAATGCCAAGATGGCTGCGTATTATCGAGAAGTCCACCAGCTAGAGGACAAGTTCGATGGTCTCGAGCTCAATCACATCCTGAGGCGTCTCAACGAGGCGGCCGACACGCTGGCGAAAATAGCGTCCGGCCGAGAGCTGGTGTCGACGGGCGTCTTCGCCAGAAATTAGTATAAGCCCTCGGTCCGCTATGAGGAGCCAGAACAGACCGATGATGGGCCACCTGCCTTAGGCTCAAGGGCTAACCAGCCGGTGACTCCATCCGACCCCGAAGTCATGGAGCTTGACGAGGATCCAGCGACAGAGCCCGACCCTCTGGCCAACTAGAGGACGCCTTACCTCGACTACCTCCTCCGTGAGGCGCTGCCGACGGACAAAATGGAGGCTCGACGGCTTGCGCATTGCGCCAAGTCCTTTGTCGTTATTGAGGGAAAGCTCTACAGGCGAAGCCACACCGGGATCTGCAATGCTGCATCCCCATCGAACAAGGGAAGTAGTTGTTGAGTGATATCCATGGTGGGGTCTGCGGGCACCATGTCGCACCTAGGACCCTGGTCGGAAACATGTTTCGACAAGGCTTCTACTGGCCAACCACAGTAGCTGACGCTGAACAGATTGTGTGCACCTATGAAGGGTGTTAATACTATGCTCGATAGACCCACCTGCTGGCCCAAGCACTCCAAACGATCCCCATCACATGGCTATTCATGGTCTGGGGGCTCGATCTGGTTTGACCTCTCAAGAGGGCGCCCAGGAGCTATACGCACTTGCTTGTCACTATAGACAAGTTTACAAAGTGGATAGAGGCTTGACCGATCTCCGCGATCAAGTTCGAGCAAGCCATGTTGTTCTTCCTTGACATCGTCCATCGCTTTGGAGTCCTAAACTCTATTATCACGGACAACGACACACAGTTCACTAGGAAAAAGTTCCTCCGATTCTACGGTGAATACCACATCATCATCGATTGGGCCGCCGTGGCGCACCCCCACACGAACGGGCAGGTCGAGCACGTGAATAGCATGGTCCTACAAGGCCTCAAGCCTAGAATCTTCAATTGGTTGAACAAGTTTGGCAGATGATGGGTCATGGAGCTTCCTATGGTGCTCTGGAGCTTGAGGACGACCCCAGCTGGGCCACCGGCTACACGCCATTCTTCATGGTCTACGATTCTAAGGCTATCCTCCCGACTGACCTCGATTATGGAGTGCCAAGGGTCAGGGCGTATGACGAACAAGGAGCCGAGGTGTCCCTCGAGGATGCCATGGACCAGCTAGATGAAGCATGCGATGTTGCCTCCTCTGCTCGGCCAAGTACCAGCAAGCGTTACGCCGCTACCATAGCCATCGAGTGCGGGGTTGTGCCTTCAACGTTGGGGACCTAGTGCTCTGCCTCGTCCAGAGCAACAAGAACTGCCACAAGCTCTCTCCTCCATGGGAGAGACCATACATCGTCGCGGAGGTGCTCCGACCAGGCACCTATAAGCTCAAGACCATCGACGGCGAAGTCTTTGTCAACGCCTGTAACATCGAACATCTACGTCACTTTTACCCTTAATCTACGCACGCTTTCTCTTATCGGTTTTGCTATCGACTCCTCGATCTTTAGTGACACCCGACCCCAGCAACGACAAGGGTTCGAGCCTCACTCGGGGGCTGATAAGAGCATACCTATCTGGTAGAAATTCTCTATGCCCGACTCTTTCTTATGTTAAGATCTAGAAGCAAGGGTTGCGGAAACAAACGCTGAGTAAAACTGATCAAACCACAAGAAACCTACGCCCCAGCGGCTATGGCGTTTTTGCTGACCAACGTGATTAGAGTTTTTTGCCCTCACCCCAAGCTTTTTAGCCTTAACTATAGAAAGAGTCGGAATGCATTAAAGAGTATATCTATTCGGTAGACATTCTCTATGCCCGACCCTTTCTCACGTTAAGATCTAGAAGCAAGGGTTGCGGAAAACAAACACTGAGTAAAACTAGTCGGACTACAACAAACCTACGCCCCAGCGGCTACGACGTTTTTGCTCACCAGCGTGATTAGAGTTTTTTCACCCGCACCCCGAGCTTTATAGCCTTAACGATGAAAAGGGTCAGAACACATTAACCATTTTATACAAAAAGGGGAGAAGAGCTAAAAATTTTGTTGGCCATAATGAAATTTAAGAGCTTATCCACTTATTACAAGTTCGCCGCCTGACTTATCTACCTAACTAATTTCTTGGGGGGATGATCTCATCCTCTATCTCAGAAGGTAAGTCCTATGCCAGAGGGCCACCTCCTCCTCGATGTCGTCCATCTCAGCGTCGGTGTAGATAGGCGCGAGAACCATCATAGGTAAAGAGGATACAGAGACAAAAACACTCCTATGGCCCATTTAGGCCCAGGAGTTCGAAGGCTAGCCCTCCGACGGGTTCACAACCGCTCTGGGGCACCCATAGAGTGAGGGTTGGAAAGGGATGGGCCCACTAGCGGCCAGTACCCGAGTGCATGAGCACCGCGGGCATCTTGGCCCTCGTTTGAGTCTTGGTCAGTTCCTAGTCCATGTTTTTCCTCAAAGAAAGGCAACGAGCCCTTGGGACCGGTCAAACGGACCCGAGAACTATATGGATTGGCCACTGAGAATCTGGAGTCGGTCACCAGCTGACCCATGTCGGACCCCGCGAATGGGAAGCCGAGGTCCCACTCAGACTACCCCGTTAATAGCTCATCGAGCACCATGTTTCGTCCATCGAGGAAAAATGTGGCACAGCTCAGCTCCTCCATTTTATCAAAAAAACGTTTGAGGGATGATGATCACAAAGATGAGCTGACCCCTCGACCGAACTCCTACAACGCGCGGGGGCTTAAGGGAAGTTGGACTCACAAGGAGACCGAATGTGCGGTCGTAGGACGATGGCTCGGATCCTAGGGAGGGGTACATACAAAAACTAAGAATAACATTTCTAAAACAAAAAACGCTTTCTCTTACCAGTTTCGCTATCGTCTCCTCGATCTTTAGTGAAACCTGACCCCGGCAACGGCAAGGGGTCGGGCCTCACTCGGGGGCTCATAAGGGTATATATATCCATTTTGAAACAGTTGTTGTGCCCGACCCTTTCTCATGTTAAAAACCTAGAGGCAAGGTTTGTGGAAAATGAACGCTGAGTAAAATTGGTCGGACTGCAAGAAACCTACGCCCCAGCGGCTACGACACTCTTGCTTACCAGCGTGATCAGAGTTTTTCGCCCACACCTCGAGCTCTATAGTCTTAACAATAGGAAGGGTCAGAATGCATTAACCCTTTTTACAAATAAAAAGGGAGAAAGAACAAATTTGTTCAACCGAAACAAAAGAACAAGCTTGTTTAAACGAAACAAAAGGGTTAGAACTTGTCCGCTTATTACAAATGCGTCGTCTGACCTATCTGACTAAACTAACCCCTCAGGGGATGATTTCATCTTCTATCTTGGCAAAAAGGTCATGCGCCAGGGGGCCACCTCATTCTCGATGTCGTCTAGCTCGGTGTCGGTATAGACGAGCATGAAGCCTTGGCTCATCGTCGCCAGATCGATGTTCTTGTAATGAGAATGGGTGATCGCGAATGATCGGTGAACGCCAAAGTGAAGTGCGCCCGTTGCCATATCACGTGCCTGGTCCATGATCTAGGTGGCACGAACCACGAGCGAGCTTGTCTCCTGCTCTGGGGCTAGCTCAAGCTCGTCGCAGACCAGCTGGACAGCGACGCGTAGGTTGTCGTGTTCGTCGCTCTCCTTCTAGAGGGTGTCATTCACCTTGCTGAGCTCCTTCTCTAGGCCACGACTCTTCACCACCTTCACCCCGAGCTTGTCATCGAGACCTGCCCAAGTCACGTACCGACCGTGTCAAAAGGCTTACCATGGATTCTAGGAAGAAAGAGAACAAGGGAAATCGGAGACTTACCGTTCACGTCCGCCCGAAGCCTACGCACCTTATCATGCTACCGGGTCACCTCGGCCTCAGACGCTGGACCTCTTTTTGGCGCTGATCGACCTCCATGGTGAGCCCAGTGTACACGCCCTTGGTTACAACCTTTAGGTCCCTCTCCCCCTGAAGCTCATCCTCGAGGTGGTCGATCCACTGCTGAGCGTCAGCGTGCCCCGGGCGAGCTAGGTCAATCCTCGTGTGGAGCTCCTCTACGACCCAAAGCAAACCGTTCTACTCCTTCCATAGCCGCTTGGCCTCCACAGCGTCCATGCGCACCCTCTCAATCAGGGCCGCGAGCTTCTCTCCTTGGCCTCATGGGCATCGTCGCGAGCGCCCTTCTCCCAAACTCAGAGGTTGGCCACCTCCTGGGTGACAGGGGCAAGCTCAGCCACCTCCTGATGGGCGGCAGCAAGAGGTGTGGCCAACCCTTCACTCCGCCATGTCTCCTCAGCAAGGAATAGGGACTTCTCTCGACTGCGGGCCATAAGGATCTGTGAAGAAGACAAGACTTAGAGGTGCAGAAAGAGAACATGAGGGTCGAAAGCACGGTCATATCATACCTGGCCAACCGAGGCGACAATGTCGTGCATCGAGCTCAGCATGGTGGTCAGGGCATGAACTGTGTCCCCAACCTCCATGTGGATGCTCCCCCATTCCCTCTCCTCTATTGCTTCATTGAGCGTAGGCACCCAAACCAGAGACCGGGACATCCCCGCGCCGACCTCAAGTGACGCCGACCTCTCTTGTGGCGGTAGCTCCTCTAGAGTGGCTCCTCTAGCGATTAAGGGGGCGGGTGACTCAGACATGGAGGCCTGCCATGTCGCCACATCCATGAAGGATGCCTCGGGTGCACCCCCTTCCGTCCGCCCCGCCGCTGACACGGCCACCTACATGGACGATGGCTTCGGCCGTGCCGCCTCTGCCTACGACGTCGAGGACACGATCGGCCGTGCCGCTCTCGCCACGGGCGCCCCAAACGCGCCCTCCTCCACCTGCTCTCTAGTGGACGTAGCCATCGGCTGTGCCTCCCTAGTAGACACCATGGCCACCCCAACGCCACTCACGCTCACCACTGGCGCGGAGCCAGCCGGGTCCTGGCCCGTTTACTGGAGGTGGATCTCTTTTTGGAGCGAGCCACAGGAGAGCCCCACATCCTCCGACGCTGAAAGGGACATGATAGTCAGATCATGGCAAAAATTCGTTAGGACAAAAGGACAAAAAAACTCTTGACTCACCTTGACGCCATCATGTGATGACATTTTGGGGCCGGCATGCTCGACCCCGGCTGCTCCTTGTTGGCATGTTGCCGCTTCGAGCCCTCCCTCAACTCGGAGGGCTTGGACAAATCAGAACGGCCACCTCCCGCTGACTCCGGAGGCGCCGCTGAGGGCTTGGACAGAGCGGGGTGACCTATTTTGCGCCAGCTCTCGGGGCCGCCGTCGAAGGCCCAGATAAGGCGAGGTGGCTTGATTTCGCTAGTTCCGAGGCTGCCGTCGAAGGTCTGGACGGGACAGGCGGTTTGATTCCATCGGCTCCGGGGGCACGTCCTCCCCCTTCTGCCCCGTTGCAAAGGGCCCCGCATGTGGCGAAGGTGGGTCCTCATTCTCGGTGGCTAGATCATCCCATGGGATGGGTGATCTAGTGCCGCCATCCTCCTCTTCCTCCTCTTCTTCCTCCGACGAACCTTGACGTTGCTTCCCTCGCTGCAGCTTTGCTCGCTTCTTCAAGCCCTCGGTATAGTTCGCCACCCTCACAGCTGCATGCTCTGGCAGCGGCGCGACAGAGTCCCTGAAGACTAACCCCACCGGTAGCTCAATGAAGCCCATGTCCGGCCACATCATGGGATGCCCCGGGATTAGGAACACGGCGTCGGCCTCCCCCGTGGCCTCCTTGATATGCTACACGACCTCACTGTCGTGGAGCAGCCCCTAGGCGAGCGTCGTCTCGACGAGATGCGCGTTGAGCGTCATCCCGTACAGCGACAGGACGCGAGCCATCAGTGGCGCCACCCTCCTTGCATGACACCCCCCGATGACGCTAGCCCCGTGGAGGCCGTGGGTCTTTAGGAACGTGATGGCCTCAAGGAGGTCATGCGTCCTCTTCTTCTCCTTGACGGGTGGACACCACGGTCATAACGATGGTACCTCTTCGACCAGGTGCCCGAAGAAGACCGGCAAGGGAGCGGTAGGGTCATTCTTTAGGTAGAACCATTGCGAGTGCCACCCCTTGTTGGACCTAGAGAGCTGGCAGGGCATGTACTCGGCCGTCCGCTGCCCCCAGAGGTGGATGCCCACACATCCCATCGGCACCGGGGTCTCCCAGCCTCTCTCCTTCTTCTTGATCATGGAGATGGAGAAGAAATATCTCCACAGCTCAAAGTGGGGCTCGATCCCTAGGTACCCCTCGCACATCGCGATGAAGGCCACGATGTGCCGGATCCCGTTGGGGTTCAAGTGTTGTAGCTCGATCTGATAGTGGTGCAGCAGACCCTAGAAGAACATGTGGGGAGGAACCACGAGTCCACGCTCGTGGAAGGGCGCGAAGGAGACGACGTAGCCATCTGGCGGCGCCGGCGCATGCTCACGGCTGGGCACAAGCCACTCCGCCGTATCGATCCTCCGCGGAGAAGACCACGCTTGACGAGGCCCTCTATGCACGTATGGGTAACATCGGAGCGGTATCATGAATCCATGGAGGATGGAGGCGGCTACGGAGAAGCAAAGGCGGCGGCAGAGAAGCGGAAGCTACAGATCTAGGGCTCCAAAGGCAGATTAGCAAGCATGGTAGATCCGAACGGCGGCAGTGGAGAAACGGAGAAGGTAAGGCTTTGGTTTTGGTATGCAGAAACATGAAGGGCGAGGCCGCTATTTATAGGACGGAGCAGGGCAAGAAGGCGAACCATCCGCCTAGGTTCACGCGCCCGCTACGTCGTGTCACGTCACCTCCGTTCGAAGATTGTGCGCTCGCTATCTCTGGCCGCGCCCTCAAAGGACACGCCGGATGATGGTTCGCCCAGTCGATGGGCCAAGAACCATCGCAGGTAAGGAGGGATACAGAGTTGAAAACACTCATATGGCCCATCCAAGCCTAGGAGTTTGAAGGCTGGCCCTCCGACGGGTTCACAGCCGCTCCGGGGCGCCCTTAGAGTGAGGGGTGGAAAAGGATGGGTCCACAAGCGGCCAGTACCCGAGCGCACGAGCACCGTGGGTATCCCGGCCCACGTTCGAGTCTTGGTCGGTTTCTAGTCCAGGGTTTTTCCTCGAAGAAAGACAACGAGCCCTTGGGACCAGTCAAAAAACGTGGCACGGCTCAGCCCCTCTGTTTTGTCAAAAACGTGGCACGGCTCAGCCCCTCCGTTTTATCAAAAAAATGCTTGAGAGATGACGATCACAAAGATGAGCTGACCCCTCGACTGGACCCCTGCAACGCGTGGGGCTCGAGGGAAGTTGGACTCGGAAGAAGACCGAATGCGCGGTCGTAGGACGATGGCTCAGATCCTAGGGGACCGGAATAAAAAAAATCTTTTCGACCTCCCTAATCCTATGGTTACATGCCCCGAGAAGATCGATCGGGACAAAAGGGAATCACCATCATACCAGGACACACCGCGGGCTATAAAAAAGGCCAAGGCCCTCAGAGTCCTCCCGTCTGAAAAAGCCTCTAAAGGAGTATTCTACTCCTTCGCAGGCTCGGGGGCTACTGTCGGGTATCGATATTAGGGATACCCAAAGCAAGCAAGTTAGCGCCCACGCTGACTTCCTCAGATGGTTCGAGACGTATTAAAAGGTCTCGCCTGGCCCAAGGCTGCGGGCTTTGTTTCGCCCAACCTCGAGGCCGCAGGCTCCGTTTCGCCCGACCCAAAGACGCGGGTTCCGTCTCGCCCAAGGCCGTAGGCTCCGTCTTGCCCGACCTCGAGGCCGCAGGCTCCGTCTTGCCCGACCTCGAGGCTACGGGTTGCGTCTCGTCCGCCCCCTTAGGTGTGGGCTCTGTCTCGCCCGACCCTAAGGACGCGGTTTCCATCTCGTCCAAGATCACGGGGTCCGTCTCGCTCGACCTCGAGGATGCGGATTCCGTCTTGTCCGACGGGGACCCATACCGTCGCCAACCATTCTAAGTCCAAGCGTATGGATCTGGTTCAAAACTCTAATGCCAGGGAAGAGCCTGGCACGTCTCAATGTAACCTATGGCCATGACGGGCCATATCTAGGGATTCACATCAAGAACAGTGTCGGACGTACCAGTGCTGTTCTGCCTAATCCTCGTATAAACGCTGACAGGCACGTCAGTTCACCACGACGTCCGCCGGAACGGTGGAACGCCATAACCGGCAGATGATGTCTGCGCATGGCGCCAGTGACGAATAGGGACACGACATGGAGCCGTCCCTGTTGACATCTACAGAATCGGTGGGACCCGTATGAAGGAGAAGAAGGACCCATCAACCTGGAAGCCTTCTTCTATCTCTCGTCCTTCTCTTTTTCCTCCTCTGTAACCCGCGCTTTCTCTTCGCCTATAAAAGGGGAAGCAGGACGCCCCACGGTGGGGGATCTTAACACAAGAGCACGACACGAGCACATGGCTAAGCGGCAAGTGAGCTCTCAGCATCCGTTCACTTCTTCCACTAGAGACTTGGGATCCTCTCCCTCTCTCGCCTGTTTGTAACCCCTTACTGCAAACCAAGTGCCGGTAACACGAGCAACAGCGAACTGGACGTAGGGACGTTCCACCCGAATCAGTATAAACCCTTGTGTCCTCTGAGCACACCATCCGAGCCAGACACGCAAATACAAATTTACTCGTCGGTGGTCCGAAAACACCGACAGCCGTCGTTTGTTGGGCACCTGTTCTCAGACCTTTTGCCTAGTGTTGGCCTATGCGGTCATCCATACTGTAAAACGTACCTGCTTGGTTTTGAAATTTGGAGTTATTTACTGCGTAGGTATAATTTATATAAAAATTAGTTTCTAAATATTTATGTAATCCAGAGTGTTTGCCAGATATTATATACGCACCACGTCCGTTCGATCGAGAGCGGTGGAAATGATTTTTTTCTGCTGCGACGGAGACGCACTTGTCTTTCCTCACAGGTGGTCGGACGTACGTTCCTAGAGCTAGCTAAGGTGAAGAACGATTTTTTTTTTTGAAAGCAGGTGGAGAAGGATTTGAAATCATGCACAAAGAACAACGCCATCCACGACGTTCTAAGCGACCGTTTTCATTCTCACGACAGATGCTGGTACCCAATACCTTTCACTTTAGAAGCCTGGAAAGAAAGCCATGCCAGTCCAGCCCATTCCACGGTCCCGGGCATGTGGCCCATCCAAGCTTTTAGGGCCGGCGCCCAGTTCGCAATTCCACGTGCAAGACCAGGGTCCAGGGCGCAGGAGCCAGGATTCGAAAACTGAGGGAGGAAGCTATGGCAAATTTGCAATTCCCCTGAGAAAAGCATGGGTGGATCATCATTGGACAATCACGTTGCCTTTACCCAGGGCCCCCAGGGGAGTGCAAAACAGCTTTTTGTATATATCTGCTGACATGGTCCAGGCCGCATCTCCCGAGTGGAGTGAGCACAAAAAGGCACGGCGCCCCCGCACGCTTGAGGCAGAGCCGCAAGCCCGCAACGGCGCGGCGCGCGCCGGGAAAAAGCCTCCCCGCGACGCCAACTCCTTGTCCTCCATCCTTTCCTTCCCATGCGGCCTGCGCGACCCATGCGCGGCTAGCTCCACATGGCCGCGCCTGGGCCCCACCTCGCCTGGCACCTGGCGCATTGCCCCCCTGACTCCGCGCGCCCGCCCGCAGCCCGCTCCCCACCGAAAACCGAAGCGCGGCCCACGCCACCGCCAAGCACCAAAGCACGATCAGCAGGACCTCGCCACGCCGCCGCTGGCGCTGCGCGTGCGCGTGCGCGCTTGGACCGACGCGCAACGGCCTGCCTCGACCGCCCGTGCACGCCACCGCTCATGCAGCCGTCCGCTCGCCCCGGCCCCCCGCACTGCCGCGCTCGCGTGAACGCTCACTCCCCTCACCGCTCTCCTCGCCGTGCTATATAGGCAGCAGCCCCGCCTCCTAATTGTAGCCCTGCAGTCACCCAGAGCAGACCCGGATTTCGCTCTCGCGGTCGCTGGGTTTAAGCACTCGCTGGTCAGTTCGATCCGATCCGGCTGCGGAGGCGAGATGGCGTTCGCGGTCTCTGGGGCGGCGCTCGGTGGGGCCGTAAGGGCTCCCCGACTCACCGGCGGCGAGGAGGGAAGTCTGGTCTTCCGGCGCACCGGCCCCTTCTTAACTCGTAACGATCCCGCAACTCCCTCCTCCCCCTCCGATCAAGCGTGGGCCTGCCTCGGGTCTGTATGTGAGTGATGTGGTGGTGAACTGGTGACGCATGCAGGGGGTGCTCGAGTTGGAGGTTCGGGGACGCACGGGGCCATGCGCGCGGCGGCCGCGTCGTCCGGGAAGGCGGTCGTGGTTCCCGAGGGCGAGAACGACGGCCTCACATCAAAGGCTGACTCGGCTCAGTTCCAGTCGGATGAACTGGAGGTTCGTCATCCACTATTCCCTTCCCTGCATTTTTTATTACATAATTCACCTGAAAAATCTGTGCTGCACTGCTAAGACTGCATCTTCATGCTAGTATTTGAGAACAAGGAGACACACGATTAGTGAGATGCCCTGTTCACAAAAAAAAAAAAAAAGATTAGTGAGATGCCCAAACGGTTAAACGTTCCGTGGAGTCACAGTCTTGTACTGTACCGCCATTTTGAGTTGTCCATACAATCGTCTTCTGAACATTTCGTCTCTTCGGCACGGTTCCAGGTACCAGACATTACTGAAGAGACAATGTGCGGTGCCGGCGTGGCTGATGATGCTCAAGCCTTGAACAGAGTTCGAGTGGTCCCACCACCAAGCGATGGACAAAAAATATTCCAGATTGACCCCATGCTGCAAGGCTATAAGTACCATCTTGAGTATCGGTATGTATTTATTTGCTTCTACTGCACATTTCAAGATGTTCCCGTCTTTCATGTTGTTATATATAAATGGCTGCCTCAAGTGTCAAGATCCTCGATCGTGAAGTTTATATTAATTCTTGCATGCGTAGTACCAGTAATTCTTCATGGTTTTGCTGGAAGGTCATATGAATAATAACTAGCCAAGTTCGTTTGCACCTGCAATCTTTCATACTGTTTTGATGCCTAAAGTGTTCCATATGGTTTCACCAAATGGACTAGATCTGTTCCCTTTCAGGGGGATTTTTACATAAATGTTAGCCAGACAATATAGAGGCAACAGTGGGTTCTAATCCTTTGGCAACCTTCATTTCCATCCCTTCTGCATTCTTATATAACCCATGCGAACACCACTAGCAATCTCACTATGCTTTCATGAATAAAATTCTTCTTATAAGATTGAGTCATATGTATATATAACCCATGCGAACACCACTAGCAATCTCAGTATGCTTTCAACTTTCATGAATAAATAAACAGGTACAGCCTCTATAGGAGAATCCGTTCAGACATTGATGAGCATGAAGGAGGCTTGGAAGCCTTCTCCCGTAGCTATGAGAAGTTTGGATTTAATCGCAGGTATTCTTTACCGTGAAGTGTTTATCTTTTATCCTATATACTAGCAAATAACTTTGTATCTTATCTTCCAATGTAGCGCGGAAGGTATCACCTATCGAGAATGGGCTCCTGGAGCACTTGTATGCTCTTTCTTCAGTTCTTCTAATCTTATTGCTTATCATAATACAATACAAGTTCCATGTTTCATTACAAGAACGATCACTCTCCCAGCTACAAAGCTACTTATATTTAATATTTTTTGACCTTCCAAATGTATATATTGTTAGACTTAGCTGCTAGTGTTATTCAGAATTGACTCCTGCTTTCAATTTCAGTCTGCAGCATTGGTGGGTGACTTCAACAACTGGGATCCAAATGCAGACCGGATGAGCAAAGTATGCTTATGGCTTCAGAAAACGTTTTATATTTTACTTATTAGATTGGTTTGTTTATCTTTTTTCATAAACTCCATATATATGCACTCTATTTAATCAACTTTCCAAAGGAAAGTGTATATATTGAATTCACTAGACTCAGTTCCTACAATTGACTTTAATCAACTTTCCAAAGGAAAGTGTATATATTGAATTCACTAGACTCAGTTCCTACAGTTGACTCTTGCCATAAGTGTGCTACTAGATAAATGTGTTGCTGCTGCTATACTCTTAGAGTCAATGTTCCCAAATTGCACATGTTATACATATATTCTAACTGTCTAGATATCTTTACAAATTGCATGTTCCTATAATAGGATTAATTGAGTACTCATACTTAGTGGTGCATGGACTTAGAGTAGGTGTAATTCTTAATGATTCATGAAGAGTTACTGATGTGGGCGTGTTTGTTTGTATGGGTTCTTACCCCCTTTCTTTCTTCTTCTTAATATAATGACATGCCATGTTCGAGAAAAAAAAAGACTTACTGATGCTTGTATAGTCTAATCCGAGGTACTTTGTTCTTGCAGAATGAGTTTGGTGTTTGGGAGATTTTTCTGCCTAACAATGCAGATGGTACATCACCTATTCCTCATGGATCTCGTGTAAAGGTAGCTTTTCTTTTCCTCCTTGGTTATTGTTTTTATCTCGTGAGCATCTCTCCAAAATTAACTGGTGAATTTTTGACCATATATAGGTGAGAATGGATACTCCATCAGGGATAAAGGATTCAATTCCTGCCTGGATCAAGTACTCAGTGCAGGCCCCAGGAGAAATACCATATGATGGGATTTATTATGATCCTCCTGCAGAGGTCTTCCTTTCTCATATTCTGTACTTACAAATTTTAAATAACCCTTTGTTCCTACTTTGGGCTAGAATTTTGTTTCTTGGAAAATACCATTTATTGCTTTGTGGAACCTCTTTAGTGTATTTCAGTCAGTCCTATTTGCTGTGGGATCTGAATTTTACTTTTCTCACTTGCTACTAATTAAAATATATCACATGCATATGCAGGTAAAGTATGTGTTCAAGCATCCTCAACCTAAACGACCAAAATCATTGCGGATATATGAAACACATGTTGGAATGAGTAGCCCGGTATGACACCTTTTCCTTTTGATTCCTTAGACAATGCTAACCGTATGCAACACCCTGGAGACGTTTTCTCCCCAGGGTGAGTTTTTTTAGACAATGCTAGCCATATGCAGTTTTAGTTAATTACAGGCTTCAATGATATTTAGATACTATTACCTTCTTACATTTGTCTTCCTTATTTAAGTTGTGTAGTCTAAGTGTATATATATATTTTTTCATAAAATTTCACTTTGCTACTTTTTTAGTGAAGCCAGCAACATGTAATTCCAAGTTATTCCGGAATTCGTTAATTAATGATGTTGTCTTGGTTCAAATCGGATGTTTGAACCTCTCAAAAATGGATGTTCCAATAGTAAGAGAGAATTTTTACATTTTCTTGCAAATTACCAACAACTTAGAACTGATCAATGTAACTTTGAATGTCATTTCTGCTCTGATATATGTTTGTATAGTTCATAGCATTATATAACATTTCAAAACAATATGCATATGTTTCTCATGAACGGTCATCAATATGTTGTTATATGTCTTATACTTTAGTTGATACATTTGCTTAATATTAAAAATTAAATTCATATTTCCCACAATTACTTTGAGTTCATAAATATAAACATAGCCATAGCACAGGCACTCTATATTTTTTTTCCTAATTACCATGTGATTTCTATATACATGTTCCTTCGCTATTCATTATCCTTTTTCTGGCTATAATTTTGTTTTCTTGTTTGCACTTAGATAATTTCGTGCATCCTTTTGTGATTAGGAACCGAAGATAAACACATATGCAAACTTTAGGGATGAGGTCCTCCCAAGAATAAAAAAACTTGGATACAATGCAGTGCAAATAATGGCAATCCAAGAGCACTCATATTATGGAAGCTTTGGGTAATTTCAGGATCTAGTTTTGTTTGTCTTCTCTTCTTCTATATCCACTTTACACTTTACCTTTTAAGTTTGGTACTTGTTAAGTGCTTGGGAACTTCATCTTTCATTGGCCTCTTTTTTACTGTCATTTCACGCCCCTTTCCACTTTGCTTCTATTTTGATAGCATTAAATGTAATAGTTTGTTTTGGTCTTCAATAATCTATTGTATTTGGATGCATTCCTAGTAACAAGACTACACAGATATATACGGAACCCCAACTGTGTGAACATGCTCTGATTGCTCTGATTGGATGGATGGTTGCATGATACTGTCAATATGGCATTATGGCAACTCACAAGTATCAGTATCAATGCTTACTGCCTCCTGTCATAAAAACAAGTTGTTTAGGACAAGATTAGTCAAACCATAAAAACTACAGACACCATAGCTTTTAACTTTTAGTTTGAAAGCATGTAAGTTATATTGTGGAATTGTATTGAAAAATACTTACAAATCTCATAAACTTGAAGAATTCAAATCAAAGTATATATTCTAGAAGAAATCAGTGGTCAAAGATATGCATCAAAGACCGTGCAATGTTGAATCAAGTATTTTGATAGTAAGGAGTACATGTTTCCAACAGGATGAATTTGAGAGGGTATCCATCTCAAATTTTAGTTCCGAATGATGCCTTTTCATTTTTGGCAAACAATATTACAGCATTGATTTTTATATTTTGTTACTTCTATTGCAGATACCATGTAACTAATTTTTTTGCACCAAGTAGTCGTTTTGGTACTCCAGAAGATTTGAAGTCTTTGATTGATAGAGCACATGAGCTTGGTTTGCTAGTTCTCATGGATGTGGTCCATAGGTAATTGATAAATTTCTTTGTTATTAACTTATCTTCCTTTTATACAATTGCCTTATTGCATGGCTCAAGCTAAATTTGATGATGTGTAATTCATAGCTCCATGAAAAAGGAAATACAACAGAACTTCGTGCAAGATGGAAAATTTAGCTGTAATTTGCAGTGTTCTAAGCTAGATACATAAATTTTGCCATGTACTTAGATATATACTATGTCTATATAATAGTAAAAACAATGTATCTAGAAAAGCCAAAATGTCTTATAATTTGGAATGGAGTAGTATTGTGTGTGGCCAAACAATCTTGTTATGTCAATTACTGTTCATTTCTGACCTTCAGGTCAATTCAAGGATTGTGATGCAATACCTGATCTTTTCTAGTAGTGGATGTCTAATATTTGACCATCTTGGATCATTATTCGTTTAGGTTCTTTGTCTCCATAAGGTCCAAGATCCTAGAATTACAGCGCTGTTGAAACCCTTTCTTTGAGAAGCATCAACCCTTTCTTTGATTTATTGAAGCTCTTTGGTTTCATACCTTTATCTTTGCTTTTGTGTTACCTGCAGTCATGCGTCAAGTAATACTCTGGATGGGTTGAATGGTTTTGATGGTACGGATACACATTATTTTCATAGTGGTCCACGAGGCCATCACTGGATGTGGGATTCTCGCCTATTCAACTATGGGAACTGGGAAGTATGGAACAAAAATGCTCTATCTCCAATTTATTTCATTCTCTCCTATTTTTCTGCCTGTATTCTTCAAATAATTTTATCCTTATGCAGGTTTTAAGATTTCTTCTCTCCAATGCTAGATGGTGGCTTGAGGAATATAAGTTTGATGGTTTCCGTTTTGATGGTGTGACCTCCATGATGTACACTCACCATGGATTACAAGTAATTTAAGCTTTATGCCTATTAGTTTATCTTCACTTGCTAAGTCTGATTGGAATAGTGGATTATGCCTGGGAACTAGCTTTGTTCAGTATCATATTTGTTATATCATTCCTTCTTCTAAAGTCATGCAATTTACTTTAGGTAACATTTACTGGGAACTTCAATGAGTATTTTGGCTTTGCCACCGATGTAGATGCAGTGGTTTACTTGATGCTGGTAAATGATCTAATTCATGGACTTTATCCTGAGGCTGTAACCATTGGTGAAGATGTAAGTGCCGAGTTTGTTTGTCATTCAGTATGCATTCTCACACATATTTGTGGCAATATTTTTTTGTAGTCTAAGATGCTTTTTGTTTATCTTGACAAGATACTCCTATTTGGATCCCATGGTCTAAAGTTTCGCCACTAAACTTGAGATCACTTTAGCTCTTGAGGCTCCAAACAAGAGGTCTAAAGTGCTGTATAAAGTTTAGCCAACCTCACAAAAACTTTAGACCACACAAGTGAGCTAAAGTGGTCTAAAGTTTTAGTCCTTAACTTTAGCCAACTAAACTTTAGACCATAGGATCCAAATAGGCCCTTTGGTTATAGAAAAGTTACTTTGGATTTTAATACGAAGTGCACACTAAGTTACTGATTAATATTATTCTTCATTTATTCGAAGTTTCAGTCTATTTCAAATCCATTTATAATAATATGCTTAGCAAGTTACTGTTTTAATTTTACATTAATTAATATATAATACAACAAGATCATGCTTTACAACATGTGTGTATATTAGATAAATAGTTCATACATATAGAATGACTACTTTGTGAAGAAACATATAGAATTACTATTAAAAAACTATTTGAAATACATGAAGAAAGTTAATGGCTGAACCTAAATTATAATGGAGAGAATACTAGAACTTTTGGGTTTATACTGAGCCTCGACTATAAAGAATATTTCTCTTGAAGTTCAGAGAGGTTTACATTCTCGACTCAGATATTCTTTCCAAACTACTGGATGGATACCAGAGGATACCAAAAAAAAAAAAGAAAAGAAATTGTAAGCCACTCTGTTGCCCTTGTTTTGGCTGCCAGATTTAATTATTTTTTTTTAAAAAAAAACTCAACAACGGGGAGAAGACATCCCCTTGGATTGGCTTTAAAGAGAGCAGAGTACTGAATCCTGTAGGGAAGTAATCACCTGAGCCTGACTACGAGCACCTGGGTTCAAGCAGGTGGATAGGATCTCAGCTAGAGGCTCTACCAACCAAGTTATTGCCCGGTTCTCACCTAACTTTAATACAGAGATGAGCATTGCCTGATGAGGAATTAGCAGGTTGCTAGGTGAATATTAGCTTCTTCATGCTAACCATCTGCAAAGTTCCGAAAAAATATCTTGAGATTTTAATCCCTTTTGAAGTAGAAGCATGTTCCATATTGACAACATTTTTCTTTCCCTGGAAGGTCCTGATTTACTGAATGTCCGATTAAGTATACACATATACAAAATATTTTTGGGGCTATAATTTGACAAAAATAGGGCAAGCCCTCCACATCATTGGCTTACATAAACCAATAGGAATTTGAACAACAACAACAAAACCTTTAAGTCCCAAACAAGTTGGGGTAGGCTAGAGTTGAAACCCAGCAGAAGCAATCAAGGTTCAGGCACGTGAATAACTGTTTTCCAAGCACTCCTATCTAAGGCTAAGTCTTTGGGTATATTCCATCCTTTCAAGTCTCCTTTTATTGCCTCTACCCAAGTTAACTTCGGTCTTCCTCTGCCTCTCTTCACGTTACTATCCTGGCTTAGGATTCCACTACGCACCGGTGCCTCTGGAGGTCTCCGTTGGACATGTCCAAACCAATAGGAATTTGAACGTATCTAAAATAATCTGTGACTTTTCTATTGGTTATTCAAAAAATTATATAACTTGTTCAGGTTAGTGGAATGCCTACATTTGCCCTTCCTGTTCACGATGGTGGGGTAGGTTTTGACTATCGTATGCATATGGCTGTGGCTGACAAATGGATTGAACTTCTCAAGTAAGTATTTCATATGTCTGTGGATGATCATTATTTTCTTGTATTGGCCTGCATTTCGAAATAATTCTCTTTTTTTGGCATAAAACATTCAAGTACATACACTAATGTTTAATTGCATGGGCCATGTGCATATGCATTTTTTGTTGTATTTGTCATCACTTTTGTGGTTTAATCTACATAATCATCAAAATAATAGGTTTTCACATGAGATATTTTTTATGCACATTTGCATGTGGCTGCATACATGATTAACACCACCAAATATACCTTGAGATTGATGTATATTTTCAAATTTGAAACCAATGAACCCATCTGATACTTATTGTAATATTGCTGCACAAATCTTGAAGTTTTTTATGCATAGGAATAGGATATTGCACATACCAACATATATCGGCGGTGCATATATATTTTGTATAACTAACATTACACTATTCACTATGTTCATATGTTTTGTGTTTAATTTTCTATACAAAAAAGTCTCCCCTTGAATCTGAAGCTTTTGTTTCGAAACGGGGAAGCTCTATCTGTAATATACCTTGTGTGTTCACTTTGAGTTATGTGGTGAGTTTCAACTTTCTCTTTAACCGCACAGGCAAAGTGATGAAGCTTGGAAGATGGGTGATATTGTGCACACACTAACAAATAGAAGGTGGTTGGAGAAGTGTGTAACTTATGCTGAAAGTCATGATCAAGCATTAGTCGGCGACAAGACTATTGCATTTTGGTTGATGGACAAGGTTACCACTCATTAATTTTCTTGGTGTACTTTACATATTTTTTCTACAATAATTAATTCTATTTATTTTCTTCAAGTTCATGATGTATTCATGGTTCCCATAAAACAAATGATATTTAAAAGCAAAGAGTTAGAACTTTGTTAGTTTTCTTTAATTTGGACTTGTGTGCCCTGTTTTTCTGTCATGACTCATGAGCATTATAGTTGCAATTTCATTTCTTTGACAATTCTGAGTGAACTATGATTTATTGTTTTAATACTTCATTGAGTTTGTAGAACATATCGGCTCTTCCTCATCCTATACTTTCAGAAAATTATATTTGGTCTTTTCCTTCCACTATTCTATGAAAAATACATGTAGAAACACAGAACAATACTAGAGGGTGACATGAGAACCTCACTGGTTCTATTTATGCAGGATATGTATGATTTCATGGCCCTTGATAGACCTGCAACTCCTACCATTGATCGTGGGATAGCATTACATAAGATGATTAGACTTATCACAATGGGTTTAGGAGGAGAGGGCTATCTTAATTTCATGGGAAATGAGTTTGGACATCCTGGTGAGATTTAACTATTTTGTTTCATTTAACATTCTTTGAGTCTTGTAGAACAGTACCTCACCTAACAATTATCTTGCAATTTATCTTTTGTTAGTTATATTGGTGTTGAGGACTTGAGGTCATTGTTCTACTTTCTATTTTGCAGAATGGATAGATTTTCCAAGAGGTCCGCAAAGACTTCCAAGTGGTAAGTTCATTCCAGGGAATAATAACAGTTATGACAAATGCCGTCGAAGATTTGACCTGGTAAACTTTCTTTGAGCTATTGTGCTTGTGCATCAGTAAAGTCCAGTTGTATTTACTTTTACCACTTATCGAGTGCTTTAATTAGCAAGGTGCCATTATAATAGTTCCTTCTTTATTCATATTAGTGTGTTTTCAAAAGTAAAAATATTACTGCCTTTGCAAAATTTTGCTCTAATTTCTGTTGTTATGTTTGGTCAATAATTGATCATTATCGGAATTGTGTTATTTTTACATTGTCAGGGTGATGCAGACTATCTTAGGTATCATGGTATGCAAGAATTTGATCAGGCAATGCAACATCTTGAGCAAAAATATGGAGTATGTTCTGTAATTATTTTTTGATTTGGTTCTGCAAGTTTGAGTTATTGTTTCTACTAACATCATACTTGGTGGGCATTCTACTTGGAATGTCATTTCTAAAAACCATTTCTCTATTTTACTGAGCTTTTAAGCTAGGAAAATTTTATTATGAATTCTTTGATGTTGCATCAGCAATTCTATTTCATGGTGCTTGATTTTAGCTGTCCTTTTGTCGCAATAATCTATGCTCTAGCTGAGTTGGTTAGGTGGCTTAAGTTCGACCCCTGTGGGAGCAAATTTTAGGCTGGGGTTAAAAAAATCCCCTCGTGTGTCCCACGCCAATGCGCAGGTCTAAGGACCGACCCAGGTTCTCACATGGGTAACGGTGCCGCTGTGTATGGTTGTGGCAGGGGTTTAGGGATTTCTCGACCTATGTGAGATGGTTGCCTTCTATCTTAAACAGAATGCCTGGGGGTTGTCTTACACCTCATAGGTCAAGTTTATAAACTTGGGCAAATCTTAGGTATTTCCATGATCATTAGTAGTACTCTGGACTCTTGATACAACACGGCATAACAGTAGCGAAAAATTTTCTGATGAAACTTGCTGTATGATTGCAGTTCATGACGTCCGATCACCAGTATATTTCTCGGAAACATGAGGAGGATAAGGTGATAGTGTTCGAAAAGGGAGATTTGGTATTTGTGTTCAACTTCCACTGCAACAACAGCTATTTTGACTACCGTATTGGTTGTCGAAAACCTGGGATGTATAAGGTATGCATCTGTCGTGCATTCCCTATGCTCAAAGTGCATATCTTTTCTTGCTAAATGAGTTTGCTATACGTAGTATCATGCTGCAATTTATCAAGTCTCATTATTGATCTCTTTCTATGATAAAGCTAGGAGCAACTAAGCTGTTGGTGTCACTGTCAGCAATTCATGTTGTAGTTAATTTAATTTGCTTGAAAAAGTAGGACACTAGATTTGGATTTTTCCATTTTGTTATGCCATACGAGCAGGTAAAAGGTAGCAAAATACTAGTGTCATACTTATATATAAAAAAAACAAAAATATGAACTAGGCGGTACTGTTATGGATGGGGATGGCCGCATGCTCGTTCTCTTGGTGCCTCTGATCCAGCACATCCGTTGTTCCAAAACTAGCTGGAGAAGTTTCTCAAAATCCACTTACTGAGGTGCTGACAGCATCTGCTATTTGTACCAGGTGGTCTTGGACTCGGACGCTGGACTATTTGGTGGGTTTGGCAGGATCCATCACGAGGCAGAGCACTTCACCACCGTAAGTTTTGTGGCGCATGATATTGCTTTCGGTACGCAGATGTCAACTTGTTTCTGACAGAAGATGTGAGCTAACTTCTGTTACAATATTGGCCATTATCTTCAGGACTGTTCTCATGATAACAGGCCCCATTCCTTCTTGGTTTATACACCAAGCAGAACCTGCGTCGTCTATGCTCCAGCGGAATGATAGCAAGGTACTGGTTGCTGGGCGGCATGTGTGGGGCTGTCGATGTGAGGAAAAAAACATTCTGCCAACACCGGCAGATGCATGCATGTCACAATAAGGTTCTGAAACTTCAATCGATGCTGGAACGCCCAGACATCCTGCTGCGTTGTCATGTCTAAATATTTAAGACCTTCAGGATGTCAATTAAACATAGCCTTTTCTTTCTTTTTCGTTTTCCTAATAATGCTTGATGACTGATTGTTTGCGCTTGTTTCATTCCGTTGAGCACTGATGATCTTAGAGTTAAACAATCGACTGGAGCGCCTAGGTCTTAGTGTAGGGCTCCAGAGTCCAGACTGTGTTGCTTGTCTGTCCGACTACAGAATAGTCAGCAGTGTGGCCTTGCTCTGCCTTATTCTTGACTGCTACTCCTCCCAATTACCGAGTCATTCAGATTCAGACACGCTCGATCAGCACTACCACTCCAATGTCCCTGATGACACTGCACATTCCCAGCTTGCCGTTGCAGGTAGACATCGCCTGACACCCCCCCCCAACCCTACCCTACAACGATAGACATGGGTACGGAATTGTGAAACGAAATGGCTGCAAAGCTAAGTGACTGTTTTCCCTAACACTTGGACGCATGCCGTATCGTATCCTCAGAGGAAAGCAGAAGGAGACGATCACGCGTGCATTTTGGTCACACCAACTGGTGACAGGGAATGTACACTAGATTGCTCAAGAGTTACTCCTACTCGACTTCTTGGATCGCCACAGGCTCTCACCTAACGCTTTTCATGATACTTTCGCTGTTGTTCTTGGGCCAATCCGGAGCCGCTCTCCAGCTCACATCACATGTACGTGGAATGATGCTGTCTCAGGTCATGGCATACAGCTTTGTTGGTTTTATTTCTTCCATCCATGCCCAGGAAGCCTATGCTATCATTACCATAAGCAGCTAGTAGTATGAGTTATGAGTGACAGGTGACACACCTGCATGAAGATAAATATTACATCAAACAATATAACAATTCATACAAATCACCGGTGCTTGCTTAAAGATTCAGACTTCGAGTAGCTAGTATAGGACACTAGCTAGTAGTCAGCTCTCGATCGGTTGCAAAATAATAAAAAGGAGAGAGAGAAGACGCCCGGGGAGCACTGGGGGAAGCTGGAGGAATAAATAGACGAACGGTTGTTAGATGCAGGCTGCTCCTACTACCAATTTCTTACACGAGGGAGGCGTCTGCTGCTCTGCACCCTGTGCTTAGCCGTTTGGAGAGGGCAGTGTTGGCAGCTAGCAGCAACGATGATGCAGCAGGGGGATCAGACGATGGAGTGCAGCGGCAAGGAGCAGCAGATGCAGATCGTGTGCGTGCGGGGCGCGTCGACGGGCGGCGCCGTGGTCGGCGAGGAGGTGGGGGAGTGGGCGGAGGAGCAGTCGTCGCGGTCGGCGCTGTCGCTGTTCAAGGAGAAGGAGGAGGAGATCGAGCGCAAGAAGGTGGAGGTGCGGGACAAGGTGTTCTCCGTGCTGGGGCGGGTGGAGGAGGAGACCAAGCGCCTGGCGTTCATCCGCCAGGAGCTGGAGCTCATGGCCGACCCCACGCGCCGGGAGGTCGACGCCATCCGCAAGCGGATCGACAAGGTCAACAAGCAGCTCAAACCGCTCGCCAAGACATGCCTCAAAAAGGTACGTTAAAGACACTGGAATACAAGTATTTTTTTTTTCATTCGATTTCACTTTGATCAAATGGCTACTGGTCAAAGCAGATAGTAACACCGATCGTATATTTGTTCCCGAACATGCAGGAGAAGGAATACAAGATGTGCCTCGAGGCGTACAACGAGAAGAGCAACGAGAAAGCCACGCTGGTCAACAGGCTAATGGAGGTTGACTCAACTGCTCGATTCAATTCCTTTGCAATCCGCGCGCTATAGCTTTTGTTTGTTTTGAGAACCGTTTCAGTAGGCATATTTTTGTTTTGCGGAAAAGAAAAAGATAGCTGTTTCCAGCCAGCCCAATCCGAAGGATAGAATTGGTTGGGCCATTTCCATATTATTACTTTGGTCCTCTAAAACAACAACAACAATTTGTTTTTTTGGCAGCTCGTAAGCGAGAGCGAGAGGCTGCGGATGAAGAAGCTCGAAGAGCTCAACAAGACGATAGAGTCCCTCTATTAGATCCGCTCTCATGGAAGAAGAAGAAGAAGAAGAAGAAGAAGAAGAAGAAGAAGAAGAAGAAGAAGAAGAAGAAGACGACGACGATGGTAAGGTAGTCGTGGTATTCTGGCCCACAGGAGGAACATGCAATTTTTTTTGCGACGTGCTTGATAACTGGATTTGTGTATTTTTACACGTGATTTGTAACCGATGGTTCACTACCCTTGGCTTGTAATTGCTCTGTGGCGCTAGCCTCACAGTGCAAACGAACGTTCCTACAACAAAAGGTATTCTGTGAGCGGACACGATGTTTACCTATCATGATAGAGGAGGTGAAACTTAAAAGAACTGCTCCGGTATTAGGAATCTCGTTGCTATCGACATTTTTGGTCTTGCAGTTTTATATGTGACCACTACTTTTCCAAACTAGATTTGAAAGTCGCTTCGCCGTCTAAAAGACAAGATTTTTCATTTGTAGGGAAGAACAAATTGTATGGTTTCAGCTATGTTAGCTTATCGCGAATGGCAACATAGGAAAACACGTATTTTCCAATTGGAACAAAATAATAAGATCATAAAAGACAAGGTAGAACTAAAAGAGCACATAACCTCGTGCTACCAAATTTTCTTGGGCACACATGAGGAAAATAAATATTCTATAATAGAGAGTAGAGTTGATGACATTACTCAAAGTTTATGAGGCGGAGAATGATATCCTCACGGCAACATTCAGAGGCTATCTTTAAAATGGAACACAAGGGCACATTAAGAACTACCATTTTTTCTCTCTAAACTTTGGTATTTTAGCATTACTACCAATGTGTCAAGAGGCTATAAGAATCTAACACTACAGACCCATTTATCTTTTAATTGTGAGATAAAGATCTTTACAAAGGTCATAATAAGTGCTAAGTGGGAGTGAGATTAGTACCACATGGTACACTCATTCGGAAGGTGCTCAACTTAAATAGGAAGCTAGTTAGTGCTCCTATAGACAAGTTGAGAAGGAGAGTTGGGGGACCACATGCGTGCACCGTCATGCCCTAGCTGTGCCTTGCTCTTGGCTAGACATGATGTGTTTGGGCCAGGCAACGGTCAGCAAGGGGGCACAACGGTTAAATGGGTGGATGCAGAATGGCAGATGTGTAAAACTGCATGAGCCTGTCACTGCAGCAGATCAAGTGTGAGGTTACCGTAGCGAAGATGACAGCATCTCCGTCCACGTCTACATTGAATCTATAAAGCATGTCTACTTCCTGTGCAGTTCTACAAAGCACAAAAATCTCTCCACAAACAGGATCTTCAACGATTCTTGTCAAATTTTGTGGTCCGAGAAGGTGACGAACAGCGGCTTCAACAATCAACCATCGGTCCTGGTGAATGCTCCATTCCCAAGTAGCAAAAAAATCATCTGGGGTCCTAGTGCCACCTCTAGCCGCCAAAAGACAAGGTTGCTCACATTGAAATGGCTTCTTTTTACAAAGTAAGACATCTGTTGCAATGAAGAAATTCCTAAAATGAACAAAACTGATACCAAACCTAAAACCAATTGCAATCAAATGCAAACAGGGGGCGTGATCGAATCCATCTAACCTTCACGGGGCGTTGTCCACGATGACAATGCAAGGTGCACAAGGCAGGGCAAGTACGCAAACATCATCTGGGGTCTTGGTGCCACCCCTAGCCGCCAAAAGATAAGGTTGCTCGCATTGAAATGGCTTCTTCTTCCGAAGTAAGACATCTGTTGCAATGAAGAAATTCCTAATATGAACAAAACTGATACCGAACCTAAAACCAATTGCAACCAAATGCAAATAGGGTGGGTGACCGAATCCATCTAACCTTCATGGGGTGTTGTCCACGACAACAATGCAAGGTGCACGAGGCAGGGCAAGTACAGGCAGGTGGGGAGAATGAAGATGAAGCAACAGGTGGGGAGAACTAATCGCTTCGTATTGGGTTTTTTTAGTTGGTCAAACCGTCGCCAAGGTATCGATAGGGGCCAAGGGGAGCGGTTCTAGGTTTGTTGCCAAACGGAGGGGTCTAGATTGATCAGCAGTGAGAACGGATGGTACATGATAAGTTAAACAATATCCGTATTAAGTCGACCATTGCCACGCTAATCCAACACTATAATATAGCTATTGTCACTGGTTGGACTACTATTAGATTCTCCTGGAAACAACCGCAACCGTACATGATAGTGTTGACGGTAGTTAACAACCATTATAAATCGTCAATTAAACATGGATAAGGGCATAAATGTAATCACCAATGAAGGTTTAGGGGTTTAAACTAATAAATTTCACGAGTTTTGGTGAATCTGTGTTTTCAGCAAGGTTTATCCAGAAAACCGCCAAGGATGACCTAATCGTCAAAGCAAATTATGGAATTCCGCTGCGGTACCTATGTGGGAAGACTTTAGATGGGTTCAGAAGGCAAATCACCGAAGCGGGGCTCGACCCATTGCCATGTGGGGCCGGCCGGCCTGTAGGTGGGGTCGCCCAGCCCCTGTGGGCCCCACTTGTTAGCCTGCTTCGTATGTCGGTTCCCCACCGCCTTTGAGGATGCATCTAAGCCGTTGCTTAAGTTGGTTTGATCCAAGGGCTCACATTGGACCCTTAGGGCTATATATACCAGCCCCTGCCCCCCTCCCTCAGAGAGATCCTGAAACCCTAATTCATATTCTCCTCATGAGGATCAGAGCTAGCTATCAAGAGAAGATTAGACCTCCATAGGATCTAGTCTTTAGAAATAGAGAGATGGAGAGTGAGGAAAGAGTTTGGAGGAGATGCCGGCCTATCGGTGCTCTCTCTACGGCTTGTACCTTGGCGGAAGTCAACCTTGCGTCTGAGATTTCTCTGGTAATCAACTTCTGATTTAAGTAAGTAACATGTTTATGTTGTTCTTCTGGTTTGCGAGTCTCTTTTGAGTGCTTTAATCTATTGGCCTTAGGTTAAAGTATTATTCATAGTGTAAGCATGGTGCTTAGACTCGGGTAACTCATGGATGTACCTTACATTTTGGATCAGTGGTACCTCACAAGGGTGACTCTTATAGCCTAATTGAATCCTCTGTAGTCCACCTCCCGGTTGTAGGACTAGCAGGATTTAGTTATTATAGGAAACATACTCTGTCTGTGTTTCCCTTAGTAATATCCCTAGTCGAACAATAGAAGACATAGCTTATCGAGATTAGAACTAGAAGATCTTAGCGATCTCCTCTACACTCCCGACTTTCTCAAGTCTTGTTGCTACTCCGGGTTAAGTTGGACCATAGTTAACGTCACACGTTTCCCTATGGATACGATACTTGAATACCTCCGGGTGAAAGCTACACTGGTATCCATACGCTTGCGGATTTATCTGTGTGCGTTAAAATATACCAACAACCTTTCTGGCGCCGTTGCCGGGGAAACAATTGCTGAATTAACTACAAACCTAGGTTAACCTTGTATCATACTCTTTTATCTTTTTATTCCTTCATTCTTTTCTTTTCTTTTCTATTATGAATTCCACTCCTATCTATCAATACACTAAACCCACGAGCACGAGCTTTGGGCCACCTAAGTCTGTAGAGCCTATCCTAACACCTGGTTATGAGCTATGCCTGTGTTTAATAAAACTAATTTGGGATCAATCCTTCTCAGGAGAAGGCGATGAAAACCCATACTCACACCTACGAGAGTTTGAGCAGACCTATGTATGCTTGCGTATCGCTAGCATGTCTGACAAGACCTTAAGATGGAAGTTGTTTTCGTTCTCTTTGACGGGAAGAGCTAAACATTGGTATAGTCAAACCGTAGGAAGTATGCAAGGAGATTGGGAAACGTTATGTTCTAAATTTTGTTTATGTTTCTTTCCCATCTCTAAAGTGATTAGCCTTTGAAAAAAGGTTCTAAATTTTAGACAACTAGAAGAAGAATCTCTTAGTACATCGTGGGATCGTTTTAATGAACTCATCTTCACTGGCCCAGACCTTGCCATTCAAGACCCTGTACTTCTTCAATATTTTTACATGGATCTTAGCAAGGATTCTAGGGAATCCCTTGATGCAGCCTCTAGAGGAGCTTTTCTTCATTTGTCTGCTAGTGAAGCAAGGTATATGCTTAATAGAATTAGTGGAATCACTCCCTGTACTAGCATTCATAATGAACTCCTCAAGAAAGAGAATGAATCACCTCCCGAACAAGAAGAGAAAGTTTTGATAGCCAAATCACAACCATTCCAATCCTAGGATTTAGCTGTCAATCCCGAACTATCAATACTCCAAAATCCCCCGAGAGAATAAGGAATTCTACCTTTAGAAATCCCTATTGAAATTAAGGATGACCTTCTTGGTGCTGATTTTGGGAGAACATTAAATTCTTATCTTCATAAGAGACCTTCGAGCGAATAT
Organism: Miscanthus lutarioriparius; assembly: GCA_904845875.1. Taxonomy (NCBI): domain Eukaryota; kingdom Viridiplantae; phylum Streptophyta; class Magnoliopsida; order Poales; family Poaceae; genus Miscanthus; species Miscanthus lutarioriparius. The sequence goes on from CAJGYO010000007.1 coordinate 46,064,109, forward strand.
AATTCAAATCCTCTCAAGAAGGGATCTCTTAAGAAACGTCCTTATTCCCATATGGGACATTAGGAAGAATTCAAGGATGGCATGTCTAGTGATGCCATAGAAGGAGAGCCAAGCTATTTAGAAGCCAATCCTATCTTCTCCCCTTCTACGCCCACATTAGATCTCTCATCTAAACCCATATTTCAACCCATCCTTGACCCCGATGATCCCTCTTATGCTCTTTCTCCTCAGTCTCATGATGACCCTAGAAATCCACTAAGATAACCAAAGCATAGGAATCATGAAGGCCACAAGGAAGACAATTGGTCTTTCCAATGTTGCCGCACACGAGATCCTCAACCTCCTTATACTTTCTATTCATAAAGACTTTGAAGGGGTGGTTGTAGATGCATATGTTTATCATAAATATTCCAAATCTCATAGGCATAAATCTTGAGATAGATACCCAAAGGTTGGTGTTGGAGGGGAAACCACTTCACTAATTAGAAACGCAATTCGAAGGTATCCCAAGGACAAGCTTCTGTCCTAAAACAAGCACTTTCGGGAGATAACATGAGCTTTTACCCTTTTTGCTGTGATGCCCTTGTGAAATAAGCATAGAAACATAATTGTGAAAATATTCCTTCGGGTATTATTGTCACTAACCAATCTAGGTCTAAAGCAAAAAGGATGAACGATGATGACTCAAGGTATGTCCAACCAAACACCATGCAACATTTAATCACATCCATCCAAACTTGATTTTGCCTTGAAAAATTCAAGTGTGGGGGATGAACTTCTCTAAAAAAATCTTATGCCATGTTACTAATCCACCTTGGTTGTTTCTACCTTTAAGCATGCTCAATTTGCTAGATAATAATCATGCTCTTTCATCTTTATTTGAGTACATCTCTATAGTGCTTTCATGTTATCTTTGTCTGCCATAGTAAGTTGTGGTTTGGAAGTACTCGACATACTTCCAAAGTTTTTTTAAAATTAAGCGAGGTGCTTAGGTTAAAATGCCTTCCATAATCAAATTAGACATGGAGTCCAGTTTGGTTATTGAACTAAAAATTGCTTTAACAGATACTAGATATTTTGTTGGATTAACCCCTATAGAAAACTCTCAATTCAATTTGGGTAAGTCACAAGATGAATTCAAATCGAAGATGAGCAAGGGACATGACGAACTCCAATAACATTGCGCAAAGATGACACAACTCATTCATCATGGATGAAAGAACTGCATAAAACAATGAGTGAGGTAGAAGGTCTAACAAGGTGACAAAAGATCGAAGAGCAGAAAGATGGCATGACAAAAGGATGAGAAAGGAAGGGTGCAATCTAGGAGACAAGAAGCTCATGAACAGCTCAAGTTGCGAAACTAGCCGAACAAGGAAAACTTCAAAGGGAAGGACCATCACGAGTCATCTACCCTTTGTCATATGGTGACATCACGCTCCAATAACAAAGGTAACATCCTAATATAAATGGTCATTATTTAAAAGAGTTTCTCCTTGATTCTGGTAGGCAGATAAATAAGAAACAAAATATGTTTGAGTTATAATTTACCTGATCCAACCTGATTAGCTCAACATGTCTTGTTCTTTAAGCTTGATCCCATAGTCTTAAACAAATGAGCTAAAACATTGCATATCTTATCTCTAGAAGATGATAGTCATAATCATGTAAAGATTGATACATTATGTAGAGATAGACAATCCTTCCATGGGTTAAGCAATTCAACCCTTTCTGCCAAATAAACTTAAATGCTACATTCATGCTTAAACTTCTGATCTTATCACCTATGATATAATTGAACACATCATATAACATCAACTTCATCTTGTTCAATGCGCCTAAGGGTTAGAGAAGAATAAATAAAATTTTGATTATGTTGGTGTTTTCCCACCAAAAGAGCCCATGCTCTTGATCTCTGTCTTGTCTGTATGAGCAGGACACACTTCAAGCAGAGTGTGGGAGAGTTATTGATTCCCCAATTTCTACAAGTGAATGTTCTGAACCTGCTAAGCCAAAAATCAAAACTCAAAACCAAGACAGGTTTAACGGAAGAAGGTAACATCATCATCAAGACACCATCACAAGATATGCAGCCATCTGGGTCTCCATCGCTGTGACCGGATGATGCACCCGAAAGGTAAAGGATTCTTCTCTAGCCGAGTCCTGCCCGGAGGACTTAAAAATCCGAACCCTGGCCGTGAGGTAACCTCGGTCGTTATCCATATTTACTTTTTAGCATTGCATGAATTATTTTCACTTTTAGCATATTTATTTTTCTGCATTAGCATTGCATTTAGAAAAGAAAAATAATAAAAAGTTTTTCATTACCGCATTACATCATTGCATCATTAAAGCTTAAAGCTCCATGTGAATAAATCTATGGTGTGTAAAAGCCGGTAGGAATATTTACTGTGGTGGCATAAAAATATAAAAATACCGTACATATATATTTCTTTCTACATTGTACAAATAAAAAAATCCAAAAATATTAAATAGACATCCTGCTAGGATCTTGTCAATTAAGAAATCTGTCTAAACCTCCAAGGATAACAAATCTCTGAATGGCTGACTGCTAACCCCTTATCTTAATCTGTGCCATGAGTTTTCGTGTTCTTGTTGGAGTATTTTGCAGGATGATCAAGAGTAATGCCATCCATCCTAATTATATTCTTCCAAACCGCTGCTACACCCGCTACGCGAGGAACACAACTTCTGGATGGATAAGAAAGACCATGACAACATCCAGCTTGGGGGAGGAGCATCCTCCATGTATCTAGCTTAGTATTTTTTTTCTTTTTGGTTCTACTATTTTAAGTTTGCTTCATATTTGCTAAAGTTATAAAAAGATGCATAACAAACTAAAACAAAATAAAAATTTATCTTAATATATATAATAATAAGGTGTGATTTTTAAATTATGAAAACAAAATAAAAAGTATGTGTCTAGTTTTCTATTTTTAAGAGTTGAATAAAATAAAGAGGACTTAGAATAATCTCTTAAATGGAAATGATGAATAGTTGCTCTGTTGTAATTCCGTACCTAGTTTTCAACCTTGAATTCTCCCATGTTTTGGATATGACTGATTTGATATAAAGATTTACTCTAAACTTAAAACTCGTGGGTAGCAAATGCTTGATCTAAGTCTAAGTAATTGACGGATATGATATGAGAAGGACCGAACTGCTATTTATCTTGTTCCTAGTGACACTAAAGTTTTGGAGATTTACTTTTTGAAAAACACAAAAATGTTACATGATGAGTTCTTGTATGACAAAGCTTGAATTCCCACCAGAGGCATACATGTTATTTAGGCTAGGAAAACTTCCATGTATATGCTGCGTGCTTTTGTATTGAGTTTTTTTCAAGCTTTGTTGACCCTGATGAGAGATTTGTCATGCTCTTAAAATCAAGATCACGCACACACCACTCAAATATGCACTACTCCTACACTAGGGGTAGGCGCAAGAACATGCTTTCCATCTAGATACACCAAAAAATATTTCACTCCTACACTGGGAGAAAACACCAAAAATATTCTTGATAGGTTTATCCATCAAATAAGTGCTCCAAAGTTCTTGTTGCTATCTCTCAAAGTTTTATTGCAGAAAGGAGACATGGGGCTATGCAAAAGTTATTCATAAAAAAATAGAGAATAGAAAAAAATGGTGATGAGAAAAAATGGATACAAAAGTGTCCGAGATATTTAAAACAATGTGTACTCAGATGCCCGCCTGAAAAAAGAGATGAATAAGATAGCCCCTGTTCTCTTACAAATGTTTCTAAGTTTCAAAAAGAGAGATATGTTTTCTAGGAGCATAGTAGAACAGGTTAGCCACCATATATATGCACCATATATCCACACACATGCACATCTTGATTTGATTGTGTGACTCAACTCTCTTTGGATCCGTTGTTTGACTTTACAATATATGCATTTGCAAGTATTCTCTAGCTTTCTCCCTACCTATGAACTCCACATAAAGCCTTAGTGGTAGGAAGAGAAAAAGGCATAACATCTTTATTGCCTTGGTGAGGATTCACAAATACCACATATATTGAGAGACTTGAGAGTGTCATACAATGGAATATCTGAGTTTTATTTTAAAAACCTATAAAAACTCTAGAATAATGATTGAACAAAGAACTTGAGATATAGTGCATGACTTGATTATTCTGTCTTTCAATTGCTCAAGACCCAAGTGAAGGCTAAGAAGGCCCATGATTGAAGGTAATACGGGTAAGTTTAAAAGTTAGATCAGTTTATTCTACTCCGGAGGAGAATTTTTGATTGAACACCTGTATACTTTTGAGGCGTGAAAGCATAGTAGCAACTCCTGATCCATTGCTGAGTTTAGTTTTGCTAAGGGACTAGCAAAGGTTAAGCTTGGGGGAATTGTTGACGGTAGTTAAGAACCATTATAAACCGTCAATTAAACATGGATAAGGGCATAAATGTAATCACCAATGAAGGTTTAGGGGTTTAAACTAATAAATTCTATGAATTTTGGTGAATCTATGTTTTCAGCAGGGTTTATCCAGAAAACCGCCAAGGAGGACCTAATCGTCAAAGCAAATTATAGAATTCCGCCGCGGTGCCTACCAGCGAAGACTCTAGAAGGGTCCAGAAGGCAAATCACCGAAGCGGGGCTCAACCCACTGCCATGTGGGGCCGGCGGGCCTATAGGTGGGGTCGCCCAGCCCCTGTGGGCCCCACTTGTCAGCCTGCTTCGTATGTCGGTTCCCCACCACCTTTGAGGATGCATCTAAGCCATTGCTTAAGTCAGTTTGATCCAAGGGCTCACGTTGGACCCTTAGGGCTATATATACCAGCCCCTGTCCCCCTCCCTCAGGGAGATCCTGAAACCCTAATTCATATTCTCCTCATGAGGATCAGAGCTAGCTATCAAGAGAAGATTAGACCTCCATAGGATCTAGTCTTTAGAAATAGAAAGATGGAGAGTGAGGGAAGAGTTTGGAGGAGATGCTGGCCTGTCGGTGCTCTCTCTATGGCTTGTACGTTGGCGGAAGTCAACCTTGTGTCTGAGATTTCTCTGGTAATTAACTTCTGATTTAAGTAAGTAACGTGTTTATATTATTCTTCTGGTTTGCGAGTCTCTTTTGAGTGCTTTAATCTATTGGCCTTTGGTTAAAGTATTATTCATAGTGTAAACGTGGTGCTTAGACTTGGGTAACTCATGGATGTACCCTACATTCCGGATCGGTGGTAGCTCGCGAGGGTGACTCTTATAGCCTTGTTGAATCCTCTGTAGTCCACCTCCTGTTTGTAGGACTAGTAGAATTTAGTTATTATAGGAAACATACTCTATTTGTGTTTCCCTTAGTAATATCCCTAGTCGAACAATAGAAGACATAGCTTATCGAGATTAGAACTAGAAGACCTTAGCGATCTCCTCTACACTCCCGACTTTCTTAAGTCTTGTTGCTACTCTGGGTTAAGTTGGACCGTAGTTAACCTCACACGTTTCTCTGTGGATATGATACTTGGAATACCTCCGGGTGAAAGGTACAACAATATTCGTGCACTTGTAGATTTATCTGTGCGCGTTAAACTATACCAACAGATAGTTTTTTCTTTTCATTCATATATAGACATAAAAAGAAAAAAATATTCATGGCATAGCATTATCTATATCAGGACCTAATAAAAGTCAATATATCAGATCCGTGCATTGGCATTTTGGAAGTAGTATTGGCAAGAACTTGCTTTGCATTTCATAAGAAAAAGGTGGCATTCAAAGACAAGGCTTGGGTAGCTTTAATATGATTGAATAGAATTTTTTTCATTGATTCATTGTATATATATAACAGAAAGATACAATTTGGATGTTTGGTAAAAAAGATACAATTTGGATGAGTACATGATTGTACTTGTCCGAAAACATAATAACTAACCTAAACTATTAAAACTACTTATACTAACTATAAACTACTTAATCTAAATATGATCATCTCTGTTAGAGCGAGAGGATCATGCTCGCCTTGCTCGCTTGGGAGGAGGCGAGTCGGAGTCAGAGTTGGAGTCATTGTCGTCGTCGTCCTCGTCCTCATCCTCATTCTCCTCCGGGTCCTCCTTCTCGGAGCTCCATGGAGGACTCCAATCAGAAGGCATCCAGTCATTGGAGGAGACGTCCTCCTCGGAGGACTGGTGGCACGGCAAGTCATCCTCGCTGGATGACTCGTTGCTTGGAAACTTTATGGGGCTGTTTGATATTTTCGTTGTAGATGGAAGAGAAAGGGATGATGGATGAAGAAGAGGGATGGTTTTAGCATGCACCGGCCTAAAGAATATGTAGAGCAGTGGGTGTGGCTCTTCGGCTACACCCGATGGAAGTAATGGTGATGGTACATCGTTGGAAGTTGGGGGATTCAACACTCACGCTAGATTTACCATTGTTAGACCAAACATTAGTTTAGGGCCAACGGCCATAACGCGTATCCCAGTCGGCTCAGCTTTTCATACGACGAAGAAAATGCAAGCACAATACCACTGCCTCATCTATCGTTAACCCATCGGTGGTAGAAGTTTCATCTGCGGTTTCATTCCTTATGAGGCCTCGCTATCGATCCAACCAACAGTGGAAGTATCACACCATCGCTTCTATCTTCTACGGTAGTGAAACTGGCGTCAGTGATCGCTCAATCTTTAGTAGTGTATTTATAAAGCTAAAGTTGAGAACCAACTTAAGAACTAAATCAAGTGGTTGCGGTCTGATTGTGGGGGAGAATATTTTTTACATGAGTTTACTTCATTCTGCGAGGAACATGGAATTATTCATGAGAGGACGCCTCCCTATTCCCTACAATCGAACATGATTTCCAAAAGAAAGAATTGCACTCTGACTCATTTGGTTAATGCCATGTTAGATATCGTGTGTGGTAGAACCGTCTAATCTAATGTCTCACAGGAGTGCTTATCTTCCATTAGACACTAAGCACTCAAGGGAGAACACTAAATTACTCGGTTCCGTCGGGTACACCCCAGGGGAGAACCCGAAAATCCACATTTTTATCCATTAGGATCACAAATGAGAGAATAAAGCTTACAATATTTAACCATTTCTTACATCACTTTACATGTACATCAGAGTATAACATTTATTATTATAACAGCGGAATGTAATCATATTACCAGAGTTATGAAAAATTTAAGTTACAGCGGAAGGTAAACATGTTATCAGAATTACAGCAGAAATAAATAGCTATTCATGGCATGATGAATCATTGATAAATAAACTATGGAAACATATTATAACACTTCTATTTATAAAAACATTTAGTGAGAATTATAAATAAAGACTACGATCGCAGCGTAAAGGAAATCCTCTCTGAGGCCCCTAGGAGGAGTCCACACACAATAGTCAGCTCAAGCATCCACCTGTCACCTGCAACAGGAGGAATAAAACACTGAGTACTCAATTGTACCTGGTAAGACTTACCCGATAGGAGGAAAGAAAAGACTCCAAGGATATGCAAGGCTATCTGGCTTGTGGGTTATTACATTTGCAGGAAGCATTACTAAGTGTGCATCCTTATATTCGATTTTTTATTAAAAGTCGCATTGGTTCATTAACTAACAATTCTATGTAAGCACCTGTGCTACTTTCAAACAGGTGGTAAGCAATCAGACTTCCTTTTCCATTTCATCTTTCATCTTTCAGTTCTTACTACGGTGCTAGACACGAAACAAGTCGTACCGGATCGCTCGGCGATTCGGGAATCAATGCCCCCAGCTGGGTACCCAGAAAACACACGCCCCGCTTGTACCCAAGGCACAAGCAAGACCAACCCATCACTCTCCTGTCCCGGGTGTCCAAGTCCCCGTCCAAACTGGAACTCCAAGCCTCCGCCCCTAAGTCCCGGACTCAGTGCGGTGCAAGGACCTCCTCCACCAAAATAAAACCCTGACAGTCGGTCCGGAAAGAGCCGGATCCGTGACAAGAGAGCAACGAGTCTTCCAAGCGCCCATACCCAAGTATGTGCTCGGGATAATAAGTCTGTGACTTGCCTCGATGGATTATGCAACGACCGGTCCTTAACCGACCAGACAGGGAAGACAGTGTAACCAAGCTATGCCCCGCGTCCACGGCAACACAACCTCTTACACCCATCGATAACCAAACCATATCCCTACCCGGTCACCATTTTTCCTTTCCACCATTTATATTTTTCAAGTGATAATAATACAGTAATATATTTCCTATCTCTCGCGAGTGACAGGCAATCACTCGACTTCTACCGGAGTCCTGTAGCATAGCATTCTACACGACCCTATAATGCTAGTAAGACTCATGGGATAAAGATATATATACAAGTGGGTTTCATTTAACTCCTTAAAACTTAATGCACAAATATAATTTAATCTGCAGAAAGTAGAGGTTATGCACCGGGGCTTGTCTGGGTAAGATATAACCAAAAGTTAGTATTTGCATCTTCAGATCATCCACCATCATCTGAATAGAAAGCTCATTGCATCATCTTCAGATTCCCAATCATCCTTCAATTGATCCGTTGATCCATCGTCGTACCTATATGATATGCATTGATGCAAATGCATAGATGTAAATAATCAACAGCCAAATGCTTAGAAATCCGATCACGCCTCACAAGCTAACGAAATCGCTCTAATGTTGGCTCCACGTATTCCCATTGTTGAATAAGCCATTATTTTTCAACAAATATTTTAGTTATATAAACCCAAGTTGTCTCTTTATTCCGTTCTATCAATTTAATCATTATTCGAAATAAGACATCCTTATCTATTTAGCAACTAATTATTCTGGAGCTACAAAAATGATAGTGAGTACCTAATATTGCTAGGAGCCGACTATATAAATTTCAGATTCAACAATATTACCAATTTATCATGGAAATTCCTATAAGTTTATATTTTACAAGATTAAGTACCTTAAATTAATTATATAGCTTCCAAGAATATTATCAAATTAGGTGAACAAAACACACTAATAGGTAGATCATAATTTTAGAGGCTCAACAAAACTGGTTTCACCATTTTTGGACAACTACACCAATTTCTTTTGATTTTACAAGTTTAAGCCATTTTAAACAAAAACCAGAAAAGAGATAAGCGCTTGGGCCGGCCTCGGCCAGTGCGGCCCACATTGGCGGCCAAAAGGCCCAGACACCCGCAGCCAAACCGGCCAGGCAGGCGGCCCAGCAGTCGGAAGTGCATCGGCCCGCACGAACGCGCAGCTCAGCGCACCGCGCGGCCTAGGCCAGGCGCGCGGCCAGCGGCCCAAACGGACGCGCAGCCAGCAGCCCAGCGAGCGATGGCAGGCTGGCCTAGGGCGCGACGAACTGACCAGGCACAGGCGGACCAAGCCGGCCTAGCGAGGCGCGCGCAGCCCAGCATGACGGTCCAGGCGCACAGTCACGGCAGGCCGGCCCAGCGAACCGGCCAACACGGTTTGGGCACGGTGGCGACGGCATATTTGCGAAACCACCCCTACGCTTTTCTCTAATCAATCCTAGGTCCAGAGTACTATTCGATGAGTCATGTATTTTTGCAGTAAAGACCCCGTATAATGTTTCTTCTTGGATTTATACTCTTCCTCACCTTGCTTTCTCTTTCTAGGAACGGAGCGCTCGGAGCAGGGGAGCTGAGGAGCTCCGGCCGGCAATGGAGTTGCTACGGTCGCGATGGCCGGCGAGGGCAGCTCCACAGCACCGGCGTACATGGTGTTGGGACGGACGATGGCGAAACATGGGCGCGCGGGGCTCGGGCGCTCGGAAGTGGCTGCTGTCCAGAGCAAGCCATGGGACTCGCGTGAGCTTGCGCTGGGGAGAGGCATGGCTGCGGGCGCGGCCATGGTGTGCTACGGCAGCGGGCGAGTCACATCCGGCCGGGCGCTCAGCGCTGGCGAGGAGAGCGAGCCGGGCAGGGGTCGCGCGACAGAGGGTGTGCTTGGGCGGTGGCCATGGCTGTTGCTCCGCGCGAGCAGCAGAGCGAGGAAGGGGTAGAGCAGCCGAGAGAACGGAGAGTGAGCAAGGAACGTCAGGCGGCTCTGCTCAAGGCTCCACATGTGATAGCCATGACTGCTGCTCTTCTCGAGTCGGACCAATCACGGGCGAACCCGATCCGGGCGACCATGGCTGGAGCATGCGCGAGCAGTGCGAGAGAGAAACGAGGAGGGGCGCCGATGTTGTAGTTCGGCGCGAGGCCACGGCGACGCGAGACGCAGAGCGGCGCTGTGGGGAGGAAAACGGAGGGGCGAGCAAGGGAGGGCAGCGCTGTGGGACCAGCGTGTGCTCGCACGCGAGAGAGTAGAACACCGCCGACGACGGAATGGAGCTGGGACGCCTCCTCCAGACCTCCTCGACAGCATAAAAAGGATGGAGGGGAAAGCAAGGACGGTGGCCTAGCGACGGCAACGCTCCAGACACGACACGCGATAGAGCTGAGAGTCAGCTCACCAGCTGGGAGCGAAGCAGACCGACCGGCAGCGATCACGAGCACGTGGCGCAGCAGGCAAACAAACAAGGAGAACTGTGCGATGCAGCAAGTCAAAGCAAGCTACCAGCGCAGCTAGGCTGGTAGGCCCACGCATGAGAGGTCACGAGGAAACAACGTCCAGCCAGTAACCAGCAAGCCGACAAGCGGAGAAAAGAAATATCGAGACGCAATCGGTCAACTTGTACAGTCAATCGCTACAAGTATACATTTGCCATTTCTTCTAATTCTTTGTTTTAGAGTACCGTCGTAACGTATATATATACTTATATATATCTATATATATATATATCTTTAACGGTTTACTAATTTAGATAATTTACAGCGTCTAGGCACAGAAAAATTTCAGCAAAGCTCGAATTTGAATTTGATTCAAAAGCTTTATATATATGTGTATATCGTTCTATTTATCAATGGATTTTATTTTATTTATAAAAGTTGTTTTTCATGCTTTAAATCAAAAATCTGAGAAACTCGCTTCGAAAAATTTTCTTAGGCCTAAATCGCGGTGCTAAACAAGCTCGTAACACCAGGGTGTTACACCGTGGGACTTTCCAAGGAATGGTGTGGTGAGGCTTTTTTGGCCGCGAGTCATGTCATGAATAGAATTCCTACAAAGAATAAAGAAGTAACACCATTCAAGGAATGGGAAAAGAAAACTTTAACTCTCTCATACTTGTGCACCTAGGGATGCTTGGCCAAAGTTAACATGCCAATTGTCAAGAAGCGCAAACTTGAGCAAAAGATTGTAGATTGTGTTTTTCTTGGTTATGCTCTACACAACATGGGTTATAGATTTTAAATTGCAAAATCTAGAGTACCTAATGTGAGTGTCAGTACAATAATGGAGTCCTGAGATGCTATGTTCTTTGAGAATGAATTTCCAATGAAAGGAGATCTACCTAGCACATCTTGTCAAAAACCTATAATTTCCCTTGATTCATTTGTGCCGATTGAACACGTTGAGCAAATATCTGTGGAAAATCCTAAGGATAGTAATGAAGTTACTCGAAAGAGTAAGAGACAGAGGACTACAAAGTCCTTTGGTGATGACTTCACTATATACCTCATGGACGATACTCCAAGAACCATTGTCGAGGCATACCTCTCCTGATGCTGATTATTGGAAGGAAATAGTATTGAGTGAGATGGATTCGATTATGTCTAATGGAACTTGGGAAATCATTGATCGTCCTTATGGGTGCAAGCATGTGGGATGTAAATGGGTTTTCAAGAAGAATCTTAGCTCTGATGGTATTATCAAAAAGTACAAGACAAGGCTTGTGTCTAAGGGTTGTACCCAGAAAGAAGGCGAAGACTTATTTGATACTATTTACTAGTGGCCCGATTGACCACAATTCGAGTACTACTCACCCTGGATGCCTCTCATGGTCTTCTCATTAACCAAATGGACGTTAAGACAACTTTCCTAAATGGAGAGTTGGATGAGGACAACTACATGGATCAGCCTGACAGGTTTGTTGTAGAAGGTCAAGAAGGAAAGTTGTGTAAGTTATTGAAGTCTTTGTATGGCCTAAAACAAACACCTAAGCAATGGCATGAAAAGTTTGACAAAACTATGACATCCGCTGGTTTTGTTGCGAACAAAGCCGACAAATGCGTGTACTATCGCTATGGTGGGGGAGGAGTGATCCTATGTTTGTATGTCGATGACATACTAATCTTTGGGACCAACCTCAGTGTGATTGAGGAGGTCAAGGACTTTCTATCCAAAAACTTCAACATGAAAGATTTCGGAGTCATTGATGTGATTCTGAACATTAAGCTACTGAGAGAAGGAAATGCCACTATGCGAAGAAGGTCTTAAGTCGCTTCGGTTATAGTAATTGCAAGCCTATTTACACTCCTTGTGATCCAAGTATGATCCTAAGGAAGAATCAAAGGATAACGAGGGATCAATTGAGATACTCCCAAATAATTGGCTCGCTAACGTATTTAGCTAGCGCCACGAGGCCTATCATCTCATTTGCTGTGAGCAATCTAATAAGCTGGTTTGTTTCAAATCTGGGAGATGATCACTGGTGTGCTCTTGAGAGAGTGATGCACTATCCAAAGGCAACTATAAGCTATGGGATAGCTGATGCTAGGTACCAAAAAGTACTCGAGGGTTATAGTGATTCAAATTGGATATCTGATGCTAATGAGTTGAAAGCCACAAGTGGATATACTTTAACACTTGGAGGTTTGTTGTTTTCTAGAAGTCTTGCAAGCAGACCATCATAACAAGGTCAGCAATGGAAGCAGAACTATCACAACTAGATACCACCACTATTAAGGTTGAATGGCTTCATGAACTCCTTATGGATTTGCCAGTGGTTGAAAAAACTATAACTACAATTTCTATGAACTGTGATAATCAAACGGTGATAGTCAAAGTGAACAATTCTAAGGACAACATGAAGACAACTACGCATGTAAAGATGCTATTGAAATATGTTAGAAAATTAAGGAACTCTAGGGTGACAGCATTTGATTATGTCCATATGTCTAAAAATTTGGCAGATCAATTCGCAAAGGGACTATTACACAATGTGATAGATAGTCCATCGAGTGAGATGGGCTTGAGAGCCATATGAAGTCTACTTTAGTGATAATTTGTCCTACGTGATAGGGGATCCCATGAAGTAGGGTGGTGAAACAAGTTGTTGGTAGACTGAGAGAAAAGCCCCTTACATGGTTCATCTCTTCAGTAATGCACTTCTCTTCTTTATTGTATGGTAGGTCGGTGTATACCTTAACCTTAGTGTGATCCGAGTGGCTTATTCAAGCAGAGATGTCAGCCTATAGAGCATCTTAAAAGGAATACAACTATATGAGTTCGACTGCTACTCACAGTCTATGAGATTTGGATGATATCTAGATACCCATGAAAAGGCATGTAGTTTGACTTATATGCTCCAAACAGAGGCAATGCTTTAGGCAGCCTTGTACTAGTTAAGGAATCAGGTAAAGCTTACTCACACAAAACTATCAATTCAACATAGTCCATTGTTCAGTTGTGGTAAGTGTAGAACCACTTTTCTAGATGGATGTACAACTTAACGGTCTCCATGAAAACATTGGTATATCAAACAAGTCAAGAACTGAGAGCATTCATTGTGCACCTTTGAAATTTGGTGGGATTATTGGATTAATTGGGCTTGGCCCATAATTAATCTAGCAATTAGTCAAAGAATTCCAAAGGTCCACAATAAGTGCTAAGTAGGAGTGGGATTAGTACCAAATGGTACACTCACTAGGAATATGCTTAACTTGAACAGGAAGCTAGTTGTGCTCCTATAGACAAGCTAAGGAGAGTAGAGGGACCACACATGTGCCGTGCCAAGCCACGCCCAGGCCTAGGCCTGGGCCCATGGCCGTGGTTGTGGCCTTGGCCTTATGTGATGTGCTAGGCCACCTTTTGGAGCTCAGCACAACGGTCACATAGTCAAGGCAATGGTCAGCAAGGGCACAACGGTTAAATGGGTCATGGGTGGGCATAGAAGGGCATATGGGTAAACTACGTGAGCCTATCACTATAGTAGGTCAGGCACAAGGTTACCATTCTACCCCTCCTGGAACCTATCTAGGTTCATCCCCCTAGTTTGCAGCCTCCTTAAAGGCAGCTCCTCTTTCTAGCTGAAACAACACTTTGTCTTCCTCCTCACACTCTTCATTGTGTTCTTACTCTTCACCTACCCTATGTTATCTCTAGCCTGAGCTCCTTGCGCACACAAGGGGCTTAGGCAAGTAGATCTTCGAAGCTCCGTTCGCCGGCATACTTGCATGGGTAGGCGGGCGATCAAGTTTTTGGGGAGCGCATCTGCGCAACTACTCTTCCTCTGATCCGACAAATGCGTTCTTCCTCGAGCGAACAACTACAATGATGATTGCTCGTGGGACTGCACTGGGTACCTCTACCTACATCGAGCCTAGATCGACTACTTCAAGCAGGCCATCATGACCAAGTCTGATGATGTTAACTGTGTTCCCCAACCTTCGGCTCGGGTTCCACTCAAGGGTATAAACTGAAGTCATCTCTAGCACATTTGGTTACATGTGTTATGGATTTGCTGGTAGGATCTGCTATATTCTTGTTCGGTAGTAGATCTTCATAAGTGATGAATGGTATGCTCATGCTTGTTTGTGTCATGTATGTTATGTCCTATTTCTGAATTAAAGCATGCCATAAAATGACTAAATTCAACATAATTACACAGAAAGTCATACGACCCTCACAAACAACCATTTTACCAGATAGATATATTTTAGTAGGTGTTACACTTCTTCACAAAACTATCCATGAATTACATAGGGAAAAAGTTAAATGGTCGTTTTCAAAATAGATTTTGAAAAAGTGTACGATAAAGTTAAATATTCATTCCTTCAACAAACCCTTAAAATGAAAGGATTACACCTTGTGGTGCCAATGGCTCCACCAATTTGTTGTTGTGGTTAAGTTACAATAAAGGTGAATGATGATATGGGACGTTACTTCCAAACAAAAATAAGTCTAAGAAAAGACTATTTTTATCACCAATACTCTTTAATATAGTGGTAGATATGTTGGTTATATCCATAGCTACGGATAAGGAGGATGGCCAGATTTAGGGTCTAGTCCCACACTTGGACATGATGGCATCTCAATTCTCTGAGATGCTTATGACACTTACTTTTTATGGAGCATAACTTTGAGCAAGCGAATAACTTAAAAATCTGCTTGTGTGCCTTTGAGCAACTCTCAGCCTTAAAAATTTAACTTCAGTAAGAGGGAACTCTTTTGCTATGGGGAGGTTGAAAGGACTGTGACGCCTAAGAGGGGGGGGGGTGAATTAGGCAACTTAAAATCTACTTCTAAACTATGACCTCTAATTCCAACCTAAGCAATACCTATGCAATAAAAGTGATCTGTCAAAATATGCAACTATAGTTTTGCTAGTTTGTTGCTGTAACGACCCAAGTTCCTTACAATATAGGCAATCATTTTTGACCATCTAAGGAAGCAGACAACCGAACTCCTATGGAGATCCCTGGTGCTTTGTGTAGGGACGATCGTTGAGGATTCATCGATTCACCCCGGAAGACCGGTCAGGCTCACATACGAAGCAATGTAGGAACTCTTAGTAGGATTAAGAATCATCCAATTGACATCGTCAATACCAACTCAACCTCAGAGAGTACCCTAAGACATGATAATCAAGTTCCCAATGCCAAACCACTCAAACACTCAATGGTTGAATCAATTCAGCAAAGACAGTGAGACACCGGACATCCGCCAGTTCAGTCGGACCATACGATAAATCACAGTACAACAACAATAAGTGGGAAATGAGTTGTTTGCCACTTATGAGAGTGGGACCCACATGTAAGCATGAGTTTGGACATTTCATCAGCTGAAGCCACACTCTCTCACCCACTTTCTCACTTATCCATTCATTTGCCACCCTCTCCCTCTCTCTCAACACCCTAAGAACAAGGATGAACCCTAGAACTAGAGATAGAAAAAGGTTGGAGAAGAGATTGGAGGGGAGAACGATGAAGGAGAAGGAAGCACCATCACCACTCCATGGACACCATCAACATCTTCAATCTTGTTCATGGTGAGCTCATGAAGAGTAGCTCTCATTTCTTGGATTTTCCACCAAATGCCTAGTTTGTGGTTTTTGGTGAGGGATTGAAGGACTTCATGCTGGTGGTAGTTCCATCATGTGTAGATTAAGTTCAAGCAATCTTCACCTTGTTCAATCACTCAAGCATCCCATGGATTGCCTTCTAATTCATCTTCTTGGTATGTTGCAAGAGGAAGCTCATGAACAATCCATCTCTTGGATGAAGAAGCCAAGGGTAGAAAGGAGTTGGATCTTCAAGTTTTTGGCTACGAAAGCTCTCAAATCTCAGAGCTAAGGATCCATCACAACCTCATGGTTTTATCTCCTTTTTCTCAAGCTTTTGGTTTAATCCCAAACCTATATCTACACTTAGCAAACCAGGCTTTAAACCTAGCTATCTTTAGCCTAGTAAGCTACCTAAACCACCCTAGGAATGTCTTGCACATGCATAGCTCACAGCTTAGCACATTTAAGTTTGAAACCCAAGATCACCCAAGAACATAGGTTCTGTCGACAGCTTGACGGAGTGTCCATCCACTCGACGGAGTGTCCGCCAACTTTAGAAATTCATTTAACAGAACATTATCTTCTATCGACCTGAGTCAATGGAGCGTCTATGGCATCATTGAAGTGTCCGTTGATTTATAAGAGTGAATAACCTAGAAAACCCAAGAGCGCCGAGTCCTCAGCGGAGACTTCGAAACCTCTCACGGAAAGTCCGCTGATTTATAAACTCAGTAACCCAGACAACCCAAAACCTCCTAGTTCTACCAGAGTGTCCGACACCTGGCTCAGACCATCCAATGGATGATGTAAACCTAGAAACGCCTAAGTCCTAAACCATCGGAGTATTCCTCAGAGTGTCCATGAGGTAACAGAGAGTCCATCACCTCTGACGGAGCGTTCGTCAACCCAAACATAGTCGAACCAAACCTTAGTCACCTCGAAGCCTAACCCGATGGAGAGTCTGCCACCTATGTCGGAGTGTCCATCAAGGCAACATAAGATTTGAGTTTGTTTAGAAGCCTTACCCAAGTGGTCAACAATACTAGGTTGAGCTTAGATACAAACAGTGCAATAGTAGAGCCACAACTAGATGTCTCTTCCCAAGTTCCAAATCGAGTCTTTATCTTCAAGTCCCTATCAGTTATCTTCAATCTCGATCATCATCTCTTTCAGGAATCATACAGCATGAGGAACATGTACAAGTCATCATCGTCAGCTTCTAATTCATTCGAACGGCATAACCAGGCAGGCATCCCACTATTATAAACCCTATTTTGGATGCTTATTATGTTTCTTTATGAGTCATGCATTTCATGTAGAATCAGTTAACAACTTAATGATGCTTCACTAAGTTAGAACTACTCATCGATCAATTAGAGCCTTCACTTAACTAACGGGTTTGGTAACGCTTAATCGCTTACTTGCTTAGATGTCGGTAGAAGTCGAGTATGAGGAAGGGAACTCATACTTGCGCGTGTAGGTTGCTACACCAGGATGATTAATTACTAAAATGAATGAGGGTTACAACTTATCTACTTTCCTAATTTTGACTAAGGACCCAACTTAAGTTTGAGATATGAACATGATGATCAAATTGGTAATTCTTGCTCAAGCAAGGGGTAGGTCACTATGAGTGTGGAATCTCGAGTGACATAGCTTGTGGAGCAGTTAAGGACCGTGCATTAGGATACGTGAGTCTGAGTAACTGCCCGTACAGACCACATGTTGCATATGGGGGCGGCAAGCCTAGTACTAATTGCAACCAGTCTATCCGTGAAACTAGCAAGAAGGTGGCGCCGTTTAGATGGTGGTAGCATTAACCAAGCTCTAGTCGAACCTTTCATGTGACATTCGGGCTGGACTAGGGAAAGGTTGGAGACGTGAGGCAACCCTTACCCCCACGCATGGGTATGGTGGTTAGTCCCGCTCTCCCGTATGGATACAGTTGTACACCTCTGCAGAGTGTTGAAATCCTGAAGTCCCTCGAGATGGAAACCCTTTGGTTGTTCCTACTTTCTATACCCATGGTAGTGTTAATAATGAAACCCGATGATGATATGAGTTACATGTGTTGATCACTTATCTTGCTATCATGAACTTATAATTGCTAATATTTCTAATAATGAATTCATAGCATATCATCTAAGAAACACCATATGTTTTTCTGCAAATGTACAAATGCCCAATAACACCCTTGCATCCACCAAATATTTATATGTTAGAATTAAGTCCTACGAGTATGAAATGTACTCACGGTGCAGCCGTTAAGTTGTTTTGCAGGTAATGTCGTTATGATTGATGTGAGCCAATGCTCTATTCTCCGCTATATAGTAGACCTTGGAGTTGGCGACCCCAAGATGTACTACAATTTAACTCCGATAATATTTCGAGTGAATCCAATGAAGAGTTAAGCCTAGGAGGGGAATCCTAAAATGATGTTTATCTATGTTCAACTATTTTTGTATAATAATGCCTCAATAAACCTTTGAAACTAGAGTCAGTCCTCTAGCACGATATTATGTGTTATGTGCGTTGGTTTGATACATGGGGTGTTTTGTGTCACTCGACCATTACAAAGATCCTGATGTTGGGGCGGGTCCCGGTCCCTGATAGTTGCTATCTCTACCGCAAAAAAGTTTTACAAGCAAGGTTTCAATCCTATCAACTAAGCTAGGAAAGGTAAAGCACACAACCTAACCAAGGTAGCAATATAAATGCGGGAGGTAAAGATAAGGTAGAGATGCAAACTCCCGTTGATGACTCCAGTATTTTTACCAAGGTATCGAGAAGCGCTCAAGCTTCTCCCTAGTCCTCGTTGGAGCCCCTCGGAAGGAAGCCCTCGTAAGGGCCAAGCTCCTGGTTGAGTAACTCTGTGGATAGCCTCGGGCCTTCCCCACGCGCAAATGGGTCTTCAATGTGCCTTTCGGCAAGCCTCCCGGACCGCTCCCCGCCGTCTTCACTATCAAGCTTTCGACCGAAATGCTGCAGACCTTATTTCCTTCAGTACACGGTGGCAACATACCACAAACGCGGTTGGTGTGGTCTCACAAGACTACAAGCCTCTCCGATGTAGAACAATGGTGCGCGCAAGCACCTAATAGCAAGAGGTGTGCAAACCTCACTAACACTAGGCCTAAACCTAGAGCAAGCACATTTAACGGTGGTCTAACTAACCTAAGCACTTCGCAAAGCACCTATGCTAATCACCAAGTAATTCTTTAAGCACTAAGCATGTGGAGAGCACTAGAGAGATGTATCTACACCTATGGCAATGGTCTCAACTCCCTCACTTGAAATGTCTTGTTGGGGGTTATTATAGCCTCCCCCACTCCAAAGAACCGTTGGAACCTTGCTGCCCTCGGGCAGTGTCTCACGGTCCAACCTCTAGCCTGGACGGTCCCACCGTGAGGCAGGCACGGTCACCTGCCATGCCTCCAACGGTCACCTGTCCTTCCTTGGCCCCACCTATCATCGCCCATGCTGGCAGTCTGACCGATCGACCTCATGGTCCGACGGCGAGGTAGTCTTGAGCCCGCGCCGCGACATCTTCTCTAGATCCCCTGTCCGGAGGATCGTCCGGTTGCACACCGACGTCACCGGTGTGACTCAGCCTCTTGGCGGTCCCACCGCCAGCCTAGCCGGGCAGAGGTTGCCCTTCTCCAATGCTTGCGCTGTCTTCTCTGTTGATCATCCGGGCTTCTTCTCCTTTGTGTTTTGGACTCTTAGCTTGACTTCTAGGTCTTCTACCAAGCTTCTAATGTCTTCATTAAGGTGTAGATCGTCTTCTCCATTTGTTCATCTCGGTCCAAGTCCGCCATGCATTCTATTGAACTATATAAAATAAATACTTGTAAATATATTAGTCCAATTTGATCATGTTGATCATCAAACACCAAAATCCAAACTAAATGGGCCAAGGGTCCATTTTCCTTGCAGAGGGAAAGAATTATTTGGACCAGTACTCACAAATATTTGGATGTGGTAAGGGCTGCTACCCTTTTAATTACCTTGGTATCCCGAGATGAACCATAGAAACTTGGTAATGAAGATTGGAAAACTGTGGAAGAATGTTTCTAGAAAAACTAAGTAGTTGTAAAGGAAAACTCTTGTTTTATGGGAGTCGTTTAGTCCTCATTACTATGTTTTGAACAGTCTTGGCATGTATATGATTTCTTTCTTTGGAGTACCAAAATATAGCTTAAGTAAATTAATGAGCCTTGTTACTGTGGTTGGAAAGTACTACTAGTACTTTTGGGTACTTTCTATTTTTATTTCAACAAACAATTAATTTGAGAAGAAAATTAGTAAAATTAAATTAATGGAGAGAAGGGTAGATGCGTACTATATTGAAATCTGAATTTCAGACTTGCACTTTATATCTTTATGGGGAACCCCAGACTGAGCACAAGGAGCGCACTTGGCAAACCTTGAGGGATTTAGTCACGTTTCCTGTGAAGCCATGGCTGCTAGCGGGCGATTTTAATGAAGTCCTCTTTACGCATGAGAAGCAAGGAGGGAGACAACGTGCACAGCGTTACATGGATAATTTTCGGCAGGCCCTGGAGGAGTGTGGAGTGGAGGATTTGGGGTTTGAAGGTGATAGATTTACGTGGCGGAATAATAACCATTCGGTGGAAGGATACATACGTGAACGCTTGGACCGTGCAGTGGCTAACCCGGAGTGGCAAGAGATGTTTCCGAACGTCAGGGTTATCAATGGAGACCCGAGACATTCGGATCATAGACCCGTCTTGATTGACATAGGGCCGGTTGAAAGGAGAAGAGTTGGCGGGCATGCTGGTTTCCGCTTTGAAGCTGCGTGGGTGGAAGAGGAGGGGTGCAGGGAGCCTGGGAGAGATCGGGTGGAAGGGAGCAGAGGCCAGTGATTGAGGCGCTGGAGTCGGTGGCCTGTGATCTAGCAAGTTTGGGGGCCAATGTGCTAGGAGAACTGGAACAAAGAATTAAGGAGCTGAAAAGAGAGTTGGAGCTATGCCGTAGTGGGGTTTTGAACTCTGAGCAGATAGCTAGAGAAGGTGTCTTGACTCTTGAGGTACAGACTTGACAAAGCTGAAGAACAAAAAGATCTGTACTGGAAACAAAGGGCACATGTGAAATGGATGATATTTGGAGATAGGAATACGGCGTTTTTCCATGCGTCGTGTTAGGAAAGGAGGAGAAAAAATAAGAGAGGAAATCTTAGAAAGGAGGATGGGGGCTGGGTGGAGAATGAAGTAGAGAAGAGGACTTTTATTACTAATTATTTTTCACAACTTTTCAGGTCCTCCGGCAACCAAAATTCCCAAAGGTTGCTGGAATGTGTTGAGAACAAAGTGACTAGTGATATGAATAATAAATTACTGGAGGAATTTACAAGGGAAGAGGTGGTCGCTGCTCTTAAGTCAATTGGGAACCTGAAGGCCCCTGGGCCGGATGGGTTGCCGGCGCTGTTCTACAAAGAATACTGGGACATTGTTGGAGAGGAAGTAGTCACAGAGGTGCTGAAAGTTCTTGGTGGCAGTCCAATGCCGTATAAATGGAATAATACAACTATAGTGTTTATCCCAAAGTCACAGAGTGCTTTTGTCCCGGGGCGTCTGATAACGGACAATATACTAAATGCATATGAGGCCACACATTTTTTGAAACAAGGAAAGAAGGGGAAGATTGGTTATGCTGCCATCAAGTTGGATATGAGCAAGGCATACAATCGGGTTGAGTGGAATTTTCTGCGTGATATTATGCAACGACTGGGTTTTGATCGGAGATGGATTGAGTTGATAATGAAGTGTGTGTCAACAGTGAAATATTGTATAAGAGTAAATGGGGAACTCACTGAGGAATTTGTTCCTGAGAGGGGACTTCGGCAAGGTGACCCGATCTCACTGTATTTATTCCTGCTGTGCGCGGAAGGCTTCTCATCTTTCTTGGCGAGAGCTGAGCTGGAAGGCAAAATAAGAGGGGTGCGGGTCTGTAGGTCTGCTCCATCTGTATCCCACCACCTCTTTGCAGACGACTCACTGATTTTATGCCGCACAACGGAGGAGGAGGCGATCCATTTGAAGGAGTTGCTGAGCATATACGAGTCATGCTCAGGACAGGTGATTAATGCCGAGAAGTCAACTGTTCTTTTCAGCCCAAACACGGGCAGATTCCAAAGAAGAAGGGTCCGAGAGATTCTGAATATTCGCACGGAGACACGGAGCGAAAAGTATCTTGGGCTACCCGTGTCAGTTGGAAAATCAAGAACCAGCACGTTTGCTTACTTAAAAGAGAGAATTTGGCAACGTATTCAAGGATGGAAGGAAAAGTTACTGTCAAATGCCGGAAAGGAAATTATGATCAAGGCTGTTGCACAGGCAATCCCAGTCTTTGCGATGGGATGCTTCGATATAACAAAGGAGATGTGTAATCAGATAAGCGCCATGATAGCCAAATACTGGTGGAGTAATCAAGATAACGAGAAGTGCATGCATTGGGTGAGTTGGGAGAAACTAGTTGCATCAAAAACGGATGGAGGTTTGGGGTTTAGGGATCTCTACTCTTTTAACATGGCGATGCTTGCCAAGCAAGGGTGGAGATTAATCCAGAACCAAGAGTCTCTTTGTGCAAGGATTTTAAAGGCCAAATATTACCTCAAACACAGATTTTCTACAAGCCAAAGTTCGAAATGGGTGCTCCTATACGTGGAGAAGTATAATGCAAGGATTAGAAGTGTTGAAGAAGGGGTAATCTGGAGGGTGGGCAACGGCCAGCAGATCAACATATGGTCAGACCTATGGCTTCCACGTGATGTAACAAGATGGCCGATAACTCCTAGAAGGGGAAATATAATACACCGAGTGGATGAGTTAATTAATCCAGTGACTGAGAATTGGGATGTCCAGATTCTAACACAAACTTTTTGGGAAGAGGATGCTCAATTGATCAGGTCATTACCAGTGCACTTGGACATGGATGATGTGGTTGGATGGCACTATGATAACAAAGGTATTTTCTCTGTCAAATCGGCCTATAAGGTGCATCGAGCGAGTGAGGAGAGAAGAATGCAGAGAGCTCGGCCGGGGGTAGCAGAAGGAAGCTCAGGAAAGACCGATTTTTGGCAGAGACTATGAAGAGTGGACTGCCCGCCGAAGATCAAGCACTTTCTGTGGCGGCTCAGTCACAATACACTGGCCCTGAGAAAGAATTTGCAGAGACGGGGAATCAAACTTGACACGAGCTGCTGCATATGTCGGAGACTAGATGAAGATGGTGGGCACTTATTCCTGAAATGCAAGGAAGTGAAAAAGGTGTGGAGGGAATTGAACCTGGAAACTGTACGCTGTCAATTGGCTGAATGTGGATCAGCGAAGGAAATGATGGAACTCGTTCTGAAGATGGAGCCTAAAATGCAACTGACTGTGATATTGTTGCTCTCGCTCTGGTGGGATGAACGAAACAAATTCAGAGAAGAGGGAAGAAGAAGAAGACCGGCCTTGGAAGTGGAGTATGTGACGGCTGCACTGGCAGATAAGTTTCAGGCTACGGGAGCCCAAGTCCCTATTGCCGGATTTTCGTCAGAACCCAAAATGGACCAAACCTCAGCAAGGGAACTTCAAGGTTAATTCTGATGGGGCTTTCGACCACAGGAACGGTTCGGGCGGCTGGGGTTTTATCATTCGCAATGACCAGGGCGCCGTGGTGACTGCAGGTGCAGGTAAAGAACAATTTCTACAGAGTGCCTTCCATGCAGAGTTGCTTGGCTGCTTGGCTGGCCTGAAAGCAGTGGCTCAGCTGGGAATTCACAGAATAGTCCTAGAGACCCATGCCTCTCTTGTGAAAGAAGCCCTAGAGGATGATGCCTATCGCCTATCGGCCATGAGTGGGATTACTACGGAATTCCGGCATTTGCTGATGACTGAATTCACGTATAGTAAAGTGTGTGTATGCCCACGTTCATGTAATAAAGTAGCAGATGCCATTGTGGCGTATGTGTGTAAGTGTTCAAGTGATATGTCAGTCACTTGGGATGATGTACCTCACTTTGTTGAGGATTTGGTGACCAGCGATTCTGCTGAGTCCGATGAGTAATGAAGTTCGCGTTTCAAAAAAAAAAGATGTCTTTCAGAGCATGGTTTGTGATGTAAGGTAAATTTTTGGGAAAGATAATTGCGTTGGGTTTGCATGGAGATTCAGTTGCTGTCTAGATCTTGAAATATCTGAGACAGGTTGTGGCATCATGACGAAAAGCAACGTGAGACTGTTATGTAGTACTCAGTAATACTCATTATCAAGCGTCTCCTTCTTCTTTATTAATATAATCGGCAGCTCACCTGCCTGATTTGTTTCCAAAAAAAAATTTATCGAGCATCTCCATCTCGGAGCTATGGCCACTCGCGAGGCTCTAGCAACCGCATCACCGCTCGCCGCGAAGCCCCTGTGGATTCTAGAAGTGGCGTGTTCATGTTGTGGCGGTGCCGGAGAAGGGCTGCGCCTGCATCAGAACGAATGGATGTGAAGACAGGCGACGCGAGCATGGGAAGGAATGGCTACGAAGGCCGCAAATTACCTGGGAGGCTGAACCCACAACTTTGAGGGAGTGAAATTACTGAACTATCTTTTATTTTTCAATAATATAATCTGAAAACACCTAAAAATTTATATGTAGTAGCCCCGCATGTTTTAGTATAGGAGCCACGTGTTTTGGTACTTCCCGGTACCTTTTTCTTGGTACTTCCTATTGTTCCGCTATCCGATCTGAGCCAATGAACGGTTCACATATTTTCCAACCACCGTAAACTCATACTTATAACAATCTTAAAGGGTATAATTTCTGTTTTATTTTATGGATTGTACTTGAAACTAAAAACTTAGGGGGTGTTTGGGACTGCTCCGCTCCACATTTTTCAGCTCCGCTCCACGTTTTTTTAGCCAAACAGTTTCAACTCCACGCACTCTGCTCGAGAAAAAAGGGTGGAGTTGTGAGAGCACCTAAAGAGGTACTCCACAAACTCCAGTTTTTTGTGGAGCTGCTCCACGGTGGAGTTTGTGGAGCAGAGTTTGTGGAGCAGTCCCAAACAGCCCCTTAGTTCCTTGTGAACTCTGTTTACACCCATATATATAAAAGAAGCCAACACATGTGCTCATCTTTGGACCTCGATCATAATTTTCCAAGCATAGTAAGATAAATGAATTGCCATTTTTTTGGAACATACCAACTATTAAAGCTTGCTTGTATTTTGTGATGAAAATCAAAACCTAATGTTATTTTATATCAAAATCCGTCTACATGTGAAACTACATTTTAGAGGCGCGTGTAGTATTATTTAGGTGATGTAAAATTGAACACAAGTCCTTGGGTCCTCCAAATCAGTGCGAGGGCAAGATTCCTCGGACTTATCTACTAGATGCTTAAATGATACTTCCTTGGTCCCAGAAAAAATACAATTTTCATTTTTCAAGGTATAAAATGATTTGAACTTTAACCAAAATTATATAAAAAGTAGTAACCCTTATGATACAAAATAAATACTATTAAATTAATTACATAATGTATTTTTATAATAAACTTATTTGGAGACAAATCTTAATACTATTTACTATAAATTCGGTAAAACTGAAAATAGTTTCATTAGCACGAATCCTATAATTACATTCTTTTTTGTACCGAGGGAGGATGTAAAGCCATTAATAACTTTCAATTGTCTGTGGTTGCCTTTTTATGCTTCTGAGCTTTCAATCGGCCATAGTTGCAAATAACACTCTCCAAGAAAAGGTCAAACTTAAGCTAGTTTCATTAGCATGAGTCCTATAATTACATTCTTTTTGGACTAAGGGAGTACGTAAAGCCATTGACAACTTTCAATTGTCTGTGGTTGTCTTTTCATGCTTCTGCCTCTGATCAAATTGACAGCTTTCAGTTGGCCGTGGTTGCCAATAACACTCTCCAAGAAAAAGCCTTATCAGAGACGTCTTTCAAATGTCTATAGAACTACTAGACCTAGACCTTCACGATATATATATTATATGATAATAGAGCTCTACTTCCTTCGTCACTAAAAAAGAGTACTATAGAAATTGTGATGGTCAAACTTTCTCAACTTTGACTAAATTTATAAAAAATACGTGCAACATTTATATTTTTAAATAGATTTATTATGAAAGTATATTCAACGATCTACCTAATGATACTAATTATATACCATAAATATTAATATTTTATTAAATATATTTGGTTAAAGTTAAAAATTAGTGATTTTTTGGAAGCAAAAATGACTCTTTTTTAGGGACCGACGATGTAGGTGGTAGCGGTTTTACAGACATTTGAAAGACATCTCCCGTATCTTTAACATATACTGTTTACTTTGTTGAGGAACCTGAATTTGCATCCTAGTCCGATTCTATCTGTAGATTGATAGTACATGTCAGAGTAATTGATGTTTTCACGCGTGTAGCTAGGGACAATTAAATATTCTAGGGTAGCTCAGTAAAATAATTTAAATGTGTAGTAAGCTTCATTAAGCTGTATATATGTCAGTATGTCACAGGAAAAATACCGGTGAGTG
This sequence comes from Miscanthus lutarioriparius, assembly GCA_904845875.1. Lineage (NCBI taxonomy): Eukaryota > Viridiplantae > Streptophyta > Magnoliopsida > Poales > Poaceae > Miscanthus > Miscanthus lutarioriparius. Next base: position 46,090,758 of record CAJGYO010000007.1, read on the forward strand.
TACGCTCGTGTATATAAGGTCTGCGTCTGTAACTGGGTCTCGCAAAAAGAAAGAAAGAAAAAATAATAGAGCATATAAATGCCTACATTTATTTCTTATAAAATTGTAGGTCGTTTGTTAGCATGCGTTAAAAAAATGCTTCTGCCATTCGCTGCAGCTTTCAGCGGCTGTGGCTGTGGCTGTGGCTTTTCAGTTGAAGGTACAGTGATTTTTGCAGCCGTTAAATACTTGCTGCAGCTGCAGCGAACACCCCCAATGATAAATAGATGTGTATACCAAGCTAATAAGCAAGAAATTTCTTTTCGAGTTGTCGAACCACCATATACACTACTCTGCTAACAATTCATGTTTCGAACTTGTAGCTAGCATACCTTCATGAGTAATCATAGTGCAGTGGTTTTCTTTAGTTCAAACTTACATAAATGAAAAAAGGTATCTTTGATTTGTTCCCGTGAACAATTAAATGAAAAAAACCACTCGCGCATCATGCATGTTGCATGATACCTCACCAGGTCATTTATTTACTTTTCTCTTACCACATATTTTAACGCAATAGCTCTATCTTTCAATTAAGAAGAAAAAGAATTGATCTTTACTTTTTCTCTGACCACATATTTTAACGCAATAGCTCTACCTTTCAAGTAAGAAGAAATAGAATTGACCTAACTTATGTTAAAAACTAGGCCTAAAAACCTTACAGTCACACTGTTTATTGAAGGAAAACTGGCGAAAAACCTAATCACGACAGCCTAGATAGTCGATAGAGCCCAACGCATGTTATCATTGTCGAGCTTATCACAAGATGATAAGTAGCTCCGACTCTCCGACGCAAACATCATCCAAAGTCCCTAACATGTCACCACTCATTTGCGACAAGCCACGACCCAAGGAAAAAGAACGCAATGTGTCATCGTTGTCAAACTTTGTTGCGCCCCACAACCAAAGTAGCTCCGACTTCACCGCTATAGATCCACTCTATGAGAAACAGAGACGTGCCGCAAGAAAGTAGCAAAACTAGAGAGAACCTAGCCTCGTCAAAACCCGAGGCTTGCAGTAGTGCGGTAAACGTCCCACACGGACCAACATCCAATAAGGTGGTGCAGGACCTTCTAGGTAACGCTATTAGGAAGGATACGACCTTGATCGTCGTCATCACTTGCCTAAGAACCTAGGCGAAGTTTCCTCAGAAGAACCCTGCAGGATGAGGAAAGGCGCCTTGATGACTCTTCCAAGGAAAGGAACAACACCTAAAGTGTTGCTGTCATCAGCTCTAGCTAACACCAACCGAGCTTTTGCCCAATGCGCTCCACCTCACACCCAAACAAAAGCGCCACACCACTGCTCATCAGCCGATTGCAAGCACCGCAACAGGTGGCTAGAGACCACAAACGCATGCGGCCAAATACAATATCTTTTGTGAAGCCATATGAATTTTCTTGTCATCCACCACTGCACGTAGCTCGTGAGCTAAGCTCATAGAGCCAGATGGAAAGCCATTCCCACATCAGCTCATTGTGGCTAGCCATGGCTGCTGTGCCCCAACAGTGTGACATCCGGACCAGTTTGGAATTTGGCCCATAGTGGCCCATGTGCATGTTAATGAAATATTGTGGGGGGTTTAGTTCCACCTTGGTTGTTAAATTAAGGTGGGTTAGACCAACATATAAGGCTTCTAGAGTCTATCCCACCATCCCCGGGTTAATCCTTTTACACGAAGCGAGGACGAAAGCGTAAGTGGGATGGTGGTAGGTGTGATTCACTCAGCATGTAGACTGGATCTGAACCATTTGGACTCTGGGGCGTTACAAATGGTATCAGAACCGACCTTCGCGGCCACGGGTGCGTGCGGGTCAGGGGCGCAGACATGGGGCTCATTGCGCATGTAGGCCCTACGGGGTGCATAGCATGGCACATGTGCCAGAACTGAACTCACGGTCGCATGTGCTAAGAGGGAACGTTCCTGGTCATCGTTTGGCTGGTTGTGGGTGTGTTGGGCTGGCAAGGATGTCAGGCCCTTTGAGGGGGGTGTATGTGACATCCGGAGCAGTTTAGAATTTGGCCCATAGTAATGAGATATTGTGTGGAGTTTAGTCCCACCTTAGTTGTTAAAGGTGGGTTAGACCAACATATAAGGCTTCTAGAGTCCATCCCACCATCCCCGGGTTAATTCTTTTACACGAAACGAGGACGAAAGCGTAAGTAGGATGGTGTGTGTGGTTCACTTAGTGTGTAGAGTGGATCTGAGCCGTTTAGACTTTAGGGCGTTACAAACAGCACGCGTGCAGACACGCCATCCACGTGCCTAAGCCGCCTTGAACAATGCGCCCCCAAGCCACAATCGCACGGCTCCACACCGTGGCCTGCACGCTGCAGTCGCACTGCCAAAATGTCACAGCTGCCTCTCCGCGATTGTGCCATCCGCACTGCCAAAATGTCACAGCCGCCTCTCCGCGATTGTGCCATCCTCCAAGCACAGTGGGGCCCGGCGAGGGGGGAGTGAAGTAACCAAATGTAAGCTTTACATTTAGTTGTTGTCCAAGATGAAAGCCATTGACTCTCTATTATTTAATAAGTTATTTGTTCATCAAATATCATTGCATGTGAAGTGATAAGTTTCTTTTCATGTAGTATATATATTACAGGACTATTGTCCTCATTCTGCAATTTGCTAATCTAAAATCACTTCATAGATCATTGTACTGATTATCTGATCTCTTGTCATTTTTTCTAGTTATATTTAGTGCAAACTAGCCATGCTGCCACAGTAAGCAAGCATAGAAAATTTGCTGATAGCTGAAAGGCAAGTAGAGTTCTATTCTTTATTTTTTCATGATCAGGTGACCTCTGTCCAACTACAATGCATATATAGTTGGACATAATTGTGAAAACTGATATGGCATTGGTCATCAATTTTCAATGTTATTAGCTTTAGACAAACGGATGTATTTATTTTGGCACATGATAGATATGCATGCATGTACAATACTCACTGATTTGGTGAGTAGCTTGAAATTTCCCTTTTATGCTTTTATTGATAATTATAGGGCGCGATTTGCTTGGTGACGATATCAGATCACAGCATGCGTGCAGACACGCCATCCACGTACCTAAGCCACCTTGAACAATGCACCCCCATAGCCACAGTCATGGCTCCACACCGTAGCCTGCGCGCTGCAGTCACACTGCCAAATTGTCACTGCCGCCTCTCCGCGATTGTGCCATCCACACTGCCAAAATGTCACAACCGCCTCTCCACGATTGTGCCATCCTCCAAGCACAGTGGGGACCGGCGAGGGGGGAGTGAAGTAACAAAATGTAAGCTTTACATTTAGTTGTTGTCCAAGATGAAAACCATTGACTCTCTATTATTTAATAAGTTATTTGCTCTTCAAATATCATTGCATGTGAAGTGATAAGTTTCTTTTCATGTAGTATATATATTACAGGACTATTGTCCTCATTCTGCAATTTGCTAATCTAAAATCACTTCATAGATCATTGTACTGATTATCTGATCTCTTGTCATTTTTTCCAGTTATATTTAGTGCAAACTAGCCATGCTGCCACAGTAAGCAAGCATAGAAAATTTGCTGATAGCTGAAAGGCAAGTAGAGTTCTATTCTTTATTTTTTCATGATCAGGTGACCTCTGTCCAACTACAATGCATATATAGTTGGACATAATTGTGAAAAGTGATATGGCATTGGTCATCAATTTTCAATGTTATTAGCTTTAGACAAACGGATATATTTATTTTGGCACATGATAGATATGCATGCATGTACAATACTCACTGATTTGGTGAGTAGCTTGAAATTTCCCTTTTATGCTTTTATTGATAATTATAGGGCGCGATTTGCTTGGTGACGATATCAGATCATCTCATTAAAAAGATGCGAGGAACAAAAGCTTGGAAGCTAACCTAGTAGAGGTTGGTCATGCATGGATGGTGCAGCTGCCATGGGTGTTTCTTCATCACACGGCCATCACATAGAAGTTGGTCCTATATATGGACGGAGGAGCTGCTACAGGTGGTTCATCATCACATGGCCATGCAGAAGCTAGTCCTATGGGATGGTGCAGCTGCTGCAGGTAGTTCTTCACATGGTCATGCCCAAACCAGTGACCCCATGCATGGAGGGTCTGCACTTAGTGGTTCTTCACTTGGTACGGGTATTTATGTCTATTCTGTTTAACTATGTTTCCTACTAATTTTTGGTGAAACCAACCAAACCGTGAGGATCTGGTTTGGACGGTTGGTTTATTAGATCATTTTACAAGTTTTGTTGATCGATCTATGTCGTTAGTGGCTGATGTGATGATAGACAATAAAGCTTTAATTTTTTCGAGCTGAACTTTTTTGGTTCAGCTGGGCTATTGATTTCTCCAAATTAATCACCTTCCTTTATAATGCATATTAACAATGATATAATATTTTGTTCCCCTCACTATGTAGATTTGAATTAACAGAAGATAAATATAAACAATTTGTAAAATCAATAGAACCGTTTCGTGAAGTGTGGCGAGGATAATCAAAGTGCACAAGAATGATGTTGTTGGAACTGGCATTGTTTTAGTGTCTATATGTGTAAAGAGGAGTTTGTTTCTAACTTGCTAGCACAACTTTTAATTAGGATATTGGGGAGAGTGAGGAGCAGGCGAGTATTAGATTTTATAAAGATGACCAGGATTACCCGATTGTAAAGATTCATTACCATGATGAAAAATGTGATCTTTTGTTATTTTCGGTGATGAACGTGGCTAAAAGCAAATGTGTGGAGTTCTCCACTGATAAAGTGGAGAAACTTAACCTTGTTGTGCTAATTGGTATTGTCTGTCCAACCCTAAAGATCAAAGGAAAAAGGAAGCTAGTACTAGTCACCAAACCATCAGTTTTTGATAGAAAAATTCTATAAGAAAGAACTGGTTTAGTTATAAATTTTTCTTTTCACATATATAACTCCTATATATAAATCATCTTTGTTTCTTTTTTTCATGTACAGTTGTGAACCATATAGAGTTGATAATGATAAGATATAAGAGAAGATCATCTACTCATGTCATGCCATACAAGGTGTATCAGGAGGACCTTTATTCAAGAATGGTCGAGTTATTGGGTGTTCACATAGCATGTGACAAGGACTCGAGAGATGCTATGCCAACTAACACAGTGTTGCAAGTGTTGAGAGGATGACTTGGAGTGGGAAACAATTTATGTTTAAATATTTGTTTATTCTTTATCATGGATGTGAATTTGTTCAACAAAATGTTATTGCACACTACGCCAGAACGCACAATCACTGATGTTGGAACTAGGGTTCTGAAGGATGAGAGAGAGGGAGGAGCGAACTTGTTGGTGGAGAGGGGACACACTAGGGTTTTGAACAAGTGGAAATGAGTGGGAGGTGAGAGTCCCTTGTCCTCATGCCCTTAGGTTCTATATATAGGCAACGGTTATTTACATGAGACCCCTTGGTGGGGTTGGATTTCACATGCCACTACACTGGCACCTATTTGGGCCTCTTCAAAGGGGGTCTTGGTCCATATACCACATAGGCTTCCCCAACAGTAGCCTGTCAGTAACTAGGTTGTGGTTGGTACTACATGTTCTAGTAGATGTTCATACAAGAAGACACACACATACAACACAAACCCTGATCGTGAGGATCGTCCTTCACAACCTACACGTGTGCACCTCACTAAAAACACCATCCCAAAAAATCTATGGGAATAAAGGGCATGGGGAAAAGAGCGCACACACAACTCTAGTCTATAGGCGTGCTTGCTCCTAAAGCTTTTGATTCCAAGTGCCTTGATGTTGATCTTCCTAGTATCTTTGTGTTTTGCTCCCTTGACCACTTCTATGACTTGTCTTGTTGGCTTTGCTCGGTGTGCAAATCTCTACCTCCTAAACCTTCTCGCTAGAAGCTTTACTTGATTTCATGTTGTTTCTCTAGGGACTTTCTCGCCAGGACCTTCGCTTGATGACATCTCCTTTCTCTAGGGACCTTCTCACTGGAATCTTCGCCTGAAGACGCATCTTCTCTTCAGGAATGGATGTGGTCATCATAGTTGATGCAGTCGAAGTGGTCAATGTAGTCTAGTCATAGCCGAAGGTTACTTTGAATCCTCCATGTCTTTTCTCATGTGCATTAGGCAAAAGATTTTGCCCTCTAGAGTGGTCGTTCCTTCAGTATGCTCCCTAGCCCCTCTTTGCTGGCGCACGTGACCAAATCTTCAGTCATGCTTAGTGTAGTAAGCATAGTCGTAGTAGGCATAGTAGTGGAAGTTGATGTCCTAACCAAAGTTGTTGGTGAGCCCCTCGAGCCAAGGTGGGTTGACGTCAATGCCAAAGGAGTTTTCATAGCCCCTTGAGCTCGATGACGAAGGCAAGTCATCATAGGCATTGATGTTGAAGGTGTCAACAAAGGCTTTAGAGTCATTGTAGGGGTCGAAGGTGATGGAAAAGCCCCTCCTACCAAAGTGTTCATAGAGACAAATCATCGTAGTCACCAAAGATGTTGACGAAGGCCCTCTGCTGAAGCATTGGTGGAGAAAGTCATTGTAGTTTGCTAAAGATGTTGGCAAAGACCCTCCTACCGAAGTGTTTATGGAGGCGAGTCATTGAAGTCCGCCAGAGATGTTGGCAAAGCCCCTTTTGCTAAAGATGTTGGCAGAGGTGATGTTGGTGTAGTCTCCAAAGATGTTAGTGAAGCCTCTCGTGCCGGAGTGGTTTACGGAGGTGATGTTGGTGTAGACGCCAAAGATGTCAGTGAAGCCTCTTGTGCCAAAGTGTTTCTTGGAGGTGATGTTCGTGTAGACACCAAAGATGTCAGTGAAGCCTCTCATGCTGAAGTGTTTAGGGAAGGTGATGTTGGTGTAGACATAGAAGATGTTAGTGAAGGTTCTCGTGCTGAAGTGTTTGGTAGACAAATAGTGTGAAAATGCGCTTGAGTTGAGAGGCACATTTTCTAGGGACTTGGGTTGAGGGTTGTAGCTTCGTTGAATACTCAACTTGCTAGCAAGTTTTTTGATAGTCAGAAAGACATTGGCTTTCTACCTTCTACAAAAGATGGTTAGTCATTTCATATAATGCAAATTTTGTTGTGAAACATCAGAGAAACATGGTATTGGCTAGTTCACACCAACAATGTAGAAATTTGCTTAATACCATTATGAACTATAGTTATTTGTCATAAGACACCGCATTGATTATTTTATTTATTTCTCAATTTTGGAGAGAGAAGGTGTTGTTCTAGGCCTAGGCCTTCGAACACTGGTTGCCGCTCTAGCGGAATCAAACACAAAAGGTGGCGGAAACAAGACACGTGCAAAACAAGAATCGTGATTCCATTCAACTTGTTTTTCTCCTCCCTTTACACCCTCTACGGAGGGGCTATTTATACACAACCAGAAGCTTTTTACTGGGCAATAATGCCCTTATAACCACCCCGCATTCAGGGAATATTCCCTACCGCAGTGGGCTGGCTCACCATCCGGAATCCTTGCCTTCCCCATGTACTACCAATCTGAGGGGCGCCGACCGGCTTTGCCTCTTGTTGCCCTCCCAACCGACCATGTGGGTCCCAGGTAGGCAGGAGCTGTCAGCCGCGTGAAGATGGCTGGCCCACCGGAGATGGCACCCGAAACAAAGAACTAACGAAACATTATCACCTATTCACCTAAACGAATAGTTTATTCCCGGCTATGCGCCCCAGGCCTCGCCAGGTCGGCCTAGCACGCCCCTCCTTGCAATAGCGAAAGGGTGCTAACCAGGCCGTGGCTGGTGCCCCCTTCATTTTACCACGCCAAAATGGTCAGTGATGACACGATCCCCTTCTCTTCCCGCCTCGCCGTCCCTAACATTTCGCTCAAGCGAAAAGACGGGCATGAAGGTGGGCCTGCACCGCCAGACTTTAGCGTCCCTTGTTTCGCCTCCGTGAGATTCCATTCGCACTAGCCCTGTGCGGTTGGATAAGTGAAATGAGCCCCACAGGGTGCCCATAAGTGGGGCTTGCCCCCAACATTAGCCCCTTTGCATCCCACGAAGGGGTCCCCATCCTTCTCATGGATGCCTCATTCTGTCTTGCTAGTAACACATCATGGGGCTCATACACCATCCTGGGCGAAGGGTGGAGGTCTTAGGCGTGTGATGTGCCTATGCTGATAGACTTTTGTATTTATTGATATGTTAATTTATTATATTATATTATTTTTATTTTTTTATTCTTATTTTTTATTTTTTCTCGGTGTTTTCCGTTATTTTGGTTTTTGTGCCTCGGCTACTGTTTCTCGAAAAACAAACCACCATGACGGTTGAGCGAACTGCCGCGTCGGTTCCTAGGGGCGCATGCCGCGTTGCCTATATAAGACCCGCCCTAGGTCCAGCCATTCCTCCATACTTCAAAGAAATAGATGTTGATGTTGAGATTATGGAGGAGGGCAAAGAGGGTGAGACCGCAAGCCCGATACTCGCCGCCGTCAAGGGTCAATCAGATCTTGAACCTGCCACTTATTGGATCGGCCGCTCTAGCGTGACAGAGGTGCTTCTTGATGAATATGTTGAGAAAGGGCTTTTGAAGGCCTCGCTACGCAACTTGTGTCGCGCTCCTGGCCGCGAGGAGGTACCCCAACCAGAGCCTTATGAGGCGGTTATATTTCATGATTTCTTTGAAGTTGGGCTGCGATTCCCTTACGAGGATTTTGTTGGCAAGGTCTTGCAATGCTTCAATCTGCAGATCCATCATTTGACCCCCAATGCTTTTGCACAGATGAGCATTTTTGCCATGGCGCTTAAGATGGTAGGGTGCGCTCTAAGTGTGAACTTATTTGCTCGCTACGAGACACACTTTCACAAAAAGATGGTCAGGGACAAGCAGACTAAGATGGAGATGGTGGCCCATTATGGGTCTTATAATTTTGTTCGCAAGAAGACGAAGGGGACTATTGTTGACGGTAGTTAACAACCATTATAAACCATCAATTAAACATGTATAAGGGTATAAATGTAATCACCAATGAAGGTTTAGGGGTTTAAACTAATGAATTCCATGAGCTTTGGTGATTTCATGTCTGTAAGAGGATTTATCTAGAAAACAGCTCCTAGGACTACTGTCATACACTCCAAACGAGCAAACCGAAGACAACAAGTGATTCTACCTGCGACACCTATGAAAGTCAACTCAAGATGGAGCCCAAGCCTCGCCACCAGAAAGAGGAGCCCACCTAGCACTATAGTGGGCCGGCCCGCCCACTAGGGAGGACGCTTGGCCCATGGGGGTGGCCCATCACCCTCCGCTACTGCGTAATCCTTCCTACGATCTACACCGTTGATTTTAAGGTGGTTTTAGGTCGGTTCATCCAACGGTGGTCGGGAGAGATGACATGAATCGATGACATGAATCGATGACATGCCAATTCCTTGCCCCCTACTCCTCCTAGAGTCCTTGCCCCTTACTCCACCTCGATTCCTTGGCCGCTACTCTACCTCTGGCCTATATATAGCAGCCCCTACCCCCTTCCCTCATCAGATCCTAAAACCCTAATTCATATTCTCCTCATCAGGATCAGAGCCAGCTATCAAGAGAAGATTAGTCCTTCATAGGATCTAGTCTTATAAATAGAAATAGTGAGATAGAGAGTGAGGGAAGAGTTTGGAGAAGGTGCTAGCCTATCGGTGCTCACTCTACGGCTTGTACCTTGGTGGATCCAAGTTCTATCTAAGCTTGCCTCTGAGATTTCTCAAGTAATCAACTTCTGATTCAAGTAAGCTTCTTGTTTATATTATTCATCAGGTTCACAACTTGTTTGAGTGTTTTTTCTTTATCTAGGAAGAGTAAAGTAGTAATTGTAGTGTAAGTGTGATGCTTAGACTCTGGTTACTTGTGGATGCATCCTGCATTCTGGATCGGTGCTAGCTCCTGAGGGTGACTCTTATAGCCTCGTTGAATCCTCTATAGTCCACCTCCTGTTTGTAAGGGCACGTAGGACGCGGTTGCGAAGGAAAGCATCCTCTGCTAGTGTCTTTCCCTAGTAATGTCCCCAGTTGAATAGTAGAAGACATAGCTTACCCAAGTCAGAATTAGAGAACCTTAGTTTTCCTCTCTATGCTCCTATTTATCCTAACCTTGTTGCTACCCTTAGTATTGTTACCCTTAGTTAAGTTAGTCTGTAGTTAGTCTCACATGTTTCTTTGTGGATACAATACTTGGAATACTTTCGGGTGAAAGCTACAGCGGTATCCATGCGCTTGCGGATTTATCTGTGTGCGTTAAAATATACCAACAAGCTTTCTGGCACCGATGCCAGGGAAATAGTTGCTGAATTAACTTCGAGCCTAGCTTAATATTTTTTAGCATGGATTCCACTCCTATTTATCAATATGCTAAACCCACTAGCGTAAGCCTAAAGCCACCAGAATCCTCAGAGCCTATCATAACACCTGGTTATGAGCTGCGCCTGTGTATAATAAAATTGATTCTGGATAAATCCTTCTTGGGAGAAGGCGATGAAAACCCATACTCACACCTACGAGAGTTTGAGCAGATCTATGCATGCTTGCGTATCGCTGGCATGTCTAACAAGACCTTAAGATGGAAGTTATTTCTGTTCTCTTTGACGGGAAAAGCTAAAAAATGGTATAGTCAAACTATAGGAAGTGTGCAAGGAGATTGGGAAACGTTATGGCCTAAATTTTGTTTACGTTTCTTTCCCATCTCTAAAGTGGTTAGCCTTGGAAAGAGGTTCTAAATTTTAGACAACTAGAAGAAGAATCTCTTGGCACATCATGGGATCATTTTAATGAACTCATCATCACTTGCCTAGCCCTTGCTATTATAGGCCCAATGCTCCTTCAATATTTTTATATGTGTCTTAACAAGGATTCTACGCAAACCCTTGATGCAGCCTCTAGAGGAGCTTTCCTTCATTTGTCTACTAGTGAAGCAAGGGCTATGCTTGATAGAATTAGTGGAAAGACTCCCTGCACTAGCATTCATAATGAACTCCCCAAGGAAGAGAATGAATCATCTCTCAAACAAGAAGAGGAATTTTGATCGCCAAATCACAACCACTTCAATCCCAAGATTTAGCTATCAATCCTAAACTACCAATACCCCAAAATCCTCCAAGAGAAGAAAGAATTCCACCTTTGGAAATCCCTATTGAGATTAAGGATGACCTCTTTGGTGCTGATTTTGGGAGGGCATTAAATTCTCATAAGAGACCTTCAAGTGAATATAATTCAAATCCTCTCAAGAAGGGATCTCATAGAAAGCGTCCTTATTCCCTTGTGGGACATTGGGAAGAATTTAAGGATGGCATGTATAGTGATGCCATAGAAGGAGAGCCTAGCCATTTAGAAGCCACTCCTATCCTCTCCCCTTCTATGCCCACATTAGATGTCTTATTTGAACCCATCTCTCAACCCATCTTTGACCCCGATGATCCCTCTTATGCTCTTTCTCCTAAGTCTCATGATGACCCTAGAAATCCATTAAGACAACCGAAGTATAGGAATCATGAAGACCACAAGGATGACCAAGAAGGGCAACGACAATGGCTGGAATGTATTAAGAATTGACTAGAATGTATTAAGAACTCATATGCCGTTGCTAAAAATTAGATGGACAAGGACGAAGCCTTATGGGTAGAATCCAAACTTGGTCTAGATTCAAACAGTGAGCTTAAATCAATCTCTTTTACAAACATGACTCATCCAAGTTTGTCATAGGCAATCCATGGGAAATCTTAGACAATAAAATGTCCAATGAATGTCATAGGCATGGAATGATGAAGACAATGTTTCTGCTTATAGACATTTATGAAGAAACACCCTTGGAGCTTGAAAAGGGAAATGCCATCAATGAGCATGGGAGTTATTTCATGAACACCACATCAAATCTATGTTCACATGAGAAATTTCCTAAATTAATTAGTCTCTCCAACATTGCCACACACGAGATCTTCAACCCCCTCATATTTCCTATTCATAAAGACTTTGAAAGGGTGGTTGTAGATGCATATGTTTATCATAAATATTGCAAATCTCGTTGGCATGAATCTTGAGATAGGTACACGAAGATTGGTGTTGGAGGGGAAACCACTTCACCAATTAGAAGCGCAATTAGAATGTTTCCCGAGGATGAGCTTTTGTCCTAAAGCAAGCACTTTCGGGAGATAACATGAGCTTTCACCTTCTGCTATAATACCCTTGTGAAATGAGCATAGAATATAATTGTGACAATATTCCTTCGGGTATTTTTATCACTAACCATTCCAGGTTTGAAGCAAAAGAATGAAGGATGATGACGTAAGGTACGTCCAACCAATTATCATGCAACATTGAATCACATTCACACATGAGAGTTCTATCCATCCAAACTTGATTCTACCTTGCAAAATTCAAGTGTGGGGGATGAACTTCTCTAAAAAATCTTATGCCATACTGCTAATTTTGGTTGTCTCTACCTTTAAGCCATGCTCAATTTGCTAAATAACAATCATGCTCTTTCATCTCTATTTGAATAAATCTCTACAATACTTTTATGCTACTTTTGTTTACTATAGTATGCGTAGGTTTTGAAGTATTTTCATACACCTTTTAAATTAGGCATGGTGCTTAGTTTAAACTATTTTCTTGAATTAAATTAGACGCGGTGTCTAGTTTGATTCTTGAACCAAAAGGTGTGCTAATTTTACTTCCAAAGGCTTTTAAATTAAGCGTGGTGCTTAGGTTAAAATGCCTTCCTAAATTAAATCAAACGTGGTGTCTAGGTTGATTTTTGAGCCGATAAGTTTGTTGTAGTAGACACTTGATATTTTGTTAGACTAACCCCTATAGGAAACTCTCAATTGAATTTGGGTAAGTCATGAGATGAATTCAAATCGGAGATGAAGCAAGGCACATGACGAACTCCAATAACATTGCACAAAGAAGACATAGTTCATTCATCATGGATGGAAGAACTATAAGTATCAAAATTCATTCACTTGTCTTCTGTTGCAAGTTACCTTTGCCTTAAGCCTTGCTTGTATAGAACATGATAAACAAAATCTATGCTAAAGTAATCTTAAAACCATCTTTTCATTAGCATAGATGAAAACTACAAAATTCTAGACAAACACCCATGTTTCAAAATTGTATATTCCTTCGGGTATGTGTTGTCCATGAATCCTTTGCAAGCATAAAACAATGAGTGAGGCGGTAGGTCTAACAGGGTGTCAAAAGATTGAAGAGCAGAAAGATGGCATGACAAAATGATAAGAAAGGAGTGCAACCTAGGAGACAAGAAGCTCATGAATAGCTCAAGCTGTGAGGCTAGCCAAACAAGGAAAACCTCAAGCAAAAAGGAAAGGACCATCACGAGTCATCTACCCTTCATCATTTGGTGCTACCATGCCCCAATGACAAAGATAACATCCAAAGGTAAATGGCCATTATTTAAAAAGCTTTTCCTTGATTCTGGTAGGCACATAAATAATAAACAAAATATGTTTGAGTTATAATTTATTTGATCCAACTTGATTAACTCAACATGTTTATTCTTCAAGCTTGTTCCTAGAGCCACCTCCTTGATCTCGTAGTCTTAACCAAATGAGCTAAAAAATGCACATCCTATCTCTAGAACTAATAGTCATAATCATGTAAAGATTGATACATTATGCATAGATAGACAATCCTTCCATGGGTTAAGCAACTCAGTCTTTTCTGCCAAATAAACTTAAATGCTACATTCAGGTTCAACCTTCTGATCTTACCACCTATGTTATAATTGAACAAAGCACATAACATCAACTTCATCTTGTTCAATGTGCCTAAGGTTAGAGAAGAATAAGTAAAGTTTTGGTTCTGTTGGTGTTTTCCCACCAACAGAGCACATGCACTTGATCTCTACCTTGTTTTATAGCAGGACACACTTCAAGCAAAGTGTGCGGAAATCGATTCCCCAATTTCTATAAGTGAAGGTCCTGAACCTGTCAAACCAAAATCAAAACTTAAAACCAAGACAGGTTTGGCGGAAGAAGGTGACATCACCATTAGAGGCATCATCACAAGAATCTTCGTCTTCAGAACAAACCGAGGTATTAATGAACTTCACAAGGAGAAGTCCAGTTCAAAGGACTTACAACACAAACCCTCACCGAAAGAGCTAGCTTGGAGGAGAAGCACCTCCGTGTATCCAGGTAAGTATTCTTTCCCTTTTTAGTTTTAGTTTCTTTTTAATAGTTAAGAAAATGATGAATGAAACAAAATAAAAAGTTATATTTATAATAAATATATATAGCTATAGTAATAATGTGTGATCTAGTAAAATTAAAAACAAAATAAAAAGGTGTGTCTAGTTTGTTTTAATTTGTTTTTAAGAGCTGAATAAAATAAAGAGGACTCAGAATAATCTCTTAAATAGAAATGATGAATAGTTGCACTGTTGTAATTCCTTTCAAGTACTTAGTTTTTAGCCTTGAATTCTCCTGAGTTTTGGATACGACTGATTTGATATAAAGATCTACTCTAAACTTGAAACTCGTGGGTAGCGAATGCTTGATCTAAGTCTAGGTAATTGACGGATATGATATGAGAAGGTCTGAGCTGTTGTTTATCTTGTTCCAAGTGACACTAAAGTTCTAGAGATTTATCTTTTGAAAAACACAAAAATGCTATATGATGAGTTCCTGTATGACAAAGCTTGAATTCCCACCAGAGCCATACATGTTATTTAGGCTAGGAAAACTACCACATATATGCTGCTTACTTTTGCATTGAGTTTTGTCAAGCTTTGTTGACCCTTATGAGAGGTTTGTCATGCTCTTAAAATCAAGATCACGTACACACCACCCAAATATGCACTACTCCTACACTGGGGGTAGGCGCAGATATATGCCTTCCATCTAGATACACCTAAAAATGTTTTACTCCTACACTGGGAGTGAACATCAAAAACATGCTTGATAGGTTTTCCATTTACCAAATAAATGCTCCAAGTTCTTATTGCTATCTCTCAAAGTTTTGTTGCAGAAAAGAGACATGGGGCTATGCAAAAGTTATTCATAAAAAAGAGAGAAAAGAAAAAACAATGATGATGAGAAAAAATGGATACAAAAGTGTCAGAGATATTTAAAACAATGGGTACTCTGATGCCCGCCTGAAAAAAGAGATGAATAAGATAGCCCTGTTCTCTAGCAAATGTTTCTAAGTTTCAAAGGAGAGATATGTTTTCAAGGAGCATAGTAGAATTAGGTTAGCCACCATATATATCCACCATACATCCATACACATGCACATATTGATTTGATTGTATGACTCAACTCTCTTTGGATCCATTGTTTGACATTACAATATATGCATTTGCAAGTATGCTCTAGCTTTCTCCCTACCTATGAACTCCATATAAAGGCTTAGTGGTAGGAAGAAAAAGGCATAACACCTTTATTGCCTTGCTGAGGATCCACAAATACCACATATATTGAGAGACTTGAGAGTGTCATACAATGGAATCTCTGAGTTTTATTTTGAAAACTTATAAAACTCCGGAACAATGGTGGAACAAAGAAACTTGAGACATAGTGCTTGACTTGATCATTCTATCTTTAAATTGCTCAAGACTCAAGTGAAGGCTGAGAAGCCCCATAGTTAAAGGTAATACGGGTAAGTTTGAAAGTCAGATCAATTTATTCTAATCCGGAGGAGAATTCTTGTTTGAACGCATGTGTACCTTTGAGGCATGAAAACATTGTAGCAACTCCTGATACATTACTGAGTTTAGCTTTTTTAAGGGACTAGCAAAGGTAAGCTTGGGGGAGTTGTTGATGGTAGTTAACAACCATTATAAACTATCAATTAAACATGTATAAGGGCATAAATGTAATCATCAATGAAGGTTTAGGGATTTAAACTAATGAATTCCATGAGCTTTGGTGATTTCATGACTATAGGAGGATTTATCCAAAAAATAGCTCCTAGGACTACTGTCATACACTTCAAACGAGCAAACCGACGACAACAAGTGATTGTACCCGTGACACCTACAAAAGTTGACTCAAGACGGAGCCCAAGCCTCGCCACCAGAAAGAGGAGCCCACCTGGCACTATAGTGGGCCGATCGGCCCATTAGGGTGGCCGCCCAACCCATGGGGGTGGCCCATCACCCTCTGCTATTGCATACTCCTTCCTACAATCTACACCATTGATTTTAAGGTGGTTTTAGGTCGGTTCATCCAACGATGGTCGGGAGAGATGACGCGGATCAATAACGTGGCAATTCCTTGCCCCCTACTCCTCCTAGAGTCCTTGCCCCTTACTCCACCTCCTTTCCTTGGCCGCTACTCTACCTCTAGCCTATATATAGTAGCCCCTACCCCCTTCCCTCATCAGATCCTAAAACCCTAATTCATATTCTCCTCATTAGGATCAGAGCCAGCTATCAAGAGAAGATTAGTCCTCCATAGGATCTAGTCTTATAAATAGAAATAGTGAGATAGAGAGTGAGAAAAGAGTTTGGAGAAGGCGCCGGCCTATCGGTGCTCTCTCTATGGCTTGTACCTTGGCGGATCTGGATCCAAGTTCTATCTGAGCTTGCCTCTAAGATTTCTCTGGTAATCAACTTATGATTCAAGTAAGCTTCTTGTTTATATTATTCATTAGGTTCACAACTAGTTTGAGTGCTTTGTTCTTTATCCGAGAAGAGTAAAGTAGTAATTGTAGTGTAAGCGTGGTGCTTAGACTCTAGTTACTTGTGGATGCATCCTACATTCCAGATCGGTGGTAGCTCACGAATGTGACTCTTGTAGCCTCGTTGAATCCTCTGTAGTCCATCTCCTGTTTGTAAGGGCTCATAGGACACGGTTGTGAAGGAAAGCATCCTCTACTAGTGTCTTTCCCTAGTAATATTCCCAGTTGAATAGTAGAAGACATAGCTTACCCAAGTCAGAATTAGAGAACCTTACTTTTCCTCTCTATGCTCCTATTTATCCTAACCTTGTTGCTACCCTTAGTTAAGATAGACCGTAGTTAGTCTCACACGTTTCCCTATGGATACGATACTTGGAATACTTTCAGGTGAAAGCTACAGCGGTATCCGTGCGCTTGCAGATTTATCTGTGTGCGTTAAAATATACCAATAGTCCTCGCAGGAGGCATCGGCGGTGCAAAGGGCGCAGTAGGGTGGAGGGCAAAAGCTTTGGGATGGAAGGAGGAGATATGGGGTGGAAAGGTAGATGGATGATCGCAGAAGGCAGCAGATAACCCGTGGAACCACCCCATGACCCACGACCACTGGCACGTTTGCGTGGGTGGGCGGTTCGACTTCACCCTGTCACATCAATGCGACGGGCAACGAGGCGATGTCCCTGCTAGAACTGCCTGCTGACGCTACCCACACGCACGCTCCTACATAGGAATCCAGGAGCCTACAAGATGAAAACAGATGCCGCATGTTGTTCATCAATACTATTCGAGTAGTCACGATTTCAAACCATCGGACCTTCTGTGATAAACCTTATCGCTCCACTAGTGTTCGGTTAGTGAAAATTTTAGATGATCGTTCTGTCTATAGGGTGCACAAACATTTCAACGGCTGTGCATCCGTCCTTTAACGGTTGTAATCAGCCCAAATATGAATTCAACTACTCCCTCTATCCCAAATCAAGGAGTTAGAATTGTCAAATGTGACCAAATAAAAAAACTCAATGTAATAAGAATCAAACGAAGTATATGAAGTATGAAAGAAATAAAGGAAGATAAATATAGTTGGACCAATATAATAACTTCATTCCTTTATATACAAAAGTATTATCTTTCCAAGGGGACTCATGTCACATGGTTGACAAATTGCATTCAGTCAATCAACATGAGTGAAGATGACAGAGTCTCCTCCGACAAACACAGTAACACTACTAAGTCTTTTCATTTGCTCGAAATTCCTAACACGGACAAAAATCTCACCACTATCATTGTCTTCGACAACTCAAAGCGCAAGACTGCTGGTGGAGTAAACATGGGTGTTGTGGTACGATGACATCTCTCTGTATACAGAACAAAAAAACACAAGGAAAAAATCATTAGAAAAAACCACATATGAAAAGACACTACACCTTGAACAAGCAAGAACCAGTACAAAGCAACAGAATATTGCCTAGGCCATATCTTAGCCTCGATTGAGATCTTGATCCTGACTACAATAAAATGACAAAGAAATAAAACTCACCTCAACAAGGACGATCACTGTAGTTCTATGGGCAACAGCTGCTAACAAAGTTGTAACACTGTCTCCTTTCCTTGGCTAGCAACTTGCAAGTGAAAAGTAAAAGAGACCAGGAAGGATATTTATACTCAATGCAGACGCTAACAAACGTTAGAAGACATGATTCTCCGTAGCGTTACTAATTACTAATAAAATAGATTCAGAATACGAGCAGTCAGAGTAGTAGTCAAGGGGTGGGCGTGTTTTCCTGTTCTGGTGATGAGAAAATCCAGCGCGTTAAATACACAGAGCTGCGACTCATTATTAGAGCAGAAAAACACGTCAACCCCTCAACTACTGCACTGGCGATTAGAGTAGTAACGGCGACGAGAAATGGGAACGTACTCGAGCGATGGCAAAGTATAGCATTGACAGTGACTCCAGCGAGGAGGATGATCCAAAGTACTGCGACTCGTCCAGCGAATCGCCAGAGTACTAGCGAGGAGGAGGATGCTTTTTTCTCTTTCTCTGGAAACTCAAATCCCCTTAGAATCCATGACTTTTTCTAGGTTGGGAAATCCATAGGATATCAATAACCCATTTAGTTATTTATGGATGGTTTTCCATCCCTAGGCCTGTCTTCCCTGTGCTTCCAAATTATAGACCTTAGTTCAAACAGCCGCAGATGCAGTCACCCAAATAAAAAAAATCGACAGATGTAGAGCAACAAGCTATAGCGAGTTGGTTTTTTTTTGGTAATTTTTAGATGTCAAATTCATGCATCTTTTAATTATTTATTATCATCCTCTTTTAGTTTTATGTTTATTTATATTATTATGAAAAAACCAAAAAGGCAACAACTAACTCATTGGATATATAAACAGGTGCACATGAGAAAAAAAATGAAAAGACGGATATTAGGTAAGTAACATTTTGTCGTAATCATTTCCTATTAAAACATAGAATAAATTCCGATCTCTGCAGAGCACCGCGCCGAGCAGTCCCGCCAACACGCACCAAAAATTTGATTTCATACCGCACCGAGCAGTCCCACCAACACGCACAAAAAATTAGAGGTCTCTCTTTTACCCTCCACGCGGAAAATAGGTTTACCACCCCATCGATTTCAGACAAGGGCATTTGTGATAATTTGATGGCCACATAAAAGTGCGAAAAGTCATCGTCTCCGTCTCCATCTCCATTCTCCAGCCGCTCCCTCTGCCACACCGCTCTAGACCCTAGGCGCCATCGGCACAGCAGCTTGACTCCCTCTCCACTCTCTAGTCGCACCCTCTCTCATACATTTCTGAACTCTAGCCTCGACGATGGTAGAAGCCAGATCTAGATCCCCTACCACGGCACCTGCCATGAACGACTAGATCTGAACCCTAGCTAGAGCCAGATCTGTTACCCCTTCATCAACGCCGGCCACACCAGCTCCGTGACTGCGATGATAAGACCGGATCTAAACACGGACACGAAGGAAGAGGCACCCAAATTCCTTTTATGATGTGTGCTCTACTATAGAGGCTGAACCAAGGATATGTAGATAGCGATGGGGTTACATATTTTCTATAGTTGAGTGTAGCTGACATGTGCTTTATTGGATTAATGACTTCCGTATAAGCTATAGTTACTAGTTAGGCGCTTATTCGCATACTCTTGCTCTGTTGTATTGACATTCCGTTGAAGCTTTAGTTAATAAATGCCTTTGTAATCTAGAAAGATGGAAGAACTTGGAATATGTGTGGGCCCAAAACCTGTGTCTCCAAAGGCAAAAAAGTCAAGCACAAAGGGTAGACACGGTGAAGATTTCGAATATATCCCTAAACCAAGGGAGATAGTTGAGGGATTTGATGTTACAGATGAAACAGATTCAGATTTAGAAGATGAGCCAATACCCCTAGCAATTGAGGTGCTTGTTCTATCTTGTATTTAGTTCGGAGGGGTGGGGGTGTAGGTAGTAATGCAATGCTTTACTGTTTGGATAGAAATGCAATTTGTACATGCTTGCTGCTTAAGTTTGTATCTCCAATTTTAGTGTATAGGTCGAAGGAGCCATAGAGGAGACTCTGCCAGTAGGACAAAAGGCAATGCTACCATGAGTCCTGGGCGAAGGCACTCTAAGCGGTTGAATTCAACATGACCAGGAGAGTTTGCTCATGGAGTTTGTACTCGGATGGCTACCACTAGCAAAAGGGTGGAGGTATCAGCAGTAGGTGAACATAATTCTCCATCACCACAGACACCTGTACGTAAGGATCAATTCAAACTTCATTAATTGACTAGAGACATTTGTCGGGATGGCACCCTACCTAGCCCTATGAGAGACTGCCCATGGCCAAATGATGATAGCCATGCTAAAGAGGAGCCCTCTGAGCTACCTAGCCCTATGAGAGACTGCCCACGGCCAAATGATGAAAGCCATGCCGAAGAGGAGCCCTCTGAGCTAACTAGCCCTATGAGAGACTGTCCATGGCCAGATGTTGATAGCCATGCCAAAGAGGAGCCCTCTGAGCAAATTCCCGTCTCCACCCACCCGCAGAACAATAAAAGTTGCTTAGATTGGTATTACCTTACAGATGTCTATCAATCAATTTGCACTAGCTATTTGATATCCATGTTACTTTTTTAACAATCTAAAGGTATGAAAACTTTGTAGTACCATTGCCGAGAAGTGCAAGGAAGCCGAGGCCTCGAAGTCATGGAATTTTGCTTGACAAAATGAGCAAATCAATGGGAGGATTGATGATGTCCATCTCTATTGCCGAGGGGAACAGAAGGCCACATGATCTAGTGCAAGCTGCTAAGTTTGCCTCAGAGGCAGGTGTACTAGTCAGGCATCAAATACCAATTTTGACACGTTAGAAACATTACAAGAAGCCCTCTGGTGTCATCCATTACAAGAATTTTGTGGACAGGCTAACTGTATATATGGGTATCCTCTCTTGACATTCAACTCTGCTTTGAGCAACTTTAACGGATTTACTTTTCATTCACACTACTACGTGCAGTCAAGGCTGGACATTGACAAGGCTCACCCACCAACACAAGAAACATTGTAGCGTGGGGTATGGTAGGCACGCTACAGGTTGAAGCAAACTTACTTCAATGGCGTCCCTGCTGATCAGATCCCTATGACCTCTCCTATCCTATGCATGAGCGATGCACAGTGGTGTGAACTTGTCAAGACTTGGTCTAGTGCTAAGAACAAGGTGTGTGTGAACCCATTGATTTCCTGTCAAGTCTTGCTATTTATTCTTGTGCTGTAGTCTAACACAAATGAAGCTATAGGAAACATCTGAGACAAACAAGCGAAACCGTGCAAAAGTGAAGTACCACCAGTCTACAGGATGTTGCTCCTATGTTGTCCAGCTACAAACATTTGTAAGTGATGATTGTGTTTTATTGTTACTCTTGCCTTTGTATAAATATAAACAGAAACTCATGTGCAATATGAACAGAAGGAGAACAAGAGGAAGGCCGCAGAACATGATCAAGGACTTGATGAACAACATGATGATCCAGGACTTGAACAACATGGTTGACCTGATGAAGATGTTAATGCTATGGAAGTCTTCAAGGACTTCCATACCAGTGCGAAAAAGGGCCTGAGCGATGCTGCAAGAGCAGCAGTTGTAAGTACCTTCATTTGCTTTCCTTGAAATCTACTGAACCCATTGCCATAAAAGAAAGAAACGCAGTAGGAGACTAATGTGGCAACATAATTTAATTTTGTAGTTGCAATTTTACACCATATAATATGGTACCTATACATTGTGCTTATGTAATCTCTATCAATAGTCCTCTGAGGAAGTCCTATGCATTACTTGTTATGAATTAATCTCTTGGATTTTTAGTTGAAGTCCTCTTTCACTATCTGTAACCTAATGTTTTACTGATTGAATTTCGCAGGAAGCTATGCAAGCAGAACCTATTGCTGATGGGCAGCAACCAATGACTAGTGCTGATGTTGTTTCCAAGGTTCTCTGCCTCTACTAGGGCAAGCGCCCCTCCTAGGCAAGTAGCAAAAACCTTTTTTTGAAGAATGCTAGCATCCTGAGAAGCTCCACCAGAGTAGAGACATCGGCGGAGATGACACTTCAGGAGTAGCTTGCTGGTGAACAGGAAAGTACATCTGAGCTTGTTGAACTAGTGGATGAACTGAAGGTGAGGACAGAAAAGGCTAAAAGGGAGCTTGAGGAATTCAAGCAATAGCAACAGGAGGAGTATAATAGACTCTGTGAGCTAGTCTTGCGCTTAAGCTATCCTGGTAATTAACTCTCTATCTTCAACTCCTGTGGCTTGATGCGATGAACATTTGTGGTCTATTGTGTGGACGCATGTGATGGTTTGATGTTGTGATACTATGTTAGTGGTTCGCTGCTGATGTGTGAAATGTTAATTGTGGTTATTTCATTGCCAGACTGAATTGTTATGTAGTTAATCTGTGCAACAGTGATAATCTCGAATTACTTCTATGATGAATTCATTGTAGTCTACGTGGTAGAACCAGAACAGGCCATGTGATCAAATAAAAATGCAACACGTGGAGGAACCAGTGCATGACACGTGAAATAGCCGAAGCATGACACGTGGGCTATTAAAAATCCAACACATGGAAGGATGTCATCAAGCCACATGGCCGAATAAAAATGCAAAACATGGACGAACAGTGCCATGACGCATGGTTGAATAAGAAACGGCCACGTGGACCAATAAAAATATGCCACATGGTCCAATGAAGAAGTGACACATGATCCAACCGCAACACGACACGTGCACCCATAGAAAACTGACATGTGGAAC
The DNA here is from genome assembly GCA_904845875.1 of Miscanthus lutarioriparius. Classification (NCBI taxonomy): domain Eukaryota; kingdom Viridiplantae; phylum Streptophyta; class Magnoliopsida; order Poales; family Poaceae; genus Miscanthus; species Miscanthus lutarioriparius. The sequence goes on from CAJGYO010000007.1 coordinate 46,113,746, forward strand.
AACAGGAACACGACATGTGGTCCAGTAAGAACCTAAAATATGCAAGAACCAGAGATGGCCACGTTGTGCAACAAGAAGGTGACACATACCCGAACCATCTCCAATACAACCAGCTATAGCATGTACATGTGGAAAGCATCTCCAACGGAAGCACCCACTAGTGTGGTAGCCCCCTGACACGCATGTCAAAATAGTTCTATGACATTCTATTTTTCGTCGCAGATCAAGCCACTTCTATGACGATTTGCGAAAATTGTCATAGAATTTCAAGTGTGACGTGACTTCTATGACGAACCAGTTTTAGTCATAAAACTAAATTTATGACGAATTTAGCTCCTTCAGTGATGAAATATGATCGTCATAGAAGTGGATATTCCTACTAGTGGACAGACACCCTTTCGGGGTTATAATCCCCAGGTTTCTTAAGGCACCGATTAATTAGCAGGCCGAGCGGCCCACAACACATCAGCTAGAGAAGGACCAAACGACTAAGGCCCAGCTGAGCCAGGCAGAACAGGCCTAACGCCAAGGCTAGGGTTGGTCGTGACCCCTCCTTCTGCCTTAGCCACACGACGCGCGAAAGACTCACAACCTCTCCGTCGTCCTGACCCCTAGGAGGAACGGGGAGAGGTCACGCCTAGCCAAAAGTGCCCGCTCTAACAAGAGTAGGCGCGCCACTCTGACCCCACAAGGATTGAGGGGATAGCGGTCACCTCGGTTCAGTCAGACACCACCCCTGCGCCATGCAACTCAGACAAGAAAACAACACCCAAGGCGGTGACAATAGGTACGAAAACCACTGGCCAAATATGGCCCGACAAGACACATGTATGATTCTACCCACTATGGGATGGGATCCACGACGAAGGCCTTGACCTAGAGGCCACCCATACCAATGGAGCCATGACCCCAACGATCGGGATCGTGGGCCTCAGCTCCTCAAGACCATAGGGCGATCGATGACCCGGGGGCGGCTACCAACTCCTGTATGACGCCTCAGGAAACCGGGAGGCAATGATAAAGACCATGGCAGAGACCATGCACCACAAGATGGCGTAGCTTGCAAGACAAGTTAGCTAGGCCCTCCCTTAGGCTCACGGCCCTTTGAAAGCTCTAGTTTGGTTTTGGTGAATTGATGAAACCCTAAGTGCTAACTTAGTTTATCAAGTGATCATGAGATAGGTAGCACATTCCAAGTGGTGAAGTAAATAAAGATCATGACATGATAATGGAGATGCCATGATGATGATCAAGTGCTTGAACTTGAAAAGAAGAAAGAGAAAAACAAAAGGCTCAAGGCAAAGTTATAAATGGTAGGAGCCATTTTGTTTTGGTGATCGAGACACTTAGTGAGTGTGATCACATTTAGGATCGATAGTCGTACTATTAAGAGGGGTGAAACTCGTATTGAAATGCGGTTATCAAAGTGCCACTAGATGCTCTAACTCATTGCATATGCATTTAGGATCTAGTGGAGTGCTAACACCCTTGAAAATGTTTGTGAAAATATGCTAACACATGTGCACAAGGTGATACACTTGGTGGTTGGCACATTTGAGCAAGGGTAAGGAACTTCACCGGCAGAGTGTCCGCCCGTAGAGTGCGGACAGTCCGACGGTGCCACCAGTGCCCTAGACAGAAAAGATAGAGGTCACTGTAAGTGACCGGACGCTGGTCTCGGTTGAACCGGCGTCGGTCAGTGGTAGCAGAGGGCATGTGTTTCGGTCTCATGACCGGACGCTGGGTCGCTCAGCGACCGGACGCTGGAAGGCTGTGTCCAGTCATGCCGACGTGGCAGCATAGAGGAAGACACCGTGTGACCGGACGCTAGCTGTGTCCGGTCAAGCATGACCAGACGCGTCCGGTCGGGAAAAATCGTTTCTGGAAGCTTACTGGAAACAACCAGACGCTGGGGGTTCAGCGTCCGATCACTGTTAGTTGCTGCGTCCGGTCGTCTTCTTGACCATTGAGATCGAGCGATCGACTTTTAAAGAGAGGGACACGAGCCAGCGTCCGGTCAATATGACCAGAGCATCCGGTCACCCCGTATTATGCCTAGTGAAGGGGTACAACGGCTCTATTCAGTGGGGGCTTCTATTTAAGCCCCATGGCCGGCTCAAGCTCACTCTCTTGGCCATTTGCATTGACATAGCAACCTTGTGAGCTTAGCCAAAGCCCTCCCACACATCTCCATCATTGATTCATCATCTTTATGAGATTGGGAGAGAATCCAAGTGCATTGCTTGAGTGTTTGCATCTAGAGGCACTTGGTGTTCATGTTTTGTTGTGGGATTCGCTTGTTACTCTTGGTGGTTGCCACCACTTAGATGGCTTGGAGCAGCGAGGATTGTCGAGCGGAGGTTGGTGATTGTCTCCGGCTCCGATCGTGGTGATTGTGAGGGGTTCTTGACCTTTCTCCGGCGAAGAGCCAAAAGGTACTCTAGTAAATTGCTCGTGGCTTGTGTGATCCTCATCTTGTGTTGGTTGTGCGACACCCTATTGAGGGTTTGGCGTGTGATGCCAATTAGTGCGTGAACCTCCAAGTGAGTGAATCACCACAACGAGGAGTAGCTTGCCGGTAAGCAAGTGAACCTCGGTAAAAATCATTGTGTTCATCATTTGATTCCTAGGTGATTGGTCTTCATTGTTATTCATTCTTGTGATTGATTGGCTCCTTCCTCAACATGACGGTATAACCTTCTTGCTCACTCTCTTTATATTACCGCAAACTAGTTTTCAAGCTCTTTAGTGTAGCTAGTTGTGAGAGCTTGTTAGTTCGGTTAGTGTGGCTCTTTAGTTAGCCTTTGAGAGCACACTAACTTAGTGTAGTGACATAGCTATTGTGTGGATAGAAACTATATAAACTAGAATTGTGGTAGGTGGCTTGCAATTTTAGTAGGCTAGCACAACACTTGCTTTGCCTCATAATTGTCTAACCGGTTTGCTAAGTGTAGTTGTAGAAAATTTTATTAGGCTATTCACCCCCCCTCTAGCCATTAGGACCTTTCACCCTTCGATCGGGAGAACCTTCTTTGACACGCCCTGGCTCCAAACTCTATATAAGAGTAGCCAGGGCACCCATCTTAGGGATCCAACTCTCATTCACTCATTTCTTACACCATAGAAGGGCTCCTGAAGCTTCCCTTCGGGCAGCCCGTCTCCTCGCTCTAGGTCTCCTACCTCTTCCACCATTCTTGCACCCCACATTATAAGAACTTCAGAGCATTCAAGCGAGGAACATGCACCCAGTCATCTCTGAGACTGGACATAGAGCTCCAGCCTAAACCAGTATAAATCCTCGTGTCTTTTGGATGCTACTATCGTCTTCCTAGAGCAGCGTGGTAATCGCATAAATTTACTAGTCCAGTTTACAAAACCCTGACAGTTGGCGCGCCAGGTAGGGGACTGTCGTGCACTATCATCGTTAAGAAGGAAGTGTTGGCTCCCTACACCTATGTTGGACTTGCTCTTAGTGTCACCCCCGGCAGCCGCATCTGCTTCGGAAGCCTCAAGTTCACCGACGTCCATGAGGTAGCTTCGGGGACCTAGACTTCGTAGCCGACCACCTAGGTCAGCTGTAGCTCAGTGAAGAGAATGCGGCTCCACCGCACATCTCGATGCCCGATCATGGATCGGCCTGAGCCGGTCCCACGATCATCGACTCTGATGCGCTAGCATGCAGAATCGACTCCTATCTTGGGGCGAATTTCGAGCCAGAGCTAAGCTGACGCGTTTTCTATGTGTTAGCGAATGCTTTCGCCCAACTCTCTAGAAGTGGGCCCCTGTTGCCAGAGGCTGAATTCTAGAACCCTAGCACCGCACTGCCCTCCAAAATGAGGGATGCAATCGCACTCTTTGAGCAGGAGCTAGCTAGGCGCAATGGCTATCCGATGACGCCAGACTCCTCTGGGTTGGTGGGGATGATGGAGTGAGATCTAGAGTCCATCTATGAACTCCTACTAGCAACCCCTGAGAACACAGACTCCAAGTCTGATTCTAAGGGGAGCTACCACCCGCTAAGAGAATGCAACATGTTGCATCTCTCGGAGGATGGGGCAATGCTGGCAGAGGATGTAGATGACGACACCTATCTGATTCCATGCACCCCCGAAGAATAGGCCATGTATGACTAGGAGAGCCTGGAATGAGCTAGGGCCCACAAAGCTGACTAGGCCAATGAACATCGTAATGACGGATGCCCTAGCCCACAACACCTCGACGCTGAGGGCACATAGGCGCGGGCTTGCCGTGTGTATGATCAAATCCAATAAAGCAAGGGGGAGATGCCCATCTTCCCTCGAGCTAGCCGGAATGTCATGGCAGCAACCATGATCATGCGGACGGCCCCTGAACCCTCGATCGATGAGGGAAAGCGCGTCCATCAGGAGCTGCAAGACTTGCTAGAAACTATGGCGGTGCAGCAGGCTCAAAGCTTCATAGAGAGGTGGCACCCTGAGGCCAGCTTCATACACATCTCCTCAGCACATGGCGCCCCCAATGGACACCATGTGCCAAGCGTGCTCTGGCCAGGTGACAGCGGCACGACGTGTAGGTGGATGAGGCTAAAGACCACAATCGATGGGTAAAGGGCAAGAAGGACAGCTAGAGGCGCCTCGATAGCGAGTTCGTCGTGGCGGTCAACAGGGTCCATAAGCAGAAGACTGGCAAGCTCAACCACGTCAGTTTCAATAAGATAGTGAAGATGCCATGCTGCAACCATAGCTATCCAGTCAAGCACACCCTCGAGGAGTGTGACCTCATCAAGCGCTACTTCAGTGGTGACTACAAGGCAACCGGCATGGACGCACCGTCTGGGCCCACCGGCAATGGGGAGAAAGGGGATGCGTATCACGACCTGGAAGGGTGCCTTATGATCTTTGGCAGACCGGTGGTGTACGAGTCCAAACACTAGCAGAAACTCATGGCTAGGGAGGTCAATGCTGCTGCTCTAGGTGAAGCTATCCCGGTTTTCCTGAAATGGTCAGAAACTGCGATCACTTTTGACAAAAAGGATCACCCCGACCACATTTCACAACTGGGGTGCTTCCACTCATCATAGATCCGATCATTGGTAAGACCCGCCTGTCTCACGTCCTCATGGACGGCGGGAGCGGCCTCAACCTCCTCTACGTCGAGTCGTATGACGCCATGGGGCTGTCATGAGCAGCAATACGGCCATCTGGTGCTCCATTCCACAGAGTCATACCCTGTCGAGCCCCTAATTTAGGGTCCTCTATGCATCATGTATCCATCCCTAGATCAATAGCTAATACGCACAACCCGAACAAGATTGATATCAAAAACCATACTTTCATTGCTAATGGGAAAAACGCATTACATGGTTCGGGTTTACATAGCTTAGGCCATTGGCCTTATAGCGGACATTAGAGTTCTAAGACAGCGGTCCTATATCAATGTGGCTCTATTTCCTACAGGCAACTTGGAGTGTGGACGTAACCCTAGACTTATTCCTTAAGCGTATTCCTATATCCCAATCATTGTGATCCTAGCATAGCTCTCTCAAACGGCTCTGTCTTCGAGTATACTCCGGATATCCTATCCTTGTGTAGCTCCAGAAGTTCCATCTAGGTAGATGCTCCTATAGCTTCTTGCCTAAAAACATAGATTGGAGGGGGTTGAGTACATAAAGTACTCAGCAAGCCCTAAACTTTGGGTGGAGGGAAGGTGAGTAGGGAAGGCTATATGGTGAGGGTGGTTATGGTGGTTGAGGTGAAAGTAGTATGGTGAAGTAGTTATAATTATAGGTTGGAACCTGGTAGAGTATTACCATTCTCACAAGTTCCCGTTATTCATTATAATTACCAATTTAGTAAAATACGTCTTACCAGATCATCATAGTTGTAGAAGTCTAATCATAGTATCCCATCCTAGCATTTTCCCATTCCAAGGACGTGACTATTCGAATAGATTTAATAAAACTATGTAGAGGTGTATAAATTTCCCCATAGATAGACACAGTCCGACACCATCGTCATGGCTTAGACAAGTCTAATGAGATCCCATACCCGCTTGGGAGCTATCCTAGATTTTCCGTATAACTCTACCATGGCTTCTCAGGTGTTGGAAACATAAAAACCAGGAAGATACCAAATCCCCCAACGTGATGATACCAAATCATCACAAAAGAAAAACATGGCTCGAACATGCCCAAGAAAATCAAGGGCTCGAACATGGCCAAAAACCAAAAGCTAAACGTGGAAGATCACATAGCATCCACGCCAACTGGACCATGGAAGAAAACCTATCCCCCATGTCGGCTCCTGATATTCCGCTGCCTACACCGGCCTCCAAATAGAAATTATACTTCTATCTAATGGGGTGTGAGATCAAGTCTACTCATATAGATATGTGGCTGTACATAATATCTCACTAGGTGAGAGGGACTATGAACCCATCCTTATGTGACCGAGGCGAGTATCTCCCACAGGAATCCACTCTAGGAATTCCTACCAAGGCAATTTATCTCCATAAATCACCCCCACTCAGCCCATGTCGGGGTCTAGTCAAATTTTACCATTCAAGTTCCATAGTTATTATCCTCAAGTTCATAATACTCATATCATATTAAGGTAACCATTACCATATCATATTATCATAATTAAGCTCATATTTGTAGTTTCATTAATTCATGAGGGGTCTCAAGTAATAGGGGTTGGGTTATTATTTGGTGGTGATGGATAGCAGAGGGTTTATTGTGGAGGCTAGCAATATGTGGTGGTGGTGGAAGGGAGGTGGTTAAGGGATGGCATGTAGTATAGAGGGAGGGGTTAGGTGCGTGTTAGAACTTGCCTCCATTCGTTGACGATTATATCCTTGTCCGATTCCTGTGTCTCCTGTTCCTGTCTTCTAGACTCCATCGGGTTCTCACACGTCTTCTATCCTACGCAGTCTAGCGTCGACAAACAAGGAAACACAAACAAGGGAAATAACAAGCAAGGCATGTAAAGCAAGCATAAACAAACAAACAAACGATCCTAGATGGGTTGGTTCTATTGGGTGATGGGTTATTATCTAGGTTATCATTATTATATCAATTTTAAGTAAGATTTGGATAGATGTACTCCATCCATAAGGTAGGGCTTCTATGGGTTAGGTTGAGGTGGTGGATTGGTCTGATAGAAAACCAGACCACATTATTAGGGTTCACTGTTATGTGAACCTGAAAGAGAAGGTCTGATCAAGTCATCGTAGATGACTCATCTGACTTCTACAGGTCCACCGGGTTAGTGTCACATGCGCATGTGGATAAGTATGTGCCTAGGGTTAATTAGGTGGGCTAGGTTATGCCTAGGGTTAGTGGCATATACGTTCATGCATATGTATATACACATGATTAATTAACATTGGATAACTAGATTGCTAGGGTTAGCCATACATAGGCGTATACCAGGGTATCGGGCATATCCATATATGTATAGATGTCTATTCATTTTTGGTGATTGGGTATGAATATATTAGAGTATGTGTCATAGTGTATACACATACGCGAATATACGGGATTAACTATTGCTACGGCGATGGATACTACTTAACTAGTATTTATTTAAATATAGAAAAGGGAAAAGAAATCAATACTAGAATTTAAATGGGAACTAAAAATTAGGGAAAATTGGTATGGTTATTTAGGGTTTTACTTTAGAAGATTTATGGTGAAAGAATTATTGGATTCGGAATTAAAATGAATGAGTTATAAAGTGTCTAGGTTTATTGGCTAAACGCGAATGGAACGGAATATGAAAATTATTTCTACAATTTTATATAATGAAAATGTGTGGCAAACTATCTAGGTATGCTCTAGGGTGACTCTAGTTTATTTACAATTTTTTTAGGAATTTTTCTATAATTAATAAGCTTACCTTTTATATTCCTGTGTACACTCCCCGTGTGCACCTAGCAATTTCTCCCATGGCTTGAATGACACGTGGGCTAGACTGGTGGGCTCGGCTTGCTATACTATTCCACTGACCGGGCTCGCATTGTGCTATAGACCTGCTCGCCGCCTCTCTGGTTCACGTGAACCACGTTCATACAGAAAAGGAGGAAAGGGGTAGAGGTAGTGCGGCTGCCGAGTGGATCCCACGGGGCGACGTGGCGCCTCCCCAATGGCCAGGGAGACGTGGCCGAGCGGCTTCATTGGGCGCGGGGCATCAGATGCCTTGGCCCGTCTGTTCTGTCGCTGTCCTTATTCATCCGGTCAAAGGGCGAGACGAGAGAGAGAAAGAGAGAGAGAGGGAAAGAGAGGAGGAAGGAGCAGCAGGGGGAAGGCATGCCAACGGCAGCTTTAGGCAAGGCGAGGAAGGAGAGAGCGGAGGAGTTGGAGCAAGAGCAGCAACATGGCAAGGTGGAGCAAGGCAAGGGCGTGGCTGGCCGGAGCTCTGACGGCGTCCCGGTGTGGCCACGGCTTCGGTGTGCGCGGCGAGCGTGGCTCCGGCGAGGTGGAGCTGGCCGGGCTGCGGGACTCTGGCGCGGAGGACTTGGGCTTCGGCAATGGCGGCTTGCAGCGAGCGGTGGCTGAGCAGCAAAGGTGGAGAGGGGGGGAAATAGTGCATTGGGCAGTGGCGGTGCTTGCTGCGGTGAGGGAGCAGAGCGGAGATAGAGGCAGAGGAAGGTGGAAGGAGTAGAGGGGAGGACCAGAGCACGGCAGAAGGGAGAGAGCGAGGCGGAGGGAGAGAGATGGGCAGAGGCTGACCGGAGGGGGAAGGGGAATGAGCAGAGCTGAGCACGGCGATGAAGGTGACCTCGACGCGGGGAGCTCGGTAGAAGGAAGGTGGCTGCCCAAGCTTGATGGGGCGAGGCTCCACGGCAGCCATTGCGGCTATTTATAGCTGGCGAGCAACCACAGCAAGGCGGTGCCGCACAGCTCATCGGTGACCAGCCATGGAGATATTTCGCCGGCAAGGGTGGCAGGGCACAGCAGGGTGACAGCTGTGATCCTCATCCATCGGCGTACAACGTCAACGCTCCGAGGCGGTTGAGCATAGCAGGTCGTCGGCCTCGAGGACAAGGAAACTGTGAGGTCGTTGACCTCCTGGAGAAGAAGGATATGACAAGTGGGCCCTGCTCATCGGTGAGAGAAAGGAAGCGGAGGGGATGGCTGCCGTGCTGCTAGGCTGCGGGCCTGGTTGGGCCGGGAGGGGGAGCGGCTCTGGGCTGGGCCCATTCGGGAGAGAGGGAAGCGCACATAGTAGGAGTTTCCATTTCCTATTTCTGTAACTACTAGATGATGGACTTTCTATTTCCCAGAAATGTAACAATGTATATATATATGCATAATTCTTTTTGTAAATAATAAATAGATAATGTAACAATATTCATTATATTATACTTATGATGTATTTCCTAATCATTATATATATTCTATTTTAACTACGATAGAAAGTAACGATTTCCTATTTCTAGGTTTTCTAATATCTATAAATTTACTAAATGTAAATTTAGGAGGGAATATTTGAAGGAATAATTAAACCTATAAATTATCAATGCGATGGCTATTATGATACCTAGTGAATAAAATATTATTTATATCTGTGATGTATTATCTATCTCTATAATATAAAGAAAAGGTTTTAAATAATTCAAGAACGGAGTTGGAAATTAAGGGAAGTTATTTTGGTGCCGCAAATAAATTCTAGAAAAGCAAGCATTCAAACAAGCATTGAAGCATACACTCAAGCAAACAAGGTGCAGGCAATGGAATTTAAATGCGAAGCGATTTTCTAATCCTAGAAATTACTCCTATCGCTATATTTAGATCCTACGCAACACATAAATGCATATGGTGGATTTTGATGCAGGGTTTCCAAAAAACATTTTATTTAAAAAGGTTTTGTGGAAAATATGTTTAATTAAGTTTTAAGTTGTTGTAAAGTTTTAAAATGTTCAAATTTTTAGTGGATTTTAACATGATGCAAAAACACGGGTGTTACATACCCGGGCATCAAGCCGTTCCCCTCGGGCAGGTCGACTTACCGGTGATGTTCGGAGGTCGAGCCAATTTCTGCATGGAAGCGCTCACCTTCGAAATAGCGGATTTCCCCTGCGCCTATCACGCCATCCTGGACCGACCATGCTACGCCAAGTTCAATGCCGTCCTCAACTACACCTACTTGAAGCTCAAGATGTCCTGTCCTCAAGAAATCATCACTATAGGAGGCAACCTCCAGCAGGCCCACCTCTGTGAATAGGAAAATTACGACATCGCGATAACCACGTGCCAACTCCTAGGGGCTGAACCCGAACACAACTTCCCTACATGGTAGGGAAGCACGTGGGGGTCACGCCCTGCGACCTCGGCCGTGGCATGCGACGAAGCAGGCGATGACACAGCATGAGGATGACACGATCAACGAGACCTAGAGGGCTCGCGACACGGTGCATTCCTCGATTCGACGAGCTACGCTGTCGGGGTTATAACCTCGGGGTGTCTGAAGACACTGAATAGTTAGCAGGCCATAAAGCCTGCAATACGCTAGCTAGTGAAGGCCCGAACAACCGAGGCCCAGCCAAGCCAAGCAAGCCAGGCTAGATGCTAGGGCTAGGATCAGTCACGACCTCTTCCTCCTGCCTTAGCCGCCTAGCTCTTGAAAGGCGTGTGACCTCACCCCCGTCACGACCCCTGAAAGGGATGGGGAGAGGTCGAGCCCAGCCAAGTACACCTATTGTGGCAAAGGCAGGCACGCCTCACTAACCCCGTAAGGACCAAGGGGACAGCAGTCACCTTGGTCTGGTTAGATGCCAGCCCTGCGCCACAAAGATCGGATAAGACAACACCACCCTGAGGCGGTGATGACTGGCACGATGACCACCGGCCAGATACAACCCGATAAGATGCATGTATGATCTCACCTACTATGGGATGGGATCCACGATGGGGGCCTTGACTTAAAGGCCACCCGGACCGACGAAAGTTATGACCACAATGATTGGGATCGTGGCCCTTAGCTCCTCAACGACAACCAGGTGATAGACGACCTAATGGCGGCTACCAACTCTTGTACCGCACTCCGAGAAACCAGGAGACAACAACAAGGCCCATGGCAGAGACCACATCACACAGGACGGCTGGTGAACCACCACCATTCCTACAGTGCCACCACGGCCGGCGCAGTAAGCCCACACCACACCCCACTGTGATGTGGCCACAAGATGATGACGACAACCACGCCCGGACATGATCCTCAAGACGGCGTAGCTTGCAAGCCAAGTTAGCTAGACCATCCCTCAGGCTCACGACCCTTCGATTGGGAGAACCTCCTGCTTTGTATGCGCCCTAGCCCCAAACTCTATATAAGGGTAGCCAGTGCACCCTTTCTAGACATTCTGAGTTCCATACTCATTCACTCATTCTCCATCGTAGTAGGGCTCCTGAAGCTTCCCTTTGGGCAGTCCATCGCCTAGCATAGGTTCTCCTACCTCTTCCACCATTCTTGCACCCCTATTGTAAGAACTTTAGAGCATTCAAGCATGGAACACGCACTCGATCATCTCTAAGACTGGACGTAGGGCCCTGGCCTAAACCAGTATAAATCCTTATGTCTTTTGGATGCCACCATCGTCTTCCTAGAGCAGCGTGGCAATCGTACAAGGTTACTAGTCCAGTTTATGAAACACCAATAGTTGGCGCGCTAGGTAGGGGATAGTCACGCACTCCCGTATTTCTAAGAAGGAAGCAATGGCTCCTCGCACCGTCGGTGGACTCGCTCGTGGAATGGCCCACGACGGCCACATCCGCCACCAAAACTATGAGTTCATCAGCGCCAAAGGGCCAGCGCCCGTGTCTGCCTTCAACTGTGGCCCAAACATCTGCCCTGGAGATCCAAACATCATGGTCCACGACATACACACTCCCAGAATTACCCACATGGGCTACATCCTAGAGTTCACCTACGTAGGGGCGGAGGTCCATGGCTCGCGGTGAGCTCACCCAAGGAATGGCCCTCGGTGGCCACATCCTTATAGGGAATCACGAGATCGCTCGAACCAACGGATCGACGCCTATCATCGGCTTCTACCTAGTCCAGACTTACCGCATGGAAAAGCTAGACCCTATGGTAGAATCATGCCCAGGACAATGTCTCTACCGCTAGTGAAACACAACAAGCTAGGGCACACATCAGCAATGTAGCTACCCACCGCCGCACGACATCATCGCTAGTGATTGGATGGCTGCCCAGCGACATGCCATGCAGGACCAAGCTCGGAACTAGGACCCAACCCAGCATGACGAATAGGGCGCACGCCAAGTCTCCATGAACTGTCAGCTATTATTTGGAGGCATGAGCATTAGAGGAAGCAGGCATCCTGAGCGCACCACGCGCCGTAGTGAGCGGATCAAACCACGTGGCACTCAGAACCAGCTTCCACAGCAACAAGCCACGCCAGCCCTCAGTCGAGAGCAATGACCACAACCGGAGGCGAGGACGCGATGGCCACGGCGACGTCGCACCAGGAGGACTCAAGCACCAGAATGCACAAGTCCTCCTGGCCGAAGACTACAACAGGAGGGGCACGAAGGGATCATCCCTAGGGGCTCGTGGGCCCACCAAGGATGACAAGCCAACAAGGCTGAGCCCAAGGCAGCCCAAGAGGATGATCTACGCCAACTACGACAACCCCAAGTAACCATGAAACACCCTCACCAACCCGAAGCCCGGGAGCCACGATAACTCCACCACAAGCGAGCGCTCGGGAACTCACCTCGGTGCGAGCGGCGGCAGCAGGGCAAACGTTCGCTCCCTGAACAAACACCGGTGATATCAATCATATCCCTTTCTTCATTATTTCATCGCATTCACATACGCGCATAGAGGCGATCGATGAACCTGGCTGACTAAGACGTAGCGTAGAATAAACTTAGGTATTCAGAGCCCATGCGATTCATCTCGAAGGCATTTCATCATCTAGATGATCTGACCTGCTCCTCACGGGTGGTCAAAGTGTCACCCCCCCACCAGCACACATTGTCACTACCTACACCATGGGACACTGCAGAGGTGAAGCCCGATTCACCATCTTAGGCTAGTGTCCGCGCACTGCGGGTAACCAATATTCCGCAAAAAATGCAAGTCCGCCTATGCTGGGCAAGTACAAAAGTAATGTAAAAATAACAAGGACAAAACGACGGCGTGAGCAAACAAGAAGTCAAAACAGTCGATAGATCACATAGATAGTTTAAAATGTTAAAACCTCGCCCGCCGGTAAAGCATGTGGGCTGGCAAACTGGGGACACCCGATGCCACTTAGAAGACCTAGCTACATCCACGAAAACTACCCCTCATCTTCATGATCACCGCCGCGGCCTCCATAGTAGCAACTAAGTCATCCGTTGAAACCAGTCCACCGCCGAGCTCTGGAAGCCACACCTGGATGGTGATTCTCGCCTGAGGGACCTTCCCGAGGGCGAGCCTCCACCACCTCATGGCGGGATGCCATGAGCTGTTCCTCCAGCACTGTGATCTGGAAAGTCATGTTGAAACCTAAAAACAAGAACCTAACGAATAGGAATTTGTGGAAATAGGGAACTCACCGTACGCTCGCACCTACGCGGAGGTTGCTAGCGCCCGTGCCTCGGTGGCCTCTTCCTCCGCCACTTGGAGGGCCTCCTGGAGATAGTCTACGTGGGCCTTCAGCTAGGCCACCTCATGAACAGAACTCGAATGCAACTGGCAGGCCTTGTCCCTTTCAAGCACATAGCTCCATATCCCTTGCTGCCCGATAGCAAGGGACAGGGGGCGGGGCTCGTCGGCTCCAGAGCCAGAACAGGCCACGGATGGATGGAACTGGATGGACCTCCGGTCTCCGACACCATCTTTAGAGATATGATCCTAAACACACCCGTGATTAACACAAGCATAGTCAAACCCGAAGAACGACGCAAAAATCACTTACCCTTGTTCTCGCAGAGAAGACAGAAGGAGCGACGGTGGTCCGTCGACCTTAGGGAACTCTTTGTGAAGGTGCTTCCGCGATCCAACATCAAGGGTGCGATTACGAGCTCACGAGTAGAAAAGAGAAGAAGGCAGCTCAGGTGATGGGAGAACGACACCGCCCACAGCGCACCACTCTAGCAGATTTATAGCCTCAAAGATATCCTCGGCAAGCAAACCAGGCCCACAAGCATTACTAACCTCTTTGATAATCCCGCAGAGCAGGAGCAGCGACCGGGCGAAAGGTGGAGCGACGGCCTCCCACGTGATAACCCAGGCCAGGTAGGCCATACGCGCTTTTAGTTTTCCATATCATTTCAGTTTTACGCGCCTTCATTCAGAAGACGCCTCACCGCTCGTGAATGGGCGCCATCAATGCAACATGATCTAGGAGGCCACACACCCATAAATCTGCACGCAAGGGCAACCCACCACGAACATGACCCCACATCATGCTTAGGAAACCCACTCTTGGGTCGGCCCTTAGAAGGGCTCGAGGCCACAAAAGGGATAGGGGCAGGGAGGAGATGGGCCCCTATGGCTCTAATCGGTCATACAGAGGCACATGACCATATCTCTCTGTGTTTGAGTCATCTGCTTCGAAGTCTCCCAGGTTGACCCCCTCTACGGGGGAGGCATCTTGCCCTCTGGCCGCTGCAGAGGTAGTCGGGGATCGACGGGTTTGATGACCAATGATTTATGGGACGTCTCTCGAGGAGGCATAACTAAACTCCACGTCGATTGGGGAGGATATCGGGTCCTGGTCGAATTACCCATCAACCCCGACGAGGCGCACCGCTCCGACCGCGTGGTTATGGTGGACATGCCTCTCCCCGCGTGGGGCGAAATCAAACCTGCCTGTAACAAGGCATCACGACCTCTCGAGGTCGGCAAGGATGTTAGGGAAAGACGGAGTTGGGTCCTTGTGACCCATAAGAAGTCAGGGCCAAGCCTCGACTAACTCCTCCCTGCATCTCAGGTCTCAGACCTAAGGCCAGCTCCAGAGACTCATAAACCGTCGGAGGTCTACGACCTCTCCGGGAAAGATCGACGAAGCAGATGGCCAGGGTAACACACCAGAGTCTTCCTCGTGAAGTGATGTGGGCCCAAAGCATGATCACGGCTCAGTCACGTGGAAAAAAGCAAAAAGGTCCAACACCTATGAGCCAACGCATGAACGCAGAAAACCTCGTGACTGTGCAAAGAGAGGTCAGGGAAATGGTTGTTTGAACCATCAGGCCCAAACGGCCACTCCGGTGATCCCAGGCGAAAGCATGACCCCAGCTTCAGAACTCAGGGGCCATCGCCGCTATGGAAGCGCAAAACTTGGGGGAAACTTTTCCTAGCTCAGCACCTTCGAAGACAGGGGTGGACAGACCACCCACGAGGTGCCAAAACTAGGTATCACCTCGAAGGTGATACTGTAAAAATGTCCAGGGGTGAGCGCCATGAGTGCAAGGAGCAACAAGGAGCCCCTTGCGAATCTCCTCGCCGCACCTCTGGACCAAAGCACACAGGAGAGGTCAGGGTAGGTGGGCTCAGAAGCCACCACCATCACACCCTAGGAAACAAGAACGAAGCGACTCCCACAGTTTCTTGGGAAAGCTGATCATGGCCACTGGGACCAGTGTTTCAGCGAACCCAAACCTAAAAGGACTAGGAGCCGCTGAAACCATTGAGCCCAAAAAATGGCCTGAGCACCTCCCCGGTCCTCCCCTGCTCGCAAGTCTCCTTCTAGCACCAGCTGCCGGAAAGGGCAACACTGGCTCCGGCCACCACGAACGACCCCCAGAGGGATGTATAATGGGAACCACGTGGTTCCCCTCGAATCTCTCTCTATTTCCTCACCCTCACAACACCTAGCCGCTCGGAGAGGCGAAAGAACAGTTCATAGTTACGGTGATGGGTGTCTCAAACGGTAGAAAGGCCTCCATTTATAGGCCAGGGACGGACTCAATAGCCTAAGACCCCCACGCTGCATGGTGAACCACGGGAGGTCACAGCCAATACCAGATGCCCACGTGAGGTTGGGGAAATCGAGACTCTCACAAAGGTAGGGCTAGTACAACATTGACGAGACCACTCGGTCCTGCCTGAGTCATGAACCCAGATACACAGCACATTAACACAACAGGGCTCAGCGGTCACGTACCACATCGTCAGGGAGGCCTGACGGGGCGGAACACAACGACCACCTACCGCATTGAATGCACCTGCCCACAAGGGGTCGAGCGACGAAGCTCGAATGAGCTGTGAACTATGAACCAGTGCTTGGCATGCATGCATCATAGCATTTTTACGATCACTTTGTGATCACAAAAACGCTTGGGGCTACTGTTGGGGTTATAATACTCGGGTCTCTTAAGGCACTGATTAATTAGCGGGCCAAGCGGCCCACGACACATCGGCTAGCGAAGGCCCGAGCGACCGAGGCCCAGCTGAGACAGGCAGAACAGGCCTAACGCCAAGGCCAGGGTCAGCCGCAACCCCTCCTTCTGTCTTAGCCGCACGACGCATGAAAGACTCATGACCTCTCTGTCGTCCCGACCCCCGGGAGGAACAGGGAGAGGTCACGTCGAGCCAAACGTGCCCGCTCTGACAAGAGTAGGCACGCCACTCTAACCCACAAGGACCGAGGGGACAACGGTCACCTCGGTTCGGTCAGACGCCACCCCTACGCTACACAGCTTAGACAAGACAACACCGCCCAAGGCGGTGACGATCGGTACAAAAAACACCAGCCAAATATAGCCCGAAGAGATGCATGTATGATTCTACCCACTATGGGATGGGATCCACGACGAAGGCCTTGACTTAGAGGCCACCCAGACCGACGGGAGGCATGACCCCAATGATCGGGATCGTGGCCCTTAGCTCCTCAAGCCCACAGGGCAATTGACGACCTGGGGACGGCTACCAACTCCTGTACGATGCCTCAGGAAACCGGGAGACGATGACAAAGACCACGGTGGAGACCACATCGCAGAAGGATGGCTGGCGAACCACCACCGTGCCTACAGTGCCGCCACGGCCAGCACAGTAGCACCACATCACGCCATGCTACGACGTGGCCATAAGACCATGACAACAACCACGCCCAGACGTGCACCACAAGACAGCGTAGCTTGCAAGCCAAGTTAGCTAGGCCCTTCCTCAGGCTCATGGCCCTTTGGTTGGTAGAACCTTCTTCTTTGTATACGCCCTGGCTCCGAACTTTATATAAGGGCAATCAGAGCACCCATCTTGGAGATCCAACTCTCATTCACTCATTTCTTAAACCGTAGAAGGGCTCCTGAAGCTTTCATTCGGTCAGCCCGTCTCCTAGCTCTAGATCTCCTACCTCTTCCACCATAATTGCACCCCCTCATTGTAAGAACTTCAAAGCATTCAAGCGAGGAACACGCACTCGATCATCTCTGAGACTGGACGTAGGACTCTGACCTGAACCCGTATAAATTCTCGTATCTTTTAGATGCTATCATCATTTTTCTAGAGCAGCATGACAATAGCATAACTTTGCTAATTCGGTTTGCAAAACACCGACACGCCCGCACCACAGCGTTTCCGATTCATATAAGGTCACGTCCAATGCACCGCGCTGGACTGCTGCCCCATTCCACGTCTGCATCAACGAGTCATATCATCTCGAGCGGTGGTTTCGCAGGGTGTCAGGGACTCATGCAGAAGCATTAGTTGCTTCATCGGACCAACAGCAGAAACAGTAGATGGAGAGTGCGTTGTGGCATGAAAGACTGAGAAAGGAGAGAGTTGTGGCACGGAGATAAAGGTGGAAGCTGCTGCCTGCATTGGGTTGCTATTGCTCTCAATATATCTACTCGTACATGGACCGTAAGTTGTTGTTGAGGCCAACTAATGGTGCTGCTTGCATTGGTGCTGCCCTTAGTAGATCTGTTCTACTAAAAATGTGATCATCGAGATATCAATGTTGCTGTAGTAGTCAACGTTGCTGCAGTTGTGGCGACGTCAAAGTAGAGTTTGTTGTGTAGGTAACATAACACAACTCAAAAAAAGCCGGTGATTCACATTTCTGTATGACTTTGATGGGGTGAAAGACCAATTCATCAAACAGCCATTCGTCGGACAATATGGCTTACAAGAAACGAATTCACATTTTGACAAGTGTCAACCTAAAATTTTTTACAGGTACTGTTCAGATGAACACATTGGTTATGCCAATGGGCGCAATTGCAGCTATGTGAAGATAACAAGGAACAAATGTCCCAAGTTTGTCGAGCACTTGAAATAGCTGCAATGAACTTCTTTGCCGACTTTGGATGGCAAAGCAATTTAGAATAAAATTTTGAGTTGGACACTTGTGGCTTCTCTTTCTCTTTCTTTCTGAGCTCATTTAGGGTGGTTGGGGTGCCTTTTGGTGCCTAGGCAAGATATTACCTTTAATTAATTGTATTATGCGTATCATAGATCAGCTGGTTGGATTCCTTGTGGTGGAATCTGCCCACCCAGGTTCAAGTCCTCGACTTGGCACGGTCGCATTTTCCTGGATTTATTCCAGGATTTAACGACGCTATACTTTCAGTGGTAGACAACGTCCCCATCGACAGCGAGGTGCCACAGGTGACTTTGTGAATCTCGAGATCTGTCGGTTCAGTCATTCGAAGGTGCTCATATGGGTAGGATTTACGTACATGTGTTCAGGGGTGAGTGTGCATGCGTGTTGTGGGCATCTACATTGTACTGTGTAATTCTCAAAAAAAATATTAGTATGGTAATTGCCCCTCCCCATACCCGAAACCCCACACCCAAGGGGTGAACCTCACGAGAGGCTGCCCTGCCCTCGCCCTATCCCTAGCCGCCGCCTCACCCTCGCCCTCATGTGATGCCACCGCCGCCGGCCTGCCCTCGCCCTTGCTTATCACCGCCAATGAGCCTGTCGCTCCTCTCTCCTCCCCGGTCCCCCCGCCTGACGCGAGCAGCCCCTGTGTCCCCGCCTAGCTCACAGGGGACCCATGCCCCCGCCCGTGCCATCGTCGCGGCTACCGAGGAGACGGGCTTGGCCCCCGCCAATCGCCCGTGCCCTCCGTCGACAACGCTTAGATGCCGTCACTACTATTCCTTTTAAGTATGGACAACACGTTTCTTCATCGCATGGGACGTCGTTTCTTCATCGCATATATGAGACGTGTCACCATGTTCAGCTTCCTCAACGTAGTCCCATGAACCGCCTGATTCCACGTCCCACTTGTCCTGCATTAAGTTAATTAGATGTTATAACATCAATGGTTGTATTAAGTAGATTTTTTGTGAGGAGGAACCAATACTCATGCTGTGGAAATGAAATCCAGATCGGTCCACTAGGTGTAGATGACAAATCTTAGTCCCCTATTGAGCATGAGCATGCACCAATTGATTTACCTCTTCTTGTCCGTCAATCTTTAGTAACCCACTTGATGGCTGACTCCCAGGAGCAAGATTGAGGTATTACAACTATGCATCGCTGCCGCCGCCGCCCTCGTCCTCAACCTCGCACGCTGACGCAGCAAAGGGAGAACGAATAAAAGAGAGATTGAGAGAGTGGCCAGGTTGGTGTGGTCGGACTTGGAAAAATATATCTGACATACTATACTACTTCAATCAACCATATACTACTCAAAACATTATTTTTCTTTTATAGATTTACCATTCTACCCTTAGTAGCATAAAAAACTTCAAAAAAAGAATTATCACACTTTTTTTTCAGGTGCTGATCCCACCAATTTAGTAGGCACCTGTTGCATGTGGTCCCACCATTTAGCAGCATCTGACTCCCGTGCCTCTTCAATTGATGCCTCTTGGTGCATCTGTCTTTTTAGCCGTCGAATCGCTACTCATGAGCCGTCTAATTTTCGGCGACCATAGTAAAAATTCTCTTTCTTTTTTATCTAGTATCTTTTGGTCTGATTCTCTTGGTTTCAAGAGATGAAGCCAGACTCGTTTCCTTTATTAAAAAAGGTAACATGCACGTCGCCAGTGGTTAGAATATTTCTCTCAATCTCTCATGATCGATCGAGATAATAAATGAAATAGAAAAACTTAGAGACATATAATAGAGAAACTATTTTTTATTCTTAAAATATCCATGACTACAATATAAAGTTTTCACATGTAATAGTGCGATCCACGTGGAGAACCGACTAAGATTAGGATTGGTTCCGCGAATGGAGTAACAGCAAGCGGCAACGTTGGTGAATCATTTCTTCGAAGCAAGTGTCATCAACTCTAGTTGATGCTCCCCGGGGGTGTGGGGCCGGAGGTCCCGGCCGCCCGGGCGGCTCCCCACGTTGGAGACGGCGGTCCCACCCGTGGTGTCCTGGACCCGCTGATTTCCGCATGGCCGTCGTCGCTGCCGCTCGGTGTCGGCCGCCGGCCGATCGGGTCGTCGTTGCACGGCGCTCGCCGGTAGTATGGCCTTGACGCCATTAGCAGCCTCCTCGGAACTGCAACGAAAGATGTTGCGGATAGTACGATTCAATTCCTTGCTAGTTAATCAACGTGTCCCGTAATGACATGTGTATATCAGCATTCGCTGGCTTACTAATCAACTTTCCAAATGACAGTTCGGTTCCTATAATGACGTAAAAGATGCAAGTATAGCGCGTATACCCATCAGTTCAAACGGTGAACTTGTACGTACTGCAGTTGGAGGGAGAGGCGGCCGCCGAGCAGGTCATCATGAGGACGAGAGCCACGAGCAGCAGAGCTTGAGCCTTGGCCCTCCCTTCGCCCATCCTCAATCTCAAACGCAACGACTCTGCTTTTGCTTGGTCGTCTTGTCAGTGCGTTCTTGGTGGGAGCTACAGAGAGATCATGCGGGCCCATTATATAAAGTGCATGGAACAGCTAAAAGTCAACGACTGGTTTGTGTTAGGCTGGCCCTGTTTTTGGAGCTTCTGACAGCCACGGCTAATATTCTGCTCTTGCGTTTCAAATTGTAAGTTAGTTTATTTATTTATCCTAAATTAAACTTAACTAACTCTGGTCACGTTTATACGAAAATATATTTACATCTATGCTCCCCCGAGTGTTGTGTAAGCCATTCTTTGGCCATCTATCGTGTTCTTAATGAAATACGTGAAGTTGTGTTCTCGAAAAAAATACTATTAAATGAATCCATTATCAAAATATATTTATAGTCTTGCAGATATTCCAACCATGATCACATATGAGCACACATACGTAAGTCATATGCATTAACAATTACTCACTCAATCCATTATCAAAACGTTTTGACTTTTCTAGATATATTGATTTTATTATGTATCTATATATAATTTATATTTAAGTGTATAATAAAAACTATGTATCTAAAAAATGTCAAAATGTCTTATAATTTGGAACGGAGGAAGTAGATCATATATGTGAGATGAATTTCAATCTTCTTATGATCAACATAGCTCTTCTATTCCTCCACCAAACATAACTTTTCTATCGTATGCAGTATATTTATCGTGGCTAGATATTTATATATATTAGCAAATCTGCATGTATATTGTAATGAGATGTACAATTTTATTTCATGATGCTTGTGTCAAGATAATGAGCTAGCTATTTTTTGTGGGATTCAATTGGGCTTAACAAAAGTCTTCAATAAAATAAATCAAAGACACGTGATAAGGACTAGTGCAATCAATAATTAGCCCGTATGAGAAATATATAGGAAAGTTAATGGTGCCAAAATAATAAATAAATGTTTCAAGCCACATATAGAAGTTCAACACGTACATGTTCGCTGCGCCCATTCCAACCGACGATGTGCACAACTTCCTACTATCAAGATGGTGGTTTGCTTCAGTGATGGACATTGACCTCGAGCGGCAGAGTGAGTGATCGATCATTAGCTGGCGGCAGTTGTTTCCGATGGTCAACCGTTGTTAGGCCTAGCTATAATGGAAAAAATAGTACTCCAGTGTAGCAGCTTCAGCTAGCTTAGCTAGATCTTAGGTCCACGTTATTAGTATTTTTCTCGTACATGGGGAGAGAAGCCAACGTTTTAATTTGCTCGCGGCTCGCTTCTTGATGTTTGCTATTTGTAAGAAAAAATAGACTCTACGATCCATTTAGTTTGGGTTTTGGTGTTTGACAATAAGATCAAGTTTGGCTAATATTATTTGCAAGTATTTTTGATATGGCCCCATTCGCTTGTCTAAAAAAAGAAGCAAAAACACTGTAGCGACTGATTGTGTGAGAGATAAATACTGTAGCGGCTGGTTGATAAATAGTAACTTGTGAGGAGGAACCAGCCGGCTGGTCTGAAAACCAGACCAGCGAACTGGCCCATAGTGCAATAGGATGCAAAGGACTTGGATCGAGATGGACAAATGGAGAAGATGATCTCCACCTCAATGAAGACATTAGAAGCTTCGTAGAAGACCTAGAAGCCAAGCTAAGAGTCCAAAACGCGACGATAAATGAGCCCGGACGATCAATAGAGAAGATAGCGCGAAGATCGGAGAAGGGCGCCGCAGCCTCTGCCCTGCCTCACGGTTGGACCGCCCCCATGGAGCGCCAGGAGGCTGGGTCACACCGGCGTTCACGGTGTGCACCGGACTCGTTGGTTCGGACTAGGGTTGCAGAGCGCTTATTGACACGTGCTGAAAAACAACCTCACGGTCGGACAATGTGGACTCGCGGTTGGACTGTTAGGAACAGGCGATGACAAGTGGGACCGGCAAGTGGCAAACTATCATGGAGCGTAGTCGTTGGATGTTCCTCACGTCGCACCGCCCAGGATGGCGGTTGGACCGCCAGGGCCTGCCCGAGGGCAGCTTTGGCCCAACAGACATATTTGAGGGGAAAGGCTATAAATACCCTTGAACCGGCCAAACGGAGTGTGGAGGAATGAGTAAACATACGAAGGGTGTTGCTATACTATTTTAGAGCTCTCCACTTGCATAGTGCTCAGTGATACACATGGTGATTAGTGTAGGTGCTTTGTGAAGTGCTTAGGCTAGTTAGACCACCGCTTATGTGCTTGTTCTAGGTTTAGGCCTAGTGTTTGGTATGGTTTGCATACCTCTTGCTACTAGGTGCTTGCACGCACCATTGTTATACTCGGAGAGGCTTATAGTCTTGCGAGATCACACCAACCGTGTATGTGGTGTGCCACCACTATGTACCAGACGGAACGAGGCTCGCGGTGGTTTGACCAGAAGCGTGATAGTGAAGATGACGTGGAGCGGTCTGGGAGAGGCCATCTCGGAGAGCCACTTGCGCGTGGAGAAGGCCTAGGGGCTATCCACAAAGTTACCCAACCAAGAGCTTAGCCCTTGCAAGTGCTTCCTTGCAAGGGGCTCTAACGAGAGCTAGAGGAAGCTTACACGTTTCTCAATACCTAAATAAAAATACCAGAGTCGTCGATGAGAGTTTGCATCTCTAGCTCAGTTAAGCTTCCGCATTTCCATTGTGTATCTTGGTTGTGTGCTTTACCTTTCTAGCTTAGTTGATTGGTAGTTGATAGGTTTAGAACCTAGGTTGCACAACTCCTTTGCATTAGAGATAGCAACACACCTAGCAAAATCTTAGTTGCACATCTAAATAGATTATTTCTTGCATAGGTTTTGACTAGGCAAAAATTAGAGGTCTTAGTTAAAAGTAGTTTTTAAGTTGACTAATTCACCCCTCATCTTAGGCGTCACGGTCCCTTCAATTGGTATCAGAACCGGTTGCCTCAAATTGGACCTTTGGCTTGACCTCCGTTGAGTCGACGCTATTTTGAGTGCGAAGGATGGATACCTCTTGGCCTCCGCACTTTGACGACACTAATTTCCCCTATTGGAGTTTTAGAATGGCTTTGCTACCTTGAGGCGGTAGATTTGAATGTTTGGAGAGTCATTCATGATGGGATGATACCTCTAAAGAATCTAGAAAAACCCACGGCGAGTGATTAAAAAATTCATCTAAATGCTAGAGCTAAAAAGTGCTTATTTGAATCTTTGTGCATGGAAATATTTAACCAAGTGTTCACCCCAAATGAAATTTGGTTAAAATTGCATGAGGTCCATGATGGTACAAATATTGTTCATGAGCAAAAACATTGCCTAGCTAAGCAAAACTATGATTCTTTCAAAATGAATGAAAATGAGCTTGTTAGAGATATGAATTCATGTTTGAATCTAATTATCAATGAGCTCAGTTCTATACGATTGACAAAGCTAGGTGATGTGGACATTGTGAGGAAGATCATCTTGGTGCTACCACATAACAAATATGCAAGCATCATCACCATCCTTCACAACATGGAGGACTTGAGCAAAATGACCTCGACACTTGTCATTGGCAAGTTAGTGGCACTTGAGATGTCATAGAAGATGGGTCAAGAAGAAGCCGCTTCATCAAGTAATAACATAGCTCTAACATGTGATGAGCACAAGAAGACGAAGGGCAAGAAGCAAGAATCAAGCTCAAACTCAAGCTCCTCAAGTGAAGATGAAGATGAGGATGAGGATGAAGGAAGAAGAAGTGATGATCAAGCCTCCACCTCCTACTCCAGTGTTGATGAAGAAACAATCAAGTTAGTTGAGAAGGTGGTGAAAAATATTCACAAGTTAAATGTCCAGGGTGTGTCCATTCAAATTGAAGATTGGTTATCACCAACCAAAGAAGAGAGCAAAGAAAGAAATGATTCTTCGGTTGTGGCAGAAAGAGCCACTTTGTGGAAGATTGTCCAACTAACAAGCCCACACCCAAGAACAAGAAGAAGGCATGTAAGGCCAAAGCCCTCACAACAATCAAGACTTGGGATGACTCATCAAGTGAAGATGAAGCCCAACACAAGAGGCGCGGCCTCAAAGCACTCATCATCAAGCTACTCTCACATGTGCCTTATGGCACGAGGTAACATTGAAAGCTCAAGCTCTCTAGTGAGAGTGATAGTGATGATGATCAAAAACCTTCTTATGAAGAACTTGCTCAATCCGTCCAATTCTTTAATGAAGTTCGCACTAAGCAAAAAGCTCAACTAAGTGAACTCAAAACTAAGTATGCAAACTTAAAATCAAAGACCAAGAATTGTGACAACACTACCGATACACAACTAATTAAAATCATAAATGATCTAAAAGCAAAGCTAGCTAGCTCACAAGAGGCATATGAAAGTTTTCTTGGTAAAATAGAAACCATTTGCAAACATAATGATGAGCTAACTAAAAATGTTGCTAAACTTGAAGCTATCGGTAATACCCCAAGGCACCTAAAAATGAAAAATCAGTTTTTGAAACAATAAAAAAGGATGCATCTACTTCTTACAATGATTTATTTAAATCAGACTCACCTCTTTGCGACCAAGTTTGTTTAAAGAATGTGATTGTAGAAACATGTTCACAAGAGATCGCAATGGAGAATGAGCAACTCAAGAAAGAAGTGGCTCGCCTCACCAAGGACTGTGGAGGAGTGAGGAAACATACTAAGGGTGTTACTACACCATTTTAGAGCTCTCTACTTGCATAGTGCTTAGTGATACATGTGGTGATTAGTGTAGGTGTTTTGTGAAGTGTTTAGGCTAGTTAGACCACCGCTTAAGCGCTTGCTCTAGGTTTAGGCCTAATGTTTAGTGAGGTTTGAATACCTCTTGCTATTAGGTGCTTGCACGCACCATTGTTGTACTCAAAGGGGCTTGTAGTCTCGTGAGACCACACCAACTGCATTTTTGGTGTGGCCACCACTGTGTTCCAGATGGAATGAGGCCCATAGTGATTTGGATGGTAGTTCGATAGTGAAGACGGTAGGGAACGGTCCGGGAGAGGCTATCTTGAAGACTCACTTGCGCGTGGGAAAGGCTCGGGGGCTATCCATGGGATTACCCAACTAGGAGCTTGGTCCTTGCGTGGGCATCTTCATGAGGAGCTTTGTTGGTGCTGTATTATATGGTAAGGATCCCCATTAGTGTTTCCATAGCCCAATTACATAGCTTGAGGGCTTATAAGATAATGTTTATGACTCATTTGTAGCCCCTAGAGGCTCTTTTGTAAAATACAAGCCTCATCAGGGGAAATACTGAGAACCTCCGCTCCCACCTATGGCAGAACTGCTTGAAATAATGCACTTACAGAAGCGCTTGTCTACCACTAGACACTAAGCACCCCGAGAGCGAGCTACATCAGGCGGATTCCGTCGAGCACACCCTAAGAGAGCCCAAATAATCCACATTTTTCCTACAGGATCCAATAATGAGAACGAGTTTACATTACTTAGTCCATTTCATACATCCAGAGTTCTCAGAAATATATTATTATAGTACCAAATTCAGAGTGCGGAAATTTAACAGCGGAATGAAAAGAAACATCTATCGATAATATACAAGGATCCATCTGTGCCCATCAGAAGAATCCTTCACACAACGGCTACTCCTCAAGCAGTACCTGCAACAGGGGTAAATAAACCCTGAGTACACAATATACTCGCAAGACTTATCCGACTAGTGGGAATAATTTACTGACTCCAAGGAATATGATAAGCTTTATAGTTTGCTGGGTTCCCTTTTTGCTGAAAACAATACTAATAGTGAATCCTTATTTATGTTATTATTAGTAGTCATGATTAACTCATTATCTATCCATTCTATGTAAGCACATGTTCTACTTTCAAGCAAGAGTTGAGCAAACAGTTTTATTTCATCACCTTTCATCTTTCAGTTCTTACTTTGGTGCTAGACTGTAGACAAGCCGTACCGGAATGCCGGCGATTCGTGAATCAATATGCCCAGCTGGGTACCCAAAACACACGCCCCGCTTGTACCCCAAGCACAAGTAGGACCAACCCATCACTCTCCTATCACGGGGTCCAAGTCCCCGTCCAAACTTGGACTCCAAGCCCCCGCTCCTGAGTCTCGGACTCAGTGCGGTGCTTAGACATCCACCATCCCCGCCTCCAATCAGTCAGTTTAGAAAGAGCCGGAACCCACGACAAGAGAACAACAAGCCTTCCCTACGCCCATACCCAAGTATGTGCTCGAGATAATAAGTCTGTGACTTGCCTAGAACCCAATGCAACGGCCGGTCCTTAACTGACACAGACAGAGAAAAAGTGTAACCAAGCTATGCCCCGTTGGCCGCAGGACACAACCTCTTACACCCACCAATACCCATACCATATCCCTGCCCGATCTCCATTTTTCCTTTCCACCATTTTATCATGAGTGATCATAATAATCACCTATTGTGAGTAACGGGAGGTTACTCACGTTATCGAAATCCTGAGCATAACATCTACTCGACCTATACTAGTAGGACTCATAGGTAAGTTTATCTATACATATAGTTTTCATAAAATGGCTATAACATAAATGCACATCATATATATATTCAGTGATCATTCAAAAATAAGGGCTATGCATCTGGGCTTGCCTTGGGCAGGCGGTGTGTCAACAAAGTCAGCAACTGATGGCTCCGGAGCTCCCTCCTGTACGAGAATCTCCTCCTCGTACTCCTCAATGATCTCCTCGTACTCCTGTTCGCCCGTAGGCACAAACTCTACCAACTCGTTATCTACATACATGAAATGATGATGCAACACTTAGTAATACGGCAACAACAACTCTTAAAATAAAATACAGCTATCAAGCTACTAAGCTAGCTCATCCGACTAAAATGCTAAGTTACCTATTGTTATCACTAACAGGTATGAACATTGCATGCATTATCTTAGCAACTAAAGGCATTCCTATTCTTAATATCGATTTACTCTATATATGATAAAACAAGGAGTACTAGCTACTCTATTTATCAACCTACTCTAGGACTACAAAAATTATAGTGAGCACATAATAATCCAATGAACCTACTATAAAAATTTCATGGCTAAAACTATCACCAATTCGCTACCAAAATTCATATAAATATTAAGCTAAATAATACTAAGCTTTACTAAATAAATTAATGAATCTATCATTCTCATAGATAACTATAAACTAACTACACCAACAGATAGATAATATTTTTATTAACTTAACAAATTTTGTTTCACTATTTTTGGACACCTACAAAATTTACTATAATTTTTTAAAGATCAGCTCAAAACTAAATTGAATAAACATTTACTAATTCCCTGAAAACGAAAAACTGAATTCAACCAGCGTGGCCCGTGAGCGAGCGGCGCGGCCCACTCCCGCGCATCGGCGCTCACGCGTGTTTTGCCGGCGCGGCCCATGCGGGGTGCGGCCCAACCGCGCGGCAATGGCCCACGACGGGGCGGCCCACGCGCGCCTGCCAAATTTGCAAAAACACCCCTGAAGTAATTGTTATTCCGCTAACCCCAATGCGCCCTATTCCTACAGTCTGGGCTTAAGCGATTTAGCCCTTGAAACAATCTATCTTAACAACGGCCAGACCCTCGAGCACCTGCGCGCGCACCGGCGCGGCGGCGACGGCACCGGGCAGACACGTCGGCCAACCGGGCCCTTCCCCACCCAAGCTATCGAGCTGAACAGCACCTATGACCCAAGAGACTACCCTAGCCAACATTATATGGATGACGGAGCTCATGGCAATGGCGGCCACGGCGCGTGGCCACGCGCAACGGCGACACGACCACGCTGGCCACCCTAAGCCACCGCAATGATATGTAGCTAACCCTAAAGCACCACTAGCGTACCCTGGTGGCTGCTATGGTGGAGGTTTGGCCGGGGACAGACCGGGTGTGTCCGGCCACATGACCGCAGCAAGCTCTATGACAATGGCAGTGGCGCGACCGTGTCAGCGGCGTCAGGAAGGCAGTGGCGGTGAAAGTGGATTGTGCATGGGATGGAGGAAATCAAGGTGCAACTCATGGTGGAGGTGAATTGGTGAGAGGTGGTACGGTGGGTACCTATCCTCGGTCGTGGTTGGTTCCGGCCTTAATGCCACGATGGAGGGGAAAATAGCCAATTGACGCTCGGCCGGACTCAATTGAAGGCTAGAGGTGACCGGGCGATAGCAGGGCTCCAACACCAGCGCCTAGCATGAGCAATTGCTCAGACAGTGACCATGCACAGCGAATTTGACTCAAGCGCAGCTCGGTCCTGTCTGCCGTCCCAGGTGGCCGTAGTAGTGCGCGCGAGAAATGCAGGGACGAGACATCACGACGCGTCGTGAAGCCATTTATCAAATGAGGACAAGGCAAGGGAATGGCAGCTCCATGTGCGGCACAGTGTAAGGCTAGCAGCGGTTGTGGCATGGCGAGAAGCGGGCGCTGTGTCGCCTCGGCGGGACACGGACGCCAAGCAGAGCAACGACACGTGGGGGTGCCGCGCACTTGCGCGCGTAGTGCGCCCGATGTGACGACGTGGCGCAGAGGAATGTGCGCATGCTGTGGCACAACGGTGACCGCGTGAGGCAGCACGGTGATGTGACAGCGGCGGGCTGTGGCATGGCGGTGACAGCACGAGGCAGGCATCCAAGCGGCAGCGGACCGGCCAGGTAACTGGCCCACGATGGCAACGGCAAGGACACCACGGGGCAGAGCGGCCAGGCCAGTGTGGTGGTGCGCGTGCGTGCGTGCGCCGGGCGGCCAACGCGATGGCGCCGAGTGCCGAGGCATGGTGACCGCGCCCAAACACTGACATCGGCCAGGAACGTGCCACACATGATTATTAAAGCATCCGAATAAACCTAAAACATTGATCTAATCGACAAAACACCTGATAAGGACATCACTCCTTCAGATGCACCCGCTGATCCTCCAACCATTATGCAAGGTCCAATGACCCGAGCTCGAAGGCGACAACTTAATTTAGAGGTGAGTTCGTTATTAAGTGATCCTTTTCAAACTTTTGAGAATAGATTGCTACCTAATAATGTTATATTAATTAGGAACATTGGAGAGGGTCATGAGGGACTTAGAGGAAGAGGTGGAGGCAACGATGACCAGCAAGGACGTCCAACACAAACCGGAGATCCGGTTCAACATGATTTCGAGTCTGTCTCGGCCTCCAGGACCAGTCTTCCTTAAACTGATCACCTAGGACACATCCAGACTCCGTTTTTGACAATCCACATATGGTTGGAAAGCTAATTTGATAAGGAAGCCAATCCAAGTGGTCTTACATCAAAATCTCTTAGAAATCCACAGAAATTGTTGAAACAATTCAGCATCTAGAATCTGTCTTGGTCACCGTATCTGGTCCAATGGGCCGTGTATCGTCTTTGAGCCCGTTAGAGGGGCGCGTCTAGGGTAGGCGATGACCCTAAGACCTTTATAATCATACGCCACCACCATCACTAGGTTTTGGGTTTTGCTTAGATTAATCTATCAATAACAGTTTCGTCGTTCATCGGTTTGTGAGACCACAACTTTGTGAGATTAATCATTCATCTTCAATTTGGTTGTTTTCTTTCTTGTTCTTGCTTGTGTTCTTCATTGCGCAGGCAGAGATTAGCCTTTTTAGCGAGGTCAACCGGATCCGTGTCTTGGTTGATAACCAGAGGAGTTATGGTGCTAAGATTGCAGGGTTCGATCTTTCGATCTGAAACCGGATCGGTGTGTCATTCTCCGCCACAACGATAGTTACCTCTACCTGACCGAAGATCGGGATCCCCATCCCCATTAAGTGGTAATCAGAGCTAAGGTATACTGTTAGGTTCACATTTATCACCTAGTTTTGAGTGTTTCGCATTCGTCCCATAGTCCATTGCCATACTCATTTTTTTCCTATCCTAGAACCTTCCGCGCCATAACCTTTGCATATTTCAGTTTTAGAGTCTGTTGTGTTGAGTTTGTGTCCTGGTCGAGGTCTTGTTGCTGGTTAGGTCATGTTAGAGTCCAGTTCGTGTGTTTTCCCCCATCGTTTCCATCAAATCCTTGCTGTCGTGACCAAATTTGCGCGCATTGTTCCCATTTTGTCCTCTAATTCGGAGTCAGTTCTCAAAACTGGTCTAGTTTTCGCATACGAACTCGGATTTTGATGTTCCATATATCAAAATCGATCAGAAATTTTTTTGGATCTGCTCGTCCCCTACTTTGCTGGGTTCAAAAATTTTATTTTGGCCAAAAACTGGTCACAAGATCCTCTTTTCGTGGTCACAAGCTTTTTGTCAATTTTGAGCACGTCTTCTGAATTTTCCACACGCCACGCCTTTCACTTGTTTAAGCTCATATTTTTTATGGTTACTTCTTTTGTGCTCCTAAGTGAAGAAAAAATATCAAAAAAATAAAAAGAAAAAGTCAAAGAATACCAAAAAAACAACGACAACTAAAAAATAGAGAAAAAAGAAAGGGGTAAAAGTGGAACAATATCTAGAGGAGCACATAGAGAAGGCGAAAGTGAGCTGTGTTAGCGTGTGTTGTCTGGTTCCTTGTTCGTATTGCTCTTGCTATCCACTATACCTGTTTGTCGCACACCTGGCACCCTGCTATCCACCATACTTGTTGTCACACACCTGGCACTTGGAACATTTTAGACCAGCAACGAGGACAAGTACTTTGGACTATAATTCAGTATTACTTTCTGTTACTAACTTTTGTGCCAAATATACATATTATTCTTTGTGTGCCTTCCAAGCTCTACAAACTCTTCAGATCAGTACAGGAAAAGGCCCTTGCAATCTCGGTACCACAGCCTCACAGGGATCACGAACCAACCGCTGGTTGTACAGCCCACTGCTTGCGTTGGTAAGAACTTTGTAAGAGCTTGGTAAGATGCTTCCACTTGCTGTGAAAAGTGACACCACTGCAACCACGTAGTCATTTGGTAGGGATAACTTTCACCATTTGTTCCTATTTTGGTGTTTACAGTGGCAAGAGGTGATCAGACTGGAGATAACAGTCCCAAGGATTTCAACGAGTGTGTCAGCCAAGAACAACTGCAAGCTGCTATAGACAATGCCCAAAAAAGGATAAATGAGGCCATTAGGAAGGCCATCACTGACGCACTCATTGAACTCAACATTAGCAACAACATGGAGAGATTGGACAAACAAATTTCCACGCTAACTGACAAGGTTACTGAGTTGGAAACCTTGGTGGCGGTCAACAACGACGTCTCCGGCAGCAATACCGATGGTCTCTTGCTAGAAGACACGGCATATGATGCCAATGGGAACATAGATCAAGCGGCCTTCCGACAAGCAAGATTACGACGACGTCTTCGCCGCAACACGATAGGTATGGGTGGTGTCCACCACCATCAAGGTAATAATCATCGTGTGCCCGATGATCCTTATGCTAAGATTAAGTTCACAATACCATCTTTTTCGGTCATTATGATGCTGAGGGATATCTTGATTGGGAGATGACGGTAGAACAAAAGTTTAGTGCCCACCTTGTGCCTGAGCATCATAGAGTTTGACAAGCTACTAGTGAGTTTAAGGATTTTGCCATTATTTGGTGGAATGGGCTAGCTACATAGGATGCTTTACCTGGTATGTGGGAACAACTTAAGATAGCTATGCGTGATCGATTTGTTCCTCCTTCCTATCATAGAGACTTGCGTAAGAAATTGATGCGTTTAGAACAAGGAGAGAAATCTGTACAGGATTACTATGGTGAGCTCCAAAAGGGATTGATGCGTTGTAGTGTTGTGGAGGGGAATGAAGATTCCATTTGTCATTTTTATTTAGGTTTGAGGCACGAGATTCAAGACATTGTTGATTATAAAGAATTTAACAATGTCAACCAGTTGTTTTAGTTCGCTATGCTTGCAGAAAAGGAATTGTAGGGGCGTGAACAGCAGAGCAAGAACAAGGTCAGCACCACATACACACCACGCTTGGCTCCACCTTTGGGGCTGACCAAGCCAACCACTTTTTGGGCTCCTCCACCAGCGAGCAAGCGACCAACAGCCTCTGGAGTTGCTGCTACACCTAAAGCACCTCCCGCGTGACCTTCAGATTCAGGTAAAAATTCTTTGCAGGTGCCTATCAAGAGTGCCTCATCCATTGCATCGATGGGACGCACTTCGGGCATTCAGTGCCACCACTGCCATGGAATTGGCCATGTGTAGAAGGACTGCCCAAGTCAGCGGGCATACATTGCTACAGAAGATGGTTACATCAGCACCTCTGACATTGAAGATGAAGAAGACGAAGATACAGATGAGGAGGGCGGCGAAGTCCTTGGTGACAAAGCCACGGCAGCCTATAGGAGCATCATTGTATAGTGGGTGCTCAGCTCACAAGTACAGCAACATGAGAAGCTACAACGCCATAACTTATTCCAGATTTTCTTCATCATCAGCAATCGTCGAGCACGTGTCATTATTGATGGAGGTACATGCAATAATTTAGTGAGTTCTAATTTGGTCAAGAAGCTTGGCGTGACCACACGCCCGCACCCACATCTATACCATATTCAGTGGCTAAATGATTTTGGAAAAGCAAAGGTAACACAAATTTGTAGAGTTTCATTTTCCATTGGTTCTTATGCTGATTCTATTGATTGTGATGTGGTACCTATGCAAGCCTGTTCACTTTTATTGGGTCATCCTTGGGAACATGACAATGATGCTACACACCATGGTAGAAGTAATAAATATACTCTTGTGCATAAAGGAAAGAAAATTACTTTGGTACCTTTGACCCCTACTCAAATTGTACAAGCTGATAGAGAACGCGCTGCTAGTTTGAATGATGTTCAATCTGAAGATCAGCAAGTTGCTAATTCTATTCTCCCACCTAAAAAGGATAAGTCTACATCTATTTCTAAGGCCGAGGGGATTAAATTGAAGGGTGGTGTTATGCTTGCAACAAAATGTGACTTTGCTGAAATTTCTGATGATGATATTTGCTATGCTTTGGAATGCAAACAAGCTATGTTTTCGCTAGATAATATTGTTAGTTCAGTGCCTCCTGCTATCACTAACCCTTTGTAGGAGTATGAGGAAATTTTTCCAGCTGAGATACCCCCGGGGCTGCCACCTATGAGAGGGATAGATCATCAAATCGATTTGATTTCGAGTGCAACCTTGCCCAACCGTGCTGTCTATCGAACCAATCTCGAGGAGACTAAGGAAATTCAGCGGCAAGTCCAAGACCTTTTGAACTGTGAGTATGTACGTGAAAGCCTTAGTCCTTGTGCTGTTCCTGTACTTTTGGTTCCTAAGAAAGATAGAACTTGGCGTATGTGTGTTGATTGTAGAGCCATCAATAATATTACAATTCGGTATCATCATCCTATTCCTAGGCTAGACGACATGTTTGATGAGTTGTGTGGTTCTATAATTTTCACCAAGATTGACTTGCGAAGTGGCTACCACCAAATTAGAATGAAACTTGGAGATGAATGAAAAACCGTGTTTAAAACCAAATTCGGGTTGTATGAGTGGTTAGTAATGCCTTTTAGTTTGACAAATCCACCTAGCACTTTCATGGCTTAATGAATGAGGTTTTAAGAGCTTTTATTAGTCGTTTTGTGGTAGTTTACTTTGATGATATATTGATTTACAGCAAGTCTTTTGTTGAACATATGGATCACTTACATGCTGTTTTTAATGCTTTACATGATGCACGATTATTTGGTAACCTTGAGAAGTGCATCTTTTGCACGGATCGAGTTTCTTTTCTTGGCTATGTTGTAACTCCATAGGGAATTGAAGTGGACGAGATGAAAATTGAAGCCATAAAGAGCTGGCCTGTTCCCCAAACCATCAAACAGGTGAGGAGTTTTCTTGGTCTTGTAGGATTCTACCACCACTTCGTCAAAGATTTCAGCACCATTGCTGCCCCATTGCATGAGTTGACGAAGAAAGGGGTGGTGTTTCATTGGGGAAAGGCACATGAGGAGTCTTTTGACACTTTGAAGGACAAGCTCACACACGCACCATTGCTGCAACTTCCAAACTTTGATAAGACTTTTAAGCTAGAATGTGATGCTAATGGAGTTGACATTGGGGGTGTTTTGATGCATGATGGTAAACCCATTACTTATTTAGTGAAAAATTGCATGGCCCTGTTCTGAATTATTCCACGTATGATAAGGAATTATATGCATTTGTCTGTTCTTTAGAGACATGGCGTCATTATTTGTGGCCTAAAGAATTTGTTATTCATTCTGATCATGAATCGCTTAAGTATCTTCGCTCTCAACATAATCTGAATCGTAGGCATGCTAAATGGGTTGATTTTTTTTCTTATATTATCAAACAAAAGAAAGGGAAGGATAATATGATTGCTGATGTTTTGTCTAGACGATATACCTTGCTATCCCAACTTGATTGTCGGATTTTTGGGCTTCAATCAGTAAAAGAACAATATGCGCTTGATCCTGATTTTAAGGACGTGTTGCTGAATTGTAGAGAGGGACGTATATGGAATAAGTTTATAATCAATGATGGGTTTTTATTTAGAGCTAACCGCCTATGCATTTTAGTTGGCTCCGTTCGTCTTTTGTTGTTGCAGGAGGCGCATGGAGGCGGATTGATGGGACATTTTGGTGCTAAGAAGACGGAAGGAGATGCTGTCCACACATTTCTTTTGGCCAAGGATGAGGCAAGATGTAGAATGGTACGTGGCTCGGTGCGCCACATTTCAAAAAGCTAAGTCACGGTTGAACCCACATGGTTTGTATATGCCTCTACCTGTTTCTTCTACTCCTTGGGATAATATATCTATGGATTTTATGTTGGGTTTGCCAAGGACTAAGAGGGGGAGGGATAGTATTTTTGTGGTGGTTGATCGTTTTTCTAAGATGGCACATTTTATTCCTTGTCATAAGAGCGACGATGCTGTTCATATTGCTGACCTTTTCTTTTAAGAAATCGTTCGCTTGCATGGTATGCCTTCTACTATTGTTTTAGATCGCGATGCAAAATTTTTGAGTCATTTTTGGCGCACTTTGTGGAATAAATTGGGGACCAAGCTACTGTTTTCTACAACATGTCATCCTCAAACTGATGGGCAAACTGAGGTAGTGAATCGAACATTGTCCACCATGTTGAGAGCAATTTTGAAGCGCAATTTGAAGATGTGGGAAGAGTGTTTGCCGCATGTGGAGTTTGCATATAACAGGGCGGAACATTCTATCACCAAGGTAAGTCCCTTTCAGGTAGTGTATGGTTTTAACCCCCGCACTCCTATTGATCTTTTGCCTTTACCTACCACTGAAAGAACACATAGTGATGCTAGAGAGCGTGCTGATTTCATTCGTAAGTTGCACAAAACAACTAAAGCAAATATGGAAAGAATGAATGAAAAGTATAGAATTACTGGTAGTAAAGGTAGACAAGAAATTAAACTTGAACCGGGTGATTTGGTTTGGTTACATTTGAGAAAAGATAGATTTCCTGAGCTGCGTAAGTCTAAATTAATGCCAAGAGCAGGTAGTCCTTATAAAATAATTGAGAAAATAAATGATAATGCCCGGTCCAACATGATTCTGCCTTGGCCTTCAGGATCAGTCTGCCTTAAACTGGTCACCCAGGACGCATCCAGACTTCATTTTCGACGATCCACATATGGTTGCAAAGCTAATTTGATAAGGAAGCCAATCCAAGTGGTCTCACATCAAAATCTCTTCGGAATCAATGGGAATTGTCAAAACAAGTCAGCATCCAGAATCTATCTAGGTGCTGCGTCACCGTATCTGGTCCAATAGGCCGTGTATCGTCTTTGAGCCCGTTAGGGGGGCGCGTCCAGGGTAGGCGATGACCCTAAGACCTTTATAATCATACGCCGTCGCCATCATTAGGTTTTAGGTTTTGCTTAGATTAATTTGTCAAGAACAGTTTCGCCATTCATCGGTTTGTGAGACCCCAACTTTGTGAAATTAATCATTCATCTGCAATTTGGTTGTTTTCTTTCTTGTTCTTGCTTGTGTTCTTCATTGCACAGGCAGGGATTAGTCTTCTTAGCGAGGTCAACCGGATCCATGTCTTGGTTGATAACCAAAGGAGTTGTGGTGCTAAGATTGCAGGGTTCGATCTTTCGATCTGAAGCCGGATCGGTGTGTCATTCTCCGCCACAACAATAGTTACCTCTACCTGACGGAAGATTGGGATCCCCGTCCCCATTACCACCTATGCCATACTCATGAGGGCATATTAAGCTACTAAAACCAGCCCACTCTTTTATCCGATTCTTCTACAAAAATCACCAAACCTAGCTTTGTCAAACCACTTTTCAGACTTACGAAATTGACTAAGTCACGATTGGATTCGCGTCAAGTGCGATTCCCAAGCTATTAGGTATGCTAGCTAGTGAATTCATTTTTCGACCTCAAGTATTTCATCGTCATCTACAAAGTTTGTATTACAAACTTTATTAAAGTTCCGTATATGCGTTCTATAGCATTTTTGCTTAATAAAAATTGATTTAAAACCCTAAGTGATGTAACTTGACTATGAAATGTAACTTTCATTTCACGTTTCCGATAATCGTTTAAAGTTACAGAAATTGATCTACCCTTTATATTACATGCATTAACACATAACCATGATGCTCATGACATGTTTTTGCAAAAGATTTATAGTGTAACACCGAGGGGAAGAGGGGGAAGGGGAAGGGGAAGAGGATAGAATTATTGCCTCCCACTCATTTGGATCTCTCTCTCTCCACCCACACCTCTGATGTTGGGCTACTCCCTCCATCCCCAAATAAATCAATTCCTAAAATCCGTGCCGGTCAAACTTTTTTAAGTTTGACTAAATTTATAGAAAAGAGTAGCAGCATCTATGACATAAAATGAGCACCTTATGAAAATATATTCTATGATAAATCTAATGATACTAATTTGATACCATAAATCTTAACCATTTTTCTAGAATTTCGGTCAAAGTTTAAAAAGTTTCACTTAAGACAACTCTAGAAATCTATTTATTCAGGGACAGAGCAAGTAATAGCCAACATTAGGGGCCAATGTTGTTCTTAAAATACTTACCAAGCGAACTTGGAGATCTTGCCAAGCTTCGAGATCTTTATATTACCAAATGTATAAGATTGAAATGCATGCATTTGAATCTTATTTGGTTGAAGAACCTTTGCACACTAACCAAATTCAAAGTTGATGATGCTAAAGGTAAGGATATCGAAGAATTGCAACATATGAACTTGCTAAGAAACTCAACCAGCATCTTCTTTTAAGAGAAAGTCAAGTTTGTTATTAAAGCTAAAAGGGCAAAACTACACTTGAAGATTAAACTGACCATAGATTTTGTATTAAAATTTAATAGGATGTGGCCAGAGGATCGGACGAAGGAAAGATTTCAATAGCTTCAAACTCTAGTCTTACATGGCCATGATGTGCTCCTTTCCAATGAAGAAGTTAATCAGATGGTTTTATTTCACCATGTGAAAGTTTTGATATTGAACCTATTGTATTTTAGGAACTTCTTGGTAGAGATTTAGCTCTTGAAATCACTTCAAACATTAAATCTCATCAATTGTACACATTTGAAGCATGGTGGTGGCCAGTTGCTCCCTCCACAATTGAAGAAGCTAGAAGTGTTTAGTTGTCAAAGTCTCTTAAAGCTCCTAGATTTGCCTTCCTCACTTGAGTTGTTGGCAGTTAATTTCTGTTGCAATCTAAAGGTGATCCCAACAACTAGTGGTGAACTTGTCATCTTGGGGAGTATTCGCTACTTACTGTCGTGCCCCTCAAAGATCAAGCCAGGATTTCCACTAGAATCAAATGTGTAATACAAACTTCCCAATGCCCCTCACAAGCACGAATTGAGGGCGTCACTGGGCAACACCTAGCCAGCTAAGGTTCCAAGAACCCACGAGTAATAGAATGAAAATCAAATCACCAGCGGGTGCCACAAGTGCTCAAAAGATGAATCTTACTCCCGGAGTCAAAATCCATGAAGAGCTCACTCTAATCTCACTCATAAAGATGGGAATCTAAGCAAGAGTGAGAGAGTGTGGGAGTTTGAGAGAGAGAGCTTTTTGCTTGACCCAAGGTTGAAGAAGATGAAAAGTGAGCAAGGGAGAGTGAGAGAAAGTGGGTAGCCTCACCCAAATCCCCACAGCTACTCGCAATGACTGTTGGGGCGGTCAGATCTAAGCTGAACTAGAAATTCCAGGTAGGGCATGAAAATTTTCCAGGGAAGCCTAGAAATTCCACGTAGGGCACGAAAAAATTCCAAGCGGAGGTTCTCTGTCCAAACATGGTTGAGGGAGCAAAAGCAAATACAAAATAAGATGGCCTAGGGAATTTATAAAACATCTTTTGAGCACTTAGGACACCTATAATAAAATTTCGATCCTTCTTTATAGTACGGCATCCTATAACTCAAGTGAAGTTCAAACAAAATTGAAATTAATTGAAATGTGATGCCACATCTTTCTTTAAAGTAAAAATTGAGGGGTCACATGTTTCAATTGCACTTTTCACATTGATATTTAACTAAAAATCTCATGAAACATCATTAGCTCTTTATATGCATCGTCATCTATTTACCAAAACCCACAAATAGAATTTGATGCACTTACAAAACTACATGCGAAAAGTCTTAGCCCACGAGAAAACATAGAAATCAACTGAAAACATAGTTGCAGTATTAGATGACACTAGGCCGAGGCCTGGAAACAGTATTCAATGGCACCCAATTGAATAACTGCAACTTCCATTAACCTAAAAAGCCATCGATTACTTTGCAAATTCGTCATAACTTCATAGTGGGTTCGCGTATTTATCCTCTGATTCGTAAAGAGAAGGACCTATTTCAAAAAGGTTTTACAACTTCGTGTATTCATTCTCTAATAATTGTAAAAAGGGAGGTATAGAAAAAGTTTGTTGTTTTCAGCAACTGAAAATTTATAAAATTTGTTAAATAAAAGAAATAGTAAATAAAAAAGAAAAACACATCAAATCTAACATAACCTAAGTGTATCATTTCATTTTTCTTTCAAGAAAGATCATTACATTATCCTGGCTTGTTGACACAAAGAGAAATTACAAAAGAACTACATGACACTAAGGTTTACTCAATCTTAGTGATGGTGTTAAGAAATACCAATAGGCATTTTTGGCGCCGTTGCCAAGGATGGACTTAAAACCTCCACACTTGGTGATTGTGTTAAGAAATGCCATCAAGCATTTCTGGCGCCGTTATCGGGGATGGACTTAAAACCTCCACACTTGGTGACTACGTTAAGAAATGCCAACAGTAATGCGACAAGAAAAGACATAAACCAATAAAGGTGAACTAGACAAAATTGATAGTTGTTGTCTGTTGTCCTGATGCTTGTTGAGTTCTTGCTGCCAGGCCGTGTCCTCGGGAGCAGGAGTCGCCATTGGACCTATCCTTGTGGCCCTTCACCGTCCATCTCGCTCGAGGGTAGCCTCTTTGTCGACGAGGGGAGATCCATTTAGGTTCCCTACCCTGAACAACGGAGGAGTCGGGAACGATCAGATCCTTCGGCAGGCAAGAACATAACAAGACGACTGGTGCAGCCGCGTAGTTATGCGTGTAGACCGGCTTGTAGAGCCTTTGACCTGGCTTGACTTGGGGGTGCTGTCGGATGATTTTGCTTGACGGCCTGTTGGCTAATGGGGGTTCCCTTATCGTCGAGGGAGGGACGACAGCCCCTCTTACCCACGGTCGTCGGCCACCAGTTGTGAGTGTGCAGCTTGAGCCGAGAGTATCCCGAAGCAGGGTCGGTGCCCGAGTAGTCGGCCGCACTGCCCTGTTACCCTTTCTCGGCTATGGCAAAGGTCTTACCCTTTCGTCGACGGGGACCGCCCTAGTCTCGTCTGCTTGTCCAGTGACGATTCGGTATTGATGTCTGACGTACATGGGATGGCTTCATCGTCATCACCGTTAGAGTTCGAGTTCTCGAGTAGCTGGTCACAGCCATAGAGAAAACAGCGGAAGGCCTCCGGATCAATGAGTCCAGAGACATCGGTGTCGTCCCACCAATCTTGTTGATCGGGGGTGTCTTCAGCGTTGTCATGGTCCGTCAGTCCCTGCGGCTGGCGTTCCTCTGTGGGAGGTTCAGTGGGTTCCACCGCCGCCTACGAGAGTGTCTCGCCACGGGTTGTCGTTGTGCGCCCTGATCTTGTCGAAGATTGGGGGCGTCGCGGTGAGGTGTAGGTATGAGATCTAATGCGGAGTCGAGATCCGTGGTTTTGCTGATGTGAAAAGTGGGGACGACCTCACCTTCTCGTCCGTCTTCGATGAAAAGATGAGCGTAACGCTTCAGGTATACCGCGAGGACGTCCAGTCCGGTGTCCATAGCCTCCTCCAGCCCGGCGGCAAAAGCGCGGATCTGGAAGGACCGCTCTCCTTCTTCGGTTGGCTCGGGTTCCTGAAGGCATAGGTCCACGTACTGATCAGCCATGAAGTCGAGCTTGCCGAAGGTGATCCTCTTGCCCAGCTGCTCCCACTCCAGTTCACCGCCAATGTTGAAGATGACTCCCATCTAAAACACAAAATTAGTCTGAACGCAAAAGGCCCCAACCTGGCGCGCCAACTGTCGAATTGTTTTGCTCCAGCAATATCCATCAACATGATCTTGTAGACGGAATCAGATGGTACCACACGAAACACAGAGATTTATACTGGTTCGGGGCGTGGTACACGCTAATCCCTACTCTAGTGGTGCGGTAGCTCTTGTATTCGTATGCTCAGTTACAGGGGCTATTGCTCCTAGCTACGAGGTAGATGGAATTAGTGGAATATTGGATCCCGAGCCTAAGATCCCTACCCTCCTTTATATAGGCAGGAGAGGTAGGGTTATAGAGAGAGCGATCGAGCTAACAGATTGTTTTCTACTCAATCTATCCCAAATTGGAAGACGTTTGACTTTTTTACATCAAGTTTGATCACTCGTCTTATTCAAAAATTTATGTAAAATATCACTTCTTTCGTCGTGGTTTGATTTATTAATAAAAATTCTTCAAGAATGACTTAAATTTAACTATATTTGCACAAATTTTTTTGAACAAGACGAGTGGTCAAACTTGGGGCAAAAAAGTCAAACGTCTTACAATTTGGGATAGAGGGAGTAGTTTGTTACAACAAATTGATTCTTGTTATCGTCCAGATACGCCCGTCTTGGTTTGCCTTGATCCCTACGTTGGTTGATCGCGTCAGCCCTTGTGGGCCTCCTCCTCGACGGCTGCTGGGCCGATAGCTTGGTGGCAGTCATATATACGGACGGTGCAGGTACTCCTGGCCCATATCTCTGACAGGTTCTTTCGTTGACTATAAATATGCGACTCCCGTGCTCTAGGCCTGGACGCGAGAGCGCAGAATGAGATCGTTGAATTTAGCAAATGGGTTTTAGATGTTGGTGAGGGTAAGGTGGAGAGTGTGAGGAAAGGTGGTGAGACTGAGGGGTCATGGATTAAGATACCACGTGATCTATTACTCATGCCACGAGAGGACAAGGTTCCCTCCATGGTTAGTGCTGTGTACCCAGACTTGGCTATGAAATATTGACGCACACTACCTTCAGAGCCAGGCCATTCTGACACCAACTAATGAGGTTGAGGATACCATTAATTCAGATGTTGTCTCCCTGGTGCCCGGCGAGGAGTACCTAAGCTGTGATAAGATTGCAAAGTCCCCAGGAACCCATGATTCTTATGACCTCCTATACCCTATTGAGTTTTTTAATTCACTGAATGGTAATAATTTCCCACAACATCGTCTCCTCCTAAAGAAGGGTGTGCCAATAATGATGCTTAGAAACCTTGATCAGGCCGGTGGGCTCTGTAACGGGACACGGCTGATTGTTACCAATATAGGTGATATGTTAATAGAAGCTCAGATAATGACAGGCACACATGCTGGTTATGTTGTCCACATACCGAG
Organism: Miscanthus lutarioriparius; assembly: GCA_904845875.1. NCBI lineage: Eukaryota > Viridiplantae > Streptophyta > Magnoliopsida > Poales > Poaceae > Miscanthus > Miscanthus lutarioriparius. Next base: position 46,156,370 of record CAJGYO010000007.1, read on the forward strand.
ATTTTGCCTAACACTTAAGAATACAAGGTTACCATTTGTTCTAGAGAGGCGCCAGTTCCCAGTCAAAGTCTGCTATGCCATGACCATTAATAAGAGCCAAGGACAGACCCTGGCTCATGTCGGTGTCTATCTAAAAAATCCTGTTTTTAGCCATGGCCAGCTATATGTTATTATTTCCCGTGTCACTTCGAAGCGTGGCAATTGTACAGATGAAACACAGAACATTGAGTATCGAGAAATACCCATACTTAATTTTCCTGCTTCCTGTTGTGAGGTTCACCTTTTGAAACGGTCACACACTGTCTTTTGTTTCATTTTGGTACTTGCGTGTGTTCACCGAAGATAGCCCATCTAACGTGCTGTCCCATGTTTCCTGTGCTCTGTGCATTTCTGATCATTTTCCGGCGTGTCTTTTGGGGATGTGTTTTCTTCCTTTTGTATGTCACCATTCTGCCTGTGACCTATACTGGTTTCCTGGGAAACGCCAGGTTCGTTCCCTTCTTCTACACCACTATGCCTGGGTACCATGCTTACCAGTTGTTTCATTACCTCGTTGTTAATGCTGTTGTGTGCAGTTTGTTCCGATGGCTTTTGCTCTCTTGCCGACGCTGCGCCCTCGTGATTGGCGTGCAACCGTTTGTCGGAAGTGGGAGTACCATGGTGGCACGGATGATGGCCCGATCCAGCATGTTGATCTTGTGTTCGTTGATGAACAGGTTGACCTACCTACCTATTTAACTTGCTGCCTACCTGTGTAGTTGTTTGATTACTTTCTCCTTCGCATGATATGTGTTTCCTTGACATGACATCTTATCTGTTTTGGGGAACAGGGCAACAGGATGTATGGTGAGATCCCAGCACAGGAGGTGGACACAAAAAGTCCCCTCATAGAGGAGGGTGGTATCTATGTGATAAGTCGTTTCAGGGTCTCCAATGCAAAGTCAGGTTACAGGCCTGTTGATGCCCGCTACATGATTGAGTTCACGCTACACACAACAGTTTCCCCTGCAAGAAATCACATGCCTCACTTTCCAAGGTATGTGTCGGTGTTTCGAGCAAACACCAACGAATAAATTTGTATTATTGCGCGTCTGGCTCGGATGGTGTGCTAAGAGGACACGAGGTTTATATTGGTTCGGGCAGAATGTCCCTACGTCCAATTCGTTGCTGTTGCTCGTATTACTAGCACTGAAAAGTTTGTAGTAGGGGATTACAAACTGGGGAGAGAGGGAGGAGCTCCCAAGTCTCTGTGGTTCGATTGCTCGATGTTTCTACTGCTCGATCTATCGGTCGATCGATCTCTTTGCGTCCTCCTGCGCGTGAACCGATACCCCTTAGATCATGGGACGGCGTCGCATCGTGGTCTTTCCCTTTTATAGGCCAAGTCAAAAGCAGGGGTTACTTCCATCACAGGAAAGAGAGAAAAGAAAGAGAAATAAGGCTCCGGGGTTGTGCCGCCCTCCTGGCGTTAGCGGTGGTGCGGGGGTCGACAATGCTGACCCTGTAGATCATCATGGTGGCGTGGCGCGTCGCATCGTGGTCCTGTTAGCCGCTCCGCGGCGTGCGCCTCGTTCTTCGTCAGTGGTTGCGGCGGCGTCGGCGCGCCATTCTTATCTTCCATCACATCGAGGAAGGCGAGGCGGAAAGCGGACGGAATCGTCAAAGGGTCCCTGACATAGGTCCTCTCGTGGGGGATTGGCTCGGTTTGTCCCACCCTGGTCATAGCCCACGCCTTGGGGTCGGATGAGGCGAAAATGTCGATCAAGCCCATGCCTTGGGGTCGATGAGGCAAAACCTTGGACGGTGGAGCCGGCGAGCAAAAACCTCAGGATGGCGCACAGGCGTAAACCTTCCTGGGGGTCTGACGAGGCGAAAACCACATCCTCGAATCGAGCGAGGCGTGACCCGGCCCCTGGGGATGGGCGGCGTGGCGGCGTGGAGTCTCAAGATGGCGATTGTGTCATAACCATCGGATGAGGTGTCGTGATGCTCATTAATCCTTTGACTCGGATATCCGGGTATACATATCCGAGATGTGCTGAGCCTTTGGGCGTGAGACACTCCTACAAAGGCTTTTTGTAGTGGTGCCGTGGAAGCGGTTGGGTCCCCACCGGAGGTGACTTGTCGGTCTCACCATCGCTTTTGTCTCGATATACCCCGGGTACCACAAATCCGCCGCCCCGAGGTGGCTTTGGCCCGTAAGGCGTGACATCAAGATTACAAGGTACTAGATATTGTAATAGTACCAAATTGGAATCCGAGTATATAAGGAGAGACAAGGGTCCCCTAGAGGACAGATCCATAGAGATGAGCCCTCCTCGTGGGACGTAGGATGAGTCATAGCCCACGCCTTGGGGTTGGATGAGGCGACGAAACGATAATCTACACTGCTGTCCCTCGAGGTCGGGCCCATGCCTTGGGGTCGGACGAGGCAAAAACCTCATCCTCGGAGTCGGAGCCCGCGCCTTGGGGTCAAAATCGGATGAGGCGCGAAACCTTCCTTGTTGGGATTCGTGGCAAGCAAGTTTTGACGACGTGGCGGAAACCCCGGTCCTCGGAATCGCACACACGCAGGCGTGCCCCCGGCGACAGGGGATGGATCTAGGCGCGTGCTTTGGCCTCCGGGGGGTCGACGAGGCCGCGATTCGTGTGTGTGGCCTTAACCATCGGATGAGGTGTCGTGATGCTCATTAATCCTTTGACTCGGATATCCGGGCATATGGGGAAGGAATCGCGTGTTAATGAAGCGGATCCCTTCGTGACGCGAGCCTTTGGACATCGACCACGGTGAGACACTCCTACAAAGGCTTTTCGAGCAACTCCGACCACTGACTTTGTTGACCACCTCCCGGCCATTGTGACCCGTGGACCACGCGACCACGTCGTTATTGGAACTTTGGCATCCACCTCGACCACAAGACTTCGTCGCAATGATGATCGCTGCGAAGCGGGTGGTGAATTGTCGACCATTGTCATCGACGGTCGAAAAGCTCGAGGATCGGACAACTTCATCGCGACACGTCAAGTCATCTTCGAACATCGTAACACGCCGACTATGTCGTCAATAAAGCTAAGTATTATTTTAATGATTTCTTGATCATCATACACCTCCGACGACCACCCTTAGGTGCGCGCGTCGAATTTTCTCCATACATATAATCCAAAACATGTATAAGTTTTTACAGCGGTTCGCCGGTCCGGTCGGGGTCTCGGCTTCTTCTTGCATGAGATCGCCCTCGCGCTCCGGGTAGTCGCGTCCATTTGCACTAGACCTCGCGCCACGAGATGTTGGTCGAGCCATGGCGCATTCTCGAGTGAGTTTCCATCTGCCACGGAGGGCTAAAACAACTAATGTTATTTTTGAATATTACACCAAGTATAATTCATCACCAACCGAACACCAAGCGTTTACTTCACCGCTCTTTGCGGACTTGTTCGAGTGGAGCCCATCGCATCCCCTTTGTGGGGCTTTCCTTGCTTTGGAGGGAGCACGGTTCGAGATCACCGGACTTGTTCGAGTGTGACTCTAGATTCTTGGTGGGGGCCGGTCCATATAGTTCTCTAGATTCCGTCCATATAGTTCTCGGATCCGTTCGATCGTTCTTCGAGGAAAAAACATGGACCTTGCATCATCCAAGACTCAAAACGAGGGTCGGGACACCCGTGGCGCTTCGCGCGCCTCAGGTATTGGCCGCTAGCGGGCCCATCCTTAACCTCCCCTCACTCTAGAGTGCCCTAGAGCGGCCGTGAACCCACTTGTGGGCCAACCTTCGAACTCCTGGGCGTTAATGGGCCATGGGAGCATTTTTAGCTCAGTATCCCTCTTACCTGCGGTGGCCCATAGCCTTTGAAGGTGAACCGTCGCCCGGCTGATCCTTTGCGGGGAAGATTTGGATAGGCATGCGCTCGTATCTCGAGGTAGCAATGCGACTAATGCAGCGTGGAACAATGAGGGCACGACCCCTAAAGGAAATGGATCCGGTGAGGTGTGGGGCGCGTTAATTTAGGTGGATGGGTCGCCCCTCACCTGTTCCACCCTTACCTTATAAACGGAACCGTTTCTCCCTAGCCTCTGTATGCTCAGCCGCATCATTGCCCCTCCAGTCTTTCTGCCTTTTGCTCTCGAGTTCCGGCCTTCATTCCCCTATTTCCGCTTCGCCGCTGGCGAAGTTCTCGCTCTCCAGCCCTACGCCACTGCCGGATCTTCTGCATCGTCATCCCTGTTCCTCGATGGAGCCATGGCTTTGCTCTGACGTTCTCCACGCACGCATGGAGGGTCTAGTTAAGAAGGGCCTTCTCCGCACAAGGACCGCGGCGATGGAGTGGATCATACCTGGTGGCGAGGATGAGCTGTCGCCGCCTGACGGCTACGTCGTCTCCTTCGACCCCTTCCACGAGCGTGGGTTCATGACTCCTCCCCAACGATTCCTCCGAGGGCTGCTGCACTACTACGGGCTCGAGCTACAACATCTGAATTCCAATGGGATTCAGCACATCTTGGCCTTCATCACGTTGTGCGAGGGGTATCTAGGGATCGAGCCCCACTTTGAGCTATGGAAGTACTTCTTCGCTGTTGAGCTATAGAAGAAGAAGAGGAAGAAGCTAGACCTGGCAGTGCTGATAGGATGTGCGAGCATCCGCCTTCGAGGCAACCGGTCGTCGGAGTACATGTCCATCCCACTGTTGAAGTCCAACAAGGGGTGGCACAAGCTCTGGTTCTACCTGAGGAACGACGACGCCCCCCTGCCGATCTTCACCGGCCGCCTGATCGAGGAGGCACTAGAAGTGTGGAGGTACGAGCCTATCGCAAAGGAGCAGAAGAGGCTTGGCGACCTTCTCAAAGCCATCGTGACTTTGAAGGGCCACGATCTTCGTGGGACCAGCGTCGTCGGAGCATACCACGTCAGGAGGCTAGCGTCGCTGATGGCGCGTGCCCTTCTGATGTACAAGATGACGCCGGATTCCTTGCCCGAAGGGACGGTGATGGTAGTCGGTGAGGCCCTCAGCATCGGCGAAACGTCACAACGCATCAAGGAGGCGATGGAGTGCCCGGCGGATCTGCCGGTGGATCTCGCCCCGGTGTACCCAGTCCGGGGCATCCCGCGATGCGGCCGGACGTGGGTTTCAGCGAACTGGTAAGTCTTCTTCGAGTTTCTTTCCTTGGCCGACCCTCCTCTGTTCTCAGATTCTAAGCACCAGAATTTGTAGCCCGGCTTCTTCGCCCGTGAGTCCGACCCACCATTGCTAGAGGATGCGGCTAGGAGGGCGGCGAACCACACCACGGCTGAGGCAGTGTAGGCGAAGAAGGAGCGAAAGAAGGCAAAGAAGGAGCGAGCGAGGCTGCAGCATGGAAAGCACCGGCAAGGCTCGGAGGAGAGCTATGATGACGAGGAGGAGGAAGAGGAGGAAGTGGAGGAGGAGGAGGAGGAGGAGTCCAACCCCAACATCTAATGGGGTGCGCTTGCGGGCAAGGATGAGCAGGCCGACGTAGGGTAGGCCAGCCTAACCCCGATTCCGTAGCACGCCTCGGCGCAAACTGAAGAGGTTGTGCCTCCAAGATCGGTGGGGGAGGACGCGCCCTCGAGGTCGGAGGAGCAAGTCCACCCCGCTCTGACCGACCGCACCGGGGGATCGAAGCGGCCAATTGCCGACGTGGTAGAGTCGGAGTCGAGCAACCAACCCCCAAAGCATTCTTGGATAATGGCGTCGAGGTGAGTTAATGACTTCATCGCCCTTTCGTTGCGTTCTTGGATTTCGTCGTGTGACGTTGGTGCTTTCCGCAGGACCGGCCCTAGCAACCGCCTGGAGTTGGCGCCGCAGAAGATTCTGGCACGTCGGCTAATCCCCCAGGAGCCGACTGGCGTGGTGTCAGGGGCACGCCATGATGGCGCCGAGGCGGACACGACGACGCCTGAGGAAGCGAGGGTGGTGGATGCGATGATTGTGCCTTAGGTGGCGCTCGTGCAATTGGCGCCCGCGCCAGTCGACGCGCCCGAGGTGGGGCAGACAAGAGGAGGCACGACCGAGGCATCCCCTATGGATGCGGCGATGGCTCGGACTTCGGAGCTCGAGCTGCCAGCCTCCTCGGCCATCGGAGGGTCCGCTCCCAAGGGTGCGCCGGTGACAGATGAGGTACCGTCGGCTCCCGTTTGGCCGACGCCGACGGTTGCGATGGCCGACCCCTTGGTTGGGGCTAGGCCCTTCCGGTCCCTTGTTCGGCCGGGCGACGATCCGCTCGTGTGGGGAAGAAACCGGCTCCATTGGGCCAGGCGATTGGACCCGAACCACTCGGTGATCACCCTCGATGACCCGATGAAGGAGAAGGACTGGACGAGCGTGCGCTCGGGACTTGACTCCGCAATCCGCTCTCTGACCGACGCATTGAGGGTGTTGAAGGATGACGTCACCCTGGCCGGCTAGGTTTGTCGTGTCTTCACGTATTCTACTTTCAAGCCCTGTTTATATAATTCTAACCTGATTTTTCCGCAGTCCCTTGAGATGCACAGCTAGGAGAAGTCCCTATTCCTCCATCATGAGAGGGAGGTCTGGGGGCTTGCTGCCGAAGTGCCGCGGCTGCAGGAGGAGGTGGCGAGCCTCCAGACCAAGGAACGGGAAGCCCATCAACATGCTGACGAGGCCGAGGACAAGCTCAAGGCTGTGGTCACCAAGGCCGGGAAAGATGCTGCGGAGCTTGGACGACTCCGCCCGGAACTCAACATTTCCCGTCAAGAGAGCGCCGACGCTCGGCGTGCGCTCAAAAACGAGCAGAAGTTGAAGGAAGAAGCCAAGGGCCTGGCGGCCGCCTTGGCAGGGGATATTGGCGTGCTCTAGAGGGAGAAGACGGTCCTCGAGGAGCAAGTGAAAGGTGAGGCTCTGGTTACCTTTTTGCTTGACGTTCGTAGTTGATTTTCTGACACTCTTTGATGTTCGGCTTGGGCAGTCCTACAGGGGCAACTCTCCGAGGTGTGGGGTCAGCTCCAGTCGGAGAGCGACGACCATGACACCTTGTGCGCTACCATCGGGTTGGTCTTCAATGACCTTGGGGTTGCCCCAGCCGTGGAGATGAGCTCGCTCGCAGTCCGGGTTGCCCAGATGCCGGATCGGGCACGTGCACTCGCAAGGGAGGCCCTGTACATCAGCATCCATCACGCGTTCGCCATCGCCCACTCCCACTACATCAACATCGACCTACCGGTGATCAGTCAGGGCTTTGCGCCTGGCTACACTGACGCCGAGCTAGACGAAATTGAGAAGGAAGCGGCTCCCTCGGCGCAGGACCTAGCGGAGAAGGTCGGTGAAGAAATCCTGCCAAGGGATGTTTAGTTAGATAGCTGAGTTCGGCGTCGGTCTTTTTGTAAAGACTTTTATTATGGTTGGAAACGTTGTTTGGCCTTTCTTTATATATATATAAATATAAAGTTTGTTGTGATCCGATCCTTGTTTTATGTTAAGGCACTAGAAACTTAAGTTGCGAGCGACTAAGTAATGATCACGGTGGTGAGCAAGCGATGCCGTAGCCATCGGGGCATAGGCTTTTTGCAGCCATACCAGTTTTACTCATCGTTAGTTTTCGACAACTCTTATTTCTAGGTCTTGTCATAAAAAAGAAGGGTCGGATGAGAAAATGTTCCTAAGTATATGTACTCCTATATAAAGTTTGTTGCGATCCGACCCTTGCTTTATGTTAAGGCATTAGAAACTTAAGTTGCGAGCGACTAAGTAATGATCACGCTGGTGAGCAAGCGATGCTGTAGCCGCTGGGGCGTAGGCTTTTTGTACTCCGACCAGTTTTACTCATCGTCAGCTTTCGGCAACTCTTATTTCTAGGTCTTGTCATAAAAAAGAAGGGTCGGATAGAAAAAATGTTTCTGAGTATATGTACTCCTATCAGCCCCCGAGTAAAACCCGACCCCAGGTAGTTGCCGGGGTCGGGTGTTACTGAAGACCGATCAAATCAGAAGTGAATCCGATAGGAGGTAACATTTTTCGGTTTTTGCATAAACATTACTTAGTTTGATAAGCATATTAGAAGCTTTGGAACGGGAAGACTAAGGGTAAAAGAGACGTAGTTGCTTGATGTTCCAGGCATTGGTGATGGCTTTGCCATCATCAGTCTTGAGCTTGTAGGTGTCGGGTCAAAGTACTTCTACGATGATGTACGGTCCTTCCCACGGCGTCGAAAGCTTGTGGCGATTTTTGTTGCTCTGGATGCAGCGAAGGACTAAATCGCCTATGCCGAAGGCGCGACCCCGCACGCGTCGGCTATGGTACCATCATAGCGCCTGCTGGTATTTGGTCAAACGGAGTAGGGCGATGTCGCATGCTTCGTCAAGCAGGTCCATGGCGTCTTCCAAAGATGTTTTGTTTCCCTGCTCGTTGTAGGCCTTGACCCTTGGCGCTCCGTAGTCGAGGTCGTTGGGGAGGATGGCTTCGGAGTCGTAGACCATGAAAAACGGCGCGTAACCGGTTGCCCGGCTGCTGGACGTCCTTAGGCTCTAGAGTACCGAGGGGAGCTCCGTGACCCATCGTTCGTCGGCTTTGTTGAGCCGGTTGAAGATCCTAGGCTTGAGGCCTTGGAGGATCATGTCGTTTGCATGCTCGACCTACCCATTCGTGCAGGGGTGCGCTACGGCAGCCCAATCAACGCGGATGTGGTGGTCATCACAGAATCGGAGGAATTTCTTCCCCGTGAACTGTGTGCCGTTGTCGGTTATGATGGAGTTTGGGACCCCGAATCGGTGGACGATGTCCATGAAGAACAATACGGCCTACTCAGATTTGATCACGGTGATCGGCCGAGCCTCTATCCACTTTGTGAACTTGTCCATGGCGACAAGTAAGTGCGTAAAGCCCCCGGGCGCCCTCCTGAGGGGCCCTACCAGGTCGAGCCCCCAGACCACGAACGGCCACGTGATGGGAATCGTCTGGAGCGCTTGGGCCGGCAGGTGAGTTTGCCGAGCGTAGTACTGGCATCCTTTGCAGGTGCGTTCGACCTGCTCAGCGTCGGCCACCGCGGTTGGCTAGTAGAAACCTTGCCGGAATGCATTTCCGACCAAGGTTCTACCCCTGCTCGGTGGGGATGCAACGCTGCAGTATTTCGGTGTGGATGCGCTTGTAGAGCTCCCCTTTGATGACGACGAAGGACTTGGTGTGACGCGCGAGCCATCGGGCCTCCGTCTTGTCGGCAGGGAGCACCTCGTGGAGGAGGTAATCGAGATAAGGTGTTCTCCAGTCGGTCGGAGGGTCGGGCTGTGCCACTAGGTCTTTGACGAGTTCCATGACCTCGATGTCGGATGGAACTATGGGTCGGTCAGCCCCAGAGCCCAGAACTAGCGGCTCATTGTCGGTCTGTTCTGGTTCCTCATATCGGACCGAGGGCTTGTCCAGGTCGCTAGCGAAGATGCCGGTGGGGGCCGGCTCTCGGCTCGATGCCATCTTTGCTAACGTGTCGGCTGCTTCGTTGAGCCGCCTCAGAATATGGTTGAGCTCGAGGCCGTCGAACTTGTCCTCCAACTGTCGGACCTCATGACAATACTCAGCCATCTTGTCGTTGTGGCAACTTGACTCCTTCATGACTTGGTCGATGACCAGTTGCGAGTCGCCTCGGACGTCAAGCTATCGGATGCCCAACTCAATGGCGATGCGCAAGCCGTTGACGAGTGCCTCGTACTCAGCCACATTATTTGAAACCGGGAAGTGGATGCGAATTGCGTACCTCATGCGCACCCCGAGGGGGGGAAACGAAAACCAGCCCGACCCCGGCGCCCTTCTTCATCAGTGATCCATCGAAGTACATCGTCAAGTACTCCTGATCGACGGCCGCCGGTGGCATCTGGATCATTACTAAAAACACATGCTATACAGATAACAAGATAGGATCCTCAGTGGTTCAGTATACTTCCAGTTCATGGTTGCACATTGGCCGCCTCGTCTGGGCGCTGCTGGACAACGGCTGCCGCATGTGGGCACGGCCAAGCGCCACACGCCCCTGCAAGGAACCGGCTTCCCTGCCTTGCCCCATCTTCAACCAAACCTGGATGGGAGAAGACGGGAGGGCACTACTATGGCAGGTGGAGCTAGGAACACGGCAAACATCCAGAAAATTGGCGCGAGGAGGGGAGGACGAGCGCGGGAGGAAGATTGGGAGCGCGCCCTCGTCTTGCACATACGAGGGGCGCGGGTTCAATTTTCCAGAGCGACCAAATCTTGGGGAAGGTCTGGAGAGCTATTGAACCGATGATTTTCTTCTAATCACGTAAATTTTAGTTTTGGGAGTATTATTAGTTTTCTCTTAGAGATGCTCTGAAGTCCTAACGTGGGCAGCTTAAAGCTATGGAGGTTGCTGACAAAATTGCGTTGCGCCAACACTGACAAGCAGTGAAGTCAAAAAAAAAACTGACAAGCAGTGACGACGCGACCCCGACCGTAGCTAGTACTACAATGAATCTACTCCTAGCTTCTTGTGGGTTCGTCCGAGCCGAAACAGTTTATGTGACGTGCGGAATGGGTCTCGTGGTTTTTGTTCGTGTTCTGCCCGTGCGTGCAGTGCAGGGGTATATATGATATGATGACCACAAGTACGAGATCGATCGAGATCGACCGGTCGTCCGTTCCCGGCTGGCATGATGGTAACGGCCGGGCCGGATCTGATTTGCTTGCAGAATCCTCTTGAATGCAACGCGATGCATCATCATCGTTTGCTACCCATAGTCGCATAGGGCTGAATTGTATTGTAGCGACAGACCGATATTCAATACTGTATAATTTATTTCGGGGAGCCGTTTTGCGTACCTCACGTGCATGACTGAAATCTTGCATTGATTACATTTTGGCACCCTCTCTGTTTCAAAATATATGATGGTTAGGACTAATCAACTAGCTTGTCCTAAATTAAATGTCATATATTCAAAAACTGTGCGAGTACAAGATTATTGTCTCGTGCTCATTACATGTGCAAACTGTGTGAACTTGTAAACATAAACGCTGGTCCTTTGTGCTGTCAAAATACATAGAATACGGTCTTAGAACGATGATCGTCAATACAAATTTACTATTGAAAATGGTATATACTGAGGGACCCACCATCAAACTGTTACTAAAAATAAAAAAATGAATATAAAGAGTGAGAAAGTCTTCAAACGCTTTCTTTTTACTCCTAACTAGCGAACATGACTACGTGTTGCAATAGGTCGTTAACCTATTGTGTAGTCCTAAGGCCCATAATTAGCTAGCTATCTTGTTGGATTTGATTGGGCTTGCCTAATCTTACTTTAACTAAAACCTAAGGTGCTTAAAAAATGCTAGCTGCAACAAAAAAAAAATCTTGTATGAGAAATTCACTGAAGAGATTGACTTTGCTTAAGTAGGTGGCCATTCCCTATATCAATTGTGGGGTTAGAAAATATGAAAGGCTAGACATACATGTGTGTGCCAAGTGACGACACACATGGGCTCGGACTTGGACAGCTAGGCCCCAACATGTGTGGTGTGATGCTAGTAAGGTTTTACAACTCTAAACTAAATGAGAAACGACAAACCAAGGGATAGAAGAGAGGTGAGAGCAAGAAGGATTGAATAAGTGGCAGAAGAAAAGTGATGTGAGTGAGGGTTTGATGGACCGAGAAGCGGAGGAAGAAATTTTCATACTTTACTATTAGGTATATATAGATATCAATTTATCTTACGGATGCTACAAAATCAAAGTGCATGCATCTCAAAAGCACCGAAAACCCAATATTTTGATACAACTTTTTTAGGATAAAGATACATATGGCCTGAATAATTATCGGCCCAAACTCGTGAAAATACATCTTCTTATTTTAATTGGACGCGGGGAATATTGTCTTAGAAGAACATTGACCATCAGCATAAATGAATTGCTGAGGACTTGCTTGGGTCTTGAACTAGTTTCTAGCTAGTCTAATTAATAAAGTTTAGGTGATTAAAGTTTAGATGACTAAAGTTTGATCATGTGTTCTTTGCATACATGGATTACTAAGAGAGACTAGCAACTAATTGGACTGGACTGAACATTAGTGCATCCATTTATTAGATACTCTAGTACTATCTTTAGTCACTTACCATCAACATATATTTGAATTTTATTACAATACAATAATCTTTTAATGCCATAAATCAGGTCAAAGGTGTGATAATGAAGGGGGTGGGAGCTTGAATACCCAAACTGATGAAGTGCATGCTCCGTCGGAGTATTAACACCAAGTATTCAAGTGGTGTAGCAGAAGAGTTCAGTGCTACATCGGCTATACACCAGGTAGCTCCCCTTGACTAGGGGCACAAAGCATCAAGCACATATAGTTTAGTACCGGCATGCACAGCTCAGTAGTACACGGCTTGACCATGCATTGGAGCTGCTCGTTCGGCATCATGGCGCCTTTATATAATTGCTGGTCTAGGATCTGCTCCATGATAATTCTTCCTGCATGATGTCTGACACGGGCCTCATGCATGCACGCTGATTTTTCTCGATCGCTCGTTCGAGCTGGTGCTGCCAACGCAATCCAATGCAATGCATGCAGGACGAAGACGACGATCCATCGAAAAAAGTTTTCCACGGAACAAATCGATGCACCGCATTGACCACCCTGCGCCATCTTGAGGGCGGCCGGGCACGTACTATGGCAGCTGCAGCAACAGCAGCTGCTTCTTCTTCTTCTCCTTCCTTTTGCAGCTGGACCATTAAAACTTTCTGCCCATGCACTTCATTGCACCCTCATCATGCCTCTCGAGAAACAATGCAGCTCATTAGTGTTCTGCCTGCCCTAATATTTGCAGGCGCTCCCCCCTCTCTCTCTTTCTGAAAAAGGGATTATATATTCCTTTTGCCGGAGCTCCTTAACTGCGAGTATGCAGTAGTACTATGCATACAGTTACAGTGCATGAAAATATCAAGGTGCTACTACTAACAATTACTACTAAAAATTAAGAAATGCGGATTAGAACTGAACATGCATGAGTCTATGGAGCTTTGACCAAGCATGAAAACAGCTGAGCCCCCTGCTGCAGCTTGCTGACGGAGCATGAATGCACGAAGCTACTCGCTGTAGCTGATGATGATCTCTAATGGGCTAATGGCTAGGACCATGCATGCATGATGCACTTGCACAGAGCACCAAGTATTGTATTGTAATAAAATTCAAATATATGTTGCTTCTGCACTGTTGCATCATAGCCGCGTCGACTCGACCATAGCTATACAGATATCCCTTCCGCTTTCTGCTGCTCATCCCCAAAGCGAAAAAAGGGCAACGAGGAAGAATCCAACACCCGCCGAATCGAGTAACAAGGCCTTTCGATTTCCGCTGCTCGCGATCGAGTGCCCGCCTGCCGGCCGTGGTAGACTGGTAGGCCAGCAGTATCCCAGCCAGCCACTGCCAGCGGGCAGCGGCACCGTCACCGAGAAAGCTCTGCTCCGGACCTCCGGTAGGCGGTAGTGGCTACCACCTGCAGCGAAGCGATAGCGTGCATCGGCCCATCGGTGGTTCGGATCTGCAAAGACATGGACCGATGGCGTTGGCGAAGAAGCAATCACTACGTACTAGGGCTACCACTAACAGCGTACAATGATGGCCTAGCTTTTAATCCGTAATCATGTTTGCGCTCCCTCTGGAGATTGCAGAGCTGCTTCTCCACTGTAGGAGTATGTCGATGGCTCTATGTCATGCTCATGCCTGCAAACCTGCAGCAATAGGAGCCTACAGATGCGCGATGATGCAATGCACGACCTGTCGTCACAGTCTCACTAGTGTTTGTTTGGGGTCAAGATTGCAGTGTGTGTTCTGCCAGGGCCTTTCTAGGGGGGAAAACAGGGGAAGGGCCTCACTAGCGAAATATGTAGCCTGGTCAGGAATTCAAAGATCAAGATCCTCTCTATTTTTTGTAAACAAAAAATGATTTTGAACCGTGGTTCAGCCGTTGAGGTCAAGGTTTCATTCATGATCCACGGTCAAATCTTCAGGTCAAGATCGCAATCCGGGTCGGATCTCGGCCTGTAACAAAGAGGCCAGAGTTTTATGCCTCTTCATTACTAGTAGTAGTACGTAGTAGCTAGCAACTACTGTTAGGGAAAATGTACCTAAAAAATATACTCCGTAATGATTTCCCATAACCTATCAAAATAAATAAATAATAAATCAGTGAAAAAAATACCATGTGAGATGGGAGTAGAAAATTCAAAATTCTGAGAAGTAGTTCGGTCGGATTCGACGGTGTTGATCATCAGTTCATCATGTTGTATGAAGGGAGGCTAAAGCAGCAATGACTGGCTGAAAAGATGAGAAGGGGATCATCAGGGGTGGCAAGAAAGAAGCAGGGCACAAGACAACACAGGGATGCGATGATGAGCCATGACCCGGGAAGAGCCATCATTACGAATCTTGGGCCGGCTAAGGCCCATAATCATCATCATCATTTGGAGCCCTGTCTGCCGCTACCTCCTCTTTTTCCTTTATCCCCATTTTGCCCTCTTATGCACTTGATTTACTGCCCATTTTTGGACCCGAAATTCCTAACATCTCCGAGAGGCTGAACCGTTTTAGGATTGATATAGTCAATATAAAAAACTCGTTGTCAATATGCATATTGGTGACTACTGGAAAAATCTCTTCATTTTTCTTTTAATCAATTTACACTTGACTTGATTTGTCCTTTTATCATGTAGTATACTTGGCATGGATTATGACCACTGTCAAATACTGCTATAGCATTTAGCGAAGAGTTTCCCTCAACGCAATAGCTCACTATACCGCTGCTATAGGCTCATAGCCTGCTACTTAGTACAATCATGTTGTGGCAGCAGCTAGCGGGCTGCCTGCGTGAAAGTGCATATGTCACCCTAGTGAATTTTGGTGAGTTAATGACAATCAATTTAGGGACTAATGATGTGTAATGAGCTTTATGAACAACGTGGAAAGCAAATGGATGACTATTGATGTTAATGATCCCTCAAGATGAAAAAGAATGACGATATGTACTCAAGAATGTGTTTTATTCACTTTATCTTTTGAATTTGTGTTTAGGAAACGTCATACTATAAAGAGGGGCGTAACTTTGGAGTGAAGAAAATTCAGGATGTATTGGCTAGCCATTTCTTTTGGTTGAAGATGAGGCGCGATGTTGAGTGTCATGTGTCTTATTATACCACTTGCAACAAAGCTTGTCTTGCTTGAATCCACATAGTTTATATGTCATTTATATGCCTCTTCCTGTTCATAGTGTTCCCTAGGAGGATATTTCTGTGAGCTTTGTTTTAGGGTTACCTAGAACAAAGAGGGGGAGGAATAGTATATTTATGGTTGTGGATCGTTTTTCTAAAATAGCGCACATCATACCCCGTCACAAGAGTGATGATGATACACACATAGCTGATTCATTTTTCAAGGAAGTTATGCGTCTACATGGATTGCCCAATACTATTGTTTCTTATCGTGAAGGCAAATTTCTGAGTCATTTTTGGAGGACATTATGGAATAAATCGGGGACCAAGCTACTATTTTCTAATATCATCCCTAAATGATGGTCAAATAGAGGTTGTTAATCACACTTTATCTACTTTGTTGCGGGCTTTTCTAAATAATAATTTGAAATCATGTAAAGATTATCGACCTCATATTGAGTTCACTTGTAACAGATCCATTCACTCCATCACCAAGGTAAGTCCATTTCAAGTGGTGTATGGCTTCAACCCGCATGCTCCTATTGATTTACTACCTGACCTCCTTTTGAAACAATGAACATGGTGCTGCACAACATGCTAAATTTATTTTGAAGATGCATGAGACAACTAAGGCCTTGTTTATTTGAGCTTTTGGCAAATCTTAGGCAACTAGCTTTTTGACCTTACAAAAGCCAAAAATCTCACGGAATCCAAAAGCCAGAGGCTCCATATAATGAGCTTCTAGGCTTTTGGCTTATGTGAGCTTTTTGGCTTTTAGAAGGTGCAAAAGTGGAGGTCCAAAAGCTCCTAGAAAGCCCAAACAAACAGGCCCTAAGAGTAATATTGAATCCATGACGGAGAAATGTAGAGCTAGCTTATGGTAGCTAGGGTAGAAATCAATTAACTTTTGAACCTAGTGATCTTGTTTGGTTATATTTGCATAAAGATCATTTTCCAAACTTGAGAAAATCTAAACTCATGCCTCTAGCTAATGATCATTTTAAGGTACTTGATGAGAAGATTAATAATAACACATATAAACTTGAGTTGCCTGCAACTTTTGGGGTTAGTCCCACCTTTACCATTTTAGATTTGAGGC
Source organism: Miscanthus lutarioriparius (assembly GCA_904845875.1). Taxonomy (NCBI): domain Eukaryota; kingdom Viridiplantae; phylum Streptophyta; class Magnoliopsida; order Poales; family Poaceae; genus Miscanthus; species Miscanthus lutarioriparius. The sequence goes on from CAJGYO010000007.1 coordinate 46,172,644, forward strand.
TTTATGTAGGTGAGGAAGATGAACTTGCACTGAGAACATCCCTACCCTAGGCACTCAACCATTACAGGGACCAATTATACGAGCTCATGCATGTCACTTAAGTCATAAGGTGAATTCTTTACTCTCACTTTATATTGATTCTAAGGATTTTATGCTACTAAATTATTGTGATATTTTGATCCTAAGGAATATGAGAGTGGCGCCTATGGACGAGTCAAGCCGTGTGGATCTTCAACCAATTTCAATTCAGGGTTAGAGTTTGGTTTGGATTTAGCAAACAATCTTGCACTAGATCAGCGATAACTCCCTCACACGAAGTCCAATTAAGACGTCATTGGATGCGTCAAAAAGCTAACGAAGATAGCTTTGTTTTGGTTCTAGTCCTAGGTGCAAATTCGACGTAGAACATTTTGTATCATTAGCATAATGTGTTGTGTCAGGGTTTGTAACAAGTCGGGCCTTATAAGCGTGTTCGGGTCCAAGCCACGTGGGTGCCCCGCTGGACGCCCACAACGCAAGGACGTCCTCTTTTATGCCTAGCTGCTGCCATCGAGTTTGTTTTGGGTTTTGTTGAGTTCTATTTTTTTCATTGTGAAGCAGACATTCTTCATAATACTTGTGACACTGAGTTCGACTGTTGTCAGGGCCCCTATTCTTGTTCTATTCGACTATGTCAATTAGTCCATTCGAATTTTGAACTTGAACCTTTGCATCTCCTATACTTCATTCACATGTGCAAATTTAGATTGCGTGTTTTTACGTTCTTGCTTGTGTTCTTCGATTCGTATGTAGGAAAAGCCTTCTTAGCTAGGTCAATAATCGTGGTGTGCATGGTTTATGACCAACGAAGCATTAGTGTAACGGTTGCAGGAATTCAAATCTTACTTGATTAGAATCCTAGATTATGAACGTCGAATTCTTCACCAAACGAATCTACCATACCTACTGAAAGAACGAGCCACCAATGGAGGTTTCATTGAACTCCAATTAGCAATAATAATTAAAGATAAAATTACAACGCTTGAAATATATATATTTTTTGAACACACAAACGCTTGAAATATGCATTGTCTCTGTGCATATATATTCCATCACTGCCATAAACCTACTCTGTGTTTACTGTAGCCAATATCTCTGGGTTATGCAACTTTTTACACACATCGTTGTGGAGATCCCTAAAGCCCTTTTGATCATGGGCATGTACCACTAAGTTGCTAAATGCTAACAAAGCACCGAGGGCTCACATGTCAGCCGAGTGGGCCATCGCCATACAGGTTACACCAAAGTTACGACAGAAGTATACACATTAGAAGAGAAACGGCGCCGCCTATTGAAGTAGGAGAGGGACGAGCCTATAAATAAGCTCCACCGCCCCGGGCACACCGAGCACACAAACCATTCCCCAACTCCTCCCTTTTTGCCGTCAGCCTGCCCCCACAAACATCCGACAGTCTCATCTGCGTCTCCCTGCTTTAGGCCAAGGTCACCGGGCGAGCACCGGCTCCACCACCACCACCACAGCTAGCACAAGGTCGATGCCCCTCAGGCTCAGCACCACTCTCTAATTTTGCTAGTGTGTGTGCTCAGTTCTGCTCCATTCATGCTCTGCTTCCTTGGCTTTCATGGTGTCACATTGTTCGGTCACACGCTCGACCGTTCTATGGAGAGATGGATGGATGCCATCTTCCTTTTTGTTTGCTTCTAGCTTGCTTCTCTTGTTCTCTTTATTTATGCATGCATCCGTCGATTTGTTAATGCGTCTGAGATGACAGCTCGCTTTTTTTAATATGCCGGTGATTATGCAATTGTCATGAGCAGAGAAGCAGCATCTTTTTCTTTTCTTTTGCCCTTTTAGCCGCGTGGCCATGCATATGCATGGCATGAATTCATGTCAATGCAGATAGCTGATGTGGTGTTGCGGTGCAGGCGGCTGTAGCAGCCATGGAGAGGCTGAACACGAAGCTGTACCTGAAGAACTGCTACATCATGAAGGAGAACGAGCGGCTGCGCAAGGCGGCCCTGCTGCTGAACCAGGAGAACCAGGCCCTGCTCTCCGAGCTCAAGCACCGCCTCGCCAAGTCCGCCGCCGGTGGTGGCGGTGGTGGCGGCGGCGGCAGCAACAACAGCAAAGGCAACGCGGCAGCGGGGAACCGCGTCTCGCCCAAGCCCGGCGTCGACGCCGCTCCGCCGTCTTCTCATCAGGCCGGCGGCAAGGGCATGCCTGCCACCAAGCCCAAGCCCAAGTAGGCTGCAGTCCATCACAACTCGATCACAAGCTAGCTATGTGGCTGCTGCATGCACGTACGGTGTCGGTTTAGTCATCACTTAATTAGCTCCGGATGTGATGTTACTTCGTTTCAGGAATGTTTGTTTAATTAGTTTTAGTTGATGGAAACCTCAACTGATGTGTGATAATGATCTTGTAATGAATGGATGACTAGATCGATCGGAGGTATAGAGAGATGTGCGTTTCTGAATTTTGTGAGCTGAGCTTCTTCACGATGGTTTGAGTGGCTTCTGAAATTCCTGTAATTCTCGCAGCGTTCTCTTTCTTTTTTCCGGTTTGTCATCCTGCGATCTCAAACAGTGCTTCAAGATCTTGTCGGTACACGTACTCAGTACGGCAGTTGTTCATACCAACTACGGAGAGAATCGGCCTATTTCGCTTGAACTTATCAGTTAGAATCTACGGTATTTTTCTCTCATAACAAAATAGTTTTAGCCGGCTTTAATACCAGCCGAACAGGCCCAATGCTCACCATCTATGATCTGTTTCCGTATCGCTTTGCAAGTTTGAGTACTACTGTAACTTCTACCGCAGTCGCAGCATGTATATGTACGTACAGAGTAGAAAACTTAACGATACAGCAGTGTCGCCTGAACAGTTAATAAGAAAAAGCAAGTTCACATGAGACATGACAAAGGTGATTATCCTCTTTTATATGGCATTGATAGCTTTCTTCCAAGACAACATACTGTGCATCTATAAAATCAGCATGGCATAGTCTACCAGATGACACTTGAACTTGTAGTTGACATGAAAGTGTGAAATTTCAAGTAAAGATATATAGTTTTCAGTTTATTTCATTGTTGTTGGACACCCGTTCTTCGGCGGCTGCTCAGCAGGTGTCAGACTCGCCTCTGTTGTCGCCGCAGGCGTGCCACAGCTCACGCCACCACGGATGAGATCACGGTGGGCACACCCACTCCTAGCGACATGACTTCCACACCAAGTGTGGCTGCTCCGCGTCTCGTACAGTTCTCTCAGCTCAAGCGGAAGTCGCCTTTAATTGTCAGTCCACCATGGCAGAAGGCGGGAACCACAAAGCAGCCCCTGCCGGTCAGAGTCAGGAGCCAACTACTTGCCGCTCAGCTGCTGGCACACATACTGGCCTCTAAGCGCGGCGAGGTACTCCTCATGAAGAAGATGGGCATCCTGTGACTTGCAGAAAAGAGCTCTTCTCAGATGCTGATGGAGGGTCGCGCAGCCAGCAGCGGAGACACCTAACTTCGTAGGTTGTAGCGCTGCACTTAGCTCGTTTGTAAACCATTTATGTAATATCGAAGGTTGAAACTGTTTGTTAGGACGGTCCAGCCTTCGATTGTACAACCTCGTAGGGCGTTCATCAGCAGCGCGTCGTTTGTATGGTTGAACTCTTCTTCTAAGTTACAATGATGTGCAAATCTTTTGCGTATTCAAGAAAAAAATAAAGAAAAGCTTAACCTATAGGGATTTTCTGTCACATACGTATCTTGAATAGATTTGGCGCGCAGTGTCACTTTTTTTCCCACCTGCTGGTCTTTACCACGCTATGATGATTGGCTACAAATAGATAGTCCAAGATTCCTGCGATGCACATGCCAGTATGCCACTGCCATCATCATTCGACATGGTCTACTATACCTTTCATTTGTCCTACCCACTTAATACGTATACAAAAAAAAAACAAGAAGCTCATTGCATCGAGAGCTAGCATGCGCTTCGATCCTCTGTTCCTCTCCTGATCACTCGCTACTCTACCTGTCACTAGATAATTGACTTGATAAACACTTAAAAGAACCTTCGATCTAACATGAAAGGGCCTCTGGTCCGGTGGTAGGGGGGTCCAGTAGGACGGTACCACCAACCAGGGTTCAAAATCATGCTGAAGGCTAGAGTCTCCCAATCTCTTTCTTTGCGTGAGGCACACGTGTGTGGTATGAGTGTGCGGGTTATGTACGTCTCATTGAACCCTCTTAAAAAAAACCTTCCATCTAACAGCAATGTGATTCTTGCTCGCTACATTCATCTTGGCAATGTTGGCATGCCTTCCTTTAGCTTGGGTCACAAACAAAAGCAGACCAACATCAAAATGGCCAGCCATGCATGTGGCAACCAAGTCTCCTGGACCATGAACTCATCGTACACGAGGCCGCCAGTCATCACGTCTTGAGCTTGTAATGCGCCTGTGTATAATCGACAGCCCCCTGCCCGATTCTTTCAAAAAAAAAAAAGGTAATGCCTCTGTGGCAGCAAGAAAGGATGCATTTTCAGTTAGCTCGAACGCAGTAGAATTTCAGAAACAGCAGGAGAAGAAGATGATGAGTGGGATCACATCAGATGGAGCTCGATATATAACTGCTGGTCGCAGACACACTTATGCCCTTTATCCAGCCGTCTTCAGTTAGATCTCACTGCCACATCATTGCGCAAGATATGTTCTGATCCTATACTATCTTAACAGCTCCAGCATCTCCCCCTTACTTGTATTTACATTCATAATGCGATTTGTCGGGAAGTGAGATTTGCAAGAACGCAGATAAGATAAAGCTACATACTCACTCGGTAAAATGGACGAGGAACATCCTTTGTGGTACCGATGACCCATTGGCCTTCCTTTCAGACAGTTTCACACTCACATAGGAGTATTTCGTATTTGGAGGGACGATACAATACAACTGCGTGCTGCAATGGGTATGGTCCAAGGGACCAGTGTCGAGAACTATGAGTATGTCAGTACATAACCTGCCAGATGCAAAATTTGTACACATGCATCCTGTGAAGCACCTGATCATGAATCATAATGCCAAGTGCCAAAAGGCATCGAGTGCTGCTCCGAAGCACAATGATCATGGGGTGATACGAACAGATGCGAAGCTAAGCTGCTGCACCGAGCGTGCAGTACGTCCAGAGGAAATGGCGTTATGATACTTGGTGTACGTTCTGCTACTACCTAACAAGCCTGCCCCCATGTGTTCTCTGGAAAAACCAACCACCAATATTTTCCTGTCGTCCACTCCTCGTGATCAGCTAGCGCTTTCTTCACTTGGGAAGAAATTCAGGCAATCAGGGCGCTGGAACATGTACTACTCGAGATGCACACACTAGGAACATGTTCATTCAGTGCTAAACCAGAGTCGTGCTAACTGCTAACATCCGACACGCACAAATATTTACATACTGCAGCCGCAGCCACACGGCAGCACGTCAAGTTCGTCCAGCCTTCCAAGTGCTTTTACCTAGGGTCACTAGCACTTCCCTACTACACTACAAAGTACACCACTACACACAGCCACGGCAATGACAGAAACCAGGATGAGGCAGCCCAAAATGCCACTACGCTACTTCCACTAACTACTGCTACTACAGCACAAAAGATTACTACCAGATCACGCTAACACTAGAGGGTCGCAAAATGGGTCGCATCGCACGACCATCATCTCCTAGACACGCCACGAAACGACTTCACTCGTCGTCCGGCACCACCTCCATGTTCTGCTCCTCGTACTTCACCCCAACCAGGAAGCAGATGCTCACCTGCACGACATGAACCAGGTCACGGGTCACAACAATGGCAATCGCCATTGCACGAGCCACCCACCAGGGAGATGAACACACGCGCGCGCACACACACACACACACCTGCTTGGGGTCGTACACAGCATACTCGTTGTACTCGAGCGGGCCGTCCTTGTTCGCCGACGGCACCAGCTTACCGCAGGGGACCGTCACGCCGTCCCTCCAGGTGATGTGCTCCGACTCGTCGGGAGTCTTCCTCCCGACACCTTTCACGCGCATCTTCTTCTCTTCCAAGACTCGTGCCTCCTGTTCAGCGTTCATCAAAACAGATGGCTGCATCATTCAGAGCCTAGCTAGGATAGGAGTGGCTGCTTCAAGATCACTGGAGTGGAGGGAAGGCTCACCTCTGCCCCTGGCGTTCCGGTTACTTCTTTGATCTCTTCTCCCAGAGAGGCCACTGCCAGGACCAGGTACCCTTCTGGGCGGTCCACTGCAGTGAAGCCGTAGCGAGCAGCTTCAGCTACTGCGTCAGAACAGACTATGGCTTTGCCGAACTGCAGATGTCACATGAAATCACTTAACACATCTCTCGAATTTCTTGCGAGTGGATGACATGATTATCGATGGGTTACTTACCATGTACCCTGGCACAGGAAGATGACAGACAGCAGGCAGGAATCCTTTATGGAGGTGCCTAAGCAAGTTAGAGCTTCTAGTCCCTGTCCGAAAAACAAGAGGCCACATATATGTTAAACTAGAATGAATACATGCTTGTGTTGTGCCATTGAATCATGCATGGCTAGCAATCGTGATTCATGATTCCGTGAACAGAAAAAGACTAACATACCACACCAGAGAAGAATTTTGTTTGGCAGATTCTTTATTTTCTCGTAAGAAGGAAATGCACTGGATTCAACAGCATATATCCTCTCAACACACACACCATAGACCTGCACCAACGTTTAATCATTGGACATGTTCCGTGGAAGAGGAATTAGGATCTACAGGCAGAGAAGTACGAGATCTTACCACATCCTCCACCTTGACAGGCTCGTATGTTTTCTCTAGGTACTTCAGAATCATCTTGTAATCTTCTGAATCCTCAGTAACAGGATTGATCGAACAACCGAGCTTCTTGTAGCATTCAGACAGTGGATCGTCCAAAGTCGAACCGAACACATCCCCAATGAGATGAGATGCGTCGTTTATATCACGTACTGTCTCAAAACCTGATGCTACCTGCATCCACATGAATTGTGAGAAATTCAACCAAGTAGATCAGATGACACAAAACAAAAGTAGAGTAGTGCATAACAATAACATACATTGCCAGCAATCTGCTCAAACCCCCTCATCGTGTATGGTCGAGTTCTGGGAAACAGAGTGAACCATTTGCTGCTGACTTCAGTCCAGAATGCATCTGCTTCTGGGCCAGACTCTGCTACCGACTCTGCATCTCCTCTCATCTGAAGCAGCATATCCTCCCCTGCCAGTTTGAACAATTGATGATAAACTGCTAGATAGCGGAACCAGAAGCACTGAAGTTCTAACCTCTCTTCAGATGGAGATCAGTAAGCATCCCTATGGGAAGGTCAGGCAGGTCCTGGGCCATCTCCATCAAAGCATACCTGTCACACAAATTATTAAAATCAGGTTTCCATATTGCACCTTTTTTTTCAAAAGGCTTTTCCATATTGCATCTGCTGTGCTGACTTCTCTAAGAACGCAGAACATTCTATGAAAATACCAACCAAAAGATTATATTTCTGACTAGAACTTATAAAAAGTAGTTTCTGTTCATCTAAAGGATACCTGTAAATCTCTTGGCCACATAACTGTTTCACAAGGAAAGAAACAGAAGGATCAAGCTTGCAGTGTGCTGCTGCAGAATCCAACTGACGAAGTGCTGCACCTCCATGACGCACATCAACCCCAACATCCTGCCACAAGATTAACATACAATACACTTCTTGAATCTATGAAATCATGAGGAAGGACTAAATAAACAAAAAGACTAAGCAACATCTTGAAATTAAATTAGTGCAAGATCAAAGTACCATGTCCAAGGGATACATCTTCATACTCTTCTTCTCAAACTTCTTCTGCCTTTCCCAAGGCTCAAACTCATTTCCAGTAACCTCCTCAAACAGCCGAACAAATTCTTTAATAGCACCATTGACACGGCTACCAAAATCCTCCACTCGTTCCTCTGCCATCTGGTCATGACCAATTGGACCTTTCTTGTAGAATAGGTGCAAACGATTTTCAGGGACCATAACCAGCTGCATGATGCATAACCTGCACAGAAAAAAGTTCTGAGGTACATGAACCAAAGTACAATCCACAGAAAGCTATACCCCAATACACATAAGAAATTGAGAATACAAATACATACTCATTCATCTGGCATCCTAGATCGCATACAGCAAAAGCACAGTTGTAGATTATGCCATCCATCTCAAAGACACATCCACCATCTTTATCGAGTTTAGAGTCCTTGTGGACAAATCTCTTGCCAGCAAGTTTAACCTACTCAATCCAATCATTGTTATTGAGGAACTAAATAAATTTGTAACTGACAGATGCAAAATGCACTAGATTAAGGCAAAAACCTCTGCAGCTAAGGTTTCAATGGCCGCCTCACTTGGATCAAGTTGGCCCAGTGGTAGTCCTCGGCCTTCCGGAACAAGGTCAGAAACAATATCATAGGCAGCTAAAGGCTGAACTTCCTTCTTCTTGATACTATCAATTATCCAATTCTCACTAACAACAGGAGTTCCACGCTCCCTGCACAGAGTTAGTTGTCAAATTTAGTTCAACTGTGCTATCTATTTCTATGACAACTAAGAGCAAGGAACATGTCAAAAACAGAAGTATATTAGGCAAGGGATTACAGTGCTTCAGCAAATCCTCCAGAGCCACCTTTATCTCTCTCAGCTGGAGAAGCCACTACACAGGTAACACCTGCAAACACAAATGCACCAATATCATTAAGGATCTGTTATCATACCATCATCAAACACCATACAGTTCATTCATGACAACTAATGGAGGAGCATATGATACACACCAAGCACGGAATTGTTGACCTTCCCTCCATGCTTCATAATCTGCTCCTTGAAGTAACCCTATCCATTTTCAGCATTAACAGAATAAGATTCATGAAGCTCAGCAGCACAGGTCTAACTGTCTAATAGATGAGGTTGTCAAAGGCATTACATGTGAGCGTGACATCCGTCCAGACAAGGCAATCATCATGCCGGAGAAGATATGGGCCTCTTCATCAACATCACATTTTGGGAACTCCTTTCCTTCATGTTGCTTCAGCCACTGCAAAACAATAAACAAAATGCAGATAGTATATGAGCATTTATTAACTAAACCATGCTCAATGCAGTGCTCAGTACTTATACTATACAAACTGCAATCTCATTACCTTGCGGATAAAATCATCTTTTATGTCATCAGGAACTTTTATAGGACCATTTTTCCTTGAAGGGTCGTTAGTACTGAAAGTACAGCGTGCCCACTCGCTGTAGTTGCCAGTGCACTTGTATTTCTACCCCTTAAATTCAAGCTGACCACCACATACTGGGCACTTCTCGAGAGGCCCATAGAACATCATATCCTCACTGCAGACATGGAGAAAATGGTGAGACATTTAGCATGTGAACGAGGAGGTTCTAGTTGCAAATAAAGAACTCCAGTTTCAGCAGAAGTTCAGTACCATCTTGGAACGACTGCATCCTCCGATCCAGAAGCATCTTGCTCATTGGCTTCAAGGATCTTGCGCATGTCCTCCAGGGAGAGGTGTTCTCCTATGGCCTTGCACAACTCTGCAAAGTCTCTTGCGGCAGCTTCTCTCCCATTGGGCTCAGATTCATCAGCTTTGAGCTTGTTGCTCTTCGTTGGTGCCTCTGCCTCCCCGTCTTGCCCTTTATTGTCGGCAGACTTTTTGTTCTTGGAGGGCACATGCTGGCCCCTTTCCTGGTCCTCATTCTCTGATTTCTGTTTTTTTTTAGGCGAGCTTGCCTTCTTCCTGGGCAGCTGCATGCACCCGTGATCTCGTCTCGTGCACCTCCAAGAACAGAGTTCAGACTTTTGTCAGACAAGAATATTCAGAAACTACATGACAGAATGGGTAGAAAGAAAATGCCACAGCTAAACATAACAGAAGAACTAAAACGTTAGATTTCGGGTATGTATCACAAGGATCTTTCATGAAACAATAAGAAGATTCGTAGCTGGTCTATTCGAGATAGATGCTTTAGACGGAAACTTCCCACTCTGAAGTGGAAATATACGAGGGCAGTTCTAGCATAATGGGCACATCTCTATAATCTTCTAATAAGCAAAAAGTAGCAAAATTTACACAGATAGACAATGAACAGTTACCAAGCCATTCGTTTCATTCAAGTATTTTTTTTTTCTGTACAAGTTAAAGAATTGGAACTACACATGATTGGTGAGATAATCCTAGGTACAGTTACAACTAAGGGCATTTCAGGTCAGCGGATGCTGAACAAATGAAACAGTGAGGTGTACACTTGTCATCGATTGGCGAACCATGCTATTGGCCTCAGTCAAATAAGGCACATTAACTTGTCATCGATTGGCGAACCATGCTGAACATCCAATCTAACTTCTTGTGCAAAAGACCTATTTCAACCCAAGAATACAAAAAATGACCAAAACAGGAGGGAGCGACCGAACATGTAACTAGATGAGAGCAATGTTCGTAGCCAAGGACGAGCAGGGCAACAGAGCTACCATGGCGACCGGACGAGAAGAAACCGTCAGCAAGAAGCATCAGAGTCTTGACGGTCCTCTATCGCTGGGGATAAATAGGAAGGGACCGGGTGGTGGGGATTGTGTTAAGATACTTAAATATATTGTAATCACTGTGACGAGATTGACTTGCACTGGTTTAGGATATATAATGCTGTAGAATATATTGTTATACTTTTAGAAGGATAATTTCCTTGTAAATAGGATCTAGACTTTTCTATTACCGGCAAGCAATCTCGGCAACATCTTGTAAACCACGTCAGGGGTGTTTTCCTGGCCTATATTAACATGCAGGTGGGCACGACAAAGGTGCGACGCTTTAATACCTGGAATTCTCACATGGTACCAGAGCCTCTTCTCTAAAAAAAACAGAGAGAAAAGAGAGTTGTGAGATAATGATCCTATCTACACCAATTCTCACGGCGAGTTCATCCAACAGTCTCATCGCCACGAACGCCATCGGTCATCCCGTGACTGAACGGCTCACCAAGACGAACTATCTGTTGTGGAAGCTTCAGGTTCTTCCTGCGCTTCATGGTGCCCAATTGATCGGGTACGTTGACGGCACGGTCCAAGCTCCGGCCGTCGAGATCGATGATGACAAAGAGAAGAAGAAGGTGCCGAACCCTGCATACGTGAAGTGGCTAACACAAGACCAGCAGGTCCTCAGCTACCTCGTGTCTTCGCTTTCTCGTGAAGTGTTGACACAGGTCGCGACGTGCACTTATGCTGCACAAATTGTGGAAGGCGTTGGAGGACATGTATGCCTCCTAGACGCGTGCACGGATTGTCAACACACGGATCGCGCTGACGACGACTCAAAAAGGCAACATGACGATTGCCGAATATGTCGGCAAGATGAAGACGCTCGCCGATGAGATGGCCACCGCCGGCAAGCCTATTGATGACGAGGAGCTCGTGAGTTATATCATCACAGGCCTTGATCTGGAATATAATCCAGTTATCTCTGCAGTCCTTGCTCGTGTTGAACCGATCACGGTCAACGAATTGTACACGCAGTTGACAAATTTTGAGCAGCGTGTTGATCTCTGGCATGGGGGGTCGCCCTCTTCTGTTAACACGGCCGTGCGCCGTGGCCGCGGTGCTGGCCGTGGTGCTGTCCGTGGTACTGGTGCTCGTGGAAGAGGTGCCAACCGTGGACGTGGCAATGGTGGCCGTGGACGTGGAGGCTTCCCAGGCAACAACAACAAGAATCGGCCTGCCAACAATTTCGTCAACAGTAACGGTGATAAGCCCATGTGCCAGGTCTGCTTCAAGGAAGGTCATACTGCTGCTGATTGTTGGCACCGTTACGATGAAACTTATGTACCTGATCAGAGGCTTGTTAATGCTGCTACGTCATCATATACTGTGGATACCAATTGGTATGCGGATACAGGAGCTACAGATCACATTATGGGCGAGTTAGAGAAACTAACCACCCGTGATAGGTATACCGGAGGCGATCAGATTCATACTGCTAGTGGCGTAGGTATGAACATTAGTCATGTTGGTCAATCTATTCTTCATACCCCCGATCGCAATCTTCACTTGGAAAATTTTTTTCATGTTCCAAATGCTAAGAAAAATTTAGTTTCAGTTCATCGTTTTACTACTGATAATCATGCCTTTATGGAATTTCACCCTGATTTCTTTTTTGTCAAGGATCAGGACACGAAGAAAACTCTTCTGCAAGACAGATGTAGACGTGGCCTTTATCCCCTTCCTTCTACATCCATCGATGCCAAGAGACATGTTTTTGGAATCAATAAAGTGTCACCATCAAGGTGGCACAGTTGTTTAGGCCATCCGTCTTATTTATTACTCAGCATGTTATTAGTACAAATAGATTGCCATGTTCTAGTGAGTCAAATAAACAATCTATCTGTGATTCTTGTCAAATGGCCAAGAGCCATCAGCTTCCGTATCCAAAATCCACTAGTATTTCTTCTGCCCCTTTACAGCTTGTGTTTTTCGATGTTTGGGTCCTGCTCCTGATTCTGTAGGTAGAAACAAATACTATGTCAGTTTCATTGATGATTATAGTAAATTCACCTGGATTTATTTACTCAAGTATAAATCCGAAGTCTTTCAAAAATTCCATGATTTCCAGCAACTTATTAAGAGACAATTTAATAGAAAAATTATAGCTGTTCAAACAGACTGGGGTGGAGAATATGAGAAACTAAATTCTTTCTTTACCAAAATTGGTATTTCTCATCATGTTTCATGTCCTCATGCTCATCAACAAAATAGATCAGCAAAGCGTAAACATCACCATATAGTCGAAGTGGGTCTAGCTATCCTTGCTAATGCTTGCATGCCTATAAAATTTTGGGACGAGGCCTTTATCGCTGCTGTCTTTCTTATTAATAGAACCCTAGCAAGGTTATACATTTTGCTACACCTTTTGAGCACTTGTATAATCAACAACCAGATTATTCATCACTTCGTGTTTTTGGCTGTGCTTGCTGGCCTAACCTTCGACCCTATAATTCTAGAAAACTTGAGTTTCGCTCAAAGCGTTGTGTCTTTCTTGGATATAGTAACCTACATAAAGGTTACAAATGCCTCGACATCTCCACTGCCCGAGTCTATATTTCTCGAGATGTTGTCTTTGATGAAGAAATATTTCCTTTTAAGGACCTACATCCTAATGCTGGAGCACGGCTTCGTTCTGAGATTCTATTGTTACCCTCTTCCTTGCGCGATAATTTTGGGGATGAACAATTAGATGACCACTTAACTAATGTTCCGGTTAATTTGCCACAAAATTTGGATAACAATGACAGTTTCCTACTGACAAATGATGCTGAGATGGTACAGGTACAGAATTTTCCAGGAGCTATACCACCCGAGGTGGATTCGTCCTTGTCCGCACCAGGAGCGCCTGCTGCGACGACGTCTTCTCCTTGCTTCGTGCGCGAGCAAGAAACGTGTCCTGCTGCTGTGCTGAGCCATGGGGAGGAGACAGCTGCCCCATCCGAAGTCTCCGTGCATGCCACGAACGAGACGACAGCAGGGACATACAGCCCAACGGTGGAAGACCAAACTCAGCATCCTGCATCCACTCAATTCCCAACAACCGGATCATCTGTGGAGCCAACTCCGGAGGCTTCTGTGCAACATAGGCCTGTCACACGACTTCAGCATGGGATTAGACAACCAAAAATCAGAACTGATGGCACAATCAGGTATGGCTGTTTTACTAGTACGGGTGAACCCCAAAATCTAGAAGAAGCTTTAAACGATGAAAGGTGGAAAGCGGCTATGGATACTGAATATCATGCACTCATGGAGAATAAAACTTGACATCTAGTTCCTCCGGAGAAGGGTAGAAATATAATTGATTGCAAATGGGTTTATAAAATCAAAAGAAAGGCTGATGGTACAATAGATAGGTACAAAGCTCGTCTAGTTGCAAAAGGCTTTAAGCAGCGATATGGTATTGACTATGAAGACACATTTAGTCCAGTAGTGAAGGCTACCACTATCAGGATGGTGTTGTCTATTGCAGTTTCTAACGGGTGATCACTTCGCCAATTAGATGTTCAGAATGCGTTTCTTCATGGCATTCTAGAGGAGGAAGTTTATATGAGACAACCTCCAGGGTATGAGAAGCAGTCTATGTCACAGTATGTATGCAAATTAGATAAGGCTTTATATGGTCTAAAACAGGCACCCAGAGCTTGGTACTCTCGGCTGAGTCAGAAATTACAAGATATTGGTTTCCAAGCATCAAAGGCTGATACTTCTTTATTCTTCTATAAGAAAGGTGACATTACAATATTTTTGCTAATATATGTTGACGATATTATAGTCACAAGTTCATCATCAGATGCTGTGGATGCACTTATCCAAGATTTGAAGAAGGATTTCGCATTGAAGGATCTAGGGGATCTACATTATTTTCTGGGCATTGAAGTAAACAAGGTATCTGATGGTATTTTATTGTCACAAGAAAAATATGCATCGGATATAATCAAACGTGTGAACATGCAACACTGCAAATCAGTTAGCACTCCGTTATCTACTTAAGATGGAGAACTACTCGGACCAGCGGATGTCACACGTTTTCGCAGTATTGTTGGAACACTAAAGTATCTTACTTTGACTAGGCCTGATATATCTTTTTCGGTCAATAAAGTTTGTCAATTTCTACATTCTCCCACTACCTCGCACTGGTCAGCAGTTAAAAGAATTTTGAGATATCTCAAGTTTACAGTAAGTACTGGTCTAAAGATAAAAAGATCAAACTCTATACTTGTTAGTGCTTTTTCTGATGCGGACTGGGCAGGATGTGTGAATGATCGTCGTTCTACTAGTGGCTTTGCAGTTTTCTTAGGATCTAATCTAATATCCTGGAGTTCAAGAAAGCAAGCGACAGTATCACGATCTACAGAGGCAGAATATAAGGCTATGGCAAATGCAACAGCTGAAGTTATCTGGATTCAAACTCTCTTGCGAGAGTTAGGCATAAAAAGTCCACCGGTAGCACGCCTTTGGTGTGATAATATTGGAGCGACATATCTTTCGGCAAATCCAGTGTTTCATGCTAGAATAAAGTATATTGAGGTGGACTATCATTTTGTCAGAGAACGGGTAGCTCAAGGACTATTGGATATTCGACTTATATCTACAAATGATCAAGTTACAGATGGATTCACCAAGTCTCTCACTACTCAGAAACTTCGAAATTTTTGGCACAATCTTAACTTATGTAAGTTATGATTGAGAGGGGCTGTTAAGATACTTAAATATATTGTAATCACTGTGACGAGATTGACTTGCACTGGTTTAGGATATATAAGGCTGTAGAATATATTGTTATACTTTTAGAAGGATAATTTCCTTGTAAATAGGATCTAGACTTTTCTATTACCGGCAAGCAATCTCGGCAACATCTTGTAAGCCACGTCAGGGGTGTTTTCCTGGCCTATATTAACATGCAGGCGGGCACGGCAAAGGTGCGACGCTTCAATACCTGGAATTCTCACAGATTGGAGGCGGATGGGGGTAAAGGCAAGAGGGTGTCTGGGTGTCGCCGCGGCTTGAGCTCTGCCATGCCCGCCTGCCTCCGCGACACGTCACCTGCCGCCCCCGCTCACATGCAGAGCGCTTCGGGCTCCGTGAGCCGGGAGGGAGGACACGAAGCGGGGGCATGTGGCCGCCTTGCCGTGTGGGATGGCGCCGAGGGTAAGCGGTGGAGCGGTCGGAACTCGGAAGGAGAGCGGTGGGCCGGTGGCGGCACCATCAGTCTCGAGTGCATATGTTGGCCTAGTCAAACCTCACAAGATGTGTACGACACATCTTTTGAGCTGCGACTATAAATGCTCATGCAGGTCATGGCGCGACAGACCAGCACAAAGCCCGCACTTTTGGCCCGGCACAAACCGGCTCGGTCCGGTGATATACGGGTCCGGGCTGGGCCTAGGGGCGGATCGACAAGGTATGCTAGGTGGGACACGGCATGGGGCAGCTTTGTTCTTACTTACCACTGGATTGTAAATGTTTGGATAAACAATTTGCAATAATATTTATGAGTACACCTTTATAGACCAATGGCAAGCCCCTAGCTGTACGACTAAGAGGTCGCTAGTTCAATTCTTTCGGGCTGCATTTTTTGTTTTTATTTTCCATTTTTTGTCTCCTTTAAAAATTAACCATAGACAATATCTTTTAATTTTCATAGTCCAGTGGAAACCTCAGTTGTGAATAGTTTTAAGTTTCTAATCCTTTATCCCCTCTCGATATTATAATAACTATATATATATATATAATATATATATATATATTTCGTCCTTTATTTTCTAATTTTTTTAATCCCATGTTGTTGTGCCCCGTGAGACACGTCATAAAATGATATGGAAAATAAAAGTGATATAACTTTGGCATCATTTTATTTATTAATAGCTATGTACAACTGTCGGATACCATAAAAGGGGTACTCTAAGCAAGAACCAAAAAAATTACTTAGACCTTATAAATAACGAAACCAAAATACAACCGCAGGCAAACCCGCCACATCCGAGGCCCGGCTGGACCGCTCGGCCCACCTCGAACAAATATCCGGCTCGCCCGAGGCCCCACACCGTAAGGCCTCGGACAAGGTACCGATTCTCCGACTCGCCCGAGGCCCCACACCGCAAGGCCTCGGACGAGGTATCGATTCTCCGACTCGCCCGAGGCCCCGCGCCATGAGGCCTCGGACGAGCACCCAGTTACCGACTCGCTCGAGGCCGCCTCGGCATCAACCCCGTCACCACCACCTTGACCGACTTCTCTGACAAGACGTCACACCCAACTAACACGTTCAACCACTCCTGCGACGTCAGCCGCACGACAGCACGGTACAGCGGAGTGGACGACGAGACGGAAGTCACATCGACCCCACGCTATTCGAGACAGGACGGGGCGGGGGTTACCGGCCGCTGTGCTCGGCGCTGTGCCCACGACGGACACCCGTGCCACGCTGTGCTGCCTAACCCCTGCCCAGGCATGGAAAGTCATGTCCGGGTCCCTGTAGCCTCGGAAACGACGTGCAAGGCCAACTGCTCCCTCCGAGCCTCGGCTACCCGCTTCCGGGCTCCTGTAGCCTCGGGACTCGCGCCCGCCGAGCCCCCCATGACGGTCCAGCCTCTGCATTGAACTGGGCCTTGGCTCTCTACGTTGTCAGCGCTCTGGGACCGGCACGTCGCCCGCAGTACGCGCCATGCCCTGCGTCGGGCTGTAGGAGCTCCCACGTCGTGCACAGGGCCTAGCTCCTATTGCCTCGGAATCAGCATACCCGCGCCATCACATCAACCCGGTCTCGGCACTCCGCGCCAGTCAAACATACAGTGACCAGCACGCCTCCAACAGAAGAAGGCGCGCCTGCCACCACAGGAGCTCCCACGTCGCACAAGATCAGGCGTGACCGGTGCGTCGCTCCAGTGCATGGAGGACAAGACCGCTCCACCGACCGCGCCGCCACAGTGACAAGCTGCAGGGCTCGGACATGCCACCCCTGCCGAAGAACGCCACGTAGCAAATATATGTACCGCCCCTGTGCCTCCCCTCGACTATAAAAGGGAGTGACCAGGGCCGCTTCTAGGGAGAGGGGAAACCAGGGCAAGCCACGCACAACACTCTATAACACGCACACTCCTTCACTGCAAGAGATCAACATCTCAAGCAACACACACTGTAATTCACAGAGAACTGGGGCTAGCTCCCTCTCTTGCCTAGCTTGTAAGCCCCTACTACAAGCACCTCGGTGCAAGGAATACAAGATCGCTCCCTTAGACTGGACGTAGGGCACCTATTGCCTGAACCAGTATAAACCTTGTGTCTCTTTGCATCCCATCCGGGATTAGAAACACACAGTACACTTTCACTAGTCGGTTGAGGACCCCCCTGTCTAAAACACCGACAGTTGGAGCGCCAGGTCGGGGGGCTACCGTGTGTCAGCTTAGTCATCCCAACAGATTCCGGATGGCAGACCCCGTGCGACCGCTGCGTCTCGGCACGATGATCTGGTTCGGGAGCCTAGAGTTCTTGTCTCTAGGATATGAGTACGACATGGTACTCCTCCAACCCAGAGCCCCATCGACCGACGATGACATCACGCACCAGCAGCCCAGGCGCGGGCGGCGCCCGGGCCGCTGCTCTCGTCGCGCTCGTCAGGCGTGATGCGGGCGGGACCACCCCGACACCGCGCAAGTTCAGGGCGACGATCCGCGCTCCGCCAGTATCCCATACCCGGCTGTTGGCACAGAGTCCCTGGCTGGGGACCTGTCTAGCTTAAGCCTCGGCAAGGGAAAGACACTGGTGGCGCATAGCGATGCCCTGCCATCAAGCTCTGCCCCACCACCTCCTGAGAAGCCAACTCCGGCGGAGCGGAGCCCGGCGACGACACAATCCCCGTACCTCTTCGGGTTGAGCAATGCCGCTGTGGCCTACGTTTCCGCTCACGCAGAGCCCCCAGGACGCCATCAATGTTCTGCCCTTGACTCCATGGCCACAACTCTGACCCACGCCCATGCTAACTCCTCGGAGGAGGATGAGGCGTGGGCCGGAGCGGACTTCTCCGAGCTTCACGACCCTGAAGCTATGCGCCGCTTCATGGTCGCGAGCGACTACTGCTTCGGCTACTCCGACTCCGATGACGAAGATGCTTACGACCCGACTCGTGAGTCCCTCAACGTCGAGCTCGGGATGCCGAACGCGGGCAATGAGGATGAAGGGGCAGGCAATCGCTCCCCGTCCCGCGTGGGGGCAGGCAACGCCACACCGCCACGCATCGAGCCCCCACCAGTGTGGGACGATGTCCCCGCCCCCGAGGAACTTTGACGCCTAGACCTAGAGCAGCTCCGTGAGCTTTAGGCCAAGGTCGAACAAGACTGACTCCTTCTGCAGCAGCTCTGAGACACTCTCGAGCGAGAGCAGCGGAGTCGTGGTGAGGGCGGAGCAGCCCGGTGGAGGGCTCGCGACGTCAACCACCACATCAACAATGACGAAGGGAGCGAGCAACCCCCTATCTTCAATCGCGCCAGCCAGAACGTCGCGACAACAGCGATGCTACTCCAGACAATGCCCGAGCCCTCTACCTCGGAGGGGCGACGGGTCCACGGCGAGCTCCGAGACCTCCTCGAGACCGCCATGGTACAGCAGGCCAAAAGTTCTGCCTCTCGACAGTGCGGGGGTGCCTCAGAACTACCCGCGGCACCGCCTCGGTAGGATAGAGAGGCCTCGGTTCGTCCCGAGCTCGCTCGGGCATCGAAAGCCAACAAAGCCCCCTCGGTGTGCGACCGCCTTAGCGATCGACGCGAGGCGCAAGGCAACCACGGTGTGGTCAGCGGGCGATGGCTGCACGACAACAATGGGACTATGCCATTCGGTCTCAGAAACGTTGGGGCCACATGCCAGCGGTGCATGACCTAGGTCTTTTGCAAGCGCATCGGGTGAACTGTCGAGGCCTACGTGGATGACATCGTGGTCAAGTCCAGGAAGGCCAGTGATCTCGTCGATGACTTGGAAATAGCCTTCAAATGCCTCAAAATCTCAACCCCGAGAAGTGTGTCTTCGGGGTCCCCCGAGGCATGCTCTTGGGATTCATAGTCTCGGAGCGCGGCATCGAGGCCAACCCGAAGAAGGTCTCGGCCGTTACCAACATGGAACCAATCCGAGACCTCAAGGGAGTGCAGAGGGTTACGGGATGCCTTGCGGTCCTGAGCCGCTTCATCTCGCGCCTTGGCAAAAAGGGCTTGCCTCTGTACTGACTCTTGAGAAAATCCGAACACTTTTCTTGGACCCCCGAGGCCGAAGAAGCCCTAACCAAGCTCGAGGCACTGCTCACCAATCCTCCTGTCCTGGTGCCGCTGACTAGGGGCGAGGCCCCCTTACCCTACGTCACCGCAACGACCCAAGTGGTTAGCGCGGCCGTAGTGGTCGAGAGGCAGGAAGAGGGGCATGCTCTACCCATCCAACGACCTGTTTACTTCATCAGCGAGGTGGGCGACCTGGTGCTGAGACTGAGGTAGAGCAGTAAGGGCTGCCACAAACTGACCCCACCATGGGAGGGGCCATACATTGTTGCCCAAGTACTAAAGCCCGGGACCTACAAGCTAGCCAATGAGAAGGGCGAAATCCTCACCAACGCTTGGAACATAGAACAGCTACGTCGCTTCTACCCTTAAATTCCCAAGCATTGTTTACATTGTTTCTCGAAATACAATAAAGAAGCGTTCTTTAGTTGTTATAATTTTTCAAGAAACCCCCCGAGCCCATCGATAGGGGCTTGGCGTTACAATAACACTATAAGGGAGACTCGGTTCTGCCTCTACAGAACCGAGCCTCCCTCGGGGGCTAGAAGGGGGGAACCCCCCCTATGTCCTAGACACCGTTTTTTAATAATCGTTTTTTTGGAAAAATTTCTACGCCAAACTCTCTCGCGTACTCTGACAAATCGATTGTAAAAAACCTAAGGACCGAAAGTTCGCCTCGAGGCCAAAAGGCCGGCCAAGCCGTGAGACAACCTACGCCTCTGGGCTACGACAACTCCCTCACCACCTTTCACCCGGAGGGCAGCTTAGGCTCCGAGGAAGTTTTTGCAAAAGACTTGTCTAAAAATGAGACAGAGGGCAAGGGCTGGGAAACATAATAGAAAATGATTAAAAAACATATATACACAAGTACTGAAAAGGCCTCGATGGCCACAAGCGTTATGGTACAATGATGTAAGTCCTAATCTATTTACATGACCCCTTTGGCCCAGATCAAAACTCAGGGTCGCCAGCGTCGGCGATCGGCATAGAAGGAACCACCTCCTCTTCGAACAACCGGGCCAGCGCCGTGCTAGGGGCCTCAGCCGCCTCCACCAGCTTTAGGACCTCCTCCTCAGCCTTCTCGTCATCCTCGGCCACGACGTAACCGTCGCTGATGGCCTCAAGGTCAACACCAGCGTAGTGCGAGGAGACGACAGCCAGGGTGCGCTTAACGCCTGTATGCAGCGCCACCCGAAGCCGCTCATGGACGCGGCCGCTCAACGTGACCAGGCAGCTCCTGAGGGAGCTGCCTGACTCAACCCCCCCGACCTCCAGGGCCTCACAGGTGGTACGGGCGGTGCTCTGCAGTGTGTTGTGCTCCCAGATCTCGGCCTTGAGCACCGCCTGCGCTGCGACGGAGGCCTCGGCTACCTGGGAGGCCTCCTTCTCCAACCCTACGCCAAGACAAGCGGGATGGGGTTGAGCACAAAAGGAAACAAGCCGAACAGGGACGAAGGCCTATGAGACTCACCCTCGGCTTTCTCCTTCCAGCTTTGAACCTCGACCCGAGAGGCCTCGGCCGCCCTGGAAGCCTCCCTCTCTAGCTCTGCACCACGTTCGGGAGTTAGGGGTCGAACATAAGAAAAACAAATAAAACAGGGGGCGCGGCTCTATAGGACTCACCCTCGGCCTTTTCCTTCCAGGCTAAGGCCTCAACCTGAGAGGTCTCGGCCACCTTTACATCCTCCGCCAGCGCGCCCTTCGTCAGCAGGTGCGCGCCCTTCTCCGCCTCCAACTGTCTGGCGACGGCCTTGGCAGAAGCTGCCTCCTGCTCGGCTCAGGACCTGGAGGTGTCCCACTCGCCGACCACCTAGGTCAGCTCCTCCTCCAGCTCCTGGATCCGCGCCGACAAAGGGGTGGCCTGCTCCCGAGCCATGGCCGCTTCGACCTTCAGGTCAGCACAGCGAAGGCGGAGGTCCTCCACCTCCGCACTCCATGCCAATAGAAGCCCATTGGCGTTGGCGAGCAGCTCCTTCTGCTACCAGAGCTGGTCCTAGACGTCCCTCTCCTGCTGGAGGAACATCGATTTCTCGAGGGACCGGGCCTTGAGCTCGTGATAAGCAGAACATACGTCAAAGAACTGCGAGAGGGCTCGAAGGAAGGACAATGCGGAACAAGAGAGGAAAGCACATACCTGGGCGACACCGGGCAATTCCTCGGCCACAACGGACAGCATTGTTCGCAGCGACCGCTCCGCCAGTTGGCGGAATTGCTCGAGAGAGCTCCAGCGCCCCCTCTCAGCCATGTCCTCATGGGTGAACAGAGGCTCCCCCTTAGGGTTGTCCTGGCTCTGCCATAGAACACGTGGGCTGTCCCACCCGCGGGGCTCGGGTCGGACCCAGACAAGGGCTGAGCTCCCCTCGACAGGAGTCAGGACTGGCTGCTCCACGGTGTTGGCCGCCTCGGCGTCTGCCACCTCCTTCCCTCGAGAAATATCGTCGGAGGAGATTGTCTGAACCTCCTAGGCGCTCTCCTGCGATGGCGACAGGTCTTGGACCGGGGGCGGTACCGAAGCTTGCCCCGCCTCCATCTTCACATCCTAGGCCGCCGGCTCCACCGCGCCCGCCTCCACCACCTCGGCCTCGGTGGTCCTGGGAGCCCCGGCGTCCGCCACCTCGACTTCGGAAGCCCTGGAAGCCCTGACCTCTGCCACTTTGGCCTCAGAAGTCCTAGGCGCCTCCTCCCCCACCTGCTTCGTGGCCACCTCGGTAGCCTCTCCTTGGGCGACCGGATCATTCGGGTCAGCCCTGGCTGACGCCGCACCACGCTGCAAGGCGGCCTGCGCGTCCACCACCCATCGGGCAAAGGAGCTGGTGCTCACCTTGAGCGCCTTAAGTGGCGCCAGGGTGGGCGCTTCTGCCTGACGCTTCCGGCTGAAAAAACCACTCACGAGGTCAGCATATGACCAAAGAAAGAGTGGGAAATGCTGTGAAACCCGCTAAAAAACGCTTACCTCGAACGGGGAAGCGATAGCTTCCGCACCGCGTCCCTTGTCCTCGGCGGTGGCGGTGGCGGTGGCGGTGGCAGTGGCACGGCCGCTGTGTCCACCGAAACTGGCCGGCCCTCGCCCGACTCCGACGCTCCCTCAGCCCTATGCGGAGGCGGTTGAATCACCCCCGCCATCGCCAGCTCCACCTCCGCCGTCGAGCCCATCGGGCTGACGGTGCGCTTCCCCGACACCCGTGTGGCAGAACCTCCTAAGAAATCGGGTCCACGTGCACCTATCGATGTCTTAACAGACCTCAGATAGCGTACACAAGTTCCCAACAACTTAACAGATCTATCGGGTGTCCAGGGAAACCCGAATCATCCACGAATCTTTTCCAAACAGGATCCCAATCACAGTCATTGCAGATTACAATAGTTTTCAATATATATACTAGAGATTATAAAGCGGAAGACTTAAGTTTTGATATTACAAACCAGTTGTTTCAAACTTACAAAACCATAATTGTCATACAACCATAGTAGCGGGATAATATTGCATTAACATTATTTATTTCACACAAACTAGTGCCTTGTCCAAAGGCCATTCATCATTCCTCATCGTCATCGACTTCAAACACTGACATGCAGCAGGGACCAAAATAAGCCTACGCATGCGACTCACCTACAACAAGGGTTAACAAACCCTGAGTACAAAAGTACTCAACAAGACTGACCCGACCAAAAAGGGCGAAGGTCTTAGGGATGCAGGTGTTGGGTCAAGGTAAGGATGTAGAAAGATTCAAAAGTTCTTTGCCAAAAGCTTACTATTCTTGATCCTAGTTTCAAGTTTTACCCCTAAGTACTTTAGTTCATTATCTCCAACCAAGTGTTCATATCCCATGTTCCAATCCTTCTCATTCCATTCTTTTTCTCATGTTTTAGTAATTCACCAGTCCTGCATTGCTTCTGTAATGAATCGAGTCTCCATATCCGTGGAGCACCGGCAATTCGAATTGATTCAAGTCCCAGCTGGGGATTCCTTATCACACGACATATGTAGAACTTAATCTTGCATATATCAACCTCGCTACCGGATCCTCCTATACTAAGCCATCTCCACGCCACCCGAGAGCACAGCACGCCTCAAATCTAGCCACATTCAAGCCACGAGGGTACACGCTACTCCCGCCATCTCACCACTCCCAGTGCGTGGGCATTCGTCTTAGTATCGGATTAGCCAAAGTAGGCTTACCGGAGTATGTGACCAGTACTACAAAGTGTCTCATTCAGAAGATCCACAATGAGTGGCCTTTAAGCGACATAGTCGGCAACATTACCCAACATTCAAGATAAGCCACCCAACTAGTCTCTAGTTCATTCTATCTTCTTTCTTTCTTTCTTTGGCCAGTATGCCATCTTTGATTGTATCGAAACTTTTACTTTGAAAACCTACCATAAAGCATACTAAGCAATTCTACGCCTTTGTAAATGAAATCATCTTCAAGGATGGTAAACAATCAACAAGGTAGGCAATGCATCAAGTAGGTAACATTTGAATAAATCAACTTAATGCAATAAGTAACATAGGTGATAAACTTTTCAAAGTAAACAAGGTAATGGTTTAATGCATAAACCGGGGCTTGCCTTCGTTGACGATCTCAGGTTCCGGATCAGAACCACTATTATCGAATCCCGTGACAACCGGGGATTCTTCCAGAACTTGCTCAACTAGAATCGGTTCACTCTCGGATTCTACATGAAATAATAGCATATGCTTCAACATGATGATAATGTAAACATGATGCTTTCATGGTGCATGAAATATAACAACACCTTGAATACAACTTTCCTTCACGGTACAGTTACAAGCCCAACTAACCAAACCATATTAGTAACGGATGTGACCACGTCAGCACCAACCACTTCGGCGAGCTCTCCGACCACTTCGGCGAACTCTTCGACCACTACAGTGAACTCTCCGACCACTACGGTGAACTCTCCGACCACTACGGTGAATTCTCTGACCACTACGGTGAACTCTCCGACCACTACGGTGAAGTCTCCGACCACTACGGTGAACTCTCCGACCACTACGGCGAAATCTCCAACCACTACGGCGAAATCTCCGACCACTACGGTGAACTCTCCGACCACTGATCTTGAAACCCTACTGGTCACAAAACATGATCAAAACAAGATCAAACACTAATCAAACACTTAGGGTTTGCTTTTATTTATTTTTGAATTAATTTGGAAATAAGCCCAAAAATGATCTTGTTCCAAATGACCTCAAAATTTTATGTAATCTTCCTCATGACAAATTAGTGTACCAAAACCAATTTCATAATTTTTGGAATTATACAGTGGCCTACAAAAATCATGGAAATTGCATTTATTAATTAATGGACTAAATATTTGAACATTAAAAATTTATTCAAATTTCATGTTTCAAGTTTTTAAACCATACTAGAGCATGTACAGAGGCTACATACAAAATTTTGGAATTTTTGGAGCTATGATTATTTTCCTACAAATTCCCAAAGTTTCAGCACTATTCAAAATCAGAAAATAATAAAACCTCACTGTTCTTCTCCTTCCTTCTCACTGACAGCCCGACCCCACTCGTCAGTGACTCATACAGGTCACGGCGGCGCTTCCATCATTGGCCGGCCCAAAATGCACCGACGGTGACGCTCCGGCGAGGCAGACCGCACCCAAATGATCTACACACTCCTACGAACCCATCCCCGCCCTTTGAATGGCAGAAGGCGCACCGGAGAAGACTCCACGCCGGCCGTGGCGGCTTGAGCACGATGGCTCATGGCGTAACCCCGGTAATGGCGTAGTAGAGTCTAAAACAAAGTGAGTATCGCGTTCAGTAGCTCACCACGGTCACGCCGATACGTTTGGTGAAGACGGAGACGGTCTGGAATGGCCTAGCCACGTCGAGTCGATGGTGGTGGAGCTTCGGCCGGTCTCGGGGAAGAAGACGTTGCGCCGGGCGATTTCGGCCAACCCAAGCGACGTGAGCAAGCCACAGAGAGCACAAGACCGAGGCGATCTCGTTGGCGTAGCTGGGCACGACGGACGCGGCTTGTTGATGGCTACGGCGAGCGGCGGAGCAGAGCAGAAGGGGAAAACGGGGACGACGGCGGCGGCTGCTGCTATTTATGGCCGGGAAGGGGTTGCCCGGCGTCGACAGCGCACGAACGGACCCGCCACGGCACCAGCTGCGTGTCAATGCGCAAGGAAGCGGCGCAATATGATCGGCGGCGACATCCCTGTGGCGCCGGCGGCAAGCAGAGAGGTGGCGCTCGGCTGTTTTTTTTTAATTTTGATGTATTTACAGAATTGCCACTGCGTCAATTTTGCAAATTACTCACAAATTTTCTAAAGAAGTTGAAAATCTCCAAAAATGAAAGTTGCTCAATTTTTTCAAACTCTACAACTTTGCTTCAAGGAACATTTTCAAATTCTGCCTCCATTTTGAAATTTGAATTTGGGGTGCATTTGAGTATTTGAATCATTTTAAAATTACTCCAAATTTTATATGTAAACTTGAAAAACTTTGAATACCAAAGTTGACCCTTATAAAATAATCTTCAACTTTGGTTTTTGCCTCAACCCCAAATTCCATATGGATTTTGAATTAGTCAAAAGGGGCAAAAAGGACTTTTATAATATGAATTTGACTTCAAATTTGATTTGTCTTCCTTTTACTTTAACTTTGATTTTTGACCAGTAACATGGCCCATTAGGGTTATTTGAGTCAAATGACACATGGCCTCACATGATCACATGAAATTTGACCCTTGTGGTCATGATTTTTATTTAGGGTTTTGAAACACATCACATGAAATAACAACATTATGAAATAAAGCTTATTTAGTGAATGCATTCAAAATTTTCTACTTCATGAATGCTTTGCAATGCATATGATGACATGTCAAATTTTAATGATAGTTCAAAACACCAGAGGTGTTACACCCGTGCCTCGGGCATGTCGGCCTCAGCCCCGGGGCGGGCAATCGCCAGCCCCAAGGCACCCTCTCCTCCTCCTCCTGGAGACGTCAGGCCGCTTGCCAACGCCCCAGGCACCGTCTCCCTGACATCGGGGAGGTGGTCTAGGGGATCCCGCCCCACCTCGCTCTCATCATCGTTGTCGCTCAAAAAGTCCATCGACGACGATGATGGAGACGGCTCCTCCAGGAGACCATCGTGGCTCTGCTGCCGGCGACATTTCCCAGCTCATCACGCTCGAGGCTCTTCCTCTTGCGCCTTGCCTCCTCGGCATCCTTCCCCTCCTTGTATGCCTCGGCGTGTGCCCCGTTCTCGGCTCGCCGCTCGGCGTCCTCAGGAACGGGCGGCAGGGAGGCTCACACATCCCTCATCCCCTGCAGGAACAACAAACGCAATAAGGGAATGAACTGAAAATGTAAGGAGCAAGAAGGCCTCGAAGGCCGCAGCAACATGCAACTTACCAGAGAGATGTACCCCCATGACGGGCGCATCAGGAACGGGGTCAGACCACTGCTCCTCAGCCGCCCCTCCACCATCTCTCTCACCCGACGTAGAATCTCCTCATCGGAGAAGGCGATGGTGGACAACCGGACGCCGTTGATCGGCTCATCCGGTGTCATCTCAAACAAGCGCTGCCGCCGAGCCATCAGCGGCAGCACCCTCCGACGGTGGAAGGCCCGCCACGACCACGGCCGCCGTAAGGCCGCGGCTGCACAGCCTCTCTAGGGCCCTCAGGAGAGGCTGTAGCTTGGGCTGATCAGCCAATGGGATGCTGTACCTCTACCTCTCCGGCTGGCTCTCCACGACCCGCTCGACATAGGGGGGAAGGCCGCCGTCATCATTGCGGAGGTAGAACCAGCTGTTGTACCAGCGGCGGTTGGACGACGCGAGCTGGGCTAGGATGTAGAGGGGCTGCCGGTCTTGGCACACTTGGAGAGTGCAGCCACCGGCCCTCAACGCCTTCCGCGTGCCTGTTGTACCCGCCGGCTTGGTGGTGAGCCCCGCCCGAAAGAGGTGGAGCCACAGCTCCCAGTGGGGGGCAATGCCCAGGTACCCCTTGCAGATGGCAACGAAGATGGCCGCCTACACAATGGAGTTGGGGTTGAAGTTGTGGAGCTCCACGCCGTAGTAGTGCGGGAGCGCCCGCATAAACCGGTCCGCCGATAAGTCAAGGCCGTGCTCGTGGAGGGCCACGAAGCTCACGATGTAGCCATCACGTGGCCTCCGTTCCGGCTCATTCCCTAGAGCAATCCACTCTGGCCTATTGGGGTCAGAGACCGGGCGGAGGAGACTGTCGTCGACGAGCGACTGCAACATCTCCGTGGACACATCGGACAGACCCCAAGGATCCGCCTGGAGGACAACAGTGCCACCTACCATGGGTGCGGTGGAGAATGCGACTATGGCGGTAACATGTGCTCTTGCTCTCTCTCTCTCTCTCTCTCTCTCTCTCTCTCTCTCTCTCTCTTCTCCTCCCCCTTCTCCCTTCTTCTCCTCAGCCCTCTCTTCCGCTGTTCTTGGCAACCGCTCGAGGGCAGAAAGCGCAAGTGTAGGTAGAAAAGGTAAGGAGGGGCAGGGGCGTGGCTCGTCACGTATTTATGAGGGAGGAAAGAAGGCGAACGGGCGGGCGGTGAAACTGGGAAGATTATTTCCTAGATCTGGCATAGTTAATGCGGATCTGGCCAAACCGCCCACGCGCCCTACTTCTTCTCGCTAACCGTGCACGTACAGTAACGTCCCATCTACAGTGACGGTAGGCGCCGTTCCATCTCCCCAAGAAACTGCCTCAAAAGGCGCACCCACTGTCGTCAGCCGATGGGAAGGGAATATTCCCCACCCGATTCCTTTCAGACTAAGGAACTGGGCACCGAGCCCGTTACGGTCTAGGGTTTCGAAGGATGGGCCCCCGAGCGTCTCGACAGCCGCCCCAGGATAAACAGAGTTAGGGATGACTAAGGGCGAGCCCGTACATGGCCGAGGCCCAAGCAAGCAGTTGCTTGGGATGCCCTAAGTCGTGTCCGAGACCGACAGGGAGGTCTCTGAATGGGATCCCACCGTAGGGAGGCACCGAGCCTCCAGGGCCAATCAAACGGCCCTAGGACCCACTAGAGAAGCCCTCTGGTACTTTTGGAGCGCATCTATGGACCGCTAGCTGACCCCTATCGAATGGGGCATGGGCCTCCACATGGACTTACCCGTTAACAGCTCACCAGAGGTGTCACTGCTCGCCTGCCGAGGGTAGCTTGGCATACTCCACCCCTCCTTCCGAGCAAAAAGGATGCGCGAGGGCTGCACAAAAAAGACAGAGAAACTCCTGACCGCCCTCTTGCTCCGAGCAGAGGCTCGGGGGCTCTTCCTGTGACCAAGCCGAGGCCAGTGTCCTGAACTCGCACTTGGGGGCTCGGCATAAGGAACTGGGAACCGAGCCCGTTACGGTCCAGGGGTTCGAAGGCTGGGCCCCTGAGGGTCTCGACAGCCGCCCCAGGACAAACAGAGTCAGGGATGACTAAGCGCGAGCCTGTACATGGCCAAGGCCCAAGCAAGCAGTTGCTTGGGATGCCCTAAGTCGTGTCCGAGATCGGCAGGGAGGTCTCTGAATGGGATCCCACCATAGGGAGGCACCGAGCCCCCAGGGCCAATCGAACGGCCCTGGGACCCACTAGAGAAGCCCTCTGGTACTTTTGGAGCGCGTCTCTAGACCGCTAGCTGACCCCTATCGAATGGGGCACGGGCCTCCACTTGGACTTACCCGTTAATATCTCACCAGAGGTGTCACTGCTCGCCCACCGACGGTAGTCTGGCATACTCCACCCCTCCTTCTGAGCGAAAAGGATGCGCGAGGGCCGCACAAAAAAGATAGGGAAACTCCTGACCGGCCTCTTGCTCCGAGCAAAGGCTCGGGGGCTCTTCCTGCGACCAAGCCAAGACCCAGTGACTCGAACTCGCACTCAGGGGCTCGACAAATGCAACAACCCCCCCACCCAATAGGGAAAAAGCCCCTGGAGGAATAAATCCACTCCTCTAGGGCCTCAGGGGCTACACCCGGCGGGTGCGCTCACGCACACCCACCGGAGCCTCGAGCACAAAACACAATCCAACGGGAGCGGCTGCGAGCCAAGTCTCGTCAAAACCTCAGGGAGAGTGCTCACACTCCCCCCAAGGCTCAGGGGCTACTGTCGGATACCATAAAAGGGGGTACCCTAAGCAAGAACTGGAAAATTGCTTAGACCTTGTAAATAACGAAACCAAAATACAACCGCAGGCAAACCCGCCACATCCGAGGCCCGGCTGGACCGCCCAGCCTACCTCGAACAAATATCCGGCTCGCCCGAGGCCCCACACCGCAAGGCCTCGGACGAGGTACCGATTCTCCGACTTGCCTGAGGCCCCACACCGCAAGGCCTCGGACGAGGTATCGATTCTCTGACTCGCCCGAGGCCCTGCGCCATGAGGCCTCGGATGAGCACCCGGTTACCGACTCGCTCGAGGCCGCCTCGGCATCAACCCTGTCACCACCGCCTTGACTGACTTCTCTAACAAGATGTCACACCCAACTAACACGTTCAACCACTCCCGCGACGTCAGCCGCACGATGGCACGGTACAGCGGAGTGGCCGACGAGGCGAAAGTCACATCGACCCCACGCTATTCGAGACAGGAAGGGGCGGGGGTTACCAGCCGCTGTGCCCACGACGGACACCTGTGCCACGCTGTGCTGCCTAACCCCTGCCCAGGCACGGAAAGTCATGTCCGGGTCCCTGTAGCCTCGGAAACGAAGTGCAAGGCCAACTGCTCCCTCCGAGCCTCTGCTTTTGGGCTCCTGTAGCCTCAGGACTCGCGCCCGTCGTGCCCCCCATGACGGTCCAGCCTCTGCATCGAACTAGGCCTCGGCTCTCTACGTTGTCAGCGCTCTAGGACCGGCACGTCGCCCGCAGTACGCGCCAGGCCCTGCATCGGGCTATAGGAGCTCCCACGTCGTGCACAGGGCCTAGCTCATGTAGCCTCGGAATCAGCATACCCGCGCCATCGCATCAACCCGGTCTCGGCACTTTACGCTGGTCAAACATACAGTGACCAGCACGCCTCCAACAGAAGAAGGCGCGCCTGCCACCACAGGAGCTCCCACGTCGCATAGGATCAGGCATGACCGGCACGTCGCTCCAGTGCACGGAGGACAAGACCGCTCTACCGACCGCGCCGCCACAATGACAAGCTGCAGGGCTCGGACATGCCGCCCCTGCCGAAGAACGCCACTAGCAAATATATGTACCGCCCCTGTGCCTCCCCTCGACTATAAAAGGGAGTGACCAGGGCCGCTTCTAGGGAGAGGGGAAACCACGGCAAGCCACGCACAACACTCTGTAACACGCACACTCCTTCACTGCAAGAGATCAACATCTCAAGCAACACACACTGCAATTCACAGAGACCTCGGGCTAGCTCCCTCTCTCGCCCAGCTTGTAAGCCTCTACTACAAGCACCTCGGTGCAAGGAATACAAGATTGCTCCCTCAGACTGGACGTAGGACACCTATTGCCTGAACCAGTATAAACCTTGTGTATCTTTGCATCACCATCCGGGATTAGGAACACGCAGTACACTTTCACTAGACGGTTGAGGACCCCCCGGTCCAAAACACTGACAACAACGCCGTTTTAAATTTCCATTTTCTTTTGTCCCCTTTGAAATTAACTATAGATAATATAGTTCATCCTTTAGTTTTTGTATATTTTATCCCCTCTTGTTGTGTCCCAGGAGATCACGTGTCTCTATTTTTATTTTTTCAATTTTTATCCCCTCTAGATATTATAGCAATAAATAATATATATTTCATCCTTTATTTTGCAATTTTTTCATCCCATTTTGTTGTGTCCTGTGAGATACGCCATGAAATAAAATGGAAATCTCGGTAGTTATGGATAGTGTCCGCTTTACAAATATTAATATTGAAAGGGTATTTTATGCGATGGCTATAGTGAAAACAAAGTTGAGGAAAAGGTAGGTGATAGTGATTATTGGATGGTTGTCTAGTCATATTCATTGAATGAGATATTTTCTTCTAAGTGGATGAAGATGGTATAGTCGAGATATTCATGTCGTTCAGAAAACAGCGAGTAAACAAGTCAGACAAGTAGTATTCTAAGTCTCTTTTATGGCTATATTTTGAACTATATTTTTTTCATTTGAACTATTTTATATTGTAATTTGTCATAGTTTTTATCTTAATCTTTGAATTTAAGGCTTATCTTGTTATTTAATGCACGTGGTTTTACTGAATTGAAAATGGTTTTACTAAATTGCATAAGAAAATTATTGTGCGGCATACCTTGTGTTAATTTCCTAAGTCCGCCACTACTTGGGCCTTACCCTAGGCACGACGTGCTAGTGCGGCCCGGTAGCGGCCCGATGCAAGCCATGGCCTGCTAAAGGCCCATCGCCCTAACCCTAACTCCCCCCTCCCCATGCGCAGGCATAGCACCATCCCCGTACCCGTGCCGCACTTAGAGTCACAGACTCGCTTCCCACCTGCTCGCCTCCTTCCTTCTGACTTCCGACCTCGCACGGGTGCTCCTCACTCCTCAGTCCTCACCTCTGCGCGGCCGCTCCCAAGAAGCACCGTCGCCCACCAGTGGCTCCTCACCTCGACGTGATCACGCCCTGGAAGGCTAGAAGCGCCGCCACCCGTGGGGGGCTCCTCACTGCCGCGTGGTCATGCCTAAAAGCAGCGCCACCTACGGGGGAATAGGCCTCGACCACTATGGCTTCCTCAGGAGCCAGCGCGCCGGCCTCGGGGACACCGACCCCGAGCTCCACCCTGCTCCCTTCTCCGCTCACCCCGACGGATCCGGCGTCAAGCGCCCTGGCTGCGTCCCCTTCCCCCTCTCTCTAGCTTCTTCTGGCATTCAGTGGGCCTCAGGTCGGCTGGGTCCGCAGGCCATGGCGTGCTTTTCGGGTCAGCCCGGCACGAAAAATGGCCCGCCAAGCTGTGCCTGGACCATCTCTTAGGCCCATGGCCCTAAGAGGCATGGCCCGGGAGGCACGGCGTACTGTGCCGGCCTGACCCTCATCGGGCCATGCCTGGCACCGTTGGACATCTATAGCTGCCATTAAGGATGATAAGTAGAGCGCCCGATTGGTGCGGTGCACGGCTCTTTGTTCCTCCTTTGTTGATCAATCTCCTTCGAAGTAGGAAGCTGCGAGCGATCTATTTTTTTTCTTTTGTTGTCGGCATGCTATTTTTATTACTCACAAGTTGATTTTGGTCTGCTAGTTCTTGACCTGTATTTTTTGGCTTTGCAATAGGGAGATGCTAGCACCCGGATATCTGGCGCCTAGGCGTGTCCGGACGCAGCTCCCACCAGCCAACTATTAAATGATTCCATCAATCATGTGATGGTGTCATGGCCCACCAACGGGAGTTTGATCTTAGGCTGCTCACAGTAACAAAACAATGAAGCAGTATCCCTGCCCTACCTGCATAACAGAGGAAGGAATAGTG
Source organism: Miscanthus lutarioriparius (assembly GCA_904845875.1). Classification (NCBI taxonomy): domain Eukaryota; kingdom Viridiplantae; phylum Streptophyta; class Magnoliopsida; order Poales; family Poaceae; genus Miscanthus; species Miscanthus lutarioriparius. Next base: position 46,205,963 of record CAJGYO010000007.1, read on the forward strand.
TGCGCTCGCGTTCGCACTGCCATCCCCTGGCGCACCCCTCCACCCCCCTCCGTCGTGCCTCCTTTGCAGTCTGAGAAGGATGCAAAGGTAGCAGAAGGTGAGGAGGAGACATCGAGGTGAGGCACCGATCTACTTTTGAAACATCTAAATATAACACTTGCAACATACGTACGAAGACAGATAAAACACTTAAAATATGCGTCTAAAACACTTACAAAAACACCTAAATAAAATACTCGAAGCCAATTGCAAACATAAGCAATATTCAGATAAAAGCAAAACATATTTAACATTCATAAACACTCTTGCAACATACGTCTGAAAAAACATATGAAACACTGGGAACAGACGTGTATTACAACATATGCAACAACCAGATCTACTTTTGCAACATCCATATGAAACACTTGCTGTAACACCCTAGGTATTAGGCTTGCATAATTGCACTTGCATGGCATGAGCATAAGCATCATTCATTCATGCATAAGCATTTTCATATGAAACATTGCTATGAAACATGTGAAACATACTATTGATCTTCTATGTTTCATTGTATGTATGCTTTATGGTCATGTGTGGCTAATGCAAGTGGGGATGTTTGGTCACTAAAACACCTTAGCTACACTTAGGATGCCTAATGGAACAATGTTCATGTGGATCACCTTACCTAATTAAGCTCATAAGTGATGACATGCTTAGTTGACCTAGGAAGTACTTATGTGTGACCAATGTATGAAATGCTTGTGGGACCTTAGGGGTACCTTAAACATGCTTAGAATATCACATGGAACAACTTTGGTATTCATGACTAAGGCTAGTTTGGTCTCTAAGTCATATCTATAGTGTAAAACATCATTTTCAAGTTGTATGTTTGTCGGATACCACAAGAGGGGGTACCCTAAGCAAGAACCAAAAATATTGCTTGAGCCTTGCAAAAGTCAAGCTGAAGGACAACCACGAGGTCTTAGCCATTTCTCCGATTCGCTCGAGGCTTGCGCCGAGGCCTCAGGCGAAAGGCCAAAGCCCTCCGCCCCGTCGAGGCCCTCTCGCTGAGGCCCCGCCCCGCAAGGCCTCGGACAGGATGCCAATTCTCTGACTCGCCCGAGGCGGGGCTCGGCAACAACCTCGTCACCTCCATCCCAACCGGCTCCCCTGACAAAACGTCACGTCCAGATTAATGCGCCCAACTACTCCCGCAACGTCAGCCGCACACTGGCATAGTTCGGGCAGAACGACCGACGGGACAGGGGACCGGGCGCAGCAGGGGTTACCTGCCACTATGCTCATCACTATGCCTCCTGCTGACACCCATACTGCCCTGTGCTACCTAACCCCTGCGCCAAGGACAAAGCAGCGTGGAAGGTCAAGTCCACGTCCCTGTAGTCTCGGAAACAGCAGGAAAGACCAACTGCTCGTCCTCCGCCTCGTCCGAGACCCCCTCAGTAGGGCCTCGGACATACTTTTCCTCCTCCGCCTCGGCCAAGGCCGGGCTCATCCTGCATCCTCGTCGTCTCCGCCTCAACCGCCCCTCTGGCGAGCCATCCCATCCGTGTAAGTGTGCCTGAACACACCTACTACGTTAGCCACGATGGGCAGGGTACAGCAACAGGGGCAATGGGACGGCGGTCAAATCGCCCTTTTTACCATCCCCTACTGACGGTGCAGGGATTATCGTGCCCTGTGGACATCCGCTCTGTGCTTTTCCTACCTGAACTGGGTACGACGCGGACCACCGAGACCCCCGCACCATACACCGGTCACCTCCAAGCCCTCGGTAGAGCAGGCCTCGGCACGATCAGCTACAGCACCCGCTAGGCCTCGGCACTCCACCAAATCAAGAATCCATGAGGCACGGCATGTCTTTGGCCATGGAGGCCATACTGACTAGACATCAACAAGGACCCCCACGACCTCAACAACCTCAAGGCCGGCCAACACGGCGCATTAGTCAAGTACCAATCACCATTCCCAACACCATGCTGCTACAGGACTGAACTACAGTAGGCTCCACGTGTAGCTCACTCATGTACTCCTGGCTCCCTCCTTGCGGTTATAAAAGGAAGCAGACAGGGATAGCCCTAGAGGGGACAAGAAAAACATATGGAAGAACCACGCTCTCACACATGTGCAAACAACACTCTGTAACACGCGCTCCCCCAAGCTGCCCAAGAGCAACGTCTCAAGCAGCCCACGCTGTTCCACGCCGAGACCTGGGACTAGCTCCCTCTCTCACCCAGCTTGTAACCCCCTACCACAAGCACTTCGATGCAAGGAATACAAGATCGATCTCTTAGACTAGACGTAGGGCGCCAATTGCCTGAACTAGTATAAACCTTGTGTCTCTTTGCATCACCATCCGGGATTAGGGGCACGCAGCTCAAATTCACTGGTTGGTTGAGGACCCCCAGTCCGAAACACCGACAGTTGGCGCGCCAGGTAGGGGCCTCTGCGTGTTAGCTTGATCATCCCAACAAGTTCCGGATGGCTGACCCCATACGCCCACTACGTCTCGGCATGGTGATCTGGTTCAGGAGCCTAGAGTTCATATCTCTAGGACGTGAGTATGACCTAGTACTCCTCCCACCCAGAGCCCCTTTGGTCAACGACGGCGTCGCGCACCAGCGGCCCAGGCGTAGGCGGCGTCCGGGCCGCCGCCCTCGTCACGCTTGCCAGTCACGGTGCGAGCGCGACCACCCCGACACCGCACAACCTCAGGGCGACACGCCGCGCTCCGCTAGTATCCCGTGCCCGGCTGTTGGTACGAGGTCCCTGGTTGGGGACCTATCTGGCCTAAGCTTGGGTAGGGGAAAGACACCGGTGACACGCAGCGACGCCCCGCCGTCAAGTTCCGCACCGCCACCACCCGAGGAGCCAACTATAGCGGAGCAGGGCTCGGCGATGGCCCTGTCTCCATACCCTTTCGGGTTGAGAAACGCCACCACCGCCTACGCTTCCGCTCACACGGAGCCCTCGGGACGCCACCGATGATTCACCCTCGACTTTTCCACCGCAACCTCGACCCACACCCACACTGACTCCTCGGAAGAGGACGATACGTGGGCCGGAGCGGACTTCTTTGGGCTTCACGACCTTGAGGCTATGCGCCGCTTTTTGGCCACAAGCGACTACTGCTTCGGCTACTCTGACTCCAATGACGAAGGCACTTACGATCCCACTCGAGAATGCTTCCACATCAGGCTCGGAATGCCAAGGGCAAATAATGAGAATGAAGGGGCAGGCAACCGCTCCCAGCTCCGACAAAGGGCAGGTGACGCCACACCCCCGCTCGTCAAGATTTGGGCAGCATGGAACGTGCACGCCTCCCCCGAGGAACTCCAACGCCTGGACCTGGAGCAGCTCCGTGAGCTCTAGGCAAAGATTGACCAAGACTGACTCCTGCTGTAGCAGCTCCGAGACACTCTCGAGCAGGAGCAGCAGGGTCGCGGTGATGGCGAAAGAGCCCGGCGAAGGGCCCACGACGTACACCGCCGCATTAACAACGACGAGGGGAGTGAGCAACCCCCAATCTTCAATCGCGCTAGCCAGAACGTCTCGGCAGCGGCAATGCTAGTCCGGGCGACGCCCGAGCCCTCTACCACGGAGGGGCGATGGGTTCATGGCGAGCTCCGAGACCTTCTCGAGACCGCCGCGGTGCAGCAGGCCAAAAGCTCCGTGTCTCGACGGCGCGAGTACACCTTGAAACTGCCCTCAGTGCACGACCGCCTCAGGGCCCCCTCAGTGCATGACCGCCTCTGCGACCGACGCGAGGCGCAAGATGACCACGATGTGGTCAGCAGGCGACGACACCATGACAACGATGGGCCCACCCGAGGATACCACCCGCACCAAGGTGGCCGCTATGACAGTGGCGAGGACCGCAGTCCTTCTCCTGGGCCACCTGGCCCTCAAGTTTTTAGCAAGGCCATCCGTGGCGCCCCGTTCCCCGCCCGGTTTCGGCAACCGGCCAACCTCACAAAGTACAGCGGAGAGACCAACCCTGAGTTGTGGCTGGCCGATTACCGCCTGGCTTGTTAGTTAGACGGTGCGAACGATGACCTGCTCATCATTCGCAACCTCCCCTTATTCCTGTCAGACTCGGCGTGAGCCTGACTCGAACACCTCCCTCCCTTGCAGATCCACAACTGGCGCGACTTGGTAAAGAACTTTGTCGGGAATTTCCAGGGCACATACGTGCGCCCCGAGAACTCCTGGGACCTCAAGAGTTGTCGCCAAAAGCCGAACGAGTCTCTCCGAGACTTCATCCGGCGATTCTCCAAGCAGTGTGCCGAGTTGCCCAGCGTCGGTGACTCGGAAGTGGTCTAGGCTTTCCTCTCCGGCACCTCTTGCCGAGACCTGGTCCGAGAGTTAGGCCGGAACGAACCAACCTCAGCAGCCGCGCTCCTTGACATCGCCACCAACTTCACCTCGGGTGAAGAGGCCGTCGGGGCCATCTTCCCCAAAGGCGACACAAAGGGGAAGTGGAGGGATGAGGCCCCTGGGGCCGCGCCCTCCCGTTTCCCCAAGAAAAAGAAAAAGGGACGCCGGGGAAGCAAGAGACCCTCGAGGCCAATTTTGTCGCAGCCACGGATCACAAGAATCTTCGAGGCCCCGGTAGGGGCCTCGGAGTGTTCGACGATATGCTTAAGAAGCCCTATCCTTACCACCAGGGCCCGGTGAAGCGTGCCCTCGAAGAATGCACCATGCTCCGACGCTACTACGCCAAGCTCGGGCTCCCCAACGACGATGCCAGGAAGAAGGGCGCCGGCGACGGAGATAACGACAAGAACGACGGATTCCCCGAAGTACACAATGCCTTCATGATCTTCGGTGGGCCTTCAGCGTGCCTCACGGCGCATCAGTGAAAGAGAGAGCGCCGGGAGGTCTTCTCGGTCGAGGTGGCCACTCCTTAGTACCTCGACTGGTCTCGGGAAGCGATCACCTTCGATTGGGAGGACCACCCTAACTATGTCCCAAACCCTGGACAATACCCGCTCATTGTCGACCTGATCATCGGCAACACCCGACTCACCAAAGTGCTGATGGACAGAGGTAGCGCCCTCAACATCCTCTACGCTAACACCATGGAGCTCCTAGAGCTCGACCAGTCGCGGCTCCGATGTGGTGTCGCGCCCTTTCACGGTGTCATGCCAGGGAAGCGCGCACGACCCCTCAGACGCATTGACTTGCCGGTCTGCTTCGGCACTCCCTCCAACTACCGCAAGGAGATCCTCACCTTCAAAGTGGTTGGGTTCAAGGGGACCTACCACGCCATTCTAGGGTGCCTGTGCTACGCCAAGTTCATGGCGGTCCCAAACTACACCTACCTCAAGCTCAAAATGTCGGGCCCCAACGGCGTCATCACCGTCGAGTCCTCATACGAGCATGCATACGACTGCGACATCGAATGCATCGAGTACGCCGAGGCTATCGTGGAAGCCGAGGCACTCATCGTCAACCTCGACCAACTCGGTAGCGAAGTACCCGACTCCAAGCGCCGTGCCGGGACTTTCGAACCTGCAGAGACCATCAAGCTCGTCCCGGTTGACCCCAACTGCTCCGACAGCCGAACTTTGAGGGTCAGCGCCACCCTCGACAGCAAATAGGAAGCCGTGCTCATCGACTTTCTCCACGCGAATGTCGACATGTTCGCATGGAGTCCCTCGGACATGCCGGGCATACCGAGGGAGGTCGCCGAGCACGCCTTGGATGTCTGGGCCGGCTCTAGACCGGTGAAGCAGCGCCTGCGCCGATTCGACGAGGAGAAGCGCAGGGCCATCAGCGATGAGGTGCAGAAGCTTTGGGCGGCCAGATTCATCAAGGAAGTGTCCCATCCGGAGTGGTTAGCTAATCCTGTATTAGTTAAGAAAAAGAATGAAAAATGGAGGATGTGTGTAGACTACACCGGTTTAAATAAAGCATGTCCAAAGGTTCCGTTTCCATTACCTCGAATTGATCAAATCATTGATTCCACTGCACGATGCGAGACCCTATCTTTCCTTGATGCGTATTCCGGTTATCATCAAATCAAGATGAAAGAGTCTGACCAGCTCGCGACTTCTTTCATCGCCCCGTTCGGCATGTACTACTATGTGACCATGCCATTCGGTCTAAGAAACGTAGGGCCACATACCAGCGGTGCATGACCCAGGTCTTCAGCGAGCACATCGGGTAAACTGTCGAGGCTTACATGGACGACATCGTGGTCAAGTCCAGAAAGGCTAGCGATCTCGTCGGTGACCTAGAGATCGCTTTCAAATGCCTCAGAGGAATGGGCATCAAGCTTAATCCCGAGAAGTGTGTCTTCAGGGTCCCCCGAGGCATGCTCTTGGGGTTCATAGTTTCAGAGCGCGGCATCGAGGCTAACCCAGAGAAAGTCTCAGCCATGACCAACATGGGGCCAATCCGAGACCTCAAGGGAGTACAGAGAGTTATGGGATGTCTTGCGGCCCTGAGCCGCTTCATCTCACGCCTTGGCGAAAAAGGTTTACCTCTGAACCGTCTCTTGAGAAAGTCCGAACGCTTTTCTTGGACCCCCGAGGCCGAAGAAGCCCTCACCAAGCTCAAAGCCCTGCTCACCAACCCTCCCGTTCTGGTACCGCCAGCCAAGGGCGAGGCCCTCTTACTCTACGTCGCCGCAACGACCCAAGTAGTCAGCGTGGCCGTAGTAGTCGAGAGGCAGGAAGAGGGGCACGCCCTACCCATCCAATGACCTGTTTACTTCATCAGCGAGGTACTTTCCGAAACTAAGACATGCTACCCCCACATCCAGAAGCTGATCTACGCCATAGTCTTGGCTCGGCGCAAGCTGCGTCACTACTTCGAATCTCAACCGGTGACCGTGGTGTCATCTTTCCCTCTAGGGGAGATAATCCAAAACCGGGAGGCATCAGGTAGAATAGCCAAGTGGGATGTTGAACTCATGGGGGAGGCCTTGTCTTTTGTGCCTCAGAAAGCAATTAAATCCCAGCTCTTAGTCGATTTTGTGGCCGAATGGACCGACACCCAGCTGCCACCTGCACAAATCCAAGCGGAATGTTGGACCATGTACTTTGACGGGTCTCTCATGAAGACCGGGGAGGGCGCAGGTCTGCTCTTTGTCTCTCCCCTCGGAGTGCATGTGCGTTACATAATCCGGCTCCACTTCGCCGCCTCCAACAAAGCAGCCGAGTACGAAGCTCTCGTCAATGGCTTGCAGATCACCATCGAGCTCGGAGTGCGGCGTCTCGACGTGCGGGGCGATTCATAGCTCGTCATCGACCAAGTCATGAAGGACTCGAATTGCCACGAGCCCAAAATGGGGGCGTACTGCAAACTGGTACGTCGCCTTGAAGGTAAGTTTGACGGTCTCGAACTCAACCACATTTCGCGAAAGTTCAACGAGGCTACGGACGAACTGGCAAAGATGGCATCGGCACGGGCTTCGGTCCCCTTGAACATATTCGCCAGAGACCTCCACAAGCCCTCGGTGGACTACACCTCGGCGGCACAAGAGGGCCCACCGATCGAGCCCACCACAGGGCCCGAGGCCCCCTCTGTTACCGAGACCCCAGCGGCCGAGCCCGAGGCCATGGAAGTCGATGCAGGGCCTCCCGAGGCCGACCGAGGGGTGGACTGGCGGGTCCCCCTCCTCGATTGCCTCACTCAAGGAGTGCTTCCTACGGACAGAACCGAGGCCCAACGGCTGGCGCGATGAGCCAAAACTTATGTCGTCAGCAACGGCGAGTTGTACAGACGAAGCACATCTAGCGTCCTCCAACGATGCATCACCACCAAGGAAGGCCAAGCCCTGCTTTGGGACTTACACTCGGGAGCCTGCGGGCACCATGCTGCGCCTTGGACGCTCGTCGAAAACGCCTTCCGCCAAGGGTTCTACTGGTCAACGGCAGTTGCCGACGCCACCAAGCTGATACGCTCCTGCAAGGGATGTCAGTATTATGCACGACAGACCCACCTCCCGGCTCAAGCCCTCCAAACCATCCCCATCACATGGCCGTTCGCCGTGTGGGGACTGGACATGGTTGGGCCTCTGCAGAAAGCCCCCAGGGGCTACACCCACTTGTTCATAGCTATTGACAAGTTCTCCAAGTGGATCGAGGCTCGCCCGATCACTCAAATCAAATCTGAGCAAGTGGTATTGTTCTTCACTGATATCATCCACAGGTTCGGGGTTCCAAACACCATCATCACCGACAATGGGACACAATTCACCGGATATAAATTTCTGACATTCTGTGACGACCACCACATCCGTGTGGTCTGGTCGGCCGTAGGACACCCTAGGATGAACGGCCAAGTACAACATGCCAACAGCATGATTCTACAAGGCCTCAAGCCAAGGATATATAACCGGTTGAAGAAATTCGGCAAGAAATTGCTGGTCGAGCTCCCGTCGATCATCTGGAGCCTGAGGAATACACCGAGCCGAGCCATGGGGTTCACGCCGTTCTTCCTGGTCTATGGAGCCAAAGCCATCCTCCCCACTGACTTGGAGTACGGCTCCCCAAGGCTGTAGGCTTACAACGAGCAAAGAAACCGCACTACCCGCGAGGACGCCCTTGACCAACTGGAGGAAGCCCGAGACGTTGCGCTGCTACATTCAGCCAAGTACCAGCAAGCCCTATGACGCTATCAAGCCCGGTGCATCCGAAGCCGAGACCTGAAGGTGGGCGACCTGGTGTTGAGACTAAGGCAGAGCAACAAGGGCCGCCACAAGTTGACCCTGTAACACCCCAGGTGTTTGGCTTCCACAGTTGCACCTGCATTTCATGAACATGAGCATCATGCATCCATTCGTGAGCTTAGATTGTATGAAACATGCTTTTGAAACATTGCAACACATGTTTATATTCCATGTGTGTTTCTTTTATGAAATGTAAAGCGTGCAACACTTAAGTGCAACAGGTGCCACTCATTTAGTGAAACAAGGTTAGTTAGTACTATGCAACAAGATCATGAAACATGTTAAACATGACTATGAAACAATTGTAACATTTCATGTGTTTTTCATTGTTTTAGTACATACCTTGCTTGATTCTTGTGTGACCAATGTATGGTGTGGCTAATTATTCTCCTAAGAACCTTATTCATACTTAGAATGTCATTAGGAACAATGTTCATGTTGATCATTTTGCCTAATTAGGTTTCCAAGTCATGGTTGACCAATTTGGACCCCTAGAGCTCCTGTGTTTGACTGTTTAAAAAGTGTAGCTTAGGATGTTTGCATGTCTAAGCAACCTAAAGCAAAGTTGTAGAGAATTATATGTGGAACAAAAGTTCTTTTATGACCATCTCATGAAAATGTGCACAACATGTTCAAAAATGGCCCACAAGTCAGGATTGAAAGCTGTTTCAACAATTGAAAATTTTTCTAAGTGTTATACTGGATTTCTGTTTCATGAACTGGACTTTGGCTTGATTTAACTCGTGATCCATCGAGAGTTAGCTGTTGATTTCTAAATCAAATTTGTAGCCCTACTATAGATCTACAACTTTCATCTTTATGGATTTCACTTTTGAGCAACGAGTTAGCCGTGCCAACGCGACGAAGTTTCACTATCAGGCTGTTCACCGGCGCTGATGACTTAACTGATGGCGAGCTACAGTAGTCCGACCGGTTCAGACTTCAAGCGCCGCATGGCGCCGCGCGTCGCCGACAGCCTGACCGGCCAGGCCACGTCGGGCCTGAGCTCGGCAATTGAAGCCCCAGCACGCCACCGAGAGCCCCATGTGCCACATTTCGTTTCCTGCCTTCTCCCGCGCCTCCGCGCTCGCCCGCAGCAAGCAACGCAGCAGCCGCCGCAGTGCCATCGTCGCCATTGCCGGCCGGAGCGCACCACGTACCTCCTCCATCTCCGCCATAGCTTCACCGTGGTCCCACCGCACCACCGCGTCCACGTTGGCTAGCTAGGAGCGCTCGGTAAGCTGCAACACCGCGCATGGACCTCACCGGTGTACGCCGCCTCACTCCGGCACCGTGGCCGTACCGCCTCCGACCACCTCCAGTCATGCTAGTTGGTGCTATTGAACCGCCGTCGTAGGTAGAAGCTCGTCGTAGCTCTTGATTGAGTCATCGTAGCCGGCTCTGGCGTATCACCGTCAAGCCGCGCTGTCTTGCCGCCATGGTCGCCGCTGTCGTCTTGAGCTCCGACGATAGGTCTTGTTAGGTAGTTCTCTAGGTGCGCAATGCCATGGTGATGCTCGTCGTGTCGTTGGTCTCGCCGGGAAGGTCGCCGTCGGCGAGCTCCGCCATTCCCGCGCCGGTCCGTGTCGGCTCCTCTATTTTCGCGGTCACTGACCGGTGGGGTCAGCTGACACCCGGGTCCCGCTTGTCAGTGGCTGTAGTTCATAGGGCTAGTTCAAAAATGCAATTTTGAATGCTGATTTGAGATTTTTGTATCTCCTGTTTTGTAGATCCAAATTGGGTGGTTCCAATTTTGTTAGATTCCCAGTTAGGTCTAGTATTTAAGAAAAATATGTCTTGAGCACATTATGTAGAAATTTTGGATGAATTAAATAGGAACTTGAAAAGTGTTTTTGAATGCATGCAAACTTGTTAAATCATATCTTGAGTTTCTGTGATCCAAAAATTATGAAATTTTGTGGGTAAGCTAGTCTTGTATAGTAGAAGCTCTGGTTAAAATTTGAGAGTCATTGCATATGTAGTTTTTGAGTTATAGATTTTCCTTTTATCACTGGTAGATACTTGGGTGAATTTTTGTAAATTATCTATGAATCCAATGACTATGAAATTTGTTGGAGAGTGTCCTAGTACCTTAAGGATGCTAGGAAAAATATGAAATCTATTGCTTGACACTTTTCACTAAGGTTTCCTAATTATGCCATTTTAAGCCATTCTGCCTTACCATTTTTGTGTAGGTTGTTATACTTACTCAAATGGTGTGAAATTTTTTGGTAGTCTACTTAGGGAATCTAGTGTCTACTGTAATTTTGTAGAATTAATGGGGTAGTTTTCATATATGTTTACTATTTCCACTAATTAATTAAATAAATTAAGAAAGGTATTAAAAGAAATATTTTGGTGATGGACACCCTACTTTCTGGTGTTCTTGTGATATGTGTGATATGTCAGTAAAGTTGGTTTTGTCCAATTAAGTGTTTATATCATAAGTTAATAATTATTTGTTTACATCATGTCCCTCTGGACAGATCTGGGAACTTTGGAAAGTTCCCCATGATAATTTGGTTTTATGTGATTGTGATGAATACAAAAGTTGTAGATAATTTATGTATCTAGCTCCTGTCAAAATTTGAGGGCATTTGGCCCAGTAGTTTAGAAACTACAGCTGTTTAAAGTTAGGTTCCAGTTTTGCTTACTCTCTGCCTTGTGAGGATATAGTTCTGTTGATTTATGAATTCGACTTGTTAAAGTGTTGAATCATGCTTTGAGGTCTAAAAATTAATTGTAGACAATTTCATAAGCTTTCCAGATTGTCTTGTTGCATGTCATTTAGAATTATAAATCTCCAGTTATGGCTGGTTTACTGCACCGCTACATAGTATTCATTTTGCTGAAATACAAATGCTTGAGTGTATGGTGTTGCAAGGTTATCGTTGATTGTTTAGGGGTTAGCCTAACTTGAGGATATGCTTAGGTGCAGGTGCTAGGTCATTAACTGAAGATGAGAAATTATACATTAGGTTGTATAAACGTGGTAAGTAAAGTGATTTGAATAGGGCCTAAGTTGGAATATGCAAACTACAGCGAACATGTGCATTCCCCGAGCATCCCTGACATTCGTTCATATGCATCCATGATATTTATATTACGCATTCATGCAATAGGTGTGCCGGAGGGGGTGACGTTGCTAGAGTTCGAGGGAGCCAACCAGGAGAAGGAACCCGAGGTGCAGGAAGCCGACGAAGCAGTCGCCGCGGAGGAATTGCTCAATTGCCCTGACCACCAGCCTTCCTCGTTCCTGAAAGGCAAGCCCCGGAGCATATTAAGCCTCCCATGTTTTTACAAATACTTTGAGTACCTTTTATTGTTGATGATGCATTAAGTATAGGAATTGGTTGGAACCAATTGCTGCATTATACATCCTTCCTTATCCAGATATCGCACTAGAATCCTATTTAAGTTCAGGAACGGGTTAAATGCTTAGCCATGCTTAGTGCGGTAGAAGTCAGGTGATTTCCTGTCACTTGCGAGCTTTAGGATGAGGTGGATCACGGTTGGCTATATTTGCTATCGTGGAAAAGAACCATGTGAATAATGAATTAAGACCGGGCGGGGTCTTATGTAGGTTTGAACATAGTGACTCCGTCTGAGTCGTTTAAGGACCGATCTGTCAGACGTCCTCATGTCATGTTGAACGTGAGCCTAACACTTAGCTGGGCGGATAAGTCGTTCGACCATGAAGCCTAGTAGCTCGACTCAGCCGGGACGCGAAAGCAATGGCGGCATTCGGAGGTAGTAAGGATGTGCGGAGAGCCATTGGCATAAGTCCAAGGCGGGTTAGAGTCTGAACAACCTTGGCGAGTGGTTCTCTCGAGAATGTCGATCCGATCGGACTCGCGACTCTGAATCGTACTAAAGGTGACTTGTTTGCGACTCCAACGGGAGAAGCGTGGTTTGTGTTTAGGAATACCCTCATTTGGATAGGAATCGATTGAATCGCCGTCTCTCCCGGATAGTGAGAACTTGACCGAGCAAATGCCGTAACGTAGATTCAATTAATTTAACGATATGGTTAAATGGATGTCGATGATAAGGTTGCCACAATGAATACCGATATGGTTATTAATGTTTGCACCCTAATAAAATGATTGCTTAGTACAAAGGTGCTAATATAGTTGATGAGGTTAATGGCTAAAAAGTCTTTGCTAGTTCAGGTTAAGAGTTAATCATTATTACTTATGCTTTTCTCGCAAAAAGAAAGTGTCACCAGATCCACTACATTAAGCTATGCATAATCCTTGGTGTCATTTATTTTGGTTTCGGCGGGTAAGTCTAGCTGAGTACATTCCCGTACTCGTGGTTTATTCCCTCTTGTTGAGATGACCTTCTATATCGTGGATTCGTAAGTATTGTCTCCACCCTGGTGATGAAGACTAGATCATGGGCATGATCTCTCTCTCTTATCTGAATGCTTTTTGCGGGTCGTGATCAGCGAACCAAGATGTGTATTTGAACTCGAGTGTGTGAGTTAAACTATTTGCTTCCGCATGTTTTACAAGACTTGTTTTGTAATAACGATGACTCTGTGATGATGTAATCTATTTGCGAACGTCTGCGAAATGTTGTAACGTACAATATGTTATGTTGAATTACTGTGATCTTGGTTGTATGCAAGTTGGTTTGAAATCCTTCGAGATTTTAGTTGACTACCGGGTTTATATGGGCTCAAGTTCGAGAATTTGATTGTTTCGGTGATTGTTTTTGTACTTGTGCTCTTATAAATTGGTCGGTTCTGTGACAGACCCCGCCATGGGAAGGGCCGTACATCGTTGCCCAAGTGCTAAAACCCGGGACCTACAAGCTGGCCAACGAGAAGGGCGAAATCTTCACCAACGCTTGGAACATAGAACAGTTACGTCGTTTCTACCCTTAAACTTCCAAGCATTATACACATCTTTTCTCGAAATATATTAAAGAAGCATTCTTTAGTTGTTCTAATATTTCGAGAAACCCCCCCCCATCGATGGGGGATCGACGTCGCCATAACGCTATGAGCGAGGCTCGGCTCTGCCTCTGCAGAACCAAGCCTCCCTCGGGGGCTAGAAGCGGGGGGAACCCCCTAAGTCCCAGGCACTCCGAACCCCCTAAGTCCCAGGCACTATTTTTAATCATTTTTTCAAATAAATTTCCACGCCAAACTCTCTCTCGTACTCTGACAGGTCGATTGTAAAAAATCTAAGGACCAAAAGCGCACCTCGAGGCCAAAAGGCCGGCCGAGCCGCGAGACTACCTACGCCTCTGGGCTACGGCAACTCCCTCACCACCTTTCGCCAGAGGGGCAGCTCACGTTCCGAGGAAGTCATTTGCAAAGGACTTGTCTAGAAATAGGGTAGAGGGTAGAGGCTTGGAAAAACAATATAAACTGATTAAAAAAGCGTACGCACGAGTACTTTAAAGGCCTCAACGACCACAAATGTAACGACACGACTCAATTCGTTTACATGGCCCCCTCTGGCCCAGGTCAAGGCTCAGGATCTCCTGCATTGACGGCTGGCGCAGGGGGAACTACCTCTTCTTCAAGCAGACTGGCTAGCGCTGCACCAAGGACCTCAGCCGCCTCCATCAGCTTGGTGACCTCCTCATCAGCCTCCTCATCATCATCAGGCAAGATGTAACCATCGCTGATGGCCTCGAGGTTGATGGCGTATTGCGAGGAGACGATGGCCAGGGCACACTTGACGCCCATATGCAATGCCGCCCAAAGTCGCTCCCGCACTTGGCCATTCAACGCAGCCAGGCGGCTCCTTAGGGAGCTACCCGACTGAGCCCCCTCAACAGCCAGGGCCTCGCAGACGGTATGGGTGGTGGCCTACAACACGTCGTGCTCGCCGATCTCAGCCTCGAGCATCGCCTGCACTACGACAGAGGCCTCTGCCACCCGGAAAACCTCCTTCTCCAACCCTACACCAAAACGAGCAGGATGCGGTTAAGCACGAAAGAAGAACAAGTCAAATAGGGGCAAAGGCCTATGGGACTCACCCTCGACTTTCTCTTTCAAGCGCTGCACCTCGACCTGCGAGGCCTCGGCCGCCTTGGAAGCCTCCTTCTCTAGCTCTGTACCACACTGAGGAGTGAGGGGCCGAGCGTGGGAAAAAACAAGCAAAATAAAGGGAACATAACTCACCCTCGTACTTCCCCTTCCAGGACAAGGCATCGACCCGGGAGGCCTCGGCCGCCTTGAGGGACTCGTGAGCTCGGGATGAGAGGATGTCTCGCTCGCCGGCAGCCCGGGTCAGCCCCTCCTCCAGCTCCTTGACTCACGCTGCCAAAGGGGCAACCCGCTCCCGAGCCATGATTGCCTCGGCCTTCTTATCTGCACAACGAAGGCGGAGGTCCTCCACCTCCGTGCTCCGCGCCGACAGGAGCCTGTTGGTGTTGGCGAGCAGGTCCTTCTGCTGCCCAAGCTGGTCCCACACGTCCCTCTCCTGATGGAGGAACAACGACTTCCTGAGAGACCGGGCCTTGAGCTCCTGGATAGGTAGAACAGGGGTCATGCATTGCGAAAAGACTCAGAACAAGATGACACCACACGAGAAAAGAAGACGCGTACCTGGGCGACACCGGGCAGATCATCATCCATGACGGACAGCGCCGTTCGCAGCGACTGCACCGCCAGCCGGCGATATTGCTCGAAGGAGCTCCAGCGCCCCCCCTCGACCGCATCCTCGAGGGCGAATAGAGGCTCCCCCTTTGGGTCGTCCCGGCTCAACCATGATACATGTGGGTGATTCCACCCACGGGGCTTGGGTCATACCCGCGCGAGGGCCGAGTCGGAACTGGCTGCTCGGCAGTGCTGGCCGCCTCGGCATCCTCCGCCTCCCCCTGAGAAGTATTCGCAGGAGAGGTCGCCTGAACCTCCCGGGTGCTCTCCTGCGGCGGCGGCAGGTCTTGGGCTAGGGGCGGCACCAAAGGTTGCCCCACCTCCATCTCCGAACCCCGGTCTGCCGGGTCCGCCGCACTCACCTCAACCACCTCGGCCTCGGAAGTCCTAGGGGCCTCGGCTTTGCTCCTGGCCTCGGCAATTGGGGGTGCCCTGGCCCCATTGGACTTGTGGGCCTCAACAACGCCCGGCATAGGCCCTTCCTCCTCCGTCTGCTCCGTGGCCACCTCAGGAGCCTCCTCCTGAACGACCGGCCCCTCCAGGTCGGCCCCGGCCGACGCTGCACGGCGGCTTGCGCCTCTGTCGCCTGTTGAGCAGTGGGACTAGCGCTCACTTTGAGTGCCTTGCGCGGTGCCAAGGCTGGCACCTCCACCCGATGCTTCCGACTGAAGACAAAATACCCACTTGGTCAGCATATGACCATGAAGCAAGCAGGAGACAATGCGAACGACGCTGAAAAAACACTCACCTCGAGCGGGGTTGCAGCCGCTTCAGCACCGCGATTCTCCTCTGCAACTACGGCAGCGGTGGCGGAGGCACAGCCCTGATATCCACTGGTGCCAGCCGACCCTCGTCGGACTCTGGCACCCCCTCGACCCTCTACGGGGGCAGTTGCATTGCCCCCACTGCCGCCTGCTCCACCAATACCGTCGAGCCCACCAGGCTGACGGCATGCTTCCCCAGTGCCCGTAGCTCGGGCGTATTAGCTTCGGACGTGGGGTGAGCGATTGCCGACCCTAGGGCGCCATCTCCTCCTCCCCCAATAAGCGCCGGGCTGCTCACCGATGCCCCGATTGTTGTCTCCCCGACATCGGGGAGATAGTCCAGGGGACCTTGCCCCCTCTCGAACCCATCATCTTCATAATCCTCTGATAGCGACGGAGACAGAGACAACTCCACCGGGAGACCGTCCTGCCTCTGACACCGGCGATGCTTCTCCCGCGCTTCGCGCTCGAGTCTCTTCTTGTTGCGCCTTGCCTCCTTGGCGTCCTTCTTCTTCTTCTGCGCCTTGGCATATGCTCGGTTCGCCGCCCGCCGCCTTGCATCCTCGGGAACGGGTGGCGGGGAGTCTCGCATGTCCCTCATCCCCTATAGGAATGGCGAACGCAAGTAAGAAGACAGAAAAACAGTGAGGAACGAGGAGACCTTGGGAGCTATAGTGACGTGTGACTTACCAGGGAGAGATACCCCTGCGACGGGCGCATGACGATGTGGGTCAGACCACCGCTCTTCAGTTTCCCATCCACCGTCTCCCGCACCCGACGGAGAACCACCTCTTCGGAGAGGGCGGTGGCAGACATCTGGACGCCCTCGATCGGCTCACCCAGTCTCATATCGAACAGGCGCCGCCGCCGAGCCATCAGCGGCAACACCCTCCGGCGGTGGAAGGCCACCATGACCACAGCCACCGTAAGACAGCGGCTCCACAGCCTCTCCAGCCCATCCAGGAGCGGCTGCAGCTTGGGCTGCTCCTCCCTCGGCACGCCATACCTCCACTTCTCCAGACAATCCTCCATGATCCGCCCGGTGTAGGGGGGCAGTCCACTGTCGTCATTGCAGAGGTAGAACCAGCTGGTGTACCAGCGGCGATTGGACGATGCGAGCTGGGCTGGGATGTAAAACTGGGCTGGGCAGAGTGCAGCCGCCGGCCCTCACCATCTTCCTCGTACACGCCGTACCCGCCGGCTTGGTGGTGTGCCCTGCTCGGAAGAGATGGAGCCATAGCTCCCAATGGGGGGCAATCCCTAGATACCCCTCGCAGACAGCGACGAAAATAGCCGCCTGCGCGATAGAGTTGGGGTTGAAGTTGTGTAGCTCCACCCCGTAGTAATGCGGGAGCGCCCGCATGAATCGGTCCGCTGGCACGCCGAGACCACGCTCGTGGAAAGATACGAAGCTCACGATGTACCCTTCACGGGCCTCGGCTCCGGCTCGCCCAACAGGGTGATCCACTCTGGCCTATTGGGGTCGATGACCGAGCGGAGAAGGCCGTCGTCGACGAGCGATTGTAGCACCTCCACGGACACATCGGACGTCTCCCAAGGATCCGCTGGGAGGATGATAGGAGGGCCACCGGCCATTGTGTGATGGAGAATGGGGGCTACGACGGTAAGTCTCTCTCTCTCTCTCTCTCTCTCTCTCTCTCTCTCTCTCTCTCGCTCTTCTCCCTTCTTCTTCCCGGCGCTCTCTGTTCTTGGCAACGGCTCGAAGGCAGAAAAGGCAAGTACGGGAAAGGTAAGGAGGGGAGGGGCGAGACTCGTTTCGTATTTATGTAGGGAAAGGATGAAATGGCCAGGCGACGAAATCGGGGAAGTCTCCCTCGAGTCCAAGCACAGTTAATCCAGATCCGATTTCACCGCCCATGCGCCCGCCTTTTCCTCATTAATCGCACGGACAGTTATGTCCTGACCGCTGACACCGCGTCACTTCTAACCGCAGCAACAGCAGGCACTACAAAAAATCTAGGTTTATATGACAAACTGAAAATGTCATGGTAAATACAGGATTTGTCATAAAAAGAATCTTATGACGAAAAAGCAGCATCATGCCAGTCGTCATATAATGACCATCACAAATTGTACCTTGTGACGATAATATGAAAAACCGTCACAAAATGTGATGACCTTTTGTGATGGTTTTGTTTTGTTGTCATATATTACTGTCATTTAATGACGACTGTAACTGTTACATATTGGTTGATCAACTCATCACCTAATACGCCAACCGTCACAAATTGTATCCTAGGAACCCTGATTTAGACAACTTATTGTGACGATAGGACAGATTTTGTGACATTTACATTGTGACAGAATGTGGCATTGCCATATGTATTAATTCAATGACAAATGTCAAAGATGTTTCCAGCATTCTCATCACAGCTCATACATATCAGCCAAGCCATCATCCACACGTTCCAGAGCATAAGGCAGAAGACAATTGCTTGCAAGTTCAAACATCACACTAGTTCCAAGTTTCATCACACAAGTTCAAACATACAAACAGATGCTTGCTTGGTTTGCTTCAAGTGAGGCCTATTGAGCAAGAATCTGTGCTTCCAACTGTTCCTGCTTTAGATGAAGGAAAATGTGAATCCTATTAGATGTGGACATAGCTGTTACTCAACCAAATTTAAAATCACTAAGTATTATAGAGCAACAAACTGAATCATCTATTACTTATGAACTGGTGGAAAACAATTTCATTGTCCAAATTTAAAATGGCTAAGTATTATAGAGCAACAAACCCAATCATCTATTACTTATCAATTATCATGTACAGGTTCAGTTAGAGAATAGTTAATAGCATCCAATGCACATAAGCACTTAAATAACTTGGAGTTTAGAGAAATAAAAATAAGCAAGTCCAGGTTCAATACAATAAGGATAGGTTTCATAAAAAAGCTTGTATTGTAACCATAAAGTTGCAACAGGGAAGGGGATATGATTCATAGTCTACCTTCTTTTCTTCATAGGCTTCATTTTAATGATGCCCTCAAAGAAACTTTCCTGACAACTTATTAGTCATCCTGCTCAATGATCAAAGAGATATAACAACCATGATGACTTATTGTAAGTAGTAAACTGACAAGAAAGTTTACTGCACGAGAACTTTGTAAGTTTACTGACAAGAAAATTAGGACCATTTTTAGGTAGCAAATTGAGTTATCAGTACTGATTCTAGGGCAGAGTAAAGCAGCAGATTAATGAGAGATATATCATGGCTTGCACTATCTAGTTCACTAAAAATGCATGACGGTTCCGTGTTCAACACTACATTCACTAAAAATAGGTCGAACTTGAGTTGGCACAATTAATTTGTTTTGAGGTACTCCATCAACACTAAAAATGTGGCTGCTTGTGCTGTTAGCAGGTTGATGGATGATAATCATACCAGCTTAGTAATAATAAGATAATGGAATGCAATTTTTAAAGTTCATACCACTACACCACAGCCCACTCAATCAAACATATTCTCCTCTGATTTCTTTTCTATAAAGAACATGACATTTGTGCATCTCGGTCAGCACAAAGACAATGCACTGTTTTTAAGAAAGTTTCCCATAGTTCCAAGGCTGACAGCATTTATAGTGCCACTGGAAAATGTAGTTGAAAACAAAAGCAACAAAATATAAACCGTATTAATGGATAGAAAATTACATAGTGTCCATTTCGCTTCAATACAATTAGGTTATAAGTTATATGGGTCACCTATACTGATTTAGAGCAGTAAAAAATACCAAGATAAGCTTGACAACCTTGTAGCAGCTGTCATCTACTACAATCCTTCCTGTCTTTAGCAGTAATGGTCTCTTCAGCTGCTACAAAATAATTGTATGGACCGACTACTCCACAAAAGGTCTTGCAGGTTGCTGAAATGCAAGGCTAACACTATCAACAACACTATATCACCAAACTCAGGTTTAGCAATAGTTAACAAAACAAGACCAATCTATCAAGAGATGGCAATAATTAAGAACGACAAGCAACTTGCCTGGCAGACGTCGCTTGTAGCATTGATCTAATCAGGGAGAGCTTGCATGTGCCTATGTGGCCTCCTAGGAGAGTTGCCGGGATGTCTGTCAGATATCCATTCACACTTGCATCAGATAGGGCAAACATGATGAGGAGCAAGATCAATACATCATAGCTGCTTCGCAAACATTTGTATACTGTGATGAAGTTTCACCATAATATGCATGGCTCGTTGGATAACAAAAAAACTCAGATACTCATGTCAAACATGTATCAACCTCTAAAGACAAGCAACGTGATAACGATCTAAAACATAATTTTTTAGAGACCAAACATTTCATATTTTGGCAAATAGAAACATCATGTGTCAGACGCATTTCATCAAACATATAGTGCCGTACTACCGTTCCTACCATGGGGGGCTTCAACTGCATTTGGCATCTTGTCAGAAAAAAAATCTGCATTTGGCAACAGACAAAACGATTACGCAGACTACTGAAAGTTACCTCCCAAGCAAGAATCGTAGGCAGGCAAAGGGATGTGGTGCTTGGAGCTGGAGGGACACTGCTTGGCTTTGAGGTTGATGCAGACCATCCCCTATCGACTAGAGCGCTGGAGGACTGCCTCACCATGTCATGGATCTGGGATCCATAGCATCCTCACCACCGAGTGGATAGCCGAGGAGCATGAGCTGCTTCTGCTTCTGCTTCCCGTGCCGTAAGCGGAGCAGAAGCCCAGCGTCCTGTTCAGCGGTATCGGCGCCCCTACAAAAACAAGCGAATGAGAACACGCCTGCGGGAAGAGGGAGAGAATCTAGCGGAAGGGGTAGGTGCTCACGCCCGTTGGTGCACAGCGGGAGTGCACGCACGGCTAGCAGCGATGACCAGGCGGTGAGGCACCAGAGGCAGAGGAGGAAGAGCGAGCGACACACGCGCACTGCGATTGGAGGCCTCCTCATCTGTAGGCCTACTGTTGCGGCCTCTGGGTGCGCCGCCTACAGCTCCTAGCGGTACGGGCATGGCCAAGACCCACCACGAGGGCCATGGTCGCACGGCCTCTGCGAGAGCCGCCGCGCGCTATGGCCTCCCTTAGTGTGTGGCTCGGTAGGAATGTAGGATAAGACAGGGGAGAGATAAGACAGAGAAGCTAGGGTTTGAGAGGAAACCCATGGATCTCAACCATCGGATCGAGAGATGGACGGCTGATGGCAACTAAGGCCGTAGCTGGGCCTGTGGGAGGTATTGGCCCAAGTTGTATTTTTTTTCTTTTCTTTTGATAATAAATAATTTTTGGGATAGTATTTTTAGATACTAAATGTATTTAAATGAAAACGTCATCACTAGCAAAGTTATAGAAAATCATCGAGATCTATGACTTCTATTTTGGTCATTTCTCCATCCGACTTTGTTTAAAGAATTTAAATTTTAAATTTCAAAAGATGAGAACTTTGAACATAATTTGGGGGTAATAAATGTTTTCAAATGGAAAAAATATCTACAACAAAGTTGTATAACGCATCGAGATCTACCACTTTTGTTTTGGTCATTTTTTTCATATAACTTTGTTTGGACAGGTTAAATTTTGAATTTTAAAATATTAGAACTTCGAACAAAATTTTGGGGTACGAAGTAATTTCAAATGAAAAAAGTCATTAACAACAAAGTTGTAGAACTGATCAAGATCTACAACTTTTATTTTGGTCATTTATTCATCCGACAAAGTGATAGTACCATTGTTCACAAATTTCACATATCTCTCTTATAGTTTCATAAACTATAAGAGAGATATGTGAAATTTGTGAACAATGTTACTATCACTTTGTCAAACGAAGAAATAACCAAAATAAAATAAACTATCGGACGAACAAATGACCAAAATAAAAGTTGTAGACTCGATGAGTTCTACAACTTTTATGTTTATCATCTTTTCAGCTGAAATGATTTTATACTTCAAAATGTTATTTGAAGTTGCTATTTTTTGAAATTCAAAATTTGAATTGATAGAACAAAGTCACATGAAAAAATAACAAAAATAATAGCTGTAAGAACACAATAAATTAATAGAGCATGATTTTAGAAAATTTTAGAAAAAAAGATCATTAAATTTGAAGTTAGTACGAGGGAGAAAGACTAGTTACAAGTTTTAGCCAGAGATTAAAAAGAAAAACTGCGCTTGTTCATATGATTTGTGAGAACTTCGGTATATAAGAACTTCGAACAGAATTTTGGGAGAGTAAATGATTTCAAATGAAAAAGTTATAAACAAATTTTGATATTGGTCATTTCTTCATCCAAATGAGTTTGGGTAATTGTAAATTTGAGTTTCAAAATTTAATAAATTCGAATAGAATTTTGACATAGTAAAATGATTTCAAATGAAAAAGTGAGCAACAACAAAGTTGTACAACTCATTGAGATCTAAAACTTTGGTGTTCGTCATTTCTTCATATGAATTTGTTTGAACAATTTAAAGCTCTTGAATTTGAACTCAAATGGATTTACAAATTAAAAAGAAAAAAGAAAGGAAAAAGAAAAAACATCTCTCGGCCCTACTCTTTTCGGGCACGGCCTGTCTCCCTCCACCCGTGCCCCCTCTTCCCTTTCACCTGGGCTGAGGCCTAGCTCTGAGCCCAACGTTGCCCACGCCTTATCCCTCTCCCACGTTGGGCTGTCATGTTTGAAATAACAAACAGTGATGCTCCATAGCCGTCACATAAAAACAACACATATCATCATAAAAATGCCACCGTCAACCGCCTCCTGGCGACTTACATTTTGTGACGACACTTGGTACCTTTATGTGACAAAACAAAGAGTATCATCATAAATAGTTCTGGCTCTCCTGATTTTATGACGTTATAAACTTTTGCGTCGTATTATGATACATTATATGACAAAAATTTGCCCCGTCATGAGGATTTTTGTCATAGAAAGAAGGATTTCTTGTAGTGAGGCCTCGAGAAACCGCCTCAAAAGGCGCGCCTGCCATTGTCAGCCGATGGGAGGGGAATATTCACCCAGCCGATTCCTTCCAGACTAAGTAACTAGGCGCCGAGCCTGTTACGGTCCAGGGGTTCGAAGGCTAGACCCCCGAGGGTTTCGACAGCCGCCCCAGGACAACAGAGTCAAGGACAGCTATGGGCGAGCCCGTACATGGCCGAGGCCCAAGCGAGCGATCGCTCGGGATGCCCTAAGTTGTGTCCGAGACCAGCAGGGAGTTCTCCGAAGGGGATCCCACCGTAGGGAGGCGCCGAGCCCCCGGGGCCAATCGAATGGTCCTGGGACCCACTAGAGAAGCCCTTTGGTACTTTTGGGGTGCGTCTCTGGACCACTAGCCGACCCCTATCGAATGGGGCATGGGCCTCCACTCGGACTTACCCGATAGCAGCTCACCGAAAGTGTCACCGCTCGCGCCCACAGAGGGTAGCCTGGCATATTCCACCCCTCCTTTCGAGCGAAAAGGATGCGCGAGGGTCGCATAAAAAGTCAGGCGAACCCCTGACCACCCTCTCGCTCCGTGCGGAGGCTCGGGGGCTCTCCCTGCGAACCTTGCCAAGACCCAGCGACCTAGGCTCGCACTCGAGGGGGCTTGGCAAACACACCCCTCCTTCCGAGCGAAAAGGATGCGCGAGGGTCGCATAAAAAGCCAGGGGAACTCCTGACCGCCCTCTCGCTCCGTGCAGAGGCTCGGGGGCTCTCCCTGCAAACCTTGCCGAGGCCCAGCGACCTAGGCTCGCACTCGAAGGGGCTTGGCAAACAACCCCTCC
Source organism: Miscanthus lutarioriparius (assembly GCA_904845875.1). Taxonomy (NCBI): domain Eukaryota; kingdom Viridiplantae; phylum Streptophyta; class Magnoliopsida; order Poales; family Poaceae; genus Miscanthus; species Miscanthus lutarioriparius. The sequence continues at coordinate 46,229,779 of CAJGYO010000007.1, forward strand.
TTCCAAGCGAAAAGGATGCGCGAGGGTCGCACAAAAAGCCAGGGGAACTCCTGACCCCCCTCTCGCTCTGTTCGGAGGCTCGGGGGCTCTCCCTACAAACCTTGCCGAGAACCAGTGACCTAGGCTCGCACTCGAGGGGGCTCGGCAAACAACCCCTCCTTCCGAGCGAAAAGGATGCGCGAGGGTCGCTTAAAGAACCAGAGGAACTCCTGATCGCCCTCTCGCTCCGTGCGGAGGCTCGGGGGCTCTTCCTTCACCCAAAACGAAAGCAAGCCACCCCAGCTCGCACTCGGGGTTTCGGAAAAACACGACAAAAAGGGCATCGAGCCCGTTACGGTCCAGGGGTTCGAAGGCTAGGCCCCCCAAAGGTTTCGACAGCCGCCCTAGGACAACAGAGTCAGGGACAGCTATGGGCGAGCCCGTACATGGCCGGGGCCCGAGCAAGTGATCGCTCGGGATGCCCTAAGTCATGTCCGAGACCAGCAGGGAGTTCTCCGGATGGGATCCCACCATAGGGAGGCGCCGAGCCCCTGGGGCCAATCGAACGGCCCTAGGACTCACTAGAGAAGCCCTCTGGTATTTTTGGGGTGCGTCTCTAGACCACTAGCCGACCTCTATCGAATGGGGCACGGGCCTCCACTCGGACTTACCCGATAGCAGCTCACCGGAAGTGTCACCGCTCGCGCCCACCAAGGGTAGCCTGGCATATTTCACCCCTCCTTCCGAGCGAAAAGGATGCACGAGGGTCACATAGAAAGCCAGGGGAACTCCTGACCGCCCTCTCGCTCCATGCGGAGGCTCGGGGGCTCTCCCTGCGAACCTTGCCGAGACCCAGCGACCTAGGCTCGCACTCGAGGGGGCTCGGCAAACAAACCCCTCCTTCTGAGCGAAAAGGATGCGTGAGGGCCGTCAAAAAAGATAGGGAAACTACTGATCGCCCTCTCACTCCATGCGGAGGCTCGGGGGTTCTTCCTGCAACTAGGCCAAGTCCCAGCGACCCAAACTCGCATTCATGGGCCCGGCAAACACGATAAAACTTCTTGCTCAACGAAGAAAAAAGCCCCTAGAGGAGTAAACCCACTCCTCCAGGGCCTCGGGGGCTACACCCGGTGGGTGCGCTCGCACGCACCCACCAGAACCATCAAGTACAAAACACAATCTCGATGGGAGCTGCTGAGCCAAGTCTCATCAAAACCTCAGGAAAGTGCACGTACTCCTCCCGAGGCTCGGGGGCTATTGTCGGATACCACAAGAGGGGGTACAATAAGCAAGAACCAAAAATATTGCTTGAGCCTTGCAAAAGTCAAAGCCGAAGGACAACCACGAGGTCTCGGCCATTTCTCCGATTCGCTCGAGGCTTGCGCCGAGGCCTTCGGCGAAAGGCCAAAGCCCTCCGCCCCACCGAGGCCCTCTCGCCGAGGCCCCGCCCCGCAAGGCCTCGGATGGGATGCCAATTCTCTGACTCGCCCAAGGCAGGGCTCGGCAACAACCTCGTCACCTCCATCCCAACCGGCTCCCCTGACAAAATGTCACATCCAGATTAATGCGCCCAACTACTCCCGCAACGTCAGCCGCACACTGGCACAGTTCGGGCAGAACGACCGACGGGACAGGGGACCGGGCGCAGTAGAGGTTACCTGCCACTTTGCTCATCACTGTGCCTCTTGCTGACACCCGTATTACCCTGTGCTACCTAACCCCTGCGCCAAGGACAAAGCAGCGTGGAAGGTCAAGTCCACGTCCCTGTAGTCTCAAAAACAGCAGGAAAGACCAACTGCTCGTCCTCTGCCTCGTCCGAGACCCCCGGTAGGGCCTCGGACGTACTTTTCCTCCTCCGCCTCGGTCGAGGCTGGGCTCATCCTGCATCCTCATCGTCTCCGCCTCAACCGCCCCTCTGGCGAGCCGTCCCATCCATGTAAGTGTGCCTGAACACACCTACTACGTCAGCCACGATGGGCAGGGTACAGCAACAGGGGCGATGGGACGGCGATCAAATCGCCCTTTTTACCATCCCCTACTAATGGTGCAGGGAATACCGTGCCCTGTGGACATCCGCTCCATGCTTTTCCTACCTGAACCGGGTACGACGCGGACCACCGAGACCCCCGCACCATACACCGGTCACCTCCGAGGCCTCGGCACGATCAGCTACAGCACCCGCTAGGCCTCGGCACTCCACCAAATCAAGAATCCATGAGGCACGGCATGTCTCCCGCCGTGGAGGCCATACCGACTAGACATCAACAAGGACCCCCACGACCTCAACAACCTCAAGCCCGGCCAACACGGCGTGTCAGTCAAGTACCAATCGACATTCCCAACACCATGCTGCTACAGGACTGAACTACAGTAGGCTCCACGTGTAGCTCACTCATGTACTCCTGGCTCCCTCCTTGCGGTTATAAAAGGAAGCAGCCAGGGATAGCCCTGGTGGGGACAAGAAAAACATACGGAAGAACCACGCTCTCACACACGTGCAAACAACACTCTGTAACACACGCTCCCCCAAGCTGCCCGAGAGCAACGTATCAAGCAGCCCGCGCCATTCCACGCCGAGACCTGGGACTAGCTCCCTCTCTCACCCAGCTTGTAACCCCCTACCACAAGCACTTCGGTGCAAGGAATACAAGATCGATCTCTCAGACTGGACATAGGGCACCAATTGCCTGAACCAGTATAAACCTTCTGTCTCTTTGCATCACCATCCAGGATTAGGGGCACGCAGCTCAAATTCACTGGTTGGTTGAGGACCCCCCGGTCCGAAACACCGACAATGTTTGACCTAAGTTGAACTATAGCATAAAGTGTACTGGACTAGAGTAACAACTTTTTTTGGTCAAGATTTAATTCAATGCCTAACATGGTCAAATAGGGCTCACAAGAATCAACAAAATAGTGTTTTCCCACACAAATATTTCTAAGTCCAACTGATTCACATTATCAATGTGTTCGCTTTGAGATGATGTAACTTCTAGACCATTGAGAATTAGAAGATGGTTTTTAAAGCAATCTTGTAGCCCTTACATAGCTCTACAAAGTTTGTTTAAATGTCTTGCACCAATTCACCATGGATTAAGTGCAAAACCACCCTCAATTCGCACTGTTAGGCATTCCATCGGGCGCTGATGGCCGCGGACACCACGCCGTGGGTGGCCGACCGCGTGGCAGCCGTACACTGCCAACGGCCCGGCCGTTTAGGCCACGATGGGCACAAAGGCACCCCTCGCTCGCTCTTTCACCCCTACGCCCTTACTCGCTCCCTACTTCCCGTTCTGCCTCGCCGAAGCGCAGCTTTGAGCTTGCCGTGCCACCGCACTAATCCGCCACAGCCACTCACCATCGATGTTGCCTCACTGGTCAATCTGTCTCGGCCACAGCTTCTCCATCTCCACTACCACCTCGCCAACCCCTTGCTTCACCGTATTGCGCCTAGGTAAGGTTGCATTTTGTTTTTTTGCCACCGTGGAACCTCACCGGAGCGCCGCCACACGCTCGGCTCACCATGGCCGCGCCGGTCCACCGCACCTCCTGCTTTTCTCTTCACTGGTCCAGCACCGCACTAAGTCATAGCAGCTCAGGTCAAGTCTAGGTTAGATGCTACCGAGCAAGCGCATGGGAATGCGCCGCTGCTCCCACCGTGGTCGCCATGGCAGGCAAGCTCACCACTGTCGAGCTGGCCTATCACCATCCTCCTCTCTGGCGCGCCTTAGGTAGAGTAGACCTAACCCTAGCTAATGGCATGACGGAGACCTCTCTCTCATTGCCATCTTGTCGGAACGCCTTGAACACCGCCGTGCTCCGTGCGCTGCCACACGGGCATGCGTGCGGCGAGAGCTCGCCGTCACATCACCGGAACCCTAACCACCTCGGTTAGCTCCGCTAGGTTACGACATAGCTGTAGAGCACCTCACCGGAGTAAAAAGGTGGCTGGAGACCACCGATGTACCGCCACGCACCCTCCGCCGTCCACCATTGCCGCCGGCGAGCATGCTCCAGTGAACCTTTGACCAAACTAAGGGTATCCCTAGGTGCGAAAGGTCACGGGGAGTGTAGCGGTGGTGACCTTGCCGCCAGTGGCTTCGCCGTCGACGAGCAGTGGCCGGTCAACCATTGTGCCCTGACTCTATTCGGCTGACAAGTGGGGCCCGTTGACCTCTCGGTCCCACACGTCAGCGACTGTAGTTTTAGGTTTTATTTTATTCTTTTTCCAGAATTTTGTGCTAACTTTGGAAAATCATATCTAGAGCTAGGAATGTCCAAATTGAATGAACCAAAATTTGTTGGATTCCTCATGAAGTGTAGTATTTGATAAAAATATGAAATGCACTGTTTCTAATATTTTTCTAGGAGAATAAAATAGAGCTAGATAAATGCTTTTTGAATGTTTCCAATCTTGTAAAATGTATAACTTGAGCTAGGAAAGTGATAAAAATATGATTCCAATTTTGTTGGTCTTGTATTATCATGTACTACCTGGGAAAAATATTGGTTGCATAGCGATCTTGCTGGAAATAGGAGTTTGCTATTTATCTTAAATAAATGCTAGATTCTTGTGCTATTTTTCATGATAAAAACATGTATCCAATGAGCATGAAATTTATTACACAATGTTCTTGTGCTATGATTAAGCTAAGAAAAATATGAATTCTGTTGTTTAACACTTTTCAATAGGATTTCCTATTTATGCTACTTTAAGCCCTGCTGGCTTGTCATTTTTTTGGAGGATGTTGTATATGTTCCAATGCTATGAAATTTATGCAGTAGCCTACTGGGAATATGTATAAGCTACTGTAATTTTATTAGAATTTATGGTGCACTTTTAATATATTTTCCTTATTTCACCTTAGTATCTAAATAAATTAATAAAGGTATGAAAAGAATTTATTTAGGAATGGCCACTATATTTTTTAGTACTCATTTGATGTATGTTAACTCTTGGTAACATTGGTAGTGCTCAAAGTACCATTCGTGTATGTAGTGAAATAGTATTTTCCCTAAAATTCACTTATAGTGACTTTTCTGGATAGATTCTAGAGTTAAGCAAATTATATGGTGAAGATGATGTTTGCTATGAATCTTATCTATAATAAAGTTGTAGATAACTCACTTATCTAGTTCATGTTAAATTTTCATGACATTTGGCCAAATGATTTATGAGTTATGACTGTTTAAAGTTGGTCTTCAGAACTAGTTGTTCTCTGGAATTTCTAGACCAGATTTGATAAATGTGATTGTTGGACCTTATTAACTTGGGAATCATGCGGAGATGATTAAAGATGAATTGTAGCTAACTTCATAAGCTTTCTAGATTGTCTTATAGCATGTCTTTTGGGTCAGTACAACTCTAGTTATGAATTAAACTAGCAGCTGCTGTCTGTAGCCCTAAATATGTTGAATGCAGTGAATGACTTGATTGCTTTATATGAATGGATGTGATGATTTAGATGCTTAGGCTGATTAAGATAAGTGTTAGTTGCAGGTGCTAGACCTCTTACTAAAGATGAACAATTGTACTTTAGGTTGTTAGAGCTTGGTGAGTGTAGTTCTTGTTTTTAAGAAAAGATATGCACCTACTCAGTAAAGTAAATATTAATCTTGTGTCATCATGTCATTCTTGTGTCCATTGATACATGGTTGTACCTTTCATCATTACCTTCCATCACTTATGCATTCATGACTCTTATGTTGTGCATATGCATATAATAGGTGTTTCGGAGGGAGTCACTCTTTTGGAATTTGAACAAGAACCTCAAGAGGAGCAACAACAAGTTTAGGAGCAGGAAGTGTAGGCGGAAGGAGGAGTCAACGTAGAAGATCTCCCTAAGTGTCCTGACCACCAGCCTTCCTCATTCTTAAAAGGCAAGCCTCGGAGGATTATAAGACTCCTATGTTTTTATAAATATCACTTGCGTCCTTTTTATATTTGATGCATTAGGTTATAAGAGTTGATTGGAACCACTTGCTACATATATTGTCCTTGTCCAAATGAATATATCTTGAATCCTTGGTAGGTCCAGGATTAAATATATGCTTAGCCTTGCTTAGTCCGGTAGATCTCAGGTGATTTCCTGTCACCTGAAAAATATAGGTACATAACTAATCGCGGTTGGCTATAATTGCTATTGTGAAAATAACCATGTGTTGATGAATAAAAAGGAGACCGAGCGGGATTGTGATAGAGAAGCACAAGACATGGAGGTCTTGGTGCCTATCTATCCCCGTCTGTGTCGGTTAAGGACCGATTCGCTGTACGTCCTCATGTCATGTTGAACGCATGCCTAGCACTTAGTTGCCCCGATAAGTCGTTCCGACCGCGAAGCCGAGTAGCTCAATTCAGGCCGGGCCCCAGTAAGTGAAAGTGTGCACACTGGAGGTAGTAAGGATGTGCGGAGAGCCAATGGCATGAGTCCAAGGGTGGGTTTGAGTCCCGAGTTTCCTGGCAGAATGGTAGAATCTCTGAGGGTGCGGCGTTGATCGAACCCGCGAAGTTAGTTCCTAAGTTGTATCAAAGGTGACCCGATGCAACCTCAATGGGGGAAGTATGGGTTTGTGTTAGGAATAATTCTCTAGCTGGGTAGGAATCAATTCGAATCGTCATCTTTCCCGGATAGTGAGAACTTGACTGAGCAGCGACAACATAGAGTAACCTAATGGAAACTTGTTGGTTATGATGATGCTCAAATTATTCTTATAACCGGATATGGTTACTAATGCTTGTTAGCTTAATCAAGTGATTGCTCTAGTACATGTGCTAATCTAGAGATGATTAATTGAATAGGTATTCAAATTGATGCTATAAATACTAAATCTTCAAGTTATGTTACTAAAGCTTTTATGCAAAATGTTGTCAAGCTAACTCCACTAATAAAGCCTTGCATACTGCTTGGTGTCATATTATTTCTGATTTATGACGGGTAAGTCTAGCTAAGTACATTCTCGTACTCAGAGTGTATTCTCTCTTGTTGCAGATGACATGATGTACCATGGGCACTGTAAGAACTGCCTTGATCCTGTCGTGGATGAGGACTAAACCATGGGGGCATGGTACTCCTAAGTTATCTCCTCTGCTTTTGCTGGAATGACCGTAGCACTGGCATGTATTTGAACTACGTGTGATGTTGATGTTAAACTACTTTGCTTCCGCTATTTAAACTTGGTTTGTAATAACTAGGTGAACTCCGATGTATGTGAGATATTTGTGAACTATTTGTGAACTGTGATGTAACATGTGACTGGTTATGTTGAATCATGTACGATTTTGGTTTGTATGTTGGTTTGTTTGAGATCTCTCGTGATTTCACCGGACTACCGGGTTTATATGGGCTCAAGTACGACGGTTTGATCGCTTCAGTGATTGCTATTGTACTTGTGCTCTTATAAATTAGACGGTTTTGCTACACTTACAACATACCTCTGAAACATTTGAAACACTTGAAGAAATAGATACTTGCAACATGCGCTTTCAAGCGCAACATCTACTTGCTGCTTACGAAATGGAGGCTCACCGGTGCGTGGAGTTCACCGGAGGTAGCCGCGCCGTTGCCACCATCGACTCCGCCTACCACGAGGCTGGCAGGGACCCCTTCGTGGGCACTGGTATCCTGCGCTCCATGCAGGACACGTAGCCTCTACAACCGGTGCTGCAATCCCACCACCAGCGGATCTCTCGCCGTGCAGTGGATTTGGTGGAAGTTGCAGCGAGGTAGAGTGGACGGAGAGAGAGGGGAGGGATGCTGCTTACTCATCGCTCTCAGTCGGAGATGGAGCAAAACGGTCGGGGTAGAGAGGAAGCAAGGCGAGCGCTGGTGCAGGCCGCGGTGGAGAGGGAGGCAGCCGGCTGCCACTAGGCGGACGATGAGGCTAGAACTCGAGCGGCGTTCGACGAACAATGAGAATGAAATGGGCGAATGACTAATGTGGGGATTCGGAGTTTTTTTAGAAAGGTGTGGAGATTGGGAGTGGGTGGAGACATGAGGGGCTATTGGGTTGTTCGAGCCTAGCCATATTGCATCCGGAAAATTAATGCCATCCGGACATCCTGCTCGTATCAATTCCGTTTGCAGTACCCCTCCAGCATCAGCATGCATCTCTTGATCATCTCTTGCCTCATCATCATCTGCCCATATGTCTTTGTCATCTGCACTAATCTCCATCGCCACCTCCTCAACATACATATCTACTATCCCACCACCCGTGCTAAGAAACCATGACTTGGCAGGAAGCATCATCTACCAACAACACGAGCCCACTGCTCAGATTCATCCTAGGCTTCAACCAATACATCCTCAAGATACTTGCGGAATTAAAGTGATCAGCTAGGAGCCTCCATCTCAAAAAACGAAAGCTTGTCCTCATCAATCCAAGATTTAGCAATATCTCCACCCACATATAACAACAACCCATCGACGTTGTCAAAAGCCTCACCAAAGTGAAATCTAATCGCAATTTTATCCAGATTATCCATATGGCCAAAGAAATACAAGTTCTCAAATGAATAGAACTGGACGCAAAACTTGTTCCTAATTATTAAAAAAATGCACGCCAGTAATACCTCCTTAAACCATAACACAGGTTCATCCTTCATGCTCAACCAATCCGTTAAGATCACCTCTATGGCGACTCCTAGCCCTAATCAACAGCAGTAGGAAAAAACACAATCCCCCAAATGCAATGCCATTGACACATGTAGAATGTACTATATATTTTAGTACAAATTTTAGAAATCAATGTTAGAGTGCATAGCGGGTATCGGCTATACCGACGAGCCAGCACCCCTCGGGCTTAGGTCCACCAGAGCCCACAACATATAATGCCTTGGGCCTAACTCAACGTAAAAGACTAGTATGATAGGTGAGGGTTACCCTCGGCTTATATGTTGACCAATTTTTAATGTGGGACTAACCTAACAATCTCACTCGTCACACATCAGACCTAATTCTTCACATCACGCAACCCGGTGTGATCTCCAAATGACGTTATCTAGGCCCCGAGTCCGACGCTCAATATCACATACAACCCGTGTGACTTTTGAGATATTAACGGGCTCCCCTGTCACTATGTGGTCCTTGAAAATTTCTAGTTTTTTTTGACCATGTGTTTTGATAGCACTGTTAGAGTGCGTAGCGGAATCCGAGCTGATAAAATGACTAGTTTAGGAAAGTTTAGGCCCTGTTTGGAAGCTGTTTTCCACAAACAACTTTATGGGAAACTGAGCTATTTTAGAAAGACTATTTTACAAAATAGTTTTACATGGTAGACAAAAACATAAAATGACAATAATATCTTTTTTTTAATCTTTTCTTCTATTTTCCCCCTCACGCTCACAGATCTCCGCTTTCCTCGGTACCTTGTCTCCTTCCGTTCTTCGTGATACGGAGATCCCCGCGCGCCCTGCAAGATTCCGCGGCGTCCAAGCGACAGCCGTATCCGCATCCTCGCCCCGCGGTAGAGCCAGCTTGCTAGCCCCGGTGGCCGCGGCGACGCTCGCTGGCCCCGGACAGCCGCGGCGGCGCTCGTGGCTCCGGCGGTCAGCGAGCGCCGGCGCTCGTGGGCTCGTGGCCCCGGCGGCCGCGGCGGCGTCTCGTGCCAGCGCCCGCACCCCGACGGCCCTCGCGCCATCGCTCGCGTCCCGGCCGCGCCTGTGCTCCACGGTGGCGCGTCCCGGCCACGCCCACCGGCGGCATCGTGCCTGCTCGCACGCTGCGTCCAGCGGTGCCCGTGTTCAGCTGTCAACGCGCAGCAGCGCCTGCCATCGGGGCAATACTGTCTTTACACATGGTAGGGCCCACAAAGTGGTGGGTCAATCTAGAATAAGCTATTTTTTAAAGCTTCGTACAAACTTATTCGTTATGAGAGAAGATAAAAAACAACTTTACTCGTGAAACTGTTTTTAAAAATAGTGTTCAAGAAAAAGATAAATAGGGTGTTCTGCTGGTCATGTTATGGATTGTTTCAGCTTATTTCAGCTTATTCTTTTTCACAGAACACTATTAAATTATTCGAAACCATCTAAAATCCACTGTGCGCTGAAAACAACTCACAATTGATCGTGAAGTTATACAGCTCGTATCAGTTCATGAAGTTAACGTGAGCTGTGCCAGGACCTTAGTGTCCTTAATACGATTTTGTAGGATGGGAGTTTGTAAGCCAAACCACACCCACGCACACACGATATGTAGAGCGGCTGAGGGTTATTTAGACTTTTTTTTTTCCATTCTCCTAACGTTGGCCGGAGCCCCCTCCCAGCCCGGTCTCCAGATGGTGGCCACGCGCACGGGGTTCTCCCTTGCTAGTTTGCTTTCGTCTCCGCCTCCGATTCTGCGATGATAACCCACCATCCCTCTCTGCTCCGCCCATCTATCCTCACCCTCCGGGCCGTCGTCCTCGGTCGGCGCCCAACACTGAACGCCTTCCTGTCCACAACCGTCGCCTCCGCTACGCCGCCTCTCCGCTTACGGTGTCTGCGCGCCACCGCCCGTGGAACTTCGCCGGTAACAACCAAATCGAAACCCCCCTCGGGTTCTCTGCTACTCCTTGGGCCATGCTTCGATTCAGTTGTAAATGCCTAGTTGCCTGAAAAAAGTTGTAAATGCCTACTTTGCTCCGCAGGTCAGTGGCGATGGAGGCAAACGCGCGGTGCCGCCTCCCACGCTTGGGGCCGCCCTGCTCGGCTTTGTGCGTAGCAACTTCCTCCCGCTTGGTGAGTTCCCGCTTGTATGCGATCCCAGCTGGTGCTTAATCATCTTGATATCTATGGCCTATGGGCGATTTTGTACTGCTGTTTCTGTATGTAATGCCAATTATGCAATGCTTGTCTTAATTGTGTAGTTGGACTTATGTACTCCACGACCCAAACTAGGCACATTTGACAATGCTTCAATGCATTATTAGCTCCAAATCCAAAATAGCCTTTGCATCTGTGTCATCCTGAAATTCTACTATACAAAGCAGAATCATAGTGGATTAGCGAGAGATGGGTTTGTTTCTCGAGTGCAGACAATTTGGGTGTAAATCAAGTATGATCTGCTTTTAAACAGTTGAAGGTGCTGTGTAGTGAATACTCCTATGTCTATAATTGCTTTCACATTATCGCTATGTATTTGACAAGAGCATGCAAATGTCTCTGGTTTGAACTTTCATGGACTGATTTTTGTCTTTCCCGTTGATAAGCTCTCATCGGTGGGATCATATTGGGTCTTCTAGATCCTACTCTTGGATGCCTTGCTCACAAATACTCCCTGTCAAAGTACAGCACTTTTGGGATATTCGTTATCTCAGGTTCGGTTGCTTAACCTATTCGTGTGAATCCCTGTTCTATTACTTCTGTGTGCTGCTGATAGCTTCCTCTTGGCTGCATAGGACTGACCCTGCACACTAGGGAGCTTGGTGCAGCGTTAGAAGCTTGGCCTGCTGGACTATATGGACTAGTATGATCTTATGTTTATTCTGTGTCTGTCAGACTTGCATGTTCTAGTATCATTCTGTGGCACAACTATAAGTATGTTGGAATAAAGTTCTTACTCCCATTTGATCCAAGGAATAATTCAAGGAAATTCCATGCCATTGATTTTCTGGCATTTATTTCTTACCACGAGTATTGCCTTTCTGGTTGTTTTTGGGATACCAGTTCCCATACTTCTATTGGTCATCAATGGAGCACCCTCAATAAGTTTGCTAATGTCTAATATTATTGTATATAATTGCAGGGATCTATTTTGCTGTTTACACCCTTTCTTGCTCAGTTTATTATGCAAGTTCAGTTCTTCCCTCGTGAATTTATCACTGGTAAATGGTTCAAGCACATGCCTGCTTTTCATGATGGATTTTATGTTTTCATTCCACCATTTTTTGTTGCCATGTGAGTAACTCATACTTTTGTGCTCCTTATAGCTTGTTTTCTTTTGGCATCTTACAGGGTTAGCTATATTTTGCTGCATGCCAACAACACTATCAAGTGGAGTCACACTAACACAGGTACTACTTAATACTTATCCCTATTATCTACCAACATGTAATACCACATATTTTCTCATATAGCTATATTAGCATTACAATCTAATAAAATATTTTTACCACCATGCAGCTTGTTGGCGGTAACTCTGCACTTGCTCTTGCAATGACAGTTGCATCCAATTTACTTGGCATTATCATTGTAAGCAAAATTTTACTGTAATTTTTTGTTTATGGGCAACTGACATAAGTAATTAACTAACCCAATAGAGTATTACAGGTTGAACTTTGTTGTTTATAGTTATGAAGCTTTATGCCAAAGTTCTTGGATGTAAAATGCTGATCAGCTGATGGTAGCAAGATGTTACTTTTCTTGTGTTTCAAGCCGAGTCTGATTGCAATCATGTGGTTCTTTTTTTGTTTTACATGTAAAATGAATATCCAGTTTTCCACTGATAATCTGATATGATAGTTTATGAAATTTGAGTATGACCCACCAGTCCTCAAACATGCAAAAAAACTGAATTATAGACTAAAATATTGTAAATGTTAAATATATTTTCTATAAACTTGGTCATAGTTAGATAAGTTTGACTCAGGACAAAGCCAAAACGACTTCAATTTTGAAACTGGGTGAGTTTTTTTAGTAGTAATTTTTAATAAAGTAATTGCTGGTCAAAGGCTTGTTCTAATGAAATTGTTAGATAAGTTTGACTCAGGACAAAGCTAAATCGACTTAAAATTTGAAACCGGCTGTGTATTTTTTTACTAGTAATTTTTAATAAAGTAATTGCTGGTCAAAGGCTTGCTCTAATGAAATGAATTACACCTTTAGTTTCAAAAGGTGGATGTCTAGATTATGAACGAGCCTTTTTTTCTATGTACAATAATTTATTGAAAGGTGAAAAAACATTATATGCTGAGCAATCTGGTCATTCATCTTTGTGATCATGGAATCAGGTACCTCTTTCTCTTGCAAAATACATTGGCGCTGGTGTTGGGGTTTCCTTGCCTACTGAGCAATTATTCAAAAGTCTGGTCACCAGTCTTCTGATCCCTCTTATTATAGGGAAGGTATGTGGTTATTCATATCTTTGTACTCCACGTCGTATTCAGTTTAATCTTTGGATGTAAAAACAACAGGGCTTATTCTGAGTCTCATGTAACTACCTTTCATGATCAATATAATGTGGTAAGCATGATTTGTTTGTCGGATGTTTAGGAGCACAATTTAGGCGAGGTCTTCATGTATTTTAGTACAATGTGTTATCAGTCATGAATCACCTGACTACAATATGCAAAGGATAATTTGAACTCTTCTAACTTAAGTGTTTATTATGTTTTTCTGTTTATTTTTGAACTTACTCTCTCTGTTTCTTAAACAAGAATAATTGAATTCACCATCTATCCCCATGTTTTCCTTAAAGACTATAGTGCCATCTTGAAATATCTGAAGCTTCCTGGAGACACTTATGATGGTTTGTTCTTTGTCAGGTTGCTCGAGAAACCTCAAAAGGTGTGCAAACTTTAATATGTTCCTGTTTTTGACGGTCACTCCAGGTTATTAATGTTAGTTATCATTCATGCATCTCTTGTTTAGGTATTGCTGATTTTGTTGATGGAAATCGACAAGGCTTTTCAGTTGCAAGTGCTGTTCTCCTCAGCCTAGTATGTCTCTAATTCGAAACATATGCCAGTCGACATGTTCTTTACTTGCTCTTTAGAAAATGTTGCTTGTAGTCACGATAATTCAATAAGCGAAGAAAACTGTTTTTTTTTTTATATAATCAGTAACATCTGGCACCCTTGATTTGTCTTCAGCATGCCATGCTTTTGGGTTCATATATGCAGTGTTTCCAGCCCAATTAGCCAGCCCTTTTGGCGCAGCGAGTACAAGAGGGCAACTGATGCATGCATAAACCTATCCTGCATGAAGTTTATCATTAGTGAGTATTTCGGCTCTTTGTTGATCCAATGATCGAAGGGCAGGCCTGGTGCAGTGGTGAGAGCTGTCTCACTGAGGCCCTGTTTGGTTGAGCTGTGGCTGTGGGAAAAAGCTGTTGTGGGCTGTGAGCTGTGAAAAAGCTGCTGTGGGCTGTGAGCTGTAGAAAAGCTGAAAGCTGTTTGGTTAAACAAGTATAAAATATACCTTTTATCTTTATCTCTCTTGAAACAACTATGGAAGAGCTTTTTATTCCACCAATTTCGAAAAGCAGAAAGCCAAAAGCCAAAAGCAGGGTCAACCCAGCTTTCAAAAATGAACTACGGAAAAGCAGCTGCTTCTGAAAAAGCACCCTCCAAAAACAGCCCCTTTGGTTGGGCTTTTGGCTTTTGGGGCCAAAAGCCAAAGCCAAAAGCCCAACCAAACAGGGCCTGAGTCACCAGGTCGTGGGTTCGAAGCAGCCTCTCCGCAGATTTTGCGGGGGAAAGGCTTGTCTCGGTTTATCCCTTCCCCAGACCCCACTTGTGTGGGAGCCTCCGGCACTGGGTCTGCCCTTTTTTTTTGATCCAATGATCCAATCATATAACAAGAGCACTTCAGAAATCAACTCTCAAGTTCAAATAGAGCATAACTGAGAGCGTTTTGGTGTGGGAGAGATTTTTGGAGTTGCGCTTTAGTTTATGTTGCTTTTGTAGTTTGCATCAATATATTGCACGTCTGCATGCCTTGTGATCTATATAGACTTCAGTTCTAAAACATTTCATTTGACAGGTCCCATGGATTCAAGTAAGTAGATCAAGATCACTGATCTTATCTGTTCAAGGAAAATCCTTTGCTGTTGCCGTTACTATTGGAGTGTATGTTTACCATCTAAGCTTATCACAGTGAGAATGTTTGTAAATCTTGTTATGTGGATGTGGAATCAAATGCTTAAGGGTGGATGAAGATTAATCCAATTTTTTCTTGTTCTCTATCTATGAAAAAGCTCATGATTTTGTTATGTTTTGCCTTGATTACTGCACAAGTATTGTGCTTGAAGCCTTGAACTGCTATTTTTCTCAGTTACCTATCAAACTATTATTGCTGTTTCAACTTAATGAGAATCTTTATGTTCTAAATTTGTCTAAGGAATCAACTTCCACCTAACATTCAGTGTGATGCATGAGTACACAATTAATTTTTTTTTTCAAAACATTCGACTTTACTGGTAGGCACGCTTGCTAAGATGCTGATCCAGATGGCAGTTTGATATATCAAGCGACCTACTGTTATTCAGTGTCATCTGTCATGTTCAAGTAGTGTTAACTGTATGCTTATTCTGTTGTTGCTGTCTTGTTCTGGGTTTCACACTAGATTGTAACACTTGCTACTCCAATTCCACAGCCTTACTAAATAACCATCAGTCAGGATTGAGTCAATACTCCCTGTCTCGATAAAACAGAAAAGAACTAATTGGGACTGCCCTTATTCAATAGTTCTTAACTGATTCCTCGCTTGTCAATGGTGTTGCTTAGTTTTTTCTTTTCTTTGCCTCCAATATAAACTGCAGCCTTGTTGTGTCTTCAGCTACACCTTAATATCTAACATGAGCACATTTCTTTTCACAGGCTTCATCTTGCTCTGCTGGCTTTCAATGCTGCAATGTTGGAGATCTTGTCACGTCTTGAACAAAAAGGGGAGTCAGTCTTTGCAAAGAAAGAGTACGCACGAGCTGTCATTTTGGTGGCTAGTCAGGTCAGTCTTTATCATCACTAAAAGAAATATAAAGCCTGTAAATGATACAAATCAAATTCCTGCTGTTGACCATATGGTGGGCCTATCTGATATTGCATCTAGCCGAGGACCAAGGTGTTGGCAACTGTTACTGTCATGCTTTGGATTGCAGTGTAGTGTGTAGTGTGAGGTGGGTGGTCTAGAGGGGTCTTCTAACATGATCCAAGCTTAATGTGCAAGGCAGACCTTAGTCAACCAGCAAGTCAAAGACAAGTGATTTTTTTACTAGCTAACCATTACCACACATGTTTTCAAAACGGTGGTGACTACTTAGGATGCTTTTCTACAGGGTTTTCATGTTTCCGCTGAATAGGGGGTTTGCAATGAATATTTTACTGTGCTTCTGTCCATTGCTGGCCTAGTTACCGCAAGAATGGCTACCCATCTGTTACTGGATTAGAAGCAGCTTGGGAAACCTTCTTGGAAGGAAGAAGTCTATTTTTGGCCATCGAACTATTGCCTGAGTCTGATTTTGACCATCCAACTCCAAAATCAGATATCTATGACCATCAAACTATTAAAACCAGACAACTTTTGCCATGAATCTGGTTTCAAAGGTGTTTTTTCCTATATATGTTTTTAAAAATAATAAAAATGTGATTAAATATTAAAAAATTCATAACATAGTCATTTTAAATAAAAAATATGAAACCAGTACCAAACTTTTTTCTAAAAGTGTAATATATATATTGATGCTCTACTTAGAGTTATTTGGATCTTGTTCCTGTTTCTAATGTTTTATTGCTCGTAGTCATGACCGTTATTTATTAAATTATCGTTTTGCGCTATATTAGACCAAGAGATCAATGAAAAGGATCTAATGGATTCCGAGTACATGGATCATAAAGGTGACACCAACCTCGCAGATGCCATGCTACCCCACATATAGATCCTATTTAGGCATTGCATAGCTACTGCTTTACTTTATTTTGATTGCATGACTAGGTAATAGGTTTCAAATAAGACGGGGGCTCAAACATCATGCAATCAACTAATCAAGCAAACAACATAAAGTAAATCCGCAAATGATATGACAATTTAAATAAATAACAGTGGTAACTACGAGCAATAAAACAATAGCAACAAGAACAAGTACAAGATCCAAGTAACTCTGAATAGAGCACCAATAGATAGATTGTATTTCTAGAAAGAAATTGGTACCAGTTTTGTTAATTTTCAATTTAAAATGAATCATTTATGAATTTTGAGATTGAACCATATTTTTATTATTTTAGGAAAATACATATATAGGTAAAACCACCTTGAAACATGGTCAAGGGCCAAAGTTGTCCCACTTTTAATAGTTTGATGGTGGTTGTAAAAAAAAATAGTTCGATGGCCAAAAATATCTGTTTGAATCCAATTTGTTATTGAAATTGTTCCAAAACACTAGTAGGTAAAGATGAAGTTGTTATTCTGCTTTCATGGCATGAAAATATTTTAGCTGGCTTTCTGATTCCTGTAGAAAACGTTGCCAGTGTTGGTTGCTGTGGTTGAGCAGCTTGGAGGAGCGTTCGGGGAGTCTGGATTTCTGGTCATCCCTTGTGTTGCGGCACACATTAACCAGGTTCTCATTGCAAGGACATTATTTCTATGTCACTTGCATTCTCTTAGGGGTCATTTCTAATGTCTGTAACACTCTGCAGATCATTATTGATTCTATCATAGTAAATTGGTGGCGCCAGAAGGATCAACAATTTACTTCTGCAAAGTAACTTCAGAATTCAATTTCGGTGTGTAACACAGGGAATCAGTCAGGAGCTCTTAATGTTTATCTCGTGATGCCAAAGCAAAATGAGATCTACGTGTTCAGTTGTTTGGAACGAAAGCAGTCATGTCGAGATTATTTTACACAGAATTGCTTTCGTGCCTGAAGAAACGATATCATGTGTTTCCTCCACATCTTCAGATTTCTTCCTCAATGTTTTTGGATAGTTGAATAAAAAAATGAAAAATATAATTGTACTTGTCATGCAGGAAGTTCAGTAAAAGGAAGAATTGCTGACTGCAAAGCTGATTTTGTGAAGATCATTATACGCTTTAATTTCATAGTATCCTTCAGACTGATCTTCAGTTTTTCTCATCACCCTCTGGGTGGCCATTGAGGGCGTGTTTGCTAACCTGCTCCTGCCCGGCTCGGCCGGCCGGCCTGGCTGTGACCAGCTTCAGCTCGGCTCCCATGGTGCAAGCTCACGTGTTTGTTTCCCGGGACCAAATGAGCCTAGCTAGATAGAGATCGTGTTTGTTTGACTGTGCCAGGAGGTATGCCTACCTGCCTACCTTGCACCCAGGAAATGGTAGCCTTACCACCCATCCTTCCCTGCTCTCTCCTTGTACTCATTTCATCGAACACACATGGGGTCTTCCAGAACAAAGGGAGGAGACGAGGCAGAGCGGCAAGGGTCCGTGGCCTGGGTCGCGGTCGCGGTCGCCGCCGTCGTGGGGGCCATGAGCTCCGACACCTAGGTCCTCACCGCCCGTGCGTGCAGAGCCCTCCGCCGCCCGCGCGTGCAGGGGCCGCCGGCCGCCACCGGCTGCTCGTGCAGGGGCCGCCACCGGCCGCGTGCAGGTCCTCCTCACTGAGCGGTGTCTGCGCTCACGACGCTGCTTTCCATCTGGCCGGTGTGGGCAGCGACGGACGACGTGGACTCAGGCGGGCGACGGCGTGGCCGCGCGGCGGCGTGGGGGAGGAGGAGGTCCGGGGCGGCGCGGGGGAGGAGGTGGTGTGGGAGGAAGGCGTTGGCGGCGCACGAGGCCTCCTGCCGGCTCCCTCGACTGCTCCGGGGGCGGTGGCCGGCGGGATGGGGAGGGAAGTCGCGGCCCGCGGCCGCCGTAGTGGCGGCGGAGCTGGAGGATTCGAGCGGAAGGTGAGGGAAGGAGACGGGCGGTATCCGTATCGGTTCACCGAGGGCACGGAGCGCTGAAAGGAACCGGGCTGCGAAAAAACGAAGGGGGGTTTCGTTTTTCTGGGGCCTGGCCCAACTTGCTTTAAGTTCCGTGCAGCACAGGCTCCGAGACTGGGCCAGCAACACCAAACAAGGGAGTTGCAGCCCAGGAGCGCAGCCGGGCCGCTGGGCCACCATACCAAACACCCGCTGAGGCCCACTCCATGGCACTAACTTTTTCTTTATGTGGATGCTAATTAATAAACCTTCCAAACTATAATGGATTCTGGGAGCCATGGCAACAACAGCTGGCCTGTACAGAAGCAATACTATTATTGTGTTTAGGAGGTGACTGGAGCAGATAACTGTGGGATGGTACTCCCTCTTCTAGCCACAATTATGTTGCAATCTAACCTCCTATTAACTATCACTTTCTTGTTCAGATTATCCAGCATATCCATTTCATTTCAGAGTGCAGTCTTCTGTGGTGTTGTGATCATAGCAGAATTCTGATCCTACTCAACCTGTACAAAGCTCGTGACCATTGAGGTTTTTTTTTATTTTTAACACTTTTTTTAAACTAATTTTAAATTGAACGTTATTTTACTTTTTCCTCAAAACTAACACTTTTGCCCGCGCCTATTTCCCTGACGCGGCGAAACGGCTGTGCCGCGCCATGCATGGTGGCGCGGCGAGAGGGATGACGTGGCGACGACCGGGGCGCTGACCAGTGACGTGGCAGGGTCTGCCGCGCCATAGGCCACAGCGCGGCACTAACGCGCCAAGGCCCACGGCGCGGCAGGACCTGGACGCAGACAGAAGCTGACCAGCCTCAATTGCAATTGAACGGGAGCTGCTGTCGGTGCTGTAAACAACTACAAGTGTTGTCGCGACGCATTGAAACGAATATGAAGCAAATAAATAAAGTCCGTGCGCAAGTTAACAAGTTGCCACATAACATTTTCATTGGTTCATGGGTCTGCAAGTTTCCGACGATAATATTCGTTCGACATAACCAACTAAGTCCCAAGAGTGTAAGGATCCCTCGGACGTCTCTGTCTCTTCGGATTTGTAGGCAACACATTGGGAGTGTAGCCAACGTCGGTGTGGTCGTGTTGCTGGTGGGTACAGCTCGTACCCTGCAAGTATATGATATGCACGATTGCTTATAATCTTTATGATTGTTAGTTCATGGAGCCTACGTATTTAAAGACACTACCTTTGTTACTACCTGTGAGGCTCCTTGGGTACCAAGCGGAGCACTACCTAGCTGAGACATGCCAATCTCGTTCTGCTGCCAAGGGTCCCACTGGTGGTGTTGTATGCGGAAGCCCGGGGGGTCGTCGTCGTCATCGTCATCCTCGTTTGCAAGGTCCTTCCCAGCGCTATAATGTGGTGGTGTACGCACAGCGGAAGCGACACCTGTCACCGGCTGAGAAGAGTCGGCTGGTGTCCTCAAAGAGCCAGAAGACGTGGCACCCGACCGCGCCTGGTAATCGGGTTCCACCCAAGGAGTGTCCATGCAGCTGAACTTTTGAGCTAGCTTCCTGCAGCTCCGCTTCACCTTCTGCATGAATAGACGTTAAAGTTAGTGCATTTTCCAAACGCATATATACTAAAAAATATTTTCAGAATGGACAAGTTTATGTTTACCTCCACAAAAGCCTCGAGAACGCCTGGCCCCTGCCCTCTAGACTCGTGAAGCCAAAACACTGCTTCGTTGGACAGCTTTGACAATTGTATCGCCTGGGTACAGAAACACGGTTGGACAGTTTTAGTGCACATACTTAATACCAAATAGATAACAAATTGTACCATTCGAGTATCTTACCACGTATCTTTGAAGCGGGGCTCTCTGTAGTTGTGTGTCGTCCATAGTGGCAATGTCTTACACATCTTCGATCACATCTTCCTCGTCGTCCTCGTCAATTGCCTCCTTAGTGTACGGGGGCTTGATATGTGTTCTCGTAGACATGTGAAGCTACCACAGGTACTCGTTGAAGGTGTGCTAGTCGTGTGGGGGACCCGCATCGACCGGCTGCCGGTCCCTGGTCTGCCACAACTGGATGTACGCGTTGTGTGTCACACGCCAATGCTTGGTCTTGTACCTCTTCCTGCGGTCATACCTGCAACAAAACGATTGTTAGTTGTACCATACGCACATCTGAATTGTAGTTTTGTTATTAATCGATAACGTACCCGTGCAATTCTTGGTTGGTGGAGTAAAGCGGTGGTGGGTAGCCTGTCATTCTTCCAAACTGCCTGCAAACCCTGATGGGCAAGTGAATCTCGACCACGTGGAAGAAAATAAGAGGGACGCTGCTGTGATACTCGTCTGACTCATCCCTAGTGACATGACTCAGATAGTCCTAGAGCTCCGGAGCATCCTAAGGACACCAATGCACTTGAACATTTTGTAATTGAGTTAGGTTATGATATAGTGTACATCGAACAAGACACATGTATGATAGTAAAGAGAGCGTAACTTGGTGCTGTGTCAGGACGTCGTGACAGTCCGTGTACTCCCTGTACTTGCGCCTCGCATTCCCTCTAACTAACTCTGCTTGCGTCCAGATATACAGAGCTGTAGGTAGTGTATCCTGTCCGTTCCAATGCTGCATTGAACACGATAATCAATTAGCCATGAATAATTTCATCATATGTAACTGCCTCGAAGAATATAGTGAACCGAAGTACTTACAGGGAAACCAGTAACAAGGGGCCTCCCAACAGACCATTGTTTCCAACACCAAACCTAGAGTAGGTAGGAGCAACCCCCAAGATTCGTATACCCTGAGGTGCGACGGCAGGCAACGCATAGCTGTCGATACGTCCATGCCAGGACTGCGCTGCCCTAGCTGTGTGCCGCTATGTTATCCCACGGCTGGCGTAGTATGTCAAGAAAGATTCAGCTGATGGTGTTGCCCAAGGCATCTGGGAATAGGAAAGCACGAAGGAAGTGCTAGAGCGACACTCTAGCGAACCTATCGATCTGAGCCTCATCAGCCTGTGGGTCCAAGTAATCAAAGCGCTCTGTGATCCACGATGACGAAACACCGGAACTTTTCCTAAAATTCACCAAAGAAAATGAGACCCGATGGTTGTAGGAAAGCAATACAAGTATTAAATAGGCTTGAATTGCTCACTTATTTATCTTGGAAACCTCGTCGTCCGGTGGAAGAAAGCCAGTGAACTAAGCCACCAGCTTCCTCCAGTGATCGTTGTCAACTATACCTGTCACTGGAAGTCCCCCCAACCGAAGGCCGAAGATAGCATTCACGTCCTGCATGGTCAAGGTCATCTCACCGCAAGATAGGTGGAACGTGTGGGTCTTAGGCCTCCACATGTTATAAGAATAGAATGACTGTTAGTTACCTCAAATTTGTTATAAGAATGTTTACGTACAATGAAGGCACTCGCACCTGTTTACAGCTACAGTAAGTAGTGCTGAGTCAAGGGACGGAAGATCGTAGTTGACAACACGAACAAGCTCGAGGAAGCCGGCACACCGTATGTACGGCGCGTAATGCTCGTCCCACTGGTGCGCCCTGGTGTGCGTGCGGGGCCTCAATGGACGCAAGGGCACCTCTGCGTCGGTGTCAGTCAAGAAGTGTGCTCGGTGCGGGTCGTCGTACTCCACCTCAAGAAGGAGATATAACCGGTGCTGCGTGGGAGGGGTCATCCTGTTACAAATTGATAAACAAAGGGTTAGAGTATTCAAATTAACAATATTCAAATTAACATTATGTAGCATTGCAAAATTTGAACTACTTGTTATGCAATACGAACACAGTATGAAAGCACATGTATATATTCAAAGTAACATTAACAGACATATTAAACAACTTCACTAGGAAAATAAGCATTTGACGAAACTTCATCAAGTCATCCAAATCGCCGTATCACGCACTACTAAGTACCGACACTTGAAAACTAGTATTTATACTGACAATCTTTGCTACTATAAACTAACTAAATAATAAATACATAATCAATCCCTAGACCCGAAGTCCTAACTAACAGTAACCTAAACCCTAACTACCTAACTAAACCTTAACTATACTACAACACACAACCTAAACCCTAAAAACTACCTACCTAAATAAATAAATTCACTAAGATAACTATCCTAAATCACTAACCCTAACTAAAATAACATTCATAATAACAAGAAATCGAGAGAGGGAGCTACCTTGATATGAGCGGGGACCTTTTGGGGTCACCCAAGCCGAAGGAGATGGCCGCTGGCGGCCTCGCCGACCGGCGGCGCTGGCGCCCCAACTCTGACGAGACGGCGCTGGGCGGAGCCAATGGCGGTGGCGCAGACGGCGACAGAGTGCGCTAGGGTCGAGGGCGAGGGCGGGCGCAGTGGGGGCGTCGCGGGCTTTTACTGGGCCTTACCGCGTCACCAGTGTTGTCGCGTCACAGCCGCGCCAAGATGGGTGGCGCGGCAGACCCTGCCACGACGATGCCACGTCATCCTCCCGCCGTGCCACCATGATCGCCGCGCCACGACAATAGGCGCGGCCAAAAATGTTAGTTTTAAAAAAAAATAAAACAATATTAGATTTAAAATTAGTTTAAAAAATGTTAAAAAGAAAAAAAATCACCATTGAGACCGGCAATTTTTATGGACAGCCTCCAAATCGCTGGTTTTCCGGTACTACATAACATCAGGTTACATTGGCAACGATACATATTTCTTTGGCAAAAGCTGGGATGTGGGATGAGAGATTCAGCTTGCTGTTGCCGCCTTTGACAATTATTTGGGCAAAGGCTGTGGGATGTGGTATGTACGAGAGATTCATCAGCCTGCTGTTGCTTTTGACAAGATGCAGACTGCCCTGATTGTTCACCTGGTGTACGGAACCTGAGGACATGAGTCGTGGATGGACAGATGGTGTTGTGCTGGTGCAATGGATATGACGGATCCGTGGGGCATGCTCCAGGAGCCGACATCTATGTGCTGCTGTTCTTCGTCGTGTTGGAGAACAAAGGCTCCGGTGCTGGTACTTGCAGGGCAACTTGTACCATTGACACATTGGCTTCTGCACACATATGATCAACTCCAGCTTGTACTGTTAACTGTTGTGTCCTGTGCCGACAGCTGTTGCCCACTTTCCTTTCTACAAGACATATCTGGTGCTCCACGGTAGCAGATTCCAGCCATGCCAAATATCGACGACTCCCTCCGTCTTAAAATAGGAGTTATTTTAAAGTTAAATATTTTTAATTTTGATCAAATATAAATGTTAAATATATTTTCGTAATAAATTTATTTAGATATATAAATATTACACGTATTTTTTATAAACATAGTTAAAGTTGAGAAAATTTAATCTACATATATTCCGTAGCGAGTTTTATTTTAGGACGGAGGAAGTATCATGTAAAGTCAGTACTATTGATCGAAGCCAAGAGGGGAGTAGAACTAGAAGGCGTGTGCAGTGTGCTTGGGCGGGCAGCAGTAACGCATCAGCTGATCCATCGCGGCCTCCAGAGCAGAGCTCCTTTGCAGTGCCTGAAGCATGGGACTTGAGAGATTTTGCTGCAGTCTCAGCTTTGAGCTCCGATGCATGCACCGGAGACTGGACGCGTGCGCGCATAAGGACGGGGGAGGCTGCCGAGATGATCTCAGGCATCGACACATCGATAGGCTACCGGGCTTCGCGTGGAGCTAGGCTCTGAGGAATGTCCTGTGGCAAGGACCAACTTTTTATCCGTGCCATGTCCCTCTCCCGCCATGTTTGTCTTGCGGCCATTGGCTCCAGCGCCTGTGCACACTTCCTCGCCTGCAATGCTCTGTACTTGGTCTGGTACATGGACACGGCCCTCCCGGAGGAAGATGAGTGCTGTGGTAGCAGGTTGCCAGCTGCCTCCGCGTGACTAGCTGCCTGTTCATTTTTTTCACTTCTATTTAGGGCCCGTTTAGATTCCAAAATATTTTACGCGGTATCTATCACATTAAATTTGTGGCATATGCATAAAATACTAAATGTAGACAAAAAAAAAACTAATTACACAGTTGAGTGAGAAACTACGAGATAAAACTTTCAAACCTAATTAGTCCATAATTAGACACTAATTGATAAATACAAACGAAAGTGCTACAGTAACCAAAACCCAATTTTTTTTATCTAAACGGGCCCTTATCATGCCATCTTTCTTTTTTGAGCACATGTGCTGTTTATGCTTGCATTACCTTTGCCTCTACCTAACTACTCCGTATTGTATTACCTTTTGTATAGGTCGTGCTTTGCTTCACTAAGTACTCGTACTATGCATGTGATATCCTGGCATCGGAACATGCGTATTACCACGTGAGGAGGATTTGACTTTTTTTTTCTCAAATACACAAAAGATTTACGTATTATTGTATTAAGTAGAAGAGTTTAAACAAACATACAACATGCTTCTATCGTGCGTCGAATGAAGTCGACCGATATTACAACAAAAGACCTCCTGTTTCGATATTACATAAAAGGAAACAACCAATACCGACATACCGGTGCGACTTAGGAGCCTGGATGAGCCATTTTCAACGGCCGGGAAGAGCGCGTCCAGCGCCTCGGCGTTGGACACAGTCAGGTTGTTGTCGAAGAGCTTGTCAAAGGCCTCGAGCTCTGACACGGATGGCGTTGATGGACCCTTGGTGTACCCCACACGCTGCATGATCAGCACCTCTCCGCTTTTGAAAGCAGGTACTCGGGAGAGTCTCTGAGCCGCCAACCGCTTGCTCCGCCACGGCATCACCAGCTTAGCCAGAGGCTGCTTGGGAGGCTCACGAATTAACGAAGAGTCCCTCTTACGCGTCACTTTGTTGATGAAGCTATCGAAGCGGCGTTTAGCGGAGCCGTCGTTGTCCACAGTCTGGTGGGCATCCACCGACGGTAAACCAGGAGGGCCAGCATCCACCGTGAGGTCGACTGGTCCGAAGCCTAGAGGGTAGCTGTGCTCCGTATGTGTCTTTAACGAGTCCACTACCCACTGAATGGGGCTTGGGTATGGTGTCTGCAGCTCGCAGGAGACCATCATTGGGTCCTCATCCTCCAGCTGGGGGCCGCCACCGCCGGGGCCGCATCTTGTAGCTTGGGGGCACCGAAGGTGACAACAGGCGCTCAAGGGAAGGCCATGCGACGATCCGACTGTCGACGAGCGAGGCTGCGAACTCCTCTAACATGGAGTCCTCCGTGATGTCGCGATCATGCGTGTCGTCCGGGTACAACGTTAACGTCAACGGGTCAGGCTCGACGAAGCCGGTCTCGTTGGCTAGCTCACCGTGTCCTGCCATGGTGGTGGGTTCATCGTGACCTTCCCGGGCAGCACTGTCGGTGGTCGCAGTGTTGTCCGGCGCCGCAGCGTTGTCGTCATCCCTTGGCCGCACCCGACGTCTGCGACGTTGACATCGGGCATCGCCGTCCTTCGCCGCAGTGCCCAGCGGCGTTCGGCACCGCTTCACCCGGGCCCAACGTACCTCCCTCTTCTAGGAACTGTTCACCGGCAACGAAATGGCCGAGCTCAGGTACGGTATTCCTACAACACGCATATAGTTGCCGAGTTTGATGCGTTGATCAGTGTACTTCCACTGATATGTGACTTGGCGTTGGCTGGTACTACACTACAGTATTATCACTATCTATTTTGAATTATGCTGCATTAGATCCAGTAGCTCAGGTGTCAATGTCATTCTAGTGACGCACTCCTAGGATTGCCTTTGCTGCTGATACCATTCTTCCAATGGTGAAGCATAAATGACTCACTCGTGATGTTGGCTCGAGCGCGCTACTAATTCTTTAGTGAGTGAAATGGATCTTAACTACTACTCATGTTCCAAATCCTTCTGGCTTTTCTAAATAAACTATGTATCTAGAAAAGTTAGAAGACTTATAATTTGTAAAAAGTATTAGGGTTAGGCTATAACTAACTCCTAATAGAAAGAAGGTTAATTGCAACAGTTGCCTGAGCGTGTTGTAACAATCATCCTGCCAGACATTTTCTCCTGTCACTTGTCGGTTTCTTGCTTTACTAGAAAAAAAACACCTAACACGTATAACTTTAATTATAGTCGTGCCAAAGACCATATATATGGTATTATACGAATGTCTCATAATTTTTTTCTTGAATACGCAAAAGGTTTGCGCATCTTTGTATTAAAATCGAGAAATAGTGAAAGTTACAACGACACGCCATGAACATGGCACACTAGAGGTTACTGTTATACAATCGGCTCTACCCTCCCTAGCATAAGGAGAGCATGGGGTATTACTCGCTAATCATACTACTCAGCCAACATCGGCAATCAGACGCGCTATCTTGCACGGTGCCTCGGTCGCTCTCCTTCTAGGTCTGGGAAGAGCTGTCGCATTGCCTCAGCATGCGAGGGGTTGAGCTGGTCGACGAAGATAATATCGCATGTGTTTTGGGCTGTCGTGGAATGCCTTGTCTGCCCGTCGAGGAATCACATCTGCTTCATCACCAGCACCTCTCCCCGGTTAGAAGCCGGGACGAGTGAAAACGCCTGAGGAGAGATCCTTCTATTGCAGGTTGGCAACATTGGTGCCTCCACAGTCGGATGAGGCAGCGTCGGTGATAGCAGCAGCGACGATGGCGCCTTACGCAAAATCTTGTCGGTGAAACGCTTTAGCCTCTTGGCGACGGAGCTCTTGCGTTCAGCTGGCCCGAGAGGGGTGGCCGTGTCCGCGGATAGGGCTGCGGGCATGCCTCGGCATCCACGACTCCAGGTTATCCCCCTTGCGGCGTCCGGGTAGGGGTGGCCGCGTCCACGCCTGAGGGGATGTTGCTGTAGTCTGGGCACGCACTAATCGAAAAGCGGGTTTCACTCCCGGTTGGTAGAGGGCCTTAAATCCTGGTTGTCCAACCGGGACTAGGAATCCAGGACTAAAGGCAAGACTCTTTAGTCCCGGTTGCTTTAAACCTGGACTAAAGGTCCTCAGAGACTAAAAAAATAATACCTCCCAAAGGTGCCTCACGTGATTTGAACCCAAGATCTCATGTATTGCCTCACGCATATCTTTACACCCCACCTACACAGCACATGTGAGTCTTGATGGGATGCTTTTCTTTTGAAGTAACCCGTCAGAGGACCTTTAGTCCACGCTCGTAACACCAACCGGGACTAAAGGGTCCTTTAGTTTGGGTTGGTAACACCAACAGGGACTAAAAGGGTCTACATTAGTTCGGGTTGATGTTATTAACCGGAACTAATATAGACCCTTTAGTC
Source organism: Miscanthus lutarioriparius (assembly GCA_904845875.1). Taxonomy (NCBI): domain Eukaryota; kingdom Viridiplantae; phylum Streptophyta; class Magnoliopsida; order Poales; family Poaceae; genus Miscanthus; species Miscanthus lutarioriparius. The sequence continues at coordinate 46,257,569 of CAJGYO010000007.1, forward strand.
TAGGTTGGTGTTAACAACTGGGACTAAAGCTCTTCTGACGCCCAAGAAACTTGGACCCAGGACTAATGCTCACATTAGTACTGGGTCTAATTCTAGCCGAGACTAATGTACTCAGCCAAAAGTTTGTTCTCTACTAGTGACCCAAGCGCTGGTGCTCCTGCTAGTATACTCACGACGAGCGAGGCGGTGGACTCCTCTAGCATTGGGCCGACCCACTCGTGATGTCCTACACTCAAGCACAACTCTAGCGCCAGCGGATCTGGCGCATGGAGGTATTGTGCGGTAGCAGAGGTAGTAGCATTGTTAGCGGAGTCGATAGGTGCGTCCATGCTAGTGGCCCTCGCTGTCTTACTCCAGCTCCACCAGCATCGTCATCGTATTCTACCAGCGCCCACTGCACGGCCCCAACCAAACTCGGTGGACCACCGTGGTGCGCGTGGTGGGGGGTGGTGGCTCGTCGCCACGAGCAGGGTGCCATGACAGGTCGCCTCACGTCACCTTTGTCGTCGCAGCAGACTTAGGTCGCTTGCAATCCCTAGCGAGGTGGCAGAAGCCATGGCAGCACAGGCAACGCCATGGCAACCGACAAGTCGCTACATAGTGTGAGTAGGAGAGGCAGTTGAAACATCTGTCGCAAAGCTCCAAGGGGATCCTTCGGGCCTGCAAGAGCTGCTCTGTGCAAGGCTCAACTAAGGCGGCCGCAGGTCGTGTCTCTGGCTGGGGGAGGATCTCTCGCCACCCATCGGCGTTGGGAGCAAAGACCCATCCGTGTTGGCCAAGGCATTGGCGGACAGGGACGTGGTCCTCCACTGGGTGAGTAGGCATGACACACACCAGCTGAGGGCACGGCCGTCTTTGCTTCCTTCGGCTTCGCCCATGCCCCTACCATCAAGCGCCCGCTCTGCCATGGCCTAGGACCACGATTGAACGATTCTAGGCGCGTGGCGGGGACATAGTTATCGGCTTCGCTGGTCGCCGAACACCATCCAAGTAGGTTGTTGGGGGTGGGCATTGTTGGACTCCTCCTCGTCGTCGTATGCCCACCGACGGTATTTCATGCGCCCTCCTAATGGGTAGAAGGGAGCCACAGCCGGTGAGAACGGGCTGGTGGGGCCCGGTGTTGGTGGTGGGGGAGAGATATGCGGAGGCGCTCTAGTGCCGGATCCCACGGTAGCGGGCTCAATGCTGCTACTAGAGTTGGTGGCCGCGGTGGTGTCGACAAAATACGACTTGTAGTCTACTGAGGGGTATGCCCATGGTAGTAGATGAATTGGTGGAGGTGCACGTAACGGGAACTAGATGGTGACACAAAACGCAAGAGACATCGATTAGGCAGGTTCAGGTCGTCGGCTTGATGTAATACCCTACGTCCTGTGTCTTTAGTGGATTGTATTATGATATGAGATGAAAATAAGGGGGTCCCTACCCGCCTTATATAGCTCAGGGGGTAGGGTTACAGGTCGGTTGAATCTATCCTGATCAGTTTACAATGATAGGAATTACAAAGATTGCAGAATCTAGTATATCTGAATAGATTTTCCTTGATCGCCAAGGATCTTTACGTAGCCTTGCATGGCACGCTGATCTGTGTCATGCTTCGCCTGGCGTAGTATCATGGGCTGGGCCTCCCTTGGGGGCTTGGCCCATGTGCAGCCCTATGGGTATCCGGGATTATGCCCCCATAGCTAGTCCTCGAGCGCCCTGTATCCGCCGAGCAACACCATGTCAAGCTTATCTGAGCTGTCCTACTTGTTGCTAATCACCAAGAGCAGGCTTTTGACCAGTTTAACTGGGAAGTGAGCTGTTGAACATGGCGTCCGAGTTGTTGAAGCAGATGCCCGAACAGTTCAACTGGTCGTTGAACCTGGACTCACTCGAAGTTGAGGTTTGCAAAAAGGATGTAAGGAGCTTAAGTAAAACAATTTTGAAGTCTCCACCTTAGGTGAAGTGTGCCCACTTAGCTTTCGGGTAGCGAAGTTGGACGCTTAGCGTCCCCGACTTAGTCAGTGCGGAGGAACTCAGTCCCTTAAGAGCGAATAGAGATGCTTAGCATCCATGCCTTAGGCAGAATTGACTCTTAGAGCCAAACGGAGAGCAGTGACAATGATCATCCACAACTTAGTTGTGTCAAAGTGTGTTGGGTCATAGAAATAAGCACATTCACCGCAAGATGAAGTGTGCCCACTTAGTCCTCGAGCCTGATAGTGGGTGAAGCATTCACATGGCGCCAGGGTCTAGAAAAGTAGTCCTCAGGTGCTAACCCAGTCCCTAGCTTAGTTGGACACCAGTCTTCAGCTTAGCTAAAATAAAGCAATGTAGAAAATAGTACAGTCATCGTAAGATGACGTGTAAACATGTAGTCCCCAAGCCTGCTAGAAGATTGAGAAGAAATCTTGTAGGATCTTGAAAAAAAATCTTGCTCTGAAGTTCCCAAGTAAATCGACGAAACAGTGCTTAACACTTAAGTCTGCATGGCGGCCCGCGTATGATGCAGTTTCACTTGTGTATCCACTAGGCCCAGTTAGCAGCCTAGTGGGAAGTGGAGGTTTCAGAAGAGGGAACAGCGCGGCGAGCGCGGTTTCCCAAAAATCCTAGAAGCCGAAAAGTTGGGGTCGAACCGTTATAAAGGTGCCATGGCGCCCGCACACACTCCCCACCATTTCCCAATCACATCATCTTCTTCCTCGCACTCTCGCCTCTATGCCTTGCAACTGCTCCGCCATTAGGGCTATTCCAAGCACAGAGGCCATCTCTTCTCCTCAAATCTGCTTAATGGCGCTGAAGAGGAGCTGCAGGAGCTCGAGGGCGGTGGCGTGTGGGATCAACCATGAGGAGGAGTGGGTGTGGTCCATCAGTGATGAGACGATGCTTAATACCCTGGTGGTGCACGGCGCGCTGCCCAATAGGACGACGGCGGGATGGCACCCTACGTTCGGTGCGGAATTCCCCACACCCTGCTCCGATGAATTAGTTGTCTTCGAAGATTACTTCTACCAGGGGTTTGGTGTTCCCATTCATCCCTTTCTTCATGGGCTGATCGATTACTATAAGATCAGTCTCTGTAATCTCAGCCTGAATTCTATCCTGCATGTCGCCATCTTTATGAATTTTTGTGAGGCGTATCTGGGAATCCTTCCCCATTTTGACCTCTTTCGTCATTTCTTCTGCCTCAAAATCCGAGGGGATCTAGATGTAGGGTTGTTGGCGGTGCATATCTGCAGCTTCGGGATGGGATGGGGAGTCAGTACATCATCGTCCCGCTCAACACTAATGTGAAGTATTGGGCGTCAAAGTGGTTTTACATCAGGCAGGTGGAGCCATATGTGGTGTGTGACATGGACCAGATCCCAGCTAGCGACTCCAAGTGGTTAGAGAGGCTGAGTTCTGACAGGATGGAGCAGGTGAGGGAGCTCTTGAGGTTGATCAACTGCAAGAGGCTAGATGGAGTCATTGTGGCGACAAACTTCACATTCCAGCGGGTTTAGCCCTGCAACGAGAGGGCGCACCCCGGTTTTGAGTTCTGAGGAGACACCAATGGGACCCGAGAGGTGCCCGAGGAGATTGACCGGGATGAGGTCAAGTGCCGGATCTTGATGCTCTTTAATCTCGTAGGTCAGCTGTCCATCAGGGACCACCAGTAGGCCTTCAGCATCGAGAACCTCCCTCTAGCGGTAAGAATGTTTTGCAATGTTCACTTGATCATTCTTGTTGTGCAATGTATTCATTCATGTTGTTGATGATTCATGGGTAGGACCGTGCGGTGTACTTCTCGGCAATCCCATTGGAGGACTGGCCGAGAGCCATTGATGCATGGTGCCGAGCAGTCCCCAGCATCATCCGAGCATGGACGCTAATGACAAGGGGTCAGAGAGTCATGGAACCAGAGGTGATGATGCGCGGATGGAATATGTCCACGAGAAGCTTCGTGGAAAATGAGCGGTTGACGAGGAGCCATACGCGAAGAGGAGAAAAATGGCAAGGCCCTCTCGAGGTGAAGAGGGGTGGGTTAGGATTGGTGGTTCCGCCTAGCCTCGGAGGCAACAGATGGTGCTGTCGGATACGTCTGATGATGATGAGCCAGTGGCGTCTGCTCCTCCGAGCACCGAGATGCCTCCACCGACTGTCTTGGTAGGGGCGGAGATGAGAGAGCGGCGGTGAGCATGGGATGCCACGGCAGTAGTCCCCGAGGGTGCTCAGGGGACCACGGCGGCAGCGCCTAGGACCGGTGGGTGAGTTCCTGTGCCGACACGGGTGGCCCCGGCTACAGTCCCCGAGCCTACTCGAATGGTGATGCCCGCGACAGCGGGGATGATCAGCCTGAGGATGGCGGAGGTGCTAGGTGGCTCTGCCGTGGGGCAAGGTGGCTCAGGAAGGGCACACCAGTTTAGGATGACCCGGCATGAATCACAGTTGTAAGTTTCCTTCATCCTCATATTTCTGCAAATACGAGAATGTTGGTTGATAAGTTGTTTCTTGGTTGTAGCGCGGAGTCGATAGAAGAGCTGCAACCATCGGCTGTTGACGACGAGCATTGTGTAGTAGAGCTAGAGGCTGCTGGCGCTGAGCAGGGATGAGCAGGGGTGGATCTGGTCGCCCCCACCCTGGAGGAGACGCCCGTTGTGGAACCGGTCGCCCCTGCCATGGAGGAGCCACCAGCCACCGGGCCAACCTCTCTCGGTGGTGGGGCGCATGATGAGGGTGACCCTGTGGATGCGTCGGGCGTCAAAGAAATGTGGACCACGGTGAGGTCATCGGGTGATCCTGCCAGAGCAGGGACGGAGGCTGTGGGGGATGTGCCAAGTAGCATGGTGGAGGGTCTGCCCGTGGCTACAGATCAAGCAACCCCTGTGGCGGCGTCGGTGGCTGAGATGGGGCTCAGAAGTCCTGTCCAAGCACAACACCAACTAAGGAGGGCCCCTCCGAGGGCAGCTGCTGTAGAAGTTGAAGAGATCATTTGGGAGCCCGCTCAGCCTCCTCTGGTCCTCCGCACGGTCATCCGATGTGGCAATGAATTTGACATGCTGAAGGAGGGGGAGGCGAGCGTGGAAACGAAGAGGCTGAGAGCCGACCTATCAGCGATGATCGGTTGAATTGAGGTGAGCCTATAGTAATTTTATATTGTGTCTGTTGCCGAATGCGGTTTGTGAACATGTGTTGCTGCAAAATGTAATGAAGATATCCGAGCAGCACCGACGATAGTTGGAAGAAATGGCACTAGTGCTGGAGGAGAACAAGAACCTGTAGGCATCAGTGACTGACCTCTAGGCGTGTCTTGCCCAAGAGCGCCACCATAGGGAGGATCTAGAGGTAAAGGTCCTGGCATTGGAGAAGGATCATCAGCTGCTGGAGGCGGAAAACCAGTCGCTGGCTGAGTAGTGTAGCCGCAACACTAACCTACAGAAAGGTATGTTTTTTGACCTTGCTCTATTGATAATCAACATTGTGAGACGTCTACCTACGATGTGTAGCCCTGGAGATGGAGCTTAGCCTTTCCTGCAAAACCGTCGGCCAGCTCCTTAAGGGGAAGGAGGAGGTAGAGGAGAAAGCCAAGAAAGCCACTGTAGAGCGTAAGTACATCTGTTGTCGAATCCTTTTAGCGTTAGGAGTATGCTTAGCATACTGCTATTGTTGTGTTTGTAGAGTACCATTACCAGGTGCATGCACAATTCAAAGTCTTCGGGGACCATGTCATGGCCTGTGACGATAAGCTAGAGGCGATGACAGCAGGGATCAAGCCCATGCTGGACTGCATTGGTTTTGCACCGCCCGAGGGGACGACATAGCTACCCAGTGACCTACCGCCCTGGACGATCGTGGATCGGTGTCAGACAGCGTGGTTGGATTTCAAGGAGTTTACACGCAGTGCTGCCCATGGGGCTGTCATCCATGCGCTCATGGTGTTGCGATCGCACTATCCTTCGAGAAAGCCTGAAGTGATAATGACTAGCTTAGCCCAAGGGACGGATGCACAGAAGACCGCCAAGCTAGAGGATGAGGTCAAGGAAGCAGCGGCAAGGCTTGCCGGGGATGTCGACCTGTTGGCGAGGGACAAGGCAATGTCCAGTAGATTAGGATAAAACTTTTATCGAAATACTATGTAGAAGTACTTAACGACTTTTGATGAACACTTAGTGTCATTTTGGTACATGTGTTTATATTTAATATAAACCGTCCGTCTAGTTAGTCTATAGCTGAGCCTCTAGCCCTAGCTAGCTTGTTAACCGTAACGTGGAGCGTGGAGCCCATGTGCGTGTAGGAAGAACAAAGCATCGCTAGGGAGCCGCTACCGACGACCCATAACGCAGAGGGCGGCCGCTCATACACGTGTAGGGAGGAGTCGAAGACAGGGCTATCTCGGGAGACATCCGAGCGTCAACATGACTGTTCAGGAATTTGCCTTAGGTGTAACACCCTAGGTGTTAGGCTTGCATAATTTGATTTGCATTGCATGAGCATAAGCATCAAGCATTCATATATAAGCTTTTACATGTGAAACATATGAAACATGCCTTGTTATTTCATGTTTCCTTTGTGTATGCTTATGATCATGAGTGAATAAGTGTAAATAGTTGATGTTAGTTACTAAAACACCTTAGCTACACTTAGGATGACTAATGGAACATTGTTCATGTAGACCACTTTGTCTAATTAAGCTCCAAAGTGATGATATGCATGTTGACCTGGGGAGTTTTATGTGTAACCAATGTATGAAATGCTTGTGTGACCTTAGGAATACATTAAACATGATTAGAATGTCACTATGAACAACTTTGGTATTCATGACTAGGGCTAGTTTGGTCACTAAGTCGTAGATCTAGTGTAAGCCATCATTTGAAATGGGTATGTTTGACCTAGTTTGAACTATGTCATAGAGACTTTGCATGGATGTGTTCACTAAAGCAAAGTTGTAGTATTTAAGTAGAGCAACAACTTTTATTTTTGGGTCATGAGCTAATTCAGTGCATAGCTTGGTCTTTTTGAGCTCACAAAAATCCACATTTCACTGTTTTCACACTTGAAAAATTTTCCTGTCTTTTTGCGCCGACAGTGCTGACGTACCCAACTTTGGGTTGATTTTACTCTTTGCTTGTTGAGAATTAGACTATGGTCTTTTAAGAGAAATTGTAGATGGTATTACGGGATACAATTTTTGTTAAGGCAGTTTGCGCTTTGGTGCTACGGATTAGGAGATCGAGCTTCGCCAACTCAGGCTGTCAGGCGCTAATGGAAGCTCTGATGGTGGCCGATCTTGCGCCGTGGTGGCCGACAGAGCATAGGCCGCGCATGCCATTTGGTGTCCATACGCCAACGCAGGGCCCGCTCGTTAGGCCACGACTGCCAGCAAGACTCTAGCGACGCGTATAACCCACCACAACACCGGTCATTTCCATCTCGCTCGCCTCCTCGCTCTCAGTTGCTCACCGAGGTCGCCATAGCCATCGCAGTCGCTCCGTCGAGCTCTCGCGTGCTCACCGCCACCCCATTCTCGAATCCACTGCATGCATAGCTTTGCCTCGCTTTGCTCTACCATTCCCACCTAGCCACGCTCATCGTCGTGCCCTGGGTAAGCCACATTTCGTGTTGCGTCACCGCGGGTGCATCCCCGTCGGAGTTCCATCATGGCCGCCGCTGTGGCCACGTTTCCTCGCCATTGAGCTTTGTGCGCCGCCGTGCAGCGGTGCATGTGGCCGAGCTGACCCGTAGGTTCCACCGAGCTCTAGATACCCCCAGAACCTCCGTTGGACATCCCCGTAGCCTAGGAAGCCATCGCTTGGCCAAGCCTTGGCCGGAGTTGGCTGGCGTACCGCCACGCCATTGCCGCCGTCCGCCATGGTCGTCGGTGAGGAAGTTCCCGTGCTTCTTTCGGTCATGCGAGACCATCACCGGGTGTGGGCGGAAGTGTAGGTCGCGTTGGTGTAGTCACTACCGCCGGTGAGCTCGCCGTCGGTGAGAAACCATCGGCCGGACCTCTCCCCTGTTTTTGTCTCTCTAGCATGTGCGGCCCGACTGACGACGGGTCCCAGTTGTCAACGTCTCGGTTTTTAAAAGATAGTTCATTTATTTTCAGATTTGCATTCAACTTTGAAAATCATAGGTGGAGTTCTAGAGGTCCAATTCTTGTGAAACAAATTTTGTTGTAATCCTCACGAAGTGTAGTGTTTTGTAAAAATATGAAATGTACAGTTTTTGATATTTTTCTTGGTGATTAAAATGTATTTAAATAAGTGCTTTTTGAATGTTAGCAAACTTGTAAATTAGATATCTTGAGCTAGAAAAATGAAAATTTTGTGATTCCAATTTTGTTAGTCTTGTGTTGACATTCTATAGCTAGGAAATATATTAAGCTTGTAGTAAACTTGATTGAAATATGATCTTTCTATTTATCTATTAATAAATGGCGTTTTCTGAGGACAATTGTAGGGATAAAAATATGTAACATATTGATATGCAAATTATTGTACAGTAGTATGACACTAGTATGGAGCTAGGAAAAATATATAATCTGTTGTTTGATACTATTCTATAGGGTTTACTATTTTCACTAAAATAGGCCTTGCTAGCTTGTCATTTTTTCATAGGATGTTATACATGTCCTAATGGTATGCATTTTTCACCGTAGCCTATTATGAGCACTAGGAAGCTACTATAATTTTATGAGAATTTATTGTACATATTTGGTATATGTTTGTTATTTCCTCTAATTATATAATTAAATTAATAAAGGCATTTAAGTAAGTAAATTGTGCATGACCATGATGCTTTCTATGGTACTTGTGATGCATATGAACTGTTGATGTTCATAGTAAGACTTAGAAGCAATTGGTTGTATGTAACTAATTAATTATTGCTTTATAATTCAAATAGATGGTTGCATGTATAGTTTCGGTTGGGTGTATGATTTCATGTTGATAATGACCTTTCCTGTAAAACTTGTTACTAACAAAGTTGTAGATAACTTACTAATATACCTTTTGTGAAATTTCATGGTTATAGGGCTTAGGTTCCAAGACTTTCAGCTGTTACAATTTTGCTGTCTGAAATGTTTACTTTCCAAACAGATTTAATTGACTGAATTGTTTCACCTAGATAAATATTGAATCACCTTAAGAGTATTAAAAGAAAGTTATAGAAAATTTCATAACCTTTCCAAAATGTCCACAACCATATGGTTTCGATGTATATAACTCCATTTAAGGTTAAAACAAGTAGCTACTATTTTGTGATTTAGTAAATGAATTGCAGAAGTGTTTGATTAAGTAAAAGAGGAGAGATATGCACCTACTCAGTAGAATAGGATGCACTTGTTATTAGTTGAATACCATGCTATTGAAAATACTTACAAGGATGCATTGATCACTTCTTATCATATTATAAGTGTTGTCACACATGCATTCGCAATATCTTATTCCATGATCATGCATATAGGATCGACCGATGAGATAACGTTGCTGGAATTCAATGAAGAAGAGGAAGGGGATCAGTAGGAGAATCATCAAGCCACAACGCCCGAAGAAGAGGAGGGGACTCCAGAAGAGCTCCTAGAGTGCCCTGACCACCGCCCCACCTCTTTTCTGAAAGGCAAGCCCCGGAGCATTTTAAGTCTCTCAGTGTTTTACAAAATATTACTTGAGTCCTTTATGATTGATGCATTAGGTTATAAGAGTTGATTGAAAACCCTTGATGCATGGAACTATCTTGTCCAGATATGTACACCTTTAACCCTGTGTAGGTTCAGGATCGAATATATGCTTAGCCATGCTTAGACCGGTAGAAGTCAGGTGATTTCCTATCACCTACGAGGTATAGGTGGATACCGAAGCATGGTTGGCTATATTTGCTATCGTGGAAAAGAACCATGGGGTAATGTAAATGGAGGTCGGGCGGAGTCTATGTGTAGGTTGACTCATGTGATTCCGTCTGTGCCGGTTAAGGACCATACCATTGTTGGCGCTTCTGACAAGATTAAACGCATGCCTATCATTTAGCTAGCCGGATAACTTGTTCTGACCACGAAGCCGAGTAGCTCAACTCAAGCCGGGCCCCGCTCTATCAAAGTGCGCACTCTGGATGGTAGTAAGGATGTGTGGGGAGCCAGGCGTGAGCCCAATGGTATGGTAGTCCTGATCGTCCTGGCAGCTGGTTGTCCCTGATTGTGCGGCGCTGGGCGAACCCACGAAATATGTACTTTTGTTGTACCAAAGGTGACCGTTGATCTGGTCTGCCTGGGTTTGTGTTAGGAACAAATTCCCAGCTGGTTGAAATCGATTCGAATCGCCGTCTCTCATGGATAGTGAGAAACTTGGCTAGTCCCAACATCGTAGTAATTGTACTATGGAATGTGATGGTTCGGATAAACATGGAATTACTATATCGGCTATGGTTACTATTGTATGCTCCTAAAATGATATACCACATGTTTGGCACAGGATAGTTGCTAATCTAGAGATGGATAGTTATAATTAACTTGATGATGGAACTATAATTGTATAACTGAGTTAATCGCTATTTATGCAAAATGTTGTCCAGCTACCTCCACTTATAAAGCCTTGCATAATCCTTGGAGTCAATTTATTTTGGTTTATGATGGGTAAGTCTAGCTGAGTACCTTCCAGTACTCAGGGTTTTATTCCCATTATTGTAGATGGTACCATCTATCATGGATATTGCAAGAATTGCTTCTATCTCGCCGTGATTGAGGAGTGAGCCTTGGGCAAGCATCTTTAATAATCCTTCTATCATGCCTTTGTGGATTGTGATCATGTGTTGGCACTATATTTGTATTATGTTGACAAATGCTACTTTTGAACTTGAATTTGCTTCTGCTACTATCTATTAAACTTGGTCTGTAATAACTTTATTTTGTACTCTGATGATGGAGCTGTATCTGTGAACTTTATGTAATATGTGACATGTATGTTGAATCATGTACGATCTTGGTTGTATGCAGATCATTTATCGAGACCCATCGTGGTACTCGACAGACTATCGGGTTTATATGGGCTCAAGTATGACAGTGTGACCACTTGCGGGCTGCCATTGTACTTGTGATCTTATAAATTGGTCGTTTCTGCGACAGCTGGCATCAGAGCAAGATTCAACATTAATTGCCACATGTGTATTTAAAACAAAGGTTTTTGTTTTCCAAAACTAGTTTTTAGCAACTAATAGCTATATAAATAGGTATTTGAAACCTAGAGTTGAAATCTAAAGTGTGCCAATGATCACTTTCTTTATATCTAGTTAAGGACTCTTAGGTGGCTATTTAAGTACTAACATGGGGTTTTTTTACTTTGGTCGTCCATACAGCGTGCTATTGTATGGATGCCATTCACTTGAGTGGTAATGTATGGATCAAATGCCTCTACACCAAGGTAAGAAGGTAAGTTGACGAGTGGCATGACCGCAAGACGTGAGCATGAGGTTGGGGAGAGCTAGCTTTGGTATGACTATGTATGCATGCTTGCATGTGTGTATGGTGCGTATTTAATTGTGGGTAATAAACTGTCATCGGGTAGCTTTGATACGAAAGTATATGTATGGGTATACATATATGGAAGTATTTAGATTACAACTTAGAGCCTAGATTTACATTCTGCATATATAATTATGGGGTTGGGCTCAAATGAAACTCTTGTGCAGGTACACTAACAACGAAACGTGTAGTCTGACTAGTGATGCTATATATGAGAGAACATATGTATGCCACCGTGTACGTCGTTAGAATTATTTTTCCTAAGTTTGTAAGGATGTACGAAACATGCATGCATCATGATAAATCATTATTAAATACTTGCATTGTTCCTCCCCTTATAGATTTCTTACTCGGTTATATAACTCTTATCCATTATGACCTTGTCTCACGAGAGTTGCATATGTTGTTGGTACAGATGGCAGCACCGACTGGAAGTGAGAATTTCCTGATGATGTTCGGAACTCCTGCTTTGCTTTGGAGAGTCTTGCACTTTGCGGGGTACTATGAACCGCCCCTCTATCACTAGAATGAAGAATACCTAGAGGGATAGCCATGGTATGAAGTGTGGTAACCATACTAGCCCGCACACAAGCACCCTTCTAGCAGGAGTGGAAGGCGGAATCGGAAGGAAGAACTCCTTGGGAGGCTGCCCAAGTTGTAGCCTTTGAGGTATTAAGTCAAATCTGTCAGCAGCACAGGGATGAACTTACCGGCAGTGCCGCTAGTGTTTTTCCTCGGGTGGATCTGTCCACAACAATATGGGAACAACGCAACCACAAGGCATTGATCCAAGATCAGGATGAGTGGGCCAATAGTTCTAGTCCCGCTATGAGTGCCATGTTTGCAGTGATGAAGATGTTATACTCTCGTTAGGACACCAGGGATTTTTGGCAGGAGTCATATACCACTTGCATGGATAAGCTCTCGAGGGACAAAGCCACACAACTTAAGCTCAAGAAGCGTGTGCACAAGCACAAGAAGGCAGCAAGTGAGGCTCGATGGGAAACCAATCAAGCCTATGTAGCTTTGGGAAATCTCCACACTCAAATGGAGCAAGTGGATCAACATAGAGCTGTATCCCAAGAAGTAAGAGCAGATGATCAAGCAATGCTAGCAGGACTATGGGAGCAGCTGGAGGCTGCCTGTGCCGAGGCATCCACAGCTATGCGTCAGCGAAACCTAGCAAACAACTGTGCGGCTGCAGCAGAAGCAGAACGAGATAGGACCCATGCCATGAGCGCCATGTAGGACTGTGTTGAGAGGGACTTGCGCCAGCAGCTTGCACAGGCCCAGCATGCAGTGATGGATCTTCAGCATGAGGTGCATTATCTGAACAACCAATTGCACCCGATCCTTGATGATGAAGATCCAGATATGTTAGTGGAAGATGACGGTTGGGATGAGGAAGAAGTGGAGCTAGAGGAGGGGGATGATCCTATCTCCGACCTCGACAGTGATCATAATGAAGATTAGATTCACCTAGTGACTAGTGGAAACACTAGATGTATCCTCGCTATTTATGTAATGGACTTGTAGTTGAAGTTTGGTAATTTCGGTTGAACTTTCATGTAATATTGGTACTTTGCATGTTACTTCACGTTGTGTGAACATTAATGAAATTCCAGTTTCGTCTTACTGGTGATTATGATTTGTACGTTAACGCGCTGCGAGCCTGATAAGTGATCAAATTAGTGGTGTCATGTTGCGTGAATGAATTATTATGCCTCTATTTTTATTGTATGAATTTAAGATTCTCTCCAGTAATTTTAGTTTGGCATGATTATACAATTCATATGTAATCTTTTGACATCATCCAATAATCACTTATTGTTGCAACTTTGTAGATGACTCGCACCCGTGCTGGAGCAGGCAGTAGCCAAGGGGGCAATGACGGTGAGTTACCACCACCTCCACCACCATCTGCTAATGAGTTCTTTACATAATTCTTGGGAAGCCAAAGGACTATGGAGGAAGCCCTGCGCCTCATTACACAGAACACGGCTCGTTCCTGCCAACAGTAATAGGGGCTTGAGCCAAACCAGTATAGCACCTTGAAGGATTTTCTGGATACCAAGCCTCCTATCTTCAAGGTGGTAGAAGAACCACTCCAGGCGGATGAGTGGCTCAACACTATTGAGCAAAAGTTCTGTCTGCTAAGGGTCACCGAGCACCAGAAGGCAGAGTATGTGTCCCATCAGCTGTAGGGACCGACCAGGATTTGGTGGACCCATTTCCTATCCTCTCTACCTACCAATGCATAGGTCACATGGGAGCAGTTCAAGTTAGCCTTTAGGGGACATCACATTCCCCTAGGGCTAATGCGCATGAAGGTGGCTGAATTTATGCGACTCACACAAGGGACTTAGACCCTTACTGAGTATATGCATGCTTTCAACAACCTATCCTGGTATGCCCCAGGTTTTGTTGACATCAAAGAAAAGAAGATAAAAAGTTTCAAGAGAGGTCTTGGCACTAAGTTGATGAAGACTATGGCCAACTCCAAGTGCACTACCTACAATGAGTTCATCAGTGATGCGTTGACTCTGGAAAACCACAACAATCTGCATGCGGCAGCAAAGGGCCGCAAGAGGATAGCTGAGGTAGGTGCCTTAGGATCTTCATAGTCCTAAGCTCCAGTGGCAGCTAGGCCACAGTTTTGACCACCAGCGCCCAAGTTCAGGCCTCCTCCACCAAAAGCTTAGAACAGCCGACCTCAGAAAGTGTTCCGTAAGGCGTTCACCATTGCCTTACCCAAGGGGAATGGAGGGCAAGGAAGCTCCATAGGACCCAAGAGCAATCAACCCTGCTTCAACTGTAATCAGTTGGGCCATTGGTCCAAAGAGTGCCCCCATCCTAAGAAGAACAGCAATCAGGACAAAGGAAATCAGAGGCAGGCGAATCCTAAGGCATGTCCTGGGTACATGTACTACACCGCTGTTGAAGAGGTGCCCGCTGGAGAGGTTGTCACTGCCGGTATGTTTCTTGTTAACAAGCATCCCACCATTGTTTTATTTGATTCGGGAGCTTCTCATTCATTTATGAGCCAATCATTTGCATCTAGACATGATCAGAAAGTAATTAAGGTAAGCAAGGGTGGTTATAGTATAAGTTCAGCTGGGGCTACTATCTCTACAAATAAGATAGTTAGAAATGTGCTCATCTCTATACAAGAGAGGGTGTATACGATGGATCTGATAGTATTGCCTGGATTATCTATAGATGTGATCTTAGGCATGAAGTGGATGAGCGATCATGGGGTTCTCATTGACACTAGCACTCATACTATTATGTTGAGAGAACCAAAGGGAGGTAATGCTTTCCTAGTACCACTTTCCCAAAATTTTGAACTCCAACACTTGGCTTGTGCTATCCAAACCACTACCCTGTGTGATATCCCAGTGGTTTGCGAGTTTCCTGATGTATTCCCAGATGAGTTACCAGGTTTACCACCTGATAGGGATGTGGAATTTAAGATTGAGTTAGTGCTAGGTACGGCACGTATCTCAAGAAGACCCTATAGGATGCCACCAAATGAGCTAGCTGAACTTAAAATTCAGTTACAAGAACTATTGGACAAAGGTCTCATTCAACCTAGTTCGTCTCCATGGGGATGTCCAGCTTTGTTTGTGAAGAAGGACAAGTCCTTGAGAATGTGTGTGGATTATAGGCCACTTAATGCTGTGACCATCAAAAATAAGTATCCTTTGCCTCGTATCGATATCTTGTTTGATCAGTTGGCAAAAGCAAAGGTATTCTCCAAGATTGACATGAGGTCAGGCTATCATCAGATAAAGATCAGGCTAGAGGACATACCTAAAACTGCTTTCTCCACTAGGTACGGCTTGTATGAGTATTTGGTCATGTCTTTTGGACTAACGAATGCTCCTGCCTACTTCATGTACTTGATGAATTCGGTATTCATGCCCAAGCTCGACAAGTTCGTGGTTGTGTTTATCGATGATATCTTGATTTATTTGGAGAATGAGGCAGATCATGCAGAGCATCTGAGAATTGTTTTGTCTAGGCTGAGGGAACATACGTTATATGCAAAGTTTAGCAAATGTGAATTTTGGTTGAGTAAAGTACCTTTCTTGGGTCACGTGTTATCAAGAGATGGAATTTCTATAGACCCATCTAAAGTACAAGAGGTCATGGATTGGAAGGCGCCAACTTCGGTTCATGAAGTTCAAAGTTTTCTAGGGTTAGCAGGTTACTATCGTTGTTTCATTCTAGATTTCTCCAAGATAGCTAAGTCCATGACTAGAGTCCTTCAGAAAAGATGAAAAGTTCAATTGGACGCTAGTGTGTGAAGCAGCTTTTCACACCCTAAGGACCCTGTTAACTATAGCTCCTGTTTTAGCACAACCCGACATTTAAAAGCCTTTTGATGTGTTTTGTGATGCTTCAGGTATAGGTTTGGGGGGTGTGCTCATGCAAGAAGGAAGAGTGATTGCCTATGCTTCTCAGCAGTTGAGGAAACATGAAGTCAATTAGCCTACACATGATTTAGAACTTGTAGCAGTTGTTCATGCCTTAAAGGTATGGAGACATTATTTGTTGGGCAATGTATGCCATATATATACTGACCACAAAAGTCCCAAATATATCTTTACCCAACCTGAGCTGAATATGAGACAACAAAGATGGTTATAGTTGATTAAGGACTACAATTTGGAAGTGCACTACCATCCAGGGAAGGCCAATGTTGTAGCCGATGCACTTTGTCAGAAAGCTCATTGCAACACTATGGAAGCATTGTTGGAAGATGGATTTAATTTGTTACATTCTGTTGTACTGCACAATATCACTATCAGTTGTTCACTTGAGAGCAAAATCATAGAACTGCAGAAGATAGATGTAGGTATATTTCACATCAAGAGAAAGATGCAAGAGCAAGAAACAAAGCATTTCAGATTAGATGAAAGAGGTGTGCTATGGTTTGAGGACCGACTTGTGGTACCGAAAGACCGTGAGCTTAGAAATCAAATTTAGATGAAGCTCATTCGTCTAAGTTGTCTATCCATCCGGGTAGTAGCAAAATGTATCAAGATTTGAAGACCCATTTTTGGTGGACAAAGATGAAGAAAGAGATCGCAGCCTGTGTCGCTAGGTGTGATAATTGCCATAGAGTAAAGGCTGTTCATTTGAAATCTACTGGATTACTTCAGCCTTTGCCTATTCTAGGATGGAAATGGGAAGAAATAAGTATGGACTTTATTATAGGCCTTCCGCTGACACAACAAGGTCTCGATTCCATATGGGTCATTGTAGATCGTCTCACCAAGTCAGCACATTTTATACCAGTGAACACAAGGTATCTAGCTGACAAGTACGCTGAGTTATACATTTCTTAGATTGTGAGACTACATGGGGTACCTAGAACTATAATCTCAGATCGGGGACCACAGTTTATAGCTCGTTTCTAGGAACACTTGCACTAGGCTTTGGAGACTAAGCTAATTAGAAGTTCAACATACCATCCACAAATGTCCAGATAGACTGAGCGAGTGAACCAGATCTTAGAAGATTTGCTGAGAGCTTGTGTTATATCTTCCAAGGGTTCGTGGGAGAAATGGCTACCTTTAGCCGAGTTCTCCTACAACAATAGTTATCAAGCAAGCGTCAAGATAGCTCCTTTTGAAGCCTTGTACGGTAGAAAATGTAGAACTCCATTGAATTGGATTGAGCTCGGTGAAAGACGATACTTTGGCATTGACTTTGTCACTGAAGCGAAAGAGCAAGTGTGCATTATCCAACAACATATGAAAGCAGCCCAGTCAAGACAAAAGAGTTATGCTAATAAAAGAAGAAGACCACTAACTTTTGAAGTGGGAGACTATGTATACTTGAAAGTGTCACCCATGAAAGGAGTATAGAGATTTGGATTGAAGAGAAAGCTTGCGCCTAGATATGTAGGGCCATACAAGATTACTGAACGGAAAGGGAATGTCGCTTACAAGTTATAACTTCCCCTAGAGATGAGTGTCATATTCGATGTCTTCCATGTTTCTTAGTTGAAGAGATGTCTTCGCATACCTGAGGAAGCCGTTGCACCCACCAACATTAAGCTCCAATCGGATTTGACCTATGAAGAGAAACCAATCCGAGTGTTAGAAGAGATGGAAAGAGTAACACGGAGTAAGATTATTAAGTTCTATAAGGTGGTGTGGAATAATCACAGTGAACAAGATGCCACGTGGGAACGAGAGGATTACTTATGTGAGGTTTATCCCGCCTTTGTCAAAGAATGGTAGGTCTTGCAAATCTCAGGATGAGATTTTTATAAGGGGAAGGGTTGTAACACCCTAGGTGTTAGGCTTGCATAATTTGACTTGCATTGCATGAGCATAATCATCAAGCATTCATATATAAGCTTTTACATGTGAAACATATGATTGAAACATATGAAACATTCCTTGTTATTTCATGTGCCTTTGTGTATGCTTATGATCATGAGTGAATAAGTGTAAATAGTTGATGTTAGTTACTAAAACACCTTAGCTACACTTAGGATGACTAATGGAACATTGTTCATGTAGACCACTTTGTCTAATTAAGCTCCTAAGTGATGATATGCATGTTGACCTGGGGAGTTTTATGTGTAACCAATTTATGAAATGCTTGTGTGACCTTAGGAATACATTAAACATGATTAGAATGTTACTATGAACAACTTTGGTATTCATGACTAGGGCTAGTTTGGTCACTTAAACCATCATTTGAAAGTGGTATGTTTGACCTTGTTTGAACTATGTCATAGAGACTTTGCATGGATGTGTTCACTAAAGCAAAGTTGTAGTATTTGAGTAGAGAAACAACTTTTATTTTTGGGTTATGAGCTAATTCAGTGCATAGCTCGGTCTTTTTGAGCTCACAAAAATCCACATTTCACTGTTTTCACACTTGAAAAATTTTGCTAAGTCTTTTTGCGCCGACAGTGCTGACGTACCCAACTTTGGGATGATTTTACTCTTTGCTCGTTTAGAATTAGACTATGATCTTTTAAGAGAAATTGTAGATGGTATTATGGGCTACAATTTTTGTTAAGACAGTTTGCGCTTAGGTGCTATGGATTTGGAGATCGAGCTTCACCAACTCAGGCTGTCAGGCGCTAATGCAGGCTCTGATGGTGGCTGAGCTCGCACCATGGTGGACGACAGAGCATAGGCTGCGCGCGCCATTTGGTGGTCGTATGCTGGTGCAGGGCCCGCTCGTCAGGCCACGACCACTAGCAAGACTCTAGCGACGCGTATAACCCCGCACAGCGCCGGTCATTTCCATCTCGCTCGCTTCCTCGCTCTCAGTTGCTCACCGCGCTCACCATCGCCATTGCAGTCGCTCCGCTGAGCTCGCGCGCGCTCACCACCGCCCCATTCTCGAATCCACTACATGCACAGCTTCGCCTCGCTTTGCTCTACCATTCCTACCTAGCCGCGCTCATCGTCGTGCCCTGGGTAAGCCACATTTCGTGTTGCACCACCGTGGATACATCCCTGCCGGAGTTCCACCATGGCCGTTGCCGTGGCCACGTTTCCTCGCTGCACCTCGTGCTTCTCTCTTCCTTGTCCTAGAACCACCTCTTAGCCATAGTACTCTAGTACCACGACAATCCCATGCCACCATTCGGTTCCACTAGAACAAGCCACCGGCGCCGCCATAGTCTCCATGCCCTCCGTGGCATGTGAGTTTGCCGTAGCACAACTTCTCCACCCTATCATCCTCCTTTCGAGCGCACTGAACTGAGCAACCCTAGGTCTAGTGGTTGGCAAGATGGAGACCCTTGTGTCGCCTCCATTTAGTCAGAATGGTGACCTCGCCGTTGAGCTCTGTGCGCCACCGTGCAGCGGTGCATGTGGCCAAGCTCACCCATAGCTTCCATCGAGCCCTAGATACCTCTAGAAGCTCCGTTGGATCTCCCCGTAGCCTAGGAAGCCATCGCTTGGCCAAGCCTTGGCTGGAGTTGGCCAGTGTACTGCCATGCCATCGCCGCCGTCCGCCATGGTCGTCGGTGAGGAAGTTCCCGTGCTTCTTTCGGCCATGCGAGACCATCACCGGGTGCGCGCGGAAGTGTAGGTAGCGTTGGTGTAGTCACTACCACCGGCGAGCTCACCGTCGGTGAGAAACCATCGGCTGGACCTCTCCCTTGTTTTTGCCTCTCTAGCATGTGGGGCTCGACTGACGCCGGGTCCCAGCTGTCAGCGGCTCAGTTTTTAAAAGATAGTTCATTTATTTTCAGATTTGCATGCAACTTTAAAAAATCATAGGTGGAGCTCTAGAGGTCCAATTCTTGTGAACCAAATTTTGTTGTAATCCTCATGAAGTGTAGTGTTTTGTAAAAATATCAAATGTACAGTTCTGATATTTTTCTTGGTGATTAAAATGTATGTAAATAAGTGCTTTTTGAATGTTAGTAAACTTGTAAATTAGATATCTTGAGCTAGAAAAATGATAAAATTGTGATTCCAATTTTGTTAATCTTGTGTTGACATGCTCTAGCTAGAAAAATATTAAGCTTGCAGTAACTTGATTGAAATATGACCTTTCTATTTATCTATTAATAAATGGTATTTTCTGAGGAAAATTGTAGGGATAAAAATATGTAACATATTGATATGCAAATTTTTGTACAGTAGTATGGCACTAGTATGGAGCTAGGAAAAATATATAATCTATTGTTTGACCCTTTTCTATAGGGTTTACTATTTTCACTAAAATAGGCCTCGCTAGCTTGTCATTTTTGCATAGGATGTTATACATGTCCTAATGGTATGTAATTTTCACCGTAGCTTATTGTGAGCACCAGGTAGATACTATAATTTTATGAGAATTTATTGTACATATTTCGTGTATGTTTGTTATTTCTCCTAATTATTTAATTAAATTAATAAAGGCATTTAAGTAAGTAAATTTTTCATGACCATGATGCTTTCTATGGTACTTGTGATGCATATGAACTGTTGATGTTCATAGTAAGACTTAGAAGCAATTAGTTGTATGCAACTAATTAATTATTGCTTTATAATTGAAATAGATGGTTGCATGTATAGTTTCAGTTGGGTGTATGATTTCATGTTGATAATGACCTTTCCTGTAAAACTTGTTAATAACAAAGTTGTAGATAACTTACTAATCTACCTTTTGTGAAATTTTCATGGTCATAGGCCTTAGGGTTCAAGAGTTTCAGTTGTTACAAGTTTGTTGTCTGAAATGTTTACTTTCCGAACAGATTTGATTGACTGAATTGTTTCACCTAGATAAATGTTGAATCACCTTAAGAGTATTAAAAGAAAGTTATAGAAAATTTCATAACCTTTCCTTGATGTCCACAACCATGTGGTTTGAATGTATATAACTCCAATTAAGATTAAAACAAATAGCTGCTGTTTTGTGATTTAGTAAATGAATTGCAGAAGTGTTTGATTAAGTAATCGAGAAGAGATATGCACCTACTCAGTAGAATAGGATGCACTTGTTATTACTTGAATACTATGCTATTGAAAATACTTACAAGGATGCATTCATCACTTCTTATCATATTATAAGTGTTGTCACACATGCATTCACAATATCTTATTCCATGATCATGCATATAGGATCGACCGATGAGATAACGTTGCTGGAATTCAACGAAGAAGAGGAAGGAGATCAGCAGGAGAATCCTCAAGCCGCAGCTCTCGAAGAAGAGGAGAAGACTCCAGAAGAGCTCCTAGAGTGCCCTGACCACCGCCCACCCCTTTTCTAAAAGGCAAGCCCCGGAGCATTTTAAGTCTCCTAGTGTTTTACAAAATATTACTTGAGTCCTTTATGATTGATGCATTAGGTTATAAGAGTTGATTGAAAACCCTTGATGCTTGGAACTACCTTGTCTAGATATGTACACCTTTAACCCTGTGTAGGTTCAGGATCGAATATATGCTTAGCCATGCATAGACCGATAGAAGTCGGGTGATTTCCTATCACCTGCAAGATATAAGTGGAGACCGAAGCACGGTTGGCCATATTTGCTATCATGGAAAAGAACCATGAGGTAATATAAATGGAGGCTGGGTGGAGTCTATGTGTAGGTTGACTCATATGATTCCATCTGTGTCGATTAAGGACCGTACCGTTGTTGGCGCTTCTGACAAGATTGAACGCATGCCTATCACTTAGCTGGCCGGATAACTCGTTTCGACCGTGAAGCCGAGAAGCTCAACTCAAGCCAGGCCCTGCTCTGTCAAAGTGCACAATCTAGATGGTAGTAAGGATGTGCATGGAGCTAGGCATGAGCCCAAGGGTAGGGTAGTCCTGATCGTCTTGGCAGCTGGTTGTCCTAGATTGTGCGGCGCTGGGCGAACCCGCGAAATGTGTACTTTTGTTGTACCAAAGGTGACCTAAGGTGACCGTTGATCTGGTCTACCTGGATTTGTGTCAGGAATAAATTCCTAGCTAGTTGAAATCGATTCGAATCGCTGTCTCTCCTGGATAGTGAGAAACTTGGCTAGTCCCAACATCGTAGTAATTGTACTATGGAATGTGATGGTTCAGATAAACATGGAATTACTATATCGACTATGGTTACTATTGTATGGTCCTAAAATGATATACCACATATTTGGCATAGGATAGTTGCTAATCTAGAGATGGATAGTTATAATTAACTTGATGATGGAACTATAATTGTATAACTGAGTTAATCGCTATTTATGCAAAATGTTGTCCAACTACCTCCACTTATAAAGCCTTGCATAATCCTTGGAGTCAATTTATTTTGGTTTATGATGGGTAAGTCTAGCTGAGTACCTTCTCGTACTCAGGGTTTTATTCCCATTGTTGCAGATGGTACCATCTATCACGGATATTGCAAGAATTGCTTCTATCCCGTCGTGGATGAGGAGTGAGCCTTGGGCAAGCATCTTTAATAATCCTTCTATCATGCCTTTGTGGATTGTGATCATGTGTTGGTACTATATTTGAATTATGTTGACAAATGCTACTTTCAAACTTTAATTTGCTTCCGCTACTATCTATCAAACTTGGTCTATAATAACTTTATTTCGTACTCTGATGATGGAACTGTATCTGTGAACTTTATGTAATATGTGACATGTATGTTGAATCATGTACGATCTTGGTTGTATATAGATTATTTATCGAGACCCATCGTGGTACTCGACAGACTACTGGGTTTATATGGGCTTAAGTATGACAGTACGACCGTTTGCGGGCTGCCATTGTACTTGTGCTCTTATAAATTGGTCGGTTCTGTGACATTAGGCATAGTTGCGTGTCATCTTTAAGATGTTATACATGAAGAGATGTCACTTAGCGGATAAACATGGAGAAAACAACATGAAGAAAAATCAGAATGAAAACTTTATTGAAAACTTTAATATGAAAGGTACATATCTTTGTATGGAACGTTTCAAGGGTAGAAACGCCTAAGGAGGTCAATATACTAGGAGTTAGGGATGTCAACTTCGTTCATGTCGCATAGTCTGTAAGACCCTGGTCGGGTGGCCACCTTGACGATGAAGGGGCCCTCCCAAGGTGACGAGAGCTTGTGCATGCCTTCTGCCTTTTGTTTCCTTCGGAGTACTAAGTCTCCGACCAAGAAGAACCTATCATTGACGTTGTGGTTGTAGTACCTGTGCAAGCCATCAAGGTACTTTGCCGTTCGAACACAAGTGACAAGGCGCTCCTCTTCTAGGCGATTGATATCATTGGCCCGGGCTCGGTCAAAGTTTTCTTCGTCATAGTGTTCCACCCTGGGTGCTCGGAAGGTGACATTAGTGGGTAGAACGGCCTTGGAGCCAAAGACCATGAAGTACGGGGTGACACCAGTGTTACGACTGGGTTGGGTCCTTAGTCCCCAGACCACAACTGGCAATTCTTTTAGCCATTTGCCTGGGTGCTTCTGCTCCTTCTCATAGAGCCTCTTCTCTAACACGTTCAGGATCATGCCATTAGCACATTCGACCTAGCCATTAGCCCTAGGGTGCGCTACCGAGATGTACTTAGCTGAGATGCACCTTTCATCACAGATATCCCAGAAGTCGCTACCGGTGAACGTGGACCCCAGGTCGGTGATGATACTATTTGGGGGGCTGATCTTGTGTATGATGTCATCGAGCAGCTCAGCTGCCTTCTTCGCTGTAGCCTAGAGAAGGGGTTTGTATTCAATCCACTTGTAGAAACTTGTCGATGCAGATGTAGACCCAGCAGAATCCTCCTAGCGCGGGCTTGAATGGCCCAATCATATCCAGTCCCCAGCAAGCAAAGGGCTAAGAAGCAGGAATCGTTTATAAGGCCTGGGCTGGGTTGTGGATTTGCTTAGCAAAAAACTGGCAATTCTTACACCGGCGAATGAGTGCTTCCGCATCGGCGACGGCTGAAGGCCAATTGAAACTAGCTCAGAAGGCTTTGCCGACCAGTGTTCTAGAGGCTGCATGGTTGTCGCAGGTGCCTGTGTGAATTTCTTTAAGGATCTTTGCTCCTTCCTTGTAGACACATTTTTGGAGTAGCTCCTCCTTGGAATTCTTGCACATAAGCTTTCCATCAACTTGGTCTTAATGCTTGCTCCGGTGGGTAACGTGCTCTCTCTTAGTGTTGTTAGCCGAAACATCTACAGAGGTTAGGTATTTGATGAAAGGAACCCTCCAATCACTACTTGGCCCAGGAACCATTGTGACTATCTGTTCGGTAGGTGGCTTTTCTCTAACACCTCCTTGCCCCTACTTGATGGAAGGGGTCACAAGGTCCTAGATGAAAACTACGGCTAGAACTTCTGCTTGGGTTGACCCTAACTTTGACAGCTCATCGGCTGCTTGATTGTCAGCCCAAATGACATGATGGTATTCGATTCCATAGAACTTGTCTTCGAGTTTCCTTATCGCTGCGTAGTAAGCGTCCATCTTCTCATTGGTGCAGCTCCAATCTTTGTTGAGCTGGTTGATTATGAGTGCGGAGTCGCCGTACACCATGAGGCACTTGACGCCGAGCTCTATAGCTATATGGAGACCATGCAGTGCTGCCTCATATTCCACGGTATTGTTGGATGCCTAGAAGTGGATGCAGAGGGTGTAACAGAGTTTGTCTCCTAATGGAGAGATGAAGTATACGCCTGCCCCAGCATTGTCAAGGTTGAGGGATCCATCGAAGTACATTGTCTAGTGCTCGAGGTGATCAACTAGGATAGGGGTATGCATATCCGTCCACTCACCGTTGATGTTGGTGAGCGCCTATGACTTGATCATCTAGCGTGGCCTAAACTCGATAGTGTAGGTAAAGAGCTCGATCGCCTATTTAATGATGCAGCCGCTAGCTTCCTTGTTGCGGAGGATGTCGCCAAGTGGGTACTCAGTACCCACTGCTATGGGGTAAGTCTTGAAGTAATGGCGGAGCTTCCAGGATGTGATCAGGATAGCGTACAATAGCTTCTGGACCTAAGGACAATGAGTCTTAGACTCATTCAGGACCTCACTGATGAAGTACACTGGGCGTTGGACTTTGTATGCGTGTCCAGCCTCTTCGCGCTTGACAACAACAGCCATGCTGACCACCTGGTTGGTCGTCGCGATGTAGACTAGTAGGGTTTCTCTAGCTTGGGGTGCCATTATGATAGGAGGTGAGGTGAGAAACCTCTTGAGCTCGGCGAATGCCTTATCAGCATCCTCTGACCAGACAAACTTTTCTTGAGCCTTGAGTAGCTTGAAGAATGGGAGTCCCTTTTCACCTAGACAGGATATGAAACAACTCAAGGCTGCCATGCACCCTGGTAGCTTCTGGACGTCCTTGACGTAGGTCGGTGGTTTCATCTTGGTCACTGCCTCTATCTTCACTAGATTGGCTTCAATGCCACGGCAGCTAACGATGTTGCCTAGTAGGATATCGGATGGGACGCCGAAAATACACTTAGTGGGATTTAGCTTCCATCGATACACCTTTAGGACTTTGAAGGTTTCAGTGAGGTCGGCGATGAGGGTGTCAGCAGTCTTAGACTTAACCACCACATCATCGATGTAGGCCTCAATGTTCTTCTTGATCTGGTCCTTAAGGCAATGCTGGATGGCTCTTTGATAAGTAGCACCCGCATTCTTGAGCCCGAAGGACATGGTCGTGTAGCAGTAGGCGCCGAAGGGCATGACGTATGACGTCTTGACCTGGTCTTCTTCCTTTAGAGTGATCTGGTGATAACCAGAGTAGCAATCTAAAAAGCACAAGAGCTCACAACCGGCTGTGGAGCCTACGACCTCATAAATGCGAGGTAAGCCAAAGGGGTCTTTAGGGCAGTGTTTGTTGAGATTGGTGTAATCAACGCACATTCTCCATTCTTTATTCTTCTTTCTTACAAGAACCTGGTTGGCTAACCACTCCGGATGATACACCTCTTTAATAAAATCGGCCGTGTTATTTCTACCCTAATAGACTCCTTTTTGTCCTGTGTGAATCGTCGAAGCTTCTGCTTGATTGGCTTGGCGGTCAACAAGACATTTAAGGAGTGCTCAATCAGCTCCCGAGGTACGTCGGGCATGTCCATAGGTTTCCATGTGAACACGTCGACGTGCTCCCTTTGGAAGCTGATGAGCGCATCTTCCTATTTGGGATCAAGGTCGGCTCCTATCCGAGCGGTCTTAGACCGGTCGCCGAGGATGAGGACCACTTCCTTCACTTCCTTGGACTTGGTGGATGCTTGAGCAGCCTCCATTGTAGGGATCTCAAGCTCCTCCTATTGTATCTGCTGTGAAGTAGCGATGCAGTCCTACATGTAGATGGAGATGTCAATAGCCTCGGCGAGCGTGAAGCTTTCCTTCTCGCAGGCATAGGCGATGTCAAGGTTGGCGCATAGGGAGAGGATCCCCTACTCCATTGACATCTTTAGCACCAGGTACGTGTAGTGCGGTATGGCCATGAACTTGGCAAGAGCTGGTCGACCGAGTATGGCGTGGTACGTTGTGTTGAAGTCAGCGACCAGGAAGTTGACGTAGTCGGTGCGAAAGTGTTGGGCGGTGTCAAACTGTACCGGCAAAGTGATTAGTCCTAGGGGTTGCGACGCCTTCCTGGGGACAATCCCCCAGAACGGAGAGTCCATAAGGGTGAGGTCTTCCTTCCTGAACCCTAAGTCAACTAGGGATCGGACGAACAGGATGTTGAGGGCACTATTGGCGATGCTTAACTTATAATCCTACCGCCAATGTTTAAACAAAATAAACAAATGTGCACACCAAAACTTAGAATTAGGGATTTTTACTCACACTTTCCACAAGTTTTGGTACAAGCATGTTTTGCAGGTCACAAACATAAAATGCATAGAGAAATTCATCAAAAGGCGCTTTTCGACGCTGAATTGCGCAAAAGAATGACAAAGGTGCCTACCAACTCAACTCAAACGGAGCAAAGCACCACCGGGACGCGATCTAGGACCAGCCCAAAGCCTGCCATGCAAAGGCGGTGGCCAGAGGTGGTGGTCAAGGGGTGGCTGACCCTTGGGGGCGGGCGACCCCCTTCAGGCGCCTCCCTGCCTCTCCTTGCTCTGGTAGTGGCATGCCTCCATTCTAAGGTGCTGGAGCTCCTATTTTGCGCCAAGAATAGCCTCTAGCACCGCCTAGGCTCTTGTATAAATAGAGGGGTACCCCTCCTCTACAACACACAACAAGGAAAGAGCTTCTCCACTTTTGAGCAACACTCCAAGGGTTTAGGCCTGAGATAGCTAGTAGAGTAGTAAGGGAGAGATGTGAGGGAGAGCTTGAGGAAGCGCTGGGCTTGTCGGTGTGTCCTCAACTTGTAACTCTATGAGCATCTTTACTTCAATGGGTTCGTTTGCTAAGTGAGTGTTCATGGTTCTTTTGGTTATAAAGTTTTTGATTAGTTAAGCTATACTCTCACTTGTTTGTGAGTTCGTCGTCTATCCCTATGGTACATGCTCTAGTAGAAGGGCCCTGATAGAGATGGATAACCCTTGCATGCACGCTAGAGTAATAGTCGATAGCGTAGATATGGTGTCTAGGCTAGAAGCTATCTTCATTTGGCTCATTCCCCATGGTTGAGGGGTAGACGACAGGTGGTGATAGCCCTGTCCATCCCTCATATTCCCCCACATCCGAGTTTGATGTAGGCTACAAGCCGGTATCACTTGGCAGACCAGGTGCACTCCGGTGCCCAAAGTGAGCAAGTAGGAGTAGCATTTATCTATCATCAGACCGTAAAACCATAGGAATCCATTTCAACCTCTGCCGATTCTACTCTTGTGTTTTCCTTGGATGAACTAGCTAGAAGAGTACCTCCATTCCTTGTAGAAAATACGATACCCTGAATACTTCCGAGTGAAGTGCTACAACGGTAATTCCGTGCGCTTGCGGATTATTTCTTTATGTGTTAAGAAATACCAATAAGCATTTCTGGCGCCGTTGCCGAGGAACGGTTGCCGTATTTTCTTCGAACATAGTTCGTCCTCGTATTTTATCTAAAAAAGAAAAACAAAAAATATTTTCTTTTATCTTTTCTATCATGAAGCCAACTCTAAATCCAACCCTTTTCGCTTCAAAGGGAGAATTCCCTAAGCCACCTTCTAAACCAAACTTTTTATCTGGCTGTGAACTCCGCCCTGGCTTAATAGCCTTGGTTCAGGCACAACCCTTCTCGGGGCATGATAATGAAAACCCCTACAATCACCTGCATGAATTTGAGGAGATGTGTTCATGCCTGAGCATCTTAGCCATGACACAAGAAACTCTAAAGTGGAAAATGTTTCCCTTTTCTCTCATAGAGAAGGCAAAGCAATGGTACATGTCGCAGAACCGACCAATTTATAAGAGTACAAGTACAATGGCAGCCCGTAAGCAGTCGCACTGTCATACTTGAACCCATATAAACCCGGTAGTCCGTCGAGTACCACGACAGGTCTCGATAAACGATTTACAACAACCAAGATCGTACATGATTCAACAAACATGCCACATATTACATAAAGTTCGCAGATACATTTCTCCATCAGAGTACGAATAAAAGTTATTACAAACCGAGTTTGATAGATAAAAGCGGAAGCAAATTAAGTTTGAAAGTAACGTTTCCAACATAGTTTAGTACAGTGCCAAGATATAATCATGGTCCACAAAAGCGTGTAGCAGGATTAATAAGAAGCCTGCCCAAGGCTTACTCCTCATCCACAGCGGGATAGAAGCAACTCTTGCAATAACCATGATATACAGTGCCATCTGCAACATGGGAAAAATAAACCCTGAGTACGAGAAAGTACCCAGCTAGACTTACCCGTCATGAACCAGAAATAAAATGACTCTCAAGGATTATGCAAGGCTGTATAAGTGGACAGAATTCGACAACATTTTGCATAAAAGCAATTGACTTACTGTACAGTTACAATTTCTTTATCAAGTTAATTATAACTATCCATTTCTAGATTAGCAACTATCCTGTGCCAAACATGTGGTATATCAATTGAGAAGCATACAATAGTAACCATAGCAGGTATTGTAATTCCATATTCATCCAAACCATCATGTTTCATAACACAGTTACTACGATGTTGGAGCTAGTCAAGTTTCTCACTATCCGGAGAGACGGCGATTGAATCGATTTCAACCAAATTGGGAATTTATTCCTAACACAAACCCAGTCTACCAACCACGATAGCCTTAGGTCACCTTTTTGGTACAACTGTGTACACATTTCGTGGGTCCGATCGCGCCGCATTAACTGGAACACCAGATGCCGGGATGCTCAGCCTAGCCTCGCCCTTGGGCTCAATCTCGATCATTCCCGGAAGGAGCGCATAATGTGAGCGGGTCGGCCCTCAATTGAATTACTCGGCCGTGGTCGGAATGAGTTATCCGCCAGCCTAAGTGAGAGGCATGCGTTCAATCTTGTCGAAGTTCCAACAACGGTGACGGTCCTTGATCGACACAGCATGTGATAGATTCACACCCAAGAACTCCATGTCTTGTTGCTTCTCTATCGACCTCCCGTCCGGTCTTGATTTACTTTTACCTCATGGTTATGTTCCACGATAGCAGATATAGCCAACCGTGCTCCGGTATCCACCTATATCTCGCAGGTGACAGGATATCACCCAACTTCTACCGGTCTAAGCATGGCTAAGCATATATTCGACCCTGGACCTATACCGGTTAAAGGTGTAATATCTGGACAAGGAATGTACATGCATCGAGTGGTTCCATTCAACTCTTATAACCTAATGCATCAATCATAAGTACTTAAGTAAACATTTGTAAATTACTGGGAGACTTAGAATGCTCTGGGGCTTGCCTCGCAGAAAGGAAGTAGGGCGGTGATCAGGACACTCCGGAAGCTCTTCAGGATTCTGCTCCACGCCTTCGGGAGCTGCGGCTTGCGGATCCTCCCTTTGGTCCCCTTCTCTCGCTTCTTCAATTCCAAGCAACGTTATTTCTTCCTCCGATCCTAGATGCATGAATATGGCATAAGTATTACGAATGCATATATGTTATCAAGTGCATCATGTTTATTGAGTAGGTGCATATCTCTTCTTGATTATTTAATTATTTACTTCCACAATGCATCGACTATATCACAAAACAGTAGCTACTTGTTTCACTCATAACCGGAGTTCTACTAATCCAAATGCAGTGATCCTGGACTTTCTGGAAAGCTTATCGAATTATCTACAACTTTGTTATTAACCATTGTTACAGCAAACCTCATCTCTATCATGCAACTTAGCAAACTCCAGAATCTGTCCGGAAACTATTTCAATTCGCATTATAAAGTAACAATACTTCTACTTCATATAAGTATTCAAATCTTTATGACCAAAAGTCTACCAGCAGTTTAAGCATACGAAATACATCTAAGAAAACATAATGGTGAAGCCCAAACAATTTATTTAAATGCCTTTATTATTTTATTTGAACCCCTATGTTAAATAATAAACCTATACCAAATGTGCATCATAAATTCTCAGAAAATTACAGTGGTTTACTAGTGCTACCAATAGACTACTGTAAAAATTTCATGCCATTTTGCAAAGTAGAACATCCTATACAAAAATGATAAGGCAGCAAGGCTTGAAATAGCATAAATAGAAAAACTTAGTGAAAAGCGTCAAGCAACAGATTTCCTATTTTTCTTAGCATCCATATACTACTAGTATACCCTCCAACAATTTTCATGAGTATTTGATTCCTAAATAATTTATAAAAATTTACACAAGGATCTCCTAATTATAAAAGAAAAATCTATAACTACACATCTACACATGCACTCATCTTCAAATTTTTACCAGAGCTCCTATATGCTAAGACTAGCTTACCACAAAAATTTCATAATTTTTGGAGCACAGGAACTCTAGATATAAAATAAACAAATTTGCATGCACTCAAAAACACATTTCAAATCCCTATTTAAATCTCCCAAAATTTCTACTGTAAAAGTCAAGAACATATTTTTCCTAAATACTAAACTTCCTAAGGAACACTAATAAATTTATTTCACAATTTTTGAAGCTACCAAACTGAAGATACAAAAATTACAAAACAACACCAGATCTGTATTTAAATGAACTAGCTTTAAAACAGGGAGTCGCTGACACGCGGGACCCACTGGTCAGTTGACCCCACCGGTCAGCGAAACAAAAACAGAGCCGGCGGCGCTACTCTACGGTCATGGCTAGAACTTGACGGCGGCGAGTTCACCGGCGGTGACATCCTCACCAGACGTTCTACTCGACAAGGCGCATCGTTTGCACTACTTGCCCGACCCTAACATCGACTCTAGTGACGACGGCGGCGGCCATGGCGGATCGGTGACGCTGGACGACGGCGCTACGCCGGTGATGACCTCGGTGGCTCGACCTAAAGCTCGGACGAGCACCAGTGTCCTACGGCGAACCTATCGCGCAAGGTTTCATGGTCTACGGTGGAGGGAGGTGTCCCAGCCACGGTGACGGGCGCGGCGGGGATGCTCCGGTGAGCTAGCGCACAGCGCCATTGCTTACCAGGTGCGGTCAGCTAGCGCGGGTGGAGGCAGTGGGTCGCTGGGGAGCTAGTGGTGCTACTGCGGTGACGATTGGGCGGCTCGTCGCGAGCCTACGCACGGCTATGGCGACGGCGGTGCTGCGGGAGCTCGGCGGCTCTGCTGTGGCGAAGGAGGCCGGGAAAAACGAAATGAGGGCGCTGGGCATTGCGGGCGAACGTTGGAGTGTTGAAGCCGCGCTCAGGCGCGTCGTGGCCTGCGCGGTCAGGGCAACGGCGACGCGCGGCCACCACGACCTCCACACGGCGCTCGGTTCCTACCGGTGTCGGCCACTGAACATTTTGATTCAGTCGATTCAGACAAGGAACGCCGAGGCTGACGACGTGTTTTGACGTTCATCTAACTGCTAATCCATAGCTCTATTGCGTAAACCATCTAAATGGAACTTGTAGACCGATGTACCATCTACAACTTTCGTTCAAGAATCTAGTTCTAATTTGCAACCGAGACGGAGTAAAATCATGCTTAAGGTCAGCTTGTCAGGCTATCAATGATCCAGGACTTAGAAAAATTCGTTAAGTGTTGAAAGCTTGATTTTGCTGGTTTTTGTGGGACCCATTCAAGCATGTTAGAAGCTAAATCAGTCCATGACCTAAAAATAAAGTTGTTCCTTATGTCAAACACTACAACTTTGCTTTAGTGATCTCCTCCATGCCAGGTCTCTAACACCTAGTTCAAATTTGGTCAAACATGTCACTTTTAAATGATGATACACATCAAAGCATGGCTTAATGACCTAATTACCCCTAACCATGAATATCAAAGTTGTTCATAATGATACTCTAGACATGTTCAAGCAATTTGCAAGGTCATTCAATCATTTCATGTTGTAGTCACTCATAGAGCTAGCTAGTGTAATCACATGGAGCTTAAATGTTGGTTCATGAAATGTAACCATGAATAAGGTCCTATTTGCTACCCTAGTGTGGCTACATGTTTGTGTGACTCACATCCACCAAGTACATGTGTACACTCATGACCATATGCATAGATACATGGAGACATGAAATAACGAGAAAAGTTGCATATGTTTAAGAAACATGCGATAACAAGCAAACATTGCAGATGTTTCAATCTAATGTTTCAATGGTAAATGCTTGTTTATGAATGCTTGATGATCATGCTCATGTTATGCAAGGCTAACACCCGAGGTGTTACAGCCCCTCCCCCTTATAAAAATCTCGTCCCAAGATTTGCAAGACCTACTATTCTTGGAAAAAGGCGGGATAAACTTCTTGTAGATAATCTTCTTTTTCCCACGTAGCATCTTGTTCACTATGATTGTTCCACACCACCTTATAGAACTTAATAATCTTACTCCGTGTTACTCTCTCCATCTCCTCTAATACTTGAATTGACTTTTCTTCATAGGTCAAATCCGATTGAAGCTGCACGTTGGTGGGTGCAATAGCTTCTTCCGGTACTTGAAGACATTTCTTCAACTGAGAAACATGGAACACATCAAATATTGCACTCATTTCTGGTGGAAGTTGTAACTTGTACGCAACATTTCCTTTTCGTTCCAAAATTTTGTATGGCCCTACATATCTTGGTGAAAGCTTCTTTTTCATCCCAAATCTCTTCACACCTTTCATGGGTGATACTCTTAAGTATACATAGTCACCCACCTCAAAAGTTAGTGGTCTTCTTCTTCTGTCGGCATAACTCTTTTGTCTTGATTGAGCTGCCTTCATATGTTGTTGGATGATACGTACTTGCTCTTTGGCTTCATTGACAAAATCAATACCAAAGTATCTCCTTTCACCAGGCTCAATCCAATTCAATGGAGTTCTACATTTTCTGCCATACAAGGCTTCAAATGGAGCCATCTTGATACTCGCTTGATAACTGTTGTTATAGGAGAATTTAGCTAAAGGTAACCATTTCTCCCATGAACCCTTTGAAGATATAACACAAGCTCTAAATAAATCTTCTAGGATTTGGTTCACTCGCTCTGTCTGTCCTAAAGTTTGAGGATGATAAGCTGAACTTCTGATTAGCTTGGTTCCCAAAGCCTGGTGTAAGTGCTCCTAGAAAAGAGCTATGAACTGTGGTCCTCGATCTGAGATTATAGTCCTGGGTACTCCATGTAGTCTCACGATCTGGGAAACATATAACTCAGAGTATTTTCCCACGTGATATGTTTTGTAAACTGGTACAAAATGTGCTGACTTGGTGAGACGATCAATAATAACCCATATTGAATCATGACCTTGTGGCGTCATTGGAAGGCCTGTGATAAAGTCCATGCTGATTTCCTCCCATTTCCATCCTGGAATAGGTAATGGCTGAAGTAATCCAGCAGTTTTCATATGTACAACTTTTACTCTACTGCAGTTATCACACCTAGCAACATAGGCTGCGATTTCTTTCTTCATCTTAGTCCACCAAAAATGGGTTTTCAAATCTTGATACATCTTACTACTACTCGGATGGATAGACAATTTGGACGAGTGAGCTTCCTCTAAAATTTGATTCCTTAGCTCATGGTCTTTTGGTACCACAAGGCGGCCCTCAAACCATAATACACCTCTTTCGTCCATTCTAAAATGCTTGGTCTCTTGCTCTTGCATTTTTCTCTTGATGTGACTTATTCCTACATCTGTCTGCTGCAAATCTATGATTTTGCTCTCAAGTGAACAACTGATCGTGATATTGTGTAGTACAGCAGGATGTAACAAGTTAAATCCATCTTCCAG
The DNA here is from genome assembly GCA_904845875.1 of Miscanthus lutarioriparius. Classification (NCBI taxonomy): domain Eukaryota; kingdom Viridiplantae; phylum Streptophyta; class Magnoliopsida; order Poales; family Poaceae; genus Miscanthus; species Miscanthus lutarioriparius. Next base: position 46,291,745 of record CAJGYO010000007.1, read on the forward strand.
TAATGCTTCTATAGTGTTGCAATGAGACTTCCGACTCAGTGCATCTGCTACTACATTAGCTTTACCCGGATGGTAGTGCACTTCTAAATTGTAGTCCTTAATTAGCTCTAACCATCTTCGTTGTCTCATATTCAGTTCTGGCTGGGTAAAGATATACTTGAGACTTTTGTGGTCAGTATAGATATGACATACATTGCCCAACAAGTAATGTCTCCATATCTTTAACGCATGAACAACGGCTGCAAGTTCCAAATCATGTGTAGGGTAGTTGACTTCATGTTTCCTCAATTGCCGAGAAGCATATGCAATTACTCTTCCTTCTTGCATAAGCACACATCCCAAACCTATTCCTGATGCATCACAAAATACATCGAAAGGCTTTTCAATGTCTGGTTGTGCTAGCACAGGTGCGGTAGTCAACAAAGTTCTGAGGGTGTGAAAAGCTGCTTCACATTCTGGTGTCCATTTGTACTTCTCATCTTTCTGAAGTAGTCAGGTCATGGGCTTAGCTATCTTTGAGAAATCTGGAATGAAACGACGATAATACCCTGCTAACCCTAGAAAACTCCGAACTTCATGAACCGAAGTTGGGGCTTTCCAATCCATGACCTCTTGTACTTTTGATGGGTCTATAGAAATTCCATCTCTTGATAAGATGTGACCTAAGAAAGGTACTTTGCTCAACCAAAATTCACATTTGCTAAACTTAGCATATAGCTTATGCTCCCTCAATCTGGATAGGACAATCCTCAGATGCTCTTCATGATCTGACTCATTTTCTGAATAAATCAATATATCATCGATAAACACGACCACGAACTTGTCGAGTTCGGGCATGAATACCGAGTTCATCAGGTACATGAAGTAGGCTAGAGCATTTGTTAGTCCGAAAGACATAACCAAATACCTGTATAAGCCGTACCTAGTAGAGAAAGCGGTTTTAGGTATATCCTCCGGTCTGATCTTTATCTGATGGTAACCTGATCTCAAGTCAATTTTGGAGAATACCCTTGCCTTCGCTAGCTGATCGAACAAGATGTCGATGCGGGGCAACGGATATTTGTTCTTGATGGTCACAACATTGAGTGGTATGTAATCTACACACATTCTCAGTGGCTTGTCCTTCTTTTTCACAAACAAAGCTGGACATCCCCACGGAGATGAGCTAGGTTGAATAAGACCTTTGTCTAATAGATCTTGCAATTGAACCTTAAGTTCTGCTAACTCATTGGGTGGCATTCTATAGGGCCTTCTTGATATAGGTGCTGTACCTGGCACTAACTCAATCTTAAATTCCACCTCCCTATCAGGTGGTAAGCCTGGTAATTCCTCTAGAAATACATCCGGAAACTCACAAACCACTGGGATATCACGTAGTGTGGTGGTTTGGATAGCGCAAGCTAAATGTTGGAGTTCAAAATTGTGGGAGAGTGATACTAGAAAAGCATTCCCTCCCGTGGGTTCCCTCAACATAATAGTACGGGTGCTAGTGTCAATAAGAACACCATGATCCTTCATCCAATTCATGCCTAAGATTACACTTATCGATAACCCGGGCAATATTATCAAATCCGTCGTGTACTCCCTCCCTTGTATAGAGATGAGTACATTTTTTACTATCTTTTTGGTAGTAACAGTACCCCCTGCTGAACTTATGTTATAACCCCCTTTACTTACTTCAATTATTTCTTGATCATGTCTAGATGCAAATGCTTGACTCATAAATGAATGAGAAGCTCCCGAATCAAATAGAACAACAGCGGGATGCTTATTGACGAGAAACATACCAGCCGTGACAACTTCTCCAGCGAGCACTTCTTCCACAGCGGTATAATGCACGTGTCCCTGACGTGCCCTGGCATTCGCCTGTCTCTGATTGTTCTGATTCTGGTTGCTATTCTTCTTGGGGTGGGGGCATTCCTTGGACCAATGACCCAGTTGGTTGCAATTGAAACATGGTTGATTACTTCTGAATCCGATGGAGCTGTCTTGACTGCCATTTTCTTTTGGTAAGGCAATAGTGAATGCCTTACGGAACGGTTTCTGTGGCCTATTATTCTGAGCTTTAGGTGGTGGAGGTCTAAACTTGGGTGCAGGTGGACGGAATTGTGGCCTAGCTGTGATAGGCGCTTTTGACTAGAAAGATCCGGATGCACCGGCCTCATATGTCCTCTTGCGACCCTTAGCAACTGCATGCATGTTGTTGTGGTTTTCTTGGGTCAAGGCATCACTAATAAACTCATTGTACGTGGCACACCTAGAATTTGCCATAGTCTTCATTAGTTTAGTACCCAAACCTCGCTTGAAACTCTCTATCTTTTTCTCCTCGGTATCCACAAAACCTAGAGCATATCTGGACAAGTTGTTGAATGCGTGCATATATTCAGTGAGTGACTTTGTTCCTTGAGTGAGCCTCATAAATTCGGCCGCTTTCATGCGCATCAGGCCCGGGAGAATATGATGTCCCCTAAAAGCCAGCTTGAACTGTTCCCAAGTAACTCGTGCATTAGCAGGCAAGGATGGCAGGAAATGTTTCCACCAGATCCCTGCTGGTCCTTGCAATTGATGAGAAGCATACTCAGCTTTCAAATTCTCGATGACTCTTAACAAGCGAAACTTCTGCTCAATGGTGTTGAGCCACTCGTCAGCCTTTAGTGGTTCTTCAGCCACCTTGAAGATAGGAGGCTTTGTATCCAAAAATTCCTTGAATGTACTGTGCTGATTTGGCTTGGCCCCTGGTTGCGGTGGGTGGCCACGAGCGGTGTTTTGCGCGATGAGGCGCAGAGCTTCTTCCATTGTCCTTTGGCTCCCCAAGAACTGAGCAAAGAACTCCTGAGCAGACGGCGGCGGTGGTGGTGGTAAGTCATCACCATTGCCATCGTGACTGCTACCAGCTCTAGCACGGGTGCGCGTCATCTGTGAAGTTGCAACAATAAGCGATTATTGGTTGATGTCAAGAGATTGCAGATGAATCATAATCATGCCAAACTGAAATTACTGGAGAAAATTCTCAAATTCACAATAAAAACAGAGGCATAACAATTCATTCTCGCAACATGGCATCCCCAATTTGACCACTTATTGCGCTCATAACGCATGCAAATTTAAATCGTGATCACCAACAAGGAACGAAATTGCATTGATGTTCAACCAAAGGTGCGATAGTCGTGCGATTCACAATATTACATGATAATCGGATTACCCATACTAAATTCAAACTACAGGTCCATTACATGAATAAAGGTGATACATTAGCCCTTCCACTAAGTGCTAAGCGATCTAATCTTCATCATGATCACTATCGAGGTCAGACGTAGGATCATCTCCTTCCTCAAGCTCCACTCCTTCTTCAGGCTCCACTTCTTCTTCTTCCTCATCCTCCTCTAGATCCATCTCCGCGGCTCTAGGCGAAACGTAAGGGTGGAGCTGGTTATTCAGCTGATGAACCTCCTCATGTAGGTTGTCATTGTATTCTTTCGCATTGGCCAGTTGTTGCTCCAGCTCAAACTGTCGAGCTCTCAGAACATCTTCCCTGGACTAGGCTTCATTCCTCTGATGAGTTAACTAAGCCATCTCTACATTGAGCCTCTCAATCTCGACGTCGTGCTCCCTCTGAAGCTGACGTCGGTCATCACGGGCATGACCAAGAGCACTAGACACACGTCTTAGGCTACCTTCTACTCCATGTAACACCCTCATCACTGCGAACATGGCGCTCATGGCAGGGTTATCGCTGTTCTACCCTTCTGCTGCACCAATATCCAAAGGTCTTCCTCTTGCCTGCTGCCATGAATCAGTGGAGGGGTTGCCCCTCGGAAAGACTCCAACCAAAGCGGCTGCCAGCTCCTGAGGAAAACGATCCATGATATCCCTCAGTATCCCAAAGGCTGCCCTGCCAGCTGCTTCTTCAGCAGTCCTGCCAGTTGACTCATAACACCAACCTGTCCACTCAGAATCGTCACCTCGGGGACGAACAACGGCCTCCACAGTAACCAAGAGACCTTCCCCCAACTGCTCATTCGCCCAGAAGTAGCGGGGTTCCATTCCGTCAGGATAGCCTACGTAGCTGAGCACTCTCCACAAGAGTGTAGGCATCCCGAACTCTCCAAGAAACGTGTGGCATTGATGGGTACATGGAGCAAGCTGACGGCGGGGAGCTCTGCCTCCGGTGGACTTGCGAGCGGTCTGCTTTGTGCGTGCCATCTGCACCATTAACATGTACCACTTGGTGAGACAAGACCATGACGGATAAGAGTTACATAACCGAGTAAGAATTTTATAAGGGGAGGAACAATTTAATTATGTGAATGGTAATTATCATGATGCATGCTCGTTTCGTACGTCCTCACAAACTTAGGAAAAATTTGTTTCTAATGGTAGACACGGTGGCATATATTCGTTCTCTCATATATAGCGTAACTAGTCGAGCTACACGTTTCGTTGTTAGTGTACCTGCATAAGAATTTTCATTTCAGCCCTAACCCATAATGAAATATGCAGAATGTAATTTGTAAATACTTCCATATATGTATACCCATACATATACTTCGTATCAATCTACCCGACAATAACTTAAACCCACAATTAAATACGCACCATATACACATGCAAGCATGCATACATAGACGTACCACAGCTAACTCTCCTCGACCGCACGCTCACATCTTGCGGTCATACACTCATCATCTTACCTTGTCGTAGAGGCATTTGATCCATACATTACCATTCAAGTGAATGGCATCCATACAATAGCATGCCGTATGGACGACGAAGTGAAAACCCCCATGTTAGTACTTAAATAGCCACCTAATAGTCCTTAATTTGGGCATAAGGAAAGTAATCATTGGCACACTTAAGATTTCAAATACCTATTATATAGCTATCAGTTGCTAGAGAAGGGTTTTTGGAAAACAAAAACTTTTGTTTTAAATACACATGTGACAATTAACGTTGAATCTTGCTCTGATGCCAGCTGTCGCAGAACCGACCAATTTATAAGAGTACAAGTACAACGGCAGCCCGCAAGCGGTCGCACTGTCATACTTGAACCCATATAAACCCGGTAGTCCATCGAGTACCACGACGGGTCTCGATAAACGATTTACAACAACCAAGATCGTACATGATTCAACATACATGCCACATATTACATAAAGTTCGCAGATACATTTCTCCATCAGAGTACGAATAAAAGTTATTACAAACCGAGTTTGATAGATAAAAGTGGAAGCAAATTAAGTTTGAAAGTAACATTTCCAACATAGTTTAGTACAGTGCCAAGATATAATCACGGTCCACAAAAGCATGTAGAAGGATTAATAAGAAGTCTGCCCAAGGCTTACTCCTCATCCACAGCGGGATAGAAGCAACTCTTGCAATAACCATGATATATAGTTCCATCTGCAACATGGGAAAAATAAATCCTGAGTACGAGAAAGTACCCAGCTAGACTTACCCGTCATGAACCAGAAATAAAATGACTCTCAAGGATTATGCAAGGCTGTATAAGTGGACGGAATTCGACAACATTTTACATAAAAGCAATTGACTTACTGTACAGTTACAATTTCTTTATCAAGTTAATTATAACTATCCATTTCTAGATTAGCAACTATCCTGTGCCAAACATGTGTTATATCAATTGAGAAGCATACAATAGTAACCATAGCAGGTATTGTAATTCCATATTCATCCGAACCATCATGTTTCATAACACAGTTACTACGATGTTGGAGCTAGTCAAGTTTCTCACTATCCGGGAGAGACGGCGATTCGAATCGATTTCAACCAGCTGGGAATTTATTCCTAACACAAACCCAGGTCTACCAGTCACGATAGCCTTAGGTCACCTTTGGTACAACTCAGGTACACATTTCGTGGGTCCGTACCGCGCCGCACAATCTGGAACACCAGATGCCAGGATGCTCAGGCCTAGCCTGCCCTTGGGCTTGATCATTCCCCGGAAGGAGCGCACAACAGAACGGGTCCCGGCCTGAATTGAATTACTCGGCTTCGTGGTCAGAATGAGTTATCCGGCCAGCTAAGTGAGAGGCATGCGTTCAATCTTGTCAGAAGTTCCAACAACGGTACGGTCCTTGATCGACACAGACAGAGATAGATTCACACCCAAGACCTCCATGTCTTGTTGCTTCTCTATCGACCTCCCGTCCGGTCTTGATTTACTTTTATCTCATGGTTATGTTCCACGATAGCAGATATAGCCAACCGTGCTCCGGTATCCACCTATATCTCGCAGGTGACAGGATATCACCCGACTTCTACCGGTCTAAGCATGGCTAAGCATATATTCGACCCTGGACCTATACCGGTTAAAGGTGTAATATCTGGACAAGGAATGTACATGCATCGAGTGGTTCCATTCAACTCTTATAACCTAATGCATCAATCATAAGTACTTAAGTAAACATTTGTAAATTACTGGGAGACTTAGAATGCTCCGGGGCTTGCCTCACAGAAAGGAAGTAGGGCGGTGATCAGGACACTCTAGAAGCTCTTCAGGATTCTGCTCCACGCCTTCGGGAGCTGTGGCTTACGGATCCTCCTGCTGGTCCCCTTCCTCTGCTTCTTCGAATTCCAGCAACGTTATTTCTTCCTCTGATCCTAGATGCATGAATATGGCATAAGTATTACGAATGCATATATGTTATCAAGTGCATCATGTTTATTGAGTAGGTGCATATCTCTTCTCGATTATTTAATTATTTACTTCCACAATGCATCGACTATATCATAAAACAGTAGCTACTTGTTTCACTCATAACTGGAGTTCTACTAATCCAAATGCAGTGATCCTAGACTTTCTGGAAAGCTTATCGAATTATCTACAACTTTGTTATTAACCATTTTTACAGCAAACCTCATCTCTATCATGCAACTTAGCAAACTCCAGAATCTGTCCGGAAACTATTTCAATTCGCATTATAAAGTAACAATACTTCTACTTCATATAAGTATTCAAATCTTTACGACCAAAAGTCTACCAGCAGTTTAAGCATACCAAATACATCTAAGAAAACATAATGGTGAAGCCCAAACTATTTATTTAATGCCTTTATTATTTTATTTGAACCCCTAGGTTAAATAATAAACCTATACCAAATGTGCATTATAAATTCTCAGAAAATTACAGTGGCTTACTAGTGCTACCAATAGACTACTGTAAAAATTTCATGCCATTTTGCAAAGTAGAACATCCTATACAAAAATGACAAGGCAGCAAGGCTTGAAATAGCATAAATAGAAAAACTTAGTGAAAAGCGTCAAGAAATAGATTTCCTATTTTTCTTAGCATCCATATACTACTAGTATACCCTCCAACAATTTTCATGAGTATTTGATTCCTAAATAATTTATAAAAATTTACACAAGGATCTCCTAATTATAAAATAAAAATCTATAACTACACATCTACACATGCACTCATCTTCAAATTTTTACCAGAGCTCCTATATGCTAAGACTAGCTTACCACAAAAATTTCATAATTTTTGGAGCACAGGAACTCTAGATATAAAATAAACAAATTTGCATGCATTCAAAAACACATTTCAAATCCCTATTTAAATCTCCAAAAATTTCTACTGTAAAAGTCAAGAACATATTTTTTCTAAATACTACACTTCCTAAGGAACACTAACAAATTTATTTCACAATTTTTGAAGCTACCAAACTGAAGATACAAAAATTACAAAACAACACTAGATCTGTATTTAAATGAACTAGCTTTAAAACAGGGAGTCGCTGACACGCGGGACCCACTGGTCAGTTGACCCCACCGGTCAGCGAAACAAAAACAGAGCCGGCGGCGCTACTCTACGGTCGAGGCTAGAACTCGACGGCGGCGAGTTCGCCGGCGGTGACATCCTCACCAGACGTTCTACTCAACGAGGCGCATCGTTTGCACTACTTGCCCGACCCTAACATCGACTCTAGTGACGACGGCGGCGGCCATGGCGGATCGGTGACGCTGGATGACGGCGCTACGCCGGTGATGACCTCGGTGGCTCGACCTAAAGCTCGGACGAGCACCAGTGTCCTACGGCGAACCTATCGCGCAAGGTTTCATGGTCTACGGTGGAGGGAGGTGCCCCAGCCACGGTGACGGGCGCGGCGGGGATGCTCCGGCAAGCTAGCGCACAGCGCCATTGCTTACCAGGTGCGGTCAGCTAGCGCGGGTGGAGGCAGTGGGTCGCTGGGGAGCTAGTGGTGCTACTACGGTGATGATTGGGCGGCTCGTTGCGAGCCTACGCACGGCTATGGCGACGGCGGTGCTGCTTGGTGCTGCAGGAGCTCGGTGGCTCTGCTGTGGTGAAGAAGGAGGCCGGGAAAAACGAAATGAGGGTGCTGGGCGTTGCGGGCGAACGTTGGAGTGTTGAGGCCGTGCTCAGGCGCGTCGTGGCCTGCACGGTCAGGGCAACGGCGACGCGCGGCCACCGCGACCTCCACACGGCGCTTGGTTCCTACCGGTGTCGGCCACTGAACATTTTGATTCAGTCGATTCAGACAAGGAATGCCGAGGCTGACAACGTGTTTTGACGTTCATCTAACTGCTAATCCATAGCTCTATTGCATAAACCATCTAAATGGAACTTGTAGACCGATGTACCATCTACAACTTTCGTTCAAGAATCTAGTTCTAATTTGCAACCGAGACGGAGTAAAATCATGCTTAAGGTCAGCTTGTCAGGCTGTCAATGATCCAGGACTTAGAAAAATTCGTTAAGTGTTGAAATCTTGATTTTGCTGGTTTTTGTGGGACCCATTCAAGCATGTTAGATGCTAAATCAGTCCATGACCTAAAAATAAAAGTTGTTCCTTATGTCAAACACTACAACTTTGCTTTAGTGATCTCCTCCATGCCAGGTCTCTAACACCTAGTTCAAATTTGGTCAAACATGTCACTTTTAAATGATGATACAGATCAAAGCATGGCTTAATGACCTAATTACCCCTAACCATGAATATCAAAGTTGTTCATAATGATACTCTAGACATGTTCAAGCAATTTGCAAGGTCATTCAATCATTTTAGAAGTAGGAGAAAATGATAGAAGGCAAAACTTTGCTATGCCTTGGTAAGGAGTTATACACCATTGAGTGATTTGAGAATGCCAATTGAGGAGTATAAAGTGAACTATGCTTTTTCTTGAGAAAACTTTCAAAACTCCGAGTTACTGAGATGTGAAATTGGGAAGATGACTTTGTTTCATGAACTGTTCCACTTTTCAACAACCCAAGGAAACATGTTAGCTAAAGCCACATATCCCACTTGTGTAAGGAATGTGTTGGAATAACTTTTATGTAAGCCATATATCTTAGGATGTTATGCTCATGATTACTTTTATCACTAAACTTTGCTCGAGGATGAGCAAAGGGGTAAGTGTGGGGGAGCTTGTTGGTGATGCTTAACTTATAATCCTACCGCCAACGTTTAAACAAAATAAACAAATGTGCACACCAAAACTTAGAATTAGGGATTTTTACTCACACTTTCCACAAGTTTTGGTACTAGCATGTTTTGTAGGTCACAAACATAAAATGCATAGAGAAATTCACTGAAAGGAACTTTTTGATGCTGAATTGCGCAAAAGAATGACAAAGGCGCCTACCAACTCAATTCAAATGGAGCAAAGCACCACCGGGATGTGATCCAGGACCAGCCCAAAGCCTACCACACAAAGGCGGTGGCTAGAGGCGGTGGTCAAGGGGCGGCCGACCCTAGTGGGCGGGCGACCCCTCCGGGCGCCTCCCTGCCTCTCCTTGCTCTGGCGATGGCATGCCTCCATGCTAAGGCAGTGGAGCTCCTATTTTGCGCCAAGAATAGCCTCTAGCACTGCCTAGGCTCTTGTATAAATAGAGGGGTACCCCTCCTCTACAACACACAATAAGGAAAGAGCTTCTCCACTTTTGAGCAACACTCCAAGGGCTTAGGACCTAGATAGCTAGTAGAGTAGTAAGCGAGAGATATGAGGGAGAGCTTGGGGAAGCACCGGGCTTGTCGGTGTCTCCCCAACTTGTACCTCGACGAGCATCTTTACTTTAATGGGTTCGCCCGCTAAGTGAGTGTTCATGGTTCTTTTCGTTATAAAGTCTTTGATTAGTTAAGCTATACTATCACTTGTTTGTGGATTTGTCGTCTGTCCCCATTGCAGATGCTCTAGTAGAAGGGCCCTGATAGAGATGGATAACCCTTGCATGCACGCTAGAGTAATAGTCGATAGCGTAGACATGGTGTCTAGGCTACAAGCTATCTTTGTTTGCCTCATTCCCCATGGTTGAGTGGTAGGCGGCAGGTGGTGATAGCCCTGTCCATCCCTCGTATTCCCCCATGTCCGGGTTCGATGTAGGCTACAAGCCAGTATCGCTTGTTAGACTAGGTGTGCTCCGGTGCCCGAAGTGAGCAAGTAGGAGTAGCATTTATCTATCCTCAAACCATAAAACCATAGGAATCCTTTTCAACCTCTTCTAGTTCTACCCTTGTGTTGTCCTTGGATGAACTAGCTAGAAGAGTACCTCTGTTCCTTGTGGAAAATACGATACCCTGAATACTTCCGGGTGAAGTGCTACACCGGTAATTCCGTGCGCTTGCGGATTATTTCTGTATGCGTTAAGAAATACCAATAGGTGCTCCCTCCATTGATGAGGACCTTCTGGAAATGCATGCCTCGGATGATGGAATCTAGGACGAGGGGGAAACGCCCAGGGTATGGGATATCTGCCCACTGGTTGGCCCTAGAGAAGGTGATTGGGTGCTCCGACCAGTTCAGGTACTTTGGATCTATGATTTTGCCATCGTAGGTGGTGACCGACATGATCTGCCGGACAGTGGGCTTCTGTTCCTGCCTGTTCTCAGAGGTGGCTCTCCCACCAAAGATGGAGGCGACCGTCTTGGTGGCATCCTAGTAGGCAAGGCCTGCATCCTTCTCCCACCCTCCTCCTTGGCCATCATCTATTTCATCATCGTTGCGCCGTGGACTCTTTGCATCCCCCATGCGGAAAGCCCCATTCAGGCCCTTGCACTCCCCCATGGTGTGCTTGGCGCCTTTGTGGATAGGGCATGGACCATCCAGGAGCTTGGCATAGTCCGCATCATAGGTGCACTTAGCGCGAGGAGTGTTGACGGCGTTGACTGAGTTGTTAGGCCTACAGTGGCAGTTCTGTCTGCCTCTAGAGCTCTCTGGGTGGTCATCGCGCTGGTGCTTGCGATCATTAGGGCGGCGATCGTGCTCATCATGGCGGCAATCGCGATCATCATAGCATCTTTCCTTGCGACGGTCATCATGACGGCGTTAGGGGCGATCGGAGCGAGCAGCTCGCTTGACTTCCTCGGTGTCGATGTAGCCGTTTGCTACCTGTATCAGCTCACCGGTGGTCATAGGCCTCTTGTGGTATAGCTTTCTATGGAGATGCTTGTGCTGGAGCCCCTTGGTGAATGTGGCGATTGCCTCACCATCGCTAATGTTGGGGATGGAGTTCCTGGTCTCCGAGAAGCGCCTGATGAAACTACATAGGGACTCCTTGGAGGTCTGATGAAGCTTCTTTAGATCATACTTGGTGCCTGGTTGCTTGTAGGTGGCCATGTAGTTCTCGGTGAATACCTTCTTGAGATCATCCCAAGATCATAGGCTGAGGAGCTAGTTGTTTATAGATTGGTTGAGCATGACGAGCAAATAATTTGCCATCACATCTTAGCTTCCTCCTGCAGCTCTCACGGTGATCTCATAGAGCGTTAACCACTATGCAGGGTTGGCCTTGCCATCGTAGGTGTCCACCCTAAAAATTTTGAAGCCCACGGGCCACCAGACAGCTCGAAGTCTTGCCATGAAGGGATGAAGTCCGGGGGCACCAGGGGCAGATGGTGCTTGGGCGGCACCGGGTGCTCCGTGCTTGGTGTCGAACTAGCATCGACATTTCATCTTCGCATCATAGCGCGCGATGCTGCTGTTCTTGATGCGATCACAGGCGTCGATGTTGGCATTGATGTGTTCACGAACATCATACGGCAGGGGTTGATTCACCTCCTGGTTGGCGCTGCGGTTGCCGCCTTGGCCGCCCGATGGACGAGGAGGGCATCCACCTTGGTCCAGATGTCCTTCATAGTTGCCCCTAGACCCTTGATAAATGTAGGGGATGCCAGCTTGAGGTCAAGGGTGCTTGGAGCCTGGATGTTGGCTTCCTCTATCATGGTGGGAGTGATGGCTACGAGCTAATGCGGTCGAGTAAGACAGAGCGGGATGGCGGATCTCGTTGACTTGAACTTGAGCCACTTTGATATGCGCCTAGATCTTCTCGAGTTTTGGAGTCTTTGAGAGCTTCTCCAACTCGATGAAAATGATGGCGAGATTGGCGATTGGCGTCTTCTGTACTGGCTAGTTGCCCACCATGTCGAACTCATCCTCCAGATTGTGGCGCGCATGGTGCGGGGCATGAGGATCCCCGTCATCCCTGTGGGTAGCTTCTTCATCTTGGTGATGTTGACGATCAACATTCCCTGCCAGGCGAGCATCATGCTGGTCAGAGGTTTCACCGTCTCGGGTGACGCTGTCGTGGCTAATATGAAAAATCCTGCCCCTAAATCCTGGTAGAAAAGTGGGGTGGGTGGAGGCAGTTTCGGTGGAGCCCTCGGAATACAAGCCAGGGCTCTCTTCCAAGATGTTGTTGATGGAGTCATCCAGAATCTAGCGGATAGCCACCATGTTCACCATGGGTGCAGGCTAATCGGCCTTAGGCAGATCAATCCTGTAGAGGTCGTCGATGTGGTCGTGCTCAGGGTGGTCGATGAAGAGGTGGTGGACGGCGTCTCGATACACAGATCCCGTGCCCACCAGCCCGAAGGGATAGGGCCTTGGCATGTTCTCCATCAAGGCTTCATAGTCGGCCAAGCATAGGCCAGTAGCTAGGAGTGTTCAGCATTGCACCGTACGCCCTTTTGGAGTAGTTGTGATCACCAGATCTGAATCTTGCCACCCCGGACGTCATGATCGAGCAGATCCCTCGGTTGTAGTGGCTCGACGATCTTGGGGCGCTGGGACTTCATTGCTCATAGTAGACCGATCTAAGATCGAGTCCATGAGGAGCTAACAAGAAGAAACGGTCAACATGATCAACACACTCCGATCTGAGTACGACCGCCTCCTCGCTTCACCATTCCTTGCCAAGAAGGATGATCCTGGTGTACCGACGATCGAGTGTACCATTGGACAATGAATCTTCCACAAGACCTTCTACGACATTGGATCGGGCGTCAATATAATGTCCAAAGGTAACGTATGAATATTTATTCGGTAACTAACCTTTGTTCCCTACATATATGCAGTTACAGATGGTGGACCAATCAATCCAATTCCCTGAGGGAATAGTGAGGGACGTTATGGTAAGAATACAAGATCACTATGCCCCTGCCGACTTCATGGTCCTAGACATGAGAGAAGAAGAAGACGATACACCAATCATCCTGGGAAGACCGTTTCTCAACACCACCAATACGATCATCTACGTCGGATCTAGATAAGTCCATTTCCAATTCCCTAGAGAAAAGGCACGTTGTTATTTCAATAGTTATACTACTTATGAGTAGCCGAAGAAGAACCGCTCTAGGAGGAGACGCCGATCATCCCGACATCAAGGGAACCAACCCCTGTGGAATGAATGCGAGAAAGATGAACATCCTGAAGAATTTGTAAAAAAGGAACCTACACTGCCTAAGTCAAGCCCACAGTCTAGGTAGGTGTGGAAAGAAAAGGTGACATCATCATCAGAATCACCATCACAAGATTTGCAGCCATCTGGGTCTCCATCCTCGAGACCAAATGATGCACCCAAAAAGTGAAGGACTCTTCTCTAATAAAGTCCTGAACGGAGGACATAAAAATCCAAACCCTCGCCATGAGGTAATATCGATAGTTATCCATATTTATTTTTAGTATTGCATGAATTAATTTCAATTTAGCATATTTACTTTTCTACATTAGCATTGCATTAGTTAAAAATATAGGCATACATCTAGTAATATTTCATATAAAGAAAAATAAAAAAAGTTTTATTACGGTAGATCATCATCGCATAAGAAAAGAAAATAAAAATATTATTGCATCCTAAAGCCCCATGTGAATAATTTTCATGGTATAACAAGCCCAAGGAATATTCACCGTGGTGGCATAAAAATAAAATATATATACTATACCTACACATTTTCTTTCTTGCATATAAAAAATAGAAAAAATCTAAAAAAATATTAGATAGACATCCTGTTAAAATTCTGCCATTAGAAAATCTATCTAAACCCACAAGAACAAATCTCTGAATGGCTGATCGCTAACCTCTTATCCTAATATGTGCCACGAGCTTTGGTGTTCTTGTTGGAGTATCTTGCAGGATGATCAGAAATAAAACCATCCATCCGAAGTACATTCTTTCGAACCGCTACTACACCGCTGCACTAGGAAAACAACTTCTGGAAGGATGAGAAAGATCCTAAGAATGACCATGATAACATTCAGCTTAGGGGAGGAGCATCCCCATGTATCTATCTAAGTATTTCTTTCCCTTTTTAGTTTTACTATCTTTGAGTTTTCTATATACTAGGGAGCGTGCCAGTGCGTTGCTACGGGACAACTAAACTTTTGTACTAAAAACACACGGATCGCACGATAAGATAACAATACTGTAAGACATTAAACTGATATTTAATCCAAAAAGCAAAGTTTATAAAATTAACAATCACTAAGAGCACGACACCGCAGGCTCACAAACTCTACGATATAGACCTTTCCGTGATACGGCTAAAATAATATTTTATATCGGCAAGAAGTCTCCAATATTACAAACTAAATGAAGCAATCAAATATGTCGGACAAACATTGCTCAATCCACATATTTTGAACCTGTTTGACCATTAAAAATGCACAAAATGACTATTATATTAAACTAAATTCATATCCATCATCTATTCAAAGTGCATGTCACAAGCGTGTAAATAATTTCAATATTATTTAGTTTTCTAAATCTATGAGACGCGACACGGTATCCTTAGCAAATTCTTGAACTCGGCGACGTCTAGCTTCATCAACAAGCAGACGATTGCGTAGGCCTATAAACAAATAAAAAACTTTTGGGTCAGTGTTGTAGTCAATAAATTAAATTAATGAATTACCCCAAAAGAACCTCACTTTGAAAATCATGCGCCTGATTACAAATAGGACTGAATACCAATTGGCTGAAATCATCAGTAGTGGTCACTCCGCCTGTCATGCACGAGCAAAAAAATGTAATAATTGATACTTTATTTAGTCAATACATATGAGGACATAAGTGATACAATACCTCTCTTTCTATTCATTTGTACATGGAGACCAGCTAAAATGTGCAACTCTGATGCCGCTCGCCGATATTCCGATAAGTGACGGCATATGTGTGTATACTTGACGGTTATTATGATGCAGTGGTACGTACTGAGTTACAAAATTGATTAGCATCAAACAATAAAAAATTGATAGCATGGAGCAATGATAAAATTTTCATTCTAAGTACCTTTCATTCATCAGCACCACATATCTGTACGGTCGCATCCGCACGTCATCCCTTCCTCGAATATTAGACACATGCATAACTATACCAATGACATCTACAAACACAAATGATAGTTATTAATGAATAGGAGCATGAACCCTTAATTATGTATTTTTAAATATAGGCATATGAGGTATATCTATAAAAAAGTACTCAGCTTGAGCTTATACATCCTTGAATTCCATAAAGGTACATGTTTGCATGGTTCCGTCTTGGTTTTGTATTACATGTGGAAATGCACGGTTCAGTTTCGTATTGCATGTTTGGGATCAACAGAGCGGGGCAACGGAGCGGGGCGTAGCGCAGACGATACCCTTAGGTATTTTTTAAGCCACACAGGCAATAAACATCAAATCAAAATAACCAGAAGCATGAAATCATGGCAAATGGCTGTGGTAACGATTCGATTTTAGGCACAGATAGAGGTTCACAGTCTAAGAACTTGAAGCAGAAACACAGAGGGTTCATGACAAATTACTGGACCAACCATTCCCAAACCACTACTACGACAACACGCATCACATAGCTTCTGCACGTATCTATCCAAGACTCTTAAAGAGGCATGATTTTAGATCACACAAGCACTGGAGGCAATAAAAAATAAAGAAACGCATCAGGGCAAGATGGGATTCACTAACAGGGTGGACGTTTGTGGTAGACAGAAGATGTTGGAAGCTCCTCGTGGCAGTTCGCAGTCCTCCTTGAGGGCACAGCAAGACGGCAAAGGCGATGGCGGCGGACGACGACGATGGCGACGCGCTATGGCGAAGCACAGCTAGTGCGCGAGGGAGGGCGCGATGGAGGAGGCTAGTGCGAGCGAGGGCGAGCTCAGCTGGCGAGGGTGGGCGCTATGGCGAGGCCACAGGATTTATAGCAGTCTCTCTGTTTCCTTTTGTCTTAATTCTCTTGACTTCTGTGTTAATTCTCTTTCCTTGGAGCAAGGTGCAGGGGAGCTCGTTGCCATGTATGCTGGTGCATGCAAACATGCAATGTGTATATGGATAGCATAATAATTTTCTACTTCCTATTTTGTCGTGACTCCTCTATCACATGACAGGCAATATTCAATCAAATGGGAGATATAATCGAGCACTATTAGGAAAGTAGAAACAAATAGAACCTGCACATCAAGGAGAATGGCATGATCAATCAGTAATTAAGATTAACCTGTAATCAATGTGTAATTGGTTTGACCAGCCTATAGTACACTGTATATTTATTTATATGAACCTAAATAAGCGAAAGTATATTGACTACACTTGTTTGGAAACTAATATGTTAATCAATCCATGTAGTTTGCTGAAATGGTACTGAACAAATTTGTCGTAAAGGGTCAATTAGTATCAATTGATATGCATGGGTCGAGTAATGCCAACCGGTATTACTTCAAAAACGTACTCAATAGCCAAATCATAAAAGGTCAAAATGCTACCGGTGCTACTAACAGTCTGCTATTAGTTTAAAGTGAGGTCCAATAAACTGTACTTCCATGCAAACTGTCACATGCAAAGAGTAGGAAGACATGCTCAGAAAACTATCTTAAGTGAGAATTCTTTGAAACCACTACCTATAATCTAGCGCATGGTGATACTTGACTGTTGGGTAACAGAGAATAAAACAGCCACATTAGATTGATTGTTGTGCATAAATAAGACAGGATATAAGCGGATAGGAAACTACTATAACGAAGGAAGAAGAACATCAATACATTAGTTACACGTCGACACTGTTATTTTGATGGAGGCCACATACCTAAGCCCATGGTACCTTGTAACCGCCAAAAAATTTACGTCGCAGGCCTACATAAAACATAAAGCCATCAACAATTATGTACTTGAAAGGCAACATACGGAAAATTAGTTCTAATATTTTGAACAAAAAGGAGAAAAGTATCAAATCCAATACTAAGGTTGGAGTTGCCTATTTCTAAACTAAAGCACATCATGGAGCTGGATACAGAGCAAAGAAGCACTGAATTAAATAACATATATGTCCAGTTCCTTTTTTTTGGTTAATGAGAAGGTGAAATAACATGAAACCCTGCTAACATGGAACCAAAGAAGCAACATAAGCAAATCATGGAGGCGCAAACCGAACAAAGAAGCATTGAACTAAAATAACCAAGAGGTTTTTGCCATTTTGTTTGCTTGACCAGAGGGTGAAATAACAGGATAGGCTAGTAACATAAAACCACTGTAGCAACAACTAAGTAGTAGCTAAAATTAGAAATGTCCAGTTCTGTGATCTGGTTATTGTTCCTTCATTGGTCCCCTCTGTTATCAATGAATTACATAGCAAACGACGAACTTTTAAACTTTCATGATAACAGATAGAGTGCAAAAATAAATTTCACCTTCCTCACCCTCCTCCAGTTCCTCCTTTGTTGTCTTGTTCAAAAAAACTTGGCAACTTACTCCTCCTCTGGGTTATCACATTTCACATCGAGGCAACAGCTACATGATAACAAAACCAGCATCAAACATTGCCCTCATATAAGTTGAATAGTAGAACCAAAGAAATCAGGGAAGTGGAATCTTCGAACCTTTTAGTTACTCTCGCTGCACCTTCTCCTCCTCCTTTGGGTCATTGAAAGGATCAAGATGCCCAAGAGGGGGGGGGGTGAATTGGGCTAATTCTAAATTTCTTCGCAATAAACAAGTCCTATGGTTAGCCCAATTAACCCCTTGTGCCTAGAGAAGTATTTCTATTGATCTAACGCACAAAAGTTTAGCAATCTAGTTCCAATCCTACTCTAGCATGGCAATTCTAAGAATGTAAATGACAAGAATTGAAATTGCTCAAAGTAAATGCTCAAAGTAAAGAGAGGAGAGGAAACGCGGTGATGTTTTGCCGAGGTATCAGAGAGTCGCCACTCCCCACTAGTCCTTGTTAGAGCACCCGCGCAAGGGTGTACCTCCCCCTTGATCCGTGCAAGGATCAAGTGCTCTCTATGGGTTGATTCTTCGACACTCCGTCGCGGTGAATCACCCATAACCGCTCACAACTTGAGTTGGGTCATCCACAAGCTCTCCGGATGATCACCAAGCTCTCCAATCACCACCAAGCCGTCTAGATGATGGCGATCACCAAGCGTAACAAGCACGAACTCTCACTTGACCACGACAAGCCTAGGGAGAAGGGTGGATGCACACTTTGCGACTCTTGATCTCACTAATGAGGGCTCTCTTTGGGATTCTCAAATCTCAATCACCTCACTAGGACCTTGCTCTTCTTGGCACTCTCTAAGGTGTGTTTTAGCTGTTGAAATGAGCAAAAGTCACTCCACACACGAGTGGAGCTTCTATTTATAAGACAGCCTGAAAAACGAACTGTTATGTGCCTCTGCGGGGTGACCGGACGCTCCGGTCATGTTGACCGCACGCTCCGGTCAGTTCAACCCACACACCAGTGTTTAAGTGTTGACCGGACGCTGGCAGGGTCCGGTCACCACTGACCGGACGCGTCCGGTCCCATTTTTCCCTCACTGGATGCTTACTGTACTCGACCGGACGCTGGATCCTCAGGGTCCGATCAGAATTGACCGAACGCGTTTGGTCGCAGATTCACTCTTCTGGAACCTTACTAGAGTCGACCGGACGCTGGTCCTCAGCGTCCGGTCGCACCAAATGAACTGACCGGACCCTGCAGCCAGCGTCCGGTCGCACCGGAGCCAGCGTCCGGTCAGTATTTGACCCTCCATTCACTTCTAACTTTCGATCATACTTGAATGAAGTTTGCTCCAAAGGATCTAAGGGCTTTGTTGGAGCTACCTAGTGCTAGACTTAGCAAGTGTGCACCACACCTAACTCACCTAGGTCAAGCTACCCGTCCATACCCCCCTTAATAGTGCGGCCAAAGGAAAAAACAAAGTCCTAAACTACTCTAAGTGTCTCTCCAACTCCAATCGACACTTAGAACTAGTCATCCTTGTCATAGAACCGACCAATTTATAAGAGCACAAGTACAAAAACAATCGCCAAAACGATTAAATTCTCGAACTTGAGCCCATATAAACCCGGTAGTCAACTGAAATCTCGAAGGATTTCAATCCAACTTGCATACAACCAAGATCATAGTAATTCAACATAACATATCGTACGTTACAACATTTCGCAGACGTTCACAAATAGATTACATCATCACAGAGTCATCGTTATTACAAAACCAGTCTTGTAAAACATGCGGAAGCAAATAGTTTAACTTACACACCCAAGTTCAAATACACATACTGGTTCGCTAATCACAGCCCGCAAAAGCATTCAGATAAGAGAACAGAGATCATGCCCATGATCTAGTCTTCATCACCCACCGGGTGGAGATAATACTTACAGAATCCCTGATATAGAAGGTCATCTACAACAAGAGGGAATAAACCCTGAGTACGGGAATGTACTCAGCTAGACTTACCCATCGAAAACCAAACAAATGACACCAAGGATTATGCATAGCTTAATGTAGTGGATCTGGCTGACACTTTCTTTTTGCAGAAAAGCATAAGTAATAATGATCAACTCTTAGCCTGACTAGCAGTGACTTTTTAGCCATTAACCTGTCATCTATATTAGCACCTATACTAAGCAATCATTTTATTAGGGTGCAAACATTAATAACCATATCAGGTATTCATTGTGGCAACCTTATCATCATCATCCATTTAACCATATCGTTAAATTAATTGAATCTACGTTGCCGCTGCTCAGTCAAGTTCTCACTATCTGAGAGAGACGGCGATTCGAATCGATTCCTATCCAGCTGGAGGGGTATTCCTAAACACAAACCCTGCTTCCTCTATCAGGGTCGCAAACAAGTCACCTATGGTTCGATTCAGGAGTCGCAAGTCCGAACAGATCGACATTCTCAGAGAACCACTCTGCCAAGGTTGTTCAGGACTCTAACCCGCCTTGAACTTATGCCAATGGCTCTCCGAACATCCTTACTACCTCCAGAATGAACGCCACTGCTCGCGTCCCCGGCCTGAGTCGAGCTACTAGGCTTCGCGGTCGGAACGACTTATCCGGCCAGCTAAGTGTTAGGCTGCGTTCAACATGACATGAGGACGTACAGCGTATCGGTCCTTAAACGACTCAGACAGAGTCACTATGTTCAAACCTACACAAGACCCTACCCGGTCCTAGTTCATTATTCATATGGTTCTTTTCCACGATAGCAAATATAGCCAACCATGATCCACCTCATCCTAAAGCTCGCAGGTGATAGGAAATCACCTGACTTCTACCGCACTAAGCATGGCTAAGCATTTAACCCGTTCCTGAACTTAAATAGGATTCCAATGCGATATCTGGACAAGGAAGGATATATATAATGCAGCAATTGGTTCCAACCAATTCCTATACTTAATGCGTCATCAACAATAAAAGGTACTCAATGTATTTGTGAAAGCATGGGAGGCTTAATATGCTCCGGGGCTTGCCTTTCAGGAACGAGAAAGGCTGGTGGTCAGGGCACTCGGGCAATTCCTCCGCGGCGACTGCTTCGTCGGCTTCCTGCACCTTGGGTTCCTCCTCCTGGTTGGCTCCCTCGAACTCCAGCAACGTCACTCCCTCCGGCACACCTATTGCATGAATGCGCAAGATAAATATCATAGATACACATGAACGAATGTTAGGGATGCTCGGGGAATGCGCATGTTCGCTGTAGTTTGTATATTCCAACTTAAGCCCTATTCAAATCACTTTACTTACCAAGTTTATACAACCTAATGTATAATTGCTCATCTTCAGTTAATAACCTAGCACCTGCACCTAAGCATATTCTCAAGTTAGTCTAACCCCTAACAATCAACGGAAACATTGCATCAAGCATACACTCAAGCATTTGTATTTCAGCAAAATGAAGACTATGTAGCGGTGCAGTAAACTAGCCATAACTGGAGATTTATAAATCCAAATGACATGCAACAAGACAATCTGGAAATCTTATGAAATTGTCTACAATTCATTTTTAGACCTCCAAGCATGATTCAACACTTTACCAAGTTGAATTCATAAATCAACAGAACTCTGTCCTCACAAGGCAGAGAGTAAGAAAAACTGGAACCTAACTTTAAACAGCTGTAGTTTCTAAACTAATAGGCCAAATGCCCTAAAATTTTGACAGGAGCTAGATACATAAATTATCTACAACTCTTGTGTTCATCACATTCACAGAAAACCAAAATATCATGGGGAACTTTCTAAAGTCTCTAGATCTGTCCAGTAGATACAAAAATTAAATCTACATGCTCTAAGTAGACTACCATAAAAATTTTACACCATTTGAGTAAGTATAACAGCCTACAAAAAAATGATAAGGCATAATGGCTTAAAATGGCATAATTAGGAAACCCTAATGAAAAGTGTCAAGCAACATATTTTATATTTTTTTAGCACCCTTAAGGTACTAAGATACTACCTACCAAGTTTCATGGCCATAGGATTCCTAGATAATTTACAAAAATTCACACAAGTATCCACCAATGATAAAAGAAAAATCTATAACTCAAAAACCATACATGCAATGACTCTCAAATTTTAAAAAGAGCTTCTACTAAGCAAGGCTAGCTTACCCACAAAATTTCATAATTTTTGGATCACAGAAACTCAAGATATGATTTAAACAAGTTTGCATGCATTCAAAAACACATTTCAACTTTCAATTTAATTCATACAAAATTTCCACTACAAGTGTTCATGTCATATTTTTCCTAAATACTAGACTTCACTATGATCCTAACAAAATTAGAACCACCCAATTTGGATCTACAAAACTGGAGATACAAAATTTACAAAACAACATCAAACTCTGCATAAATGAGCTAGCTTTGAATCAAACAGTCACTGACAGCAGGGACCCGCATGTCAGCCGGACCCGCTTGTCAGTGAGATAGAACAGAGGAGGCACACACGACGGCACGGCCAACGACGTAGCTCGCCGGCGGCGGCTCCTCCGGTGAAACCAAGGACACCGGCGTGATCTCCGTGATGAGGTGGTTAGATTGGTGCTACCAGCTAGAGCTACGACCTAGCGGAGGGAGCTTGTCGCTGGTGATGGCGGCACGGCAAAGCTCCGGCGCGAGCTGCCAGTGACGGCAAGCCACGGCTGGCTCAACCGAGCACGGCATGAGCTATAGGAGGTCGCCACGGTGCTATCCCAACAAAGAGAAGAGGCAGGGAGGGTTCCTAGCTACCCCGACCACGGCGGCCTCAACTCCGGCGAGGGCATGCTCATGGCGGCGGTGACTGGAATGGTGAATGCTTCCTTACCAACGCTCAAACAGCTCGGCTAAGGGGTGGAGAAGGTAGAGGAGAACACGACGGAGCTACGGACGAGCTGGCAAACGCGTTTTTGCAGTGGCGAGTGAGCTAGGCGAGGGAGAAGCTTGGTCGGCAATGGTGGAGCTACTGCGGCTCGGTCGCTGCGCGTAGTGGAGGTGAAGGAAATGTAAATTGAGCTGATGAACAGGTCGGGCAGGCGCATGGGCGGGTTCATGTCGTGGCTGGCTATGCCAGGACGCCCGCGATGCGTGGCAGCGCGCTCGGGCGACCGACGACGGGTGGCGCCACGCGGCTGTTGTTCTCTGAAACCGGTCGCCACTGTAGCATGTCTGAAACGGCAATTCAGTTAACCAATGGCGACTGATAGGCAAAGTTTGACGATGATTAGCTTCTAATCCGTTGGTTATCAGCGAAATCAGTCAAGATACAAATTGTAGCCCTAAGTACCAGCTACACTTTATGTTAAATGACCAAGACCTAATTCTCGATGGATCATGAGTTGTATCAAGCCAAAGTTGGCTCGATCAAACTGGAATTGTATTAAGGACTTAGAAAATTTTTCAAATGTTGAATCCACCATTAATGCTGACTTGTGGGTCCATTTTGAACATGTTGTGCACATTTTCATGACTTGGCTTATAAACAAAGTTTGTTCCTTATAAAATTTGCTACAACTTTTCTTTAGGTTGCTCAGACATGCAAACATCATAAGCTACACTTTTTAAACAATCAAACAAAAGGGTTTAGGGGTCAAAATTGGTCAAACCGTGACTTGGGAACCTAATTAGTCAAAATGATCAACATGAACAATGTTCCAAATGACATTCTAGGTGTAACTAAGTTACTTAAAAGAATTTTTAGCCACACCATACATTGGTCACACAAGAATCAAGCAAGGTATGTACTGAAACAATGAAAAACACATGAAATGTTACATTTGTTTCATAGTCATGTTTCTCATGTTTCATGATCTTGTTGCATAGTACTAACTAACCATGTTTCACTAAAGTAGGTGACATGTTGCACTTGAGTGTTGCACACTATTTATTTCATAAAACAACACATACATGAAATATGACAATATGTTGCAATGTTTCACAAGCATGTTTCATGCAATATAAGCTCATGAATGGATGAATGATGCTCATGTTCATGAAATGCAAGTGCAAATGTGGAAGCCAAACACTTGGGGTGTTACAACCCTCCCCCCTTATAAAAATCTCATCTCGAGATTTGAAAAGCGTACCATTGTTGATAGAATTCCTTATAACCACCCCTCAAATAATCTTTCCTTTCCCACGTTGCATCGCGTTCACTACCCTGATTACTCCACATGACTTTGTAAAACTTGACCACCCGACTCTGAGTCACTCTCTCACGAGTGTCAATCACTCGGACCGGCTTTTCTTCAACGGTCAAATCAGATTTTAACTCGATATCCCCCAATGGAACTCTCTCTTCAGGGACACGAAGACATTTCTTCAATTGGGATACATGAAAGACATTGAAGATAGCACTCAGCTCTGGAGGTAATTGAATCTTGTACGCCACCTTACCACTTTGTCCAATGATTTCAAACGGACCAACATATCTCGGCGCAAGCTTTCGCTTCACACCAAAGCGTTGGACACTCTTCATAGGTGAGACTTTTAGATAAACGAAGTCTCCAACTTCAAACTCAATAGGTTTTCTATGTCAATCAGCATAACTTTTCTGCCTAGCTTGAGCTGCGGCAATGTGGGTTTGGATAGTACGGACTTGTTCTTCGGCTTCTTGAACAAAATCAATTCCATAATATCTCCTTTCACTGGCTTCCACCCAGTTCAACGGGGTTCTACACTTCCGGCCATACAAAGCTTCAAACGGTGCCATCTTTATACTCTTTTGATAACTGTTATTGTACGAGAATTCAGCTAGGGGTAACCATTTTTCCCATGAGCCCTTAGCCAAGATGACACATGCTCTTAACATATCTTCTAAGATTTGATTCACTCGTTCAGTTTGCCATTGGTTTGCAGATGATAAGCAGAACTTCTTACTAGCTTAGTTCCTAATAATCTGTGTAAGTGCACCCAAAAGCAAGCAGTGAACTGTGGTCCTCTATCTGAGACAATAGTACGAGGGATCCCATGAAGTCGGACTATCTGATTGAAGTACAACTCCGCGTAGTCGGTTGGACAAAAATCTATGCGGACAGGAATGAAGTGTGTAGACTTGGTCAGTCGGTCTACAATCACGCAAATGGAGTTAAAATTCCTCTGAGTGGTAGGGAGTCCAGCTATAAAATCCAAACTAATCTCCTCCCATTTCCAACCTGGGATAGAGAGTGGCTGAAGTAATCCAGCTTTCATGTGCACAGCCTTGACCCGACAACAAGTGTCACACCTAGCCACATAAGCGGCTATCTCTTTCTTCATTTTGGTCCACCAAAATCGAGGCTTCAAATCATGATACATTTTGCTACTACCACGATGAATAGATAATTTAGAGGAATGGGCTTTAGATATGATTTGATTTCTAAGCTCTCTATCCTTCGGAACCACTAACCTATCCTTGAACCATAACACATCGTTCTCATCTACCCGAAAATGTTTGGTTTCTTGCTCTTTCATCTTGCGCTTGATGTGGAACACACCGGCATCTGTCTTCTGTAGCTCGATAATTTGACTCTGTAGAGTACAACTGACAGTGATGTTGTGAAGGACTGCAAGATGAAGGAGCTTTGACAAATGGACATCACTCTCAATCAATGAGTGGCAATGAGACTTCCTGCTTAAGGCATCCGCTACGATGTTTGCCTTGCCAGTGTGATAGTGCACTTGGAGGTTATAATCCTTGATCAACTCGAGCCATCTTCTCTGATGCATATTCAACTCTGGCTGAGTGAAGATGTACTTGAGACTTTTATGATCAGTGTAGATGTTGCACACATTGCCAAGTAAATAATGTCTCCAGGCCTTCAAAGCATGAACAACAGCAGCGAGTTCCAAGTCATGCGTTGGATAATTCACTTCATGCTTTCGAAGTTGGCGAGAGGTATAAGCAATGACTCTACCCTCTTGCATAAGAACACCTCCTAACCCAATACCTGATGCATCACAGAACACATCAAATGGTTTCTCGATATCCGGTTGTGCCAAAACCGGAGCCGACGTTAGAAGAGTTCGCAGGGTGTGGAAAGCCGCATCACACTCGGGAGTCTAGACAAACTTCATGTCTTTTTGTAGCAACCGAGTCATAGGCTTGGCTATTTTAGAGAAATCCGGGATGAAGCGACGATAATAGCCAGCCAACCGCAGAAAACTCTGAACCTCGTGCACCGAGATTGGAGCCTTCCAGTTCAACACTTCTTGCACCTTGGTGGGATCAACCATAATTCCACCATCCGACAATACGTGTCCAAGAAAAGGTACCTCGCGAAGCCAAAATTCACATTTGCTGAACTTTGCATACAGCTGGTGTTCTCACAATCTAGTGAGAACCACCCGTAAATGTTCAACATGATCTTCTTCATTCTCAGAATAGACCAGGATATCATCTATAAATACCACCACAAATTTGTCCAACTCGGGCATAAACACTGAATTCATCAGATACATAAAATGTGCGGGGGCATTGGTCAATCCAAAAGACATAACCAGGTACTCATACAGACCATATCTCGTAGAGAATGCAGTTTTTGTGACATCCTCAGGCCGAATTTTGATTTGATGATACCCAGATCTCAAATCAATCTTGGAAAAGACTTTTGCTTTAGACAACTGATCAAACAAGATATCTATGCGTGGCAGAGGGTACTTATTCTTGATTGTAACTGCATTCAAAGGTCTATAATCTACACACATGCGTAGGGATTGATCCTTCTTCTTCACAAAGATAGCTAGGCACCCCCACGGAGATGAACTAGGATGGATAAGGCCTTTCTTTAGAAGTTCATTCAACTAGGTCTTAAGTTCAGCTAGTTCATTGGGAGGCATTCTATATGGCCTTCTAGAGATGGGAGCTGTGCCAGGAAGCAACTCTATCTTGAACTCCACTTCCTGATCCGGGGGCAATCCAGGCAAATCATCAGGAAAAACATCCGAAAAGCCACACACTACAGGGATATCTGCAATAGCCTTTGCTTGCACCGCATTAGCCGCACAAGAAAGATTGATGTCCCTGGGTAGTTGCACCAGAAAACCTTCCTAATTACTAGGATCTCTGAGCATGACTACTCTAGTTGATGTATCAATAAGCACCCCATGGCTGCTCATCCAATTCATTCCCAATATCACATCGATACCTAGCCCCGGTAAAACTACCAGATCAACCTGATAACTTCGCCCCTCTATCTCAAATTGTACGTCCCCAACTACTAGCTTGGTTGGGATAATACCACTGGAAGCCCTAATACAATAACCCTCACCCTCAATAGTATATGTTTTCTACATAAACTTGGATGCAAATTCTAGACTAATAAAGGAATGCGAAGCACCTGAATCAAATAGTACAACTGCTGGGTGTTGATCAATCAGAAACTTACCAGCAGTCACTACCTCTCCTGAAGGAATCTTAGTAATATTAGTGTGGTTCACCTGCCCCTGACGGCCACCTTGGTAGTTATTCTTCTTAGGGTAAGGGCACTCCCTTGCCCAGTGGCCTGTCTTGTTGCAGTTCCAGCATGGCATGTTGCTTGGAGGAGCCCTGGAACTGCCCTGACTGGTAGTGCCCTTGGGAAGAGCAACTGTAAATGCCTTGTGAAACCCAGTCTTGGCGGGATTCTTCTTCTGCGGTGGGTGAAACTTAGCGGCTGATGCTGGAGGACGGAATGGAGCCCTCTATGTGACGGGAGCCTTGGATTGTGAGGCACCCGCCTCATAGGCCCTCTTATGACTTTTTGAAGCAGCATACACAACATTGTTGTTCTCTTGCGATAAAGCATCACTCACAAACTCATTAAAATGAGCACACTTGCAATTTCCCATGGTCTTCATCAGTTTGGGGCTAAGTCCCCTCTTGAAGCTAGCAATCTTCTTGGCATCAGTGTCCACAAACTCGGTAGCATACCTTGCAAGGTTGTTGAAAGCTTGTAGGTATTCATTCAGGCTCTTGTTCCCCTAGGTTAGCTTCATGAACTCTGTATGCTTGATCGCCATGAGACCAGGAGGAATATAATTTCCCCTGAAAGCAGACTTGAACTGATCCCAAGTGATTTGGGCATTAGCGGGCATAGTGGACCGATGATGACTCCACCAAATGCCAGTAAGCCCATGCAGTTGGTGAGATGCGTACTCAGTCTTCAGCACCTCAGTCAAGCGGAGCAGACGGAACTTCTGCTCGAGAGTATTCAACCACTCGTCAGCTTGTAGAGGCTCCTCAGCCTCCTTGAAGATTGGGGGTTTCATGTCAAGGAAATCCTTGAAATCACTGTATTGATTTGGTTCTGGTCCTTGGCGTGGACCCTGACCATCCCGATTCGCAATCGTACGGAGGGCCTCGGCCATAGTGCGCTGTCCTTCCGCAAGCATTGCTATCAATTCCGTTGGTGTGGGTGGTGGTGGCGGTGGAAGATCATCATCATTATCACCCACACCGGCGGAACGAGTGCGAGGCATCTGCACAATGCACAACCAGTAATTATTGATGATGTCAGCACATTGGAGAGGAACAATATAATCATGCAAACTGAATTTACTAGAGAGAATGTAAAATTCATGTAGTAAAACAGCGGCAATAATTCATTCTCCAATCACCACAACATCAGTTAGATTACTAGCGCCATTCGCAATGCATTCCAACATGACAAGTTAAAAATTCACCAACTAAGATAAGCATCCCAAAGGGAGCGGATTAAGGTACATTTCATGCCAAGTTCGAATTAAAAGGTACATCCCACATCACCATTTGATGATTGACCGGAGAGATTATCCTTCAAGGTAAGCATAAATAACCGGATAAGCAATTTATAAGGGAGGGAGTAATGCAATATGAATGACATGAGTGAATATGATGCATGCTCGTTCCATACGTCCTCACAAACCTATTAAAATTTAAGCTTTAGCGGAATATACGGTGGCATACATACGTTCTCTCAATTTGCGATAACTAGTCGATCTACACGGTGCGTTGTTAGCGTACCTGCAGAAACTTCATTGTAGCCCAACCCAACAAGATATAATGTTAATTACACAAGTAGTAACTAAGATACTCTCCATATATACATCCCCCGATATATATACTTCGGTATCCAAACTACCCGACAAATGTACCCACAATTAAGTACCTTCATATATACATGTATGCAACTTGTAAATACTCCAGTAACCACAACTAGCTCTCCCATAGACCGTTGGTTGGACGGTCATGCTCTCACAACTCACACTTACCTTAGCGTAGAGGCAATTGATCCATACATTACCATTCAAACGAATGGCATCCATGCAATATCACGCCGCATGGACGACGAAATAGAAACAATCAATTCCCCCAAGTTAGTAATTATATATAAGCCACCTAGAAGTCCTTAAGTGGGCTATAAAGGATGTGATCACCAACATAAAAATTTTGATTTTTGAACACTTATATATAACTATAAGTTGGAAAACTGTTTTTACAACAAAAGCTTTTGTTTTAAATAGCCGTAAAACATGTTTAATGTTAAATCTAGCTCTGATGCCAGCTGCATAGAACCGACCAATTTATAAGAGCACAAGTACAAAAACAATCGCCGAAACGATCAAATTCTCGAACTTGAGCCCATATAAACCTGGTAGTCAACTGAAATCTCGAAGGATTTCAAACCAACTTGCATACAACCAAGATCACAGTAATACAATATAACATATCGTACGTTACAACATTTCGCAGACGTTCGCAAATAGATTACATCATCACAGAGTCATCGTTATTACAAAACTAGTCTTGTAAAACATGCGGAAGCAAATAGTTTAACTTACACACCCGAGTTCAAATACACATACTAGTTCACTGATCATAGCCCGAAAAGCATTCAGATAAGAGAACAGAGATCATGCCCATGATCTAGTCTTCATCACCCGCCGGGTGGAGACAATACTTACAGAATCCCTGATATAGAAGGTCATCTGCAACAAGAGGGAATAAACCCTAAGTATGGGAATGTACTCAGCTAGACTTACCTGTCGAAAACCAAAAAAATGACACCAAGGATTATGCATAGCTTAATGTAGTGGATATGGCTGACACTTTCTTTTTGCAGAAAAGCATAAGTAATAATGATCAACTCTTAGCCTGACTAGCAGTGACTTTTTAGCCATTAACCTGTCATCTATATTAGCACCTATACTAAGCAATCATTTTATTAGGGTGCAAACATTAATAACCATATCAGGTATTCATTGTGGCAACCTTATCATCATCATCCATTTAACCATATCGTTAAATTAATTGAATCTACGTTGCCGCTGCTCAGTCAAGTTCTTAATATCCGGGAGAGACGGCGATTCAAATCGATTCCTATCCAGCTGGAGGGGTATTCCTAAACACAAACCCTTCTTCCCCCATTAGGGTCACAAACAAGTCACCTTTGGTACGATTCAGGAGTCGCGAGTCCAAACAGATCGACATTCTCAAAGAACCACTCTGCCAAGGTTGTTCGGGACTCTAACCCGCCTTGGACTTATGCCAATGGCTCTCCGCACATCCTTACTACCTCCAGAATGCACGCCACTGCTCGCGTCCTTGGCCTGAGTCGAGCTACTAGGCTTCGCGGTCGAAACGACTTATCCGGCCAGCTAAGTGTTAGGCTGACATGAGGACGTACAGCGTATTGGTCCTTAAACGACTCAGACAGAGTCACTATGTTCAAACCTACACAAGACCCTGCCCGGTCCTAGTTCATTATTCACATGGTTCTTTTCCACAATAGCAAATATAACCAACCGTGATCCACCTCATCCTAAAGCTCGCAGGTGACAGGAAATCACCTGACTTCTACCGCACTAAGCATGGCTAAGCATTTAACCCGTTCCTGAACTTAAATAGGATTCCAGTGCGATATCTGGACAAGGAAGGAT
This sequence comes from Miscanthus lutarioriparius, assembly GCA_904845875.1. Taxonomy (NCBI): domain Eukaryota; kingdom Viridiplantae; phylum Streptophyta; class Magnoliopsida; order Poales; family Poaceae; genus Miscanthus; species Miscanthus lutarioriparius. The sequence goes on from CAJGYO010000007.1 coordinate 46,322,641, forward strand.
ATATATAATGCAGCAATTGGTTCCAACCAATTCCTATACTTAATGCATCATCAACAATAAAAGGTACTCAATGTATTTGTGAAAGCATGGGAGGCTTAATATGCTCCGGGGCTTGCCTTTCAGGAACGAGGAAGGCTGGTGGTCAGGGCACTCGGGCAATTCCTCCGCGGCGACTGCTTCGTCGGCTTCCTGCACCTCGGGTTCCTCCTCCTGGTTGGCTCCCTCGAACTCCAGCAATGTCACTCCCTCCGGCACACCTATTGCATGAATGCGCAAGATAAATATCATGGATGCACATGAACTAATGTCAGGGATGCTCGGGGAATGCGCATGTTCGCTGTAGTTTGCATATTCCAACTTAAGCCCTATTCAAATCACTTTACTTACCAAGTTTATACAACCTAATGTATAATTGCTCATCTTTAGTTAATAAGCTAGCACCTGCACCTAAGCATATTCTCAAGTTAGGCTAACCCCTAACAATCAACGGAAATATTGCATCAAGCATACACTCAAGCATTTGTATTTCAGCAAACTGAAGACTATGTAGCGGTGCAGTAAACTAGCCATAACTGGAGATTTATAAATCCAAATGACATGCAACAAGACAATCTAGAAATCTTATGAAATAGACCTCAAAGCATGATTCAACACTTTACCAAGTCGAATTCATAAATCAACAGAACTCTGTCCTCACAAGGCAGAGAGTAAGCAAAACTAGAACCTAACTTTAAACAGCTGTAGTTTCTAAACTACTAGGCCAACTGCCCTAAAATTTTGACAGGAGCTAGATACATAAATTATCTACAACTCTTGTGTTCATCACATTCACAGAAAACCAAAATATCATGGAGAACTTTCTAAAGTCCCCAGATCTGTCCAGAGGGACATAATGCAAACGAAATAATTAATGACTTATGATGTAAACACATAATTGGACAAAACTAACTCTACTCACATATCACTCATATCACATGAACACCAGAAAGTAGGGTGTTCATCACCAAAACATTTCTTTTAATACCTTTCTTAATTTATTTAATTAATTAGAGGAAATGGTAAACATATATTAAAACTACACCATTAAATCTACAAAAATTACAGTAGATACTACATGCTCTAGGTATACTACCATAAACATTTCACACCATTTGAGTAAGTATAACAGCCTACACAAAAATGATAAGGCATAATGGCTTAAAATGGCATAATTAGGAAACCCTAATGAAAAGTGTCAAGCAACAGATTTTATATTTTTTTAGCACCCTTAAGGTACTAAGATACTACCTACCAAGTTTCATGGCCATAGGATTCCTAGATAATTTACAAAAATTCACACAAGTATCCACCAATGATAAAAGGAAAATCTATAACTCAAAAACCATACATGCAATGACTCTCAAATTTTAAAAAGAGCTTCTACTAAGCAAGGCTAGCTTACCCACAAAATTTCATAATTTTTGGATCACAGAAACTCAAGATATGATTTAAACAAGTTTGCATGCATTCAAAAACACATTTCAACTTTCAATTTAATTCATACAAAATTTCCACTACAAGTGTTCATGTCATATTTTTCCTAAATACTAGACTTCACTATGATCCTAACAAAATTAGAACCACCCAATTTGGATCTACAAAACTGGAGATACAAAATTTACAAAACAGCATCAAACTCTGCATAAATGAGCTAGCTTTGAATCAAACAGTCACTGACAGCAGGGACCCGCATGTCAGCCGGACCCGCTTGTCAGTGAGATAGAATAGAGGAGGCGCACGCGACGGCGCGGCCAACGACGTAGCTCGCCGACGGCGGCTCCTTCGGTGAAACCAAGGACACCGGTGTGATCTCCGTGATGAGGTGGTTCGATTGGTGCTACCAGCTAGAGCTACGACCTAGCGGAGGGAGCTTGTCGCCGGTGATGGCGGCATGGCAAAGCTCCGACGTGAGCTGCCGGCGACGGCAAGCCACGGCTGGCTCAACCGAGCATGGCATGAGCTACAGGAAGTCACCACGGTGCTATCCTAGCAAAGAGAAGAGGCAAGGAGGGTTCCTAGCTACCCCGACCACGGCGGCCTCAACTCGGGTGAGGGCACGCTCATGGCGGCGGTGACTGGAATGGTGAATGCGCCCTTACCAACGCTCAAATAGCTCGGCTAAGGGGTGGAGAAGGTAGAGGAGAACACGGCGGAGCTATGGATGAGCTGGCCGACGCGTTTTTGCAGCGGTGAGCGAGCTAGGCGAGGGAGAAGCTTGGTCGGCAATGGTGGCGCTGCTGCGGCTCGGTCGCTGCATGCGGTGGACGCGAAGGAAATGTAAATTGAGCTGATGAACAGGTCGGGCAGGCGTGCGGGCGGGTTCATGTCGTGGCCAGCCGTGCCAGGACGCCCACAGCACGTGGCAGCGCGCTCGGGCGACCGGCGACGGGTGGCGCCACGCGGTCGTTGTTCTCTGAAACCGGTCGCCACTGTAGCACGTCTAAAACGGCGATTCAGTTAACCAATGGCGACTGACAGGCAAAGTTTGACGATGATTAGCTTCTAATCCGTTGGTTATCAGCGAAATTAGTCAAGATACAAATTGTAGCCCTAAGTACCAGCTACACTTTTTGTTAAATGACCAAGACCTAATTCTCAATGGATCATGAGTTGTATCAAGCCAAAGTTGGCTCGATCAAACTAGAATTGTATTAAGGACTTAGAAAATTTTTCAAATGTTGAATCCACCTTCAATGCTGACTTGTGGGTCCGTTTTGAACATGTTGTGCACATTTTCATGACTTGGCTTCTAAACAAAGTTTGTTCCTTATAAAATTTGCTACAACTTTGCTTTAGGTTGCTCAGACATGCAAACATCCTAAGCTACACCTTTTAAACAGTCAAACAAAAGGGTTTAGGGGTCAAAATTGGTCAAACCATGACTTGGGAACCTAATTAGTCAAAATGATCAACATGAACAATGTTCCTAATGACATTCTAGGTGTAACTAAGTTACTTAAAAGAATTTTTAGCCACACCATACATTGGTCACACAAGAATCAAGCAAGGTATGTACTGAAACAATGAAAAACACATGAAATGTTACATTTGTTTCATAGTCATGTTTCCCATGTTTCATGATCTTGTTGCATAGTACTAACTAACCATGTTTCACTAAAGTAGGTGACATGTTGCACTTGAGTGTTGCACACTATTTATTTCATAAAACAACACATACATGAAATATGACAATATGTTGCAATGTTTCACAAGCATGTTTCATGCAATATAAGCTCATGAATGGATGAATGATGCTCATGTTCATGAAATGCAAGTGCAAATGTGGAAGCCAAACACCTGAGATGTTACAATCCTTAACCTTGTCGTCCATCCTTTGAAAACCGAAACAATTTCCATCATAGGGTCATGACATCCATGATTGCCCAATCGATCTCCATTACCATGACCTAACTTAATTGCCTCTGCAAAACATACGTTAGTCGTAGTAATCTTGTATTGTCATTAATCACCGAAACCCAACAAGGGGCCTAGATGCTTTCAATCTCCCCCTTTTTGGTGATTGATAACAATACCACCTCGAGTATGTGAAAGAGTTGAGGTTTTTATCATGCTTGGATCATATAAGCTTTTGTCAATAAGAACAAAATAGTTAGGCAAGCTTGTATGACCCAAGCCAACATAATGTACTCAAAAGATATTAAATAAGCATGAGTGCAAGTAATAAAGCTCATTTGCATCGGAGTATAAACGCGGAAGCAAGGCAAATGAGCATAACACAAGTGATATGACATATAAATAGTTATGAAGTAGAGAGCACATATGTCATATATCACAATCACGTAGATATCACTATCACATATATATAGTTTAATGCATGAAGGTAAACACACGAATGCATAATAGTAATAGTGTATCACACAAATAGAAACTTCAAATGTAATAGATAAAAAGTTAATAGATAACTAAGCTCCCCCTAAATAAGTCGCTCCCCCCGAGTCTACATACTCGAACTCTCTCCCCCTTTGGCGTCAAACACCAAAACCTAAGGGCTGGTCGGCGGGGCTACAGCGGACGAGTCGGGCGCTGAAGTACGAGGAGCAAGCTAGAACTGGGTGGCATCATCATCTGACCCTGAGCTCTATGCTGACTGACCCTCTGTGGTTGGGAGCATCGCTAAAGCGGTCTGGGTCTAAGCTGGGGCAGGTGCTGCCTATGATGCTGCTGGTATGTCTATCATAGGATCTGAAGATGCGACAGAAGAAGGAAGCCTCTGAGTAGTCACGGCGACGAGAGCTGCTGTAGAAGGACCTAGGGCATGCATATGTGGCGGTGTAGGCATCCCTATCAACTCGCTAAAAGAGGCTCCAAGACTCCTAGAGACTGACGTGTTAGGCACAAATAGCGAGGATGACTGATCCAGTGTGAAGCCCGTCTGAAATGGTGTGAACTGCGGGGCTACCATTGGCGAGGATAACCACTGGGACACCTGTACTGGGGGAGAAGCAAACTAAGCTGGAGGCTATCCCTGACTCTGAAGCCCACTGGGTTGTACTACTAGAGTCGTCATAGTGGTGGCAGGCTGAGCAAGCTGGGGTGAAGGCTGTGACTATGAAGCCCCAAGTGTTGTTACTACATGCTGCATAAATCCCATAAGCTGCTGCTGCATGAGTAACTGCTGCTGATGCATCTGCTGCTGCTGCTGCTGGAGGACCTGCTGCTGTTGCTCAAACTCGTCCTGACGAGCCTAAAACTGTGCAAAGTTGGCAGTGGTCTCCTGACCCTGTCTAGCCTGATCCTGCTGCATCCGCTCAAGGATAGCAATTAAAGCAGGGTCCGTCTGCGGTGCAGGTGGAGCGAAGCTGGAACTACTGGCCTCTGCATCATGTCTACGTGGAGGCATCCGAGGAATAGGCCGTTAGTCATCGTCTGAGCTGTCACTAGGCTCGCTCACCTCCTGCTGTGCCTCAAGCTGCTGCTCCTCAGTAGCAGCTATGCCTCTAATAATCTCATCCTACTGAGCTGCGAACTCTGGTACATCTAGACAATGGCAAGGCTGAGTGGGTGCCTATGGGGTGCTATGCCTGATCCTCTGTGACATGTTATAAGCTGGAAACTCTGTGGTGGCACCTTTGTACTCTGCAACCATCTCTGGTGTCCTAACTTGCACAGCCTTGAGAATAAGGAATGTGATCCAATGTGCATAAGGAAGCTGCCTGTGACCCTTGAAGCCCTCAGCTATCATGTCCTCCATCTCAGACAGAATAAGATCCCAAACATCAAACACTGTCTGTTGCATTAGGGCATTGAGAAGCCATAGCTGGATACGTGTCAGGCCCTCCCTGTATCCCCACTTGGGAAGCAGTGTCCTCCTCATAATAGCCTCTAGAACTCGAGCAGTCGGAGTAAGATCACTGGGGTTCCTGCGAGAGCCCTCGCCAAAAGGCTCCTTGAAGCAGTGTCGCACAAGATCTGTAGGGGGCACCAAACCACCATGAGGACGCCTGGGAGGCTCTATCTGTCCATAACATACCTCATGTAACCTGATAGGTTGCTCCTGTAGCCTCAGTATCTCCCTAGCCCTCTGACTCATCATCCTGTAGTCTCTGCCTCTAAATGCAAAGTGTATAAAGTTATGATGCGGGTCAACAAAGAGGGAAGCATAGAACTGACAAACCCATGAAGGAACATATAGTCCTGTCCGTCCAATCAAATCTGTCAGCCCCAACAGATATGCAAGGTAGGGGCGAATATGCTCTCTAGCTGCTGCTACTATAGCCTCAATGCTGCAGACTCTCTGAGACTTGAAGACTACCCTACTGTTCAGATATGCATTGTAGAAATCTTCCTGGAGTGGTGTGTAGAATCCTTCATATGCTCTCTCATCCCTCCTCGGAGGAAACCACACCTCAAACTCTATAAACCTCAACTGCCGAACCTGCTTGGCCATGGCGGCCCTCAAGTCAAGATGGGTCACTGGAGGCGGACCCTATGGTCTAGGTGGTGGACGTGATCCCCTCCGCTGTGTCAGCGGCCTCGGTGAGACTGGAACATGGGTACGACCAGAGCGGCGTAGCTAGGGCTGTGGTGCCTGCTCTGTCACCTCGGCCTCCTTGGCCTGCTCACCCTCCTGAGTCTGCTCTGATGTTTGGGGCTGCTGCTATGAAACCCCCTAAGGCTGACCCTCATCAATAGTATAATGCTGTCCTGCAACAGTGACAGTCCCAAGTGGACTACCAAGAAGGCGCTCAACTCGCTCTATCCCAGCCCTCGATGAAGGCGGCGGATCTGCAATCACAACCCCACTGTGAGCACCTCCTCTCTAGGCACGCTCTGCGGCCTCTACAACTGCTGCTGCTCAAGCTGTCTCTGCATCTGGGTACTTCCTCTTCTTGGATGCAATCTTCTTTGTCGCCTTACCTTTTGGATCTGCAGGCAGGCGAGGTGGGGGCCTCTGATCATCATCTCCAGGACCACCTCCAACATTCTTGGTGCGAGCCATCTGATCTGATAAGAAAAATTGCCGCTGACAAGATCAACCATCCACTGACACTTTCGAGGCTTGGCCTCGATCCATACTCGCGAGCTTGGCCCTGAGTTTAACTAACAGTTGCCACACGATCTCAACAGCACTGACTCGCTGCACGATGGAATAGATAGGATATACAAATAAATACAATATATCTAATAGATGTGAAACCCTAGGAAGCAAGCAATTTAGATACGAAATTGAAGCGACTGGCATGCTACCTGACGAACCGGTGATCCGATGAAAAGAAAAGTGACACGCGGGGAACCACCGGAAGACCTAGGGTTAGGGTTCGCGATGAGCGGTGAATCAACAGCCCTAGATGCAATTGAAGTCAATGCTGTGACGCCGAGCTAGGTCACAGATGGAATTGTAATGGACGCTAGGGCACGAATTAGGGCCTTACCGGCGTTGGACGTGGACTGCACTACCATTGAGGAGGCACGACGGCGAGGCAAGGATCGGCTCTGGCGAGGCTTGCGCGGACAGGCACCTTGGGAGCACGGGGAGACACGGCGTGGCTTAGGAGGTGCTGGCGGCATGGGACAGCAGTGGCAAGCGGCTACGGTGGCGCGCGGTCGCGATGGCGAGCGGCGTGGAGCTGGGGCGAGCGCGGGCTGCACTCCGGCGACTAGGGCATGCGGCGGCGTGGAACGAGGAAGGCTCGGCGATCGAAGCACGGCGGCGTAGGGTTAGGTCAACGGCGTGGGGTAAATCAGGTTATATGAGGGTCCCCCTCATGTTAGAAACAAAAACAGAGATAAGAAACCTGATGCCGCATGAGATCTACTGACTGGACGCTCCGGTGGTAGCGACCGGACGCTACCACCCAATGTCCGGTCGATTCCAGTAAGGTCCAAAACCTCTAGAATCACGACCGGACGCGTCCGGTGGACACCGACCGGATGCAGCCAGAGTCCGGTCAACACAGCCTGATTCTTCTCCAAACGACCAGACGTTGAGATGACTTCTGACCGGACACAGCAAGTTCACCTCCTGTGAACTGACCGGACGCTGGACATCAGAGTCCGGTGCAGCGTCCGGTCACTCTTTTCCAGCAAATCTTCAAAGATCCTTCACACTGCCTGTTCCCAATCAAGTCCCAACTTGAATAAGATCCAAATAAACACCAATTGGGACTGATGTGAGTGACCTCTCTCAAACTCAAGTTTTTCAAAATATTTTGCCTTAGGCTATAATTCTTTTTATGAAAATAGGCACTAAAAGGGCAAATGGAACAAAACGACAAAACAACATTCATGCATATGCAATACTTGTAAGTAAATCTAGTTGCTTGTCAAGTTTGATCCAAGGTTAAGCTTCTTCACATGCTTTTCGGCGGTTAAATTAACCATGTTAGACAAGCCCTATATGCATTACCAAAAAGTAAACATGTTGTATATTACAATGAATGCAAAGAACAACACAAGCTCATCTTTTAGTGAAGTTACTAAAATCAAGTACATTGAGCTCATTCCGCAATCTACAAAATGTAGCCTCATCTAGCGGTTTTGTAAAGATATCCGCCAATTGATCCTTGGTTCTTACACCTTCTAGTGATATATCATTTTTAGCAACATGATCTCTAAGAAAGTGATGGCGGATATCTATGTGCTTGGTGCGAGAGTGTTGAACCGGATTATTTGCAAGTTTTACCGCACTTTCATTGTCGCACAAAAGAGGTACTTTTTCTAGAACTACACCATAGTCTTGCAAAGTTTGTTTCATATAAAGTATTTGTGCACAACAAGCACCCGCGGCAATGTATTCCGCTTCGGCGGTGGACAAAGCCACACTATTTTGTTTCTTGGAGGACCAAGACACAAGTGATCTACCAAGCAAATGGCACCCTCCGGATGTGCTTTTTCTATCAACTTTGCATCCGGCATAATCCGAATCAGAATAGCCAATTAATTCAAATATAGCTCCTTTGGGATACCAAAGGCCAATGCTTGGTGTGTGCTTAAGATACCTAAGGATTCTTTTTATGGAAATTAAATGTGTTTCCTTAGGACTAGCTTGAAATCTAGCACACATACACACACTAAACATGATGTCGGGCCTAGATGCGATCAAATATAACAAGCTACCAATCATAGAACGGTAGAGAGTTTGATCAACTGTGTTACCTCCCTCATCTAGGTCGAGATGTCCATTGGTTGGCATTGGTGTCTTGGTTGGCTTACATTCATCCATCTTGAATCTCTTGAGAAGATCTTTTGTATATTTCTCTTGAGAGATGAAGATCCCTTCTTTCATTTGCTTGATTTGAAAACCAAGAAAGAATGTAAGCTCACCAATCATGGACATCTCGAACTCCTTCGACATCAATTCACCAAATTCTTTGCAAGAGTCTTCATTTGATGATCCAAAGATGATATCATCAACATATACTTGACAAATGAAGATATGCCCATCAAGCTTCTTGGTGAATAGTGTGGTATCGACCTTCCCAATGGTGAAGCCCTTCTCAATGAGGAAGTCCCGAAGACGCTCATACCAAGCTCTTGGGGCTTGCTTAAGCCCATATAACGCCTTGGACAACCTATAAACATGATTAGGATATCTAGGGTCTTCAAACCCGGGAGGTTGATCAACATAGACTAGTTCATTAATAAAGCCATTTAAGAATGCACTTTTCACATCCATTTGATAAAGTTTCATTTCATGATGTGATGCATATGCAAGGAGGATACGAATGGCTTCTAGCCTTGCAACCGGTGCAAAGGTCTCTCCAAAATCCATACCTTCAACCTGAGAGAACCCCTTTACAACTAGTCTTGCCTTGTTCCTCACAACAACACCTTGATCATCTTGCTTGTTTCGGAACACCCACTTTGTTCCAATGACTCTTGCACCTTTTGGTCGCTCTTCAAGAGTCCAAACTTCATTGCAGGTGAAGTTGTTCAACTCTTCATGCATGGCATTGATCCAATCCGGATCTTGAAGAGCTTCTTCTACCTTGGTAGACTCAAAGCAAGAGACAAAAGAGTGATGAGCAATAAATGAGGCAAGTTTTTGTGAGCGTGTCATCACTCCCTTTGATGGACTCCCTATGATGAGATCTTGTGGATGATCTTGTAGTAGAGGTGTGTTTCTTCTATTGACCACTTGAGGAGGGGGTTGTGGAGCATCAACATCTTGTGCTTGTACCACCATTTGCTCATGGGATACATGAGTATCTTCATTTTCTACTCTCCCATCTTTTTCACCATCTTGTGGCACACTTGATGAAGAGGGTGGATCAATCACTTGTACATCATCTTCATCATCTTTAGGCTTGATGTCTCCAACCAGAATGTTCTTCATAGCCTCCCTCAATGGTTCATCACCTATATCATCAAGATTCTCATGTGCTCCATGGGAGCCGTTAGATTGATCAAATTCCACATCATATGTTTCTTTAACCAAGCCGGTGGCATGATTAAATACTCTATATGCTTTGAACTTTGATGAGTAACCAATAAGAAAACCAATATCACAACATCTTTGGAACTTCCCTAGGTGTTGCCGCTTCTTGTAGATGTAGCATTTGCAACCAAACACCCTAAAGAAGGAGACGTCCGGCTTCTTCCCATTGAGCAACTCATAAGGTGTCTTGTCAAGGAACTTTTGAAGAAATAGGCGGTTGGATGCATAGCATGCGGTATTGATTGCTTCCGCCCATAGAGCTTCGGGGGTGTTGTACTCATCAAGCATGGTTCTTGCTAGAGTGATCAATGTCTGGTTCTTCCTCTCAACTACACCATTTTGTTGAGGAGTATAGGTTGCGGAGACCTCATGTTTGATTCCAACTTCATCACAATATGCCTCTATGTTTGTGTTGTCAAACTCTTTCCCATTGTCACTTCTTATCTTCTTGAGCTTCACTTTAAATTCATTTTGTGCTCTCTTGGCAAACTTTTTGAAGCAAGATGCAACTTCGGATTTGTCATGAAGGAAGAACACCCATGTATACCTTGAATAATCATCAACTATCACAAGACAATAAAGATTTCCTCCCAAACTCTTGTATGTTGTTGGTCCAAATAAATCCATGTGTAGGAGTTCTAGCACTCTTGTGGTTGACATGAAAGCTTTTGTTGGATGAGTATTTGCAACTTGCTTGCCGGCTTGACATGCACTACAAAGCTTGTCCTTCTCAAACTTCACATCCTTCAACCCACTCACCAAATCAATCTTCATTAGCTTCTTGAGTGAACTCATACCAACATGAGCAAGTCTTCTATGCCATAGCCACCCAAGTGTTGTTTTGGTGAATAGGCATGTCTTCAAGTTTGCATCTTCGGAGGTGAACTCCACTAGATATAAGTTGTTGTATCTAAATCCTTTAAATATCACTTGATCATCATCCTTCTTGGATACAACGACTTCTTTCTCGGTAAAAAAGCATTGGAAGCCAAGATCACATAATTGCCCAACGGATAGCAAGTTGAAACTCAATGAAGCAACATATAGCACATTGGAGATTGAATGATCATTTGATATAGCCACTTTGCCCAATCCTTTAACTTTGCCCTTTGAGTTATCTCCAAATGTGATTCTTTATTGTCCATCTACTTCTTCATCTAGTGAGGTGAACATACGAGGGTCATCGGTCATATGTTGTGTGCAACCACTATCAATCACCCAATGACTTCCACCGGTCTTGTAGTTCACCTACACACAAGAGATCAAGCTTTAGGAACCCAAACTTGTTGAGGGCCCTTCACCTTCTCAACAAGTGACTTTGCAACCCAAATTTTCTTAGGCCTATTCTTGTTTGGAGGTCCTAAGAACATCACTTTTATCTTTCCACTAGTATCCTTTCTAAGCATGTAGTGAGCATTGAAGGCAAAGGGTCTAGCATGCTTGGGCAAGGGTTGGTGGAGTTTGGCACTCATGAGCAAAGTGGACTTCTTGTCCACACTCAAAACATCTCTTTGGCTTTGGCTTTGATTGTTGTTGTTGAACTTGAGCCTTCTTCTTCTCTACATGTGCCACATATCCAATGCCACTTCTATCCATCTTCATGACAGTGTTCATAAGTAGCTCACTTTGAAGATATTTGCCTCTTGTGAACTTGCTCAATCGAACCTTGAGATGCTCTTTCTCCAACTTAAGCTTCTTGTTCTCTTCCTTAAGAGCATCATTGTTCTTCTCTTCCTTGAGCTTCTTTTTTTCCTCTTTGAGCTTCTCATTCTCAAGGATCAAGTCACCATCATGATCAAGGGTTTCTAGCACAATGGTGTTGTGACTTTTGATTTCTTCAAGATCTTTCTTGAGCTTTGCATTGTCATTCTTTAGCTTGACAAACTCATCATAATCATCGGCCTCAACCACTTGCTTGCCCTTGCTACTAGAACCTTGCTCAATGCTCTCAATGATCAAGTCATCACATGATGTAGCTATATCAATCTTAACAACATGGTTAGTAGCATGATGTGGCTCATTGGACAGAAATTCTTGAGCAATAACAAGATTATCTTGATTAATCTTAAGAGTGGTATATTCTTCCTTTAGCTTGTTGTGGCTAGTGATGAGCTCTTTGTGCACCGACTCAAGTTTATCATGTTTATCTTTAAGCTCTTTCTTAGAAGATTTGGGCTCCTTGAGTTTGGATGACATAGCTTCATTTGCTTCTCTATGCTCAACACTAGATTTTTTGGCTATGTCACATTTAGCTAAGAGAGAATCATTCTTAATCTCAAGCTTTTCATTTTTAGCTCTAGTCTTTATAATGATCTTAGTGTATTTCTTTAGCAACTTAGCAAGATCATCATAAGTAGGTGATTCATATTCATCATCATCGCTATCACTATCACTATCATCCTTATGAGCATGATCATCACCACTACTATCATCATCATGTGATACCTTTCGTTCACCTTTGGCCATAAGGCATAGGTGTGTAGAGGATGATGGCAGTGGTGGTGGTGAAGATGATGAGGAATCAATAACAATGGCGGCCACCTTCTCGTCGTCACTATCATCATCGGATGCTCCACTAGATGAATCAATGTCCGTGAGCCAATCACCGATGATGTAAGCCTTTCCACTCTTCTTCTTCTTGTGGAAGTCCCTCTTATTGCCATCTCTCTTCTTGTATGGCTTGTTCTTTTTCTTTTCATCTTCATCTTCATTGCTTGAGTCATCTTTCTTGCCCTTGTTCTTTTTCTTGAACTTGTCTTTCTTGGGCTTTGTGCATTGGTGAGCTAGATGACCAAGTTCGCCATAATTATAGCAATCCATCTCAGAGATTGGCTTTCTTCTTGAGCTTGTGAAGAACTTCTTCTTCTTGCCATCAAACTTGATGCCACTCTTGTTTAGCTTCTTTAGCATCTTGGCGGTTTTCTTCACCATGAGATCAAGGCTTTCATCATCAACTTCATCATCACTTGAGCTCTCATACTCAAGCCTTGCTTTGCCCTTCTCTTGGCTAGCTTTGAATGCTAAGTCTTTTTCTTTCTTCTTTGTAGAGGATGAGCCATCTTGAGGTGTGATGTGCATGTACATCTCATGAGCATTGATCTTTCCCAAGATTTGTGTTGGTGTAGCGGTGGAAAGATCACCTTGATGTAGCACGGTCACAATATTTGAGTATTCCAACGTCTAGAGCTTCTAGGTACGCCTCCATGCGAATTTTCCAATATGGAAAATCATCCCCCTCGTAGATAGGAGGAGGTCCATCCCCGTGAGACATCTTGCTCTAAGCGGTTAAGCTTAAAAACGTGAGCACGAGGCTCCGATACCAATTAAAAGGATCAAGATGCCCAAGATGGGGGGTGAATTGGGCTAATTCTAAATTTCTTCACAATAAACAAGTCCTATGGTTAGCCCAATTAACCCCTTGTGCCTAGAGAAGTGTTTCTATTGATCTAATGCACAAAAGTTTAGCAACCTAGTTCCAATCCTACTCTAGCATGGCAATTCTAGGAATGTAAAAGACAAGAATTGAAATTGCTCAAAGTAAAGAGAGAAGAGGAAACGTGGCGATGTTTTGCCGAGGTATCGGAGAGTCGCCACTCCCCACTAGTCCTCGTTGGAGTACCTGCGCAAGGGTGTAGCTCCCCCTTGATCCGTGCAAAGATCAAGTGCTCTCTACGGGTTGATTCTTCGACACTCCGTCGCGGTGAATCACCCACAACCGCTCACAACTTGAGTTGGGTCATCCACAAGCTCTCTGGATGATCACCAAGCTCTCCAATCACCACCAAGCCATCTAGGTGATGGCGATCACCAAGAGTAACAAGCACAAAATCTCACTTGACCATGACAAGCCTAGGGAGAAGGGTGGATGCACACTTTGCTACTCTTGATCTCACTAATGAGGGCTCTCTTTGGGATTCTCAAATCTCAATCAACTCACTAGGACCTTGCTCTTCTTGGCACTCTCTAAGGTGTGTTTCAGCTGTTGAAATGAGCAAAAGTCACTCCACACATGAGTGGAGCTTCTATTTATAAGACAGCCTGAAAAACGAACCGTTATGTGCCTCTGCGGGGTGACCGAACGCTACGGTCATGTTGACCGGACGCTCCGGTCAGTTCAACCCACACACCAGTGTTTAAGTGTTGACCGGACGCTGGCAGGGTCCGGTCACCACTGACTGGACACGTCCAGTCCCATTTTTCCCTCACAGGATGCTTACTGTACTCGACCGGACGCTGGATCCTCAGGGTCCAATCAGAATTGACCGGACGCATCCGGTCACAGATTCACTCTTCTGGAACCATACTGGAGTCAACCGAACGCTGGTCCTCAGCATCCAGTCACTCGACCACTCAGCGTCCGGTCGCACCAGACGCAATCTACTTGGTCAAATGAACTGACCGGACCCTGCGGCCAGCGTCCGATCACACCGGAGCCAGCGTCCGGTCAGTATTTGACCCTCCATTCACTTCCAACTTTCGATCATACGTGAATGAAGTTTGCTCCAAAGGATCTAAGGGCTTTGTTGGAGCTACCTAGTGCTAGACTTAGCAAGTGTGCACCACACCTAACTCACTAGACTCACCTAGGTCAAGCTACCCGTCCATACCCCCCTTAATAGTATGGCCAAAGGAAAAAACAAAGTCCTAAACTACTCTAAGTGTTTCTCCAACTCCAATCGACACTTAGAACTAGTCATCCTTAACCTTGTCGTCCATCCTTTGAAAACCGAAACGATTTCCATCGTAGGGGCATGACATCCATGATTGCCCAATCGATCTCCATTACCATGACCTAACTTAATTGCCTCTGCAAAACATACATTAGTCATAGTAATCTTGTATTGTCATTAATCACCGAAACCCAACAAGGGGCCTAGATGCTTTCAGTCATCACATTTCACATCCGAGACAACAGCTACATGATTACGAAATCATCATAAAAAAGTTGTTTGTTTGGTTGACAACATAGATGACGGTTTTGGTTAAAACTCCTGCAAGAAATGGTGAGGATACCTCCTACTATCTAATATCAAAATCTCACATCACTACAACTTTCAATTCAAAACAAAAATGATAATAAGCTAAACTAATATTATTACATCTTTATTTTTTTCTTATCCTGGGTACTCACGACAACCTGATCTTTACCTATCCTGTGCCTATTAGGGATTATCAAATAAGCAGTCAGTGAATGCTGCACAGGAAAACTGAAAATTGGCTCAGAAGTTACAACAATATTAGTGACTATCGGAAGTACATAATGATGTGTGCATCTTCTCAGTCATTCTGATAGATCAGTTATTATTTACATAATATGGTAGAATGATTTCTAGCTCAAATTTGAGCATCACAGAGCATCATTGTGCGGATAAGAAAAGTTTGGTTTGATAAAAGTACCGATCTATACAAGTTACTATACAATTCCTAGATAACTCTCTACACCAATGCAAATAAATGTTTATTTATCTCAGAGATTACAATGGTGGATACCATCCTATCTTCTAATAATGCATAGTCTTAGACTCTTAGTGCAAGCTATTGCATTAGCAATCTGATTTTGCCTATCCTTCATGTGAAGAAGCTTCCCTATAAATACTTCGTCTCACCACTACATGTGATTTAGATTTGGCGCACATTAGTTTTTGTTAATTGTGCTCATTGACTGGGCAACATGTTACAGAAGAAACTGCAATTATTCAGTCAAAGCGTGCTGGTGTGGTGACTGGTGAGGTTCAGTTCCTAACTAACAAAAACTGAAGAACAGTGTTGCTAGGTTCTACTAATATTGAGTCCAGTAGCATACGACATTCAGAAATGGAACATTATTACCTACCTTTACTGCTCTGATATCAAGGTTTATTTCAAGGACTGCAAAGGATCCAAGTTGTGCTTTGTCATCAGGTCGTAGTTCATGGATGCTAGCTGAGAGATGTTTTGCACATCACAGAAAAAAGAAGGAAAGGACAATTCAGTCATCAAAGACAATATTCAGAAAAGAAAACTCTTATGCAATGGAACAGGTGATGAGGACATCACACCTTCGGATGTACCAGCTAATCCTCCAACCGTCATGCAAGGTCCAATGACCCGGGCTCGAATGCGTCAACTCAATTTAGAGGTGAGCTCGTTCTTAAGCGATCATTTTCATACTTTTGAGAATACACTACTACCTAATGATGTTATCTTGCTTAGGAACATTGGAGAGGGTCAAGAGGGACTAAGAGGACGTGGAGGAGGTGATGATGACCAGCAAGGACGTCCAACACGAACCGGAGGCCTAGTCCAACATGATTTCGAGTCTGCCTCGGCCTTCAGGACCAGTCTGCCTTAAACTGGTCACCTAGGACACATCCAGACTCCGTTTTCAACGATCCACATATGGATGGAAAGATAATTTGATAAGGAAGCCAATCCAAGTGCTCTCACGTCAAAAAATGTTCGGAATCAATGGGAATCGTGGTCACAAGACAGCATCCAGAATCTGCCAGGGTGCTGCGACACCGTCTTTTGGTCCGTTGGACCATGTATCGTGTTTGGGCCCATTAGGGGCGCGTCCAGGGGTCTCGCACGACCCTAGAGTCTTCATAAACAGCCGCCGCTCCTCCATTAGGGTTTGGGTTTTGCTTAGATTATTCTGTGAAGAACAGTTTCACCGTTCATCGGTTTGTAAGACCCCAACTTCGTGAGATAATCATTCATCTGCAATTTGATTGCGTTCTTTCTTGTTCTTGCTTGTGTTCTTCATTGCGTAGGCAGGGATTAGCCTTCTTGACGAGGTCAACCTAGTTCGTGACTTGGTTGATAACCAGAGGAGCTATGGTGCTAAGATTGCAGGGTTTGATCTGAAGCCGGATCGGTGTGTCGTTCTCCGCGACAACGATAGTTATCATCACCTGACGGAAGATCAAGATCCCCATTCCCATTAAGTGGTAATCAGAGCTAAGGTATACCATCAGGTTCACTTTTATTCCCTAGTTTGAGTGTTTCTCATTCGTCCCATAGTCTAGTGCCATACTTGTTTTTCCTGTCCTAGAACCTTCCACGCCATATCCTTTGCATATTTCAGTTTCAGAGTCCGTCGTGTTGAGTTTGTGTCCTGGTCGAGGTCTTGTTGCTGGTTAGGTCATGTTAGAGTCCAGTTCGTGTGTTTTCCCCCATCGTTTCCATCAAATCTTTGCTGTTGTGACCACTTGTGCGCACATTGTTCCCATTTTGTCCTCTAATTCGGAGTCAATTCTTAAAACTGGTCTAGTTTTCACATACGAACTCCGATTTTGACGTTCCATATATCAAAATCGATCAAAAAAAATTTCGGATCCGTCCATCCCATGCATTGTTAGGGTTCAGAAATTTCAAATTGGTCAAAAAGTGGTCACAAGATCCTCTTTTCGTGGTCACAAGGTTTTTGTCGATTTTGATCAAGTTTTCTGAAAATTCCATAGGCCACATCTTTCAGTTGTTTGAGCTCATATTTTCTGTGGTTACTTCTTTTGTGCTCCTAAGTAAAGGAAAAATATCAAAAAAATAAAATAAAAAGTCAAAATTTCCCAAAAAAACAACGACAGCCCAAAAAATAGAAAAAAAGAGAGGGGCAAAAGAGGAACAATATTTAGAGGAGCACATAGAGCAGACCAAAGTGAGCTGTGTTAGCGTGTGCTGTCTGGTTCCTTGTTTGTGTTGCTGTTTCCATCCACCATACTTGTTTTTCACACACCTATCACCTTGCTATCCACCATACTTTTGTCACACACCTGGTACTTGCAACACTTTAGACCAGCAATGAGAACAAGTACTTTGGACTATAATTCAGCATTACTTTCTGTTACTGACTTGTGTGCCAGATATACATATTACTCTTTGTTTGCCTTTCAAGCTCCACAAATTCTTCAGATCAGTACAGACAAAGGGCACTGCCTCACAGGTATCACGAACCAGCCGCCGGTTGTATCGCCCACTGCTTGCGTTGGTAAGAACTTTGTAAGAGCTTGGTAAGGCACCTCCACTTGCTATGAAAAGTGACACCACTGCAACCACGTAGTCATTTGGTAGGGATAACTTTCACTGTTTGTTCCTGTTTTTGTGTTTACAATGGCAGGAGGTGAACAGACTGGAGATAACAACCCTAAGGGTTTCAACGAGTGTGTCAGTCAAGAGCAACTACAAGCTATTGTAGAGGATGCCCAAAAAAGAATGAATGAGCCCATCAGGAAGGCCGTCACTGATGCACTCATTGAACTCAACATTGGCAACAGCATAGAGAGATGGGACAAACGAATTTCCACACTAACCGACAAGGTTACTGAGTTGGAAACATTGGTGGCGGTCAACAACAATGACGTCTCTAGCAGCAACACCGATGGTCTCTTGCCAGAAGACACGGTGCATGATGTCGCTGGAAACATGGATCGAGCAGCCTTCCGACAAGCAAGATTACGATGACGTCTTCACCGCAACACGATAGGTATGGGTGGTGTCCACCACCATCAAGGTAATAATCACCGTGTACCCGATGATACTTATGCTAAGATTAAGTTCACAATACCATCTTTTTTGGGTCATTACGATGCTAAGGGATATCTTGATTGGGAGATGACAGTAGAACAAAAGTTTAGTGCCCACCTTGTGCCTGAGCATCATAGAGTTCGTCAAGCTACTAGTGAGTTTAAGGATTTTGCCATTATTTGGTGGAATGGGCTAGCTGCACAGGATGCTTTACCAGGTACATGGGAAGAACTTAAGGTAGCAATGCGTGATTGTTTTGTTCCTCCTTCTTATCATAGAGATTTGCGTAAGAAATTGATGCATTTAGAACAAGGAGATAAATCTGTACAAGATTACTATGGTGAGCTCCAAAAGGGATTGATGCGCTGTAGTGTTGTGGAGGGAAACGAAGATGCCATTTGTTGTTTTTATTCGGGTTTGAGGCATGAGATTCAGGACATTGTTGATTATAAAGAATTTAACACTATCAACCAATTGTTTTAGTTTGCTATGCTTGCAGAAAAGGAATTGTAGGGGCGTGAACAGCAGGGCAAGAGCAAGGTCAGCATCACATACACGCCACACTCGGCACCATCATCGAGGCTGACCAAGCCAACCACCTTTTAGCCGCCTCCACCAGCGAGCAAGCGACCAACAACCTCTGGAGTTTCCACTACACCTAAGGCACCTCCCGCATGACCTTCAGATTCAGGTAAAAATTCTTTGCAGGTGCCTACCAAGAGTTCGTCATCCATTGCATCGATAGGACGCACTTTGGGCATTCAGTGCCACCGCTACCATGGCATTGGCCATGTGCAAAAGGACTGCCCAAGTCAGCGGGCATATATTGCTACAGAAGATGGTTACATCAGCACCTCTGACATTGAGGATGAAGAAGACCAAGATGCAGATGAGGAGGACGGTGAAGTCCTTGGTGACGAGGCCACGACGGCCTATAGGAGCATCATTGTACAGCGGGTGCTCAGCTCATAAGTCCAGCAACCTGAGAAGCTACAACGTCATAACTTGTTCTAGATTTTCTTTGTCATCAGCGACCGTCGTGCACATGTCATTATTGACGGAGATAGCTGCAATAATTTGGTGAGTTTTGATTTGGTCAAGAAGCTTGGCTTGACCACACGCCCACACCCACATCCATACCATATTCAGTGGCTAAATGACTCAGGTAAAGCAAAGGTAACACAAACTTGTAGAGTTTCATTTTTCATTGGTTCTTATGCTGATTCTGTTGATTGTGATGTGGTACCTATGCAAGCTTGTTCACTCTTATTGGGTCATCCTTGGGAACATGATAATGATGCTACACACCATGGTAGAAGTAATAAATACACTTTTGTACATAAAGGAAAGAAAATTACTTTGGTACCTTTGACCCCTGCTCAAATTGTACAAGCTGATAAAGAACGCGCTACTAGTTTGAATGATGTCCAATCTAAAAATCAGCAAGTTGCTAATTCTATTTTCCCTCCTAAAAAGGATAAGTCTACATCTATTTCTAAGGCTGAGGGGATTAAATTGAAGGGTGGGGTTATGCTTGCAACAAAATATGACTTTGCTAAAATTTTTATGGTGATATTTGCTATGCTTTGGTATGCAAATGAGCTATGTTTTCGCTTGATGATATTGTTAGCTCGGTGCCTCCTGCTGTCACTAACCTTTTGCAGGAGTATGAGGACATTTTTCTAGCTGAGATACCCCGGGGCTGCCACCTATGAGAGGGATAGAGCATCAAATCGATTTGATTCTAGGAGCAACCTTGCCCAACCGTGCTGCTTATCGAACCAATCCAGAGGAGACTAAAGAAATTTAGCAACAAGTCCAAGACCTTTTGGACCACGGGTATGTACATGAAAGCCTTAGTCCTTGTGTCGTTCCTATACTTTTGGTTCCTAAGAAAGATGAAAGTTGGTGTATGTGTGTTGATTGTAGAGCCATCAATAATATTACTATTCGGTATCGTCATCCTATTCCTAGGCTAGACGACATGCTTGATGAGTTGTGTGGTTCTATAATTTTCACTAAGATTGACTTGCGAAGTGGCTACCACCAAATTAGAATGAAACTTGGAGATGAATGGAAAACCGCGTTTAAAACCAAATTTGGGTTGTATGAGTGGTTAGTAATGCCTTTTGGTTTGACAAATGCACCTAGCACTTTCATATGCTTAATGAATGAGGTTTTAAGAACTTTTATTGGACATTTTGTGGTAGTTTACTTTGATGATATATTGATTTACAGCAAGTCTTTTAATGAACATATGGATCACTTACGTGCTATTTTTAATGCTTTACGTGATGCACGTCTATTTGGTAACCTTGAGAAGTGCATCTTTTGTACGGATTAAGTTTCTTTTCTTGGCTATGTTGTAACTCCACAGGGAATTGAGGTGGACGAGATGAAAATTGAAGCCATAAAGAGCTAGCCGGTTCCCCAAACCGTCACACAGGTGAGGAGTTTTCTTGGTCTTGCAGGATTCTACCGTCGCTTCGTCAAAGATTTCAGCACCATTGCTGCCCCATTGCATGAGTTGACGAAGAAAGGGGTGGTGTTTCATTGGAGAGAGGTACAAGAGGAGTCCTTTGACACTTTGAAGGACAAGCTCACACACGCACCATTGCTGCAACTTCCAAATTTTGGTAAGACTTTTGAGCTAGAATGTGATGCTAGTGGAGTTGGCATTGGTGGTGTTTTGATGCAAGATGGTAAACATGTTGCTTACTTTAGTGAAAAATTGCATGGTCCTATTCTTAATTATTCCACGTATGATAAAGAATTGTATGCACTTGTTCGTTCTTTAGAGACGTGGCGTCATTATTTGTGGCCTAAAGAATTTGTTATTCATTCTGATGATGAATCGCTTAAGTATCTTCGCTCTCAAAATAATCTGAATCGTAGGCATGCTAAATGGGTTGAATTTATTGAATCTTTTCCTTATATTATCAAACAAAAGAAAGGGAAGGATAATGTGATTGCTGATGCTTTGTCTAGAAGATATACATTGCTGTCCCAACTTGATTGTCGGATTTTTGGTCTTCAATTAATAAAAGAACAATATGCGCTTGATCCTGATTTTAAAGATGTGTTGCTTAATTGTAGAGAGGGACGTACATGGAATAAGTTTGTGATCAATGATGGGTTTTTGTTTAGAGCTAACCGCCTATGCATTCCAGTTGGTTTCGTTCGTCTTTTGTTGTTGCAGGAGGCACATGGAGGCGGATTGATGGGACATTTTGGTGCCAAGAAGACGGAGGAGGTGCTGTCCACAGACTTCTTTTGGCCTAGGATGAGGCATGATGTGGAGCGGTACGTGGCTCGGTGCACCACATGTCAAAAAGCTAAGTCACGGTTGAACCCACATGGTTTGTATATGCCTCTTCCTGTTCCTTCTATTCCTTGGGCTGATATATCTATGGACTTTGTATTGGGTTTGCTAAGGACTAAGAGGGGGAGGGATAGTATTTTTGTGGTGGTTGATCGTTTTTCTAAGATGGCATATTTTATTCCTTGTTATAAGAGCGATGATGCTATTCATGTTGCTGGCCTTTTCTTTCAAGAAATCGTTCGCTTGCATGGTATGCCTTCTACTATTGTTTCAGATCACGATGCAAAATTCTTGAGTCATTTTTGGCGCACGTTGTGGAATAAATTGGGGACCAAGCTGCTGTTTTCTACAACATGTCATCCCCAAACTGATGGGCAAACTGAGGTTGTGAATAGAACATTGTCTACCATGTTGAGAGCAATTTTGAAGCGCAATTTGAAGATATGGGAAGAGTGTTTGCCGCATGTGGAGTTTGCATATAACAGGGCGGAACATTCAACCACCAAGGTAAGTCCTTTTCAGGTAGTGTATGGTTTTAACCCCTGTGCTCCTATTGATCTTTTGCCTTTACCTACCACTGAGAGAATACATAGTGATGCTAGAGAGCGTGCTGATTTTATTCGTAAGTTGCATGAAACAACTAAAGTAAATATTGAAAGAATGAATGAAAAGTATAGAATTGCTGGTAGTAAAGGTAGAAAAGAGATTAAACTTGAACCGGGTGATTTGGTTTGGTTACATTTGAGAAAAGATAGATTTCCTGAGCTGCGTAAGTCTAAATTAATGCCAAGAGCAGCTGGTCCATATAAGATTATTGAGAAAATAAATGATAATGCATACAAACTTGAGTTGCCACCCGAGTTCGGGGTTAGTCCCACATTTAACATTGTAGATTTGAAACCTTATTTGGGAGAAGAAGATGAGCTTGAGTCGAGGACGACTCCAATTCAAGAGGGGGAGGATGATGAGGACATCACTCCTTTGGATGTACTAGCTGATCCTCCAACCATCATGCAAGGTCCAATGACCCGGGCTCGAATGCGTCAACTCAATTTAGAGGTGAGCTCGTTCTTAAGCGATCCTTTTCATACTTTTCAGAATAGACTACTACCTAATGATGTTATCTTGCTTAGGAACATTGAAGAGGGTCAAGAGGGACTAAGAGGACGTGGAGGAGGTGATGATGACCAGCAAGGACGTCCAACATGAACCGGAGGCCCAGTCCAACATGATTTTGAGTCTGCCTCGGCCTCTAGGACCAGTCTGCCTTAAACTGGTCACCCAAGACACATCCGGACTCCGTTTCCAACGGTCCACATATGGATGGAAAGCTAATTTGATAAGGAATCCAATCCAAGTGGTCTCACGTCAAAAGCTGTTCGGAATCAACAGGAATCGTGGTCACAAAACAGCGTCCAGAATCTACCAGGGTGCTGCGACACCGTCTTTTGGTCCGTTGGACCATGTATCGTGTTTGGGCCCATTAGGGGCGCATCCAGAGGTCTTGCATGACCCTAGAGTCTTCAGAAACAGCCGTCGCTCCTCCATTATGGTTTGGGTTTTGCTTAGATTATTCTGTGAAGAACAGTTTCGCTGTTCATCGGTTTGTGAGACCCTAACTTCATGAGATAATCATTCATCTGCAATTTGATTGCATTCTTTCTTGTTCTTGCTTGTGTTCTTCGTTGCGCAGGCAGGGATTAGCCTTCTTGGCGAGGTCAACCTGGTCTGTGACTTGGTTGATAACCAGAGGAGCTGTGGTGCTAAGATTGCAGGGTTCGATCTTTTGATCTGAAGCCTGATCGGTGTGTCATTCTCCGCCACAACGATAGTTATCATTACCTGACGGAAGATCGGGATCCCTGTTCCCATTAACAGGGTATTTTTTAGATAATAGTCTACCTTGAATGAGAAGTTGGTGAAAGAATATTTCACCCGCTGCAGCATTCTTGCTGATCTTGTTCTTCTCGGCGGGGGAATGGAGCAACAAGTCTGTGATAATAACTGATAATAAGAAGTCCTTCAGAAAATGTCCAATTTATTATTTAGCTATTCATAACAATGTCTGTTATTTCTTTATGATATTGATATCCACTATGATGATCTAGGCTAGGAGCTGTGCTGTTCCATAAAAAAACTATATGGCCAATAATAGGTATGTGAATGATGGGTCAAAAAAACAAATTAATTCAATTGAATGATGGGTCAAAAAAACTATATGGCCAAGAGGCATGTGAATGGAAAAGAGTAATGATGGGTCTAAAAAAACTATATGGCCAATAAAAGGTATGTGAATGGATAGGAGTGATATCTAAGACAAGGTAACATTCACAAATCATATTCCATTTCATCATATATCAGCAGCTGTTGTGTGCTGTGTGATATAGGGTTATGGTTGTTCTCTTCTTTTCCTATTTGTTAGATCAATCTAATCCTACACTATATGAATAAGTGAAAAGGTAAAAAGATAATAAGACTGCAAAAATCTATGAAGCTACTGAAAGCAGTTAACATATATTGCAGTAAAGAGTCCAAACAAATTTACCGGAGCAGCAAGATCTTAAAATCCCAAATAACAGGCATCCATCAAACACAATCATAGGAGGGAGCACAATAATCAAGTGATTGGGATACAGGTACAGTTTCTGATTTTGCTGCGGCAAGGAATGAAAACAATTGTTGGATGCATTTACCATACTATTTATGTCATCTCACTCGAAGAACAACAATTACTTTGGCAAAAAAAAAAACAATGGTTTTCAGAAAAGTCAATAAGCTATGATGCCTTTTTCTGTATCTTAAACAAGAATTCATTATTTGAAAAGGACTAACGGATCTTGTAGACCGATCAAATTGAATAATAGTAGAAATATATTGCGTGAAGCAGAGTAGACAATAAAACTTAGAGATTAAAAAAAACATTCAGATTGCAAAGTTGAGTGTATTCTTACCAAGAGTGGTTGTTCTCCCTTTTTTCCATGCAACCATCCGCCCACTACATTGATCTGGAATATTGTTAGAATGTGCTCCTGCAATAGGTATTTTTTTACAAATTTAGCTAATAAATGGACCTGCTCCTTCTGATCCTTGCAAATAATTACATAAAGTTTTTGTGCAAAGACAATTGCAGATAATGGCGTGTCCTATTCCCCAAATAACATGATGAAGCAAACCAAAATTTATTAGTTGGTATAGAAAACAAAACCTTCAGTTGGTACCGCTAAACTTGACGTCATGCCATCCCCTCAGCGTGGGCTCATACCTCTGCACTTCGTTGTTGCCCTGCAACAATTCTGTGCTCCGGCAGTGTAGGATGCTCACAATTTATTTGAATAGGTTATCCGAATAGGCCATTTTCCTTGTTATTTAACATGTCATTAAATTGATAGAATCGGATTTTCATGCCTTCAACTAATTTACTTTCATTACTGAAGAAAAATATGCCACCCTTTGAATTGAAAATAGGATAGTCCTCATTGATTTCCCTTGGCTAGTCTCAAATCCAGTCCTCAGTATAAAGGGTAGATAACCACTATCAGGTGCTCGAAGAATTGTAGGCTATACAAATTCAGTGCAACATTGGAATGGAGCACGAGTATTCTAAGGTAGCATCGTACCTTTCATGGAGCAGGACTGCAAGAAACATTAGATTAAGTACAACCACCGCTAGACATGGGAAAATGAGGACTAAATATGATTCATCTGGCGTCGCGAGATAGGAGAATCTAAAATCAAGTAAAAAAATAAAAGAAACCATCCAATTGGTCTTCAATCTGGTGGCACATGAAAGTCTGAAGATACTGAAGAAAAAAGCAGAGGAGTCATCCAAAAAAATAGGCAAAACCGGTAACTCTAGAGTTAGCCCAATCCCTGTCCTTTCTCCAACAGCCAAGAACTTAACCTAACAATGCAGATGTATTTAGCATAGTATAATTGAAGAACAGACGTGAAGGTCAATTTGTAGCTATGTTTACCTCTGTCTAGGCAATATCACAAACATTGGGTGTGGTAGAGTATAAGCCAAATCAAGGCAATTATTAGCCCCCAGCAATTATTAGACAAATAAATCGCTCATGTTATTAGCCCCCAGCTTGCAAGATTAAAACAAAAGCAAAAAAGGTAACATTAGTTAGACACATATGGAGTAAAAAAGATCACCAAATTGATCAAGCAATTACCTGGTCTCCCAATGGCCATAGGATATGGAAAAGGAAATAAACTAAAAGCCAAAACAAATATTTCAAGTCTGGTTGCATATCCTAAATTGCTGCATAAAGTAGGACAAAAGCAATTAGCACCCTCTGATTTATGATGCACCATCAATGTGTAGTTGCAACCAACTAAGAGGAAACTGCAAATTACAATATGAAGGGCTGAAGGCACTTCCTATTTATTGCAGCCAAGCTTGTAAGGTTAAAAAAGGGTTGTATTCGTAAACTTTGAATCTCTAAATTTTCTTTTTCACTACAAACATGAGATTGCCTCCTCTGTGTTGAATTACCTGCTCACTGCAGCAAAGCATAGACAAATATTAGTAATGTGACAACAGCTGAAAAGAGATGGGAAACAAAATACCTAGTCATCCTTTGAACACTAAGGTGATCTGTAAATATGTCTGACAGTAGAGGGACGGAGATTATTGTGAGCCAGATGTCAGGATATAATGCACAGAAAATGCACACATATAATATGGAATCACTTTACACTACAACATAGATCAGTCAGATTACATTGAAGAAAAGAGAGAATCTTCATTTTATGACAATCTATCATCGAGTTGTCGCAGCACAGGTTGACTATTTGGAAACAATTTCCGAGGGAAGATGAGAAAATAAATTTGCAAAAGGGTTACAAAAGTGTAGCTCTAATGTAGAACTGAAATAGTATATAATGTTTCAGTTTACCATTCAAATAATCCAATGCTGCATAACAAAATTTAACAGTTGTAATAAAATAATCTAGCACTAATAATTCGATGACCTAAAAGTCTAGAATCTAAATTAGTTTTGCATACCTTGTTGCTTGTTCAATAATGCCTAGTGCCTGTTCAATAATGCCATGGGAAATGAGCGTAAAGGCTAAAAACGCATAGAAGAGCACATGTAAGATATTCTTTGAAGGGACCTAGGGAATACCGAACTATTTCTGTGCGTAGTCCCTAAACTGCATACTCAACCAATCATGAAATGGAGCAAAGCAGTTTACAACCCCCCAAAAAAATGACAGAGAGGTAAGTAATGGTACCAATTATAATGAGAACCATAGAATATGAATCACAGACCGAAGGCAATGCATAGGTATGGCCTAGGAATTTAAAGAAAAAAATGACCCTGATATCCAAGTAATAAATTGCCTTCCTAGTAAGCCCAACTACTAATACATTATTGGCAATGGGGTGTGTGCTCAGTAATAGAACAGCCGATAAATCATATGAAGCAAAGACATCATTGACAATGGATGTATACTGACTAACAAATGGGTAAAATGTGAAGTAATATAACGACACAGTCACCACAAAGGCACCGAAAATAGCAAGATTCATGGAAGAATGAAATAATTATATAATCATCACTACACAATTCCATTGTCTCAGTCTTTAAAGAATCATCATTGCACAATCCCCAAGCCTCAGTAGATGACATGAATGAAACAATTAATCATCAATGTACAGGGAAGGATATCAGTTCTGCACAGGAGACGATGGACACTGGGCGACCTTGCTCGTTGCAGCCAGGGGGGCATTTAGGGAAGGGGGGAGAAGGGGAGAGAGCGCACGCTGCAGTTTAGGGTTTGGCCCGTACCTAGGGTTTCACCGATCAAAGGAGCGCACGCTCCCTGAGTGGAGGAGGCATTGAGGAGCCCATGCAGAGGATGGGGGAGAGGAAGGAGGCCACCGGGCCCCACCCACATCGGCGCGCCACCCGTAGGGGC
Source organism: Miscanthus lutarioriparius (assembly GCA_904845875.1). Classification (NCBI taxonomy): domain Eukaryota; kingdom Viridiplantae; phylum Streptophyta; class Magnoliopsida; order Poales; family Poaceae; genus Miscanthus; species Miscanthus lutarioriparius. The sequence continues at coordinate 46,350,333 of CAJGYO010000007.1, forward strand.
GCCGTCACCTCGGGAGGGAAGGGGAGAGAGGGAGAGGAAGGGGAGGGAGGGCAGAGCAGGAGGAGGATGGGCGCCGCTGCCACGGACTGCTCGCAGCAGCTGCCAACGTTTGGAAGGGAGACAGGCGTAGGGGGCGCGTGCGGCGATGGCGCGGAGCGAGGTTACGCGCGGTATCGCAAGGGGAGGTGCGGACCGACGAAGCGACGATTGTCGCATGAAACGGTGGTCTTACTTTCTTTCTTTTTAGTTGTAAGGAGATTTGCTAAAGTCATAAAAAATGCATAATAAACAAAAACAAAATAAAAATTCATCTTAGCTATATATATATAGTAAGGTGTGATCTTAAAAATGAAAAACAAAATAAAAGAGTGTGTCTAGTTTTTTGGAGTTAAATAAATGAGCTCTGAGTATAATCTCTTGCAATGAAAATGATGATCAGTTGCTCTATTGTAATTCCTTTCAATTATCTAGTTTTCAGCCTTGAATTCTTCCGAGTTTTGGATAAGACTGTTTTGATATAAGAATTTACTTTGAACTTGAAGCTCGTGGGTGGCATACGCTTGATCTAAGTCTTGGTAATTGACGAATATGATATGAGAAGGTCTGAGCTGCTGTTTATCTTGTTCCTAGTGATACTAAAGTTCTGAAGATTTATCTTTTGAAAAACATAAAAATCTTACATGATGAGCTCCTGTATGACAAAACTTGAATTCCTACCAAGGCCATATATGATATTTAGATTAGGAAAACTTCCACTCATATATGCTGCTTGTTTTGCATTGAGTTTAGTTAAGCTTTGTTGATGCCTTATGAGAGGTTTGTCATGCTCTTAAAATCAAGATCACGTACACACCACCCAAATATGCACTACTCCTACACTGGAGGTAGGCGCAACAACATGCCATCCATCTAGATTCACCCAAAAATGTTTTACTCCTATACTGGGAGAAAACACCAAAAATATGCCCTATAGGATATCCACCAAATAAATGCTCCAAATTCTTATTGCTATCTCTCAAAAGTTTCGTTGCAGTCAAAAGAGACATGGGGCTATGCAAAAGTTATTCATAAAAAAAAGAAAGAAAAAAATGGACAAGTGTCCGAGATATTGAAAACAATGGGTACTCCGATGCCCTCCTAAAAAAAGAAAGAGATGAATAAGATGGCCCATGTTTTCTTGCAAAATTATTTCTAAGTTTCAAAAGAGAGATATGTTTTCAAGGAGCAAAGTAGAATTAGGTTAGCCACCATATATATCCACCATATACATCCACACACATGCACATCTTGATTTGATTGTATGACTTAACTCTCTTTGGATCCAAGGTTTGACTTTATAATATATGTATTGCAAGTATGCTCTCTATGCTTTCTCCCTACCTGTGAACTCCACATAAGACTTAATTGTAGGAAGAGAAAGGCATAACATTATTATTGCCTTGATAAGGATCCACAAATACCACAAATATTGAGAGACTTGAGAGTGTCATACAAGGGAAGCTTTGAGTTTTATTTTGAAAATCTATAAAAACTCCGGAATAATGGTTGAGCGAAGAACTTGAGACATAGTGCTTGACTTGATTGTTCTGTCTTTCAATTGCTCAAAACCTAAGTGAAGGCTAAGAAGCCCCATGGTTGAAGGTAATATGGGTAAGTTTGAAAGTCAGATCGGTTTATTCTAATCCGGAGGAGAATTCTTCTTTGAATGCATATGTACTTTTGAGGAGTTGCTTCAATGTTTTCAAAATCCTTAAACTTCAGATTTAGTTACTAAGTTTAGTTCTGCTAAGGGACTAGCAAAAGGTAAGCTTGGGGGAGTTGTTGACGGTAGTTAACAACCAATTTAAACCATCAATTAAACATGCATAAGGGCATAAATATAATCACCAATGAATGTTTATGAGTTTAAACTAATAAATTCCACAAGTTTTGGTGAATCTGTGTTTCTAGCAGGGTTTAATCAGAAAACCACCAAGGAGGACCTAATCGTCAAAGGAAAATATGGAGTTTCACCACGGTACCTACGTGGGAAGACTCTAGAAGGGTCCAGAAGCCACGTCATCAAAATGGAGGGCCATCCCCTGACAGATAGGGCCACCCAGCATATTGGTGGGGCCGCCTGGCCCCTGTGGGCCCCACCTATTAGCCTCGTCGCTATGTCGGTTTTCCACCACCTTTGAGGATGCATATAGGCCGTTTCTTAAGTCGGTTTGATCAAAGGGCTCACGTTGGACCCTCAGGGCTATATAATCCAGCCCTTGCCTCTTTCCCCATGCATAACCTAAGTCATCAAGTCATTTCAGAATATAGAAACCCGAATCTCCTCAGAGCTGCTCCTCCATAGCATAGCTAGTTAGGATAGGTCTAGAGGGAGGCAAGCAGGACTTCGCTTGGATTCCTGATCTTGTCAAGAGCGTGGTTCGGTATAAACTTTGTACCCCTCTCTATCTTGTTTCTCCATTATTTTTATATACTAGTTACAATTGTTATGAAAATCTTAGTGTTCATCATATTCATGTTCTTCGTTATGATGTTCAACGTCTATGTTGATTATATACTTAGTATAGCTAGTTTATCATTATGTTTATGCACAAGTTTGTATAGCGCTTACTCTAAAGTAAACGGGGTGGGTGGTCGACATTGTGTAAGCATGGTGCTTATATGTTGTTTACCTACGGATACACCCTATATTCTGGGTCATGTGGTAGATCGCGGATGTGATACTCCCGTTGAGTCCTTTGTATTCCACTCCCCGAATATAGGTGCACGTAGGGTCCGATTACGAAGATAGAACGAGCTCTGTCCTCAATCTTCTTTAGTAATATCCCTTATATGTAGATATGATGATGATTATAGCCATGATTACTAGGTGCAACTGCACTAATCAAATGTATGCTTTAACTTGTAATTAAAAATGACTTAGGAATTATTCCTCTAATATTCCACCTGACAATGCTAACGCTGTAGAAAGGAGTGCTCTAAGTGATTTATTGTTATTATTACTTATCATTTATACATATCTTATCCTATGACTTATCCTTATTGTGAGTAGAGTAATGGCTATGGTTTATTTCTCCTTCAATAGTATAAGTTATCAATACATGTCCATGCTAGACCTTCCTAGTGGTAAAAGTATAAATAACGATACCTGAAATACAATCGGATAAAATGCTACAATGGTATATTATCTATGCGCTTGTGGATACTTTTTATTCATAGATTTATATATATTCTCTCTAGTCACATAATTATAAAGAATTGCTTAGTGTTATTCTAGTAGTAATACTATGTAGTGCCAACACATATCTCTGGCATCATCACTAGGGATGACAACCTAGTAAAGTTAAAGGATATAGGTTTATAATAGGTGGCTAAGTACTTAAACAAGTGACACGTTAATAAACACCAACACTTATATAGCTCAGGAGGTAAGGTTACAGGTCGGTTGAATCTATCATGATCAGTTTACAATAATAGGAATTATAAAAATTGCGGAATCTAGTATATCCGAACAGATTGTCCTTGATCACCAAGGATGTTTACGTAGCCTTGCGAGGCACGTCAATCTGTGTCGTGCTCCGCCTGGCGTAGTATCAAGGGTTGGGCCTCCCATGGGGGCTTGGCCCATGTGCAGCCCTGTGGGTATCTAGATTATACCCCCATAAATGGTGGGGCCCAACGTCATTGGTGGCGGGGACAGGGAGCTACAGCTGTTGGAGATGGTTGCAGCGGTGGCGATGCTCGGGGTCGGTGGCGGCGAGGGCGGTGATGAGGTCCGTGGAGGCACCCTAGTGCCGGATCCAGCAAGGGTGGCTTTGGTGGCGGCCGCGATGTTGGCACCCGGCGTCGGCGGCCGTGCAAGCGTTGAGGGAGCCCGCAGAGGCGCCCCAGCGCCGGATCCGGTGGGGGTGGGCTTGGAGGAGGCAGCAGAGGCGGCCCCCGGTGTCGACGGTGGGGCGGGCGTTGAGGGAGCACATGGAGGTGCCCCGGCACCGGATCCAGTGGGGGTGTGCTCGGAGGCAACCATGGCGGTGACTCCCGGCGTCGGTGGTGGCGCGGGCGTTGAGGGAGCCTATGGCAGAACCTCCTAAATTATAGGGCCCACATGCACCTGTCACTGTCCGACGACCTTTGACAACTATGCATATGTTCCCGGTAACTTTCGAAGACTGTCGGGTGTCCTCGGAGAACCTCGAATCATCCACGATTTCCGAGCAGGATCACATTACAGAGTCATTGCAGTATTACAACATTTATTCAAATATCTACACCAGAGTAAATCAACGGAAGTCTTACAATAACATAGTTTACAAACCATTTGTTTCAAACCATACAACTAAGTTCGATAAATAAAACAAACCAAAGTAGTGGAGTGGCATTATAACATATTACAGAACACACAAATAAGCTGCCCTGCCCAAGAGCCACACATTTACTTATTGTCATCACAAGGAACAACAGTCATGGAGCACGATCCAAAACAGATCTACTCATGAGCCTCACCTGCAACAAGGGTCAACGAACCCTGAGTACAAAAGTACTCAACAAGACTTAATCGAAATAAGAATTAATAGAACACAGGAATGCAGGCTTAGGGATTCAAGGTATGGTTTTAGCAATAATCAAGGTTCTCTTGCGTAAAAGCTTTTTAACAAAATTCTTTATATCAACATTTAAAACTTCATAAGATCATATACAAAGCTGACACGATCCGTATTGAGATCATGAAACTTCATATCCAACATTTTCTCAAACCATTCTCAAATTCCAGTTATTAAACTACGATGATGATCAGAGAGTTGAGTCTCCATAACCGAGGAGCAACGACGATTCAAACCGATTAAACCCAGCTAGGGATTCTAGACCACACGACATATGCAGGTCCCCGACTTACATATATCAACCTACCCTCGGATCCTCTAAACAAGAATAGGTCCGCACCAACCAAGAATACAGTAACCCACCAAACCAGCCCATTGCCACGTGGGTACATGCTATTCCCGCCATCTCTCCACTCCTAGTGCGCGAGTAGCCATTATCGTAATAGAATAGCCAAGTTAAGGCTTACCGGAGTATGCGGTTAGTACTACAAATTCTCAACTCACACAGGTCAACAACGGTACGGGCCTTAATCGACACAGGTGGAAAGAATCCGCTCACAAGACCTTCGTGTCTTGTGGCTCACACACACCGAGTCCGCCCGGTCTAGGTTTATTACTCCACATGTCCATATCACATGATAACATAAGTAATCATAGTCCCATTTAAAACTTGCAGGTGACAGGTAATCACCCGACTTTCATCGTTCTAAGCATAGCTAAGCATAACTAGGCATATACGATTTTTAGACTGGTAACAAGGTGGATACAGAGAAACAAGGTTGGTAATGCATCAAATTAGGTTTCCACTTGACTTCTAATTACTTAATGCAATAGATAAAAGCAAAAACAGAAATAACTTTGTAAAACACAAGGTAGGTTTGTATGCATCCGGGGCTTGCCTTCGTTGACGGAAAAATCTGGGTCCGGAGTTGTTCCACCGATATCAACACCAACCTCCACAGACGGATCAACCTCTTCAACTACTTGATTAACTACCACGTGCTCACCTTCGTTCACTACACATAGCAACAATGCCATGTTTAACATGATGCGAGATACAAAATATGATGCTCGATGATAGATGCAAAAGTTAACAACTTGAATACAACTTTCCTTCGCGGTACAGTTACAAGTCAAACTAACTAAACCTTTTCGTAACACCTAATTCAATTGCCAAGGATCATTATCAACTAATGACCCAAGGACATCACTCAATCAAAAATTCAAACAAAACCTAAATCACTAAAGGTTACTATTTACTTTTATAAATTAATTAATTAATTAAGAATTATGAAATAAATCAACTTATTCCAATTGACCTCAAAATTTTTGTAAATGTTCATCACATGATAACTAAGTGGCAAAACAATTTTCATAATTTTTGGATATATAAATAAGCCTAGAAAAATCATAGAAACTCATTTATTAATTAATTAAGCAATTTTTATCACATTCAAAAAGTATTGAAAAACAATATTTCATATTTTTCTTAAATAATATACATCACAGAGAAGTCACACAAAAATTTTTATAATTTTTGAAGCTCTAAATAAATCTACACAAAAATAACAAATTACAACACTATTCAATCATTTCTGAAAAAGGAAAAATTCATTTTCAAATCACCCGCTCACACAAACAACTTGGGAAGAACCAGAAAATCACACAAACAACTCAGAAGAACCAGGAACTCACACAAACAACTTGGAAGAACCAGGAACTCACACAAACAACTCAGAAGAACCAGAAACTCACACAAACAACTCGGAAGAACCAGGAAATCACACAAACAACTCGAAAGAACCAGGAGCTCACCCCGAATGCGTTGGAGTCAAAGGCTAAGCCAAAGGAGCAACAGCAAGGAGGTTCGACGAGCTGAGCAAACACGGCGGAGCAAAACGTCGTCGGTGGCGGAGTTTCGGCGACTACGGTGGTCAAAACGAGCAATCAACAAGATGTTAAGAACCACGGCATCGAGACGAAGCTGAAGCAAAGCTTTTCAAGGTCAAAGGCAGACCGTAGCGCGCTGGCCATGGTGAGGCGAACGCGACGGCGACGCTGCCGGCCGCGAGGAAGAAGAGCGCGCACAGCAGTTTCCCGGCGAAGTCAAGCTACAAAAGCAGGTCGGTTGGATGCGCAAGGAGTAGGCGAAGCTATTGAGCGCTTTGCTGCGACGGTGGAGACACTACAGCGACGGTGCGAGCTCGCCGGAGATGAGCAAGGGCGACGGGAAAAGCAGAGCAACGAAAGGAAGGTTGGCGACAGCGTCTGAGCTTTATAGAGCGGCCAAGGAAGCCAGAGGAAGCCACGACGGAGCCTTTTCCCGCGCCAGCGCGACGCCAAAGACAGCCACGACATGCCTGGAACGCCGAAGAAGGTCGTCGGCCATGTAGCTTAGGCGGTGAACACTGTTCATAGGAATTACATAATTGCCATTCGTTTAAAATTCCAAATTACTCCAAATTTTTCTAAACAACTTTGAAAACTCCAAAAACAAACTTTGTACAACTCAACAAGCTCTACATTTTTGCTTTAAGGCTCAACCCCAAAATGTGCTTCGATTTTGAAATGGGTTTTCCAGGTCAAAACTTAAATGCTGGAAATTCGGGTTTTTGGAAATCCAATTAAACACAAATGTTTTGAAATTGATTCATCCATACAAGTCAACACATATAACATAAAAGTAAACTTGTTTTAGTGAATGCATAACAAAGTTTTCATAATTATTGATATTAACATTATTTCAGGTAATATATAAAACACTCCATAAATAACATTGGCATGCTATATTATAAACACGAAATGCATTCATGAGTTGATACATGATGATTATGCATAATGATGACATGATCACCTTTTAAGTACTTTATAACATCAGGGATGTTACAGAGCCCGCAGAGGCGCCCCAGCGCCGGATCCGGCGGGGGTGGGCTCGGTGGTGGCCGCGGCGGCGGCTCCCTGCGTCGGTGGTGGCATGGGCATGTCTGGGCTGAGGCACAGGTCGGCGTCGGCGTCGGGGGGGGGGGGGGCGTTGTCTGATTCTTCAGGGTCGGACTAGGGTTGGGGGCCTCTCCGTAGGAGAGTCCGTTACATGGACCAGTGATTTTGATGAATGTCTCACAATGAAAAAAGGTCATCAGGTATTAAAGAGGTTATCGCTATTGTTCAAGAGAACAGCTGAAAAAGCTAGTTGACATGACATTGAGTACTAGACTGATGGCTTCTGAGGTAATTAATATCTTTCTCCAAAGGAATATTTGTTCATAAACTTATTCAGATAAATGCACTTGTGATCCTAGTGGCTAGACGTTCCACCTGCCATATATGCAGAGATGCAATTAAGAAACCAGCATTGCAAGATCGTGTATTACAAAACGACTGAAACGATGTGAAAAAGGAGGCCTCGAATAGATGCTGCATTCTTGTTTTCAGCTTCATATATTACACAGCTAGCGATACGGCCGGTGAGAGCAACATCACATATACATACATACATACATATACATACATACATACATACATACATACATACATATGGACGTCTTGTCATTGAAAAGTGGGAATGTGGGATAATATAAAGAGAAATGGAAAAGCAAACGATGGCATACACGTAGTCCCCCATGGCCATCCAGAATGTGCAGCAAGTACTAGTAGGTTGTAGCTGCTAGCTCATGGGGTCACAGGCAAGCAGCTGATTAGCTACCTTTTTATTCGAACAAACATACATTAAGACTTAAGAGGAAAAAAAGCTTGCCCAGCTAATTGCAGATCAGGTTTGTAGGGTCGTTGGTTGGTTGGTCTTGTTTCGTACGTTCAGCTGTACGGTTAGCGCCGGCGGGCGGCGGTCTCGCGCTGCGCGTTGAAGTAGACGGCGGCGACGGGGAGGCCGAGGTCGTTCTCCTCAGCGAACTGGCGGGTGCTGAAGCGGTCCTTGGACGACGGCGGGTTCACAGCTTGCCGGCGCTTCTGCCGGAACAGCACAAAGATGAACCTGTGGATGCCAATGTTTGGCTTTGGGGTCTCGTAGCTCACCACCTCTCTCCCTGCATGTATATATGCATGGCAAGCATTAGATGAAGTAGGAAAGGAGTGGCGAGGGGAAGGAGAAGACAAAGAACCGGTGATTGATTTGTACACCATAACCCTTTTTACCCATTTTTCGCCCTTCTGAGGCTCTGTACTCTCCCCACCTCAAAACTAACAAGAACTAAAGCAACATGTACGAGAAAAAGACTTACCAAAAGAAGCATCAGTAGTCCCAGGAATATCAGTAACAATCCTGCCAGTGCCAGTGTGTGGTCCAACAAAAAAACACACCTGATTAGCTACATATATATTATTCTATATAAATGCCTTGAAGAAATAATATGAACATTTATAAGACCATGCATGCCACACCTAACCCGGCTTTGTAAAATATATGCATGCCCGAATCTCAGTGAGCGCTAGCTAATCATGGCCGAGAGTCAAGCTATACACTATAGTAGCTAGGTGACACCCTCTTATTTAGTCTTCTATGATTACTTATCTAGGAAGATACACTATCTTGCATTGATTAAATTACCAGTGAAGGTGCTCCCTCAGGTATGGATCACTAGGTCCTGGAACATCAGGGTCAGTCATCACCAATGTGAAGAAGGACCTGAGGTCGCCCCCTTGGACCTCAACACGCGGCTTGGCGGCGACTGCCGAAGGGAAGAACTCGTGTCCGTTGAAGACCTGCTTGTTGGAGTTGTAGGTGACCACCATCTTCACCGTGGGGTTGAAATGGTCCAGCACCTCACCTATCACTTTCCCCACAATGAGAGGCTCCAACACCCTTGACATGTCAACAGTACAGTTGAAGCAAATCTCAGCTGAACCTAATAACCTACGATGATCAGCAGTTGGTGTTTTGTGCTTCCTAAATGGTGAGGTGCAGGAGCTTCAGTTTCCTATGTGCGTGTGTGTTGCCAAGAGCCCAGGGCGTGGCCTCTATTTATAGACGTGAAGAGACGAGCCTTATCTATGTGTTTGGCCAGATATATATTCAGCTGAGTCTGATGGATCATCATCATATATTACACCTTTGAAACGGAAGTTCTTAAAAAGTTCAGGTTGGACGGTGGCTACTATCATATATTAACATGTTAGATTGTTATATAGTCCCAGTAATTTTCTTCCAGGTGTGATGTCGACTCTGCTGGATTATAGAATAGGGGCACTTGCATGCGGCACACAAGTTCCTTATTATCCAATATATTCCAATTTTTCCACATCTATCTTAAAGATATTTATTCTCTTCAGAAGATTTATGGGCGTTCAGGCTGAAATAACTAAGTGCCTAGAATCCACATTTGGCAAAATAGGAAAAGGATCTTTATTACATCCATATTATTATAGTTTCTCTGTTGAACACAAATCAACTGATCACGTCCTTTAGAGAACGAGCACTCTGAAATATATGAGGTCTGTGCCATATACATGCTATATATACTTCTCTAATGAGGTGTGAAACCAGTTTGGAGATTCAGCTATGTCTATAATGTGTGTACCTTGCACCAAACAACAAATCGCATCACACTTTATGTTTTTGGTACAAAAATGATAGTATGAATGAATTTTTATGTATTTAAACTTGCATTGTGGAGTTAATTGAAGATATGCTTAGTAGTGTAGCAAAGAATCTTCACTAAACGTGCATTTTATTTTATTTTCTTCAGAAAATTTTAGAGACTTAATATAATGTGTGGTAGTTAATGTAGGAATGGTGTCAAAGATGGCAGCTTGATTATGCTAGTTCTTTTGGTTATATTCTTTGCCCATCCTTTTATAAAAGAAGCATACAACGTTAATGTGAATTCTCTCCATTGATTATCCCTTTATTTACATGTATTTTATTTTGCGTTGAAACCCATATTTTATTTTTTGCTTTTTGCGCAGCTGGAGAGTGAGCTTGGGTATTCTCAAAGCTGCAGCACAACTGCACCCACGAGCATCTTTTTCTCTTGAGGTAAAAAAGCGAGGCACGCTGAATCACCAGTCTGCTGAGCTATATGGGCTGCAAAAGAACATGCCCTAAACAGCATTGCACTTGCGCGAACTTGCCACTCCTGGTGATTATTCCTGTCAGGCAGGTGCAAGAGGAGGGCATAAACTAAGTTCTCAAGTGGGCTAGGCCTCTCTCCACTACTCCACAAAGTGGCCCTGCATCGAAGTGCTCTGCTCGTAACACTTCTTTTGAGGGAAAAGGAGATCCTCAATTATAAGCTCTTCATTAGGCAAAGGTTACTGCTCTTGTTTCCATAAATAGTAGAACCATCTCCAAGTACATGCATGCCCTATATAATTTGCATACTCTAATCTCTGTATCAATATACTAGCATTGCATGCTAACTTGATATTAGTATATTAAGGGTGAAGTTGACTGTGCTGGTTCATTTGCTTGTCTTGTCATCACAAAGTCACAAGGAAATTAAGTGGCAACGTAGGGGCCAAACCATTGCCAAACAAACTGAAATAAACATTTTAACTCCCAACGGAATCTGCTCTAGACAAATTGACATTATCTCATCCGTCTTTCTAGAAAACACCTACAAAAGCAGACCACCCACCATAAAGATATACTAGTAGTTTATAATATTATTCCTCTTATCTGGAAGAGGTTATATATAGGCTTTGAGATGGCAAGCATCTTTTTTCAAATCACAGTACAAACATAGTCGCTCGTATACATGTAAAAACACTCGTCCCTACAAACGCACGTTCACACTCTACACCTATGACCACTTCCGAAGGCTCAAGATTGAAGAAGTCACCATAGACACTTAGCTATCGACGGGCACATTACCTACTAGTAAAAGAATAACGCTGTTAAATCCTATAATAATCTAGAAAAATACGAGCACGTGTATGAAATCGAGGGCACCTGAGTGGATAGGTTCCACCATAAGAAACCTAATTAACTGAGTTACTTTTAGTTTACATCATGCCCATTCTTTCGTTAGTCACAAGTGAACTTCTCTGTCACTGCATTGAAAAGAGCAAAATTTCACTGTGAGTAGTGACACCCAAGGAAGTAGAAAGGTCTGGTAGTGTAGGATGACCATGGCCGTGGTTGTGTGACTTTGCTCGTGGCATAAATGGATTTGGTTGAGCAAAGTTGGTGAAATTTTTGTATATTGGCATAAATAGATCTCACGGTAAACTTTTTTTTTCCATGAATAGACCCGATGCACAACGCCTTAGGACAGTGCGTAGACGTACATGGCTTGACATCATGTCAGTGCACGCCGAACCCCTGCCACGTCAGCTATGACGCCGGGCATAGGAGCCAGCATGGCACTGGGGCTCACAAAGCTTGGCGTCACATTAGTTAACGCCGAGCCACATTCCTCGGCGTGGCCTGGCTCAATGCCGAGGTCTGGGCACTTAAAGCCACATTGGCCCTCTGCTTCCTCTTTCCCTCCATTCTTCCACACCCACGCTGGCTCTCTGTCCTCACTCCCCATGAACCGTAACCTCTACATCTGGCCCTAGGAAAGCTGTTCTCGCGTGACATCATTTCCCCGAGGTACTACTCCTCCTTGCTCTTTTTCATTCTATCTGGTTGGATTTAGTTGCATTGGTCGATCGTTTTTGGTAAGGACCCTAGGCCAGGGTGGTTTGGTTGGCTTTGTGATTAATCTGTGAAATGTATGTGTTCAATTGTTTATTTATTCAACTATGATATACTTCATAGGTTTTGTTTCGTGATTTATGGCTACAATCCTAAACTAGTTGTGCATTGGTGGTTTAGGTCTAGGTCTGTAATGTTGGGAGAACTAATGTTGTAGCCAATTGAACTATGCGAAGTATTAGCCAATCGGGGTTATATGTTGTTGCTTACAATATTGTGAAGTATTAGGTAGAACGGATAGTGAGTAATTAGTTGTATGAAACTAACGAAAATTTTGGTTAGTGGATGGACGTATATTTTTGTTGACACCAAAATTTGGTAAAAAGAGATCGTCTGGTTGATCCGTTACAGAACGCAGTTTTGACAAGCGCAGAGGATCAATCCGAAAATCAGATGCGATTGCCAATGCTCAGGAAGGAAATAATGGGTGGATGTCGTCACGTATGCACAAGGTATGGTTCAATAATTAATGTATATTTGCATGCATGCAAGGCACGACGTCCCTAAGCAAGTTGATTTGGACTTTCCGAAGTACATGTTGTGCTTACTAGAGAAGCTAGAAGGAAAGAAACATGCATGCACACGGAACACCATACTTACATGTTCAGCTATCTGCACGTATGACCAATTAACATAATTGGCCACGTCTATTCTACGTAGTTCGGTTGATATATGGATATATGCTACTGGTGCTCGTATACAAAAGGAAGCCAGCCGGAATATGTATTATTTAATTGTTAATCAAGCTGATCAAATCATGTGCATGATATGCATTGCAAGGGAAAGCGTCTTCAAGCACATGGTTATCATCGGCTAGCATACCGCTGTACGTATGCACGAAGGAGCTAAGAATTAAGGAGTTGAGTCCAACTGCTACACGAGCTAAGCACCAAATCGGTCTCCGTTGCTGATTAGGAAATATTGTTTAAGGAAATATTGTTTAATGTATATCTGATCAGAGAGGCATGAAGTCTAAGTGCTCGTACATGTAGAGAAAAGGAAGAAAGACAGGATTGAGATCGAGTTTGGTTTAGCCCTCAAAGAATTCCGTCCAGAAGAGTCTCCGGCCGTTGGGGATGTGCGCGTGGAGTTTGTTTGGTACTTGCATGCAAACGGCTTCGCTAATCTCGTCCAGGAAAGGCAAATCGTATGTATTTAATATATATGGCCAATACCAGCTCGACCATACAAAGTGTACGTGAACAAGGCAATATCAAGGCGCAACCATGTATGACGTACTTGGCTAGGCGTACATTTATAGAAAATTGATATGGTTAGTTTAGCTCACAAGATCCCATTAGATTTTGGACTCTTGTACTCAGGAAGGTCCATCCACCCTATAAATATAAGGGGTGATGGCCAATTATAAGACATCTCTCATCGATCAATCAAACCAGTATCTTTACTTTTCGGCTTATGTCACCATTTAGGAGTAGGAGTAATGTAGCTTTTCAGCGAGTTCTTCAACAAACAGGGCTGCATCGGTCTGACCGACCTCCAGTTTATTTTTGAGTACCGTCACGGCTTATACTTTTATTTGTAAGGCTGCATCGGTCCGGCTGACCTTTTATGAGCTTTAGTATATGTTAGTTATCAATCTATATTATTATTTGTAAGGTTGCAACGATCTGGTCGATCTCTTACATGTAGTGATCTAGATTAGTTATCGATATTGTGTTAAATAATTTACTATTCAGCATAATATTACTAATTGCTTGATCTAGATTAAAGATTCCTTGGTCTTCATCTTTCGATCTATCGTCTGTCGATTGTCTTTACGCCAAAATTCAACTGTTGACGTTAGATCCCGTTTATCGACCGTTTTTATCTTGATCTTGATCGATCATAGCGGGTGTTTGAAGTCCTGTTTCCATTAAGAAATAGGTTTGTTAGTCGTCAATCTCCGGTTTGCTGTCTTTGTTGTCAACCTGTTGGTAGCGCACTAGATTGGGTATTGTTGGTTAATGGATCTACATGTTAATGGAGATATGACGTCATCCATCCGCTATGTTTGTGTCGGCTATTTAGCCGATAGCTTGAGCTTTCACGCGTATGGCACGCGTCCACGATTCTGTCAAAACATAAGTAGATTTATAAATCGCCAGGCTTGCAATTTGCCGTTCTACTATCAATGCTGCATCGATTCGGTCAACCTATTGATAGTGACGTAAATTGAGTTTGGTCGGTTTGTAGATTTACTTATGCTTCGGTGGTAGAACATTCGCATGCTATACGATTAAAACTATTTAGATCGGCCTCTCGGCCAGTTGCTTATGCTTTCATGCCCATAACGCGTGCTCATAATCTTGTCAAAATATGGATAGATCTATGTGTTTTAAGAGTTTAATTTGTTATCATTATTATAGTTATCTTCGATCCACTCGACCCCCTCTGTTAATGATGATATGTTAGATTTGATGAGCTTGTAGATCCATTTATACTAGATAAGTGATTGACCACGTGATATGCATCTGTTTACCTTTGGAATAGGCTATTTTTGCCGATGGCCCGTGCATTGCAAGTGTATTGGTTTTTATTATTGTACTTGTTCTTGTCTTGATCTTTAAGCCAATACAGGGTATAGTCAATGCAAATGCTTTCACTCATATCAGCTCTCTACCATGTTCTTGCATGTTTCATGATTGTCGGCTATTAGATTTACGTAATTAATATTTGATAATAGCCAATAGCATCTGCTTTTGATTATTTCTTATCATGAACATGCTGTATATCGACTCTCTAGTCAATAGCCTTATTCATCAGCCCCTGGCCACACATTGGAACTGTCGGGTGCAACACCGACATGTTCCACATTAAACTATTGATCAATCGTTCCTTCTTGTCAATTACAGGGTCAAATTGACTGGCACGCCTCAGGTCACGACCATCCGATCCTGTATTTTCGAAGCCCTGGGAGAGCTCGGGATCTGCTCCACACGGTTTCTCCCCGCTTGCTGTGTGTTGGCGGTGAGGCTCGGCTCGTCATTTTTCGGTGTCAACAATTTTCTTACTATAGTTAATGATATGAGCTTGGTATGTGACTACATTTGTTGTGTGATGGCTATAGATGGATAAATTAGTGAGGTTATGAAGGGATCCGGCAAGGGATAGGGGGGTGAATATATAGGCCTATTTTCTAAAATTTACAAACTCAATCAAAACTGTTAGCAGATTGAGCCTCCACACAAAGAGCAAAAATCTAAACACAACGGAATTGAGTAAATGAACTTGGAATATATTGTTATACCAGCCTTCCTAGAGAGTGTGTGGACCTTCTCAAAATGGTGGTTGCGCCTATAACTTGTGGAGAAAGTAGATCAGATGGAAACTCTAGAAATGAATTCAAACACAAGCGATAGCAAAACAAGCACAACACACACAAGAAACAAGGATTTATCCTATGGTTTAGCTTTACCAAGGCTTGCCTAAGTCCACATTATTGAGAGAGCCACAAAGGCATAAAGTCTCTTCCAACTCCTACCTCTTCTCAAACACACCACCAAAGTAGTGACCTTGAGGGTTCCACTAAGTCAATGCGGGTAATACAAACTTTCTGGAGCACCTCATAAAGCTTGGAGTGCTACATGGGCAACCTCTAGCCAGCTAGCAGCCTTGCTCCAAGAATAACAAACACCGCGAACGGCTACGGTTTCACCAAGTGCTCAAATCGAGTGGAGCTTGATCTTCTTTAGCCTTTCCTCTCTCTCTTGGAGCCAATCACCTCAAAGAATCACCAAGATTTGCACAAATGTGGTTGGGAGCATCAATGGAGGGAGAGAACGTTGGCTGGTCGGAATGGAGTGAATGAGGTTGAAGATGACCATTGGGGAGAGAGAAGGAGGAATAAATACTTTCCTCAGCTCCCATTAGATGGTCGACTGGTAGAGCGCGGAGGCTCGGCCCATCACACACGGAGGCTCCACCTCCAAGCGCAAAAGTTTCACATAGGCCAGAACAGATAAGAATGAAAAGCTCCTGGCATTTTTGTAGGCTAGGTATTTTGATGTATTGATGTGCAAGTTATGAGCACTTGGATCATCCAAGCATACCTTTAGTATCCCCTTAATAGTTCGACTTGTTCTGTACTCAAATTCAAAAGATAAAATCAATATAAACTAGCTCCTTTTTTTGAGCTTCCAATCCATCCTTTTGAGTTGGGGGTCTCCATTAGTATCTCATGCACCCACAATGAATAATACACTGTCAACACTTAACAAAAGCAATTAGATATTTAATTATGTGGTCAACATCACCAAAACCCACTTAGGGCTAATAAAAGGATTTATTAGTACTACCAAATATTATGTCACAACATATATTTGGCACAAAAATATGTTATTATTGATTTTGCAAGTGAAGAGAGTAGCATTGACTCATGCGTAGATTGATCCACCCAGCTAGCTTGTCACAGTCACACATAGGCATGAGTAGTTCAAGAGGAACCGATGCATCCTTGCAAGACATGTCATCATAAAGCTCTTTGGGACGACCCCTCTTTTCCCACTTGTTACTATGGATCGACAGTCCATCTTCACAAATAGAAAACTAATATTGACAACTACAAATAAATATAATTATTTTCATGATGCTTGACATCTAACCTAACCCTAGAGAGTAAACCAACGAATAAAACATGAAAAGAGGATATACAGTGGAGGGAAAAAGCGCAAACCTACAACTAATTAAACAATGAAATGCCCATTCAATCAACGCTGCAAACATAAGCTTCAAATTAACCCTACAGCACCAACAAAAACAACAAATGCTCCACTTCAAATGCATCGGTAGTCAAAGCTAGGAAGGTGGTATTTATCGTAGGGAATCGATGCCAACCCGAGATGGGTCTAATACAACAAATTTGGGAGAGATGGGTCTAATACAACAAATTTGGGAGCTAAAGATTCGCAAAGGGAGAAGGAGAGAGAGAAGAGGAGGCGAGTTGTAAACAAGTGAATGATCGAAGAGAGGAGGAAGAAGGGGGGCGGTGCACAGCCTTAAGTGCGCAGACCTCGGTGTTGAGTCGGGCCACGCCAAGGTCTATGGCTCGGCGTAAACTGAAGCCACACCGAGGTATGTGGGGCCCACCGTCATGCTGGATCCTGTGTGGCAAACGTGCCCAGAGGCTTAGCTGATGTGGCAAGGTTCGGCTTTGACTGATATGACACCGATCCTCATACATCGGCGCACCGTCCTATGACGCCAAGCTTCGGGTCTATTCCTAGAAGAGATTTTGCTGTGGGTCTATTTTTTAAAATAAAAATATGAAAAAAGAACCAAAATGCCAAATTTTCACAGCAAAGTAGTGCATTTCAGAGAGGCTGCGATATAGGGAAAGACACCTAGGCTTGTATAGAGGCCTGCTCGTCCTAGGTACAAACCAAGCCAAATGGCAGTGATTTGTTTGACGTGCTAGGTAACATATGTGACACCTTTTAGGAGTTCTTTTTAGGTCCTTGCGAGATAAGGATGAAAACGGTCGAACTCGGTCGAAAAACTCCTGAACCGTTTTCTACTTTTACATTTAAAATACGAAAGCGAAAGTAAAAGCGGACAAGCCGGACACGAAAACGAACACGAACTTACGGAATATCTAGAATTTCGGAAACGAACCGATTCGAGCGAAATTATGTCGAACACGGTCGGTATGCGAAAATTCAATACGAAATACCGACCCACAGTGCATAGCATTAAACAAGTGCACGACCAAATACATAACAAGTTCATAACTAACAAGTGCATGATCTAATTCAAGTGCATAGCATTAAACAAGTGCACGACCAAATACATAATAAGAGAGATGAGGCTGGGTGCCGTCTATAAGAGAGGGCAGCTAGCCACCAGTAGAAAGAACGTAGCTGCGTGGTGAGCAGCCTGTAATTGGGCTGTATGACCTGTGCAGTTGGCCAAATTCGGTTTAAACCGAATTTTGAATTCGGAATATTTCAAATTAAAAGTAGAAAAGTAGAAAACGGTCGGAAAATATGTAAACCGTTTTCTACTTTTACATTTGAAATACGAAACATCTCAAATGCGAAAGCGAAAACGGTAAAGTCGGACAAGAAAATGCGGATTCGATCGGATTAAATATAGAAAACGATGCGGTTCGGTTCGGGATATTTCCGTTCCGTTTTCATCCTTATTGCGAGATACCACCAAATTATAGTTAAGTAGGTATAAAAAATGATAAATTAGAAATTTGGACATCGTAACTAAAAAACCAGCTGAGTTTGGGAAAGGAAATCGATGATTTTCGAGGATACATAGCTCTGTCCATTTCGTCCCCAAATAAAATAGTGTCCGATATTCCAGAGGACTTTGTTTCTCAAGTAGAACCATAGACAGAATTCAATCTCTACAAGTTGGTATATTGTGGCTATCATCAACAAACCTCAGATTTAAAACAATGCATAAGCTACAAAATGAGCCTAGGTTGTGTTTAGTTTGGGGATGGTCTCGCCGCAGTTTTTTTGGAACGGGACATTTCCATCTTGTTTGGCTGAGGGAAATTGAGTCATCCCTATTTGTGTTTGATAAAAGAGATCGAGAGGCAGGGGATGGATTGCTATTTAATTTCTGTTATTAACCGTTATTATGGGCCCACACATCATCCGTTTTTTCACCATCTTCTCTCCTCCGGCTGCCCTTAACCACCATAGCTGTCATGGACGATGTTGCCTCAGCTCGATTGAACCTGCCGCCCCCGCTGGTCCAACCCGGAGCTCGCTCGCTCGATTCGCCGCCTGTCATTAGAGCTCTCCTGGTCGGCCGTGTCGGAGCTCGCCCACCGGCTGCCCCATGCCAGAGCTCTCCCATCCACGCCATGTTGCTGAAGTGCACGGCTTGCCTAGGGACGTGGCATCCCCTTCTCGTGCTCCCTCCATGCGACCCCGATGGCAGCGACCCTCCTGAGGCGTCCCCCCACTATGGTGACCTCTTCCCAACAGCCTCTCCCGAGCGCCCCCTCCCCAACGTCCGCCCCGACCCTGTTGCCATGGCCGCCCCTTCCCACTACCGATGTCTAGAAGATGAGAAGCGATGACGGAAGAGAAAGACATCACGAAGGGACAAGTGTGAACTTGTTTTTTTTTGGAAGGGGGGAGGGGATGGGTGTCCCGAATCTAGAGGAATATTTTTCTCCGCGGATGATTTCATCCCTTACGTCTCAACCAAACACCACTGAAAGTGAGATCACCCTCTCCTGCTCAATCTCATCCCATGAACCAAACACCACCTTAGAGAAGTGTTCATTTGCTGAGATATTGGATGCATACCTTCACGTAAAAGAAGGGATAATCTTTATTGCCTGACTTCTTAATGGTAGCCATATGCCAACATGAACTCCTTTTTATAAGTTTTGTACAATACATTAGTTGTGTAGTTGGTGTTTGGCTAGTCTGTTGCTCACTCTGAGGTTAAATAAGATTCACAATGACAACATTAACACTCTTACACTTGCGATAACTCTTGGACCGTAATTTTGTTTTCGGATTCAGGGTTGGGGCAGCATTAGGCTACACAGACAGCTCATAATTGAAAAAGAAATCAAGATGTTCACTAGTGAGAAAGAGTGCAATCAACCAGTGCTACAAATGGAAATTTCGTTCCTACAATGGGTCGCAGATTCAATCGGAACTGCTTTGCGGACACCGAAGCAGCAGGATGTTGAAATAATGTACAGGCAAAGCGTCAAACTGGAAGATGTGAAATGCAGAACGCTTTATCATTTCTGTCACATGCTAGCTGTAGGGAATGTTCTCTGTTCCCAAATAGAAATAAGGCAAAACTATTGCAGGGGAAGCAACAGAGCATTCTTTAAAGTTTAAAGCGAAAAGCCACATCATCAAAACGGTGTGAGGCGATGTATCCATGGCGCGTACATCATCAATGTGCAAATATGACGGGTTTGCAGAATGTGCTCTGTTCAAAGCTGGGAAAAGATGGTGCGAGGATCCTTTTGCAAATATGTCTTTACTGGCAGAAGCTTTTGCTGTGGTATTCCGTCAATCATGTCAGGTTGTATAATGCACTTTGTTCAGAATTGGAAAAAAGGCGAAGAGCTCATTTGGGGCGCCTGCCGTGGCCGTTTCTTTGTAGTAGCACAAAGTGAATGCATCGAATCATAAGCAAGTGCACGCATGCCATTAGGTTATATAAAACAACTACCCAAAAATAATGATGGATCCAACCAGTCATAAGCCTAGGAGTATTTGTTTTCCCTGATCCTGCCTTCTGTCTTTCAATGCAGGTATTACTCCCTTCGTCTTTTTACACATCGTATTAGGTTTGTCCTAAGTTAAACATTCCTAGTTTTGACCATTAATTTCAAAAAAATCATGTAATTTCACAACATATAAACTATATAATATAAAAATCAATGGTTAAAGTTAAGAATATTTAACTTAGGACAAACCTAATATTATATGTAAAAGCAGAAACAATAGTTTTTTCTGTGCAATGATGAGTTCTTTTTTTTATCCGAACTGCTAAGCGCCTTTTCTTTAAAAGGAAATAAAAGTTTTAGACGGCAGCGGTAAGCCTAGGCTTACCCAATATGAAGTCCCCCACCAGCCTAGAGGGTAATTTCTATTTGGCAGGGTTTCTTGACGCGTTTGATCTATGACTTTTCTGGCTCTTGGGTGAAGCCCTACTAAACAGTAGCTCAAGAAATAGCTCTGCAACATAAGGTCGGTCTAGAGAGAAGAAGCTATCTTTTTACTACTTGCTTAAGCTTGTGTGTCGTAACGGAAAAAAATACACTGACAATTGTATTTTGCACATGTGTTGTACATGTAGCATAACTGAAAAACGATGTTTTGAATATGATCTTCGCAATATTCTGCTTACAATCGACCGTCACAATTACATGA
Source organism: Miscanthus lutarioriparius (assembly GCA_904845875.1). Taxonomy (NCBI): domain Eukaryota; kingdom Viridiplantae; phylum Streptophyta; class Magnoliopsida; order Poales; family Poaceae; genus Miscanthus; species Miscanthus lutarioriparius. The sequence goes on from CAJGYO010000007.1 coordinate 46,371,458, forward strand.
GTGTTAATGAAGTCATCACCATTAGCGCAAAAAGCACATAATTCACTTTTAAGGTGAAATTGAAGCAACCAAGTTCTTACTATAGTAACCACACAGGCCATGGGTTAGGAATTGTCGGTGTTTTGTAAACCGGACTAGTAAATTTATACGATTACCGCGCTGCTCTAGGAAGATGATGGTAGCATCCAAAAGACATGAGAATTTATACTGGTTTAGGCTGGAAACCTATGTCTAGTCTCAGAGATGATCGAGTGCGTGTTACTCGCTTGAATGCTCTGAAACTCTTACAGTGGAGGTGCAAGAATGCTGAAAGAGGTAGGAGAGCTAGAGCTAGGAGATGAACAGCCTGAAGAAAAGCTTCAGGAGTCCGGAGCTTGTGAAGAATAAATGAGAATGTGGGTGCCCTGGTTGCCCTTATATAGAGTTCCAGACCAGGGCATATACAAAGAAGAAGGTTCTCCCGACCGAAGGGCCGTGAGCCTAATGGAGGGACCTAGCTAACTTGGCTTGTAAGCTACGCCGTCTTGTGGTGCACGTCCTAGCGTGGTTGTCGTCATGGTCTTATGCCCACGTCGCGGTAAGGTGTGGCGTGGTGCCACTGTGCTGGCTGTGGCAGCACTCTTGGCACGGTGGTGGTTCGCCATCCATCCTGTGTGACGTGGTCTCCGCCGTGACATTCGTCATTGCCTCCTAATCTCCTGGGGGCTTTGTACAGGAGTTGGTAGCCACCCCCAGGTCGTCGATCGTCGGGTTTGCTTGTGGAATTGGTGGCCACGATCCCGAGCTCTGGGGTCGTGGCTCCCGCCGGTTTGGGTGGCCTCTAAGTCTAAGGCCCCCGTCATGGATCTTATCCCGTAGTGGGTGGGATCGTACGCGTATCTTGTTGAACCATATTTGGACGGTGGGTCATCGTACTGGCAGTCACTGCTGCGCGGTGTCGTCTTGTCTGCGCTGCTAGCGCAGGGACGGCGTCTGACCGGACCGAGGTGACCGTTGTCCCCTCGGTCCTTGCGGGGTCAGTGCGGCATGCTCACTCCTGTCTGAGCGGGCACGCTTTGTCAGGCTCGACCCCTCCCAGCTCTTCCCAGGGGTCGGAGCGGCAGAGAGGTCATGAGTCTCTTGCGCGTCGTGCGGCTAAGTCTAATGAAGGGGTCATGGCTGACCCTGGCCTTAGCGTTTGGCCTGATTTACTTGGATTAGCTGGGCCTTGGTTGTTCGGGCTCTTGCTGGCTGATGTATCGATGGCCGCTCGGCCTGTTGACTAATCGTTGCCTTGAGACGCCTGGGGTCATAACACCGACAAGTATATTTAGAATAGTCAAGTTCATTCTAAAAAACAGGCATAATAAATTATAGAATAAGGGCATGTTTGATAGACCAGGACTAACAACAAGCCCTATTAGCTCATGTATGTATGTGGACTAATGGACAAATAATTAATATATGACTAGTGGACTAATAATTAGTCTGACTATTTGGATCTTTAGAGGCTAAAAATTAGTTAACCTAATTGTTAGTTTTAAGGATCAAACAGGGCCTAGAGCTTTTTTTGCATGACATTAGATATTCAGCCGTAGATATAGCAATTAATAAAACTGCATGATATGGAGAAACTACTTGATCACTACCCATTAGGTTATATAAAACAACTGAATCTCATGGGATAATTAATGCACCTGGTAAGAGTTAAGATAGCTCTTGACTAGTGGTTACTGGAAGCAGAAGAAAATGAAGCACGCAGACTCACCAAACAGAATCCAAACAGTAGAGAGATTAGGTTGTGTATCACAAGTTAGAACAAGTGTTTTTACACTCCATCCACCCTCTCAAGGCATTCATGATATCTAAGGTTAGGATAGACACTATAGTGCATCCTTATGACAATTAGGCCTTGGAGCTTAAGAACTTTGAGTGATTAGGTTGTGTTGCCATTTGTATCTTGGTGATCCGAAGCGCTTGAGGACTTCGTGGCCTTCTAGTGAAGGTGTGGTGGGCTTCGAGGCGGTGACCCTTTATTCTTCACATAGAGCAGTGTCATCGGTGTGTGGGAGATGAGGAGACACCCTTCCTATTGTGCAGAAGCTCCATAGTGGACACAATGCCAAGGTGACCGGAAGAGCTCGGCGGCAGTGGTGAGACTGTGACACATGGCACTAGCCTTTGGTTGGTTGAAACCTTGTGTTTCATATCGAACAACGTGATCACAAGAGACTCGGTGATCGGGAAAATACCTTGGTGGAGCTCGAACATGGACCACTAGCATAAAAACAATTTTAGGAGGCAGCCTCTCTAATTAACAGAGGCGGGCACATCTAGAGTCTGCCTCCGTAAATGGCCAGGTGGCCTCCAGCCAAATGTCCGCCTCTGAAAATCATTTAACAGAAGTGGTCATCTTAGGACGCCTGTATGCGTATATAAATCAATTTTGAGAGATAGATATCTTAACATGCCCATCTCTGAAAGTTGCTATCAACATAGACAACCATTCTAAACGTATGTCTCCAAAAATTGACTCATAGAGGCAGGTGTCTCTAAAAATAGTTTCATCCAAAAATAATTCATAACTTTTTCACATAAATTTGGATAGAGACAAACTTTGTATCAAAATTGTAGCTCTCAATGTGATATGCAACTTTGTAGTTGAGAATTTTTTTTATTTAAAACAATTTATAGTCTCAAAATATTGTTTTAAAGTTTACAAATTTTGAAAATTTAAAAATTTCAAACAACTTCGGACGTTGGCATGGTCTATACCAAAGTTGTAGTTCTCAACACAATCTACAACTATGTAGTTAAAAAGTTTTTATTTAAAGTCATTTAGAGTCCAAAATATGTGTTTTAAGTTTATAGATTTTGAAATTCAAAATTTAGAATTTCTAAACCACCTTGAATGTTCAAATAGTTAATACCAAAATTGTGGTTGCCGGCTTGATCTACATGTTAGTTGTTGATAAGTTTTCGATTTGGGGTTTTTTGTCTCACATATTTGTTTTAAATTCTCATCTTTTAAGATTCAAAGTTTTGAATTTTTCAAACAATCCTTGATGGGGAAACATCCTGTACCAAAGTTGTAATGCTTGACAAGATTTAACACATTTAGTTGAAACTTTTTTCATTTGAGTTCATTTAGTAGCCAAAATGTTCAATATAAGATTACGAAATATTGATATAAAAAGATAGCTTCCTCTATATAGTTACAAATGAGTGGGAGATGTATTGGTAGAGAGGTGTTATGGTTGAGCAGTTGGTTGCGGGTTTGATTCCACGAAGATACTAAATTTTTAGTTTTTTCACAGGTATTTTGCTTGTGTGACATTTACCATTCTAGATTAGCTATAGACAAGTTGATAGGTTTGGCTTAGGATGCAAAACTCGTATAAGAGCACACTAGAAATAGTATAAGAGCACACTAGAAAAAAACATAAAGTGTACATTATGCTAGAGTAGTTTATGGTTTTTCTAGTGCTAATTTATTTTAAGCTCTAGATTTCAGGTTTTGTATTAGACACCCAATCCTCCTCTTAGGTGCTCACGAACCTTTCAATTTGTACTAGAGCTCACACTTTTGACAAGGCTAGCCATTTAATTGGCATCACGGGCAGAGGCCAAATTGGGCGCCAGCCCCCCTAGCCGGGAAAGACTAATAAAGATTTATGTATATTTGTGAAGTATATAAACAGTTCATCTAGAGAGCTAACTAGGCTAACTACATGCTTCCCTGCAAACTGTGTATCTAATGGCTTCATGTCCTGTCCATACGCATAGAAGTTTGACTGACCAAATTAAAATCACCGATACTTCGGCAAAATGAAGAGAGTTTAGAGTTTCGGCCCGAAAAATATCACGCTGGCCTTAAAAATAGCGGCTGGACAGTTTTTTTTTTTGTTGAAAATAAATGAAAACAGTATTTTGGGCCAAGCTTGCACTAGGCCAGGATCACTTTGAGCCACAGATTTGCTGAGCCCGCCCATTTATAAAAAAAAAAGAAAAACAAAGGCACGAGTAGGCTTTTTGGGTCGGGCCTATTCAGACTCGGTCTATGTTGACCTGGATCAGATTTGCCCTGGTGGCAGTTGCAGCTCTGGCTTGCGACCCATTCTCTTCACTTTTCTCAATAGCACACATATAAGCATTTTATGTACTCCCTCATTTCCAAAATATAAGTCACATTGATTTTTTGTACATCTAATTTTAGTCTAGATACATAACACATTCATTGTATAAAAAAAAGTCAAAATAACTTATAATTTAGAAGAGAGTACATGAGCATCTGCATTTGTGGTACAACTTTTCTAGTTAGGATGAATAAAAACAAAAAAAAAAACAAAAAATTTAGCTGTTTTCGAGAAGGTGTGATTTTGACCTCTGCTTCTGTTTAGAATACATTCGGATAAATTTATAAGACGACGAAGATAAATCTAAATATGTTTTTTAATAACAGTACTAACGTAGATGCTCTGCTCACAAATATGTGAGCATCTTATAAATACTGAGCGCTGTCAGATCTTGTAATGTGGGTAGTTGAAGTTTGGCCGTCCTACAGTACGGATATTGAAGATCTGATGTCAGTTTGCATACTCCCTCTGGACAGCGTCCACAAAAACATGCAACTATGAGTGGCGTGTTAGATAAAGTTATTTATGTTTGACCAAGTCTTAAGCGAATAATATTTATATTTATGACTCTAAATTAATTTATTATGAAAATACATTTCATAATTAATCTAACGGTATTTATTTGATGTTATACATATTTATAGTTTTTTACCTATAATTGGTCAAACATGATATACTATTAAAACATGGTACTGTGCTAGAATTGCATGTTTTTTTTAACGGATGGAGTACTGTTTTTCCTTTTATCGAGCGTTGCATCGATTCCTTTTGGTAGTTGAAGTTTGAACTGCTTCTCCAAGTTCAAAGTAGTAGATGCTAAGAACTGTCGCCGTAATCAGGACTATATTACTCACCCTGCGACTTTCAGAAGGCACCGTCGAGACCGGCGTCGATCCGTGCTCCTTCCTCTTCTAGAAGAACGGTCACGGTCACCAACATCAGTCCTGAAAGAAGGTCATTACAGGACGGTCAATAGGATGATTTCCAATTTCCATGCCATCGCTCAGGTCAATTTGGAAACGGAGAAGAGCCATTTCCAAAAGGTTATATAATAAGCATTAGAAGCAATAGGATCAGAAGAAAACATTGATTCATCTCATGGTGATGTAAATTTGTCAGATCGGAAGAATAATGCCCATCCTACAATCATGTTGAAATCTGGTTGTAAGATAGGCGTGTTCTTGACTGGGACGCGGATAGAAGTAGGGAAGCGTGAGGCATGCTTGGAAATCTTCAACGACTCTGGACGGTCGTAGGCATGTCCGGCTCGTATTTCCTCTCTGAATATAAAGACGCAGTTAGACACAGCAGTCCACAATCAATGCTCGTGTTTATAGGGGAAAGTTTCATGGGCTTAATTAGGATGGAAATTTCTTTCGCAACCATCAAATTAAACGATGCGGTGCAATAATTCAAATACCGTTGGCAAATGTTTAGTACGTAATATTATCTAGCATAGGAATTCAGCTAAAAATAGTCTGAACGTGAAGTCCTAGAAAATTTGACAGCTTACATGTTTGAAGTATAACATAGTACTATAAGGCCTGCTATGAAAGAATTTTTGTTACAAAACCTGCAACGCAAGTTTTTTATTAAAAGAAAGAAAAGTTACAATGATTTTACTGACTTATAAGCAATCGAGACAAGTAAGAGATAACCAACAGCGACAGACAACCAAGGGCTAAACAACAACTAAAGCGCTCAAGACTGGAAAGGAAGAAGAACAAGCCATAGTTACAACAAAGATTATGACAAAATCAACAACCACTACTGGAGTCCGCGGCTTTGCCGAGTGTTTTTACACTCGGCAAAGAGCCCTTTGCACTCGGCAAAGACTTTGCCGAGTGTAGCGCTCGGCAAAGTCCGCTCGGCAAAATTTTTCTCGGCAAAGAGTCTTTGCCGAGTACTTTTTATCGGGGCACTCGGCAAAATAAAAAACAATTTTGCCGAGTGCTTAGGGCAGCACTCGGCAAAATATTTTCGGTCGTTCCACCGTTCATGGTTATTTTGCCGAGGGCTTGACCCAGCACTCGGCAAAAAAAAATTTTTTATTTTTTTTAAAGATTACTTTGCCGAGTGCCTGGACAGGGGCACTCGGCAAAGTTTTTTAATTATTTTTTTTTAAAAATTACTTTGCCGAGTGCCCCTGTCCAAGCACTCGGCAAATTTTTTTTTATTTTTTTAAAAAAATTACATTGCCGAGTGCCCCAGCCCAGGCACTCGGCAAAGAATTTCTGGATTTAAAAAAAAAAATACTTTGCCGAGTGTGCGCTGCCTGCACTCGGCAAAGTTTTTTATTTTTTTTAAAATATTTTTCGAAAGTGCCTCGCCGGACACACTCGGCAAAGTTTTTTTAAAAAAAATACTTTGCCGAAAAGCCAAATTTCGTGCACTCGGCAAAGAATTTCTGGATTTTTTGGAAAAAACTTTATGGAGTGCCTTGTCCATGGCACTTTCGGCAAAGACCTTTAGAATTGTAATTTTACATTCCATTGTAACATTGTAATATATATATATATATATATATATATATATATATATATATATATATATATATATATATATATATATATATATATATATATATCATCACATCAATCATCACATCTATATCACCAACATGCATTATATATCACAAGCAACACGCATATTTAATAAATCCATCGAAAATCCATCACAAATGCACCAAAGTTCAACATCACAAGTTTATTATTACAAGTTCGACATCACAAAGTTCAACATCTCTCTGCTATGGCGACGGAAGCTACTGGTGTGGCCCCACGGACAGTGGTGAAGGACCGGATCATGGCGAAGGGTTGACGTGATCACCACCGGTGACACGCTAAGCGGGATTGTTTGAACCCGCCGACGGAGGCGCACACAAAAGAGAAGAGATTGCATGTGTTAGACTAAAATTGAAAATTTGGCAAAGCACCTCCCTCGCAAGGGAGGTTTCCAACTCAAGAAGAAACAACGGCACGAAGGCCGACAATCACAACAACACGAAGGCCGACAATCACAACGCAACACGAAGGCGAAAATCACAATGGCATGAAGGCCGACAATCCCAATGGCACGAACGCATTAAACTTCCATACTCACGGGAGTGAAGTGTCGAACCGAGCTGGAGCTAGCAAGCGCACTTGGACACCCGATGCTTGCCCGATGGTTTGCATGATCGATACATGTCCGCCATCCGCTTCTTCGTGGCCTCGGCTCTGTGATCGTGAGTGCTTGCGTCTGCGTCCTTGTCTCTGCCCATTTCGCCTGCAGTGTTTCAATCACATGTTTGAAGATTGCAAATCTGATCAATATGTGTAACGTTCAATGTCTGACGAGTGAAACTAGAATTACACGAAGTTAAATCGACCCGCGGCGGTGTTGGAGTAGGCCGTGCATGTATGGGAAGGCTTACGGCCGTGCTCCGTGCCCTCACGTCGAGAGAGAGAGGGTGTAGAGCTCGAGGAGTCGGCGCCGTCTCGCAATCCACAACCGCCGTGCTTCGCGCCTTGCCCTGACCTCACGATCACCTCTGTCTCAAGGGGCTCGGTGCTCGGTTGTGATCCCGAGCCACGGAGCGCCCTAACCGCCTCCGTGTAGTCTCTGACCTTAGCGTGGACGCTCGGGTCAGAGTAAGCCTGGGCAGGGGCATCCGGGTTGAAGACGACACCGGATTTCACCGGGCCCATGTGGAACACAGCCCATGCCCCAAACTCCGACACCGGCACGTCCGGGTGTGCCACCTCCTGCGAGAAAGACGGCAAGATGATTAGAAATCAGGCAAAATTGAGCGTTAGAATAGATAAATGACATCTCGTACAAGTGCCCGCTTGAATGCGGGGAGGTTGCGGCTGCCTTGGTGGTGAGTTGGAGCAGTCCTCAGTGCCCGCTTCCGCTTGCCTTGCTTGTGCTTTGCGATGTACGCCGGGTCAAGGTACCTGTCCACGATCCTCGACCATGCCGATCTATGCGACATGCACCACGAGGCCGGCACCTACACATCATCAAGTGTTTGACATATAAGAAGATCAATTCTGGACCTACTAAATCTCAAAACGAATTAATATTATTCACCTATCTGAAGGTACTGCTCCTTGGTCAGCGCCACATTTCTTGCGCCGGTTTTGTTGAGGGGCTCTTTCTTGATGGACCTGTAGTAGTCGACGTGGGCCTGGAGTCGTGCCTCATGAATCATGTCACCGACGTACTTCTTACAGGCTCTATGTGCCGTCTGATCCGCCAGGGTCTCTCTACCTTCTTCGGCCTTGAAGTATCTCTGCATACAAACACGATGTATCCGTTCATTATTTCAATAAAAGACTTAAGCAATAGAGGAGATGTATTGAGCTATGTTGTGAGACACTTGCCCAAAAGTCCGCCAAAACCCGCTCCTGCTTGTTGTCCTGCTCGTCATCCGAGCCGAGCTTGTACCTGTCCCACGCCCAGGCTGGCTCACATGTGGAGATGTCTGGGTTTTTGGCATCCGACGTCACAATTTGCTCGAAACCTTTACAATTTTTTACCACAGCCTCCACATGTGATAACACGACGCATCGACAAGTTTCATGATTTTCGGACTTCGTTTGCATTTTATATAATTTAAAATCACATTTCCGGCAAGTACCTCGACATGTTACGTCAACGAGATACTCGAGATTTCATGTGACTTTCTGGATACGGCCTAAACATACCCTAAATATCATGAGTATCAATTTTTGGATGATCAAAGTCTATTATTCCATGTACCTGCAGTTCAAATTTGAAATATCCCAAACAATTAGACGAAACGAAATAAACTAATGAAATATATCAAAAAAAGTCAAAATTACCCCAAATTTTAAAATAGAGTTTTAAACACTGTCACAAGGCCACAGAAAAAATTTGGGCCCAAAATAAAAAAAAACATTTTGCCGAGTGCCATGGGGGACACTCGGCAAAGTAGGCTTTGCCTAGTGCCGGCCCAGAAGGCACTCGGCAAAGATGATTTTGAAAAATAAAAAAAAAATTTGCCGAGTGCCTAGCGCTGGCACTCAGCAAAATAAGTTTTAAAAAAATAAAAAAAAATTTGCTGAGTGCCCAAGGTTTACACTCGGCAAAATAAGTTTTTAAAAATAATAAATTTTTTTTGCCGAGTGCCATCCGTTAGGCACTCGGCAAAGTCTGACGGCAGATGCCCGCCGTCACGGGCCGGCCACCTTTTGCCGAGTGGGACTTTTGCCGAGTGCCGCGGCACTCGGCAAAGCCTAGATTTGCCGAGAGCCAGGCTTTGCCGAGTGCATGGCGCTCGGCAAAGCCACGTTTGCCGAGTGCTTTATTTTGCCGAGTGCGGCACTCGGCAAAATATTTCTTTGCCGAGTGCCCCGATAAAAAACACTCGGCAAAGTCTTAGGCACTCGGCAAAGTACAGTTTTCCAGTAGTGAACACTCCATTGCCAAGACTTAAAAATGCATACTGATCTCCAAGTCTCTGCTTCCATCCGAACTTTGGCTATATAGGAAAGAAACATAACCACCGAGCATCATTTACATCCTGTTCATTTCATATACACCAGGTTATCAGGAATACCATGGAATCGAAACAATTAGCAAGATGGCCAGCGCAAATAGCATGCATACCTAGCATTTTCTTACTATAACAATTTTACTTACTTGAAAATATAATTTTAATAATTTAATTCATTTGTTTAATTGCATTGGTTCTCTCACCATACACCCCCATTGCATCGATCTACACGAATTTTATTTAGCTATTGTTGATGAATCTCTAGGCGTGAAGCTATGTCTCTCTCTATCTCATCTTCTTTTATCCTGCTACTACCGTGGCCATGCTTATTCTAGTGGTGCAAAATCAAGGTAGGCTTCAAGAGCTCCATTCTCAATAAAACTATTGTACAAATCTCTCACAAATTATTTAGTTCCTTGATCCTCTTCTAAATTTAATCTTTATATCACATGGTACCATCGATTATGTGCTGATTTCAGGTCTGTTACTCATGCAGCTCTACTACATTGTTTCCAGACATGATGTAACCACATTTATTTTCGCTAAAAAACCGAATGGTGTCTTGCTTTGCTATGAGCTTCTCGGTTCTCACGCATGTGCGTCGCAGAATCAATAGAATAATTACAGTTAGGGTATCAAGAGCCAATATGCATTTCATGACTTTGTCATAATGTCGGCCACGTACAAGAATCTGTTTCTCCCCTAGGTTATCGTTATGAAATCTATGAGGTTTGAGAGACAACCATTGTATTCAACACATTTTGTTTGGTTGTTTCCCATTCATCCATGTCAATGGAGATGCAAAACTTTCCCACCACAAACATAGGGGAAAGATGACTTGTGTAACACCCTAGGTGTTAAGCATGCATTTGGCATTGGCATTGCATGAGCACAAGCATCATTGATCATTCATGAACATGAGCATATGAAATTTCATCTCATTCTTATACTTTGTCACATGAAATGTTGATTCATATATATATGCTAATGCTTACATATGCTAGGATTTACATGTGACCAATGTATAAAATGTTTATGGGACCTTAGGAGTACCTTAAAAATGTTTATAATGTCACATGGAATAACTTTGGTATTCATGACTTGTACCCATTTGGCCTCTAAGTCATGGTTATAGTGTAGGCTTTCATTTTCAAGTCGTATGTTTAACCTAACTTGAACTATAGCATAGAGTGTTTGTATGGCAGTACACCCTTAAGCAAAGTTGTAGTACTTGACTAGGGTAACAACTTTTATTTTTGGATCAAGGTCTAATTCAGTGCATAGCATGCTCAAAAACATCTCACAAGTATCAACAAAATGTTGTTTTGAGACTTGTAAAAAATTTAAGTGTTGAAACGATTCTCAGTTTTAATGTACCTCACTTTGGAGCAATGTAGTTTGTTAACCAGTGATAATTAGATGATAGTTCTTAAAGCAAAGTTGGAGATCTCATGTAGCTCTACAACTTTCATTACGGAAGGCTTTGCTAAATCGCCATGGATTAGGAGTTATGGGATCACAAAGTCATGTTGTTAGTCGTCGATCACGGTGCCTGAACCCGCGCCCGCGCGCCCGGCCACAGGCCGTGGCCGCCACATGGCGGCCGTACACCAGCGTTGGCCCAGCCGGTCTGGCACGAACGCGTCCTTAAGCGCCGCGCACCCACCGCGCTCACTCACTCTCGCTCTCTCGCCCTCTCTGTGCCTCGCCTTCGCCATGCCCATGCGGAACCACAACGCCGCCATCGCCGCCGCACCACCATTCGAGCAAGGGTAAGGCCGCATTTCGCTTCGCCGCGGCCATCGCCATCACCGGAGCGCCGCCGCGCTCGCGGCTCACCGTGGCCCTGCCATTACGCCGCACTACGTGCCTTCATTTTGTTTGGTCCAGCACCATGCTAGAGTCAAGCAGCTTAGGCCAGAGTTAGGGATGATGCTACCGTGTGATGGCACCAGAACGAGTCGCCGCCCCGCGCGCGCCCGCCATGGCACTCGAGCTCACCGTCGTCGAGTTGGTTCACCGTCTCCCTCCTTTTTCATGCGCCTTAGGTCGAGTAACCCTAGGCCTCGCTAATGGCATGATGGAGACCCAGCTTTTGCCGCCATTTAGCTGGAACAGCGTGAGCACCGCCGTGCTCCGTGCGCCGCCGCACGGCCATGCACGTGGCCGAGCTCACCGACGCCACCCCGAGCCCTCACCTATGTCGTATAACTCCGCTAGGTCACCTAGATAGAGTAGCCGTCCTCGCCTAAGTTTGTCGTAGCCAAAGATGGCCGGCTTACCGCCGCTGACCTCCGCCGTCCGCCATGGCCACCGTCGAGCTTGCTCCGACGAGCCACCGGGCCAACTAAGCCTACCAGTCGATGCACATGGATGAGATGAGTCTAGTGGTGACGACGCTACCGCCGGAGACCTTGTCGTCGACGAGTTCTCACCGGTCAGCGCTGTCCTCTGCTTTAGTGTCGCTGACGCGTGGGTCCCCATTGATCGCAGGCCCTGGGCTGTCAGTGTGTATAATATCTGATTTTCTAGATTTATTTCACAGATTTGAATGCATGTTTCAAAAATTCATATCTCAAGCTAGGAGTGTCCAATTTTAGTGAACCAAATTTTGTTAGTTTTATCTTGAAGTGTAGTATTTGATAAAAATATAAGATGCACTATTTCTAGTATTTTTCTAGGAGAATAAAATGTAGCTAGATAAATACTTTTTAAATGGTTTCTATCTTGTTAAATGCATAACTTGAGCTAGAAATGTGATAAAATTGTGATTCCAATTTTGCTGGTCTTGTGTTGACATGCTATAGCTAGGAAAAATACCAAACTTGCGGTGGCCATAATTTGGATATGGTCTTCATATTTAATCCTAATTAATTGCTAGTTTCTAGTGAAATTAATTGGGGTAAAAATACATAACATATGATCATGTAAATTTTTACACAGTATTTTTACACTGTAAAAAAATATTAAATCTATTGTTTAACACTTTTCACTATGCTAAACTATTTTTCCTAAAATAAGCCTATGTAATTTGTCATTTTTATAGAGGTAGTTGTACTTATCCAAATGGCATGAAATTTGTACAGTAGACTATTGAGGGCATTTGTAGGCTACTGCAATTTTATCAGAATTTATTGAGCTTTGGAAATATTTATCCCTTAAATCACCCTATTATCTAAGGAAATTAATAAATAGATATGAATAATTTAGTTATATTTAACCATGATGTTTTCTATGGTTCTTGTGATGCATATGATATGTTTATGTTATTAGTTAGGATTAAAAGTAATTGGTTATATGCAACTAGTTAATTATTGCTTTATAATTCAAGTAGATGGCTGCATGTATAGCTTCGGTTGAGTTGATAATTTCATGATGATAATGGTCCTTTCTACAAAACATATTAATAAAAAATTTGTAGATAACTTACTGGTCTACCTTGTGTTAAATTTTTATAGTCATAGGCCTTATGATTTAAGAATTATGGCTGTTAGAAGTCTGTTATCAGAAATGCTTGCTCTCTGGATAGATTTGAATGATTGAATTGTTTGACCCAGATAACTGCTTAATCACACTAAGTGTATTGAAAGAAAGTTGTAGAAAATTTTATAAGCTTTCTAGAATATCCACAACCATATTATTTTGAGGTGTATAACTCTAGTTATGGTTAAAACAAGTGGTTGCTGTCTTGTAGTCCAGAAAATGATTTACATAAGTGTTTGTTTAGTTATTAAAAAAGAGATATGCGCCTACTCAGTAAAATAAGATGCAACTTGTTATTACTTTAATGCAAAGTCAGTGAAAACATTTATGAGGATGCATTCATTACATCATATCCTATTATACATGTCATCATGTATGCATTCATCATATCTTAATTAATGCTCATGCATATAGGATCATCCGAAGAAATAACTCTCCTAGAGTTCAACGAAAAAGAGGAGGATCCATAGGAAATGCCTCAGACCATAGCTCTAGGAGAAGAAGAGAAGACTCTCAAAGATCTCCCTGAGTGCCTGGATCACCAGCCAACCTCTTTCCTCAAAGGCAAGCCCCAGGGCATTCTAAGTCTCTCATGTTTTACAAAATATTACTTGTGTCCTTTATGTTTGATGCATTAGGTTATAAGAGTTGATTGGGAATACTTGATGCATAGAACTACCTTGTCTAGTTACATATACCTTTAACCCTATGTAGGTCCAAGATCGAATATATGCTTAGCCATGCTTAGACCGGTAGAAGTCGGGTGATTTCCTGTCACCTGCAAGATATAGGTGGATACCGAAGCACGGTTGGCTATATTTGCTATCGTGGAAAAGAATCATGAGGTAATGTAAATGGAGGCCGAGCGGAGTCTATGTGTAGGTTGACTCATGTGATTCCATCTGTGCCGATTAAGGTCCGTACCATTGTTGGCCCTTCTGACAAGATTGAATACATGCCTATCACTTAACTGGCTGGATGACTCAATCCGACCGTGAAGCCGAGTAGCTCAACTCAGGCCGGGCCCTGTTCTGTAAAAGTGTGCACTCTGGATGGTAGTAAGGATGTGCGGAGAGCCAGGCATGAGCCCAAGGGCAGGGTAGTCCTGATTGTCCTAGCAGCTGGTTGTCCCTAATTGTGTGGCGTTGGTCGAACCCGCGAAATGTGTACCTATGTTGTACCAAAGGTGACCTAAGATGACAATTGATCTGGTCTGCCTGGGTTTGTGTTAGGAATAAATTCTCAGCTGGTTGAAATCGATTAGAATCGTCGTCTCTCCCTGGACAGTGAGAAACTTGGCTAGTACCAACATCGTAGTAACTGTGTTATGGAATGTGATGATTCGGATGAACATGGAATTACTACACCGGCTATGGTTATTATTGTATGCTACTAAATGATATACTATATGTTTGGTATAGGTTAGTCGCTAATCTAGAGATGAATAACTATAATTAACTTGATGACCGAATTATAATTGTACAATTGAGTTAGTTGCTTTTTATGTAAAATGTTGTCAAGCTACCTCCACTTATAAAGCCTTGCATAATCCTTGGAGTCACATTATTTTTGGTTTACGACGGGTAAGTCTAGCTAAGTATCTTCTTATACTCAGGGTTTTATTCCCATTATTGCAGATGGTACAATTTATCACGCCTATTGCAAGAACTGCTTCTGTCCCGCTGTGGATGAGGAGTGAGCCCTGGGCAGGCATCTCTTATTAATTCTTCTTATATGCTTTTGTGGGAGTTTGATCATGAACTGGCACTATGTATTTGAACTATGATGGCAGATGTCCTTTAATTTGCTTCCGCTACTATCTACTGAACTTGGTTTGTAATAACCTTAATTCATACTCTGATGAATGAACTGTATTTGTGAACCTTATATAACAGGTGACATGTATGTTGAATCATGTACGATCTTGGTTGTATGCTGATGATTAATCGAGACCCGTCGTGGTACTCGATGGACTACTGGGTTTATATGGGCTCAAGTATGACAGTGCGACTGCTTGCGGGCTGCCATTGTACTTGTTCTCTTATAAATTGGTCAGTTCTGCTACAGCTTGCCAAGCTTAGAGCCACTTTTATCAACAATTTCCCAACATTGTTCACCGTACCATTATGAAGTTGTCCTAAATGTTTATGCCACAAACAAAAATACTCAAGTTATGACCCACTAGCTGTTGAAGGTACGGTGTGACACGGTTAACCACTTTTCTCAGCAACTTCCCAACATTATGGGTCAAGTCAATTGGCCTAAGTCGGAGCCTTATGCTTCTTTGGTGGCAGAATAGTGATGGCACCATTGATGAGATAAATTCTTCTTGTGTCTGAACTAGCAAAAGCAATAAACATCGCCGTGATGTCAAAGTTGATGATTGGCCATACCATTTTGACGAACACCCATGTGAAGCTGTCAGGGCTTGGTGTCTTGTTGAAGCGGAGGTCCTTGATGATAGACTCCACCTCCTCATTGGAAACATGGTGCCTAGCAGGGAAATATCAAGTGAAGGTAGAGCAAGCATGTAGAGGTCGACCGAGCATCAATGTATTGAGGGTTTTCACCATGATGTCATTGAAGTGGGTGTATAGCAACTGTGTGTCCTCTCTGAAGATTGTGTGTTATCCATCCGATGGCGAGGAAATGAATGTCCTCTTGAAAGGTCCTAAATGGCTAGAGGGGGGTGAATAGCCCATAAAAAATTTCTACAAATATACTAGAGCACGTCGTTAGTACACTAAATGGCGTAATACAGTTTTGCTCTAGCTCTACAAGGGTTTCAAGCCACCTATCCAAACAATTCTAGTTGCTATGATTACTAGGCACACAAGGGACTAAGTCACTACTCACTAAGAGCTCTCAAACAAGCTACATTAAAGAGCTCCACTAGGTGAACTGTTGATGGTAGTTAACATTCATCACAAACCGTCAATGTACCTTGCATAAATGATTAAAATGGATCACCAACATAGACTTAGGGGTTTAAACTAACAAATTCCACGAATTTTAGTGAATCTATGTTTCCAGTAGGATTGAATTAGAAAACCGCCAAGGAGGACCTATTTCTCAAAAGAAATCACGATATTCTATAGGACAAACAGCATGGGAAGACTCTAGAAGACTCTAGAAGGCGAATCACCGAAGTGGAGCCCGAGCCCCTGCCATGTGGGGCTGGACGATCCCACATGTAGGCCGGCTATCCTGTGGGACCCACCTAGCAGCCTGTCGTTGCTATGTCTTTTCTCCACCGCCTTAAGGATTGCATCTTCATCGTTTATTCAAGTCAGTTTGATCTGAAGGCTTAGGATTGACGCTCTGGCCTATATATATACCTACCTACACCCCCCTCTAGGGCATGCCAAGTTAGATCCTGAGAGCCTAAGGGCCAGAAACCCTAATCTATATTTTCACCAGGATCAGAGCTAGCAATCAAGAGGAGATTAATCCTCAATAGGATCTAGTCTTGTATTGGAGATAGAGTGAGAGTGAAGAGTTTCAAAGGAGTCCTGGCCTATCGGTGCTCTCTCTATGGCTTGTACCCTAGCAGAATCAAGTTCTTTTTGAGCTTGCTTCTGAGATTTCTCTAGTAATCGACTTCTAATTCAAGTAAGCATCTTGTTCATATTGTTCTTCAAGCTTGCGACTCTTTTTGAGTACTTTAATCCTTGTAGCTCCTGAGTTAAAGTAGTATTCTTAGTGTAAGCATGGTGCTTGGACTCGGTTACTCATGGATGTACCCTACTTTCTGGATCGGTGGTAGCTTACGAGGGTGACCCTTATAGCCTTATTGAATCCTTTGTAGCCCACCTCCTATTAGTAGGCCTAGCAAGACATTGTTGCTATAGGAAACATACTCTACTTGAGTTTTCTCTAGCAATATCCCCATAACTGAATAATAAAAGATAAAGCTTACCGAAGTTAGAACTAGAAGACCTCTGTGATCTCCTCTATGCTCCTATTATCTAGCCTTGATTGTGAAGTTGGGTTAAGTTAGATTTGGTTATTCTCACACACGTTTCCTCGAGTTCGATATAAAACTGGGTACTCCCAGTGAAGTGCTACATTGATATAATATCCGTGCGTTTGTGGATTATTCTATGTGCATTAATATATACCAACAAGCATTTCTGGCACCGTTGCTGGGGAAGCGGTTGTTGTGTTAACTTCAAACCTAGCTTATCCTTGTATCATTATTCTTTCTTTTTATCTTTTCTTTTACCATGGATCTAGAATCCACCCTATCTACCAATATGGTGCACCTACTAGCACACGCCTATAGCCATAAGAGTCTTCAAAGCCTATCCTAACATCTGGCTATGAGCTACGCCTGTGTTTAATTAATATGGTTCAATATCAATCCTTTTCGGGCAAAGATGATGAAAACCCCTATTCCCACATAAATGAGTTTGAGCAAACCTGTGCATGCTTACGCATTGCAGGCATGTCAAACAAAACCTTATGATGGAAGCTTTTTCCTTTCTCTTTGACAGGAAAAGCTAAACGTTGGTATAATCTCACCATAGGGAGTAGACAAGGAGATTGGGAAGTCTTGTGCTCTAGCTTCTGCTTGCATTTATTTCCCATCTCTAGGGTAGTCAGCCTTCGTTTAGAGATTCTATCTTTTAAATAAGAAGAAAAAGAATTTCTAGGCATGGCTTGAGAACGCTTTAATACTCTCATTAATACTAGCCCTAACCTTGCCATTCAAGATCCCATTCTTCTTCAATATTTTTATATGGGTATTGATAGGAAAACCTCAAAGCGTCTTAATACGGCTTCAGGAGGTTCGTTCTTGCATGTCTCCGCAAATTTGGGGAGAAACATTCTTACTAAAATCCTAGAGAACACCCCTAAAGATGTAGACAAGAAGTCGCTAGAGGATGAATCCTAGGTAGCTCAACCAGAACTTTTGTCTGACCCATCACCAGCTTTAGCTGTCCCAGATCCCGAACCACTGGAAAAAGGAGGAAACTCCAATTTTGGATTTTATGCTTGAATTCGAGGATAAACTTTTTAACAAATATGGAAATATCTCGAATTACCATACGATGAGGAGACCCCAGAAGCCTAGGAAATCATCATCCAATGAAGAACCTTTAGACTCTTCTGAGGAAGCTTTCCTTAAAAAGATTATGAAAGAGCTAGTGTCTATTATAAGCAATAAATGGTTAGAAGAATTAGAGCTTTCCTCTGATGTGATTCGCTTAGATTCATCTTCTATTTTCATTCGTTGTCAAATTAACAAAGCTCCTTTTGATGCTCTTTATAATCTAGTTGTGGGTGTTAATATCATGTCTGCATCCTTTGATCATGATTTATTGAAACACATGCCATTAACCCCAACAACAAAGCTGCTAAAAGGTCTTTCGGGACACATTCTCCCAAGTTTGGGAATTCTATATGTGCTCCCTATCCAGGTAAAAGGAACCAAGGTTCATTTGAGCTTTTATATCTTTGATATCATGGAGTTTGACCTATTGATAGGACAACCAATTGAAAGACTTATCTAAGAAGGACAAACAGGGAAGTTGAAGATAAGTCTTGGGAAAAACTTTAAACTTTCTATACCCATTACTCATTCTATAAATGCTAAGACTGAGCCAATTTTCGAGGAAGACCCAATGGAAGAGGTTAAGGTTGCATCTCTTGATGATTTGATTGAACCCAACCTTGAAGATGATGCCTAGTTCTTCATCAAAGAAGAAGACGAAAATCCTATAGAGTCTAAACCTCTAGATGAATTGCTGGAATCACCTAAGCCCACCATTGAGCTTAAACCCTATCTTCTGGTCTTAGATATGCTTTTCTCAATAATGATCAGGATTCTCCTATGATCATAAGTGATAAACTCTCTCAGGAAGAATCCCTCCTTTTGATAACTGTCTTAGAAAAGCGTCGTTCTGCTTTTGGCTACTCACTCCAAGACCTTAAGGGAATTAGCCCTACTCTTTGCACTCATCACATCCCTACTGATCCTAACTCTATACCTTCTAGGGAGCCACAATGTAGGCTTAATAATACGATGAGAGAGGTTGTTAAGAAAGAGGTGTTAAAACTCCTACACGACGGGATCATCTATCCCATTTCGTACAGTGAGTGGGTAAGCCCTGTTCAAGTTGTGCCTAAAAATGGAGGCAAGACTATTGTTAAAAATGAAAAGAATGAATTAATCCCTCAAGGAAACGTCATCGGATGGTGGATTTGTATTGACTACCGAAAACATAACAAGGTAACAAAGAAAGATCATTTTCCGTTGTGCTTCATTGATGAAATGTTGGAGCGACTGGCAAATCATTCTTTCTTCTGTTTTGTTTATGTGTATTCAGGTTATCACCAGATACCGATCCATCCAGATGACCAAAGCAAAACCACCTTTACATGTCCATATGGAACTTATGCTTATCGTAGAATGTCTTTTGGATTATGTAATGCTTCAGCTTCTTTCCAAAGATGCATGATGTCTATATTTTCTGATATGATTGAAGAAATCATGGAAGTTTTCATGGATGACTTTTCTGTTTATGGAAAAACTTTTGATGATTGTCTTGAAAATTTACACAAGGTTTTGCAAAGATGTGAAGAAAAGCACTTAGTTCTTAATTGGGAGAAATGTCATTTCATGGTTAGAGAAAGAATAGTGCTTGGACACTTGGTGTCCGAACGAGGGATTGAGGTAGATAGAGCTAAAAATGAAGTAATTGAACAATTACCTCCTCCTACAAATATCAGAGGGATCCGTAGTTTTCTTGGTCATGCGGGGTTTTACCGCCGCTTTATAAAAGATTTTTCATATATTGCTAGACCACTTACAGATCTTTTGGCTAAGGATGTTCCCTTTGAATTTAATGATGCATGCTTGAAATCTTTTAACATTCTTAAGAAAGCACTCATCTCTGCACCAATCATTCAATCCCCTGATTGGTCGATACCTTTTAAAATTATGTGTGATGCTAGTGATTATGCTATGGGGCAGTTTTGGGACAAATTAAAGATAAAAAGCATCATGCAATTGCTTTTGCTAGCAAAACCCTGACAGGACCTCAACTTAATTATGCAACAACTGAAAAAGAACTCTTGGCTATTGTTTTTGTTATTGATAAGTTTAGATCTTACTTAGTAGGAGCTAAGGTGATTGTTTACACTAATTATGTTGCTTTAAAATATCTGCTCACTAAGAAAGATGCTAAACCTAGACTCGTAAGATGGATTTTGTTACTCCAAGAATTTGACTTAGAAATAAAAGATAAAAAGGGGGTAGAAAATTTTGTTATCGATCACTTGTCTAGAATGCAGTTTGAAAATTCACAGGAACTGTCCACTAATGATTCTCTACGGGACAACATGCTGTTGAAGGTTATGAAATACGACCCCTGGTACGCAAACATTGTCAACTTTATGGTTGCAGGTTATGTACCACCAGGGGAGAACAAAAGGAAGCTCATCCATGAAAGTCGTCTCCACATATGGGATGAACCGTACCTCTTCAAAGTCTACTCTGACGGCCTGCTTAGAAGGTGTGTACCGGTGGAAGAAGGCATCAAGATCATCAAACGATGCCACTCATCACCATATGGAGGACATTATGGTGCATTCCGCACTCATTCAAAGATCTATCAAAGTGGATTCTTTTGGCCAATCATGTAAGAAGATATGAAGGACTTCATCTGAAGGTGTGGAGCGTGTCAGAGGCACGGGAATATCAATTCAAGAGATGCCATGACGCTCACCACCAACCTCCAGATCAAGCTCTTCGATGTCTGGGGAATCGACTACATGGGACCGTTTCCAAAGTTGAAGGACTATGAATATATCTTGGTGGCAGTTGACTATGTATCCAAGTGGGTTGAAGCCATGCCATGCAGAGCTGCTGATGCTAAGAACTCCAAGAAAATGTTTGAAGAAACAATATTTCCATGATTCGAAGTTCCAAGAATGGTGATTAGTGATGGAGGCACTCACTTCACTGACAAGAATTTTCATAATTACTTGTCAAGGCATGGGATCCGTCACAATGTCGCTACTCCATACTGAAAGGATCTAACAATGCCTAGAGGGGGGGGGGTGAATAGGCGTATCTAAAAATTAACTGCAAATGCTAAGTTCAAATTTATTAGTCAATGTTGGAAGTCCCGGTGTTTGGGTCAGAACTCCCGACGTCGTCAGAAGTTCCGACACAAACCTCAACAGTCCCGACGCCTACGTGAACTACAAAAGCAGTGCCAAATTTAACTTTGCGGATAAATATTCTTACAACCCCACTTCCTAGTGGTTTCGTGAAGATGTTGGGTCACTCCCTTGACGCCGTAATGCCTCCAAACCGTAGATCGAGTCTAAACCCTAAAATGAAGTTCAAGAGAGAGAGACAAACAAATACAAGTAGTCTCTAGCAATCACAACAACAAGCATATAGGACACAAAGATTTATCCCGAGGTTTGGCAACCCCACAAAGGAGCTCCTACGTCCTCATTGTTGAGGTGACCACAAAGGTTGGAGTCTATTCCACCTCCTTGCCTCTTTCAAAGCGACCACAAAAGTCACTTGAGTTTTCCACTAAGAAATCAAAGGGTAATACAAACTTCCCAAGGCTCTTCCACAAGATGGAAGCTCTTGGGCAACGCCTAGCCAGCTAGGGACAAAGCCCCAAGAGTAATAGACGCAAAACCAACCGGCTTGACAAAGAAATCAAGTGCTCAAGCTTGCCAAAGTGATTCTCTCACTTAATCCACTCTCCTTTCACTCAAAACCCTAAAGGAATCGAAGATTGGAGCAAAGGAGGGAGGAGAGGGGTGCCTTTCTTGCTTGGGAGCTGTTGGGACGAAGTTAGGTCAGCTGTGAATGAGTCTATAACGGTTAGAAGTGAAGAGAGGGGTATTTATACTCTTAGTAGAAATCTAACCGTTCAGATCTACGTCGGAAGTTCCGACGCAGATCTCAGGACTTCCGACGTTAACATAAAGCACTGTTCACACAGGGTCAGAAGTCCGCACGTGCAAGTCAATGTTGGAACTCCCGACATACGTTGGGACTTCCGACGTGCGCAGTCAGTCAACCAGTAAAGCTCTAGGTGTCGGGACTCCTGACAAGGTCTGGGACTTTCGACAGTCAGAACTTCTGATGTACATTGGGAGTTCCAACGTGCGCAGACAGCCTAGCAGCAGAACCACTGATGCCGGGACTCCCGGCTTGGGCCGGGACTTTGAACTGTCGGGAGTTCCAACTCACATCAGGACGACGTCCACAGTCACCGTGTAGGTTAAGTGACTGGGAGTCAGAACTTCCGGCATGAGTCAAGACTTCCGACGGTCGGGAGTTTCGGCTTACGTCGGGACTTCCGACACCAACAGTCATAGAAAAATAATCTATGTGCTCATGGAGTGCTATGTTGTCTCTCTTTTGATTTTATTTTTATGCTTGAGCACTCTATCTTCCTCAGACCAACTAAGTTTGCATCCCTCTTTATAGTGCGGCGGATTCTAAACTCAAAAACAAACATAAAACTGTTGAAGAGTGTTTTGAGTTCGTCCGCCTTTACAACTTCAAGAATTGAGGGATACCATTTCATCTTTATCAACTCTTTGAATCTTTCATGGGACTAATAGCTGCGACATATCTTATTAAGATCACATTAGTCCCTAATTTGGATGTCATCAGTACACCAAAACCCACATAGGGGGCAAATGCACTTTCAATCTCCCCCTTTTTGGTAATGGATGACAACCAACTTAGGCTTTTATAAGAATGAAAGAATTTAAAGCTTTTGAACCCCAAAATTTATAAAGAGCTCCCCCTTGATGTATGCATGAATTTGAATTTCAATTAGAATCATCTATACATGATTTAATACATCAAGACAAAAGCTCCCCATAAATTTTGCAATCCGTGGGGTGCAACAAGTGTGTGTGAACAAATAGATATCCGTGAAAAGAAATGCAATATGACATGTTATTTCACACAACAAGTAAAAAAGAGTATGATGGCCAAGATTTCAAAATAAAAACTTGAAGCAACACATGGCCATCCAAAAAAAACATCCACCATCAAAAGTATAAACAAGTACAAGCGAATAAGGTAGATAAATAACCATTACTTGTCCTACAATTATTCATCACAAATATATATATAAAGTTGTCCATAACAAGGTAGCCACCACACGGAATAGTTCACACAAGATAAAGGTTTGTAAGTCTCGAAACAAAATGACCAATAACTAACTTATTACAAGATATCAAAGCCTAACACTCCCCCTTTGTCAACAAGTGCCAAAAGGGGTAGGCCGCATGACAAACCAACTACTCGTCCTTGTAGTCATCATCCTCATCTTGGTCACCGTCCTCACCATCATCATCATCTTCATCATCATCATACTCTATGTATTCCTCGTCTTCTTCTATCGCCTTGCCCTTGCCATGAGGGCGAGAAGTCACATCATCTTCGTATGCCACACAAGCCTCATCATATAAAGCCAACGGATCACGAGGAGGCACAAACGGCGGTGGAGGAGAAGACACAATCCCTGCGTGTTGTTCCAACTGGTAGAGCCTCTGTTGCATATCGTGCTCACGTTGAGCACTAGCACAACACTGTCCAAACATGTATGTCATGAGGAACTTGAATTTGCTTGGCTCTTACTCGAGGAGGAGGAAGAGTGAGGCTCAGTACTAGAAGAGCGAGTAGTAGCAGCAATTGTTGAAGCACCATGGCGAGAGCGAGAACCCGAAACACCTTTCCCTTTTGCTTTGGCTGCAGCACCTTTCTCCCTTAGTTCTCTTGCGGCAGAGATGGATGTCTTGTTGGAAATCTTTAGGAGATTGTGCTGAGTGTCTATGGGGAACCGAATGCCGGACACTTGCTCAATGACATGCATAATGTATGGTGCATAGGGAAGATGCTTCACCGGATCCTCAGTAGCATCATGTATCTTGTTCCAAATGTATCTGCTGATGGAAATTTTCTAAAACTCATCTCCAAATCGCTGAAGCACCTTCTGAGAATCATCACGAAGGAAGGTGGAGTCACCTGGCTTTGGATACAAGATCTATCTTAGAATGTTATTAAGGACATAGTAATATGGCTTTAGATATACTGTCTGTCCATCAGCTGTATGTCCATCAAGGTACATGTGTTGGTACTCCTCCAAAGCTACGTCGTCATACTCAGTCAACTCAGGTGCAGTGCGGTCGATGTGACTCAAATGAAGAAGGCAAGAGAAAGTGATGAAGTCCACCTTATAATGCTTGCCTTTAGTGGTCCAATGAATAAAGTCAACAGCACCGGTAGGGTCTCTCTCATGATGATAGGAAGCATAAAACTGACAGATGAGCTCATTGTTCCAATGCTTCCTAAACTCCAGCAAGTACGACAACCCCATTGAGTGTATATCACGAACCATCTGCTCTAGCTCGGGCTCCTTGTACTTACCAAGAGAGTATGCATCAATGCACTTCATCTGAAGGACCGGTGGCTCCCTTTTCTTCAAAAACTTCAGATAGAGAATGGAACCATAGAAGTCATAATGGAATGGGTGCTAGAAACGATACTCAAGTCGTAGATCCTTCTCGTCCTCAGCATAAAGGTTTCTTCCCCTCATGGACCTGATGTCCTTAACCCGATGACGGTAGTCCACTGGTAGAGGAGGAGTCCAACCACCAGTAGGATTAGGTGCCATGGCGGGCTCCCGCATGACTAGCGAAACGCCCAGGAAGGGAATGAGCTGAGAGACGAAGCCCGGGCCATGAGTTGGGGTGCGAGTCGGTGGAGCAGCAATGGCTCCCACATGACTAGCAAAATGCCCAGGAAGGGAATGAGCTGAGAGACAAAGCCCAGGGCATGAGCTTCTTCTTTGGCATCAACAATCGAAACATCCCCCACAAAGGCAAGAGCAGGAGGAGGAGCGATAGCCGATGACCCTTGGTCGTCATGACGATGGGCAGCACGGGAACCACCAGCAACAGCATGGGGACCACCAACAGCAGCACGGAGATATGCCGCTTTGGTGCGGCCAGATGGCTTGGGGATAGCAGCACGATCTTGGTTCTTCTTGGATCACTTCTCCTTATGACGCGAGGGACTGCCACCGTCCATGACTGCGAAGAACACGAAGTAGAACTAAGAAACAAGACAATGAGACACAAACGAACATCGAGAATTGAAGAAACATGAATGGAGTGGTCACCCTAGGGTCAGGAGTTCCGGCCGTAGTCGGGACTTCCGACAGCCGGGAGTTCTGGCTTAGCGTCGGGAGTTCCGACGGGCGGAACCTCCGACGACCACCGGGACCTCCGACGCACATGGTGACCATCCCATACATGAGGCTTCAAATTGCGACACACATTCATACAAGGAGGATAGAGGAGTAGAGAGGGAGAAAGAATAGAGGCAAATCACAAGGTACATTGCAATAGGGTTAGGGCGCCATGGTAGTACCTTGAATCAAGGAAAGAGGAGATGGAGAAGGACGAAATCGTAGTCCACGAACAAATCGACGATCCTGAGCACCACCATGAACAGAATCCCCACCACACCATCGAGCCGAGGAAGGAGATCGAAGCACGGGCGGGGGTCGAAAGTGCCGGCAGGACTCCTGGCAACGCAACCTGGAGGGAGAGTAGCCGGAACCTCCAGCAAGGCAGAGCTGCGGACAGGGCGCGACGGTGCGAGGAGGAGCAAGGAAGGGTGGGGGCGGCGCGTGGAAGGGCTAGGGCGGCGCGAGGGCGATGGGAGTGCGGGGAAGGCGAGAGTAACCGCAGTAAAAGTAGTGTTCGCCTAAATGGATTAAATGGCCATTTATACGGACAGTAAACGGTAAATGGTGGTAAACTGTTTTGTTTAGGGGGTAAACGGAAATTAAACGGTTGACCGTTTAAACGGTCAAAAAAGGGAAAAACGGCCTAAATGGAATGGAGATAAACAACATTAAATGGGCTAAACAACTGTTTAAACGGCCGTTTAGGCGAACACGAGGTAAATCGGGTTCAGTTTTGTATGGATAAATTTGTATACTTAAGTTTATTATATTTATAAATGTGTACACTTGATATGTTACATGCATAAATATCTATATTTGGTTCTTTTCGCATGCATAAATATATATACATACGATGCGGCGTGGTCAAAAACTAAGATCTGCGTCGGGACTCCCGGTGTACGTCGGGAGTTCCGGCACGAGCCGTGACTTCCGGCCGTCGGGAGTTCCGACCTACGTCGGGACTTCTGACGCAGGGAAACTGAAAAAACACTTCAGCCTGCACTCACTCTACCATGTGGGGCAAAAATATGATGGACACTAACATTTTCACAAGTGACTAGATTTCATTCAACCAGCACAAAGCAATAGTCACTCATGAAAATTATAAAATAGATTTTGAAAGTGTAACACAATATTTTCTTAATTCTTTTCTCCTAACTAGATCAAACAAAATGTGTGTGCAAGGGATCAAGCCACATTACGAGAATCAATGATATTTAGTTCACTCCTCAAAGCACAAAATCTTGACTCATCTAGGGGTTTTGTGAAGATATCGGCTAGTTGCTTTTCGGTGCTCACATGATGAATGGCGATATCTCCTTTGGCTTCGTGGTCTCTCAAAAAATGATGCCGGATGTCTATGTGCTTTGTTCGATAGTGGTTTATAGGGTTGTTTGCTTCATCCAAAGTAGTTGGGCACAGCAAGCACCGGCCGCCACATACTCGGCTTTGGCGGTGGACAAAGCAACAGAATTTTGCTTCTTAGAGCTCCAAGACACCAAGGATCGACCAATAAATTGGCAAGTCCCGGTAGTACTCTTTCAGGTTACTTTGCAACCGGCATAATTTGAATTGGAATAGCCAAGTAACCCAAAAGTGGACCCCTTAGGATACCACAAGCCAAGATTAGGAGTATGCACTAAATACCAAAAAATTCTCTTAACAGCCATCAAATGACATTCTTTCGGATTAGCTTGAAATCTTACATACATGCACCCGCTAAGCATAATATTGGGCCTAGATGCATGCACAAAGATAAAGAAGTGATCCAATCATTGAGCGATATACCTTTTGATCGACGTCCTTTCCTCCTTGATCAAGATCAAGATGTCCAATGGTTGACATGGGTGTCTTGATGGGCTTGACCTTGTCCATGTTAAACTTGTTCAACATGTCGTTGGTATACTTGGTTTGACTTATGAACGTGCCATCCTTGAGTTGCTTGATTTGAAATCCAAGGAAGAACTTCAACTCTCCCATCATGGACATCTCGAACCTATTTGTCATTATCCTACTAAATTCCTCACAAAAAGCCACATTAGTACTACCAAATATTATGTCATCGACATATATTTGGCAAACAAAGAAATCATTATTGACTTTGCGAGTAAACAAAGTAGCATCGGCCTTTCCTATCTCAAAATCTTATTTGAGTAGGAAATCCTTCAAACAATCATACCAAGTTCTAGGGGCTTGTTTGAGCCCATAGAGTGCCTTGTCGAGCTTGTAGACGTGGTTTGGATACTTGGGGTCTTCAAAGCCTGGTGGTTGCTCTACTTGCACCAACTCGGATAGGGGGCCGTTGAGAAATGCACTCTTCATGTCCATTTGATATAGCATGAAATCATGATGAGCGGTATAGGCAAGTAGAATGCAAATTGATTCTAGCCTAGCCACCGGTGCATAGGTCTCCCCAAAATCCATGCCTTCAATTTGAGTGAATCCTTGAGCCACCAACCTTGCCTTGTTCCTTGTTACCACGCCATGCTCATCTTGCTTGTTGCAGAAGACCCACTTGGTTCCAATCACATTTTGCTTGGGCCTTTCCACCAAGGACCAGACTCCATTCTGAGTGAAGTTGTTCAACTCCTCTTGCAGGCTATCATCCAATTCGGATCATCAAGTGCCTCTTCCACCCTACGAGGTTCCAAAGGAGAAACAAATGAGTAATGTTCACAAAAACTTGCTAAACGGGAACGTGTAGTTACCCCTCGTCGAATGCTCCCCAATATGTTATCAATGGGATGATCCCATTGAATGGATTGATGCACTCTAGGATGTGGCACTTGAGTTGATCTTTGGATGGGGCCATCATCATCATCATGGTCATGATCGATTGGAGGATCACAATCATGAGCTTGTGGAGGATTGACTTCACTTCTTTCTTCATTATTGAGTTGAGGTTGAGCTTGCTCACTGTTGACACCATATTCATGAGAATGACCTTGTGCTTCATTTGATCTCCCATCTTGATTATTTCTTGTTGCAGAAGCTTCACCATGTTCATTGGATGAAACATGATGAATGGTTGGATCAAGATCATCATGCACAACATGGTCTTCATCTTCATCTTCGACGGGCTTTACTTCACTAATGGCAAGCTTCTTGATTGCTTTGTGTGTACCTTCTTCATTACCTACAATCTCAACATTGACTTGCTCCTTTTGAGAGCCGTTGGTTTCATCAAAAGTCACGTCTACCGCGATTTCAATCAAACCGGTGGTTTTATTGAAAACACGATATCCATGTTCGTTAGTACCATAACCAAGCATGAAACCTTCATCAACCTTTGGTGCAAACTTAGAGCTTTTGGATTTCTTGTTAAGTATGAAACACTTGGATCCAAAAACTCTAAAGTAGTGCTCCTTAGGCTTTTTACTGGTTAGAAATTCGTAGGCGGTCTTTTCTCTTTTCTTGTGAAGATATAAGCGGTTGATGGCATAGCATGCCGTGTTGACCGCTTCCGCCCAATAGTTAGTTGGAGTCTTGTACTCATCCAACATTGCTCTTGCGGCTTCTATGAGCATTCGGTTCTTCCTCTCCACAACACCATTTTGTTGTGGAGTGTATGGAACCGAAAACTCATGCTTGATTCCTTCTTCATCAAGAAACTCTTTGAAATGACCTGATTTCCACGAAGGTAAATCCATAGAGTCAAAGTGTAATAAGACCATTGTAGATCATATTACCCAAAATTCTAGTCAAATATCACATCCATACAACGTAATATCAGAGTACAAATAGTGCGGAATTACATAAATTATTACATCGCCGCATTGGTGGAATCAAAAGTAGCATTCATTCAGAACAGCTTGAAGACAAGATCGCCAAACTCGAGCGTAGGAACAAACCCCTCAACTGTCAAACTCCTCAGAGCTATACTCCTCAGCAGAACCTATGTGCCAAAATTTATCAGTACAATTTGTACTGGCCACTCCCACCCTATGAGCATTGCTTTGTGGAAATTGGATGCAAGTTAGATATATTCAAAAGGAACCTATAAGGCTGGGGTTTCCTATGTTTTAGCATATCAAGTATATATAATAATAGTTGGTCAAGTTTTAACACCATTCCCACACCCATTCCACCCCATTTCTGTCTAGAGCCAGGTTTCGATCCTGGGATTGATATACCACCATCTCCACATCATCACCATA
The DNA here is from genome assembly GCA_904845875.1 of Miscanthus lutarioriparius. NCBI lineage: Eukaryota > Viridiplantae > Streptophyta > Magnoliopsida > Poales > Poaceae > Miscanthus > Miscanthus lutarioriparius. The sequence goes on from CAJGYO010000007.1 coordinate 46,400,967, forward strand.
CCACCACCATACCATCGCTCAGTTGATAGGCCAACTCCCTCTCGGCACTGTCTCATGGCCTGTAGCCCCTGGCTACGACCGACACTCTCTCACGGGGGAAGAAGAGAAGGACTTATGTCACTATCTAGTTTAAGCGAAACCCAGGAAAAGTCCATAGCCGACAAGTCAGCATATGTATCGATCGATCAACCATACACTCTGCAGAGGTTTTACATAACCACAAGATCTACCTTCCTCGCTGACCGTCGTCAACTGGGCTGATTCCGGCCGCTTGCTAGCCTAGGATAATGCCACTCTACCATTCAGCCCTGGTACACCCTAGGTCTAGTCTGGGGTGGCTGAAACTATGAGTCATGAGCCGGGTCCACAAGGTCTCCATGAAGTCTCGAAAGGGTGTGGGGGGAATCCTCCGTGCCCCGTACCTCCCTCACACTGTCCGCTATCAACCTAGCAGTAGTGGCAATATCCTACCCAGTAGTCCGGCCGTCCCGCACCATATAGGGCGAGTGGTACGTAAGGCTTCCCGGTGAATCTGAGTACTAGTAAGTCCTTAGCGATGACCAAGCCAGAATGTCTTCATCAGGGTTTCCATTTACTGTGCCACCATAGCACCTCCACCCCGGGCTCCTCCCATCACAGGTTCACACCCAGGGCCACCTCATATTCCATTTACCCACCACAGGTATCCATTTCTAGGGGTGCCCAGGTAGCACCCCACGGCAAGACTTGCCCCAGGCTCGTCGTATATTCTAACTTGGTCGACACAACCCTCACCCTCCACGCACCCAAGTGACACACGTAGCACTCTCCCCATAGTTCAGATAACACCAGTTTCCACCACGCATCAATGTAGTACAAGCGTAGTAGAAGTAATAAGCAATGAAATATAGCAGCAAGCGTGTGTCTAGCCTAATAGTAGGGTAAGCATGGGTAAGGTTGTGTCAAGGTAAAGGCCATCAAGTAAGCATACTACCATGCAAGTCCTATCATAGTGTGAATATAACAATAAAGTAAAGCAATAGCAGTTCTATATTAGCCATGCGTAATAGGTGCTACGAGGTTGGGTGGGATGTGGCACCTTCAGTGAAGTCGTCTTCATACTCCTCACGGTACTCTCGGTCCTCATCCGTCTGGTTCTCCTCTGAGTCTACAAACGATCACATTATAGTCGTGTTACTACTAGTTGAGCTGGCTCGGTGGCTCGGTACAAAAGTGCTCTGATTGGACTCGTTTTTCTTTTAAAATGAAAATGAGTTGATTGGGAATGACTTTCGACCTCGGCTCGGCTCGTTAGGCTCGGCATGAAGTTGGGTCTCAAACAATTCAGGAGACTATGATAAATAACATTATACCAATTTTTAAAAAAGCTCAAAAACTGTAGTTGGTTCGATATCCAGCCCTACGTGTTAGCGACGTCTATAGAATAGCACAAAAAGCAATGAAAATTCAAAAGAGCCAAATGCACTCAAACATGGATTCATTGCGCAGAGCTTGATTTTAGATGAATTTTGGTCCGGGTCTTGTATTTTTCTGAGGTCGTATGAATTAGTTATGAATTTCCAAAGATCAAATCCTTTTTTGAAAATAATGAAGGCTGATTGATTCAGGGCTGACACGTGTCACACTGTGACTGGTTCACGTGGCATGTAGGTACTTGGAGTGGTGTATCGGCTGGTGAGGTGGTCGGAGAGGTCACCGAGGTGGTCAGAGAGCTCACCAAGGTGGTCAGGGATATCACCGAGGTGGTCGGAGATATCGCCGAGGTGGTCGGAGAGATCGCCGAGGTGGTCGGAGATATCGCCGAGGTCCCCAACGCTGGTGTGGTCTCATCTTCGGCATGACGTCAGCATGGCATCATCAGAGCTAAACTACGGCTGACAGGTGGGTCCCTGTCAATGGTGACTGACAGGTGAGGTGCGATTCATGGTGAACCCGCCTGCGTTGGTCCATAGACCGTAGAGCCGGTCTATGAAGGACTTGGTCCACTTACTCCTTCCTAGGGTTCGATTCACGTGCACCAAGTGCACGGACGTGTGGCCGGTGAGGGGAAAATCCCCATCTTCTTCCCCGGCGTGCTCCCACCGGTGGTGAGCTCATCGGTGAGCCCCTCCAGCGGCACGGGTGTGCAATTAAGGTGGGCAAAAGCTTGGCCTTGCCATGGCGGGTGCCCCAGTGAAGTTAACATGATGGCCGGGTGGCTCCAGTTGGCTGGCCGCGATGGCGGCGGTCCTCGTACACCGGCGAGCGGTGGTGTGGTTGATGTGGTGGCGGTACCGGATATTGGTGGTGCGCACGAGCTCCCCGACGCTGCTACGGCCATGGTGAGCAGGTCGAAGGGGCTCCGAGAGCTCTCAACGCCTCCGGCCACGGTGGTGGGGGCAAAGCGGAGGCGGTGGCGCTCCGAGGAGGTGCGGTGCTGCAACGCAGGGCTCCGGTGGGCTTCATCCTCGGCTAAGGTGAGCGCGGTGTGTCTCTCGTCGTGGCGGAGCCAGTCGGGGTGTCAACGTCGCCTTTACCGCGACGTAGAAGACGCGGTGGTCTCTCCATGGTTGTGCTCTCGGCCATGGCGTGCAGGGTGGTCGTGCCGGTGTTCCCGAGCCGCTAGGGGTTGGTGAGGCCAGGCCTTGGGCTTGTGCGCGTGCGGTGCGTGTGCAGCGTGTCTAGGAGCGGGAATGCTCCGCCTCTATGTCCCCTAGGTGCGGGAACGCGGTGGCGTTCATGGCGAGTACGGCTAGTGTGGTGAGCGGCGAATGACGTGGCTCACCGTAGGGCTTGTGGCGGTAGGATGGTGGTGCGGTGGCGAGGCGAGGCCGTGATGAGGTGATGCAGTGCCGTGCCGAGCAACTACGTCACTGTAGCTGATCGGGGTGGCGCTCCTGGCTCCGGCAAAGCCCAGTTCCGCAGCGGCTTCCTTCTCCTTGCTTCTTCCTCCTCTATCTCTCTCGGCTTGACGCGGTGTGGTGCTGTGCCACCAGCGGCGGCGGCGAACGGGCTGAGGGTTAGGGCTCGCGAGCGTTAGCTTTTATAGCCGAGCTCCAAGGGCTCTAATGGCGGACGGCGATCGGGCGGTGGTGATGCGTGCGGCGCATCTGATGGCCCGCGTGTGGTAGCGTAGGCACGGCGCAAGGGGAAATAGGGTCATGCTTCTTTTGTGACCCCCTGGCCCGCGCCTGCCACACTGGTCGGCCCCCGGTCGCATGGGGAGAATGCGTGGGCGAGGGGAAGAAGACGCTACTGTGCTGACAAGCGGGGTCGGGTCATCAGGCGCTTGGCGCGTTGTGGCTGCGTGCGGCGCGTGATGGCTGACGAGCGGGCCCGGCTTGTCAGTGGCTGTGCGCGTGCGGGCGGCGACGCTGGGCCGGCTTCGTGGGCTATGCGCGTGAAAGGGCAGGCGAGGCTTGGCTAGGCTAGCTAGGCCAGTCGAGGCAGGCTGGGCTGAGCTGCTGCCTCCCTCTTTTTCCTTTTCTTTTTCTGTTCGTTTCTCTTTTCTTTCTTCTGCTTTGATTCAAATTTAGTTAGAGTTTAAACTTGAGCTTCGAGTCATGTAGTGGGTCCCACAAGGTGTTTCAAATGGTGGTCAAAATACATCCCATATATTAGGGATTATTGGCTATTTTTGTTATACAAAAATAGTTGAAGTTTTTATATAGGGGTGTTTTATTCTTCCAACAAATAATTCTTTACTTAGGGTTTATCATAAATATTAAGTAAGTTAGTTAAACATCACATAAAGCAAAAGAATCCAAATCACAAGTGGAATTAAGGATGCATGCATGATTTGTTTATTGAGGAATTTAATTACACATGTGGCATAAAACCAAACTATGCTTATGATTTTAACCTAGTTGGGTCACATCTAATCCAAAACTAGGGTTTGGCTTCTACATGTGTCACTCAACATCACATAGGGTTTAAACAAAAATTTTCCAGTTGGGATTTTTGGTGTGTGGATTTTTGGGTTGTTACACTCTTCAATGTTGGTGTTCTTGAACTCCATCCCATTGTCACTTCTAACTCTCTTGATTTTGACATCAAACTCATTTTGGCTCTTCTTGCAAACTTCTTGAAGATACCTTGGACTTCACTCTTTTCACGCAAAAAGAATACCCAAGTGAAACGAGAATAATCATCAACAATTACATAACCATATTTGTTACCACCAATGCTTATATAAGCAACGGGTCCAAATATGTCCATGTGAAGCAACTCCAATGGCCTTTCGGTTGTCACAACATTCTTGACGGGATGTTTAGCTCCAACTTATTTTCCCGCTTGGCATGCGCTACAAATCCTATCTTTCTCAAAAGAAACATTTGTCAGTCCAAGGATGTGTTCGCCTTTTTTAAGTTTGGCCAAGTTCCTCATCCCAACATGAGCAAGTCGGTGATGCCATAACCAACCCATGCTAGATTTTGCCATTAAACAAGTCTCGGGATTTACTCTATTTGATGTGAAATCAACTAGATACAGTTTCTCTTTTAAATGACCCATAAATGCAATAGAGGAATCCTCCCTTCTATAGACTTTCACAACCTTATCCGTAAAGAGACAATTGTAACCCATCTCACAAAGTTGTGAGACGGACAACAAATTGTATCTCAACGAATTCACAAGTAAAACAATTGAAATGGAATTATCATTTGATATAGCAATTTTACCCAAACCAAGGACTTCTCCTTTTTCATTGTCACCAAACACAATATTTCCACTTTGATCATGACTTGGTTGGAATGATGTGAACATGTCCTTCCCTTCGGTCATATGATTGGTGCATCCACTATCCAACACCCAACTTGTTCCACCAAAGGAATATTCCTACAAAGACAAATTAAGCTTTTGTTTTAGGTACCCAAAAAGATTTGGGTCCTAGGGGGTTAGTCACATAAAACTTGGGCACCCAAACACTCCTCATAATTTCCTTTCTATTTTAGGCATCAACATACTTTACCACAATCTTTCCATCCTTGCCCCAACAACACATATAGTCACTAGCATAGCATCATGGAAGTGGTGCTTGTGGCTTGGGGCCTCGTATTACTTCGTCTTGATTGTCTTGTTACTTGTAGATTGGATCTTTGGAATGTATACCTTGTTGTTGGCCTTGCATATAAGCTCATCAAGAGCAACGCCCTTGTTGAACTTCACACAAGGCACACCATTGATCATGTTCCTTCCATTGGCCTTTCCATCATACCTATTGTAGCCAATGCCTTCCTTGATTGATGGGTGCCTTGATGACTTGTATACAATCTTGTTGGATTGCTCTTGACACTTGCACCCATTCTTCAAGATCATCTTCAACCTATGAATCTCCTTGTCTTTTTTCTCTAACTCAACAAGGTTAGTTGTATATGCATTCACATCAATTTTATAGCATCTTTTACAACCATTACTAGTGGAGATATTAGAGTCTTTGATTGCCTTAGGAGAAGTTGAAGGGCTAGCCCAAAGAGTGCTATAGTTTAGCTCAAGATTTTGGTATTTTTCTTCCATGCTTGTGAGGCTTTCTTGAGCTATACTCTTCTCATTCTTGAGGCTAGCTACTTGATAATCAACCGAGGAATGTTCCTTAGTCAATTTCCCAATTGAGTCATTGGCTAAAGACAATTCAACGGTTAACTTCTCGACCTTCATCTTTTCCTCAGCGATAGATGCTTCAAGAGCAATGTTTTTCTCTCTCTCTTGGGTGATTATATCTCCTTGCATCTCTAAGCATCTATCCCTCTTCTCTAATTTCTTCATTAGTGTTTTTATTTTAGTGAAGGACTTTTTACCAAATTTCTTTATCATGGTTGCTTCAATTTCTTCTATATTATCATCACAACTATCATACTCATCACTAGAGGGATCGTGTGTAGTATGTACCTTCTTCCACTTTTGCCATGAGACAAGTTGGGGTGTAATAGTCATTGTCGATGAGGTTGGAGAAGAGCTTCGGTGGTGAAGATAGGTTGGGGAAGAGTTTTGGTGGTGAAGTTGAGTCAGGGAAGATCATGGTCGGTGAAGAGGAGTGGTGGATGGCGATGTTTGCGGCTCCCTTCTTCTTCTTCTCATCATCACTTGAGTCACTATCACTTGACTCACATTGTTCCCCAAGATGAGCTTCACCTCTCTTCTTAACTTTGTTCTTCTTATCTTCATCCTTGTCATGCTTGTGCTTCTTCTTCTCATTAGGACAATCGGCTATGAAGTGACTGGTTTGACCACATCCATAGCAAAATCTCTTTTTGAACCTTCTCTTTCCATCACCATAGGTCTTGCGATTGCTCTTCTTCTTCATAAACTTTCTAAGATTTCTAATCACAAATGCAACCTCCGCATCGGAATCTTCTTCTCCACTTGAGGAATCATCCTTCACTTTCTTCTTCTTCTCTTGATTTAAACCTTAACCTTCATGTTGTTGAGTTGCTTTAAGGGTTGCACTCTTATTGTATCCCATTACATTAGGATTTTGATTGTGAGCATTGATTACATCTTCATCTAGACACTCATGATGCTTGAGTTTTGAAAGAACTTCTTGGGGTGTCATCTCATCATAATCGGGCCTTTCCATGATCACGGACGCTAGCATGTTGTTCTTGGCTCTATAGGTTCTCAACATCTTTCTAGCAACTTTGTTGTCATCCTATTTGGTGCTTCCAAGAGCTCTTATGCGGTTGACCAATGCCATGAGCCTATCAAACATGGATTGTGTTGTTTCATTTTGCAAGAACACAAATCTTTCTAATTCACCATGAAGTACCTCAATGTTGCCTTTTCTCACACTTCTATCTCCTTCAAATGACACTTTCAAAGTTTCCCAAATTTGTTTTGCACTTTCCATTCCATTAACTTTTCTAAACTCATCCGGAGCTAGGCTTGGCATAAGCAATGCTACGGCTTGTGCATTTTGATGGAGGTTGTGCACTTCTTTTGGAGTTATCTCTCTATCTTCATCGGTAGGAATCATCACATCAACATCCACAACTTCCCAAAGTCTTGCGGCAATGAGATGCATCCTCATCTTGTAAGACCAATCGGTGTATCTTGTTCCATCAAAGTGAGGTGTCTTGCCAATGTTGATGGATGGAGTATGCAGTGTTCAACCTTTTATAGTTGTCCATAGTCAAAACTCATGTTTGAATATATTCCCTTTCCATAAGCATGCTCACCGGCTCCAATATCACTAGCGGCATCTTTGTTTGCTTCGTTCTTGTCACTTGTATCATTTTTGCCACTAATTGCATCATCAACCTTCTTACTCAATTCTTCCTTCATCTTGCTCATCTCATCTTGCATCTTTTTCATTTCATCTTGAAAGAGCCTGACTCGAGCACTCATCAACTCTTCAGCTATTTTCTTGGCCATTTCGGCGGCAATGGCTTGCATCTTATCGGACTCCGACATTGTTTCTTCTTACGCGGTAAAGTGCTAAAAAAAGACCTTGCTTTGATACCAATTGAAAGGATCTAACAATGCCTAGAGGGGGGGTGAATAGGCATATCTAAAAATTAACTGCAAATGCTAAGTTCAAATTTGTCAGTCAATGTCGGAAGTGTCGGTGTTTGGGTCGGAACTCCCGACGTCATCAGAAGTTCTGGCACAAACGTTAGCAGTCCCGACACCTACGTGAACTACAAAAGCAGTCCCAAATTTAACCTTATGGATAAATAATCTTACAACCCCACTTAGTGGTTTGGTGAAGATGTTGGGTCACTCCATTGATGCCGTAATACCTCCAAACCGTAGATCGAGTCCAAACCCTAAAATGAAGTTCAAGAGAGAGAGACAAACAAATACAAGTAGTCTCTAGCAATCACAACAACAAGCACATGGGACACAAAGATTTATCCCGAGGTTCGACAACCCCACAAAAGAGCTCCTACGTCCTCGTTGTTGAGGTGACCACAAAGGTCGGAATCTATTCCACCTCCTTGCCTCTCTCAAAGCGACCACAAAGGTCACTTGAGCTTTCCACTAAGAAATCAAAGGGTAATACAAACTTCCCAAGGCTCTTCCACAAGATAGAAGCTCTTGGGCAACGCCTAGCCGGCTAGGGGCAAAGCCCCAAGAGTAATAGATGTAAAACCAACCGGCTTGACGAAGAAATCAAGTGCTCAAGCTTGACAAAGTGATTCTCTCACTTAATCCACTCTCCTTTCACTCAAAACCCTAAGGGAATCAAAGATTGGAGCAAAGGAGGGAGGAGAGGGGTGCCTTTCTTGCTTAGGAGCTGTTGGGACGAAATTAGGTCAGCTATGAATGAGTCTGTAATGGTTAGAAGTGAAGAGAGGGGATTTATACTCTTAGTAGAAATCTAACCGTTCAGATCTACGTCGGAAGTTTCGACGCAGATCTCGGGAGTTCCGACATTAACATAAAAGCACTGTTCACACAGGGTCAGAAGTTCATGCATGCAAGTCAATGTTGGAACTCCCGACGTACGTCGGGACTTCCGACGTGCGCAGTCAGTCAACCAGTAAAGCTCTAGGTGTCAGGACTCCCGACAAGGTTCGGGACTTCCGATGGTCAGAACTTCCAACGTACGTCGGGTGTTCCAACGTGCGCAGACAGCCTGCCAGCAGAACCACTAATGCTGGGACTCCCGACATGGGTCGGGACTTCCAACGTCCACAGTCACCGCGCAGGTTAAGTGACTGGGAGTCAGAACTTCCGGCATGAGTCGTGACTTCCGACGGTCGGGAGTTCCGGCTTACGTCGAGACTTCCGACACCAACAATCATAGAAAAATAATCTATGTGCTCATAAAGTGCTAGAGTGTCTCTCTTTTTATTTTATTTTTATGCTTAAGCACTCTATCTTCCTCAGACCAACTAAGTTTGCATCCCTCTTTATAGTGCGGTGGATCCTAAACTCAAAAACAAACATAAAACCGTTGGAGTGCATTTTGAGTTCGTCCGCCTTTACAACTTGAAGAATTGAGGGATACCATTTCATCTTTATCAACTCTTTGAATCTTTCATGGGACTAATAGCTGCGACATATCTCATTAAGATCACATTAGTCCCTAATTTGGATGTCATCAATACACCAAAACCCACATAGGGGGCAAATGCACTTTCACATACCACCCTCAAACAAGTGCCCAGGTAGAAACATCGAATAAACAAATCAAGAATATTCTGTAGAAGATGGTCAATGAGATGGGGACTGCATGGAAGGATAGGCTACTTGTTGTATTATGGGCTTACAGAACGGCCTACAAAACACCACTTGGGATGTCACCATACCAACTTGTCTATGGAAAGACTTGTCATCTACCTGTTGAGCTAGAATTCAAGGCTCACTAGGCTATCAAGCGATGGAACATGGACTTTGAAGCCGCAGGAACCAAGAGGAAGATGCAACTCTCAGAGCTTGATGAATGGCGTGAAAAAGCATATCACAATGCCAAGATATACAAGGAGAGAACAAAGAGATGGCATAACAAGAGGATCAAGAAGAAGGAGTTTGCCCCTAGAAATATGGTATTACTTTTTAATTCCAGGGTGAAATTATTTAGGCATGGAAAACTTTGAAGCAAATGGGAAGGACCATTCAAGGTGATAAGCACTTCGTCGCATGGAGCGGTAACACTTCAAAATGACAAAGGTACGTTATCTAAGTTAAATGGTCACCGTCTTCAGATCTTTCTAGAACCTAAAAAACCACCTGAGGATTTGGATGAGGTAGATTTTCTGATTTTACCATAGAATTACACCACTGCCATCCTCTTTATGTTTTGTAATGGATAAATATGTTTTTCGGGATTAGATAGAGGTTAGTAACCACCGTGAGAAAAATCTTTGTGGGAGGACACCAAGTGGGACCGGCCTATCCCACCTCCATACCGACCGGCCCCACTGGCAGCCACCTCGCATGCGGTAAATTCTCTCGTGTATTCTAGAACCTTCCCCTCCGCAATCCCACAGTTTTTCGCCGCATTCAAATATTCCTTCATCATGAGACCCTAATGGATAGATCTTGACCCTTGCTGCAAGTTGTTCCCCCCTATATAAATGAGCTCCTGCCTGTCTCTATAGCCATTCCATCAAAGCCTCCTTTCTCTAATAGCAGCAAATCTCTCCTCCTCTCTAGATTCTAATGGCCGGTAGAGAGATCATCCCCTATGGAGTTGATCTGAACAAGAAGCTTGATGCTCTAGTGCTGAGTGTCTTCCCGCCATGTGAGATAGCTCCTATTTGTCCAAGCCAATCTCACTATGCCCAAGCTGTCTGTCGTCCGGTGATTGCTCCACCGCCACCACGTCCACTTCTTGAAGGCAAGCCACGTCAGAAGGAGCCACAGCTTGATGTCCCGAAGTTGATCAAGGTGATGAAGGAGATCAACCTTCTTCCTCCAAAGGGACACGAGATGCTGGTCGGAGTGAAGACCAATAAGTTTGGGGATGTTACATGCGCAAAGTATAAGTCAGTCACCCCATGTACAACCATTGATGGAGTCCGGGCTATGCCAGAGCAGATCAAGATTGTTCCTCCCAAGGAGAAGAAAAGGAGGGCACCAATAGCTATAGAGAAGGAAGAGAAGCACCCACGGATGACCATAGCACTCCTGCAGAAGAAGATTGAAGATCTCACCGATATTGTCTATACCTTAGAACAGAGGATAGATGAAGAACACATGTATCGCAAGAGCCTGCAATAAGATTTAAACGCTTTAAATCATTTTATTGTCAAGTCTAGGAAGTGAGAATTAGATAGTTGATGATAAGTCACGAGTGGTTAGGTCAAGTGTTTAAAAATAGCATGTTTAGGTTACTCGCTTAGCTCAGTTATTAGATTTGTTGAAAGTTTGTGTTAGCTAATCAAAAGTTTGTGCTTGTGTAATAAAGTGCCTTATGATGGAGTCTGGTTATTACTTGCTCTCTATTTGTTTTGGATATTTGTTTGTCTCCACATGTTGTGCATAAAGGTAAATAGGAAATAAGTGTGGGGGAAGCACACCGCGACAACACGACAAAATTCAATCACAAAAATCACAAAATTCAGGAAGTAATGGACCAAGGACCATGTTAACCAAGGTTAAACCCGAACGGGCTCCAGAGCAGGCCGCCTGGTCTCCCTCTTGGGCCGGCCAGCTCACTACAGTGTCTCCTCATCCCACGCTTCGTCCATGGTCAGGTTTGTGGCCCATATGTTCTATTTTCACATATTATACTTTCTATCTCAAACCGAATCGAAAATCCTTTGATAAAACAACTTTAAAACCTGATGAAAGATTATTTCAGTCATGACTAAAGGATAGACTCACATAACTCTTTTCCTGGAAGTCTTGCTACTGTTGGGAACTTATTTTTAGGGACCCCATGCTACTTAAGTTGTTGTGGAATGAGATATAGTAGAATAATGAGAACTTGATTCTTGATGTCTCGTTACTAGAGAATTTTATTTCAAAAAAAAGTTACAAGAATAGCTACACCTCTCCTTTGTGGTAAAGTAATATCCCACCAGATCCATACATGATATGATAGACTAGAGAAACCTTCTACATATATTACTTGTCATTGTATTGAGTTTGGTCAAACCTTGTGACCCTTGTTGAGAAATTTATCATGCTCTCACGATCAAGATCACGTACACTCTACATATATGTGCTGCTTCTACATTGGGAGTACGCAAAAACATGTTTTCCATCCACCCAAAAATGTTCTACTCCTACATTGGGAATAGACACAAAAATATGATTTTTAGGATAAATGCTCCAAGTTCTTGTAAATACCTCTCTTGAAAAGTTTCAATTGTAGAAGAAGAGGGATGGGCTATGCAAAAGTTATTCATAAAAGAAAAAAAGTATTGAAAAAAATGGACAAGTGTCCGAGATATTTAAAACAATGGGTACTCAGATGCCTGCCTGAAAAAGAAGAAGAAGAAGAAAGATGAGTAAGATAGCCCATGTTTTTGTGCAAAGTATTTTCAAGTTTCAAACAAGAGAGATATGTTTCAATGAGCATAGTAGAATTAAGATAGCCACCATATACATATCCACACACATGCACATCTTGATCTAAGAGTATGACATTTTTCTCCTTGGATCCTTGTTTTGACTTTACAATATATGCAATGCAAGTATGTTCTCATATTCATCCCTACCTAAGCTCCACATAAGCTTTTAGAAGTAGGCAAAAAGAAGGCAAAGCCATAATTCCTTAGTGAGGATCCAAAAATACTACATATACAGAGTGATTTGAGAGTACCACAAAAGGAGAAGGTAAGCTATGATTTGTTTTCAAAAATCTTAAAATGTTTCTCCAATTGACTTGACTGAAGGAAGATGGTGATCTATTTCAAGCTGTCCCATTCTTCAACCGCCCAAAGTTTCATGGTAGACACTTTGAATCCTGCAGTGCATTCATGACTAGGAATGGTTTTATGTTGATGACTTGTCCTAAGGTTATATCTTAAGTAATCCATCCTTCTATCAAGGACGAGTAAAAGCCTAAGTGTGGGCGAGTTTGTTGATGGTAGTTAACATTCATCACAAACCATCAATGTACCTTGCATAAATGATTAAAATAGATCACTAACATAGACCTAGGGGTTTAAACTAACAAATTCCATGAATTTTGGCGAATTTGTGTTTCCAGTAGGATTTAATCAGAAAACCACCAAGGAGGACCTATTCGTCAAAATAAATCATGATATTCCACAGGATAAACAGCGTGGGAAGACTCCAGAAGGTGAATCACCGAAGCAAAGCCTGAGCCCCTGCCATGCAGGCCAGTCAGCCTATGGGACCCACCTGGTAGCCCCTTATAGCTATGTCGGTTCTCCACTGCCTTACGGATTCCATCTCCGATGTTTATTCAAGTCGGTTTGATCCAAAGGCTTAGGATTGATGCTCTGGCCTATATATTGTCATAGAACCGTCCAATTTATAAGAGCACAAGTACAATAGCAATCACCGAAGCGATCAAACCATCATACTTGAGCCCGTATAAACCCGGTAGTCTGATGAAATCGCGAAGGATCTCAAACAACCAACATACAAACCAAGATTGTAGAGATTCAACATAACCAGTCACATGTTACATCACAGTTCATAAATATTTCTCATACATCAGAGTTTGAATAATTATTACAAACCAAGTTTGAAAGTAGCGGAAGCAAAGTAGTTTAACATCGACATCATACATAGTTTAATACAAAGCCAGTTTCATAGTCATCTCCAACCAAAAGCACAAGGGTGAGATGATAAATAGAATGACCATTGCCCATGGTCCTAGTTCTCATCCACTGCAGGAGCAAACCAGTTCTTGCAGTAGCCATGATACATAACATTATCTGCAACAATGGGAATAAAACCCTGAGTACGAGAAGGTACTCAGCTAAACTTACCTGTCCAACTAATATACTAAGACACCAAGGAGTATGCAAGGCTTTATAAGTAGAGCTGCTAGACATTATTTGCAGAAAAAGCATAAGTTTCCAACATATCTTTAATTGTGACTCACCAGTTATTAACCCTATCTCATACTAGATTAGCAACTATCCTATGCCAAACATGTTGGTACCATTAAGTCATTACAATAATAACCATATCCAGTTGAGTTCTTGCATAATCTCATAACCACACTTCCATCAATTACTACAATGAAGTGTACTCCTGTCAAGTTCTCACTATCCGGGAGAGACGGCGATTTGAATCGATTCCTACCCAGCTGGGGAATTATTCCTAACACACACCCATACTTCCCCATTAGGGTCGCATCAGGTCACCTTTGGGACAACTCAAGTACAATCACGGGTTGGACCAGCGCCGCACCCTCAAAGATACAACCAAACCGCCAAGGGGGCTCGGGACTCTAACCCGCCCTTGGGCTTACGCCATTGGTTCTCCGCACATCCTTACTACCTCCAGGGTGCATACTTTAACTGCTCGTGTCTCCGGCCTAAGTTGAGCTACTCGGCTTCATGGTTGGAACGACTTATCTGGCCAACTATGTGAGAGGCGTGCGTTCAACATGACAAGATAAACCTCCAAGGGCTGGTCCTAAAACAACACAGACGAAATCACTATGATACCACAACATAAGACTCCGCCCGGTCTCCATTTATTCAACAATATCCGATTATGTTCCACGATAGCACAATATAGTCAACCGTGAGCAAGTTATCACCTATAGCTCGCAGGTGACAGGAAATCACCTGACTTCTACCGGTCTAAGCATAGCTAAGCATAATAAACGTTCCTGGACTTAATTAGGATTCATGGTAGATATTTCTAGTCAAGGAAGGTAATATACAGCAAGTGTTTCCAAACAACTCCTGTCACTTTATGCATCAATACGAATAACTTTAGGTGGCATTAATAAAGTAGGGAGACTTATAATGCTCCGGGGCTTGCCTTTCACGAACGTTGCTGGCTGATGATCGGGGCACTCCGAAAGATGATCAACCTCAGGCTCTCCTTCTCCGAGAACCTCCTGGTGCTGCACTTCCTGATTCTCCTCCTGAGGATCGACGTCGAGTTCCACCAACGTGATCGTCTCGGTTGCACCTATTGCATGCATATGCATAAGTGAGTCTCATGAATGCATAAGGGGGGTCATAGATGATGTTATATGGAAAGGTACATGCTGCGATAATGATGTTAAGTTACACCATGATAGCAATGCTAACTCCATACTAACTAAGTAGGTGCATATCTCTTTTCTATCTACTTGCAAATTTCACACAAGGCAATGTCTAAGCTACACGTGGCAGTTATAAGTTTACATCATAACTGAAGTTCTACTTATACAAATGCTATGATCTTGGACTTTCTGGAAAGCTTATAAAATTGCCTACAACTCATATTTAATCACCAAAAACTAATTCACAATCTATCCTAACCAAAATAGGCAATCTATCTAGTGCTGTCCAGAAATTCTAGAGAACAAGCATTTCTGAAAACTAACTTTAAACAGCTATAACTCCTAAACCCTTTGGACTATTGCCCTAAAATGTTAACACAAGATAGATGAAGAAGTTCCCTACAACTTTGTTATTAACCATTTCTACAGTAAACATCATTTTGACTATGCAACATATCCAACAACAAAATCTGTCCAAAAACACTTCTAAATCGAATTATAGAGCAACAATATTTTTACTACACGTAAGCATTTAAAATTTGACATCACCAAGTATACCAATAGTTCAGGAACATCAAATACACTCAAGAAAACATAATGGTCAAGCCCAAACTATTCATTTGAATGCCTTTATTAATTTAATTAGATAATTAGGGAAAATAACAAACATATAGCAAATGTGCACAATAAATTCTCATAAAATTACAGTGGCTTTCAAGTGCTCTCAATAGACTACTTTAAAATTTGCATGCCATTTGACCATGTATAACATCCTTTACAAAAATGGCAAGCTAGCAAGGCCTATTTCAGTGAAAATAGTTAACCCTATAGAAAAGTGTCAAACAACAGATTATATATTTTTTCTAGCTTCCTATTAGTGCCATACTACTGTACAAAAATTTGCATATCAATATGTTAGAAATTTTTGTCCCTACAATTTTCCTCAAAAAATACCATTTATTACTAGATAAATAGAAAGACCCTACTTCAATCAAGTTTATAGCAAGTTCATTATATTACCTAGCTAGAGCATGTCAACATAAGACCAACAAAATTGGAATCACAATTTTATGAGTTTTCTAACTCAAGATATCTATTTTACAAGATTACTAACATTCAAAAAGCACTTATTTAAATACATTTTAATCATCATGAAAAATACCATAAACTGTACATTTCATATTTTTATAAAACACAACACTTCATGAGGATTACAACAAAATTTGGTTCACAAGAATTAGACATCTAGAACTCCACTTATGATTTTTCAAAGTTGGCATTCAAATCTAAAATAAATGAACTAGCTTTCACTCGATAGACGCTAACAGCTGGGACACTCGAGTCAGATGGGCCCGCGTGTCTGTGACACCAAAACAGAGGAGCCGCGCGGACCGATCGGAGTTCGCCGACGGTGAGCTCTCCGGCGACGGCACCAGCACCACGATGATCACCATAACATCCCGAACACACCGAGCTAGCTAGATAGACCGATTGTTGGAGCTAAGCACAACAGAGGCGCTCATGGTGGCACGGCAGATGCGGTCGATGGTGAGGCACCAGAGCTGGCCGAGGCAGTGCAATCTAGGGTTACATCAAGCTCCTACATACAATGGCAGTTCTAGCGCACATCCTATCACGGCGAATGGTGGTCGGAGGCGGTCCGGCCACGGGCGGCATGGCACGGTGACGAAACATCGGCAAGGGCCGCACGCTGCACGAAGGCTTACCGTGCGCTTCTAGCAAGCAAAGCGGGTGTGGTGAGACGGTGGAAGCACGATGGAGCTACTATGGCGGTGGCGGAGGAGTGACGTAGGCGCAATGCGAGCTGGGTGGTCAGTAAGGCGACGGCGGCGCTGCACTGAACTGCTAAGGCTGCTGCGCGAAGGCAAAGGAAGAAGCAAGGAGGGGAAATAAGAGCATGGGAGTGACGGCGAGCACTAGGGCGTGAAATGGCGCGCTGTGGCCCGACATGGCCTGACTGGCCAGGACGTCAGCGACGAGCGGCCTCCACATGGCGGCCAAACCCTGGCCTCGGTCGGCCACTGATGGCCAGGCAGATTCGGCCATTAGAGCCCGCGATCCGGCTTGATAGCGCGACTTGGCGTCGTTCAAATTCCTAATCCACGGTACATTAGCGAAATCTTCCTTAACCAAAATTATAGCCCTATATACCATCTACAACTTCACTTAAAAGACCAAAGTCTAATTCTCAATGAATAAGGAGTAAAATTATCTCAAAGTCAGCTCAGCGAAACTGAAAACGCGCTAAGACTTAGAAAATTTCTAAGTGTTGAAAACTTGTATTTACTAATTTTTGTGAGCTCAATTTGACCGAGCTATGCACTGAATTAGCTCATGACCCAAAAATAAAAGTTGTTGCTCTACTCAAATACTACAACTTTGCTTAAGGGTGCTTTGCCATGCAAAGACTCTATGACATAGTTCAAACTAGGTCAAACATACCACTTTAAATTGATGACTTACACAATAACTAGGACTTAGAGACCAAACTAGCCTTAGTCATGAATACCAAAGTTGTTCCTTATGCTATTCTAAACATGTTTAAGGTATTCCCAAGGTTCCACACACATTTCATACATTGGTTACATGTAAACCCTAACCTAAGTAAGGCAATTCAGTAATAACACATGCAATATAAGCCAACAAAATGATAGTAATTGAGATGCTCATGCTCATGCATGCTCAAGGATGTTTATGCTCATGCAATGTCAAGGTTAAATGCATGCTTAACACCTAGGGTGTTACAGCCCTTCCCCCCTAATAGAAATCTCATCCCAAGATTGCACGACCTACCATTCCTCGTAGAAACTCGGATAAACCTCACGAAGATAGTCCTCACGTTCCCACGTAGCGTCTTTCTCACTATGATTATTCCAAATAACCTTGTAGAAATTGATGACTTTGCTATGGGTCACTCTTTCCATTTCTTCAAGCACTTTAATAGGTCTCTCTTCATAGGTCAAATCCAACTAAATCTTGATACTAGTGGGTTCAATAGCTTCTTCGGGCACACGAAGACATTTCTTGAGTTGGGAGACATGAAAAACACTAAATATAGCTTTCATTTCCAGGGGTAACTGGAGTTGGTAGGCTACTGGTCCTTTTCATGCAATGATCTGGTATGGACCAACATACCTAGGAGCAAGTTTTTGCTTTACTCCAAATCTTTGTACTCTCCTCATTGGGGATACCTTCAGATACACATAATCTCCAACTTGGAACACAATAGGACTTCGCCTCTTATCTGCATAACTCTTTTGTCTTGATTGAGCTGCTTCTATATGTTGTCGAATGATTTGAACTCGCTCTTCAGCTTCTTTGACAAAATCAATCCCATAATACCTCTTTTCACCAGGCTCAATCCAATTTAGAGGGGTCCTACACTTGCGACCATATAAAGCTTCAAACGGAGTCATCTTGATACTCTCTTGATAACTATTATTGTAGGAGAATTCAACCAAAGGTAACCATTCCTCCCATGAACCCTTGGAAGAAATCACACATGCTCTCAACATATCTTCCAAGATTTGATTTACACGCTCAGTTTGACCTACGGTCCGGGGTGATAAGCATAGCTGCGAATCAATGTGGTACTTAAGTACTTGTGCAGATGTTCCCAAAAATGATTAACAAATTGGGGCCCTCGATCTGATACAATACTCTTAGGTACACCATGCAATATGTGTCGGTGTTTCACCACCGATAGCCTGCCTCGGGGGTACCCGGGGCAGTGTTGTTCGGGCTTCGGCGTATGCTGAACTCGATGGTAAACGCAAGAGACGGTCGATTTATCCTAGTTCAGGCCCTCGATCGTAGATCGAGTAACGACCCTACGTCCAGTCGGCGTTTGCCTTTGTGTTGGATTGATTATGAAGTGTTATGTTGTACCATTGTTCTCCCTTTCAGGAGCCCTACCCTCCTTTATATTGTCAGGAGGCCAGAGTCCTAGTCGGTTTACAATGAGATTTCCTAGTAGGATTACTTAATAGTTCTACTATTAAGATTACATGGGAAGAATCCTAGTTGAACTAGATCTTTTATCTCTCTTGCGGGGTATCCTGTGGGTCCCGCATCGACAAGCCCCCGAGCACTTCATGGTTGAGCTCTGAAAGTCTCGCTTTGCTCCTTCAGGTCTTGTTAGGTAGGAACAAAATGTTATCCGAGTGCTTTCTGGAGTGAAACCTTGTAGCGCTTCTTGGGACCTTCGAGTGGTGAGTGTTTTGTGAAGAAAAAGTACATCCATCTGGTTGTAGCCCCCGAGCCTCTTGCTATTTGGAATAAGGAGCTGGAGGATCTTTTCTTGAAGTTGCTCTGATTGTTCGCTGAAGTTTTGTCAAAAAGAACTCGAATATGGCTCGTTAGGGTTCTTTTTTGTCGCAATGTCTTGAAGTGGTCTGCGTTGAGGAAGTCTTTTTGGTGACGTGCGCTTTTTGAAGAAAAAGGGCACTCACCGAGTGTACCCCGAGCCTCTTGCTATTTGGAACAAAAAGTTGGAGGGTCTTGATCCTTTATGTTGTTTGAAAATCGTGTTCAAGTAGTCCCCGAGACTTGAATTTTGTCATCATCCGAGTAGTTTTTGTGGTATCTTTCCAAGCGGCCCTTTAGTCTTGGATTAGAACATCATCCGAGTAGTTTCGTGGTATCTTTCGAAGCGGCCCTTTAGTCTTGGATTTAAACCATCATCCAAGAGTAGTTTAGCGGCGTGCGACCTCCGAGCCTATGTCAGGGTTCTTTTTGGTGGGTGCAATTTTTCATAAAAATTGCACTCACCGAGTGTAGCCCCGAGCCTCTTGCTTTTGCTTGCAAAAGTTGGAGGTCAGATTCTGTCTTCAAAAATTGCGGGGCTATGTATCCCATGACCTCGTGCTTTCTCCGAGTTCTTTTCTTTTAGAAAAGAAGTCGGATGAAAAATCTTGATCGTCGTCGTCATTGTAGTCTTGAGTTTCTTGTACTTTTTGTCTTTTGTCTTTGGTTACGAGCCCCGGCGTATATCCGTGTTGTTTTGTTCGGGGAAGAACTCGGATGCGAGGTCTTGCGATACTCTTTGATAATCTATTTGGCCATCGAGATGTAGTTGTATGGTGGTGGTTGAGTGTAAATGCCTTTTGTTCATGGGTTGTACTGTGCTGGTATATTCTTCCGAATATGCCCGTCTTCGAGTACTATTTTCTCTCTCCTAAGTCATCCATCATTGAGTCCTGTCCTTTCACTGTGCCCTTTCTTAGGCTTATTTCGTTGGTACTCCTGGTCCATGTGCGCCGCTCCTTTGGTCTATAAATACTGTCTTGGAGCGCTTGCTTTCACCTATTGGATATTCCGTTGAAACCTTCGTGGTCATGAACATGGTAGTTTGTGAAGTAGAGCAGCCCCCGGGCATATTTTGTAGTTCCTGTGTGTCTTGTCATAGCTGGAGGAAGTCTTGTGATAGGGATTAGAGGTAGCCTAATCCCGCGACAGCATTGTGCCAGGATGTATGTGGTGGTAGTTGGAGGAAGTCTTGTGATGTGGGCTTCGTTTCTTCATCTAGCAGTTCTGGGTTGATCCTCGTCGCCTGTCTTGAGACTGTCCGGTGCAGATCAACACCATATGCAGTATCACATCGGTCTTGGGTAGACAGATGCCCGCCGGCCTTCTCTGCTCCATGTTGTCCTGCCGTGCTGCCGATTTCCGCCTTGAGTGCACTGCGTCCTTCCTTTGAAGAAAACAGTGTAGCTGATGGCGGTTTGTCCTTCTGAGTAGCAATTTGGGACACGTAGTCATTCCAGAGCCTAGCCGTGTCCGCGTTCTTCTTTGCTACCTTGCTTTTCGTGGTGCCAAGTTCGTTGGGTCTTGTAAGATTTGTAATCTTCTATTTTTGAAGTCGCTTGTAATGTAACGAATCTTGTCTTTAAGATTTGTAACCTTCTGTTTTTGAAGTCGCTTGTAATGTAACGAATCTTGTCTTCTGAGTTGTCTTTTACTTTTCTGTTGCGATCCCTGTTGTCCATGAGATTACCGGGTTCTTTCTCAAATAACCGGGTTCTTTTGTTCCTTGTGAGGTAGCCTTTTCTTTCTTCTTTCTTTCTTCTTGTTTTGATGAGTTGTTCTTGTAGCGATCTGATACCCCTGTCGTGGTGCTGGACGGATAAGTCTGAAGTCTGCCCATTGGTTTGTACTGTTGTGTGGATCTATGCCCTCCGTCGTTTTAGCTGCGTCGGTAAATGGACCGTCGCGTTCCCACACTGTGTTTTATCGGGCCTTGTGGGCCGTTTGTATCGTTGAGAAATCTATTTAAAGACCCTTGCTGCCCAACTCTTGCCTTTAAACCCTAGCTTTCAGAAATCCGCCGCCGTCACCGTCGCCGTAACCCGAGCACCATCATCCTACATTTTCCTTAGCGCCTCTTTTGCTTCCGCCAGTTCATGGGAAAGAAGAAAACCGCAAGCAAGTCTCAGGCGACCTTCGTAGATGAGGAGTCATCCCTTTCTTTGATCGAAAACCAGGAGTTCGTGGCTATGAGGGCTGCTCAGAAGGTTTGGCCGGCTCCAACAACAAGCGAAGACTAGCTGCGCGAGCTCGTTAGCGATGGCTTGATTCAAAGCAATGTCATCGCTGAATGGAGAGTTTCGGGCGAGCATTGGGTTCCAGCTCCGGGTCCTGGTGAGATTGTCCTCTTCGTTTCCTTTGTCCACGCTGGATTTTGCCTTCCTGCTTCCGCTTTCCTTCATCAGTTTCTTGGTTATTTCGGGATTAGTCTGAACCACCTAACCCCCAATGCCATTCTCCATCTTTCTGTTTTTGTTCATCTTTGCGAAGCTTTCCTTGGAATCCCTCCTTCTCTGTCTCTTTTTCGCTTTTTCTTTCGTCTGAAACCTCAACCCCGCCGTGAAGAAACCAGCGTTCTTGGCGGTTGCGGGATTCAGTTTCGTCAGGGTCTCAAAATTAAGTTTTTTGACTATGACCTGGTCGATTCTGTAAAAGATTGGCGTGCCGAGTGGTTTTACGCTGCCAATTTGATCCCTTCCCTTGCCATTCATCCCGGATCTGGTCCTGTGGTGAATGACCGATGGGACAAGAAGCTTGAATCGCCTGCTGAGATTCAAGTGATTCAGCCACTCCTTGATAGGATTAGCATGCTGAAACAGCAGGGTTTGACCGGCTTTGGTATTGTTTCGAGCTTTCTTCGTCGCCGGGTTCAGCCTTTGAAAGAGCGGGAGCATCTTGGCTTTGAGTATTCTGGGGCCGAGGATCCTTCACGCATGGTCCCAGCTCTTGAGCTGACCGGTGAGGAGGTACTCGAGCGTCTCCAGAAGATGCTGAAAGGAGTGAGCGTCATTCCTCCTGCTGTCACCGAGTGCTCAGCCAACAACCCACCCCCAGCTGTGAGTTGTCTCTCTTTTTGTTTGAGTACTTTATGCACTTTAGCTGCATCCGTTCTTGCTTAGCTTTTCTTTGTCTCGGTGTTTTATCCTTTTTTGCAGGAGCTTGGGCGGAACTTTGTCGACCCGGTCTCTCCTGATGTTTTCCTCGCCGTGGCGGAGACTGGGGATAGACTTGCTGGAACTTCTACAATTAGTAAGTCCCAAACCTCTACCGCCCTTCCTGGGGTTTCTTCCGGATTTGTTGATGTATATGAAGAATATGTTCCTCGTTTAGTCCCTCGCGGTCCTCGCAGTGTCCCGAAGAGGGGGCGAACGGATGGGTCTTCATCTGGCCTGCCTGTCTCCAAGAAGCCTCGCAAACCAAGTACTCTCTCAGGTACTCCAGTTGTTGCTAGCATGCTCTTAGGTGAGCACATTTGATACTCTTTGTTCTTTTATTTCCCTGTTTCTCTCATGATCCGAGTACTTTTTATCCTCTTTTCAGCAGGTGCTCTGGTTTCCCTGGCTGAGGAGGAAGAAGATGATGAACTACCCCTCATCATGCGGCGGTGAGTTGCTTTTCATATTCCTGTTGCATTGAATTTCTCTTCTTTGTCTTGACTTTTAGTCTGGAACTTTTTGAAGTAATCGGAGGCCGGGTGTGAGTTCTCCCGAGGTTCCCATGCCGACTTCTTCTGAAGCTCCGGTGTCGAGTTCTTTGGTAGCCTCGGTACCGAGCTCTACTGCTCCTCCAGTACGGAGTTCTTCCACGTCTCTAGCCCCGACTCCTTCCGCGGCTCCGTTGTCGGCTATTCCGCTCTCGTCGCCGGGTGGCGGGGACATTTTCACCGTCGTGGTTCCTCCTGCGAGGCCTTCTCTTGGCTTCATGAAGAAGAAAGTGGTTGGGTGAGTAGATTCTAGCTTTATCTTTTGGCTTCTATTTTCCTTCCTCTGGTTCTTATCGGTGCTTCCTTTTATCACTTTTCAGTGTTTCGTCTTCTCTCATTCCTTCATCGACTTCTTCTCTGCCTCCCGCCGTGCCAACGAGTCCCAAGCCTCAGGACTCACAGCATTCTGTTGATGAAGTTGCTGTGGGGGCTTCAGAGCTACCTGGCGAAGTTGCGGTCTTGGCCGCTCCAGAGGTGACTGTGGCCGTCGCTCTGGGTCCTTCTGAGGGTTTGACTCCAGCTTCCCTGGAGGTTTCTTTGGTCGTTCCTTCTTCGCCCCATCCGGCCTCTCCTTCCCCTTCTCTTGCATCCGGCGGTCCTTCTTTTTCCGATGACGTGGTGCAACAGTTCGATGCCACCCATCGATTGTCGGAGTTGACCGCAGCCTGGGGGAGCTTGTCGACCCTCGTGACTTCTTTTGGTGAAAAGCTCCAGGTAGGTTTTACTGCCGTTCCTCTTTTGCATGCTCGTTTTTCTTCTGTCCTTACGCCTTGTTTTTATTTGCCTCTTTTGGCTCAGTCTTTCTCTCGTGATCATTCTAGCTTCTTTTTCTCATCTGAAAATGAGAGAAAGTTGTCTTCTGAGGTGGACACTCTGAAAGCCGATCTCGACCTTCTCCGGGCTGAGTTGGAGACAGAGCGTCAAATGCACCAAAAGGAGGAGAAGACCCTTCGTGCCTGGGTAGTGGAGACGGAGATCGCGGTGGAGTCTGCGAAGAATGAATGCAAAGGTGTCGCGGGTTCTACCTGTTTTTTCTTGTATTTTGACTTCTTTTTTCGCTGACTTGCTCTTGGGTGTCTTGTCTAGTTCTCCGAGCTGAGAAGCAGAAGCTCTCGAAGAGTATCAATGAAATGAAGGCTCTTGTCCGCTCTAGTCATAATAAGGCTGAGGAGGTAATTACTCATGCTGAGGAAGAACTCGCCCTTGCTAAGCTGATTAGGCGTGGAGCTGACAGAGATCTTGTGCAGGCCCAAAAAACTATTGAAGGCTTGTCCGGGAAGCTGGCGACGGCTACTGAAAATTGGAATGTTTTGTGGAAATCTTTTCGTTCAGTAGCCGATGTTCTCCGGACTCCAGCAGATGACGGGCAATCTTGGGCGCAGTTCATTCCCCGGATTCCGACTCGTTTCCAAGAGTTCGCGAAGAAGTGTGCCCATGTATGTACCAAGAATGTGCTAGCCCAGGTCCGGGTCCTTGCTCTAGAGGCGCCTCTGTCCAAGATAGCAGAGGAAGCTGAAAGCCAAGAATACCTTGATGCCGTTGAGAGGATGGAGCTTGAGGTCAAAGGTTTAGCCAGTAGGGTTGTAGATAGTCTAAATATTGACATTTCCCTTCCTGATGACAATGCCTGATCCGATTGACCAGCTTCTTGTAATATTACACTCCTCTTTGAATGAAGATTCTTTGTTTTCGTTGATGTATTCTTTGCCTAGGTGTAGTCGAAGTTACTTGACTTGCTGAGTATTTTGTCCCGTTTTCTTTTCTGCTCCATAAAACAACTCTGTGTGTTATCCTGACGAGACCCCTCGACTTGCCGAGTACTTTTCTTTTCTTCCTCTTTTGTGATCCGTTGAGTGTTTTGTCCACGCTGTGACTTGCTAGATGTAAATCTTTGTGTTGACACCGCGCTATGAAAAAATGACTCGGCATAGAATGTTGCCTTTTGAGTGGCGCTTGTACTTTTCTGAGGAAAAAGTATTCCTATCTGGATGTAGCCCCCGAGCCTCTTGCTTTTCGGAACGAAGAGCTGGAGGGTCTTTTTGAAGTTCAATTTCGGTTGACTAGTTTTGGGTGTTAGCTTTTAGCTACCCTCATCGGCGGGCTCAAGCGTTTTTTCAGCTATTTTGCTCTCGGCCGGGATGCTCAGGCATGTTTTCAGCCATTTTGCTTTTCGTTTCGGGTGTTAGCTTTTAGCTACCCTCATCGGCGGGCTCAAGCGTGTTTTCAGCTATTTTGCTCTCGGGCGGAATGCTCAGGCATGTTTTCAGCCATTTTGCTTTTCGTTTGTGTTAGCTTTTAGCTACCCTCATCGCTGGGCTCTCATCGGTGGAGCTCAAATTTTGTGTTTCTACTATTTTGCTCTCGGCGAAAAATTTTCAGCATGTTTTGACCATTTTGCTTTTTTTTTTGGTGTTAGCTTTTAGCTACCCTCATCGTGAGCTCAAGCGTGTTTTCGGCTATTTTGCTCTACCGAATGCTCGTGCATGTTTTCAGACCATTTTGCTTTTTGTTTGGTGTTAGCTTTTAGCTACCCTCATCGGCGGGCTCAAGCGTGTTTTCACTATTTTGCTCTCGGCCGGGATGCTCGTGCATGTTTTGACCATTTTGCTTTTTGTTTCGGAAAACAACTCGTTGGAAGTCATGACAAGACATCTTTGTGGATGAATATCATCTTTATTGATCATGAATATGAACTAATACATATGTTGTCGAAGAATATCGTCTTTAAATCGATTGTGAATGTTGGTCCCTTGTGGCTTGCATATCTGTTTTATCTTGAGTTGTTTTCACGCGTAGAATCTTCTTAGTGGTGATGTGCCATGTATTGCCGACTTCTTTTCCATCTTGGTTATTAACTTGTATGTACTGGTCCGGTGACTTTTGTGACAATGAACGGACCTTCCATGAAATTTGAGAAGCTTATGTCATCCGTCAGTCTTTTGTATTCTTCTTAGCACTAAGTCTCCAACTTGTAGTGATCGAGGATGGGTACTCTTGTTGTAGTGCCGTCTTAAACCTTGTAGGTATCTGGCTGATTGGAGGGTAGCGTTTACTCTGACTTCTTACGAATTTGTCAAGTTCTAATCTTCTTGTGTGTGTTCGCTTCTCCTTCGTCGTATTGTTCTATCTTTGGTGATGTCCAGATCAAGTCGTGAGCAAGATCTGGCCTCTAACCCGTAAACTAGGAAGAAGGGTGAGTGGCCTGTTGCTCTGCTTATTTGAGTTCGTAGCCCCCATACTACTTTTGGTAATTCTTCAATCCATTTGGACCCATAGTCCACTAGTTCTTCGTATAACCTTGGTTTTAATCCGGCTAGTATGAGTCCATTGGCCCTTTCTACTTGTCCGTTGGCTTCTGGATGTGCAACAGATGCATAGTCTATCTTTGAAACCACAGTCTTGTGACTTACAATTCATCAGGCTGTGAAGGGGAGCCTAGATCTGTGATGATTCGATTGGGCATGCCAAAGCGGTGCGTAATTTCTTGGATGAATTCATTTGCTTTGGTTTTGCTTGTTTATCTGCAGTGGTTTGTATTCAATCCACTTGGTGAACTTGTCGATTGCTACAAAGATGTACTCGAAGCCGCCCTTTGCTTTCTTTAGGGGTCCCACTTGATCCAGCCCCCAGCAGGAAAAAGGCCAAGCGGGTGGGATGCAGATAAGATTGTGAGCTGGCACATGGGCTTGTCTTGCAAACATTTGGCAACCTTTGCATTTTCTGACAAGTTCTTCTGCGTCTTTCAAAGCGGTTGGCCAGTAGAATCCGGTGCGAAATGTTTTTCCAACCAGTGTCCTTGAAGCGGCATGATTTCCACAGCAACCTAAGTGTATCTTGTCTAGGATCTCTTTGCCTTCTTCAAATGAAACACATTTTAGGAGTACTCCTGATGATGCTGCTCTTCTGTAAAGTCTATCTCCTACTAAAACGTAGTTTTTGCTTCTGCGAACAACTTGGGTGGCTTCTGCTTTATCTGCTGGTAATTTATTTTCTTTGATATAGTCGATGAAAACTTGGCTCCATGAGGTGTTGATTACCAAGATCTGAACGCCTTTAGCCTGAATTTCGTGAGTTGTCTCACCGGGTTGTTTGATAGAGGGAACTGATAGCTCTTCTGTAAATACGCCGGGTGGAACCTTTGCTCTGTCTGATCCGAGCTTGGCAAGGACATCTGCTGCAATGTTGGAATCGCGCAGGACGTGTAAAATTTCTAATCCTTGGAAATGTTTTTCAAGTTTCCGTATTTCAAAGACCTGAGAAGCACCCATGTTTTCTTTTGTGCAATCCCAATCTTTGTTTACTTGGTTGATGACTACTCTTGAATCGCCATATACGAGTAATCTCTTTATTCCGAGGGTAATTGCCACTCGTAGTCCGTGGATGAGGGCTTCATATTCGCTTCATTATTTGTAGCTTGCCATAATATCTAAAGGACGTACTTGAGTTGTTTTCCTTACGGAGAAATGAGGAGAACGCACGCACGGCTCCGCCTAGTTTGAGCGACCCATCAAAGTACATCTTCCGATTGGTCAAGGATTATATCGATAAAGGTTGTTGAATCTCTCGTCCCCACTCGGCCACAAAATCGGCAAGGGCTTGAGATTTGATTGCTTTCGTGGGGTGAAGTCGATGTTAAGAGCTCCAAGTTCAATCGCCCACTTTGATATCGTCCGTCGCATCTCTGTTGTGTAAGATGTCTCCGGCGGGAAGTCTGTCACCACGGTAATCTTGTGGCTTTCGAAATAGTGGCGAAGCTTCGTGAGGTGATAAGTAGGGCATAGAGTAGTTTTTGTACATGCGGGTACCGGATTTTTGATTCGAGATAATACTTATTTGATGTAGTACACGGGTCGTTGTACTTTATACACGCGTCCTTCTTCTTCTCTTTCTCGATTATTGTCGTCTTGACTCTGATAGTAGTCGCCGTAATATATAGCATCATGTCTTCGTCTTTCCTTGGGGTGTGAGAATTGGTGAGGATGTGAGATATGCCTTAAGTTTCTTGAAAGCTTCATTCGGCCTCCTTTGTCCATTCAAACTTGTATCATCTTCTTTAGTAGTTTAAAGAAGGGTAACCCCTTTTCGCCCGAGTCTTGATATGAAACGGTTGAGGGCCACCATGCATCTGTTAGTTTCAGTACATCTTTGATACTTCTAGGTTGCCCCATTTACGTTATAGCTCGAATTTGCTTGGTGCTTTGGCTTCAATCCCCATGTTGGTGACCAAAAATCCGAGTAGTTGCCTGAAGGAACTCCGAATACACATTTATTTGGGTTTAATTTCCATCTCCATCTCTTCAAGTTTTCAAATGTTTGCTCTAAATCTTCAATCATAGTGTCTGGGTTCTTTATTTTCACCACTACATCATCCATGTATGCCTCCACATTCTTACCGATTTGATCCCCAAGGCAAGTTTGGATAGCTCTTTGGTATGTGGCACCGGCGTTCTTTAGTCCAAACGACATGGTCTTGTGTGATAAGCACCGAACGGAGTAATAAAAGATGTCTTGCTCTGGTCTTGTTCTTTTAATGCGATCTAGTGATACCCTGAATAGCAATCGAGAAAGGATAATAGTGCAGACCCCGCTGTTGAGTCGATTATCTGGTCAATGTGTGGTAGCCCGAACGGATCTTTTGGGCAATGTTTGTTGAGATCCGTGTAGTCGGCCTTTTTATCGCCCACTCGTCGTGTTCTTCTTACGCACAAGGACCGGGTTTGCTAGCCGGTCCGGATGAAGGATTTCTCCGATGAATCCAAATTGCCATCGGTTTTGTGATTTCTTTTTAATCATTTGCCTTTTTGTCGGGTGAGAATCGTCGTAGCCGTTGCTTTATAGGCTTGGAGTTTTCATTAACATCAATTACGTGCTCACCAACTCTTTTGGGACACTGGCATGTCGGCCGGCTTCCAAGCGAAGATATCTTTGTTGTCCCGAAGAAAGTTGGTGAGCGCGAGTTCTATTTTGCCGAGAGGTGAGCAGCGATGGTTCTTTGTCTTGGAGGCATCGCCGGTGCCAAATCGATTTGCTTGAGCGTCGGCTTCTTTTGGTGGTGTGATGATTTGGGCTTTTTAGTTGGTATTTCTAATTCTTCTTGGCTCATCTCGCAAGCAATTGTGGCTATTTCTTTTCTTCCATTGTCGGCTTGTGCTTTGGCCGCAATTTGGATTGCTTGAACGTCGTGATCAAAAAGCGCGAAGAGAGAAAGGATACCGTTGGGTCTGGCATCTTAAGCAATAAGTACGGATAATGTGGTATTGCCATGAATTTTTGCAGTCTTTGGGCGTCCGAGGATCGCATGATATGATTTAATCGAAGTCTGCGACCTCAAATTTGATAAACTCTGTTGGATAGTTCGAAGGAGTTCCAAAAGTGACGGGTAAAGTAACTTGTCCGAGTGGCATGGCTGCTTTGCCGGGTACTATTCCGTAAAAAGGAGTGCTTGTTGGTGTAATCATCCCGGCGAGTTGTAGTCCCATCTTCCTTAGTGTTTCTAAAAAGATGATGTTGAGTCCAGCTCCCCCGTCGATTAGTACTTTGGTGACAGTCATACCGGCAATAGTTGGGTCTAAAACTAGTGGGTAATTGACTGCGTTCCCTACGCTAGTCCATTGGTCTTCTCTTGAAAATTGGATTGGATATTGTGACCAATTGAGATATCTTGGTGTAGCCGGTTCTACCGTCATGATAGTCCGTAGTGCTAGTTTTTCTTGACGTTTGCTTGTGCAATCTGGAGCCCCTGAGAAGATCACTGCTACCATTCCCCTGGGTTTTTGAAATCCTTTGTCCTTGTGGTTGTCTTCATCTTTCTTGAGATTGTCCTCTTTGGTGTTCTCCTTACTATCTTTTCTTGT
This sequence comes from Miscanthus lutarioriparius, assembly GCA_904845875.1. NCBI lineage: Eukaryota > Viridiplantae > Streptophyta > Magnoliopsida > Poales > Poaceae > Miscanthus > Miscanthus lutarioriparius. The sequence goes on from CAJGYO010000007.1 coordinate 46,430,422, forward strand.
GTATCGATCATTGAAAGTGTAGCAGTTTCCGATGGTGTGTCTCCCGTTAGGGTGTAATGGGCAACGTATGTTTTCAATGTCATCATATCTTCTTCGGGTTTGGAAAACTTCTTTGATTTGTCGGCCATTGCCACGGTATTTATCGGTTCACGCTTTCTTTCTTGATGTACGCTATTTCGATGATTTTGCCTATCCGGGTTGTCTTGGTTGCTTCTATCAAGGAACCTTTCTCGTGTTTTTTCTTCTGCGCAGTAATCATTTTTTCTCTTGTTCGTCGAATTCTTCATTGTTTCTCGGATTTTCTTTGCGAAGTCTTGAAATTGCCACCTAGCCATGATTCCGTGAGAGAAAGCTTCAATTACTTCTCGTTCGGTGATGTCATGCACTTGAGCCCTTGATTTCAGCGAATAATCGTCGATAGTAATTTACGAACTTTTTCGCCCCCCTTTTGCTTGAGTCCTTTCAGTTCTGCATGAGTGATCGGGTGTGTGATGATACCCGCGAAATTTTCACAGAAAGCTCTTTGCAAGTCTTCCCAAGTTCTGATCGATCCTGGGTTCAATTTATCGAACCATTGGAGGGGCATCGCTTCCAGTGCCATGGGAAAGAACAAGGTTTTGATATCATCGTCTCCTCCGGCTAGTTCAATTGATTGTGAATATATTCTGAGCCATTGTCTTGGTTCGGTTTTGCCATCATACTTGGAGTGGTTAGACGGTTTGAATTTGTGAGGTAATCGTACTGATGCCAACCTGTTTGCAAAACAGGGGAATCTGTCATGCGTTCCGGCTTCCTTGAATTCGGATTCGGCTCCTTCTTCTGGCCAAGTGTTGTTTTGATGGGAATAAGTCTGCGAGGCTGTCTGGGTAGGCACTCTACTCCTGGTCTTCCTTGGTTGTTCAAATTGGTGGCCCCGACTATGTTCCCTCCTACTTTCTCCGTTATGGCTTCCGCCTGGCCCAAGTCTTTCAAAAGCGGACTTCCTTTGATTTTGATCTTCTTGCCTGCGGGTTGTTGATCTGGCGGGTAGTCTTGATCGGGCTCTCTCTTCATGCGTTCTTGGGATCGTCGACCGGAGCAAGTCCTGGAGCTGTTCGTACTTCTCTCCGTGATGTGAAGTTGCCCTGAGTTCTTCTAATGCTTCTCGAATCTTATCGTAAGGCGTATTCACTGTGCGTCTTTCTTCGGCTTCTTGTTGTGATTTTCTTTTGTCGTATTCAGCCAACTCTGACTCGTATCTGGTCCAGGCTTCTCTACGCTGTCGAGCGTGGTGTTGGCGCCCTTGCTTCAACTTGTTTTTCCTTTCTCTAGCCTGTCTCTGACTCTCGGTTTCTCCATCGTAGCCCTGGGCAAAGGGTGATATGTTGGACTCTGATTCATCTGATGACCTGACATCGGGTGCTTCTGGGGGATTTAATGGTGACCGAGGACGTCGAACCATGAGTACCTCCCGTGCGTGAGCCGTTCCGTTATTGGTGTTAGTTTTCATACTGTCGGAGTTGCTGATGACTTCAGTAGGCGCCTTGACGTCGTAGATCGAGTCTCCTTCTTGGTAAGGTAGAATAGCTGTTGTTGTTGTGCCGACTAGTTGGGTTCCGCTATCCTCAGGAATGGATCCTGGCCAGTGGATGATACAGTCTTACGATGTTATCGTTAGTACGAGACCCTCCTGAGCTCCTGTCAGTGGTATCCCAAGTGTTGGATTGAAAGACCTTTCGAACTGTCCCTGATAGGATTTTGTCGTGTTGTCGAGCCCAAATGGAAAAGAACTTGGCCTTTTGAAAGAACTCTGAGGATAATCCGAGTTGTTTTGGGTTGTGCTCTGGAATCTTGCCAAAAAAGAACTCGGTTTCTTGAAAGCACTCGAATAAGACTTCATCTCGGACACGGAGCTTGAATTCGAGTCGGATGCGTGTAGCCGTGAAATCTTATTCGAATCGGGTATTATGGGCTGCGCGAATCTTCTGGTGAGCTGATCCGTCGTAGTTGTCGAAATAGGAAATTCTTCATGATGATCCGGATCTTTGAGGAGATGGCTTTGAAGCTTGCCGTAGTTGTCCGCCTCGCAGATCCATGAGCCGAAAATGAAAATCGATCCCGTCGGGAAGATCATGTTATCGAGGTCCATCGAGCTCTCGGAGGCAAAGTCGCCGAAAGCCCCTACCTGGCGCGCCAGCTATCGGTGTTTCACCACCGATAGCCTGCCTCGGGGGTACCCAGGGCAGTGTTGTTCGGGCTTCGGCGTATGCTGAACTCGATGGTAAACGCAAGAGACAGTCGATTTATCCTGGTTTAGGCCCTCGATCGTAGATCGAGTAACGACCCTACGTCCAGTCGACGTTTGCCTTTGCGTTGGATTGATTATGAAGTGTTATGTTGTACCATTGTTCTCCCTTTTAGGAGCCCTACCCTCCTTTATATTGTTAGGAGGCCAGAGTCCTAGTCGGTTTACAATGAGATTTCCTAGTAGGATTATTTAATAGTTCTACTATTAAGATTACATGGGAAGAATCCTAGTTGAACTAGATCTTTTATCTCTCTTGCGGGGTATCCTGTGGGTCCCGCATCGACAACGAGCTACCACCGATCCAAAAAGTAGGGTACATGCACGAGTAACCGAGTCTAAGCACCACACTTACACTATGAATACTACTTTAATCTAGGAGCTACAAGGATTAAAGTACTTGAAAAGAGTCACAAACCTGAAGAACAATATGAACAAGATGTTTACTTGAATTAGAAGTCGATTACCAGAGAAATCTCAGAAGCAAGCTCAAGAAAAACTTGATTCCACCAGGGTACAAGCCGTAGAGAGAGCACCGATAGGCCAGGACTCCTATGAAACTCTTCCCACTCACTCTATCTCTCTATCTCTAATACAAGACTAGATCCAATTGAGGATTAATCTTCTCTTGATTGTTAGCTCTGATCCTGGTGGAAATATAGATTAGGGTTTCTGGCCCTCAGGCTCTTAAGATCTAACTTGGCATGCCCTGGGGGGAGGGTGTAGGCAGGTATATATGTAACACCCTAGGTGTTAAGCATGCATTTAACCTTGACATTGCATGAGCATAAGCATCCTTGAGCATGCATGAGCATGAGCATCTCAATTACTATCATTTTGTTGGCTTATATTGCATGTGTTATTACTGAATTGCCTTACTTAGGTTAGGGTTTACATGTAACCAATGTATGAAATGTGTGTGGAACCTTGGGAATACATTAAACATGTTTAGAATAGCATAAGGAACAACTTTGGTATTCATGACTAAGGCTAGTTTGGTCTCTAAGTCCTAGTTATTGTGTAAGTCATTAATTTAAAGTGGTATGTTTGACCTAGTTTGAACTATGTCATAGAGTCTTTGCATGGCAAAGCACCCTTAAGAAAAGTTGTAGTATGTGAGTAGAGCGACAACTTTTATTTTTGGGTCATGAGCTAATTCGGTGCATAGCTTGGTCAAATTGAGCTCACAAAAATCAGTAAAACATAAGTTTTCAACACTTAGAAATTGTCTAAGTCTTAGCGCGTTTTTAGTTTTGTTGAGCTGACTTTGAGATGATTTTACTCCTTATTCATTGAGAATTAGACTTTGGTCTTTTAAGTGAAGTTGTAGATGGTATATAGGGCTACAATTTTGGTTAACGAAGATTTCACTAATGTATCGTGGATTAGGAGTTTGAACAACGCCAAGTCACGCTGTCAGGCCGGTTCGTGGGCTCTGATGGCTGAATTGGCCTAGCCATTAGTGGCCGACTGGCGCTAGTGTTTGGCCGCCGCGTGGAGGCCGCTCATCGCCGATGGCCCGGCCAGTCAGGTTACGTTGGGCCACAACGCGCCATTTCACGCCCCGGTGCTCGCCGGTCACTCCCGTGCTCTCATTTCCCCTCCTTGCTTCTTTCTTCGCCTTCACGCAGCAGCCATAGCAGCTCAGCGTAGCGCCGCCATCGCCTTATCGACCACCTAGCTCGCATTGCGCCTGCGTCACTCCTCTGCCACCACCGCAGTAGCTCCATTGTGCTTCCACCATCTCACCACACCTGCTTTGCTTGCTAGAAGCACATGGTAAGCCTTTGTGCAGCGTGCGGCCCTCGTCGCCGTGCCACGCTGCCCGTGGCTAGACCGCCTCTGACCGCCATTCGTCGTGATAGGATGTGCGCTAGAACCACCATTGTATGTAGGAGCTTGATGTAACCCTAGATTACGCCACCTCGGCCAGCTCCGGTGCCTTGCCGTCGACCGCATTCGCCGTGCCACCATGGGCGCCGTCGTCATGCTTAGCTCCAGCAATCGGTCCATCTAGCTAGCTCGATGTGTTCGGGATGTCATGGTGATCATCGTGGTGCTGGGGCCATAGCCAGAGAGCTCGCCATCAGCGAACTCTGGTCGGTCCGCGCCGCTCCTCTGTTTTGGTGTCACTGAACCGCGGGCCCATCTGACTCGAGGGTCCCAGCTGTCAGCGTCTATAGAGTGAAAGCTAGTTCATTTATTTCAGATTTGAATGCCAACTTTGAAAAATCATAAGTGGAGTTCTAGATGTCTAATTCTTGTGAACCAAATTTTGTTGTAATCCTCATGAAGTGTTGTGTTTTATAAAAATATGAAATGTACAGTTTATGGTATTTTTCATGATGATTAAAATGTATTTAAATAAGTGCTTTTTGAATGTTAGTAATCTTGTAAAATAGATATCTTGAGTTAGAAAACTCATAAAATTGTGATTCCAATTTTGTTGGTCTTATGTTGACATGCTCAAGCTAGGTAATATAATGAACTTGCTATAAACTTGATTCAAGTAGGGTCTTTCTATTTATCTAGTAATAAATGGTATTTTTTGAGGAAAATTGTGGGGACAAAAATTTATAACATATTGATATGCAAATTTTTGTACAGTAGTATGGCACTAATAGGAAGCTAGGAAAAATATATAATCTGTTGTTTAACATTTTTCTATAGGGTTAACTATTTTCATTGAAATAGGCCTTACTAGCTTGCCATTTTTGTAAAGGATGTTATACATGGTCAAATGGCATGCAAATTTTAAAGTAGTCTATTGAGAGCACTTGAAAGCCACTGTAATTTTATGAGAATTTATTGTGCACATTTGCCATATGTTTGTTATTTTCCCTAATTATCTAATTAAATTAATAAAGGCATTCAAATGAATAGTTTGGGCTTTACCATTATGTTTTCTTGAGTGTATTTGATGTTCCTGAACTGTTGATATACTTGGTGATGTCAAATTTTGAATGCTTACATGTAGTAAAAATATTGTTGCTCTATAATTTGATTTAGAAGTGTTTTCGGACAGATTCTGTTGTTGGATATGTTGCATAGTCAAAATGATGTTTACTATAGAAATGGTTAATAACAAAGTTGTAGGGAACTTCTTCATATATCTTGTGTTAAAATTTCAGGGCAATAGGCCAAAGGGTTTAGGAGTTGTAGCTGTTTAAAATTAGTTTTCCGAAATGCTTGTTCTCTAGAATTTCTGGACAACACTAGATAGATTTCCTGTTTTGGTTAGGATAGATTGTGAATTAGTTTTTGGTGATTAAATCTGAGTTGTAGGAAATTTTATAAGCTTTCCAGAAAATCCAAGATCATAGCATTTGTATAAGAAGAACTTCAGTTATGATGTAAACTTGTAACTGCCATGTGTAGCTTAGACATTGCCTTATGTGAAATTTGCAAGTAGATAGAGAAGAGATATGCACCTACTCAGTTAGTATGGAGTTAGCATTGCTATCATGGTGTAACTTAACATCATTATCGTAGCATGTACCTCTCCATATCACATCATCTATGACCCCTCTTATGCATTCATGAGACTCACTTATGCATATGCATGCAATAGGTGCAACCGAGGAGATCACGTTGGTGGAACTCGACGTCGATCCTAGGAGGAGAATCAAGAAGTGCAGCACCAGGAGGTTCCCGGAGAAGGAGAGCCTGAGGTTGATCATCTTTCGGAGTGCCCCGATCATCAGCTAGCAACATTCGTGAAAGGCAAGCCCCGGAGCATTATAAGTCTCCCTACTTTATTAATGCCACCTAAAGTTATTCGTATTGATGCATTACGTGACAGGAGTTGTTTGGAAACACTTGCTGCATATTACCTTCCTTGACCAGAAATATCTACCATGAATCCTAATTAAGTCCAGGAACGTTTATTATGCTTAGCTATGCTTAGACCGGTAGAACTCGGGTGATTTCCTATCACCTGCGAGCTATAGGTGATAACTTGATCACGGTTGACTATATTGTGCTATTGCAGAACATAACCGGATACTGTTGAATAAATGGAGACCGGGCGGAGTCTTATGTTGTGGTATCATAGTGATTTTGTCTGTGTCGTTTAAGGACCAGCCGTTGGAGGTTTATCTTGTCATGTTGAACGCACGCCTCTCACATAGTTGGCCAGATAAGTCTTCCAACCACAAAGCCGAGTAGCTCAACTTAGGCCAGAGACACGAGCAGTTAAAGTACGCACCCTGGAGATAGTAAGGATGTGCGGAGAACCAATGGCGTAAGCCCAAGGGCGGGTTAGAGTCCCGAGCCCCCTTGGCGGTTTGGTTGTATCTTTGAGGGTGCGGCGCTGGTCCAACCCGTGATTGTACTTGAGTTGTCCCAAAGGTGACCTGATGCGACCCTGATGGGGAAGTATGGGTGTGTGTTAGGAATAATTCCCCAGCTGGGTAGGAATCGATTCAAATCACCGTCTCTCCCGGATAGTGAGAACTTGACAGGAGTACACTTCATCGTAGTAATTGATGGAAGTGTGGTTATGAGATTATGCAAGAACTCAACTGGATATGGTTATTATTGTAATGACTTAATGGTACCAACATGTTTGGCATAGGATAGTTGCTAATCTAGTATGAGATAGGATTAATAACTGGCGAGTCACAATTAAAGATATGTTGGAAACTTATGCTTTTTCTGCAAATAATGTCTAGCAGCTCTACTTATAAAGCCTTGCATACTCCTTGGTGTCTTAGTATATTAGTTGGACAGGTAAGTTTAGCTGAGTACCTTCTCGTACTCAGGGTTTTATTCCCATTGTTGCAGATAATGTTATGTATCATGGCTACTGCAAGAACTGGTTTGCTCCTGCAGTGGATGAGAACTAGGACCATGGGCAATGGTCATTCTGTTTATCATCTCACCCTTGTGCTTTTGGTTAGAGATGACTATGAAACTGGCTTTGTATTAAACTATGTATGATGTCGATGTTAAACTACTTTGCTTCCGCTACTTTCAAACTTGGTTTGTAATAATTATTCGAACTCTGATATATGAGAAATATTTGTGAACTATGATGTAACATGTGACTAGTTATGTTGAATCTCTACGATCTTGGTTTGTATGTTGGTTGTTTGAGATCCTTCACAATTTCATCGGACTACCGGGTTTCATGGGCTCAAGTATGACGGTTTGATCGCTTCGGTGATTGCTATTGTACTTGTGCTCTTATAAGTTGGACGGTTCTATGACAGCTGGTATCGGAGCAAGGATTCAACATTTAACTTGTCATATGTGTATTTAAAAACAAAGGTTTGGTGCTATAAAAATCTAAAGTGTGCCAGTGGTCATCTCCTTTATGCCCAGTTAAGGACTTTTAGGTGGCTATTTAAGTACTAACATGGGGGTTTTTCTTTCATTGTCCATACGTCGTGTTATTGTATGGATGCCATTCACTTGAGTGGTAATATATAGATCAAATGCCTCTATGCCAAGGTAAGAGGGTAAGTTGATGAGTGGCATGACCGCAAGATGTGAGCGTGTGGTCAGGGAGAGCTAATTTGATACGGCTGTATATGCATGCTTGCATGTGTGTATGGTGCGTGTTTAATTGTGGGTATAAATTGTCATCGGGTAGCTTTGATACGGAAGTATATGTATGGGTATACATATATGGAAGTATTTAGCTGTAACCTAGAGCCCATATTTACATTTCTGTACTTATATCTGTTGGGTTGGGCTAAAATGAATTTTCTGTAGGTACACTAACTACGAAACGTGTAGCTCGTTTAGTTACGATTATATTGAGAGAACGTATGTATGCCACCGCATCTGTCGTAGGGATTATTTTTCTAAGTTTGTGAGGAAGTACGGAACGAGCATACATCATGGTGCATTATTCCTTCATGTTATTGCATTATTTCCCCATTAAATGATCTTATGGTTAAGTAACTCGTTTCTATAATCGCGTTGTCTCACTCAAGTGTAACCTTTTGTTATAGATGACAGCCCCAGGAGCCCCTGTTGCTAGCGACACCTTTCTGGCATTGTTTGGGACTCCCACCTTACTATGGCGGGTGCTGAACTCTATCGGGTACACTGAACTGCCTCGCTACTTTTAGAGCGAAGTGGTAACTGATGGACAGAGGTGGTTTGATGTGTGAGTCACTGTCACAGCCCGTGAGGACAATCCTTAGTGGCAAGGATGGAGTGTAGAGTCAGATGGACAGACCCCGTGGGAAGGTGCCCAAGTGGCTGCATTTGAGGTTCTCAGTGAGATTTGTCAGGAATTTGGGATGCGCTTGTGAATGGGCCAGTTGGATCTTTTCCCTGTGTTGATGCATCACAGACCATTTGGGCCCAGCAAGGCAGTAATGCTTTAGTTAGAGACAGGGATGAAAGAGCTGGAAGTAGCAGTGCTACAATGAGTGCCATGTATGCAGTCATGAGGATGTTTTATTCACGCCAAGATAGCTACATCAACTGCATGCTAGAGCTCCAAAGAGCACAAGCCGCACAGCGTAGGATGCGAGCACGTGTTTGCAGGCACCGAAGGGTAGTTAGGGTAGCCCAGCATGAGATAGATAACTTGACAATAGCCTTAGCAGCTCACCGAAGGCAGTTTGGCCTTGCAGTGGCAGAGAGAAATGTAGCGAGGGATGAATTACACGGCGTCCATGCTGAGAGGGACGATGTCATTTGTCTTGCTAAAAATAGAGAGGCATCTAGGATTAGGACAATATTCCAAGCTGCTAGGCAGGCCACTGAGTTCGAGCGTAGGGAGCAAGAGCTCATCTGCTAGATCGAGGAGCTTCAGATTGATGTTCATCACCTCAACAACATAATCAACCCAATTATTCCTCTAGCTCCAACGGTGGAAGAAGGCCCTAATGTGTTGATTGCTGAAGATGATGGCATAGAGATGGATGTCGAGGAGGAGCCCGAAGATGAAGAGGTGGAGCCTTGGGAGGACGACCACGATGATGGTGTGTCCAACGTCGACAACTACCACTCTCAGGAGTAGCTCAGCTATAGTAGTGACAAGCTTGATGTCTTAGCTCTTTATTCTCGATCTTTATGTAACGAACTCATATGTAGGTCTCAATTTCATGATGTACCCTTATGATGTTATTGGAACTATGCATGTACTACTTGTGACAATTGCACTGTTTAATGGATTTCCAGATGTGTTTGACATAAAAATTTGGCATGTATGGAATGCATTGCGAGCACGATAAGTGATCATTTGGTGATGTTATGTTGTGGAAATGAATTATTGTGCCTCTTTATTATTATATGAATTTACGATTCTCTCCAGTAATTATTCTTCTGCAATCTCTTGACATCATCCAATAATCACTTGTTGTTGCAATTTTGCAGATGACGCGCACTCGTAGGGGAGCTGGTGGTGATGATGCCAGTGGTAGTGATGGCCGTGGCAATGGCAATGAGGATCTTCGCCCACCACCGCATCCTACACCAACAGAGATGATGGCTCAACTCATGGAGACTCAATGTTCCATGGGAGAAGTGCTGCACGGTCTCGCGTAGAATGTTGGCCAAGGACATGGAAGAGACTAGCATCAAGGACCTGAACCTAACCAATTCAGTACTTTCAAAGATTTTCTCGACACCAAGCCTCCTGTTTTTAAGGAAGCAGAAGAACCATTGCAGTCAGATGAGTGGCTGAATACCATCGAATAGAAGTTCCATCTTCTAAGGCTCACCGAGCACCTAAAGACAGAGTATGCATCACACCAGCTGCATGGACCTGCGGGCATATGGTGGAGTCATCATCGATCCACTTTGCTTGAAGATGATCAAATCACCTGGAATCAATTCAATCCTACATTTAGGGGACATTATATTTTCCTAGGTCTGATGATTATGAAGCATACATAATTCATGAGACTGACGTAAGGTACTAAGAGTCTAACTGAGTATCTACATGCCTTTAACAACTTGTCAAGGTATGCCATAAAGTCTATGGATACTAATGCAAAGAAGATTGCTAGTTTCAAGCGGGGACTTAGCCCGAAGCTGAGGAAGACACTAGCTAACAACAAAAGTGCTACTTTCAATGAGTTTGTTAGTGATGCATTAACCCAAGAGAATCATAACAACATCTATACAGCATCCAAGAATTACAAGAGAGCTTTTGAAGCAGGTGTATCTTAGTCAAAAGCTCCTACCGCTGTGAGACCCCAATTCCGCCCTCCTGCTCCAAAGTATAGACCACCTCAGAAGAAGGCACAACCCAATTTGAACCAGAAGGTATATCGCAAGGCCTACTCTATTGTCCTACCTAAGGGTAGCACTAGACAAGGCAGCTCCACTGTTCCACCTAGCAGTATGCCATGCTGGAACTGTAACAAGACTGGCCATTAGTCAAGAAATTACCCTTATCCCAAGAAGGACAACAATCAGAAGCAGGGCAACTCAAATGGATGTCAGGGACACGTGCACTATACCACAATGGAAGAGATTCCATCTGGTGAAGTTGTCACGGCTAGTATGTTTCTTATGAATCATCATCCTACAGTTGTTTTATTTGATTCTGGAGCTTCGCATTCATTCATGAGTCTAACTTTTGCATCCAAGTATGATCAGAAAATAGTTGTAGGAGACAAGGGTGGTTATTGTATAAGTGCTGCTGGGAGTAACATTTCTACCAATCAGATAGTTAGAGATGTACGTATCCAAATAAGTGAACGGGAGTATACTGCAAACTTAGTGATATTACCGGGATTGGGTATTGATGTGACCTTGGGTATGAATTGGATGAAGAACCATGGTGTTCTTATTGATACCTCAACTAGAACCGTTATGTTGAGGGATCCCAAGAATAATGAGGCTTTTCTAGTACCCCTTCCTAGGGAGTTTGATCTCCATAATGTGGCCAACGCTATCCAGCCTGTGGCCCTTGCTGTTATTCCAGTAGTATGTGAATTTCTAGATGTCTTTCCTGATGAATTGCTAGGGTTACCACCGGATAGAGAAATATAGTTCAAGATGGAATTGTTACCTGGTACCGCACCTATTTCCCGAAGACCATATAGAATGCCTCCCAATGAGTTAGCAGAATTGAAGATTCAATTGCATGAACTCTTAGAGAAGGGTCTTATTCTCCCCAGTTCGTCACCATGGGGTTGTCCCACAATATTTGTGAAGAAGAAGGACAAGTCTTTGCGGATGTGTGTGGACTATTGGCCACTCAATGCTGTTACTATCAAGAACAAGTATCCTTTGCCTCGCATTGATATCTTGTTTGATCAATTGACAAAAGCAAAAGTGTTCTCTAAGATTGATTTGAGGTCAGGTTATCATCAAATCAAGATTAGGCCGGAAGACGTACCTAAGACGACTTTTCCACTAGGTATGGTCTTTATGAGTATTTAGTCATGTCCTTTGGGTTGACCAATGCTCCTGCCTACTTCATGTACTTGATGAACTCGGTGTTCATGCCTAAACTTGACAAGTTTGTGGTTGTGTTCATCGATGATATCTTGATTTATTCTGAGACGGCAGAAGAACATGAAGAGCACTTGAGAGTGGATTTGTCGAGACTAAGGGAGCATAAGTTGTATGCAAAGTTTAGTAAATGTAAGTTTTGGCTGAAGAAGGTACCTTTCCTAGGTCACGTATTATCTGAGGATGGAATTTCTGTAGACCCATCCAAAGTGCAAGAAGTGATGGATTGGAAAGCTCCTACCTCAGTTCATGAAGTTCAAAGTTTTCTTGGTCTAGCTAGATACTATCGTCGGTTTATCCTAGATTTCTCCAAGATATCCAAGCCTATGATGAGGTTACTTCAGAAAGATAAGAAGTTTGTGTGGACACCGGAGTGTGAAGCAGCTTTTCACACTTTGCAAACTTTGTTAATTACTGCTCCTGTGTTAGCACAGCCTAACATTGAGAAACTGTTTAATGTATTTTGTGAAGCCTCAGGTACTGGTTTAGGGTGTGTTTTAATGCAGGAAGGCCGAGTCATTGCTTATGCCTTGCGCCAGTTGAGAAAGCATGAAGTCAATTATCCAACGCAGGATTTAGAGCTTGCAGCAGTTGTCCATGCTCTAAAAATTTGGAGGCATTATCTGCTTGGTAATGTTTGCCATATCTACACTGATCACAAGAGACTTAAATACATTTTCAGTCAACCTAAGTTGAACATGAGGCAGCGCAAATGGTTAGAATTGATCAAGGATTACAACCTAGAAGTGCATTATCATCCGGGGAAGGCCAATGTGGTTGGCGATGCCTTAAGTCGAAAGTATCATGGTAATTCTTTGTTGGAAGAGGGTTTCAACTTATTGCATCTAGCAGTCCTACACAATATCATTGTTAGTTGTTCTCTAGAGTCAAAGATTATTGAGTTACAAAAGACTGATGTTGGTATATTCCATATCAAGAAATAGATGAATGAAGAAGAGAGTAAGCATTTTTGATTGGATGAGAATGGTGTTCTGTGCTTTAAAGATCGACTTGTAGTGCCGAAGGATAGGGAGTTGAGAAACCAAATCCTAGAGGAAGCTCATTCTTCCAAGCTATCCATTCACCCGAGTAGTAGCAAGATGTACCAAGACTTGAAGACTAGGTTTTTGGTGGACTAAAATAAAGAAAGAAATTGTGGCATATGTTGCAAGATGTGATAACTATTGCTGAGTTAAGGCCATTCAAATGAATCCAGCAGGGTTACTTCAGCCACTGTCCATTCCAAGTTGGAAATGGGATGATATTAGTATGGATTTTATTGTCGGACTTCTGAACACCCAAAAAGGGCATGATTCTATATGGATAATTGTTGACCATCTCACCAAGTCTGCACATTTTATTCCTATCAATGTCAAGTATCCCCCTCATCAATATGCAAAGTTATACATTGAACAAATTGTCATATTGTCGATGCAGGACCAACAGGATACCCCGCAAGAGAGATAAAAGATCTAGTTCAACTAGGATTCTTCCCATGTAATCTTAATAGTAGAACTATTAAGTAATCCTACTAGGAAATCTCATTGTAAACCGACTAGGACTCTGGCCTCCTGACAATATAAAGGAGGGTAGGGCTCTTGAAAGGGAGAACAATGGTACAACATAACACTTCATAATCAATCCAACGCAAAGGCAAACGCCGACTGGACGTAGGGTCGTTACTCGATCTACGATCGAGGGCCTGAACCAGGATAAATCGACTGTCTCTTGCGTTTACCATCGAGTTCAGCATACGCCAAAGCCCAAACAACACTGCCTCGGGTACCCCCGAGGCAGGCTATCGGTGGTGAAACACCGACAGCTGGCGCGCCAGGTAGGGGCTTTCGGCGACTTTGCCTCCGAGAGCTCAATGGACCTCGATAACATGATCTTCCCGACGGGATCGATTTTCATTTTCGGCTCATGGATCTGCGAGGCGGACAACTACGGAAAGCTTCAAAGCCATCTCCTCGAAGATCCGGATCATCATGAAGAATTTCCTATTTCGACAACTACGATGGATTAGCTCACCAGAAGATTCGCGCAGCCCATAATACCCGATTCGAATAAGATTCCACGGCTACACGCATCCGACTCGAATTCAAGCTCCGTATCCGAGATGAAGTCTTATTCGAGTGCTTTCAAGAAATCGAGTTCTTTTTTAGCAAGATTCCAGAGCACAACCCAAAACAACTCGGATTATCCTCAGAGTTCTTTCAAAAGGCCGAGTTCTTTTCCATTTGGGCTCGACAACACGACAAAATCCTATCAGGGACAGTTCGAAAGGTCTTTCAATCCAACACTTGGGATACCACTGACAGGAGCTCAGGAGGGTCTCGTACTAATGATAACATCGCAAGACTGTATCATCCACTGGCCAGGATCCGTTCCTGAGGATAGCGGAACCCAACTAGTCGGCACAACAACAACAGCTATTCTACCTTACCAAGAAGGAGACTCGATCTACGACGTCAAGGCGCCTACTGAAGTCATCAGCAACTCCGATAGTATGAAAACTAACACCAATAACGGAACGGCTCACGCACGGGAGTTACTCATGGTTCAATGTCCTCGGTCACCATTAAATCCCCCAGAAGCACCCGATGTCAGGTCATCAGATGAATCAGAGTCCAACATATCACCCTTTGCCCAGGGCTACGATGGAGAAACCGAGAGTCAGAGACAGGCTAGAGAAAGGAAAAACAAGTTGAAGCAAGGGCGCCAACACCGCGCTCGATAGCGTAGAGAAGCCTGGACCAGATACGAGTCAGAGTTGGCTGAATACGACAAAAGAAAATCACAACAAGAAGCCGAAGAAAGACGCACAGTGAATATGCCTTACGATAAGATTCGAGAAGCATTAGAAGAACTCAGGGCAACTTCACATCACGGAGAGAAGTACGAACAGCTCCAGGACTTGCTCCGGTCGACGATCCCAAGAACGCATGAAGAGAGAGCCCAATCAAGACTACCCGCCAGATCAACAACCCGCAGGCAAGAAGATCAAAATCAAAGGAAGTTCGCTTTTGAAAGACTTGGGCCAGGCGGAAGCCATAACGGAGAAAGTAGGAGGGAACATAGTCGGAGCCACCAATTTGAACAACCAAGGAAGACCAGGAGTAGAGTGCCTACCCAGACAGCCTCGCAGACTTATTCCCATCAAAACAATACTTGGCCAGAAGAAGGAGCCGAATCCGAATTCAAGGAAGCCGGAACGCATGACAGATTCCCCTGTTTTGCAAACAGGTTGGCATTAGTACGATTACCTCACAAATTCAAACCGTCTAACCACTCCAAGTATGATGGCAAAACCGAACCAAGACAATGGCTCTGAATATATTCACAATCAATTGAACTAGCCGGAGGAGACGATGATATCAAAACCTTGTTCTTTCCCATGGCACTGGAAGCGATGCCCCTCCAATGGTTCGATAAATTGAACCTAGGATCGATCAGAACTTGGGAAGACTTGCAAAGAGCTTTCTGTGAAAATTTCGCGGGTATCATCACACACCCGATCACTCATGCAGAACTGAAAGGACTCAAGCAAAAGGGGGGCGAAAGTCTCAGAAATTACTATCGACGATTTGGCGAACTGCGGGCTCAAGTGCATGACATCACCGAACGAGAAGTAATTGAAGCTTTCTCTCACGGAATCATGGCTAGGTGGCAATTTCAAGACTTCTACAAAGAAAATCCAAGAAACAATGAAGAATTCAGACGAACAGTAGAAAAAATGATTACTGTAGAAGAAAAAACACGAGAAAGGTTCCCGGATAGAAGCAACCAAGACAACCCGGATAGGCAAAATCATCGAAATAGCAGACATCAAGAAAGAAAGCGTAGACCAGACAATACCGTGGCAATGGCCGACAAATCAAAGAAGTTTTCCAAACCCAGAAGATATGATGACATTGAAAACATACGTTGCCCATTACACCCTAACGGGAGACACACCATCGAAAACTGCTACACTTTCAATGATCGATACACAAGAAAAGATAGTAAGGAGAACACCAAAGAGGACAATCTCAAGAAAGATGAAGACAACCACGAGGACAAAGGATTTCAAAAACCCAGGGGAACGGTAGCAGTGATCTTCTTAGGGGCTCCAGATTGCACAAGCAAACATCAAGAAAAACTAGCACTACGGACTATCATGACGGCAGAACCGGCTACACCAAGATATCTCAATTGGTCACAATATCCAATCCAATTTTCAAGAGAAAACCAATGGACTAGCATAGGGAACGCAGGCAATTACCCACTAGTTTTAGACCCAACTATTGCCGGTATGACTGTCACCAAAGTACTAATCGACGGGGGAGCTAGACTCAACATCATCTTTTTAGAAACACTAAGGAAGATGGGACTACAACTCGCCGGGATGATTACACCAACAAGCACTCCTTTTTACGGAATAGTACCCGGCAAAGTAGCCATGCCACTCGGACAAGTTACTTTACCCGTCACTTTTGGAACTCCTTCAAACTATCGAACAGAGTTTATCAAATTTGAGGTCGCAGACTTCGATTCGTCATATCATGCGATCCTCGGACGCCCAGCACTGGCAAAATTCATGGCAATACCACATTATCCGTACTTATTGCTTAAGATGCCAGGACCCAACAGTATCCTTTCTCTTCGAAGCGATTTGAAGCGTGCTTTTGACTGCGATGTTCAGGCAATCCAAATTGCGGCCAAAGCACAAGCCGACAATGGAAGAAAAGAAATAGCCACAATTGCTGCGGAGATGAGCCAAGAAGAATTAGAAATACCGGCTAAAAAGCCCAGCATCATCACACCACCAAAAGAAGCCGACGTCAAGCAAATCGATTTGGGCACCGGCGATGCCTCCAAGACAGCAACCATCAGTGCTCACCTCTCGGCAAAATAGGAACTCGCGCTCACCAACTTTGTTCGGGACAACAAAGATATCTTCGCTTGGAAGCCGGCCGACATGCCAGGTGTCCCAAAAGAGTTGGTTGAGCACAGAATTGATGTTAATGAAAACTCCAAGCCTATAAAGCAACGGCTACGACGATTCTCACCCGACAAAAAGGCAGCGATTAAAAAAGAAATCACAAAACTGATGGCAGCCGGATTCATCAGAGAAATCCTTCATCCGGACTAGCTAGCAAACCCGGTCCTTGTGCAGAAGAAGAACACAGACGAGTGGCGTATGTGCGTCGACTACACGGATCTCAACAAACATTGCCCAAAAGATCCGTTCGGGCTACCACACATTGACCAGATAATCGACTCAACAGCGGGGTCTGCACTATTATCCTTTCTCGATTGCTATTCAGGGTATCACTAGATCGCATTAAAAGAACAAGACCAGAGCAAGACATCTTTTATTACTCCGTTCGGTGCTTACTGTTACAAGACCATGTCGTTTGGACTAAAGAACGCCGGTGCCACATACCAAAGAGCTATCCAAACTTGCCTTGGGGATCAAATCGGTAAGAATGTGGAGGCATACGTGGATGATGTAGTGGTGCAAACAAAGAACCCAGACACTATGATTGAAGATTTAGAGCAAACATTTGAAAACTTGAAGAGATGGAGATGGAAATTAAACCCAAATAAATGTGTATTCGGAGTTCCTTCAGGGCAACTACTCGGATTTTTGGTCAGTCAGCGCGGGATTGAAGCCAGCACCAAGAAAATTCGAGCTATAACAGAAATGGGGCAACCTAGAAGTATCAAAGATGTACAGAAACTAACAGGATGCATGGCGGCCCTCAACCGTTTCATATCAAGACTCGGTGAAAAGGGGTTACCCTTCTTTAAACTACTAAAGAAGACAGACAAGTTTGAATGGACAAAGGAGGCCGACGAAGCTTTCAAGAAACTTAAGGCATATCTCACATCCTCACCAATTCTCACACCCCCAAGGAAAGACAAAGACATGATGCTATACATTGCGGCGACTACTACTGTAGTCAGCACGACAATAGTCGTAGAAAGAGAAGAAGAAGGACGCGTGTATAAAGTACAACGACCCATGTACTACATCAACGAAGTATTATCTGAATCAAAAATCCGGTACCCGCATGTACAAAAACTACTCGGATGATGACAAAATTCAAGTCTCGGGGACTACTTCAGAACACAGATTTTCAAACAACATAAAGGATCAAGACCCTCCAACTTTTTGTTCCAAATAGCAAGAGGCTCGGGGGCTACACTCAGTGAGTGCACTTTTTCTTCGAAAAAGCGCACGTCACCAAAAGACTTCCTCAACGCAGACCACTTCAAGACATTGCGACAAAAAGAACCCGGAACGAGCCATATTCGAGTTCTTTTTGACAAAACTTCAGCGAACAATCAGAGCAACTTCAAGAAAAGATCCTCCAGCTCCTTGTTCCAAATAGCAAGAGGCTCGGGGGCTACAACCAGATGGATGTACTTTTTCTTCACAAAACACTCACCACTCGAAGGTCCCAAGAAGCGCTACAAGGTTTCACTCCAGAAAGCACTCGGATAACATTTTGTTCCTACCTAACAAGACCTGAAGGAGCAAAGCGAGACTTTCAGAGCTCAACCATGAAGTGCTCGGGGGCTTGTCGATGCGGGACCCACAGGATACCCCGCAAGAGAGATAAAAGATCTAGTTCAACTAGGATTCTTCCCATGTAATCTTAATAGTAGAACTATTAAGTAATCCTACTAGGAAATCTCATTGTAAACCGACTAGGACTCTGGCCTCCTGACAATATAAAGGAGGGTAGGGCTCCTGAAAGGGAGAACAATGGTACAACATAACACTTCATAATCAATCCAACGCAAAGGCAAACGCCGACTGGAATAGGGTCGTTACTCGATCTACGATCGAGGGCCTGAACCAGGATAAATCGACTGTCTCTTGCGTTTACCATCGAGTTCAGCATACGCCGAAGCCCGAACAACACTGCCCTGGGTACCCCCGAGGCAGGCTATCGGTGGTGAAACACCAACACTCGTGAGGGTGACTCTTATAGCCTCGTTGAATCCTTTATAGTCCATCTCCCGTTAGTAGGCCTAGTAGGACATTACTGCTATAGGAAATATACTTTGCTTGTGTTTTCTCTAGTAATATCCCTAGAACTAAACAATAGAAGACAAAGCTTACCGAAGTTAGAATTAGAAGACCTCTGCGATCTCCTCTACGCTTCTATTATCTAGCCATGATTGTGAAGTTGGGTTAAGTTAGATTTGATTATTATCACACATGTTTCCTCGAGTTTGATATAAAACTAGGTACTCCCAGTGAAGTGCTACATTGGTATAATATCTATGGGCTTGCGGATTATTCTGTGTGCCTTAATATATATCAATAGAAACTAAACTAGCAAGCAAGCTCTCAAAACTAGCTACGCTAAAGAGCTTGCTACACAACTAGTTTGCAAGAATGTTAGGGAGTGAGTAGGATGATTATATCGCCATGTTGAGGAATGAGCCAATCATAACATGAAGGCCAATGAACACTGGGGGAATACCAATGGAGACAATGAGACAAGCAATTTTTCTCCCGAGATTCATGTGCTTGCTGGCACACTAGTCCCCGTTGTGTCGACCAACACCTGATGGTTCGGTGGCTAAATGGCACCACACCAAGCCTTCACTAGGCACCACAAGAACCTACCAAAAGTGAGGTAACTCAAAGACACAAGCAATCCACTAGAGTTACCTTTTGGCTCTCCGTCGGGGAAGGTACATGACCCCTCACAATCATCGGAGTCAGCCATGAACAATCACCTACTCGTGCCGATGCTCCTCTACTGTTCCAAGCCATCTAGGTGGCTGCAACCACCAAGAGTAACAAGAACTCCGCAGCCACAATGATCCCAAAGTGCCACTAGATGCAATCACTCTAGAAAATGCCCTAGAAATCACTATCAATCTCACTATGATGATGAATCAATGATGGTGATGAGTGGGAGGTGTTTGCTTGGGCTCACAAGGATGCCAAGAGTGTCAAAGTGCCAAGAGAGTGAGCCCTAAGCTGACCAAAGCTTATTTATAGATGGCCTCACAAATTAGAGCCGTTGGACAGCCGTGGGCTGACCTAACTCGCTTGACCAGATGCAGGTCGATGTTCGATCACCAGCATCCGGTCACGCGATGGCTGCCATGCATACCTCCATTCAACGTCGCGCATTGATCTCCAATGGTCACTAGCCAGTGCACTCGAGGGTTAAGTCATGACCAGACTAGCTGCTCCATCGACCGGACTTAGCTCAACGTGGAGTCCAATCGAGTACAGAAAGGCACTAGACAAGTTTTCAGGCGACCGAACGCATCCGGACATGTGTGACTAGACTCGCTAGTGTGTCCGGTCCTTTCTAGGCATGCACTCAAAGCCTACGTTAGAGTACATGAGCCATGACCTGACGCACCCCCTGCGCGTCCGGTCGCATCCCTACTCCTGTGTTTGGTCGTGAGGCTGAGCCTCGCCCTTTCAGCTCAGCTTGATCAGACTCTTCCCTAAGTCTGGTCCCAGTGTCCAATCCTACTTGGCCCTCTCAGCCAAAGCGCAAACAACTAACTGGACGCGCCAGATCAGGGTCTAGTCCAGCGTCCGGTCCTACACCTTCACTACCTTTTCTTTTTCTATCTCCTCAAACACTTCACCCTTGCTTCCAAGTTGCTAACCACAAAGTGTAGAACTTGTGTGCATGTGTGTTAGCATTTTTCAAAGCATTTTACAGGGGTTAAACGTTAGCACACTAGGTCCCTAATGCATATGCGAACCATGTCACCTAGTGGCACGGATAACCACTTAGCCAAAGATTTCCCCTCTTTATAGTATGGCTATCAATCCTCAACACACTCACATCCTCTATGGTGTCTTGAGTGCCAAAACATAAACCTATTTGATACCTTTGCCTTGATCATACTTGTTTTTGTTTTTCTCTTTCTCATTTTCTAAGTTGGAGCACTTGATCTTCAAGTTTGGTCACCACCATCACCATGATCATCATCTAGCTACACCACTTGGCTTTGGACCATCCTCTCTTATCTACACACTTAGCTCAAGGATTAGTCCATAGGTTTCATCAATTATCCAAAACCAAGCTAGGGCTTTCACCTCTTCTACTAACTCAATGTGTTCAAGTAGATAAATGGAGAAAAAATTATCCTTTCCATGAATATCAGTGCTTTTCAATAAAAAGAAATGTTTTAGACATGAAGCACAAAGGGTAGGAAGTAAAGTGCAGATCTATTTGTTAAACAAAGGCTCAAATGTAGTTCATTAAAATTCTAGGTAACCCATGAAGATGAGGAGGCAGACCACCAGGCAGTGTCATCTCTATATGAGACAATGGATCAGAGGAAGTTGGTTCATGATGGAATATCTTGTTCAAGCCCAAATCGAACTAGCAACTCCTAATTCTTTTGAAGTAAATATTTCTTCTGTGAATTCAAGCGCGGATCATGGATGATGTTGCCATTAGCTACTTCAAAGCAAAACCATCAAAAGTACATCTACCTCCTCCACGCATCTAACTGACAACAATCCTGGTGGTGTGTTTGGCAACTATTTGGCAAGGGGCATGGGAATTTTGTTGCAAGACTGGATGTAGGAACTTTAAATGTGAATACGATGTTAAGTTCCAATTCCTTATTTGGTTCATGGTCATCATGGAGGGAAATTAGAGGAAGAGTTTGTGAGGGAATTGATATCCCTATTTGATGTGAGGGTTTTTCAGAGGAGACCCAATTGCCCAAGGTGACCTAGGCCAAGCTCACATACAAGAAGTGTCGCCTCTAGGATGCCTTTGACATCGTTGTGGACTGCCTCCCCAGACCCCATCCCCATCCTCATCCCCTTTCGCTCGAAGGACCTCGACACACACCTTGCCTTTATCGCCACCCTGATTGAACCACCTCAACTCCATCCTGCTAACACCGGTGCGACATTTGTAGATGCAATGAGTGTGGTCTACCCGACCGAGAATTCCTCCCAAAGAAAGAGGATGAGGATGCCATGGGGTAACACCTCTGAGTCCAAATGGCTCATATCCATTCTAGCTACACACTAAGGGAATCACACAATACTACCAACCTACGTACGCTTTTGTTTTCACTTCATGTAAAAAGGGTTTAACCGGAGAGGGTGATATGGACTCTAGAAGCCTTATATGTTAGTCTAACCCACCTTCCACAACTAAGATGGTGCTAACCCCCTTCCCCACCCCCACAATGTCACATTAACATACACATGCGCTACTATGGACCAAACCCAAATAGGTCCGGATATCACACGGGTGCTAAAGTAGGAGGATGCGCCTCCATGCCACTGGGAACCGCAAAGTTCACAAGCAGGCACTCCGTCATGCTACCACCCATGACAATATAGTTGTACTTCTCCATCACTGGCATCGCCACCCCCACAATGACCAGGCTCTGTGCATGTGCCGACAATGCCATGTGAAATCCAAATCACAAACCGACACACAACACATAGGTCAGCCAATGTAGACGAAGCCTCTAGGCCAGTGGCATTATGAAACTCATGGAACCTATTGAAACCACCTACTCTAGAACCGTCAGAAACCACTAGAAACCAACCCATATACTAGACACATGGGTTCAGTCACAAATTAGCTATAACACAAGAAACATGGACCATGTACATGGTTATTCCACTCAATTATCACCTCCCTTAGGAAGTGATTGGTAGGAGCTAACTCCCATTTTTCTTCATACCTAAATTTCCACTCCCACAAATCAAACAAAATATTTCTAAACTACTACTTCCTCAATCCAAGAAATATGATTCATAATTGATCGAAAAAAAGAAATAGGATTCAAAATTTGTTCTAGAAAACTTAATGTTTTAGCTCTTGGACGAGACTAGGTTGTATCCGTATCAGCTTGAGATTGCGACATGTGTGTCTCCATGCATTATGTTAATTATCAGCTTATTCATTAATTAGTATGGATCATCTTTAATAAATAGGGATACATGGGTAATTTTCAGTGAACACTAATGTCTTAAAAACCCTAAAACATAAGTATTTTGGGACAAACAGAGTACTTCTAAACTCTCGTTTCCTCCTGATGAGGACATAGCACCTTCGGATATATATGACCTTTGACTATAAGGTGAGCTTGTTCCTATGTTCGCATAATGATAAAACTAAGAATTGGTTGCTACCTAATATTGGTATTTTAAATGTGCTGAGGAACAATGTTGACGATGATAGAGAATGGATATGCTATGACCAAGACCAATCTCAAAGTGCAAGTCCATCAAAGTAGAACTTTCAGTTCGTTGGTGGCCCGACAGTACTTCAATGGGAAGGCCATAACTCCATCTGAAGTGAGTTTGAGAAAGCTTATTTGATAAGCTTTCAAATGGATTTTTTTACCTCAAGATCAAGTCGAGCAAGGCCTCCAAACCATCACGACAAGTTGTCGTTGTTTCTGTCGAAAGTTGTGTCGTTGTGGGCCTCATATTCACCCTTGGAACCTTGACCTAAGTTGGAGCATGACCCAAGGAGATGGAGAACATGCCAAGAAAGCCCTTAGACGTCCTCCTCCTTGGCCACCTCCTTAGGAGGCCAGTAAGGGCATCCAAGCCAAGCCGGAGGCCCAGTCCAACTCAGACTTCGAATCTGCCTCGACTTTCAAGACCAGTCTGCAATAGAACGGGCACCCAGGACGCATCCGGACTCTGTTTTCATTGATCCACATATTTATGGAAAGCTAATTTCATAATCTAACCAATGGCTTTGGTTTGAGGTCCAAATTCCACAGGAAGCAGCAGGAATCGGCAAAAAAAGTTAGCGTCATATGTCACCGTCTTTGGTCCATTGGGCAGTGTATCGTCTTTGAGCCTGTTAGGGGGGTGCGTCCAAGGGTAGCAACGACCCTTAGACCTTATATTCAGTTGCCGCTACCATCGTTAGGTTTTGGGTTTTGTTTTAGATTTATCTGTCTTTGAACAGTCGCCGTTATCAATTTGTGAAACCACACGTTGAGATCATAATCATACATATGCAAATTGTTACTTTACTTGAGTTGCATTTTATCTTGTTCTTGCTTGTGTCCTTCAATTCACAGTAGTGATTAGCCTTCTTAGCGAGGCTAACCGGATTGTGACACGGTTGATAACCAGAGGATACGTGGTGCTAAGGTTGCAGGGTTCGGGTCTTTGTGATCTGAAGCCGGATCGGTGTGTCGCTCTCCACCAAATTGACCGGATTGACACGGTTGATAACCAGAGGAGATGTGGTGCTAAAGTTGCAGGGTTCGGGTTTTTGTGATCTGAAGCCAGATCGATGTGTCGCTCTCCACCAAATTGATAGTTATCTTGAACCTGACGGAAGATCTGAAACCTCGTCCCCATTACCTCCTTTCATTTACCCCCACCAAATCTACCATAGGTGACTACTTCCCGGGATGTGCGTGTGGAAGGATGGGGACATGTTTAGTACCAAGCATATTTGAAGTCGTTTCATGGTAAAATAGGATCGCATCTAATAACCTATCTATTTCAGCTTAACACATTTGGTGTAAGATAACTCTTTACAGCTCCAGTACAGGGGGAATGAAGTTCATTAGGCTCCGTTCGGTTAGAGGGAATCCGGCCATGGAAAGCTTATATAAATTTTAGTAATGAATCCGGCCAGAAATTATTCATGGGTTCATTCCCCATGAAGCGAACAGGGTCTGTCGTCGTTGCTGCGAATATGCGAATACGTTTGCTTGCGAACGGAAAGAAAAAATGTTCTAGATGTGAACCGCATCTAGGTGTGTTCGCTCCTTTTTTCAAATAGGTAACCCGAACCTCCGCCCCACTTGTGTTAATTTACTATTTTCTGACTTCCTTCCTAGTCATGGAGCATGGTGTCACACAAGATGGGGACTTACGTTTGTTTTTGACTTTTTGTTTATGGTTTACTACCAGGTAGTTTTCCCATACATTGAGCACAAAATTGTGTAACATCCATCAAACCACCCGTCACTACGATGGCCACATGACATTTCCGATAAGCTGCCTTACTATTCTTGTTACTATTAATTTCTTCACAGAACAGAATCTCAATCATACACACCAACGGTGGAATTGGAGTATTGAACTACTTGACCAATAAAACGAGGCCACATCTGTTTATTACACGGTTGACTAAATATCATATATGAAAGGGAAATACCTTCCAAAGTATTGAATGTGTCGTCATAAACAAGGACTGGATCGGATATTTCAACAGAAACGGAAGAATCTTCGCTCTGAGATCTGAGGTCGATGATATCACGATGTGGTGACTGGTGAGCCCTCGACTAGTATACTGTATACACAAGGCCAGAGCGTAAGTAGTTTCCCATGAAGCATCCATTTTCTCCATTCCATTTCACCTACTTTCGCATCTCTATGCAAACTGAGAGTAACTCAGCTGTTTAGCTTTCTTATTTTAGAACCGTTCTTGACTTGACATGAGTGCTCCTATTTTTTAAAATTTATTTAAAGATTTAATGGTACTATTCTTTTAGCGGTAGCAACGTGCATTTCGACAATGGAGCATGTGGCAGAACCGTCCGAAATAACACGTTTTCGGAGATGCTTATCTTCTACTAGAACTAAACACCTCGAAAATGAGCTACATCGGACAGTTCCGTCGAGCACACCCTAAGGAAGAACTCGAAATAATCCACGTTTTACATCCAGAATTCAATAATGAGTACGAGCTTACAATACTTAGTCCATTTCATACAACAAGAAGGAAATTATTTATTACAATATCAGAGTTCAGAGTGCGATAATTAAACATCAGAATAAAAATAAACATCTAGCGGAAACGATACAAGGATCCGCCTGTGCTCACCAGAAGAATCCTCCACACAAGAGCTACTCCTCAAGCTGCACCTACAACAGGGGTAACATAAACCCTGAGTAGACAATGTACTCGCAAGACTTATCCGACTACTGAGAATAGTTTCCCAACTCTCAAGGATATAATAGGCAATATGGGTTTGATGTTTTCTTTTTGTTTGCAGAAAGCATTACTAATAGTTCATCCTTATAGTCAAGTTTTATTAGCAGTCATGATTATTTCATTAGCTAACCATTCTAGGTAAGCATCTATTCTACTTTCAAGCAAGGGTTAAATAATCAGAACCATTTCACAATCTTTCATCTTCCCAGTTTTTACTAAGGTGTTAGACCATAGCCCATACCGTCTCACGGAAACGGCGATTCACGAACCAATGTATTCCAGCTGGGTACCCCGAAACACACGTTCCGTTTATACCCTAGGCACAAACAAGACCAACCCATTCCACTTCTATCACGGGATCTAGGTTTCCGTCTAAACTTGGACTCCAAGCCTCCACACTTGAGACCCGATATCAACAAGGTGCTTAGACCTCCACCTTTCCCGTCTCCAATCAGTCAGTCCGGAAAGAGCCAGAACCCACGACAAGAGCGTAATGAGCCTTCCCGCTCCCATAAACAAGTATGTGCTCAGGATAACAAGCATGTGACCTGACTACCATCCATAGCAATGGATGGTACTTAATCGACACGAATAGGGAAAACAGTATAACCGAGCTAAGCCCCGTTGGCCGGGAAACATAACATGTTACACCCACCAATATTCATATCATATCCCTACCCTGTCTCCATTTTTTCTTTTATCATTTTATTATGAGAGTAATAATAATCCCCTATTGTGAACAACGGCAGGTTACTCACGCTACCGATAACCTAAGCATATCATCTAATCGAACCTGCACTAGTAAGACTCTTAGGACAGGTATATCTATGCATGTGGTTTCCATAAAATGCATGTAACGTAAATGCACAACACATGTATATACGGTGAATTATAAAATAGAGGTTATCCACCGGAGCTTGCCTTGGGCAGGCACGGTGTTAGCTGAGTCGGTCAGTGGTGGCTTCGGGACCTCCTCCTGCACGAGAATCTCCTCCTCGTACTCCTCGATGCTCTCCTCGAACTCATGATCGCCGGTGGTCATGATCTCCGCCAACTCGTTCTCTACATGCATGCGATGATGATGCAACACTTAATATTTAGGCAACAACAACTCTTCAAATAAGAATACGCATACTAAGCTACTAAGATATCTTTAATGACTAAGATACTAATCTAACTATCATTTTCATCAACCAAAGTGTTGGGTTCAACTAACAAACCCTTAGCTTAGCAATTTGAGGATATATCTTTATTTCTACTAGTGATTTAATGTATACTGAAATAAAGAGCATTTAACTACCCTAATGCTTAGTCTATTCTAAAGCTACAAAAATTACAGTGAGCACATAATAATACAATGAAACTGTTGTAAAAATTTTACGATCAAAACTATCATCAATTCACCACAAAAATTTCTACAATAATAAAACTTAATATTATGAAGCACTTTCAAATGATTTAATAGCTCCTAGTGTCAACACATAAATATGAACTAAATACACCAATAGATAGATCACACTTTTAAGAACCTAACAAAATTTATTTTGTAATTTTTGTACACCTACACGAATTTATATTAATTACCAAAGATCAGCTCAGAATTAAATTAGAAAACCATTCATAAATTCCTAGAAAAAGAAAAACCAATCTCTCACGCGGCCCACGCGACGCGGCGCGCACGCGCAACAGCCTGCTTCCGCGGCCCATGGCGGAGAAGCCCGCGTGTTGGTGTTTTTGCAAAAGAGTCCCCGATTTTCTTCCGAATCACACCTAAGCCCCGATACTATTTCCCCCTCTCTCATATCTTCTTCACTTAACCCCCTGACTTTCTTGGAATTCCTCCGCACGCACCCCCGATGACTCAGCGCACGGCGACGCGACGGCGGTGACACAGCGCGGCCGCGCCGGCCACATGGGACCTGCACCGGCCCACCTAACGGGCCGGTCACCATCTTCGACCTGAGGGGCTACGTTTAGCGTTGGTGGGGGTGACATGACTTGCCAGGAGAAGGCTACAGCATCGCAGGGCCATCCACGACGATGGTGCCACTGTTCTGGTGAGCTGGGACAGCCACAGACCTAATTGGTTAGTGCGCAAGCATCAGGCGGCTACCATGGACCAGACCAAAGCAACGGTTGGAGCAGAGGACGATGGTGGAGGGATGGCCATGTATGGCCAAGCCGTGCGGCGGCGCACCATGGCGGCACGATCGTGTCAACGACGACGGTGAGGCAGTAGAGGTTCAGCTAAGGAGTGTAGGCCGAAGAGGGGTTCGAGATGAGTCTAGTGGTGCAGCTAATTTGGCACGAGGTGGTCAGATGAGAGCTGCCCTCGGTGATGGGCGGACTCAGCCTTATCGGCATGGTGGCAGCGAAAAGCTCCAAAATTGAAGCTCGGTCGGGCACCATTAAATGTGGGGTGGGAGCGGTCGGCTAGGTAGCTTGATGGCAGAGCTAGAGACACGACGAATCGGGCGATGGTGACTTCTCCCTGCTTGTTTTAATGGCGCGGCTCAGTCCACCATGGCAGCAGAGAAGAGAGAGGGGAGGGGGTAGGTTAGAGCTCAGCTCATCCTCGCCTTAGCGGGGCACGACTGACCACTAGCGAGTCGGCACACGTGCAAGCGCTACGGGCCATCACGGCCTGAGGGAACGTGCGTGCGCCCACGACCAGGCACGACATGTGCGGCCACAGTGCCATAAATGGCGAGGCGATGGCGCCGGCAGTAGGGACAAGGCTGTGTGTGCGGCGAGGCGAGCAGTAGCGGTAGCGGCTGCACCACAGCGTGAGGTAGGGAGGGCAGCAGCACAGCAGTAGTGCGGCAGCGGGTGGGCAGCAGATCGATAGAGCGGCAGCAGTGGCCGTTGAGGCGCAGTGGCCAGCAGCTGGCCGGGCAGGCGGCCAGCGGCAGGCGCAGCGGCTAGCCGTAGCCAGACTGTAGGCAAGCCACGGCCCAGCCAAGTCGGCCTCAGCTAGCCAACGTGGGTGAGCATGGCACAGCGACGCAGAGCGGCCGCACGTGGTGACCGCGCGCACAGGCCAGGCAGCCCGAGACTTTGTTCGTGCACATATTTTAAAGCGTCTCTCAACACTAATCCAACTCGGTTGCGGCTAAACCACCTTGACATCATGCTACCATATGGAGCAAAAATATAGCACTGACATTTAGTTAAATTTTTCTGAAATAGTTCACCAACATAGCATTGCCATACTGTTAATGGGCTTAAGAATTTTTGTAGGTCTTGAGCTGAATTTGATTTCAAGTTCTATTTTAGGCTATTAGAAATATTAGCTAGCAATGATATTTTTTTCACCGCAACTATTTCATTGTCATCTATAAAGACCATACTCCAAACTTTATTAAGTGTCACACACATGTTCTATAATATTTTTACTCAATAAAATTGGTTTTTAACCCTACTTGACATAACATGAGCTATTGAATCAATTTTTATTTAATACTTTTATTAGTCATTTTAGGTCATAAGAAATTTATCTACACATTCCATCACATGCATTATCACATAAACATGATGCTCATGATAGGGTTTAGTAGTTTGTTTAGGGCGTAACATCAAAGGTGTTACAGAGCACGTGTGGTGATTTCATCAATTTTGAAATTTGATAATCAAAGGTGGTCAAATAGGTAGGGTTTGCGTGCGTCCATTCAAATAGGTAATTGTGCATGTATATATATATATATATATATATATATATATATGAATGTTCGCGTGTATAAGTATTGTGGTTCACAAAATAAATATTTTCATTCTTTTGAAAAAAACTAGTCCATTAAAACATATGCTTGTACATGAGAAGGCTAGAATCTTAAAAACATAAGAATTAGACATTTGTGTTTAATGCACGCTGGCAACGGGTAAACATCACTTTTCTTTGTGCTATCTTTCTTTGTTCATTTTCTAACACAATATGTACATATGTATACTTTATTACCATAAGTGTATCAATTATGTTATAGCATTTCTTGATTTATATCTATAGTTTTTCTCCCTACACCTCTGTATGTCTTTTCTATACATTGCAGTCCATGTCTCATGGAGCCATAAATCTGTATTTTGGTTTTCAAATTTTGATTTTATTAGTTGCTATAATTTATAATATCTAATTAAATTAAAACTCTCATTATTGTTATATATTTTATCTAAAGTTCTTATTTTATAACTTTTTTTTGAATATAAGGATTTTATATAGTAAACTATAGTTCTAATTACTATGATGACATAAATGGTCGTTAAATCGTACATCATGACGCTCAAGATACGTGGTAGAGTTTGAAGTGAGGTCTAGGAGGGTCCAGATATTTTAATTCTAATAATCATAGTAGTTTACTTCAAAGGAATCTTAAAGACAAGGAGTGTCATAACTACCGTCATAGTTACCTCTTCTACGGATTAAGATGTCTAATTTTCTTATCAATAATTTATACATAGTAGTATTTTCTATAGAAAAGAGAATGCTTAAGGTTACACTTATATGTCATAGTGCTTTAGTTAAAACATAAAAATTATAAAGTGAAAGTTTACATAATGTATAGTCATGAATATTAATAATTTCAAATAGTTTTAATACATTAGTATATGAGTCGTTTGTGGGGATTTTGCACTAAAACATAAATGTAGATAATTCTCATGCTCCATGTATACTTGACATATTGATGTCACAACATGTATTTTAATTTTAAGTTAATTTTTTATATTAATAGTAGTAGAAATAGGTACTTGTGAACATATATAAGTAATTTATGGTTATTTAAATATTTTCATAACAGTACACGTCGGTAGTTTAGATATAGACTTAATGAAATATTTTAATTTATTTTTAATAATGATAGAAATGGTAATATACATGTCATTTATATTATCTATTATAATGGCATAGTAAAGTTAGATGTACATTTAGGAAGTTTGATGTACATTTAGGAGCTTTACTTTAGATTTTTTATAATTGCATATGTAATTAAATACAAAGTCATGAAGTTACTTTATTTTACTTTTCATAATGGTGTAGGTGGGTAATTTTTTTAAAAGAGATTATAGGCTTGATAATGTTTATTATTATCATGGTGAGAATCTATTAAATTAGCGGTGTAAATCTTTCTGATTTTTCGCATATCATTTTCGGGGTCAACTCTAAGATTTCACGGATCATGCGAGAGAGCTAAACTATCGCGCTGCTGTCCTTTTCACTTCACTTCGCTTGTGCTTGCGTTAAGGTTTTGAAATTCTTTGTTGCTCTATTTTTATCGTGTTCTGGGCTTGTCAAAATCGCCATAGTTGACAAAGCATACTGTATATCAATTATGTTCACTCTGCCCTTGTGTCTGCAGTTGTTGTTCCTTCTGCTTTTTATTTTGGAAAAGTTAGTCCCTCTATTGAGTACTACTATTCTTTGAAAGCATTTAATTGAGAATTTAATTAAGGATAAATAAACCATATAGAGGAGTATCTCTCTACAATAAATAGCGAGACATAAATATTGTAACAAGGCTACTTCTCTTATCATGGAGAACACCCTACCCAGCCCCCACACTCGCAAAAAAAATTATCATGGACAAATATTGTGGCACGTACTTTGCTAAGGCTATAGTTAAATATTCTATAACGGGAGGAAGCAATAACTGATCGTGAGTCTTTTCATGTATATATTAATATATATCCGTACGTTGTAACGAGACAATGATTTTTCTAGACCGAACCTTATACTAAATATTATGACAAAGACTACTTCTCTTCTTTGGAATCATTTTTTTAGTCTTTATAGTATTAATTATCATGGACAAATATTGTGGCAGGTACTTTGCTAAGGCTATGGTTAAATATTATTGTATAATATAACGGGAGGAAGCAATAACAGGCCGCGAGTCTTGTCAATGTCATGTATATATATAGTTGCAATGGTTATAGTATGATTTTTAGCTTCCATATTTCACACCTACATAGTATGCAATGTAACTTAAAAAAACAGATGTTGTTTGGTTTGAGGATGGGCGTGGCTAGCATCCGGACGTCCGGACACTAGCCCCGTTTGGACGCCCACGTCTGCTCCGCCTGTTTTGCCCACCCCGCATGCCTGATGAGTCACGCTGCACCTGCCGCTGTCTGCCTCGCTTGTCCCGCATGCGGCTGCAACTGTGCGCTTGCTCGCCCCCACATGGTGCTGCACGTACACACGCAAGCTCGTGCTTGCTACTACGCGCTTCGATCCATCCGTCCCCTCGCTTCGCTTCTGTGTTGCACGCCCATGGACATGCATGCTGATGGGGACCAGATCTACATTCATGCAACATTCAGATGAAACATATGAAACAAACATCTGAAACGCATGAAACATATTGCGCCTACTAATGAAAACACTTGCTGCAACAGCACATTGAACTATGCCTTGGCCCTCTGACAGTAGTCTGCAGGCATCACAAGGACCCATCAAACAAAAGAAATCACTCCAGGAATAACTCTGACCATGAACTACTCACCTTTTAACTCCTCGGCCAACTTCTCCGCTCGCCCTGACGCCCTCTCCTTCTCCTCTTGGAGTTGCTCGATGGCTTGGCGCAACTAGCCGAGCTTTGCATCTTGCTCTATAAGCATAACGGTCGTCATCAAAAATAACACTGTTAAGCAATGCAAAGCAAATTCACCGATCCGCCATACCTTTTCTCTGTTCGGAGACGTTTTTGAGCTGCTTGGATTTGTGTTCTAGCTGCTCAAAAAGACTCATCAGCTGCTAGGAGCTGCATTCCAGCTACTCGGAGCTGCCCCGAAACTGCTCAGACACGGTCACCAGCTGCTCGGATAGGACGCCCTTCTGGTACTCTAGGTCCTTGGCGTTGGACTCAGCAAGATCCCTCTCGCGCTGGGTCCTCTGGATGTTCTTCTCCATAAGCTTCACCGCCTCCTTTAGCTTTGCATTCTCCTTGGCTAGGGGCTCTATCCTCTTGATCAGCTGCCACTGTTGTTTGGCAGTCTGAGCTATCCCCTGCAAAAGCACCAAGATTATGAAGAACTCCAATCTCCAACGTCAAAGATGAACATTGCATACGCAATACTAACCATGATCTATTTCATTGCTATGGAAAGGGTGGACTCCAGCCTCCTGAGCTCTCTGGTGGTGTCCTCCTCTTCAACGACCACCACTTCATCCCCCCATTTGTGGAGGATCCGAACGGCTTGAGGTCGTGATTCCTCAACTCAATCTCTTCCACCACGTCCTCTTCCTCCACAAATGGTGGCACCACCTGGGGGCTTGGTGGCCGCATAGCACGTCCAACCACACCCTCCGACATCTCAGGGAGCATGGCCGGCCCTTCCGGCTGCACCAGCCTCCCCGCCCTAGACTCAGGCGCGACGTCAATAACTCCAGCATCCACCTCCGAAGACCCAACGGCTTCCACCGTTGCCCTAGGCATCACCGCTGACCCGTTCACCATCGGCGTCAACCGTTCACCGTCGCCAAGTCCACCAGTAGTGGCGGTTGACTCCTCCGTAGGCCACCGAGCGCTCCGAGACTCTGGGATGGGATCTACCGGCATCGCCTCTGCGCCGGGACCAGCCCCCGTCTGCTCGCCGGTCTAGACAGATAGATTCAGATCCTCCATACACCTCGCTCTACATCAGATTAGCTCGTTAATCACCGCAGCTATAAGGATCCAATAGAAAATCCAAGGCAAGGATACTTACATGTCAGCCTCCCGGTACACTTTTCTGAACCGGCGCTGCCTACCCGAGCTCCTAGGCACGGCCCTGGGGTCGACTCGCGTGCCCTGGGGTGGAGGTCTCGCAGCCTCTGCTGTTGGCCTCTCCTTCGCCTGTCGCTCTGGGACTCCCTTCGCCTACTGCTCGAGGACTCCCTCCCCTCCCTTCGATTGCACCTCCACGCGCGTGTTGCACGGAGGTGCCTCTGTGCTCGGAGGAGGAGCTACCGGAGCCCCATCGTCATTCGACCACTCAGACACCGCCACCCTCTATGTCTGAGTGGCCTGATCACCACCCAGCGAGATGCCGCCCGGCTTGTAGGGAGCTACAGCTGCTGTCTTCCTCTACTTCTAGGCCGGCTCATCTGCTGTCGCCCTTTTCCCTAGACTTTCTCTAACACTGGGGGGGACTCTCCATTCAACTAGCGTCTACACCTCTGGACTCCGACGAGGCGCTGACGGCACCTTCCTTCGGCTGAGTTGCTGGTCGGGCGTCTACCGCTTTTGGCCAATCAGTCCTCGGCATGCCCAAGAAGTATGTCGCTCGTTCCTACGAATGGATCTTCTCACAAGTGAATCAGCTCACTGCTCGGCAACGGTACATAATAAAAAGCATCGGAAACAAATAGTTGAGACTTTTACCTGAGGAGGTGGATTTGTGCAGTTGAAGGCTCTCATCTGCCCCAACACGCTAAATGAGGCATTTGGAGCAAATAGCTCTACGGCCCACTCTAGCACATCATTCCTCGTCAGCCACTTCGTCCTCTCCTGTGTACTATCGGTGTCCCCCTTGAAGTCAAAGCCCACGTGGACCCTCTCCTTGTAGGGCTGGACGTGGCGCACTATGAAGCTCGCCGCCACCAGTGCGTCGTTCATCTTCATGCCCTTTATCAGGCTGAGGAGCTCCTTCACTTGCTCCGTATCAGCACTGCCGGCTTCTCCAACCAGCTCCTCTGGTTCTTCGGAATGTGGTCGATGTCGTAGTGGATGGCAGGATGGCTCTACTTCTTGTAGAACCACCTGGCGTTCCACCCCTTAATGAGGTGTTCAGCAGTACAGTGATGTACTCGCCCGCCATCCCATCGCGCAGTTGCAGATACACGCCGTCGACCACTTTTGAACCGCCGCCCGCCCTTCTTCTTGACCAAAATAGGTGTTCAAGAGGTTGAAGTGGGGAAGGATTCCGAGATACGCCTCACAGAAATGGATAAAAATCGAGATGTACAAGATAGTGTTTGGGTGGAGATTGCACAGCCTAACTCTCCAGAACTCCAACAGGTCCCTCAAGAAAGGATGAACGGGAAATCCTAACCTGCGCCAGAAATAATCTTCAAAAACTACTACTTCATCAGTATGCGGCATCGGGAAGGGCTCACCGCTGGCTGGCCACCATCCGGCGATGACACGGTCAGAAAGGACGCCTGCCTCCACCATCCTATTGATCTCCGTCTCCCCCATGTTTGACGGCACCCACTCATTGTCACGGCTGGCTCTGGTGGTCGCCTTCTTCGGGTTTCCAGCTCCCCTCTTCGGCGCCATCTCTCAGATTTGGTTTAGGATTGGTGGCGGAAACACGTGTGAATATGAATCTGGAAGTGCGAGGGCTGAGGAGGAAGACGAAGGGGCAAAGTGGCAAAGGTGGGAGCATGGAGTGCGGCGGCGTAGTTATAAAGCACTCCCCCCATCTTTCGCATTCGAGGGTTTTTGGGAAATTGCTCCACGCTTTGAGCCTCTCTGAATTCTCCGAAACAGCGTGGTGGGCCGTTACCTGGGCTTTCGCGCAACTACAGCCCATATCACCCATTTATCGCTGCAATTTGTTACTGCTCACTGAATATTCACCGACTTCTCCGCCATCTGTTACAGGTCAGTAATTACTACTGTACAGCCATTACTCTAGTTTTTTCTCCACGATTTGATTTCTCCAAGGTTTCCACTTGTGGCTCGGGGACTACGTCATCAATACGACTTGGTTCCTCACCACACTGGGGACTTTTTTTGGTTGCTGTTGTTTCTAACCCTGGCACCATGTGACTACGTCACCTACTATCAAGCTCGAGGACTAAGTGGGCACACTTCACCTTACGATGAATGTGCATTTTTCTATTCAAGGCTCCGCTCGGGGACTGGCTGCCTGCTCGGCTGGTCTTCTGCTTTTCTTTTACTTTGGACCCTGGCACCATGTGACTACATCACCTACTGTCAGGCTCAGGGACTAAGTGGAAACACTTCACCTTGCGGTGAGTGTGTTTGCTTTAATCTGGAAGACTCCGCGCCTCCTGAAGTTGAAGAAGATTATCACCCTTTCTCATGGTCGGACTCTAAGTGGGCACACTTGGTCCACTACGAGGAAATTTTCGATTTTGAACTTAAGCTCCTTACATCCTTATGGCAAGCCTTACTTGGGATACACTGCTCAGCGACGGTTCACACTGCTCGGCAACGGTTCACAACTGCTAGGCAACTCATCACGATGGTCGGACCATGAGTCTGACTGCTCGGCTTTGTTCACGCCGGCTCGGACAAGCTCAAGACGGCGTTGCACAACAGATACAAGGCGCTCGGGGACTGGCTGTGGGGGGTACAACCCCAGATACCCATGGCAAACCACATGGGCTACGCCCCTAGGGGTGGCCCAGCCTAAGAGACAAAGCCTTGCAGAGCACGACGCTGCTCGGCGCGTCCCACAAGACACCAGGAAGATATCCTGAAGATACTACAAGATCTGTTAGGATACGTATGATCCCATGATTTCTGTAATCTGTTATTACTTTTCGGTTATCTCCTAGATCTAACCGACTTGTAACCCTGCCCCCCAGACTATATAAGGCAGGCTGGGACCCCCTCAAAATACACGCAATATCATACAATAGCCAATACAATCCAACAGACCATAGGAGTAGGGTATTACGTTGCGTTGATGGTCTAAACCTGTCTAACTCTTGTGTCTCTGTTGCCTTCTTATTCTTGATTACACGCATCTCTGCCGATCAATCTACCTTCGTGGGATACCCCTCGGAGGACTGCCGACGATATTCTGTCGACACGACGGGAGGAAAAAACTTGTTAAATATTTGTGGGGAACGACAATAAGAATGGTACATATTATCTATGTTACAACATTTATAAATTAAAAAATTAAAAGTTACAATTTATTTTTTGATGGCCATGACATCTACAATATAATTTATTCTTGGCAACTATGACAATAACTATTAATCTTGTATCGAACTAAAATACAATTTTGATGGTTTTTTCTCCTACTGTAAAGCGCATAAATATTTAGATATAAATACATCATAACTTTAATTTTTGTTCTATATATGTGCTGGTATAATGAAATATCGAGCTCCATGACCTTTGAGGACCCATAAAAATTTGTCAATAACGAGTTAGTTGCCGACGTGTCGAAGAGTGGTCTATCCACTGATGATTAATGTGAGAGACCTATCTCAACTTTTTACATGCTAGCCCTCATCGTGACTGTAGAGATACATTTATTTAGACTGGATTAAATAAGCAATAAAGTGCTCAAGATTTCAGTTCACATTTTGATTAGTTGAACTGTTGGCTAATCTAGATTTCAATAAGAATATGTTTCTAATAAAAATTATGTTAACAATTTGGTATTAGAAACCTTTATTTTCTTAGGGATTACAAAAATTCAATGGTTGAAATATCTATAATATTATATTTATTATTGAATTTATTGGAGACAGAAATAGATAACATGAGTGGATAAACGAACAACAAAAACAATGAAAAGATCCAAAACAAAAAAATGGATGGACACTGAAACGTATAGGAACCACGTGAGGCCGACCCACAGCGGGGAAGCCCGCGCGCTGGCGTTTTTGCAAAAGAGTCCCTGATTTTCTTCTGAATCACACCTAAGCCCCAATACTATTTTCCCTTCTCTCAAATCTTCTTCACTTAACCCCCTAACTTTCCTAGAATTCCCCCACGTGCACCCTCGGCGACTCAGCGCATGGAGACGTGGCGGCGGTGACACAGCGTGGCCGCGCCGGCCACCTGGGACCTGCACCGGCCCACCTGGGACCGACCCGAGCGGCTACGTTAAGCGTCGGTGCGGGTGACATGACTTGCCAGGGGAAGGCTGCAGCGGCACGTGGCCATCCGCGACGGTGGTGCCACTGTTCCGGTGAACTGGGCAGCTACAGACCTAATTGGTTAGCGCGCAAGCATCAGGAGGCTACCATGGACCAGGCCGAAGCGATGGTTGGAGCAGAGGACGACGGTGGAGGGCAGGCCACTTGCGGTCGAGCCGTGCGACGACGCACCACGGTCGCACGGTCGCGTTAGCGACGACGGTAAGGCGGTAGAGGTTCGGCTAAGGTGCGTAGGGCGAAGAGGGGTTCGAGGCGAGTCTAGCGGTGCAGCCAATTTGGCTCGAGGTGGTCAGATGGGAGCTACCCTCGATGATGGATGGACTCAGCCTTATCGGCATGGTGGCGACGAAAAGCTCCAAAATTGAAGATCGGCCGGGCACCATTCAAGGCGGGGTGGGAGCGGTCGGCTAGGCGGCTTGATGGCAGAGCCAGAGACGCGACGAATCGGGTGATGGTGACTTCTCCCCGCTTGTTTTAATGGCGTGGCTCAGTCCACCATGTCAGCAGAGAAGAGAGAGGGGAGGGGGTAGGTCAGAGCTTAGCTTGTCCTCGCCTTAGCAGGGCGTGACTGGCCACTAGCGAGTCGACACACGTGCAAGCGCTATGGGCCATCACGGCCAGAGGGAACGTGCACGCGCCCACGCCCGGGCATGACATGTGCGGCCGCAGTGCCATAAATGGCGAGGCGCCGGCACCGGCAGCAGGGACAAGGCCACGTACGCGGCGAGGCGAGCAGTAGCGGCAGCGGCTGTGCCACAGCGTGAGGTAGGGAGGGCAGCAGCACAGCAGCAGTGCGGCAGCGGGTGGGCAGCTGATCGGCAGAGCGGCAGCGGCGACCGTCGAGGCACAGTGGCCAGCAGCTGGCCGGGCAGGCGGCCAGCGGCAGGCACGACAGCTAGCCGCAGCCAGATTGTAGGCAAGCCACGGCTGAGCCAGGTCGGCCTCAACTGGCCAACGCGGCTGAGCACGTCACGACGACGTAGAGCGGCCGCACGTGGTGACCGCGCGCACAGGCCAGGCAGCCCGAGACTGTGTTCATGCACAGATTTTAAAACGTCTCTCAACACTAATCCAACTCGGTTGTGGCTAAACCACCTTAGCATGCTGAAGGAGTACATCATGCTATCATAAGTAGCAAAAATATAGCACTGACATTTAACTAAATTTTTCAGAATTAATTTAGCAACATAGCATTGCCATATTTTTATTGGACTTAAGAATTTTTCTAGGTCTTGAGCTGAATTTGATTTCAAGTTCTAGTTTAGGCTATTATAAATGTTAGATAGCAATGTTATTTTTCCACATTAAGTATTTCATTGTCATCTACAAAGTTCATACTCCAAACTTTATTTAAGTGTCACACACATGTTCTATAATATTTTTGCTCAATAAAAATTGGTTTTTAACTCTACTTGACATAACATGAGCTATTGAATCAATTTTTATTTAACATTTTTATTGGTCATTTTATGTTACAAGAAATTTATCTACACATTATATCACATGCATTATAACATAAACATGATGCTCATGACAGGGTTTAATAGTTTGTTTAGGACGTAACACCGAGGGTGTTACAGAGCACGTGTGGTGATTTCATCAATCTTGAGATTTGATAATCAAATGTGATCATATAGGTAGGTTTTGCGTGCGTGCATTAAATAGGTAATTGTGCATGTATATATATATGAGCGTTCGTGTCTATAAGTATTGTGGTTCACAAAATAAATATTTTCATTCTTTTATAAAAAAAACTAGTCCATTAAAACATATGCTTGTACATGAGAAGGCTAGAATCTTAAAAACATAAGAATTAGACATTTGTGTTTAATGCACACTGGCGACGGGTAAACATCACTTTTCTTTGTGCTATCTTTCTTTCTTCATTTTCTAACACAATATGTACATGTGTATACTTTATTACCATCAATGTATCAATTATCTTATAGCATTTCTTGATTTATATCTATAGTTTTTCTCCCTACACCTCCGTATGTCTTTTCTATACATTGCAGTCCATGTCTCATGGAGCCATAAATCTGTATTTTGGTTTTCAAATTTTGATTTTATTAGTTGCTATAATTTATAATATCTAATTAAATTAAAACTCTCATTATTGTTATATATTTTATCTAAAGTTCTTATTTTATAACTTTTTTTTGAATATAAGGATTTTATATAGTAAACTATAGTTCTAATTACTATGATGACATAAATGGTCGTTAAATCGTACATCATGACGCTCAAGATACGTGGTAGAGTTTGAAGTGAGGTCTAGGAGGGTCCAGATATTTTAATTCTAATAATCATAGTAGTTTACTTCAAAGGAATCTTAAAGACAAGGAGTGTCATAACTACCGTCATAGTTACCTCTTCTACGGATTCAGATGTCTAATTTTCTTATCAATAATTTATACATAGTAGTATTTTCTATAGAAAAGAGAATGCTTAAGGTTACACTTATATGTCATAGTGCTTTAGTTAAAACATAAAAATTATAAAGTGAAAGTTTACATAATGTATAGTCATGAATATTAATAATTTCAAATAGTTTTAATACATTAGTATATGAGTCGTTTGTGGGGATTTTGCACTAAAACATAAATGTAGATAATTCTCATGCTCCATGTATACTTGACATATTGATGTCACAACATGTATTTTAATTTTAAGTTAATTTTTTATATTAATAGTAGTAGAAATAGGTACTTGTGAACATATATAAGTAATTTATGGTTATTTAAATATTTTCATAACAGTACACGTCGGTAGTTTAGATATAGACTTAATGAAATATTTTAATTTATTTTTAATAATGATAGAAATGGTAATATACATGTCATTTATATTATCTATTATAATGGCATAGTAAAGTTAGATGTACATTTAGGAAGTTTGATGTACATTTAGGAGCTTTACTTTAGATTTTTTATAATTGCATATGTAATTAAATACAAAGTCATGAAGTTACTTTATTTTACTTTTCATAATGGTGTAGGTGGGTAATTTTTTTAAAAGAGATTATAGGCTTGATAATGTTTATTATTATCATGGTGAGAATCTATTAAATTAGCGGTGTAAATCTTTCTGATTTTTCGCATATCATTTTCGGGGTCAACTCTAAGATTTCACGGATCATGCGAGAGAGCTAAACTATCGCGCTGCTGTCCTTTTCACTTCACTTCGCTTGTGCTTGCGTTAAGGTTTTGAAATTCTTTGTTGCTCTATTTTTATCGTGTTCTGGGCTTGTCAAAATCGCCATAGTTGACAAAGCATACTGTATATCAATTATGTTCACTCTGCCCTTGTGTCTGCAGTTGTTGTTCCTTCTGCTTTTTATTTTGGAAAAGTTAGTCCCTCTATTGAGTACTACTATTCTTTGAAAGCATTTAATTGAGAATTTAATTAAGGATAAATAAACCATATAGAGGAGTATCTCTCTACAATAAATAGCGAGACATAAATATTGTAACAAGGCTACTTCTCTTATCATGGAGAACACCCTACCCAGCCCCCACACTCGCAAAAAAAATTATCATGGACAAATATTGTGGCACGTACTTTGCTAAGGCTATAGTTAAATATTCTATAACGGGAGGAAGCAATAACTGATCGTGAGTCTTTTCATGTATATATTAATATATATCCGTACGTTGTAACGAGACAATGATTTTTCTAGACCGAACCTTATACTAAATATTATGACAAAGACTACTTCTCTTCTTTGGAATCATTTTTTTAGTCTTTATAGTATTAATTATCATGGACAAATATTGTGGCAGGTACTTTGCTAAGGCTATGGTTAAATATTATTGTATAATATAACGGGAGGAAGCAATAACAGGCCGCGAGTCTTGTCAATGTCATGTATATATATAGTTGCAATGGTTATAGTATGATTTTTAGCTTCCATATTTCACACCTACATAGTATGCAATGTAACTTAAAAAAACAGATGTTGTTTGGTTTGAGGATGGGCGTGGCTAGCATCCGGACGTCCGGACACTAGCCCCGTTTGGACGCCCACGTCTGCTCCGCCTGTTTTGCCCACCCCGCATGCCTGATGAGTCACGCTGCACCTGCCGCTGTCTGCCTCGCTTGTCCCGCATGCGGCTGCAACTGTGCGCTTGCTCGCCCCCACATGGTGCTGCACGTACACACGCAAGCTCGTGCTTGCTACTACGCGCTTCGATCCATCCGTCCCCTCGCTTCGCTTCTGTGTTGCACGCCCATGGACATGCATGCTGATGGGGACCAGATCTACATTCATGCAACATTCAGATGAAACATATGAAACAAACATCTGAAACGCATGAAACATATTGCGCCTACTAATGAAAACACTTGCTGCAACATACGTCTGAAAAGAAGTAAAACATTTGAACATACGCTTGCAACATAAGTGTATAGCCACTACAACATATGCAACATCCACATAAAACACTTACAACATACGTTTGAATCAGAAGAAACATTTGAAACATACACTTACAACATACATGTATAGTCATTGCAACATATGAAACATACAGATAAAACACTTGCAACATACGTCTGAAACAGATGAAACATTTGAAACATACACTTACAAAATACGTGTATAGCCAATGCAACATATGCAACATCCAGACGAAACATACATCTGAAATGCATCAAACATACGAAGCTCGATGCCATGGAGTAGCGGAACAATTTGGGCAAGCACTCAGCTACCAACGATCAACCGTCACGGGAGCACCAAACGGTGCATGCAAGATGTGGGCCCGCGCTCCTCTCACAAACGGCAAGCGACCGAGCCGACCCTGCAGCTGGCTAATCCAGTCGCCCAAGCAACAACGCTACAGGCAGCATGCGGCAGGGGCAGCTTGGCC
Source organism: Miscanthus lutarioriparius (assembly GCA_904845875.1). NCBI lineage: Eukaryota > Viridiplantae > Streptophyta > Magnoliopsida > Poales > Poaceae > Miscanthus > Miscanthus lutarioriparius. Next base: position 46,472,779 of record CAJGYO010000007.1, read on the forward strand.
TAGGTGCAGACAACGCAGAGAGAGAAAAGAGCAGGACGGCAAGTAGCAGCAGGCTAGGCGCTAGGCAACAGATCGAGGGCAAGCGCGACAGGGAGGCCTGCGGTCCTCGATGCATGCAGCTAGGGGCCTGACTAGATGGTCCAACTAGCAGCGAACGCAGCAGGGAGCCTCTCTCCGTGGTCACGCGCATTCACGGTTCCCCACGCGCGACATGCACCCCGAACGACACGCTCCCATGCGTTGCCCCACTGAAACCAGAAAGGACGGGTGTGGGCCTGCCTGACCGTAAATATGTAACTGCACGTCTCCTCTCTTTTTTCTTGGGCGTTACGTGCGCAGGGTCAGTCCATCCGTTTGTTCGGACGCCCTCGACCAAGCGTTACCGTTTGAGGATCGAAGAATTACTTTTCTTTTTGAATCGAGGTAGTATTTGAACAAAATTTATTATAGCTTAATAAAACAATAATAATAACTCCCTAGGTCGTGCTGGCGCGGAACTTTGCGGGGATGGGCCCTCTCTCCTCGATCCTTGGCCGAGTCAGACAATCTCATGGAATATTGGAGGAGAAAATTTGATGCAGGCCGACTCCACGGCGTCTCCGTGCAGGCCCAGTGTGAATGCAAGCCACATGTTCCGAAGCGTCCAGGCAAGGCGCAGCTCCCCCGCGGCTCCTTTTACGAGCTCTTCGGCTCCCTTGCTCGGCTTGGCTGCAAGCACCTGCAACTCGGCTAGCCCATATCAGCATCAAGTAGTTTTCTTCTCGTAAAATCAGGAACGTGCTAGCTCATGCCGTCGCACAAACGCCTCAACCCCAAGAACCCATGGAAGAGAGACTAGGACATAGCCGCCAATGCCCATGATGGCAGGAGATACACACCAGACCACCGTTGCCGCTTCCGTCGTCGCCACTGCCGTGATGAGCAGGGGTGCAAATGGTACGCATATTTTATGACCATATTCAATACCAAATCTGTTTAGATAAGTTTATCTATTCTCATCCGAGTCTGAATATTCAACATCTGATACTATATTCGTATCTAAATACTCAAATCGTATATTATGATGTCCATATCAACCATATTCTATCCGACATAACTGCTATCTGTATTCGAATCCGAATCCGAATCCATCCGAATCCGAATAGAAATATGAAAAAACAAATGTACCAGTGATATCCGTCCGTATCGTTTGCATCCCTGGTGATGAGTACACAGGCTTCGGTGTCTTCCTTGGCAAAAGTACCGTGTCAGAATGACGACACGGCCGCCGGACTTGTGGTGTTCGGGGACGACGCGATCACCAATAGTCATAGAAGAAGATGCGGTGCAGACAAGACATGTATATTTTTTAACCAATATTTTCTTTGATTATCATGTAAATAGCATCTACTTATTAATTGTTCGTGATGATTTGCTTGATTGCACAGACCGCCGAGACGATCGCACGGATCACTGAGACACTATCACTAACGACCACGCCAAATGAGGTAATAAAATATAAGCACGTGTTTTACTTTTCTCGAACGTGCCATGTAGCACGTATTTTATTAAGAGGAAGTAGACAACACCAAACCAAACAACAACGACTGGCCGGTAATCCTAAAATTACCAGCACAATCCCACAAACACAAACGATACAGCAAGAAAGCACCGGGGGTAGGGCCTCCACCACCAAACCCTTACAGACTGAGCCTATTACAGGAAGACAAAAACACATTGGTAGCCTAAGGTGTAATGTAGCTGCGCTAGCCAGCATCCACCAAGGAAGCCAAGAGAGCCGGCACGACAACCGCGGCAAAGCATCCGCACAAGAAACGACCACGGCGGCCAAGCATCCGCCGAAAAAGGACCATTACGGCAAAGCATCCGTAACGAGGGCCATCACACGCTCAGTAGCTGAATGAGCGTGGAGACCGAAGCGACGAGGTGGCCAAGCATCCACCCAAGCAGCAACAGCGGCAAAGCATCCGCCAACGAACCGAACGACAGCGGCAACAACAAACACCGAAGGACAAACCAATGTGAAGATAGAGTTGAAGCACAGATAGGCAAAGTAGAGTAGGCAACAACACCGACGGTCCAGGCCATAGGACCGCCCGCCCCATGCCGCAGCGACAGTGGAGAAGCAGCAGCACCTCTTGGCCTTCAAGAAGCAGCCTCTTGGCCTTGAGGAAGCCGCCAGGTTCCTCCAGCCACGCCACCATGGCGCCATTGGTGCCCCTGGTTGGCTATTGCCAGCCACACCACCACGGCGTCACTGGCACTCATCCAAGCAAGCCATTGTCGGCCATGCCACCACGGCACAACCGACGCACCACTGCAGTCGGTCGGAGTGGGAAAACACCATGACAACGCCTCCAAGGAGGGAGACGACGCGCTGAAGGCGTCGCCGTCGTCTTGCCGACAGATCCGACATGGCTTTCGCCGGTGCTCGCCCACATCGAGCACAACAAAACAGGGAGTCTTGAAGGCACGCCACCCCTGCCCTCCACCGCTTGACTATACATGCATGCACAACACAGGATGGAGCGACTCCGGCGAGAGCAACAGGGGATCAGGCGGAGTGCATCAACGAAGCCATCAAGAAGGGAATGACATCCACGGACGCCAACTTCGTTGGGAGAAGCATCCAAGAGGGATTAACGTCCCCAAGCTTGCCCCAGCAACCCCAACGGCGAACACTTCACCGGCCCCGACACCGCCAGCCACAAGCGCCAACCGCGAAGTCCGACAGTCACCCCCACACGCCACCCACTCGCACCACGGGGCTCGGGGGGAGCCATGATGCAGCAAGGGGAGGATGCCGCCACCAGCCGCAGCGGGCCTGACCCGGACCCAGGGAGGGCGGATCCGGCCCCACCGGCCAGCCTACCCGCCGGAGATAGCAGGAGGGCGCCCGGAAGCTCCCAAGCGCGCCCCCGCAAGCACGGCGGCCGCCGGAGCGGGAGGAACCGCGCCGAAAAAGGGGGGGCCACCATCCGCGGGTGGCCAGATCCGGACCCAGGGAGGGCGGATTCGGCACCACCGGCCGCCAGAGGTAGCAGGGGGGGTGCCCGGAGCAGCCCATGCGCGCCCCCGCGCGCACGAAGGACGCCGGACCGGGAGGAGCAGCGTCGACGAGGGGGGAGGCCGCCGACCACCGTGAGAGGCCAGATCCGTGACCGGGGGAGGCGGATCCGCCCTGCCATGGCCGGCCAGCCCACCGGAGTGGCGTGGACCGAGGAGGGGTGGTGGAGTAACGGGGGAGGGAGGAAGGGGGCTGTGACGGTTGCCGGTTGTGCGGGCCGTCGCGGGCCGCCGCCGCTTCACGCTGGAGGGAGGCGGCGGCGGCCAGAGAGGGGTAGGAGCGGGCGCTGGGGCTGCGCCGGCGAGTGCCCCCGAGTCGCCCGTTGGGGGCGCTCGGGAGAGGGAGAGGTTCTTCACTCCGTGTTTTACTTTGAGAACAAGATATGGAAAATATGAGGCCCTTTGAAAACAAGATATTAAAATATGAGCACGTGTTGGACACAAGGGAACATCTAGATGATTATATGTTTCAGAAGATTATATCCATTTAACAATTTCTCATTTATATTATCGGAACTACATTTGTAGATATTACAATCAGAGAACTAGCATGTGTTGCTCTGCTCCAAGTTCTTGACCGGGAAGAGGACACCCCAGCACTTGATCCCCGCAACCATGTAAATTGACCGTACAAACTCTCAAATTACAAAGAAGGGTTACAATCATCAAGACCCATAGAAAGTTCTACGTCCGTCAGTCTCCCGAGCTCTAGCATGTGTTGCTCCGTGTGTTTGACTAGCCAGAGGACACCTCGACCACAGCTCTTGCAAATTGAGCCAAGAACCTATATAGCTGAAAACATATACTTGTTTGTATTTTTTAGCTTTCAAATGTTCCAAATAGCAACTGGGTTAATCATGTGCATTAGCCACTGACTCTGAGACTTGATATCTCTGAATGGTGCCCAGTTGAAGACATGATGAGCGTGCGTGCTGCAGAAATTGGTAGATATCCCATGTAATTGTGCATGGATAATCAACAATGAAGTTGGAGGATTTCATGAGTAACATGATTGTATGGTATGGTAAACAACCTACCTACACAGCACTATGGCAGGCATACATACTATCGAGCATGTGGTGCGCTGCGCCAGCCGTGTGCCGTGTGCCGTGTGCCGTGGGCCGTGGCGCATTCTTACGATTACGTAGCCCGCCGGGCGTAGCAGGCACGTCGGGTTTCCAGTCTGCACACAAGGTCGACGCGCGACGCGCGGGTCGCAGGGTCGCAGGGTCGCAGGGGGCTGCCTGCCTGCAATCCGAAGTTCCGTAGCCGCCGTGCACGAGCCGGCACTGGGCGTGCGTTTGGGGTCCTTTTTGCCTGGACGGCTGGACTTGGTCTTCCGCCCTTCCCTTCCCTGCGTCTGCTGACACGAGGCGCAGCGCAGGCACCGGTCCGCCGACGGGGCGACCGGGATCGGGACTCGTCGGTATGGTCACAGGTCGTAGCGTGGTGTCCGTGCCCTGCCTTGTCCAGTTTTCTTGCCCTGCGCTAGTAAACCAGGCATTCCCAACACAAGAGGCGAGCGTGACATCGTTGCGGGGGTGGCTTCTCTATCTAGTCGCTATAAAACGGCCTCTGCCCTCTGGTTGCGTCGCCTGCCTCCCCATCCGTCCGATCTAACCGTCCCACCGCTCAACGCACTCGAGGCCGAGATTTTGCTGCTGCCCTGGCCCCCCTCGGCACCGTCTCGTCCGACCATGGCTGCTGCTGACTCGGTCAAGAAGCCGTCCGCCGGCGGCAAGGCGACGCCGCCGCCCAAGTCATCCGACTCCGGTACGCCTCTCTCCTCCCTCTCTCTCTCCTTTCCCATGCAGCGCTCTGTGTCTGTTTGGAGATCTTCTTCTCTCGTTGGAACGCATGCATGCGTTGCATCATCGAGTAGCGGCGATCGGGTGACTTTTGATATCTTGACACAGCACGCAATAGGACTTGCACCTTTTATATTATTAGATTAGAGGTAAAGATTTCAACCTCAATGGCTAGGGTCGGGCGATGATCGACGCGAGAGAGATCGTTTGATCAGCATGTCAAACTAATATTTGACATTATGGCAAATATTTTAAATTTCGTTTGCCATTATGACAGTCTGATACACACGTCATGAGACCTTGTTGTTTACTAGGAGTTCGCTAACTCATATTTGTTGCTATATTAGGGCAGTCCCAATGGTGTATTATGATGGTTTCTATCCTTATTAAATGACTTGCCACGTAGACAAAATGCTGATATGGCAACGTAATTAATGAAGAAAGAGAGCAAAAATCATAGAAATTATTTCCTTATGAAGAAATCAGGTCTACTCTTGACCCAATGCAAAAAAAAAAAAAAAAAAACCATGAAATCGCCCATTCGCGTCGTCATGGATTTGGACTTTTTGCACGACCGATGAGCCTTGTGATTGAGTTGAGCCTTGGAGATCCCGAAAGGGACACTTTGATTCCGGGCGAGTAGCGTAGCGTTCGGTTCGTCTCCGTTTTTTTGCAATCTGACTATCTGAGCAACCTGTTGCTTTCAGCCGCGCACTATTCCGGACCTTCTCGAACGGCGAAGAGACGACCGAACATAGGAGTACGACATACTAGCGACACTCTGCGTTGGAATTGGATACGTTGTACTATTGGCCCATTGGGGCGTCAAAATTAAAAAACAAGACACGAAGTTTGATCCAAAACACAGAGTCTTCCTCGCATGCATGCGCTACTTGCAAAGCCGGAATCTGGTAGCTAAAAGGCATTCCACACCAGTTGTTTTCTCCAGCAGACAGAGAATTGTTATTCCTCTATACATACAGTACGACGACAGTTACGTGTCCAATTTGCTGCTACGTGGTAGCAGTAGCACTCCATGTGCATTTGCCGACGTCCTCGGAACGTTGCAGTGTCAGGACGGTGGTTGACTCGCTTTGCACCGCTCTGTCGTTGACAGGCATCATGAAGAGGCTCCCGCGCCTCGCGTTCGTCTTCTTGCTGGCGCTGGTGTACCGGCAGCTCCAGGCGCCACCTCCCAAGATCCCCGGAACGCCCGGCGGCCCTCCGGTGACGTCGCCGAGGATCAGGCTCAAGGACGGCCGGCACCTGGCCTACCACGAATCGGGCGTGCCCAGGGAGCAGGCCAGGTACAGGATCATCTTCATGCACGGGGTCGACTCCTGCAGGTACGACGTGCTCCGGGTGTCGCCGGAGCTGGCCCGGGAGCTGGGCATCTACCTGCTCTCCTTCGACCGGCCCGGGTACGGGGAGAGCGACCCGCACCCGGCTCGGACCGAGAAGAGCGTCGCCTTGGACATTGAGCAGCTCGCCGACGCCCTGGAGCTCGGCCCCAGGTTCTACCTCACCGGCTTCTCCATGGGCGGCGAGATCATGTGGAGCTGCCTCAAGTACATCCCGCACAGGTACGGCAGGCAGGCAGCCTCTGGTCTGGATTTTGAGAAGGCAAGAAGATCATGGGCTGAATTTCGCAAACTTGCAGGCTTTCGGGCGTAGCCATCCTGGGCCCTGTGGGCAATTTCTGGTGGTCCGGGTTCCCTGCGAACGTGACCCTGGACGCCTGGAACGTGCAGGTGGCGCAGGACAAGTGGGCCGTGGGCGTGGCGCACCACGCGCCCTGGCTCACCTACTGGTGGAACGCCCAGAAGCTGTTCCCGGCCTCCAGCGTCATCGCCTTCAACCCGGCCATCATGTCCCGGGCCGACATGGCACTCATCCCCGCCTTCGCCTACAGAACCCACACCGTAAGCTAGAAGCTCTCTGATCCGATTCCCCCGTTTTATTATTGGGATGTTTCTCACCTTGTGTGACTTGCATGCAGCACCAGGTGCGGCAGCAGGGGGAGTACGAGAGCCTGCACCGCGACATGATGGTCGGCTTCGGCAAGTGGAGCTGGAGCCCGCTGGAGCTGGAGGACCCGTTCCCGGGCGGCGAGGGCAAGGTGCACCTGTGGCACGGCGCCGAGGACCTCATCGTGCCCGTGGGGCTGTCGAGGTACATCGCCCAGAGCCTGCCGTGGGTGCGCTACCACGAGCTGCCCACGGCCGGACACCTCTTCCCCATGGCAGAAGGGATGGCCGACGTCATCGTCAAGTCGCTGCTGCTCGGCGACGACTGACGATTTGTGACCGTCGTCGTCGTCGAGTCTCCCCTCTCCCTCTTCGTCCTGCTGGGTTTTCGGGTGCAGCCCTTTTGGGTCTTGCTTTGTAGTGCAGTGAGAATGCTACCGATCATGTCTTTGCGATTGTTTCTTCTATTCCTGTCCTATATTATACAGATATATAGAGAAATATTTATAAGAAATAAGCTCTGTAGTCTCAAAAGGTTTGTCTTCGGTTTCTCTCACCAAAAAGGCTACACACATTTCGCTGCTCAAGGTGCCTGTTCGTTCAAAGAAATGATTTCGCTTCTAATAGAGCGCGAAGGTGAGGGACAGAAGAGGGAGTTATGCGCCCGGACTAGGCTGAAAAGAAGCTTTAGGCCCACTAATAACTCAGGGAGTGCAAAGTCATGGGCAAGGAGAGGAACTGAGGATCAGGGTGAAAAGAAGTTTTAGGCCCACTAATAATTCAGGGTACAATTAATTTGTAAAGAAGCGTGCTAGTTATGTCTTTAGTTTTTACCAGCAAACATGCCCGCGCGTTGCGATGTGTGCGGGGTACGACCCTAAATACTCACGACAGACCACATGGGCTGCACCCACAGAGGTAGCCCAGCCCATGAGACTAAGCCTTGCGGATCACGGCGCTGCTCGTCGCGTCCCGTAAGACATCAGGAAGATATCCTGAAGATACTACGAGATCTGTTAGGATACGTATGATCCCATGATTCCTGTAATCTGTTATTACTTTCCGGTTATCTCCTAAATCTAACTGACTTATAACCCTGCCCCCAGACTATATAAGGCGGGCAGAGACCCCTCTCAAAACACACGCAATATCATACGATAGCCAATACAATCCAACAAACTACAGGTAGGGGTGTGCGTGTTGTTTCCATGTCGAACAAGATGGTACGTTTTGTAGGCTCTTCGTCCCTCCCACAGCCCGACCAGATCTTCACGGTCGAATCGATCTCCTGGATCATCAACGCTGATGGAGTCAGAGAGCTCATTGAGCCAGTGCAGATCGATACTGCGCCGATCACCCCAACACCTATGACTGCAGATCCGATCTCGGAACCGCTCCGAGGTGATCTTCACCAACAATTCGCCGCCCGCTCCCCCGCTACCCGAGGAGGTAGATCAACAACGACGATCTGATCTCATCCATCGATAAGGTCGGCCAGAAGCACCGATTGCCTCTCCATCGTAGAATCGGCTCTGACCACTCTGGTTCAGCACCGACCACCCTCCGATCCAGATCTATCAGAGGCTGATTGGGAAACTCCAGGGGTTACGGCCCTACCCTTCGGGCTCAATAGCGCCGCCACCGCCTATCAAGACGCCCTAAGGGGCAAATTCGCCGACCAGATGGGAGATATCCATCCTCTTGCCGACCATATCGCCGACCAGCTCTCGCCGACTGTCAACATGCTACACGTTGGCCGACACCCTGAAGCATCCCTCCAAACCATCCTAGAGGAAAATCCAGACTCCGAGTCCCAGGGCTCTACGGAGACCGTCGCCGAAACCACCGCCGTACAACCTCCTTTACCGCCCTTCCGTGGAGGCGGAATTTTCAATGTCAGCGTCGACACCCCCCACGAGACGGGAAAACTAAGGAACGCGCCGCTCGCATCAACAGGAATGTCAACCGTGTGCAACGCCGAGCAAATGAGGCTGCCCTTATGCTAGCCGAGGTTGCTCGCAACGATCAACTTGTTGGTGTTTTGGACCGGCGGATCCTCAACCAACTAGTGAAAGTGTACTGCGTGTCCCTAATCCGGAATGGTGATGCAAAGAGACACAAGGTTTATACTGGTTCAGGCAATAGGTGCCCTACGTCCAGTCTGGGAGAGCGATCTTGTATTCCTTGCACCGAGGTGCTTGTAGTAGGGGTTTACAAGCAAGGCGAGAGAGGGAGTTTGTCCCAGGTCTCTGCGTGGAGCGGCGTGGGTTGCTTGAGATGTTGATCTCTCACAGTGAGGGAGCGTGCGTATTACAGAGTGTTGCTCGTTGCTTGCGCGTGTGTGTCTATCTGAGTGATGTCTCCGTGAGTGCCTGTCTAGAAACGGCCACGGTCACTCCCTTTTATAGTTGAAGGGGAGGACAGGGGCGATACATGCATTCGCTACATGGTGTTTTGTGGGTGGAGGCGGTATGTCTGAGCCCTGTACTTGTCACTGTGGTGGCATGGTCGACGGAGCGGTCTTGTCCTCGGTGCACTGGAGCAACGCGCTGGTCACGCCTGATCCTATGCGACATGGGGGCTCCTTTGATGGCTTGACGTAGGGCATGACGCAGACTATGGATGACATGCCGGTCGTTGTATGTCGACAGCGTAGAGAGCCTAGGCCCCGTCGGTGCAGAGGCTAAACCATTGTGGGGGGCTCGGCGGGCGCGAGTCCCAAGGCTACAGGGGTACGGAGGTGGGTAGCCGAGGCTCGAAGGGAGCAGTTGGCCTTTTACGCTGATTCCGAGGCTACAGGGACCCGGACATGACTCTCCATGCCGCACTATCGTCGGAGCAGGTGGGGTTAGGCAACACAGTGCTGCATGGGTGTCAGTCGTGGGCACAGTGCCGAGCACAGCGGCCGGTAACCCCTGCCTTGTCCCGTCCCGGACGGCATGGCGTTGATGCGACTCCCATCTCGTCGGTCACTCCACTGTGTCAAACCGTCGTTCGGCTGACGTCGCGGGAGTGGTTGGTTGCGTTAGTTGGACATGACATCCTGGTCGAGGTGGCGGTGACAGGGTAGCTGCCGAGCCGGCCTCGAGCGAGGCGGAGAACCAGTACCTCGTCCGAGGCCTTGCGGGGCGGGGCCTCGGACGAGGTGGAGAGTTGGTACCTCGTCCGAGGCCTTGCGGCGTGGGCCTCAGGTGAATCGGAGAATCGGCCGAGGCCTCGTGGTTGTCTCTTGGCTTTGATATTTACAAGGTCTAAGCAATTTTTTCGGTTCTTGCTTAGGGTACCCCTTTTTATGGTATCCGACAGTAGCCCCCGAGCCTCGGGGGGAGTGCGAGCTGAGGTTTTGACGAGACTTGGCTTACAGCAGCTCCCGTCGGGATTGTGGTTTGTGCTCGAGGCCTCAGTGGGTGCGCGCGAGCGCACCCACCGGGTGTAGCCCCCGAGCCCCTGAGTGCGAGTTTGGGTCGCTGGGTCTTGGCTTGGTTGCAGGAAGAGCCCCCAAGCCTCTGCGCGGAGCAAGAGGGTGATCAAGAGTTTCCCTGTCTTTTTTGGGCGGCCCTCGTGCATCCTTTTCGTTCGGAAGGAGGGGTGGAGTATGCCAGGCTACCCTCGGTGGGCGCGAGCAGTGACACCTCCGGTGAGTTGTTATCGGGTAAGTCCAAGTGGAGGCTCGTGCCCCATTCGATAGGGGTCGGCTAGCAGTCCAGAGACACGCTCCAAAAGTACCAGAGGGCTTCTCTAGTGGGTCCCAGGGCCGCTCGATTGGCCTCGGGGGCACGGTGCCTCCCTACGGTGGGATCTCATTCAGAGACCTTCCTGCCGGTCTCGGACATGACTTAGGGCATCCCAAGCAATTGCTTACTTGGGCCTCGGCCATGTACGGGCTCGCCCATAGTCGTCCCTGACTCTATTTGTCCTGGGACGGCTGTCGAGACCCTCGGGGGCCTAGCCTTCGAACCCCTAGACCATAACGGGCTCAGTGCCCAGTTCCTTAGTCTGAAAGGAATCGGCTTGGTTGTAGGAGGAGCCCCCGAGCCTCTGCTCAGAGCAAGAGGGCGATCAGGAGTTTCCCTGTCTTTTTTGTGCGGCCCTCATGCATCCTTTTTGTTCGGAAGGAGGGGTGGAGTATGTCAGGCTACCCTCGGTGGGTGCGAGCAGTGACACCTTCGGTGAGCTGTTATCGGGTAAGTCCAAGAGGAGGCCCATGCCCCATTCGATAGGGGTCGGCTAGCGGTCTAGAGACGCGCTCCAAAAGTATCAGAGGGCTTCTCTAGTGGGTCCCAGGGCCGCTCGATTGGCCTCGGGGGCTTGGTGCCTCCCTACAGTGGGATCCCATTCAGAGACCTCCCTGCCGGTCTCGGACACGACTTAGGGCATCCCAAGTAATTGCTTGCTTGGGCCTCGGCCATGTACGGGCTTGCCCATAGTCATCCCTGACTCTTTTTGTCTTGGGGCGGCTGTTGAGACCCTCGGGGGCCTAGCCTTCGAACCCCTGGAACATAACGGGCTCGGTGCCCAGTTCCTTAGCCTGAAAGGAATCGGGTGGGGGATATTCCCCTCCCATCGGCTGACAATGGCGGGCGCGCCTTTTGAGGTGGTTTCTCAGGGAGACGGAACAGCGCCTGCCGTCACTGCGGTCGGATGCGACGCGATGTCTACGGATGGGACATTACTGTGCGCGCGTGGTTAATAAGGAAAAGGTGGACGCGTGGGCGGTTTTGTCGGATCCGGATTAACTGTGCTAGATCTAAGGGAAATTTCCCCGGTTTCATCGCCCATCCATTTCACCCCCTCCCCTCCCTCATAAATATATGATGAGCCTCGCCCTATCCCTTCTTACCTTGCCTGCCTGTGTTCGCCCTTTCTGCCCTCGAGTGGTTGCTAAGAACAGAGGAAGAGAGCGCTGGGAAGAAGAGGGGAGAAGGGGAGGAAAGGCGGGAGAGAGAGAGAGAGGGATAGCGAGAGCACGCCTTACCGCCGTAGCCACGTTCTACACTGCACCCATGGCCAGCGGCGCTGTTGTCGTTCAGGCAGATCCTTGGGGTCCGTTCGATGTGTCTGTGGAGACGCTGCAGTCGCTTGTCGACGACGGCCTCCTCCGCCCGGTTACCGACCCTAACAGACCAGAGTGGATTGCTCCGGGGGCCGAGCCAGAGCCAAGGCCACGCGATGGCTACATCGTGAGCTTCATGGCCTTCCACGAGCGCGGTCTCGGCTTGCCGGCGGACCGGTTCATGTGGGCGCTCCCGCATTACTATGGCGTGGAGCTCCACAACTTCAACCCTAACTCCATTGCGCAGGTGGCCATCTTTGTCACCGTTTGTGAGGGGTACCTGGGCATTGCCCCCCACTGGGAGCTGTGGCTCCACCTCTTTCGGGCGGGGCCCACCACCAAGCCGACGGGCACGGCGGGCACGCGGAAGGCGATGAGGGCCGGTGGCTGCACTCTCCAAGTGCGCCAAGACCGGCAGCTCCTCTACATCCTAGCCCAGCTCGCGTTGTCCAACCGTCGCTGGTACAACAGCTGGTTCTACCTACGCAATGATGACGGCAGACTTCCCCCCTATACCGGGTGGGTCGTGGAGAACCAGCCAAAGAAGTGGAGGTATGGCATCCTGACGCCTGATCAGCCCAAGCTGCGGCCACTTCTGGAGGTGCTGGAGAGGCTGCACGGCCGCGGTCTTACGGCGGCTGTGGTCATGGCAGCCTTCCATCACCAGAGGGTGCTGCCGCTGATGGCTCGGCGGCAGCGCCTATTCGAGATGACATAGGACGAGCCGATCGATGGCATCCGGTTGTCCACCGTCGCCCTCTCCGACGAGGAGATTCTACGTCGGGTGAAAGAGATGGTGGAGGGGCGGCTGAGGAGCAGTGGTCTGTCCCTGTTCTCGATGCGCCCATCACGGGGGTACATCTCTCTAGTGAGTCACGCGCCGCTGCGGCCCCCGAGGCCTCCTTGCTCCTTGCATTTTACTATTCCCTTATTTGTGTTCGCCATTCCTACAGGGGATGAGGGATGTGCGAGCCTCCCCGCCGCCCGTTCCCGAGGATGCAGAGCGGCGGGCGGTGAACAGGGCGCATGTCGAGGCGTACAAGGAGCGGTAGGACGCTGCGGAGGCAAGGCGCAAGAGGAAGAACCTCGAGTGCCACGAGCTGGAGAAACGTCGCCGGCAGCAGAGGTACGATGGTCTCCTAGTAGAGCCGTCTCTGTCACCGTCGTCGACGGACCCTTCGAGCGATGATGATGAGAGCGAGGCGGGGCGGGGTCCCCTGGACCATCTTCCTGACGTCAGGGGGACGGTGCCCGGGGCATCGGCGAGCGGCCCGACATCTCCAGGAGGAGGAGGAGAGGAGGCCTCGGGGCTGGCAATCGCCCGCTCAGGGCCGAGGCCGACACGCCCGAGGCATGGGCATTGGCAAAGTGCGCCGTCAACCCGACGGGCTCGACGGCGGAGGTGGAGCGGGCGACGGCGGGGGCGATGCAACTACCTCCGTAGAGGGTCGAGGGGGCATCGGAGTCTGGCAAGGGCCAGCCGGCACCGGCGGACACGGAGGTCGTGCCCCTGCCGCCGCCACCGCTGTTGCAGAGGACGAGGGACGCAGTGCCGAAGTGGTTGTGTCCCCGTTCGAGGTGAGTGTTTTGTCAGTGGAGTTTGCAGCATCTCCCGCTCGTCCCTTGGTCATTTGCTGACCTTGTGAGTGTTTTTGCTTTCAGCTAGAAGCGTCAGGCAGAGGCGCTTGCCCTAGCGCCATGTAAGGTGCTCAAGGTGAGCACCAGCTCCACCGCTCAATGGGTGGTGGAGGCGTAGGCCACCATACAGCGTGGCGCAGCGTCGGCGAGGGCTGACCCGAAGGAGCCGGTCGCCCCAGAAGAGGCTACCGAGGCAGCCACGAAGCAAGCGGGGGAGGAGGCGCCTACGCCCCGCGTGGCCGAGGCCCGCGAGTTAGATGAAGCTGAGGCACCTTCAGTCGCTGAGGCCACCGAGGGCGAGGTCGAGGCCCCTAGGACCTCCGAAGCCAAGGTGGTGGAGACCAGGGCTCCTAGGACCATCGAGGTCGAGGTGGCAGAGACCGAGGCGGGGGAAGCTTCAGTACCGCCCCCGGTCCAAGACCTACCGCCATCGTAGGAGAGCGCCCGAGAAGTGGAGGTTCAGACAATCTCCTCCGACGATACTTCCCAGGGGAAGGAGGTGGCAGACGCCGAGGCAGCCAGCACCGCAGAACAGCCAGTCTCGACTCCTACCGAGGGGAGTTCGGCCCTCGTGCGGGTACAACCCGAGTCCCGCGGGTGGGATCACCCGCGTGTCTTGTGGCAGAGCCGGGATGACCCTAAGGGGGAGCCTCTGTTCACCCTTGAGGACACGGCCGAGGGGGGGCGCTGGGGCTCCTTCGAGCAATTTCGCCAGCTGGCGGAGCAGTCGCTGCTGACAGCGCTGTCCATCGTGGCTGACGATCTACCCGGGCTTGCCCAGGTGCATGCTTTCTTTCCCGGTGCTGTGTTGTCTTTTTCCGAGTTTTCTCGTAGTACTTGACCCCTGTTTTGCCTACCCAGGAGATTAAGGCCCGGTCCCTCGAGAAGTCGATGTTCCTACGACGGGAGAGGGACGTCTGGGACCAGCTCTGGCAACAGAAGGACCTACTAGCCAATGCTAATGAGCTTCTGTCGACGTGGTGCGCGGAGGTGGAGGACCTCCGCCTTTCGCTGTGCTGATATGAAGGCTGAGGCGACCACAGCCTGGGAGCATGCCATCTGTTTGGTGGCATGGATTGAGGAGCTAGAGGAGGAGCTGACCCGGGTGGTTGGCGAGCAAGACACCTTCAGGTCTTGGGCTGAAGAAGCGATGGCCTCCGCCAAGGCCATCGCTGGGCAGCTGGGGGTGGAGCAGGGTGCGCATCTGCTGATGAAAGGTGCCCTGGAAGAGGCCCTCAAGGTGGCTAAGGCCTCCCGGGTCGAGGCCTTAGCCTGGAAGAAAAAGTCCAAGGGTGAGTCCTGTTAAACCGCGTCCCTTGTTTTATTTGTTTTTCTTGTGTTCTTAACCCTATCCCGCCTATCTGGGTGCAGGGCTGGAGAAGGAGGTCTCCCGGGCAGCCGAGCCCTCCATCGAAGTGCAGGCGGTGCTCGAGGCCAAGATCTGGGAGCACAACGCATTGCAGAGCGCCGCCGGTACCGCCTATGAGACCCTAGTGGTCGGGGGGGTCGAGTCGAGTAGCTCCCTCAGGAGTCGCCTGATCGCGTTGAGTAGCCGAGTCCACGAGCGGCTCCGGGGGGCGCTGCATATGGGTGTCAAGCACGCCCTAGCCGTCGTCTCCTCGTACTACGCCGGCATCGACCTCGAGGTCGTCAGCGATGGTTACGTCATGGCTGAGGATGACGAGGAGGCCGAGGAGGAGGTCATGAAGCTAGAGGAGGCGGCTGAGGCCCCTGGCACGGCGCTGGCCAGTTTGTTCGAAGAGGAGGTGGTTCCTCCCACGCCGTCCGTCGACGCTGGCGACCCTAAGTTTTGACCTAGTCCAAAGGGGTCATGTAAACAGATTAGGACTTATGTTACCGTATCATAACGCTTGTGGCCATCGAGGCCTTTTAAAGTACTCATGTGTATACGCTTTTTAATTGTTTTTTATTGTATTTTCAAGCCTCTGCCCTCTGTCTCGTCTCTAAACATATCACTTGCAAAAAACTTCTTCAGAGCCTAAGCTTCCCCTTGGGCAAAAGGTGGTGAGGGAGTTGCCGTAGCCCGGAGGCATAGGCCATCTCATGGCTCGGCCGGCCTTTTGGCCCTGAGATAGACTTTCGGTCATTAGGTTTTTTACAATCGATTTGTTAGAGTACGCGAGAGAGTTTGGCGTAGAATTTTTTTCGAAAAATGACTAAAAAATGGTGCCTGGGACTTAGGGGGTCCCCCCTTTTAGCCCCCGAGGGAGGCTCGGTTCTACAGAGGTAGAGCCGAGTCTCCCTTGTAGCGTTATCGTAACGCCGATCCCCCATCGATGGGCTCAGGGGGTTTCTCGAAAAATTAGAACAACTAAAGAACGCTTCTTTAATGTATTTTGAGAAACAATGTGTACAATGCTTGGAAATTTAAGGGTAGAAATGACATAGCTGTTCTATGTTCCAAGCGTTGGTGAGGATTTCGCCCTTCTCGTTGGCTAGCTTGTAGGTCCCGGGCTTTAGCACTTGGGCGATGATGTACGTCCCTTCCCATGGCGGGTCAGTTTGTGGTAGCCCTTGTTGCTCTGCCTCAGTCTCAGCACTAGGTCGCCCACCTTCAGGTCTCGGCTTCGAATGCGCCGGGCTTGATAGCATCGTAGGGCTTGCTGGTACTTGGCTGAAGATAGCAGCGCAACGTCTCGGGCTTCCTCCAGTTGGTCGAGGGCATCCTCGCGGGCAGTGTGGTTGCTTTGCACGTTGTAGGCCTGTAGCCTTGGGGAACCATACTCCAAGTCAGTGGGGAGGATGGCCTCGGCTCCATAGACCAGGAAGAACGGTATGAACTCCGTGGCTCGGCTCGGAGTGTTCCTCAGGCTCCAGATGACCGACGGGAGTTCGGCAAGCCATTTCTTGCCAAATTTCTTCAACCGGTTGTATATTCAAAACTTGAGGCCCTGTAGGATCATGCCATTGGCATGTTCTACTTGGTCGTTTGTCCTAGGGTGTCCTACAGCCAACCAGGCCACACGGATGTGGTGGTCATCGCAGAACATCAGGAACTTGTGGCCGGTGAATTGTGTCCCATTGTTAGTGATGATGGTGTTTGGAACCCCGAACCTATGGATGATATCAGTGAAGAACAGCACCGCTTGCTCGGATTTGATTCGAATGATCGGACGAGCCTCGATCCACTTGGAGAACTTATTGATCGCTGCCAGCAAATGGGTATAGCCCCGGGGGCCTTCTGCAGAGGCCCAACCATGTCCAGCCCCCACACGGCGAATGGCCATGTAATGGGGATGGTCTGGAGGGTTTGGGCCGGGAGGTGCGTCCGCCGCGCATAGTACTGGCATCCCTCGCAGGAGTGTACCAGCTTGGTGGCGTCAGCAACCGCTGTTGGCCAGTAGAACCCTTGGTGGAAGGCATTTCCGACGAGCGTTCGAGGCGCTGCATGGTGCCCGCAGGCTCCCGCATGCAAGTCCCAAAGTAGGGCTTGGCCTTCCTCGGTGGTGATGCATCATTGTAGGATGCTAGATGGGCTTTGCCTGTACAACTCGCCGTTGCTGAGGACGTAAGTTTTGGCTCATCGCGCAAGCCGTCGGGCTTCGGTCCTATCTGCAGGAAGCTCTCCTCGAACGAGGCAATCAAGGAATGAGACTCGCCAGTCCGTGCCCTGGTTTTCCTCGGGAGGCTCCGCGTTGATTTCCATGACCTCAGGCTCGGCCGCAGGGGTCTCGGTGACAGAGGGGGCCTCAGGCTCTGTGGTGGGCTCTCTTCCACCACCGAGGCGTAGTCGACGGAAGGCTTGTGGAGGTCTCTGGCGAAGATGTTCGGGGGGACCAGGGCTCGTGCCGACGCCATATTTGCCAGTTCATCTGCGGCCTCATTGAATTTTCACGCAATATGGTTGAGTTCGAGACCGTCGAACTTATCTTCTAGGCGACGTACCAACTTGCAGTACGCCTCCATTTTGGGGTCATGGCAGTTCGACTCCTTCATGACTTGATCGATGATGAGCTATGAATCGCCCCGTACGTCGAGACGCCGTACTCCAAGTTCGATGGCGATCTACAAGTCGTTGACGAGGGCTTCGTACTCGGCTGCGTTGTTGGAGGCGGCGAAGTGGAGCCGAATCATATAGTGCATATTCCCTCCGAGGGGTGAGATGAAGTGCAGACCCGCGCCTGCCCCGGTCTTCATCAGGGACCCGTCAAAGTACATGGTCCAACATTCCGCCTGGATTTGAGCAGGTGGCAGTTGGGTGTCGGTCCACTCAGCCATAAAATTGGCCAAGACCTGAGATTTAATTGCTTTCCAAGGCACAAAAGACAGGGCTTCCCCCATGAGTTCGACGGCCCACTTGGCTATTCTACCCGAGGCCTCCCGGTTCTGGATTATCTCTCCCAGAGGGAAAGACGACACCATGGTCACTGGGTGGGACTCGAAGTAGTGACGTAGCTTGCGTCGAGCCAAGACTATGGCGTAGATCAGCTTTTGGATGTGGGGGTAGCGTGTCTTAGTCTCAGAGAGCACCTCGCTGATGAAGTAAATAGGTCATTGGACGGGTAGAGCATGCCCCTCTTCCTGCCTCTCGGCTACTATGGCCGCGCTGACCACTTGGGTCGTTGCGGCGACGTAGAGTAAGAGGGCCTCACCCTTGGTCGGCGGTACCAGGACGGGAGGATTGGAGAGCAGTGCCTTGAGTTTGGTGAGGGCTTCTTCGGCCTCGGGGGTCTCAAGAGGCAGTACAGAGGTAAGCCTTTTTTGCCAAGACGCGATATGAAGTGGCTCAGGGCCACAAGGCATCCCATAACCCTCTACACTCCCTTGAGGTCACGGATTGGTCCCATGTTGGTCACGGCCAAGACCTTCTCTAGGTTGGCCTCGATGCCACGCTCTGAGACTATAAATCCCAAGAGCATGCCTCGGGGGACCCCGAAGACACACTTCTTGGGGTTGAGCTTGATGCCCTTCTCTCTGAGGCATTTGAAGGCTATCTCCAAGTTGTCGACGAGATCATTGGCCTTTCTAGACTTGACCACGATGTCATCCACGTAGGCCTCGATGGTTCGCCCGATGTGCTCGCCAAAGACCTAGGTCATGCACCGCTGGTATGTGGCCCCTGCGTTCCTGAGGCCGAATGGCATAGTCACATGGCAGTACATGTCGAATGGAGTGATGAAAGAAGTCGTGAGCTGGTCGGATACTTTCATCTTGATTTGATGGTAACCGGAATATGCATCAAGGAAAGATAAGGTTTCGCATCCCGCAGTGGAGTCGATGATTTGGTCGATTCGAGGTAATGGGAATGGAACCTTTGGACATGCTTTATTCAAACCGGTGTAGTCTACACACATCCTCCACTTCCCATTTTTCTTTCGAACTAATACAGGATTAGCTAACCACTCAGGATGGGACACTTTCTTGATGAATCCGGCCACCAAAAGCTTCTGCACCTCCTCGCCGATAGCCCTGCGCTTTTCCTCGTCGAATCGGTGCAGGCGCTGCTTCACCAGTCTAGAGCCGACCCAGACGTCCAATGCATGCTCGGCGACCTCCCTCGGTATGCCCGGCATGTCCGAGGGACTCCACGCAAACACATCGACATTTGCGCATAGAAAGTCGACGAGCACGGCTTCCTATTTGCTGTCAAGGGTGGCGCTGATCCTCAACGCCCGGTCGTTGGAGCAGGTGGGGTCGATCGAGACGAGCTTGACGGCCTCTGCGGGTTCGAAAGTCCCGGCACGACGCTTGGTGTTGGGCGCCTCGCTACCAAGTCGGTTGAGGTCGACGATGAGGGTCTCGGCCTCCATGAGAGCCTCAGCGTACTCGATGCACTCGACGTCGTAATCGTATGCATGCTCGTACGTGGACTCGATAGTGATGACACCGTTGGGGCGCGGCATCTTGAGCTTGAGGTAGGTGTAGTTGGGGATTGCCATGAACTTGGCGTAGCACGGGCACCCTAGGATGGCGTGATAGGCCCCCTCGAACCCAACCACCTCGAAGGTGAGGATCTCCTTGCGGTAGTTGGAGGGAGTGCCGAAGCAGATCGGTAAGTCGATGCGCCCGAGGGGTCACGTGCGTTTTCCTGGCATGATGCCGTGGAAGGGTGTGGCATCGCCTCGGAGCCATGACTAGTCGAGCTCTAGGGTGTTGGCATAGAGGATGTTGAGATCGCTGCCTCCGTCCATCAGCACCTTGGTGAGCCGGGTGTTGCCGATGATCGGGTCGACGACAAGTGGGTACTGCTCGGGGTTCGGGACAAAATCGGGGTGGTCATCCCGATCAAAGGTTATCGCCTCCCAAGACCTGTTGAGGTACCAGGGAGTAGCCACCTTAACCGAGAAGACCTCCCTACGCTCCTTCTTTCGCTGACGCACCGTGAGGCACGCTGAAGGCCCGCCAAAGATCATGAAGGCGTTGTGTACCTCGAGGAACCCGTTGTCCCTGTCGTTGTCCCTATCGCCGGCGTCCTTCTTCTTGGCCTCATCATTGGGGAGCCCGAGCTTGGCGTAGTAACACCGGAGCATGGTGCACTCTTCGAGGGTATGCTTCACCGGGCCCTGGTGGTAAGGGTAGGGCTTCTTAAGCATGTCATCGAAGAGCCCAGGGCCTCGGGGATTCTTGCGATCTGCGGCTGTGACTAGACCAGCCTCGAGGACCTCCTGCTTCCCCTGGCGACCCTTTTTCTTTTTCTTGGGGAGGTGGGGGGCCGAGGCCTCGGAGGCCTCGTCCCTCCGCTTCCCCTTGGCGTCATTGTCGGGGAAGATGGCCCCGACAGCATCTTCGCCCGAGGCGAAGTTGGTGGCGATGTTGAGGAGTGCGGCCGCTGTGGTTGGTACATTCTGGCCTAACTCTCGTACCAGGTCTTGGTAGGAGGTGCCAGAGAGGAAGGCTTGGATGATTTCTGAGTCACCGATGCGGGGCAACTCGGTGCATTGCTTGGAGAAGCGTTGGATGAAGTCTCGGAGAGACTCGACCGGCTTCTGGCGACAACTCTTGAGGTCCCAAGAGTTCCCGGGGCGCACGTATGTGCCCTGGAAATTTCCGACGAAGACCTTTACCAAGTCAAGCCAGTTGTGGATCGGCTTGGGAGGGAGGTGTTCGAGCCAGGCTCGCGCCGAGTCTGATAGGAACAAGGGGAGGTTGCGGATGATGAGAAGGTCATCATCCACGCTGCCTAGCTGACAAGCCAGGCGATAATCGGCCAGCCACAGCTTAGGGTTGGTCTTGCCGCTGTACTTTGCTAGGTTGGCCGATTGCCGAAACCGGGCCAGCAAGTGAGCGCCGCGGATGGCCTTGCTGAATACTCGAGGGCCAGGCGGCCCAGAGAAGGACTACGGTCCTCCCCACTATCGTAGCGGGGCAGGCCCATCGTTGTCGTGGCGCTGTCGCCTGCTGACCACATCATGGTCGCCTTGCGCCTCGCGTCGGTCGCCGAGGCGGTTGTGCACCAAGGGGACCTTGTTGGCAGTTGTTGCCCGAGCAGGCTCGAGACAAACCGAGGCCTCTCTATCCTTCCAATGCGGTGCTGTGGGTAGTTTCGAGGCGCCCCCGCGCCGTCGAGAGGCGAAACTTTTGGCCTGCTGTACCGCGGTAGTCTCGAGGAGGTCTCGGAGCTCGCCGTGGATTCGTCGCCCCTCCGAGGTAGAGGGCTTAGGCATTGTCCAGAGTACCATCGCTACTGCCGCAACGTTCTGGCTAGCGCGATTGAAGATAGGGGGTTGCTCGCCCCCTTCATCATTGTTGATGCGGTGGTTGACATCGCGAGCCCTCCGCCGGGCTACTCCGCCATTACCGCGACCCCGCTGCTCTCGCTCAAGAGTGTCTCGGAGCTACTGCAGAAGGAGTCAGTCTTGTTCGACCTTGTCCTAAAGCTCACAGAGCTGCTCTAAGTCAAGGCGTCGAAGTTCCTTGTGGGCGGGGTTCTCGTTCCACGCAAGCCGAGGATTCGATGCGCGGAGGTGTGGCGTCGCCTGCCCCTTCGTGGGGCGGGGAGCGATTGCCTTCCCCTTCATCCTCATCGCTAGCTCTCGGCATCCCGAGCTCGACGTAGAAGCACTCACGAGTGGGGTCGTAAGTGCCTTCATCATCGAAGTCGGAGTAGCCGAAGTAGTAGTCGCTCGCGGCAATGAAGCGGCGCATGGCTTCAGGGTCATGAAGCCTAGAGAAGTCTGCTCTGGCCCATGCCTCGTCCTCCTCCGAGGAGTCAGTGTGGGTGTGGGTCGAGGTTGTGGCGAAGAGGTCGAGGGCAAAACGTTGGTGGCGTCCTAAAGGCTTCACGTGAGCAGAAGCATAGGCGGAAGCGTAGGTGGCGGCATTGCTCAACCCGAAGGGGTACGGGGATGGTGCCATCGCTGGGCTGTGCTCCACCGGAGTCGATTCCTCAAGACATGGTGGGGCAGAGCTTGATGACGGGGCATTGCTGCACGCCACATGCATCTTTCCCTTGCCTAGGCTTAAGCTGGATAGGTCCCCAACTAGGGACTCTGTGTCGACAGCCGGGTGTGGGATACTAGCAGAGCGCGGTACGTCGCCCTAAGCTCGTAGGGTGTTAGGCTGGTCTCGCCCGCGTCGTACCTGGCGAGCGTGACACGAGCGGTGGCCCGGGCGCCTTCTGCGCCTAGGCTGCTAGTACGTGATGTCGTCGTCGGTCGGTGGGGCTCTGGGTGTGAGGAATACCATATCGTACTCACATCCTAGAGACATGAACTCTAGGCTCCCGAACCAGTTCACCGTGCCGAGACGTGCCGGTCACGCCCGATCCTGTGCGACGTGGGGGCTCCTATGATGGCTTGACGCAGGGCATGACACAGACTGTGGATGACATGCCAGTCGTTGTATGTCGATAGCATAGAGAGCCCAGGCCCTGTCGATGCAGAGGCTGAACCATTGTGGGGGGGCTCGGCGGGCGTGAGTCCCGAGGCTATAGGGATACGGAGGTGGGTAGCCAAGGCTCGGAGGGAGCAGTTCATCTTTACCACTCATTCTGAGGCTACAGGGACCCGGACATGACTCTCCACGCCGCACTGTCGTCGGAGCAGGTGGGGTTAGGGAGCACAGTGCCGCATGGGTGTCAGTCGTGGGCACAATGCCGAGCACAGCGGCCGGTAACCCCTGCCCCGTCCCGTCCCAGACGGCATGGCGTTGATGCGACTCCCATTTCGTCAGTCACTCCGCTGTGTCGAACCGTCATTCGGCTAACGTCATGGGAGTGGTTGGTTGCGTTAGTTGGACATGACGTCCCGGTCGAGGTGGCGGTGACGGGGTAGCTGCCGAGCCGGCCTCGAGCGAGGTGGAGAACCGGTACCTCGTCCGAGGCCTTGTAGGGCGGGGCCTCGGGCAAGGGGGCCTCGGGCGAGGCGGAGAGTTGGTACCTCGTCCGAGGCCTTATGGCGTAGGCCTCGGGCGAATCGGAGAATTGGCCGAGACCTCGTGGTTGTCTCTTGGCTTTGATATTTACAAGGTCTAAGCAATTTTTTCGGTTCTAGCTTAGGGTACCCCTTTTTATGGTATCCGACACAACTCGACTCGCAAGGAAGGCCACGCCCAGTCCTATGCAACCTCGATGATGAATTTGTCTGTGTCGACGGCCACGATGTCTACAAGACCCCAAGCGCCAACTTGGCTATGGCCGCCAATGAGCTCGCCAAGCTCCCGCAAACACCAGCGGTCGCCAAGGTTACCGCCATGCTTAAAGCGGCACACTGACAAGTCAACGAGATCCACTAGGGTCAGAGACCTTCATACTCGACGAGCTCGATTCGCTGATCCGCCGCCCCCAGCTCTAATCGCCGCCCCAGTAGGAGCCGCTTCACCGACCAGCATCGTGATGATGCACAACCCCTTCAGGGGGGAGCTAGGGAGCACCGCATCGACTACCCTCGCCAACACGACCAAGAGGTCGAACAAGATGCCCGAGAGCACATCAACAATCTCTGAGACGCGCGACATCATATCGACGGGCGTCGTTTCTCTCACCATAAAGAAGTATGCTGCCGTCAAGAATACAAGCAAGAGTTCGGTGACCCGGACGTAGCCCTCCAGCCACTCAATGCCAGCAACGCCGCAGATCATGACGGAGATGATCCCGAGGGGCCCAAGCTTTCACAAGGGCACTCCGAATAGTCCATTGGCCCCGAGATTTCAAAATCACCAGGGTCGAGCCCTACGAGGGACGGATGAACCCCACACAGTGGCTACAAGCTTATGCCACTATTGTGCGCGCCATCGGGGGAGATACCAGCATCATGGCGAACTATCTTCCCATCATGCTATAACATCCCAGATGTTTAGCACTTAATAAAACTTTAATCATGGTCATTATCATGCATAATCATCAAGCATCATGGCATATAAGCATCTCATGATTCAAATTGTACCATGTATATGTTGCATAGGAGTGGTGATATCATTTCTTGGCATGTTACCAAAAGACATCCATTTAAGTGTTTTGTTATTTTATGGAGTAGGAAATTCTTCAACAATTAAAAGTTTGGTGTATGTAAATTTTCGAGTGCAAAGTGTATACTTCACCAAGTACCAAAGTTGGATTGTGAAATTTAGTTAAATATGTTAAATTGTGAGTTTCAAATTTGATTCTATGATTTGGTACAAACCTTGTATTTTGAAATGGTGAAGTTGGTTGGATAGTTTGGGATAGGATTAATTACTAGTTAATTCCTCAAAAATAGCTAAACAACTAATTTGAATTCTCAATTTAAATGAATGAACAGTGCACATTTGTTTGAGTTTCAATCTATAATTTCCAAACTGTTTTGAATTTCAATTTGATCCTTAAACCAAAGTTGAAGGTCTTTTTATGTTCAACAACTTTGCTTAAATGAGTTCATTCATTTGCTGAACCAATTTGGTGTTTTCGAAAAAAATAAAAATAAAAATTCTAACTTGAGCTACAGTAACCCACCGAGACTCTTCTCTTCTCTCTCTGTTCCTCACCGTCGCCGTGGCCATCGGCACCTTCTCGTGCCATGCCGTGCAAGCAACCGATTCGCCAGCCTCGCCACGTCCTAGACCGTGTTGCCGTGCCGTCCTTCTCTCCTTGACACACTCAACGGCCGACATCGTCTTCAAGTCGCCCTCTGCCACCGTCTTAGCCCTGAGCAGCGCGCCGAAGCAATTCGTCCTCTTCTATCCCTCTCTGTCCAATTGCGCTTGCAAGCAGCTCCTCCATCACCTTGCGAAGCCCCTTGACCAGCTCTGTCCGCTTGAGTTCACCAGAGTCGGTCGAATGCCATCATCTCCTTCACTGCCGGCCGCAGCTCCGCCGAGCCTCGCTTCATCATGGCCAGCACGCTCCAGTAGCTCTCTTCCCCTTCCAAGACTGGTTCTATGTTCCTTGTACCTTGTTGATGCTTAGAAGCTTACCGGTTTAACCTTTCATGCTCTGCCGCCACCGGAACGCCGCGACCAGCCGCCATGTCCGCCATTGCAGGTCACCGGTGCACGTGGGCAGCCCTTCACCGGCCATCTCCGGCAACAATTCATCCACACACGGGTGTGCACAGGTCCTTTCTTGCTCAAGCACCTCTCCTTCGCCGCCTGCGAGCGTCAGCCGGCCGGAAAACGAGTCTCTCCGACGTCCTCTGTTTTTCAAATCGTGACCAGGGACCTCGGCTTAGAATTCGGGAATAGGGAGGGGCCTAATTGTGAATCTTGTGACTCATGTGAATAGTGCCTTTTGGACTTGTTTGCTTTGAAATTTGCTGAACTTTGGAAATTCATAGTAATTCATAGAAAAATCATAAAATAGTAAATGAGTACTTTTTGGAATTCTTGTGAAATTGTCTATGCAGTAGATCCATAGTATGACATGTTTTAGTTTAAAGTTTTAGCTGCAAAAATAGATTTGTACAGTAAGGTTGTAATGCTAGTTGAATTTGTTATTTTCCATAACTGCAGATCTAGGGCTCCAAATGAAGTGAAATTTTTGTGGCATGCTACTCATGTTATAGTTGATGTGTGGTAAAAATTTCATGAGTATTGGATGAAGTATGAGTGAGTTTTTGGTTTATCTCGCTCTCACATGATTTCTTGCAATAGCAAATTGTCTTTTTCATAGAGGCAGCTATACTTATGCAAATGGTATGAAATTTGTATAGTAGACTATTGAGATGATATGTGATCTACTGTAATTTTTGTAGAAATTATTGTGCATTTTTGGTATATGTTCATAAATACACCTTGATGTCTAAATAAATTAAGAAATGCTTTAAGAAAATTTATTTAGAGGTGAGCACCATGCTTTCTGGTGTTCTTTGGTCATGTGTGAAATGTTGGTAAAGTTGGTTTTGCCCAATTATGTGTTTGCAACCTAAGTTAATAATTATTTTCTTGCTGATGTGGTTTCTGGACAGATCTGGTAACTTAGCAAAGTTCTTCATGATAATGTGCTTTGTTGTGAAACTTGTTTATACAAAAGTTTTAGATAATTCATGCATCTATCTGCTGTTAAAATTTGGTGTCATTTTGTTAAGTAGTTTGTGAGTTATGCCTGTTTAAAGTTGGGTTCCAGAAATGGCTGCCCTCTGTCAATTGTGGACCAGTTTCTGTAAATGGATATATTTGACTTAGTTAATTTGAGAATCATGCTAAGATGATTAAAGATGAATTGTAGAAGATTTTATAAGATTTCCAGAATGTCTTGTTGCATGGCTATTGGAATTGAATAACTCTAATTATGATCCAAACATGAAGTTGTTGTTTCCAGTCCAGAAATAGACATATGCTAGTTGTGGTTGATTACTCCATGTGTTGCTAAGTGTGGTTTATGCCCTTGTTGATGATCCAGTTATGATACTTGTGACCTTGTTAAACTTGTGTCATGCTTGATGTGCTTGCTCTCTGTAGTTAGTTGTATGATGTTAGTTAAATAGCTATTGGTGTCTATGTCTTGCATAATCTTGTGTTACCATTCATCACATTCATACGCATGCATCTTGCATCTCATTTAGATACGCTAGATGAACAACGTGAAGGATGTGATGTGAAGCCGAGCTTGAAGATTGGGTTTGGTGGATCTATCCCGAAGATGGAAGGACTAAGCAAGTGCTAGGACCGGAGATGTCACCAAGACGGTGCAAGCTAACTGAACTGACTTGTGTCGAATCCCAGGCAAGCCCCGGATGCATTTAAACCTACCTTGTGTTTTACAAATTGATTTCACTTTTGCTTTTATCTATTGCATTAAGTGATTAGAAGTCAAGTGGAAACCTAATTGTTGCATTACCACCCTTGTTCCATATCTACCTTGTTACCCGTTTAAAACCGTATATGCCTAGTTATGCTTAGCTATGCTTAGACCGATCAAAATCGGGTGATTACCTGTCACCTACGAGTTTTAAATGGAACTTTGGTTACTTATGTTATCATGTGATATGGTCATGTGGAGTAATAAATCTAGACCGGGCAGACTCGGTGTGTGTGAGCCACAAGACCTGGTAATGTCTTGTGAGCGGGTTCTTTCCGCCTGTGTCGATTAAGGCCCGTACCGTTGGTGAATTGCGTGCGGTGAGACTTTGTAGTACTAACCACATACTCCGGTAAGCCTTAACTTGGCTATTCTATTATGAGAATGGCTACTCGCGCACTGGGAGTGGAGAGATGGCGGGAATAGCGTGTACCCACGTGGCAATGGGCTGGATTGTGGAGTACTGTATTCTCGGGTGGCGCGGACCCGTTCTTGTGTAGAGGATCCAAGGGTAGGTTGATATATGTAGGTCGGGGACCTGCATATGTCGTGTGGTCTGGAATCCCCAGCTGGGTTTTAATCGGTTCGAATCATCGTTGCTCCTCGGTTATGGAGACTCACTTCTCTGTTCATCATCGTAGTTTAATAACTGGAACTTGAGGATGGTTTGAGAAAGTGTTGGATATGAAGTTTCATGATCTCAATACGGATCGTGTCAGCTTTGTATATGATCTTGTGGAATTTTAAATGTTGGCATAAAGAATTTTGTTAAAGAGCTTTTACGCAAAAGAACTTTGATTATTGCTAAAGCCATACCTTGAATCCCTAAGCCTGCATTCCTGAGTCTTCTATTTTGTTATTTCGGTTAAGTCTTGTTGAGTACTTTTGTACTCAGGGTTCGTTGACCCTTGTTGCAGGTGAGGCTCATGAGCAGATCTGTTTTGGATCGTGCTGCATGACTGTTGTTCCATGCGATGACGATAAGTAGATGTGTGGCCCTTGAGCAGGGCAACTTAAATTGTGTGTTTTGTAATATGTTATAATGCCACTCCACTACTTTGGTTTGTATTAATAATCAAACTTAGTTTGTAAGGTTTGAAATAAATGTTTTGTAAACTAAGTTATTGTAAGACTTCCGTTGTTTTTACTCTGATGTATCTATTTGAATAAACTATTGTAATACTGCAATGACTCTGTAATGTGATCCTGCTCGGAAATCGTGGATGATTCGGGGTTCTCCGAGGACATCCGACAGCCTTCTTAAGTTACCGGGAACATATGCATAGATGTCAAAGGTCGTTGGACAGTGACAGATGCATATGGGCCCTATAATTTAGGAGGTTCTGCCACACATGCTCACGCCAACTGTGATGAACTGGTTCACGAGCCTTGCCCCGAACTCCATCGAATCCTAGGAAGAGCTGAAGAAGGTCTTCACTAACAACTACATGGCTACGTGTACTCAGCCGGGCACCAAGCACGATCTGAACTACATCTACCAGAAGCTGCCCGTGCTCCTCCGTAGCTACATTAGACGCTTTTCCGAGATGAGGAATTCTATTCCTAACATCATGAAAGCTGAGGTCATCACCGCCTTCATCCGAGGACTCCATCACCACGACCTCCGCTCCAAGTTCAATCGCAAGCCGCCTAAGGGGATCGGCGAGATGATTATGACCGTCGATTAGTACACCGACGCCAAAGAAGCCAAACTACGCTTCAACGAGGATGTGGGCACTCATCGCCCAACTCGCCGTAGCGACGAGCGACCCGACGACCGACGCCACAGCGACTGCCGCTACGATGACCGTAGTCACCATCGGGACAGTGGCCATGATCGGCCAGAAGGATCCAAATCTGGTCAATATCACCGCCGCCGACCAGACCACATCATCGCCGCCGTTGAAGAACCTCGCGCCAAGCGCAACTATGATGAACAATACAAGAAGATCCTCGAAGGCCCATGCCCTCTCCACAAGAATAGCAAGCACAAGATGAAGGACTGCCTCGGCTTGTGTAACACCTCTGGTGTTTTAAACCCTAAAACATGTCATGTCATCATATGCATTGCACATCATTCTTGTGTTAGTGAAAACTTTGATATGCATTCACTAAAACAAGTTTATTTTTATGCTTATATGTGTTGAATTGTATGGATGAATCGAGTTCATAACCTTTGTTTTGAATTGGATTTCAAAAACCCGAATTTCCAGCATTTTAATTCTACCCTGGAAAACCTAATTCAAAATCTAAGCACATTTTGGGGTTGAGCCTAAAAGAGAAAGTGTAGAGCTTGTCAATGTGTACAAAGTTGGTTTTTAGAGTTTTCAAAGTTGTTATGAAAAATTTGAAGTAATTTGAAAAGGGATAAATTCTTATAGTGTCCCCTTTTAATTTTAAACTTGCATTTCAAAATGTAGACCGAATTAGAGTATAGTTATTAAAGCAAATTTGTAGAACTTTGAATTTGGAACAACTTTTATTTTTGGATATTTTTTAGTTACCATGCAAATTTGGGAGTAATTTGAGAAATTAGGCGAGTGGCAATTCGGTAATTTCCTTGAACAGTACCAGCGGGCGACACCTCACCGTCGGTGAGCTTTCGACGTCTTCCAGGCGCACCCATGGCCACCTTCGGCTTCGCACTGGCATGGAGAAGCTGCTGCGTGCCGTCTCCATGTCCTTGGTCGCGCTATAAAGCCTACGTCGTCACCGTTCTCCTCCGTTTCTCCTTCCTCTGTTTTTCCCGTCGAGCCGTTGCTGCTCCTTTCTAGTCTCAGCAAAGCTTGTCATAGCTCTGCCTACTCCTTGCGAACCTAGTCGACCGGTCCTAGGTGCCTGACTTCGCTGAGTTTCGCTATGTGCCATCTTTCTTCCTCGCGACCGGCAGTATCGCCGTCGACCTCGCTTCGCCGTGGCCAGCGCTCTACGGTCTGTCCCTGCCCTTGCTAAGCATACCTTCAGCTTCCCCATGTTGCTCTAGTGCTCGGTGGCCCTTTGATTGATCCATTCGTCCACCACAGCCACCGGAACGCCGCCGTCAACACCTACGGAGCCGCCGTGTCTGCCTTGATCGACGACAAGCTCCTCTATTGCTCCTCCGGTTTAGTCATCAGCTCGAGCGTGTTTTGGGTGAGCTCCTAAGTCCCCCCAAGCATTTTGTTTAACCACTACCGGCCTCATTTCGCTGGCGTAGCACAGCCACGCCGTCGTGGCCGCCATGGCCAGCGTCGAGCTCGGACCCCGCCGTAATTGGTCTAGCTAGTACCTCCAATCGACGCGTTGTGATGTGGGGAGCATGATTGTACCGTCGCCGTGGCCGGAGACCTCGCCGTCGGCGAGAAATCGCCGGTCAGCGAGCATCGCCGCCATGGTCAGCGTGGGCTGACAGTGGGACCCGATGTCAGTGACGGTTTGTTTGAAAATGGAATTTTTCTTTTTCTGAAATCAATGAATAGTGTTAGTTTTTGTTATTTTTGTGTAGATTTAAATATAGCTTCAAAAATTGTCAAAATTTTTGTGTGACCTCTTTGAGATGTAAACTATTTAGGAAAAATATTAAATATTATTTTCAGTACATTTTGAATGTGTTAAAAATTGCTCAAATTAATTAATAAATGAGTTTCCATGATTTTTTCTAGGCTTAAATAATTATCCAAAAATTATGAAAATTGTTTTGCCACTTAGTTGTCACATGATGAGTCTTCACAAAAATGTTGAGCTCATTTGGAGAAAGTTGATTTATTTCATAATTTTGAATTAAATAATTAATTCATAAAACAAATAGTAAACCTTAATGACTTAGGTTTTGTTTGAATTTTGGATTGAGTGATGACCTTGGGTCATTAGTATAAAATAATCCTTAGTACTTAATGTAAGTGTTGGGTTTTATGAAAAATGTTTAGTTAGTTTTTGGCTTGTAGTTGTACCGCGAAGGAAAGTTGTATTCGAGTTATTAACTTTTGCATCCATCGTCAATCATCATGTTTTATATTTTGCATCATATTAAACATGGCATTGTTACTACGTGTAGTGAACGAAAGTGAGAACGTGGTAGTCAATCAAGTTGTTGAGGAAGTTAATTCATCTGTTGAAGTCGGGTTTGATATCTGTGGAACAACTCCAGAACCTGATTTTTCCGACAATCAAGGCAAGTCCCGGATGCATTTAAACCTACCTTGTATTTTACAAATTTATATCACTTTTGCTTTCAAGTACTGCATTAAGTGATTAGGAGTTGAGTGAAAACCTAATTGGTGCATTACCAACCTTGTTTTTCCATAGCAACCTTATTACCAGTTTTACTTCGAGAATGCCTAGTTATGCTTAGCCATGCTTAGACAGATAAAGGTCGGGTGATTACCTGTCACCTGTGAGATATAAAAGGGTTTTTGGATACGGTCGGTTATTTCTGTTGTCATGAGATATGAGCTTGTGGAGTAATAAATCTAGACCGGGCGGACTCGGTGTGTGAGAGCCACAAGGCATGGATGTCTTGTGAGCAGGTTCTTTCCGCCTGTGTCGATTAAGAACCGTTCGTTGTTGAATTGCATGAGGTGAGACTTTGTAGTACTGGCCACATACCTCGGTAAGCCTTAACTCGGCTATTCTATTACGAGAATGGCTACTCGCGCACTGGGAGTGGAGGGATGGCGGGAGTAGCATGTACCCACGTGGCAATGGGCTGGATTGGTGGAGTACTGTGCTCTCGTGTGGCGCGGACCCATTCTGGTTTTAGAGGATCTGAGGGTAGGTTGGTATATGTAGGTCAGGGACCTGCATATGTCGTGTGGTTGGGAATCCCCAGCTGGGTTTTAATCAGTTTGAATCGTCGTTGCTCCTCGGTTATGGAGACTCAACTCACTGTTCATCATCGTAGTAAATAAATGGAACTTGAGTAAGATTTGAGAAAGAGGTTGATATGGAGTTTCATGATCTCATTATGGATCATGTCAGCTTTATATATGATCTTGATGAAGTTTTATATGTTGAAATATAGAATCTTGTTAGAGAGCTTTTATGCAAAAGAACTTTGTTTATTGCTAAAGCCATACCTTGAATCCCTGAGCCTGCATTCCTGAGTCTTTTATATTTTTACTTCGGTTAAGTCTTGTTAAGTACTTTTATACTCAGGGTTCGTTGACCCTTGTTGCAGGTGAGCCTCATGAGCAAGTCTGCTTTGGACCGTGCTGCATGACTGTTTTTCAAATCGACGATGACAAGTAAATGTGTGGCCCTTGGGCAGGGCATCTTAATTGTGTGTTTTGTACTATGTTACTAATGCCACTCCACTACTATGGTTTGTAATAATAATCGTACTTAGTTTGTAAGGTTTGAAACAACTATTTTGTAAACTAAGTTATTGTAAGACTTTCGCTATTTCACTCTGATGTATATATTTGAATAAATGTTGTAATACTGCAATGACTCTGTAATGGGATCCTGCTCGAAAATCATGGATGATTCAGGGTTCCCCGAGGACACCCGACAGTCTTCTTAAGTTACTGGGAACATATGCATAGAAGTCATTGGACCGTGATAGGTGCATGTGGGCCCTATAATTTAGGAGATTCTGCCACAGCTTGGCTAAGGAGTTCCAGGCTAAAAAGCCGGACGACAACAACAACGACGGAGCCAGAGGCCGCCGACCACCTGGGGACAACAACAACGTCTTCCAGGATCATGACAAAGTGGTCGCCACCATCTTCGGGGGCCCCACCGCCGCCGAGAGCAGAAGTGATCAGAAGCTCACCGCCCGTCGGGTGCTCGCCATCAACGCGGAAGACGCCATCGCCATCACCAGCTATCGTCGCTGGTCCAAGGTCCCCATCACCTTCAGTAGGACCGACCAGTAGGTGGACATCCCCTATTTAGGGCGTTTCCCCCTTGTTCTTGACGCAACCATCCAGAAATTGCTTTTTAGGAAAGTACTCGTCGACGGCAGAAGTGCTCTGAACCTCCTCTTCGCCGGGGCCCTAAAGGAGCTGGGCCTTGGAATAGGAGACCTCACACCCTCCGACTCCTCCTTCTGGGGTGTGGTACCTGACAGGGCATCCAAACCGCTTGGAGAGATCACCCTCCCAGTACAGTTTGGTACGGCTAGCAACTACCGCATCGAGCACATCAACTTCTACGTCGCCGACTTCAACAGCGCCTACCACGCCATACTTGGTCGGCCAGCTCGAGCCAAGTTCATGGCCATACCGCACTATGCCTATCTGGTGCTGAAGATGCCTTCGCCCGCAGGAGTCCTGGCCCTACGGGCCAACCTCTCCATCGCCTATGCCTGCGAGATAGAAAGTCTTACCCTCGCCAAAGCCACCAACCTCTCCATCCAGATGGCTAGCGTGGTCACTAACGCCAAGACGGTGCCCACCGATGACCTAGAGATCCCATCGCTGGAGCCTCCTTGCGCCTCCGCCAAGTCCAAGGAAACAAAGGAGGTTGGCCTCGGCCTCGATGACCCCTCCAAGACCATCAAGATTGGGGCTCACCTTGACCCCAAATAGGAAAGCGCGCTTGTCTCCTTCCTACGTGCCAACGCCGACGTGTTTGCTTGAAAACCTGCAGACATGCCGGGGGTACCACGGGAGAAGATCGAGCACTCCTTGAATGTCTCGCCGACCGCCAAACCGATCAAGCAGAAACTCCGACGATTCACGCCAGACAAGGAGGCTATTAGGGTAGAAATAAAATAGCTCCTAGCTGTCGGATTTATTAAAGAAGTGTATCATCCTAAGTGGTTAGCAAACCCTGTTCTTGTTCAAAAAAGAATAAAGAATGGAGAATGTGTGTTGATTACACTGATCTCAACAAACACTGCCCTAAAGACCCCTTTAGTCTGCCTCAGATAGACGAGGTTGTAGACTCCACCGCCGGCTGCGAACTGCTCTCCTTCCTCGATTGTTACTCCAGCTATCACCAGATATCCCTCAAGGAAGACGACCAGATCAAGACGTTGTTCATCACGCCTTTCAGTGCGTATTGCTATACCACCATGTCCTTGGACTTAAGAACGCCGGGCGACCTACCAAAGGGCCATCCAAATGTGCCTCGATCAACAGATAGGCCGCAACGTCGAAGCTTACATCAACGATGTGGTCATCAAGTCCAAGATAGCCGACAATCTTATCGTCGACCTTGAAGAAATGTTCACCAACCTGAAAAGGTACAGTTGGAAGTTGAACCCTTCAAAGTGCATCTTTGGAGTTCCATCCGGCATACTCCTGGGCTACACCGTCAGCGCCCGTGGCATCGTGCCCAACCCGACAAGGTCTCCGCCATCACCAACATGAAATAGCCAACTTGCATAAAGGACATACATAAGCTTACAGGCTGCATGGCCACTCTCAGCCACTTTATATTGCACCTCAGCAAAAAGGGACTACTGTTCTTCAAACTCCTCAAGGCCTCCGAGCGCTTCTCCTTTTCGAAGGAGGTAGATACAGTTTTTCGAGCAGCTCAAGTTGTTTCTAACAAAGCCTCCGATCATGACGGCGCCTCGACCAGATGAAACCCTACTGATCTACATCGCCGCCACTTCTCGCGTCGTTAGCATAACTATCGTCGTTGAGCGCGAGGAGGCCGGACACGCCTATAAGGTACAATGTCCGATCTACTTCATCAGCGAGGTCCTTAATGAGTCCAAGACTCGTTACCCTCAGGTCCAGAAGCTGCTATACGCCATTCTGATCATGTCGCGCAAGCTCTGCCATTACTTCGAGTACTACAAGATCGCCGTGGTCACTGAGTTCCCTCTAGGGGACATCCTCCGCAACAAAGAGACCAATGGCCACATCATCAAGTGGGCTATTGAGCTCGGCACTTACTCGATCGAGTTCAGAAGCAGGCCTACCATCAAGTCATAGGCGTTGGCTGACTTCGTTGCTGAGTGGACTGAGATCCAAGAGCCCATCCCCGCTACTTGCCCCAAGCACTGGGTAATGTACTTCGACGGCGCCCTCAACATAAACGGTGCTGGTGCTGGCATTCTATTCATTACGCCGACAAAAGACAAGCTCTGATACGTTCTCCAAATTCATTTTCCAGCCTCCAACAACGCCGCGGAGTATGAAGCGTGTCTCCATGGACTCCGTATAGCCGTCGAGCTTGGCATCAAATGCCTAATTACGGAGACTACGCGCTGGTCATCAACCAGCTCAACAAAGACTGGTCCTGTTCTAGTGAGAAGATGGACGTGTATTGCACTGAAATCAGGAAACTCGAGGGGAAGTTCTATGGTATCGAGTACCACCACATGGTATGAGATCAAAATCAGCTCGCCGACCACCTATCTAAGATAGGCTCTTCTCGCACCGTGGTTCCGCCTGGGGTTTTCGTTAAAGACCTCTTTACACCATCAATTAAGGAAGATAAGGAAGTTCAAGAAATTCCCCCCACTGAGTAGCTGGTACTTACAGTACCTTCGCCGGCCGCCGATTGGAGGGAACAGTTCATCAAGTATCGCACCAGCGCCGACGTGCCCACCGACAAGACCGAAACTGAACGCCTAATCTGTAAAAGCAAGCATTACATGCTGGTAGATGGGAACTCGATGAGGAAAAGTGCCAAGGAAGAGATACTGTAGAAATGCATCACCCAAGAAGAGGGAGTGAAACAACTTCTCAAAATTCACTCTGGTTCCTGTGGCAACCACGCGGCCTCAAGAAACCTGGTCGGCAAAGCTTTCTAAGCTGGTTTTTACTAGCCCACGGCCATCACCGATGCTGAAGACCTTGTCCGACATTGTGAAGGATGCCAATTTTTTGCCACGCAAATACACGTGTCGGCACAAGAACTGTAGACCATCCCAGCTTCCTAGCCTTTTGCATGCTGGGGACTGGACATGATTGGGTGTTTCAAGCCTGCCCAGGTGGCTTCCGATATATGTACGTCTCCATTAACAAGTTCTCCAAGTGGATCGAATGCAAACGGCTTGTTTCGGCCACTGCAAAGAAGGCAGTCGAGCTCTTCGAAGATATCATCCACAGATTCGGTCTCCCGAACAGCATTATCACCGACCTCGGAACTACATTCACTGGTCATCATTTCTGGGACTTCTGCGAAGACCGATGCATCTCCATCAAATATGTCTCTGTTGCCCATCCTAGAGCCAATGGCCAGGTCAAACGGGCGAACGGCATGATCCTTGATGCCCTCAAAAAGAGGCAATATCAAAAAGAGGAAATTCATCCGGGCAGATGGTTCAAAGAGCTCCCAGCTGTGGTATGGGGACTGCCACTCAAGCTAGCCATAGCACCGATGTGTCTCCATATTTCTTGGTCTACGGCTCAGAAGCCATACTTCCAGCGAACATTGCCTTCAAGCACCTAGGGTGGAACATTATAATGAAGACCAAGCCACAGCTATTCGGACAGAGGACGTCGATAGGGCCGAAGAAGAACGGCTGATCACTTGCATCCGCATAGCCAAATACCTAGAAGGCTTGCGCAGATACTACAACCACAACATCAAAGGTCGTTCATTTGCCGTCGGCGACCTCGTTCTTCGTAGAAAATAGGAAACCAAAGGGATGCACAAGCTCTTCTCCCCCTGGGAAGGGCCTTACGTGGTCAAAGAGGTTACCCGACCAAGGTCTTACCGGCTATGTGACTTGGATGGAATCGATATCCCCAATTCATGGCACATCGAGCACCTTATACGTTTCTATCCCTAAAATACTCCAGATATGTATTCTCCACTCCATAATGAATGAAGTTTTTGTCGCCATAATTTTTCTCCATTATTTCTCCATTACGGTTTAATCTCCATTTACGGTCGCCAGCTCTAAGCTACTCCTTAACAAACTCCAATATGTGATCTCCATAAATGCCCCGCCATGTTTCTCCATATCTCCAAGATATTTCACCAACCACCAAGCAGCACATGTTCTGCTCCATGTTCTTTGGAGAAGACCCAGTCTCTGATCTCTCCCTACACGTGCTATGGGCTCCGCGCTCTGTGTTATGGGTGGTCGGCTGAGGTTCCTCAGTCATGCCTATTTGTCCTACACGTGCACAGGCTCCGCGCTCGATGTTATGGAATACGGGCTAGCCGAGGCCAAAAGCTCAGTAACGAACTAATTGTTCAAACGCTACTTATACCAAGTATAATCGCGTTAGGGTTAACACTACAACGATTTTTCACCGAAAGTGCTGGCAAACTGCTTAAACATGCACACGTCACTTTACAACATTTATACACATACATAAATGTTTGTCTGTGCCCTCGTGCGTTTTAACTATCTTCTCTAGCCATTACAGATTATTCTCTGAGCATGTCATTAGGCTTGGCCATCGTCGTCCATCTCGCCGAACAGGTCAACGTCGCCAGCCAGTTTCTTCGCCGCGTCCTCCACCTCATCTTCTAGCTGCTGATGCTCCATTGCGCTCGTCCCTCTGGCGAATTTGGCCCCTATCGCTTGAAGGTCAATGACAGGGCAGTGGGACTGGACCACCGCTAGGGCGTGAGTAACGGCGGTGACGGTGGCGTCGCGGTTGAAGCTTTTGAAGTTCTCCCACATTGCCTTGCACCTGTCAATGATGGTGTCCGAACACGGTGGCCTACCATCGGGCTGAGGAGCCACCTCCATGTCGAAGCAGTCGAGCACCGGCTTGACTCCGGCAACTACGATGTCGAGTTTGCTCCTCTGGGTTCTGGCCTCCTGCTCCAGCACATTGAACTATGCCTTGGCCCTCTGACAGTAGTCTGCAGGCATCACAAGGACCCATCAAACAAAAGAAATCACTCCAGGAATAACTCTGACCATGAACTACTCACCTTTTAACTCCTCGGCCAACTTCTCCGCTCGCCCTGACGCCCTCTCCTTCTCCTCTTGGAGTTGCTCGATGGCTTGGCGCAACTAGCCGAGCTTTGCATCTTGCTCTATAAGCATAACGGTCGTCATCAAAAATAACACTGTTAAGCAATGCAAAGCAAATTCACCGATCCGCCATACCTTTTCTCTGTTCGGAGACGTTTTTGAGCTGCTTGGATTTGTGTTCTAGCTGCTCAAAAAGACTCATCAGCTGCTAGGAGCTGCATTCCAGCTACTCAGAGCTGCCCCAAAACTGCTCAGACACGGTCACCAGCTGCTCGGATAGGACGCCCTTCTGGTACTCTAGGTCCTTGGCGTTGGACTCAGCAAGATCCCTCTCGCGCTGGGTCCTCTGGATGTTCTTCTCCATAAGCTTCACCGCCTCCTTTAGCTTTGCATTCTCCTTGGCTAGGGGCTCTATCCTCTTGATCAGCTGCCACTGTTGTTTGGCAGTCTGAGCTATCCCCTGCAAAAGCACCAAGATTATGAAGAACTCCAATCTCCAACGTCAAAGATGAACATTGCATACGCAATACTAACCATGATCTATTTCATTGCTATGGAAAGGGTGGACTCAGCCTCTCGAGCTCTCTGGTGGTGTCCTCCTCTTCAACGACCACCACTTCATCCCCCCATTTGCGGAGGATCCGAACGGCTTGAGGTCGTGATTCCTCAACTCAATCTCTTCCACCACGTCCTCTTCCTCCACAAATGGTGGCACCACCTGGGGGCTTGGTGGCCGCATAGCACGTCCAACCACACCCTCCGACATCTCAGGGAGCATGGCCGGCCCTTCCGGCTGCACCAGCCTCCCCGCCCTAGACTCAGGCGCGACGTCAATAACTCCAAAGATCCACCATCAAGACCCAACGGCTTCCACTGCGTTGCCCTAGGCATCACCACCTGACCCGTTCACCATCGGCGTCAACCGTTCACCGTCGCCAAGTCCACCAGTAGTGGCGGTTGACTCCTCCGTAGGCCACCGAGCGCTCCGAGACTCTGGGATGGGATCTACCGGCATCGCCTCTACGCCGGGACCAGCCCCCGTCTGCTCGCCGGTCTAGACAGATAGATTCAGATCCTCCATACACCTCGCTCTACATCAGATTAGCTCGTTAATCACCGCAGCTATAAGGATCCAATAGAAAATCCAAGGCAAGGATACTTACATGTCAGCCTCCCGATACACTTTTCTGAACCGGCGCTGCCTACCCGAGCTCCTAGGCACGGCCCTGGGGTCGACTCGCGTGCCCTGGGGTGGAGGTCTCGCAGCCTCTGTTGTTGGCCTCTCCTTCGACTGTCGCTCTGGGACTCCCTTCGCCTACTGCTCGAGGACTCCCTCCTCCCTTCGATTGCACCCTCCACGCGTGTTGCACGGAGGTGCCTCTGCGTCTTCGGAGGAGGAGCTACCGGAGCCCCATCATCATTCGACCACTCAGACACCGCCACCCTCTATGTCTGAGTGGCCTGATCACCACCCAGCGAGATGCCGCCCGGCTTGTAGGGAGCTACAGCTGCTGTCTTCCTCTACTTCTAGGCCGGCTCATCTGCTGTCGCCCTTTTCCCTAGACTTTCTCTAACACTGGGGGGGACTCTCCATTCAACTAGCGTCTACACCTCTGGACTCCGACGAGGCGCTGACGGCACCTTCCTTCGGCTGAGTTGTTGGTCAAGGCGTCCACCGCTTTTGGCCAATCAGTCCTCGGCATGCCCAAGAAGTATGTCGCTCGTTCCTACGAATGGATCTTCTCACAAGTGAATCAGCTCACTGCTCGGCAACGGTACATAATAAAAAGCATCGGAAACAAATAGTTGAGACTTTTACCTGAGGAGGTGGATTTGTGCAGTTGAAGGCTCTCATCTGCCCCAACACGCTAAATGAGGCATTTGGAGCAAATAGCTCTACGGCCCACTCTAGCACATCATTCCTCGTCAGCCACTTCGTCCTCTCCTGTGTACTATCGGTGTCCCCCTTGAAGTCAAAGCCCACGTGGACCCTCTCCTTGTAGGGCTGGACGTGGCGCACTATGAAGCTCGCCGCCACCAGTGCGTCGTTCATCTTCATGCCCTTTATCAGGCTGAGGAGCTCCTTCACTTGCTCCGTATCAGCACTGCTCGGCTTCTCCAACCAGCTCCTCTGGTTCTTCGGAATGTGGTCGATGTCGTAGTGGATGGCAGGATGGCTCTACTTCTTGTAGAACCACCTGGCGTTCCACCCCTTAATGAGGTGTTCAGCAGTACAGTGATGTACTCGCCCGCCATCCCATCGCGCAGTTGCAGATACACGCCGTCGACCACTTTTGAACCGCCGCCGCCCTTCTTCTTTAGCCAAAATAGGTGTTCGAAGAGGTTGAAGTGGGGAAGGATTCCGAGATACGCCTCACAGAAATGGATAAAAATCGAGATGTACAAGATAGTGTTTGGGTGGAGATTGCACAGCCTAACTCTCCAGAACTCCAACAGGTCCCTCAAGAAAGGATGAACGGGAAATCCTAACCTGCGCCAGAAATAATCTTCAAAAACTACTACTTCATCAGTATGCGGCATCGGGAAGGGCTCACCGCTGGCTGGCCACCATCCGGCGATGACACGGTCAGAAAGGACGCCTGCCTCCACCATCCTATTGATCTCCGTCTCCCCCATGTTTGACGGCACCCACTCATTGTCACGGCTGGCTCTGGTGGTCGCCTTCTTCGGGTTTCCAGCTCCCCTCTTCGGCGCCATCTCTCAGATTTGGTTTAGGATTGGTGGCGGAAACACGTGTGAATATGAATCTGGAAGTGCGAGGGCTGAGGAGGAAGACGAAGGGGCAAAGTGGCAAAGGTGGGAGCATGGAGTGCGGCGGCGTAGTTATAAAGCACTCCCCCCATCTTTCGCATTCGAGGGTTTTTGGGAAATTGCTCCACGCTTTGAGCCTCTCTGAATTCTCCGAAACAGCGTGGTGGGCCGTTACCTGGGCTTTCGCGCAACTACAGCCCATATCACCCATTTATCGCTGCAATTTGTTACTGCTCACTGAATATTCACCGACTTCTCCGCCATCTGTTACAGGTCAGTAATTACTACTGTACAGGCCATTACTCTAGTTTTTTCTCCACGATTTGATTTCTCCAAGGTTTCCACTTGTGGCTCGGGGACTACGTCATCAATACGACTTGGTTCCTCACCACACTGGGGACTTTTTTTGGTTGCTGTTGTTTCTAACCCTGGCACCATGTGACTACGTCACCTACTATCAAGCTCGAGGACTAAGTGGGCACACTTCACCTTACGATGAATGTGCATTTTTCTATTCAAGGCTCCGCTCGGGGACTGGCTGCCTGCTCGGCTGGTCTTCTGCTTTTCTTTTACTTTGGACCCTGGCACCATGTGACTACATCACCTACTGTCAGGCTCAGGGACTAAGTGGAAACACTTCACCTTGCGGTGAGTGTGTTTGCTTTAATCTGGAAGACTCCGCGCCTCCTGAAGTTGAAGAAGATTATCACCCTTTCTCATGGTCGGACTCTAAGTGGGCACACTTGGTCCACTACGAGGAAATTTTCGATTTTGAACTTAAGCTCCTTACATCCTTATGGCAAGCCTTACTTGGGATACACTGCTCAGCGACGGTTCACACTGCTCGGCAACGGTTCACAACTGCTAGGCAACTCATCACGATGGTCGGACCATGAGTCTGACTGCTCGGCTTTGTTCACGCCGGCTCGGACAAGCTCAAGACGGCGTTGCACAACAGATACAAGGCGCTCGGGGACTGGCTGTGGGGGGTACAACCCCAGATACCCATGGCAAACCACATGGGCTACGCCCCTAGGGGTGGCCCAGCCTAAGAGACAAAGCCTTGCAGAGCACGACGCTGCTCGGCGCGTCCCACAAGACACCAGGAAGATATCCTGAAGATACTACAAGATCTGTTAGGATACGTATGATCCCATGATTTCTGTAATCTGTTATTACTTTTCGGTTATCTCCTAGATCTAACCGACTTGTAACCCTGCCCCCCAGACTATATAAGGCAGGCTGGGACCCCCTCAAAATACACGCAATATCATACAATAGCCAATACAATCCAACAGACCATAGGAGTAGGGTATTACGTTGCGTTGATGGTCTAAACCTGTCTAACTCTTGTGTCTCTGTTGCCTTCTTATTCTTGATTACACGCATCTCGCCGATCAATCTACCTTCGTGGATACCCCTCGGAGGATCGCCGATTTATATTCTCGCATTAACGACGGGAGGAAAAACTTGTTAAATATTTGTGGGGAGCGACAATAAGAATGGTACATATTATCTATGTTACAACATTTATAAATTAAAAAATTAAAAGTTACAATTTATTTTTTGATGGCCATGACATCTACAATATAATTTATTCTTGGCAACTATGACAATAACTATTAATCTTGTATCGAACTAAAATACAATTTTGATGGTTTTTTCTCCTACTGTAAAGCGCATAAATATTTAGATATAAATACATCATAACTTTAATTTTTGTTCTATATATGTGCTGGTATAATGAAATATCGAGCTCCATGACCTTTGAGGACCCATAAAAATTTGTCAATAACGAGTTAGTTGCCGACGTGTCGAAGAGTGGTCTATCCACTGATGATTAATGTGAGAGACCTATCTCAACTTTTTACATGCTAGCCCTCATCGTGACTGTAGAGATACATTTATTTAGACTGGATTAAATAAGCAATAAAGTGCTCAAGATTTCAGTTCACATTTTGATTAGTTGAACTGTTGGCTAATCTAGATTTCAATAAGAATATGTTTCTAATAAAAATTATGTTAACAATTTGGTATTAGAAACCTTTATTTTCTTAGGGATTACAAAAATTCAATGGTTGAAATATCTATAATATTATATTTATTATTGAATTTATTGGAGACAGAAATAGATAACATGAGTGGATAAACGAACAACAAAAACAATGAAAAGATCCAAAACAAAAAAATGGATGGACACTGAAACGTATAGGAACCACGTGAGGCCGACCCACAGCGGGGAAGCCCGCGCGCTGGCGTTTTTGCAAAAGAGTCCCTGATTTTCTTCTGAATCACACCTAAGCCCCAATACTATTTTCCCTTCTCTCAAATCTTCTTCACTTAACCCCCTAACTTTCCTAGAATTCCCCCACGTGCACCCTCGGCGACTCAGCGCATGGAGACGTGGCGGTGATACTGGCGTGGGCCGCGGCTAC
This sequence comes from Miscanthus lutarioriparius, assembly GCA_904845875.1. Classification (NCBI taxonomy): domain Eukaryota; kingdom Viridiplantae; phylum Streptophyta; class Magnoliopsida; order Poales; family Poaceae; genus Miscanthus; species Miscanthus lutarioriparius. Next base: position 46,515,511 of record CAJGYO010000007.1, read on the forward strand.
CACTGGGACTCGCAGACCGGCCCACAGGACCGACCCGAGAGCCGAGGTTACGTTAAGCGGTGCGGGTGACATGACTTGCTGGGGGAAGGCTGCATGCGCACGTGGCCATCCGCGACGGTGGTGCCACTTTGTTCGGTGAACCGGGCAGCTCTGAGACCTAATTGGTTAGCGCGCAAGCATCGGGAGGCTACCATGGACCCAGCCGGGCGATGGTTGGAGCAGAGGACGACGGTGGAGGGCAGGCCACTTGCGGTCGAAAGCCGTCATGACGGCAAGACCGCGGTCGCCGCGGTCGGCGCAAGCGGCATTTACGGTAAGGCGGTAGAGGTTCGGCTAAGGTGCGAGGGGCGAAGAGGGGTTCGAGGCGAGTCTAGCGGTGCAGCCAATTTGGCTCGAGGTGGTCAGATGGGAGCTACCCTCGATGATGGATGGACTCAGCCTTATCGGCATGGTGGCGACGAAAAGCTCCAAAATTGAAGATCGGCCGGGCACCATTCAAGGCGGGGTGGGAGCGGTCGGCTAGGCGGCTTGATGGCAGAGCCAGAGACGCGACGAATCGGGTGATGGTGACTTCTCCCCGCTTGTTTTAATGGCGTGGCTCAGTCCACCATGTCAGCAGAGAAGAGAGAGGGGAGGGGGTAGGTCAGAGCTTAGCTTGTCCTCGCCTTAGCAGGGCGTGACTGGCCACTAGCGAGTCGACACACGTGCAAGCGCTATGGGCCATCACGCCAGGAGGAACGCTGCAGCATACCACGCCCGGGCATGACATGTGTGCGCATGATGCCATAAATGGCGGCGGCGCCGCACCGGCAGCGAGGACAAGGCCACGACGTCGCGAGGCGTAGAAAGAAGCGATGGCAGCGGCAGGCTGTGCCTGCAAGTGAGGTAGGGAGGCAGCAAGACAACAGCGAAGAAGGCGGCAGCGGGTGGCAGGTGACTGATCGGCAGAGCGGCGGTGGCGCGACCGTCGAGGCCGATGTGGCGGTGGAATTGTCGGGCGAGCGGCGGCCAGTAGCGACGACGAAACTAGCCGCAATGCCAGATTGTAGGCAAGCCACGGCTGAGCCGGTCGGCCTCAATCGCCAACGCGGTGAGCACGCCACGACGACATAGAATGCCGTGACGTGGTGACCGCGCAGACAAAGCCGAGCAGCCGAGACCGTGTTCATGCATGATTTTAAAACGTCTCTCAACACTAATCCAACTCGGTTGTGGCTAAACCACCTTAGCATGCTGAAGGAGTACATCATGCTATCATAAGTAGCAAAAATATAGCACTCGACATTTAACTAAATTTTTCAGAATTAATTTAGCAACATAGCATTGCCATATTTTTATTGGACTTAAGAATTTTTCTAGGTCTTGAGCTGAATTTGATTTCAAGTTCTAGTTTAGGCTATTATAAATGTTAGATAGCAATGTTATTTTTCCACATTAAGTATTTCATTGTCATCTACAAAGTTCATACTCCAAACTTTATTTAAGTGTCACACACATGTTCTATAATATTTTTGCTCAATAAAAATTGGTTTTTAACTCTACTTGACATAACATGAGCTATTGAATCAATTTTTATTTAACATTTTTATTGGTCATTTTATGTTACAAGAAATTTATCTACACATTATATCACATGCATTATAACATAAACATGATGCTCATGACAGGGTTTAATAGTTTGTTTAGGACGTAACACCGAGGGTGTTACAGAGCACGGTGGTGATTTCATCAATCTTGAGATTTGATAATCAAATGTGATCATATAGGTAGGTTTTATGTGCGTGCATTAAATAGGTAATTGTGCATGTATATATATATGAGCGTTCGTGTCTATAAGTATTGTGGTTCACAAAATAAATATTTTCATTCTTTTATAAAAAAACTAGTCCATTAAAACATATGCTTGTACATGAGAAGGCTAGAATCTTAAAAACATAAGAATTAGACATTTGTGTTTAATGCACACTGGCGACGGGTAAACATCACTTTTCTTTGTGCTATCTTTCTTTCTTCATTTTCTAACACAATATGTACATGTGTATACTTTATTACCATCAATGTATCAATTATCTTATAGCATTTCTTGATTTATATCTATAGTTTTTCTCCCTACACCTCCGTATGTCTTTTTCTATACATTGCAGTCCATGTCTCATGGAGCCATAAATCTGTATTTTGGTTTTCAAATTTTGATTTTATTAGTTGCTATAATTTATAATATCTAATTAAATTAAAACTCTCATTATTGTTATATATTTTATCTAAAGTTCTTATTTTATAACTTTTTTTTTTGAATATAAGGATTTTATATAGTAAACTATAGTTCTAATTACTATGATGACATAAATGGTCGTTAAATCGTACATCATGACGCTCAAGATACGTGGTAGAGTTTGAAGTGAGGTCTAGGAGGGTCCAGATATTTTAATTCTAATAATCATAGTAGTTTACTTCAAAGGAATCTTAAAGACAAGGAGTGTCATAACTACCGTCATAGTTACCTCTTCTACGGATTCAGATGTCTAATTTTCTTATCAATAATTTATACATAGTAGTATTTTCTATAGAAAAGAGAATGCTTAAGGTTACACTTATATGTCATAGTGCTTTAGTTAAAACATAAAAATTATAAAGTGAAAGTTTACATAATGTATAGTCATGAATATTAATAATTTCAAATAGTTTTAATACATTAGTATATGAGTCGTTTGTGGGGATTTTGCACTAAAACATAAATGTAGATAATTCTCATGCTCCATGTATACTTGACATATTGATGTCACAACATGTATTTTAATTTTAAGTTAATTTTTTATATTAATAGTAGTAGAAATAGGTACTTGTGAACATATATAAGTAATTTATGGTTATTTAAATATTTTCATAACAGTACACGTCGGTAGTTTAGATATAGACTTAATGAAATATTTTAATTTATTTTTAATAATGATAGAAATGGTAATATACATGTCATTTATATTATCTATTATAATGGCATAGTAAAGTTAGATGTACATTTAGGAAGTTTGATGTACATTTAGGAGCTTTACTTTAGATTTTTTATAATTGCATATGTAATTAAATACAAAGTCATGAAGTTACTTTATTTTACTTTTCATAATGGTGTAGGTGGGTAATTTTTTTAAAAGAGATTATAGGCTTGATAATGTTTATTATTATCATGGTGAGAATCTATTAAATTAGCGGTGTAAATCTTTCTGATTTTTCGCATATCATTTTCGGGGTCAACTCTAAGATTTCACGGATCATGCGAGAGAGCTAAACTATCGCGCTGCTGTCCTTTTCACTTCACTTCGCTTGTGCTTGCGTTAAGGTTTTGAAATTCTTTGTTGCTCTATTTTTATCGTGTTCTGGGCTTGTCAAAATCGCCATAGTTGACAAAGCATACTGTATATCAATTATGTTCACTCTGCCCTTGTGTCTGCAGTTGTTGTTCCTTCTGCTTTTTATTTCGGAGAAGTTAGTCCCTCTATTGAGTACTACTCAATCCATCCCAAATTGTAAGATGTTTGACTTTTTTGATATCAAGTTTGACCACTCGTCTTATTCAAAAATTTATGTAAAATATCACTTCTTTCGTCGTGGTTTGATTTATTAATAAAAATTCTTCAAGAATGACTTAAATTTGACTATATTTGCACAAATTTTTTGAATAAGACGAGTGGTCAGACTTGGGGCCAAAAAAGTCAAACGTCTTACAATTTGGGATGGAGGGAGTACTATTCTTTGAAAGCATTTAATTGAGAATTTAATTAAGGATAAATAAACCATATAGAGGAGTATCTCTCTACAATAAATAGCGAGACATAAATATTGTGACAAAGACTAAATATTACGACAAAGACTACTTCTCTTCTTTGGAATCATTTTTTTAGTCTTTATAGTATTAATTATCATGGACAAATATTGTGGCAGGTACTTTGCTAAGGCTATGGTTAAATATTGTTGTATAATATAACGGGAGGAAGCAATAACAGGCCGCCAGTCTTGTCAATGTCATGTATATATAGGCCCCGTTCGCTGGTCTAAAACTTGGCTGAAACTGGCTGGTTTTATGAGAGAGAAACACTGTAGCGGCTGGTTGATGAACATTGTCTTGTGAGGGGAGTCAGCCTGCTGGTCTGGACCATCCAGACCAGCGAACGTGCCCATATAGTTGCAATGGTTATAGTATGATTTTTAGCTTCCATATTTCACACCTACATAGTATGCAATGTAACTTAAAAAAACAGATGTTGTTGGTTTGAGGATGGAAGTGGCTAGCACCGGACGTCCCGACATTAGCCCTATCCGGACGCCCGCGTCTGCTCTGCCTGTTTTGCCCACCCCGCATGCCTGATGAGTCACGCTGCACCTGCCGTTGCCTGCCTCACTTGTTCTGCATGTGGCTCCAACTGTGCGCTTGCTCGCCCGGCGCTTGTCCCCACATGGTGCTGCACGTACACACGCAAGCCCGTGCTTGCTGCTACACGTTTCGATCCGTTCCGTCCCCTTGCTTCGCTTCTGTGTTGCGCGCCCATGGACATGCATGTTGATGGGGACCAGATCTACATTCATGCAACATTCAGATGAAACATATGAAAAAAAATATCTGAAACACATGAAACATATTGCGCCTACTAATGAAAACACTTGCTGCAACATACGTCTGAAAGAGGTGAAACATTTGAACATCCGCTTGCAACATATGTGTATAGCTACTACAACATATGCAACATCCACATAAAACACTTACAACATACGTTTGAATCAGAAGAAATATTTAAAACATACACTTGCAACATACGTGTATAGCCATTGCAACATATAAAACATACAGATAAAACACTTGCAACATATGTCTGAAATAGATGAAACATTTGAAATATACATTTACAAAATACGTATATAGCCAATGCAACATATGCAACATCCAGATAAAACATACCTCTGAAACGCATCAAACATACGAAGCTCGATGCCATGGAGTAGCGGAACAATTTGGGCCAGAACTCAGCTACCAACGATCAACCGTCACGGAAGCACCAAATGATGCATGCAAGATGTGGGCCCGTGCTCCTCTCACAAACAGGCGGCCGAGCCAACCCTGTAGCTGGCAAATCCAGTCATCCAAGCAACAACGCTAGCATGCGGCAGGGGCAGCTTGGCCTAGGCGCAGACAACGCAGAGAGAGAAAAGAGCAGGACGGCAAGCAACAGCAGGCTAGGTGCTAGGCAACAGATCGAGGGCAGGTGCGATAGGGAGGCCTGCGGCCCTCGGCACGTTCGGCTAGGGGCCTGACTGGATGGTCCAGTTAGCAGGGAACGCCGCAGGGAGCCTCTCTCCGTGGTCACGCGCATTCACGGTTTCCCACGTGCGACATACACCCTGAACTGCACCCCGAACGACACGCTCCCATGCGTTGCCCCACTGAAACAAGAAAGGACGGGTGTGGGCCTGCCTGACTGTAACTGCACATCTCCTCTTTTTTTTTCTTGGGCGTTACGTGTGTGGGGTCAGTCCATTCGTTTGTCCGGACGCCCTCAGCCAAACATTACCGTTTGAGGATCAAAGAATTACTTTTCTTTTTGAATGGAGGTAGTATTTGAACAAAATTTATTATAGCTTAATAAAACAATAATAATAACTCCCTAGGTCGTGCTGGCGCGGAACTTTGCGGGGATGGGCCCTCTCTCCTCGATCCTTGGCCGAGTCAGACAATCTCATGGAATATTGGAGGAGAAAATTTGATGCAGGCCGACTCCACGGCGTCTCCGTACAGGCCCAGTGTGAATGCAAGCCACGTGTTCCGAAGCATCCAGGCAAGGCGCAGCTCCCCCGCGGCTCCTTTTCCGAGCTCTTCGGCTCCCTTGCTCGGCTTGGCTGCAAGCACCTGCAACTCGGCTAGCCCATATCAGCATCAAGTAGTTTTCTTCTCGTAAAATCAGGAACGTGCTAGCTCATGCCGTCGCACAAACGCCTCAATCCCAAGAACCCATGGAAGAGAGACTAGGACATATCCGCCAATGCCCATGATGGCAGGAGATACACACCAGACCACCATTGCCGCTTCCGTCGTCGCCACTGCCGTAATGACTAGGGGTGCAAATGGTACCCATGTTTTATGACCATATTTAAGGCTAAATCCGTTTAGACAAGTTTATCTATTCGTATCCGAGTCTGAATATTCAACCTCCAACATCCGATACTATATTCATATCTAAATTCTCAAATCATATATTTATGTTTAATCTGTTCGCTGGTTGGTTTCTGAGCTGATAAGCCCGGCTGATGCTGGTTTGTTGTGAGAGAAAAACACTATTGGCTGGCTGATAAGCCCTAGCTGAAACCAACAAGCGAACAGGCTGGTTGTCTATATCAACCATATCATATCTGACATAATTGACACTATCCGTATTCGAATCCGAATCCGAGAAATATGAAAAAACAAATGTACCAGTGATATCCGTCGTATCGTTTGCATCCCTGGTGATGAGTACACAGGCTTCGGTGTCTTCCTTGGCAAAAGTACCGTGTCAGAATGGCGACACGGCCGCTGGACTTGTGGTGTTCGGGGACGACGCGATCACCAATAGTCATAGAAGAAGATGCGGTGCAGACAAGGCATGTATATTTTGTAACCAATATTTTCTTTGATTATCATGTAAATAGCATCTACGTATTAATTGTTCGTGATGATTTGCTTGATTGCACAGACCGCCGAGACGATCGCACGGATCACTGAGACACTATCACTAACGACGACCAAATGAGGTAATAAAATATAAGCACGTGTTTTACTTTGAAAACAAGATATGGAAAATATGAGGCACTTTGAAAACAAGATATTAAAATATGAGCACGTGTTGGACACATGGGAACATCTAGATGATTATATGTTTCAGAAGATTATATCCATTTAACAATTTCACATTTATATTATGGGAACTACATTTGTAGATATTACAATCAGAGAACTAGCATGTGTTGCTCTGCTCCAAGTTCTTGACCGGGAAGAGGACACCCCAGCACTTGATCCCCGCAACCATGTAAATTGACCGTACAAACTCTCAAATTACAAAGAAGGGTTACAATCATCAAGTCCCATAGAAAGTTCTACGTCCGTCAGTCTCCCGAGCTCTAGCATGTGTTGCTCCGTGTGTTTGACTAGCCAGAGGACACCTCGACCACAGCTCTTGCAAATTGAGCCAAGAACCTATATATATATAGCTGAAAACATATACTTGTTTGTATTTTTTAGCTTTCAAATGTTCCAAATAGCAAGTGCCCGGGTTAATCATGTGCATTAGCCAGTGACTCTGAGACTTGATATCTCTGAATGGTGACCGGTTGAAGACATGATGAGCGTGCGTGCTGCAGAAAATGGCAGATATCCCATGTAATTGTGCATGGATAATCAACAATGAAGTTGGAGGATTTCATGAGTAACATGATTGTATGGTATGGTAAACAACCTACCTACACAGCACTATGGCAGGCATACATACTATCGAGCATGTGGTGCGCTGCGCCAGCCGTGTGCCGTGTGCCGTGCGCCGTGGGCCGTGGCGCATTCTTACGATTACGTAGCCCGCCGGGCGTAGCAGGCACGTCGGGTTTCCAGTCTGCACACAAGGTCGACGCGCGACGCGCGGGCGGCAGGGTCGCAGGGGGCTGCCGGTGCCGGCTGCCCGCCTGCAATCCAAAGTTCCGTAGCCGCCGTGCACGAGCCGGCACTGGGCGTGCGTTTGGGGTCCTTTTTGCCTGGACGGCTGGACTTGGCCTTCCGCCCTTCCCTTCCCTGCGTCTGCTGACACGAGGCGCAGCACAGGCACCGGTCCGCCGACGGGGCGACCGGGATCGGGACTTGTCGGTATGGTCACAGGTCGTAGCGTGGTGTCCGTGACCTGCCTTGTCCAGTTTTCCTGCCCTGCTCTAGTAAACCAGGCATTCCCAACACAAGAGCGCGAGCGTGACATCGTTGCGGGGGTGGCTTCTCTATCTAGTCGCTATAAAACGTCCTCTGCCCCCTCTGGTTGCGTCGCCTGCCTCCCCATCCGTCCGATCTAACCGTCCCACCGCTCAAGGCACTCGAGGCCGAGATTTTGCTGCTGCCCTGGCCCCCCTCGGCACCGTCTCGTCCGACCATGGCTGCTGCTGACTCGGTCAAGAAGCCGTCCGCCGGCGGCAAGGCGACGCCGCCGCCCAAGTCATCCGACTCCGGTACGCCTCTCTCCTCCCTCTCTCTCTCTCTCCTTTCCCATGCAGCGCTCTGTGTCTGTTTGAAGATCTTCTTTCCCATCCAGTAGCGGCGATCGGGTGACTTTTGATATCTTGACACAGCACGCAATAGGACTTGCACCTTTTATATTATTAGATTAGAGGTAAAGATTTCAACCTCAATGGCTAGGGTCGGGCGATGATCGACGCGAGAGAGAGATCGTTTGATCAGCATGTCAAACTCTGCCGCGCCCGAATCATGTTATTAGCTGTTACGACGACCGGTGACACCATCTCTTCCCTCGATTCTTCTTTTCCTTTCCTTGTGTAAAGCTTGTTGGGTGCTCAGCGTTGTAGTCACGGGTGTCTCTCCTCGTCTCCTGCTCCAGAGTCTGTCCAGCCGACCAGGCAGGCTCCACCTCCGTCCTCCGGGCCTAGAGATCCTTGTCCTTGTCTTGTCCCGTAATTCTTGGTTTCTCCGTAACCACGTGGGCGTTAAACCCAATGTTTGCTGTGCCCATGCGACTTTCTTTTTTTCATCTCTTGGTTTCTCCTTAACCACGTGGGCGTTAAACCCAATGTTTGCTGTGCCCATGTGACTTTCTTTTTTTCATCCATGCATGTGGGTCGATGGACCATGGCCTTTGTCACTAGTACTGGACAACGTCGGGCACTCCGAGTCTGCACCACGTTGCTTGTTTCCGTGTGGCAAGGTTTCGGTCCTTCTCTCGCAGTCGCAGTGAAGAATAGATGGCGAAAAAACGATAAAACGGGGGTGTTTTGGTTGTGCTAAAGGCGCTGGTTGTGGCGGCCCGCTGCAACTGCAGTGCTCTCAGCATTTCAAGTTGCGTCGGAGACACGCGATTTTCCTAGTTATTACTACTACTACTTGCGGGTGCCTTTCCAATGTTTCTGACCGAGTTTCTCCTAACAGTCAGATACCGAGTTTCTGACCGTTGGCCCGTCCATTGTTTCCTACTACTCTATTATTATACGACCATATAATACGTAGTACTCCTCCTACCTTTTAGCATACTCATTTACTTACAGATGCGAATCTGGAAGTTAGAGCAACCTCTGCACCAGTTCCTAGCTTACTCCAGCAAAGAATTGTTATTTCTGCAACAGATTATTTTTAGTTTGTCTAGAGCAAAGGACTTTAGTTTCTATATAGTTGGATTACGTGGTATAATGACGATCCATATGCCGTGGCCACATCCCAGTACGTGGTAGGATGGGAGTTGACCGCCAATATATTAGGCCTAGTACATGTGCATGGCTGCAACTGGTCAAGCCGGCAGCCGGTATTTTAAATTTCGTTTGCCATTATGGCAGTCTGATACACACGTCATCAGTGGCGTAGCTAGGATCTGGAGCAAAAACCAAATTATAGAGGGGTCCATGTGTAATTTTCATGATTTTAAAGAGCTCATCTACATTAGCTTAACCTTGAGCTAAATTTTAAGGTGGTCCATGGACGACCTGTCCACCTAGCTAGCTCTGCTTATGCACGTCATGAGACCTCGTTGTTTACTAGGAGTACGCTAACTCATATTTGTTGCTATATTAACCTAATCCGTCTATCCTTTAATTAGGACTAGAGATAACTAGCGTGCTTGCCCTGTCAAAGACAATTGTACCAAAGTTTCAAATCCCTTCTAAATATCTTCTACTCCTCCGTTCCAAATTATAAGACGCGTTTTGGCTCTTCTCAATACATAGTTTTTGCTATTATACACTATGTATATATACATAATAAATGGCATGTATCTAGAAATGCCAAAAACGTCTTGTAGTTTGGAACCCAAGGAGTATTTGCCAACCTTCAAACCTACAGAAAAGTTATCGTTCAAACCAGCATAAGTCATGAAAAGTTAGCGTTCCAACAGTCAATCATGTATGTGCCTTAAGGAACAACAGCGTATACTGAAAAGTCAAAACATTAGCGTGCTGTTCTTTTGTGTTTTGCGCCCATGCATGTAATGGATTATGGATTCATATTCAGGGCCGGGGTGGTGTCCAGTGTCCTCGATCTCGATATCCATGCGTGTGTCCTTACTCCAAAAGCTCGGCAAAACGTAGAGGCATCGCCCATTCGCGTCGTCATGGATTTGGACTTTTTGCACGACCGATGAGCTTTGTGATTGAGTTGAGCCTTGGAGATCCCGAAAGGGACACTTTGATTCCGGGCGAGTAGCGTAGCGTTCGGTTCGTCTCCGTTTTTTGCAATCTGACTATCTGAGCAACCTGTTGCTTTCAGCCGCGCACTATTCCGGACCTTCTCGAACGGCGAAGAGACGACCGAACATAGGAGTACTACATACTTAGCCGTCGGCGAGACGGCGACACTCTGCGTTGCAATCGGATATGTTAGACTATTGGCCCATTGGGGCGTCAAAAAACACGACACGAAGTTTGATCCAAAACACACAGTTTTCCTCGCATGCATGCGCTACTTCCAAAGCGTGCGTCAACCAGTTGAAAACAGAGCCGTATAGTCGTATACAGGCAGCTCTAGCACACTCGAACGAATCTGGTAGCTAAAGGGCATTCCACACCAGTTGTTTTCTCCAGCAGACAGAGAATTGTTATTCCTCTATACATACAGTACGACGATAGTTACGTGTCCAATTTCCTGCTACGTGGTAGCAGTAGCACTCCATGTGCACTTGCCGACGTCCTCGGAACGTTGCAGTGTCAGGACGGTGGTTGACTCGCTTTGCACCGCTCTGTCGTTGACAGGCATCATGAAGAGGCTCCCGCGCCTCGCGTTCGTCTTCTTGCTGGCGCTGGTGTACCGGCAGCTCCAGGCGCCGCCTCCCAAGATCCCCGGAACGCCCGGCGGCCCTCCGGTGACGTCGCCGAGGATCAGGCTCAAGGACGGCCGGCACCTGGCCTACCATGAATCGGGCGTGCCCAGGGAGCAGGCCAGGTACAGGATCATCTTCATGCACGGGTTCGACTCCTGCAGGTACGACGTGCTCCGGGTGTCGCCGGAGCTGGCCCGGGAGCTGGGCATCTACCTGCTCTCCTTCGACCGGCCCGGGTACGGGGAGAGCGACCCGCACCCGGCTCGGACCGAGAAGAGCGTCGCCTTGGACATCGAGCAGCTCGCCGACGCGCTGGAGCTCGGCCCCAGGTTCTACCTCACCGGCTTCTCCATGGGCGGCGAGATCATGTGGAGCTGCCTCAAGTACATCCCGCACAGGTACGGCAGGCAGCCTCTGGTCTGGATTTTGAGAAGGCAAGAAGATCATGGGCTGAATTTCGCAAACTTGCAGGCTTTCGGGCGTAGCCATCCTGGGCCCTGTGGGCAACTTCTGGTGGTCCGGGTTCCCTGCGAACGTGACCCTGGACGCCTGGAACGTGCAGCTGGCGCAGGACAAGTGGGCCGTGGGCGTGGCGCACCACGCGCCCTGGCTCACCTACTGGTGGAACGCCCAGAAGCTGTTCCCGGCCTCCAGCGTCATCGCCTTCAACCCGGCCATCATGTCCCGGGCCGACATGGCACTCATCCCCGCCTTCGCCTACAGAACCCACACCGTAAGCTAGAAGCTCTCTGATCCGATTCCCCCGTTTTATTATTGGGATGTTTCTCACCTTGTGTGACTTGCATGCAGCACCAGGTGCGGCAGCAGGGGGAGTACGAGAGCCTGCACCGCGACATGATGGTCGGCTTCGGCAAGTGGAGCTGGAGCCCGCTGGAGCTGGAGGACCCGTTCCCGGGCGGCGAGGGCAAGGTGCACCTGTGGCACGGCGCCGAGGACCTCATCGTGCCCGTGGGGATGTCGAGGTACATCGCCCAGAGCCTGCCGTGGGTGCGCTACCACGAGCTGCCCACGGCCGGACACCTCTTCCCCATGGCAGAAGGGATGGCCGACGTCATCGTCAAGTCGCTGCTGCTCGGCGACGACTGACGATTTGTGACCGTCGTCGTCGTCGAGTCTCCCCCTCTCCCTCTTCGTCCTGCTGGGTTTTCGGGTGCAGCTCTTTTGGGTCTTGCTTTGTAGTGCTGTGAGAATGCTACTGACATGTCTTTGCGATTGTTTCTTCTATTCCTGTCCTATATTATACAGATATATAGAGAAATATATATAAGAAAAATAAGCTCTGTAGTCTCAAAAGGTTTGTCTTCCGTTTCTCTCACCAAAAAGGCTATACACATTTCGCTGCTCAAGGTGCCTGTTCGTTCAAAGAAATGATTTCGCTTCTAATAGAGCGCGAAGGTGAGGGACAGAAGAGGGAGTTATGCGCCCAGACTAGGCTGAAAAGAAGCTTTAGGCCCACTAATAATTCAGGGAGTGCAAAGTCATGGGCTAGGAGAGGAACTGAGGATCAGGGTGAAAAGAAGTTTTAGGCCCACTAATAATTAAGGGTATAATTAATTTGTAAAGAAGCGTGCTAGTTATGTCTTTAGTTCTTTAGTTGCAAACATGCCCGCGCGTTGCGACGGAAGGAAAAAAACCTGTTAAATATTTTTAGGGAACGACAATAAGAATGGTACATATTATTTATGTTTCACCATTTATAAATTCAAAAATTGAAAGTTACAATTTATTTTTTGATGGCCATGACATCTACAATATAATTTATTGTTGGCAACTATGACAATAACTATTAATCCTGTATCGAACTAAAATACAATTTTGATGGTTTTTTCTCCTGCTACAAAGCGCATAAATATTTAGATATAAATACATCATTTCTTTAATTTTTGTTCTATATATGTGCTGGTATAATGAAATATTGAGTTCCGTGACCTTTGAGGCCCTATAAAAATTTGTCAACAACAAGTTAGTTGTCGACGTGTCGAAGATTGGTCTATCCACTGATGATTAATGTGGGAGACCTCTCTCAACTTTTTACATGTTAGCCCTCACCGTGGACCGTACAGATACATTTATTTAGAATGGATTAGATAAGCAATAAAGTGCTCAAGATTTCAGTTCACATTTTGATTAGTTGAACTGTTGGCTAATCTAGATTTCAATAAGAATATGTTTCTAATAAAAATTATGTTAACAATTTGGTATTAGAAACCTTTATTTTCTTACAGATTACAAATAGTCAATGGTTGAAATATCTATAATATTATATTTATTATTGATTTTATTGGAGAAAGAAATAGATAACCTGACCGGATAAACGAACAACAAAAACCAATGAAAAGATCCAAAACAAAAAAATGGATGGACACCCAAACCTATAGGAACCAACGTAGGAAAAGAAAAAAATTATTTATTTATTAGACCAAAACCGAAGGGAACAAGGTTAATAGGATCGGGCGGACACAGAATTGACTTTAGGAAAAAAAAACAGTTGCATGATTGCTGAAACCGAGCCACTTTAGGATTATTAGGTTGGACGAAAGATTTTGCGCAACAAATTTTACCTCTTCAGTATTAGGGATAGACTAATGGGCAGATGCTAGCGTCCGTACATTCGGACGGACGTGCACGTCCGGACGCCCGCACTTGTGTCGTGCGCCCCTCAGTTCCTGCACCTCCTTCGTTTCCCGTGGCCACGTCGTGTGGATGCGTCGCCCTGCCCGCACCGCCCGCTTGCACATGGGAACGGCCCGCTTCAACACCTCTTCTCGCGCGCACATGGGGACCCCCTGCGCTTGCACCAACCGCTTCCCATGCCGCTTCACACGTGAACGGCATGCACGGCGCCAGCTGCAGGTGGGTACCATTGCACAAGTGTAACACCATATCTACTTTGCAACATCTAGATAAAACACACACTCGCAACATACGTCTAAAACACTTACAAAACGCCCGCAGGTGGGTCCCATTGCAACATGTGCAACACCAGATCTACTTTTGTAACATCCAGATGAAACACTTGCAATATATGCCAGAAACAACTGAAACACTTGCAAAACGCCTAAAAACACTTGAAAGTCGTTGCAGGCATATGCAACATCCAAATAAAACACTTGTAACATATGAGTGAAACATATGCAACATTTAGATTAAACTCTTGTAATATACGTATAAGAAACAGATGAAACATTTGAAATAGACGCTTGCAACATGCATGTATAGTCATTGCAACATCTCGATCTACTTTGTAATATTCATGCGAAACACTTGCAGCATACCTCTGAAACATCTGAAACAATTGAAGCACACTCTTGCAACATGCGCTTTTGCGTAACATCTCCTTGCTGCTTGCCACACTAAGGGAGCGCAGATATGCGCGCGCCTTGGCTGCGCCAAGCCACCATGCCCCTGCAGTCGAAGATCATCCACGAGCAGGCCGACCAGTAGCACGGGCGACGAGAAGGACGTCTACACGAGGAAGGGGCGGAGGCGCATCAAGGTAGCCGCCAAAGCACGATGCCATAACAAACAGATTGCCCGTGCGGTTGCGTACACCTGTGGCAAATGAGTTCATTTACTATACATCACCAGCTAGAGGACTATGCCATTGGGTGGCGGAGGAAGTGACCAGAGAGGCAGCCACATCTGGTACCAGAGCAAGGCGAGGACGACATAAAGGTCACGAGGAAGACGAGCGGCCGGAACAGGCAAGAGGCGCAATGGAGAGGGAGGAAGGCGGCCGGCCGCGCTCGGGCGTGGTGGAGATGCGGGCGGTGGGTGGTGGGACACCGTGGAGAACGCTGAGGCGGCGCGACAAAGCATGGTCGTGGCGCTGTGTTGATTGTTTGAGAAATTGCGTGACTGAAGAGCCTTCTGGAGAAGTGATGGTACGAAGATAGGATATGAGGGGTTGTTGGGCTGACGTCGCGGCTCACCAAAAGGAGCGTTCGGATGGAGGGACGCCCTACAAGAAGTATTACCGTTGCTAATATATGATCGATAGCTCCCATGCGTAAACAAAATGATTATCAACAACAATAAAGTCGGCCTGCTTTAAATTAACAATGTATATAAGCCCATAAACATGTCAACATGTCATAGACACTTGAATGTGACACCTAACCGCCCATACCCATACCCATCCCATCTGTACCAGCATTACAGTTTTTGCAGCTCTAAAGGCTCAAATCATTCCAAAGCCTAGCACGATATCGATCCATGATAACCACCGTCCACCGCCAAATAATCCATACAGACATTAACAAATGAAAAGAGATATATTCAAGATCACAAAGTCTGCTCTTAGTATAATCATATCGCCTGCCTGATCTACTGATTAATTAATCGTCCATCTCCGCCGTCTTGGTCTTGGGTGGCCCGAACCTCTTCTCGAGCCGGCGGAGCTCCTCCGGCGAGAGGCCGAACGCCCTCTCGAGTACTCCATCCTTGATCCCTGACCCGAACACGGTGGCCGGGATGCGCACGATGCCGGGGTTCTCGCTGTTGAAGCTGCCATACACCGTGGCGGGCTCGTCGCCGACGTTCATCTGGAAATGCACCATGGCGCGCGGGAACACCATGACCTCCCCCTTCTCGAGCACCTTGGCGAAGACGCGCCCCCCCGAGTCGACGAAGCCCGCGTAGACGCGGCCCGCCAGGACGAGCGCCGTCTCCGTGGCGCGCGGGTGGTAGTGCGGCGGGTTCACGCCGCCCGCGGCCGAGAGGTCGGCGCGCGCGAAGGACATCCCCAGGGTGTGCAGCGCCGGGAACGTCGCGGGGGTCACGGACACCCCCGCGAACCCGGTGTCCGCCGAGAAGTTGCCCGCGGCGCGCACGCCCGCGGAGGTGAAGTCGGCCGCTGTCAGGTTCGCGGGGCTCCTGCACGGGTAGGACGGGAGCCGCGCCGGATCCACGGGCACGGCACGCCCGCCCGTGTCTGGCACGCAGTAGTCTTGCACCACGTCGGGGTCCGCCGTGGACGACGATGGGAGCAGCACGGCGGCGAGCAGGAGGAGGAGCAGATCACGCGGAGCCATTGCTGCAGATTCCTAATGCTAGCTAGTGTCGTCGGTCGCTGGCTCAGCCCGTCACCCGTCGGCGCGTGGTCACCACTAAACTCTCGAGTTGCAGCTGCAGCTTTGCCTGGGGAGGAGGGCGGCTGGTCTCATCTCTGTGACTCTGTTCTGGAGTACATTTATGCTAAACGAACATGTCTACTAAACTATGATTTGCGACGCACCTAACTTTTAGGTTGGAATGTTTTAAATTCCTTTCCATATTTCGCTTGAGTGGCCTTTTCAGTTTCTTTGATTCGTTTCTCATTTTTTTTTGTTGGTGCCGAGACCAAAAGAAAATGAAATAACAAGCCAGTAAGCTAATCTCTTACGACCCACGGCAGCAATCCTACCTTTCCTTCCATAAATCATGGAATTTTTCGGCCTGCATATTTTATCCGTGCGTGCGCTGATGTGCAGATTTTGTTGTTGAGTGTCGGGCCTGTCGGCTTGTTTGAAATAGAGTGGAGTGGTGGGTGCGGTGAAAAGAAATAGTAGGATACATGGAAAACCATGAGAAATCGTGGAGAAAAAAAAAAGGCGGCTTCCTGGAAGTAGTAGTAGAAAACAGAGTACTTCTTGGGCCTTGTTAATTTTTGCAATCCAAACACTGTACCACGTTTCGTTTGTATTTGACAAATTTTGTCCGATCATGGACTAACTAGGCTCAAAAGATTCGTCTCGTGATTTATAACCAAACTGTACAATTAATTATTTTTTTATCTATATTTAATGCTCTATATATGTGTCCAAAAATTGATGTGATGAAAAGAGAGTGAAAAAACTTGGAATTTTGATGGTATCTAAACAAGGCCTTGGAAGACCTTGAGGTTGGCAAGCATCTTTGACTGGAGAAGAAAATTCCTTGGGTCAGGTCATCAGTCGTCGCCCGTGTGGATTTTAGCTAAGCTTCCAGGAAATGCATGAGTCATCCTTATCCTCAACAAAAGAAAAATACGAAACGCACAAATTCATGTGATTCTATCATGTCAGAAGATGAGGACCATTGGGCCAGACCTGTTTTCTTTTTTGGTGAAATCCAGACCTGGGTTCTTGTTCCGTTGTTCCTCAACACTGGAGGGTTTCGATGATGCCTTCATTCTGGGCTTTGGGGGGGGGTAATCATGTCATGCTCCAATCTCCATGAATGCAAATTGCTCGGAAGGTAATTTTGGTGCCGATTGGGCCGATGCTGACCTGTGTGTAGCAACGTACGTTCTCCCGCTTTTTGTGAGCAGGGAGTAGTATGACCGTGCCAACGTCTCACATCTGGGCAATGATGCTTTCGTGGCGTAGCAGACTGGACACATGCCCGCCGCCGAACGCGAAGCTAGGCAGCTAGCTACCGCCGTATCGGCTGGATATCCCTTGCCACTGACGCAACTTGCTTGCAGCATCTCCTGCATCATTGCTTACACAAGACACGGTGATTAGAATGTACATGATATATATCTATGCACTCTTCATTAAAGATTAAACATTATATCAGAGTACAACCACCTATGCAATGAAAAAGAAGAGATCCCACACCATGGATTAAGCACACGCAAGTCCTTGTGCTGGCATGCCATTTTCATTGCTAACATGCCATTTTAATGATCTTATTTCAAATTGAAATTTAATTTTGAACACGTGCTGTGTTAAGAAACTTTGAATTTACTTAAGCCAATATGCTGGAAAATTATATGATAAGATACTACTTCTGAACCATGAATTTAGATGATTTTTTCTAGGTTTTTGGAGACCATTTTGAGGCCAAACATCTTAGGCCAAAATTTAACTATAGCATTGCGGGGAGAATTTTAATAGAAAATCAATGATCTAGGTTGAAATAAAATGAAATTACTCTTGATTTTTGGCATCCACTTAAAAAATTACAACATTTTTCGAGGTTCATAAAATTATCTATTTGGATTCGACAAAAAGGTAAAAAAAATGCAAAGGAACGTTGGCTACTGTACCGTGTCATGCAATTTAAGACATTGCAATGGCGTGATTTAACTGGCACGACACACATGTGACAATGGCCAAACGTGTCCATTAAGTCACATTAATGCATATGGTGTGCCTACAGTAAATACTCCTTGTTATAGTGTAAACCGTCTGTGGGCCTGCCGACCCAAGCTCCCAATAATGCGTATGTGCTAAATTCCCCTGAGTAATACATCGAGTATTCCTCAATTCATACGTTCTTGTCCGTTCACATGGTATCAGAACCAGAGGTCTTGAGTTCGAATCCTAGTTAGCGCAATTGAATAAAATAATTGTTGTTCGCTCCTATTCCACGTCTGAGGCCTCAGGGAGCCTCCACGTGAGGGGAAGTGTTAAAATATAAGTGAATTGTTTACCTCTCCCCATCAACTTAAGCTTTTGAGTTGAACTGGTCGGTGCATCGATCTTCACCTCCACCGGACCTCACCAGCTGATCTCACTATCTACACGGATGCTGATTGGATGGGATGTCCTGACACTCGCAAATCCACATCGGGTTATGCGGTGTTTCTCAGGGACAATCTCATCTCCTTGTCGTCCAAGCGTTAGCCTACAGTGTCTCGATCTAGTGCAGAAACTGAATATCTGGCTGTTGCGAATGGAATAGCTGAAGCTTGCTGGTTACGACAACTTCAGCAAAAGCTTCGCTGTCCTCTCCGTCGCACCACATTGGTCTATTGTGACAACGTCAATGCTATCTACCTCTTCACCAACCCAGTCCAGCATCAGCGAACCAAGCACGTCGAGATTGACTTGCACTTCGTCAGAGAACGAGTCGCCCTCGGTGAAGTCCGCGTCCTGCACGTTCCCACTTCGTCCCACTTCGTCCCACTACGCCGACATCTTCACCAAAGGTCTACCGACGTCCGTCTTCACGGAGTTTAGGTCCAGTCTGAATGTTCGCGGTGCTCCCAGTTCCGACTGCGGGGGAGTGGTAGAGTGTAAACTGGCCCGTGGGCCTGCCGACCCCGGCTCCCCACCGTGACTATATGTATGCATTGATTTCCCCTAAGTAATACATCGAGTATTTCCCAACTCATACGTTCTCACTCCTTAGTTTAAATGACTAGTTTAGGACATAATTTTTTTTAAATATTTTAGGCTCTATTTAGATAGACTAGGACTGTTTGCTCTTACTATCTGTGAAGTAGCGGGCTAACAACTAGTTAATGGCAGTGGTGGAGTGGAACCAAAGACAGCAGGGGTGGACAAGAGCCTCTTTGGCAGGGCTCCTGCAGGGGCTTTAGCTCCGGCTCCTGCAGGAGCTGTGCCAAACGTCTGTTTTAGAAAGGGCTCCGCATTGGGAGCCGGTCAAGAGTCGGAGTCATTTTTGCCTGCGCAGGAGAAGCCTAAAAAACGAGCTTCGCGCGGCTCCTTGCTGTGGGTTCACGTCGTCTAGTGCGAAGGAGCTGTTTTGCCAAACGTTTTCTAGAACGGCTTCAGCTCCTCCAGAGGAGCTGCTCCTTCAGAGGAGCCAGAGCCGGAGCCATTTTCAGAGGAGCCGGAGCCCTGCCAAACAGGCCATAGATTATGTGATAATTAGGTGGTTATTTTATAGTGTAACAAAAGAACAAACAATACATATAGTGGTAATCACAAAAGAACAGGGGTGGCCATGGCTAGTGGACTAACAATTAGAACTAACTAAAATGGTAACTTTTATAGACAATAATAAAGAAGGATATTTTAATGTCACAAAATAAAAAAAAGTGGGATTCAAAATGAAATTATGCAAGTCCATTGCATTGATTAGCAAAACTAATCAATTGATTTTTCTAGGCATCCTGTTTAGCTCCCGCTAAAGCAATTGTAGCAGCTCCCGAACCTATTGATTTAGCTCCTTCTAACGTGTAGAGTTGAGAGTTTTTTACATTGTTTCATGCTTCTCTTTCGCTACTCAAAATTTTGATACTATTTAATTTTTTTGACTAAAAATTAGTTAACTAGCTGCTACTTCTATGGGTTCAAACGGAATCTTAGTATTTTTTTTGTTTATATATAATAAAAAATTCACTAGAAACATGGTCGAGAGACTCAAAGGCCGAAGCACGGGTTCGCGGTACTCACGCAGGCCGAAGCTTACATCTCTTCCGTTTCTGGGTACAGTGCTTTCCATGGGCTCATGGGCTGTGGATATGTCAGATGTTCGGGTGGGCTCATTGCAACGACAGCGCACTAACTTCCAAAATCCAAACTTCGTTAGCTTCCAAACTGGCCATCGTGTCAACCGGTGCTTGTCTCTTTGCGAGATGGCAAATAATTTTGGCGGCATGCATGTACACAAAGTCATATCTCGATACTATTGCGAAGAAAGAAAAGGTGAGAGCGACGTTGCTGCGCATATGGCGGAATGGCTGACGCAAACAGCAAACCGCTGGCATTTTGTGGCTGAATAGCAAAGCTTGCATGCCTCTCAAAATCCTTTTAGGCATATAGCATTTCGACGCCTTTGTTTGAACGTCGATCGTGCAAGTACCTTTCAAGTTATTGTTGCATTTATTTTATATATAGATATAGATTCGTTGCGCTGTTCATGATTTTTTTTCTTAGATACCCATGCCCGTGCTCACAGGCCTGATATAAACACCAGTGTCCTGTCCATTTCCAGGATCTTTATCGATTCATTTCAATCGCGCGCGCTCCGTGTTGAAGCCTCAAGTTGTTATATATTCAGGACTTAGCGGTGTCTAGAACGTGGAAAATGATTTCGTTTCACGTTCCAAGAATTTTATTCCCAAAAATGAGGAAGCCAAACAATGTTCCAAAGCGTAGGCTAGAGCTTGAACCAGATCGAAGATACGAAGAGGGGAAATATATCGGTGGGTCAACACCGGAGAACCAGTTTAAGTTAGAGTTTAGAGTTCAGTACAAGTATTTAGGGCGGCTCCAACGGACTAGCTCCGAGCTAGCTGACAAGATTTTCATCTACGTGGGTGAGATAGAAAAATGGAAAACTCGTCGCTACCTCATTGATTTAGTCTCCCAAGACAAAGCAAACTCCGTCCGCCGGGTTCCCCCAACTTCACATCTTTAATAAATAAATAAGATACCCTTACATATGAACCTAGGGGTGAGTTAGATTGCAAAGAGCTAGTTGCTGTCTATTTTCACTGAGGACGCCCTTAGAGGGCAACAGCCTAATAAAATCGAGCACGTGAGGATTTAACCAGGTTAGGAGTAAAAGCCCTACTTCTGAGGTGAGCTTCTTCCTCTTAACTAGAAAAGAGTCCTCACAGAGCTAGGGCTAAACCCCTTACAAAACACCAAGACTAGTCTTTTACATCCGAGGGTAGCCCTCACTTACTCACGTTCACACCTCTAATACTATATGGGAGCTATTACAGTGTTATCAAATTAGTCCATACTCCTGTGCGACACATCACCTCGGACAACGCATCCTTAACAACAAGGATGTGATGCTACGATTCGAGGTGATGGGCATCAATGGAACAGGGCAAGATGATGATAGCTTGCCTGCCACTCCCATCCCCTCACTTTAAAATGCAGTTGATTGCACATCCCTGCGTGGGGCCGACAGACGTGTAGTGGTGGGGGCATCGAGGTGACTGCTAATTGGGCAAACACTTGCATTCTGGAAAACTAATCGTAAATAATATAGAGGGCATTGAAGATCAGTTTAGAGAGAGCAAACAAGCAAAGCACTTACAATTAACTAGCTAATTAGATGGTGTAATGTGAGAACGAACTAGATGTTTAATGGGCAATCTATACCTAATAGTAAAGAGCGAAGATGCTATTAGAGATTAATATGGAGCGAGGACAAGAAAGCAAAACACAAATAGCATAAATAGCTAGCTAATCTCTATCTCTACTATAAGGGAACAATCCAAACTATTCTATGTATACCCAAATATATGTCCCCCACTAAGAGAGTCTAACCATTATGTACCAACAAAATTGCACCCAGGATTTTAACACCGTTAAAATCTATGGCTCTTAATCCTCCCTCGCAGGCTTCAACTCGATCCGATGGCCAACGTTATTTGGATCATCCCTACCCCTTCGCTTCAACGCATGCCCCCCGTGCCCCTACACAGCGTCCGCAACTCATGACCCATGATCTTTTTATTTGTTGCTGAGGGCCTATCTTGTATGATAAGGGGCACCGAGGAGAGTGGAGATTTGGAGGGAGTGAAGGTGTGCAGGGATGCTCCTATGGTGTCACATCTCTTGTTTGTAGATGATTCACTCATTCTCATGCAGGCAAACAAGAAGAATGCAGACTGCCTAGCAAACATATTGTCACGCTATTCTGCTAGCTCGGGGCAGAAGGTTAGTGAAGCAAAGTCTAGCATAATTTTCTCAAGTAATACAGATGTTGATGCTAAGCTGGAGGTGTGTGAAGCTCTTAACATCATGACAGAAACATTGAATGATAAATACCTGGGATTACCAGCGTTAGTGGGGGCGGACAGGAGTGATTGCTTTCGGCAATTGATTGATAGAGTCATATCTAGAATTAATGGGTGGAAGGAGAAATTGCTAAGCATGGGAGGCAAGGAGATATTGATAAAGTCCATTGCTCAAGCTGTACCGGTATATGCGATGATGGTCTTCAAAATTCCGAAATTTTTTTGCAAAGGAATAATGATGTCCATCTTTCAATATTGGTGGCGTGATGACAGTGAACATAGAAGGATTCATTGGCAGGAGTGGTGGAAATTATGCATGCCGAAATGTAGAGGAGGTATGGGCTTCCGGGATCTTCACTCTTTTAATCTAGCAATGTTGGCAAAGCAGGTTTGGAGATTGCTTAGTACCCTAGACTCTTTATGTGCAAGAATACTTAGAGCAAGATATTATCCTGATGGCAGGCTGCTCAATGCATGGGTGAAGAGTGGTAGTTCCTATACATGGCAGACTGTGATGGCGGGACTTCAATGCTTTAAGAAAGGTTATATCTGGAGAGTGGGTGATGGTACACAAATAAATATTTGGGATGATCATTGGATTCCTTGAAGTCATAATTTGAAGATTTTAACGCCGAGAGGTAATAATATTATTAGAACTGTTGATGAGCTCATAAATCCAGTTAATGCAACATGGGATGTGGATTTGGTGAAGGTCAATTTTTTGGGCAGTTGATGCAGTTAGGATACTTCAAATTCCTATCACTAATGGAAGGGAAGATTATGTGGCCTGGCATTATAATAGAAACAGATTATTCACAGTCCGATCAGCATACCACTGCCAATGGAAAGACGTATATGGGCGAAGACATCATGTTATGCAAGCTAGCGGTGCAGGAAAAAGTCACTTGTGGAAGAAATTGTGGAAGTTGCAGGTTCTCGGAAAGATTAAAATTTTCGGATGGCGAGCCCTCCACGGATTAATTCCAGGATGGGCAATTCTTGCAAACCGCCATATTGGAAACTCTGGAGGCTGTCCTGTATGTTTGAATGGAGCAGAGGACATTAAGCACATCATCTTTGAGTGCGATAGAGCAAAGGAAGTGTGGAGGGTGCTGGGCATCTGGGAGTCGCTCGTTCAGCTACTAGCAGTGGACCGGTCTGGTGCAATAGTCTTGGAGGAGGTAATCCGAAGGGACGGCCAAGTTCGAGCTATGGACGTTGGCATGGCCGAACTCATTTTGACTGGGGGCTGGTACATCTGGTGGGAGCGCAGACAGTATGTTCATGGAGAAAATATTCAGAGACCATCCAGGTCAGCTCTATCCATTGCTGCCCTAACTAGAAACTATAAAATGTCTGAAGAAGGAAGCAAAGGTGCGTAAGGGGTGGCAAAAACCTCCTGAAGGAATGATCATGGTTAATGTGGATGCATCGATTGATGATGATATGGGGTGTGGAAGCACATGAATTGTAATTCGAGATCACTCAGGGGGGGGGGGTTTGATTGCAGCCGCGCATAGCTTTGTTCCTCATGTAATTGATGCGCCTATTGCTGAAGCATATGCACTAAAGGAAGGTCTTTTACTGGCACAACACATTGGAGGTAATAGACTTGTCATTCAGGCAGACTGTATGGATGTGATAGAAACTATGAAGGAGGGAGGATTCTCGGCAAACTCGGCGGCTGCCATCTATGACGAATGCATTATTATATGGAGCGGGTTCTAGGAAATTTCTATTGAGCACTGTAGTAGAGATGCTAATCGTGTAGCGTACGAGTTGATAAGGCGAGCTATGCAAACCAAGACAGATCGTATTTAGGACGATGAGCCCCCTAGTTTCATTTATGAGTTTGTACCAAACGATGTGACTTATCTTCAATAAATAAAGCTTGCGTATGCTTTGTAAAAAAAACGAAAAAAGTTTCCTTCGGAAAAAAAATTCCTTCTTCGCGTCAGCCGTTCGCCTGTCGCGCCGCCTGCACGCTGTTGTTCGAGGACGGGTTCATCAGCCTCGAGGAGCTCGGAGCGTTGTTCGAGGACGGCGACCAGTCGGACACGCTGCGCGCAGCCTCCGCCGAGTACGTGGAGGAGCTGCGCCGCACGCTGGAGGAGATGACGGTCGAGCGGTGCGCATAGATCGTCGCGGCAGTGGACCGAGACGGCAACGGGGTCATCTCCTTCGACGAGTTCAAGGCCACGGTGGCCACCAAGCCGGCGGCCTGAGCCATATAGGCGCCCGCACCACACCCACAAGTACGTGTATGTTTTTTTATCTCCGATTGTTCGTCGACATGAGGCACGTAGGCCACTACTAAGTAACCATAATTAGCAGATGTAGAATACTAAGGGAAATCCATTATTTAGGGTTTCACGTTCTACACTTCTACTGGACTTCAACTGTGGTGCTGTGTCGTTGTGATCGACTGGATACTTGAGAGGGTCAGTGCCGAAGTCTTCCCCATGTCGTGATGTTCACAAATGGAGTCACTGGGTAAAAAATAAAAATAGCAAATCTTTGGCAGACACAGACAACAAATGACGGTTTATCAGACTTACCTGTTTTACCATTAGAAGTTTCAGTTCCATTCAAAGATGCACTTGAATTTTCATAAAAAAAAGATGCACTTGAATTCCTATTTGGTTTGTCCTTTGCAGCAACTTGAGTTCTATCAGTAACTTCACTACTTCTATCCTCTGCAGGGATTTCAGATCTAACATAATACTCACTGCGTCTTCTTTATAAGTTTCAGAAGGTGTGCATCCTGAATAGAAGGCAGCAAAACGTGATTGGAACATTATACCAAGTAACTGGTATCTTTGCGGAAGCCCTCAGGCTGGTCCTCAGTCAGGTCCTCCAAAAGAAGGGCTTAACCCTGAATCCTATTACAAGCTTGTATTATATAGACCCTTGCAGGTACTAGAAACTGTATTCTGATATTCTAAAGGCTCTCTTAACTAATTGATATAATGTCTAACAAGGACCGTTTAATGATATTGCTATATTATGGTATTTTTACTGATTATTTTGACAAGAAGAAAATCTGAAAACGCTTCACTGTTAAAGCATTGAAAATGCATAGTTATTATAATTTCAAGATGTTAGCTAGGTTTAGTCATTGTGATACGGTATCATTAACTATGTGCTTTTCTGTATTCCGAAAAAACTATACACAGTTACACTTGGGTTCATTGCACTGATGCCTTAAAGTGAATGAATGTTGCGGGTATTTTGTTTAGCGTATATCATTGTGGACAGGTTGTCCTTAATAATTTATTGGATGAACCTGTTTCTTGACAAAGGACTATGAAATTTTATATGTGCAGTATAGATGATCTCTAGACTTTCTTGCTACTTTCTTAACTGTTGGAAAGTAGCATTTTTTCAACAGGTGGTACGGAGAGAGCCTTCGCCCGGTCGGATGCCCCAAGCGAAGGTTAAGAAAGTGGGAGGTGGGTCCTGGCACAATTAGGGTTTTATAAATGCATTCAATAACCAAACAAACAGGCTTCAGTTCTCCTCTTTTATAGGGCGCTATTCACTATTTTTTTTACATCTTTGTCCTACAACTACTACGGTACATTATCTGAATATCCTCCTGTTAATGGAGGTGGCTCGGAGCAAACTGGACCTTCCCTTCTTTGCACCGCCCTGTCTCCTTGGGCCTAAATTGCCGGCCCAAGGGAGGCCCATTCCTGGCCCGAGGTTGCCTCTGCGCCATGAACCCTCCTACTATGGTGGAGTCAGCTTCAACCACCGCCCATGTTACTGCGGCCTCCGCCTTCACCAAGCGGCCTTCGCTCGTGGCGCTGCGACCTCCGCCTTCACCGGGCGACCTTCGCTCGCGGCGCTGCAACCTCCGCCTTCGCCGGGCGGCCTCTGCTCGTGGCGCTGCGACCTCCGCCTTCGCCGGGCGGCCTCCGTTCGCGGCGCTGCGACCTCCGTCTTGGTTTGATGGTGGGCGAAGATACTGCCGGCTGTCCCTGCACAACATTACTTCAACAATTCTGCTATCATTAGTTTTCACTTGCACTAGCCTCCGCTACTCGCGTATCCGTGCCCCAACTGTTCCCTCCTTGAGGGTGCGGTCTGATGCGAACAGACCATGAGACACAAGTCTAGCACTGGTGCCAAGTGGCGGAGGCTTCCCCTGTTCCCCCCTGGATCGTCGGATCGAACCATTGGCGGTGTGACGTGTCAGCTCCTGACTCGCTGCGGTGGCTCTGGAACCGATGCGTTCCGGAACAGTCATGACCGTTGGCGCCTAGAAGGCAAAGTGTTCGGTCACTACCTATATAAAGGGGGGGGGTTGGTGGAGGTCCCCCCTGTGCTTTACTAAGCTGTTGCTTTCTTTGCTCTACGCCTGCAGCGCTCTCTTTTTGCCTTGCTAGCCTCCGCTCAGTGCCTTGCTGCCTTCGCTCTTTCTCTGTTTTGCTGTTTTGGTCTTAGTGGTGGCTCCTACTGCCAGTCCTCCTCCTCGCTGGGCTACCTTCTTTGGTCCCTATTCCTAGCTTCTAAGCATTAGGGCCAGTGGGTGGCTTGCACGTTTCGAGGAGTGCATGATCGCTAGTGCGGAGGCTCGGGAGCTTGAGGAGGATCTTGCTGGGGTTGAGGCTTCAGTTGGTGATTTGATTGGCGCTGAGGAGATCGAAGCGATGGCTGAAAAGACCTAGGACTTCGGGCCTTCGCTGATGACTAAGAAGATGGTAGCTGACCTTGAGAAGGAGGGATGCATCCCCCCAGGCCGAGCGAAGCTTTCGCAGGGCGAGACAGTCCCTGATACCGGTAGGGATTATGCTATTGTTTTCAAGGACTTTTTTGCTTGCGGCCTTCGCCTCCCTTCTGTTAGTTCCTTCGTCAGGTTCTTGAGGAATTTGATCTCCAGATCCACCACCTTACTCCCAACGGATTTCTCACTTTGAGTAAGTTTTGCTAGGTCTGCCAATCCTATGGTGCTGAGCCTAATTTGGACATGGTTTGCACATACTTTGAGCTTCAGTGCCAGCCGAAGAAGGTGGGTGCTCAGGGGCTTGTAGCTCAGTATGGTAGCTGCGCGTTTATGGCGAAGAGGCAGCAAGGGGACTCTCGATTGGAGATTTCTTAGTGCCAAAAGAACAAGTGGGATAAGGATTGGATGCGCTATTGGTTCTATGTTTAGACCTTCGGCGTCACTACTACACATGAAGATGGGAAGAAGAGCACTCGCTATTGCTTGGCCTCCGTCATGACGGAGAATCCCTTGGCGAAGGTGAATCCTAGTGATGAGATGACTCCAGAAAGGGAAGCTTATGACAGGGCCTTCGCCTTGGCCTGCCGACACTCTGGAGGGCGCGACCTTGTTAAAGAGGTGGTTGCTACGAGGTTTTGGCCTCTTGGGAAGTCTATGACTTTGTTCAAAATAGAGATGGTGAACCTTCCTGTTTTTGGCGAGGCTGAAGGTGTTCCTTTTGCCTGTTTTGAAATAGCTTTATCAGGGGAGGAGTCCCCCGATGATTTTGTCACCGCCGTTGAACAGGAGTCTCATGAGATTGTTGGTGACATAGTCGAGAAGGAGTTTCTTGCATGAAGGTCGATCGTGGGTTCTATGCCCCGGTTAAATCGCGTGTTTGAAGAGTTGGGGATACACCACAAGGAACACGAGATTCCGTCAAAGGTGTTGAAGTCCCTAGAGGAGAAATCCAAGAAGGCTGCTGCCAAGAACACCACTGCAGCGATGGAGTCAAAGAAGAGGAGGGGAGCTGGCGGGCCCAAGGCCGTTAGCAAGAAACAGAAGATCATCCCCGCATCTACCACCGCCTCTGCAGCTACCTCCGCTAATGCTGATGAATAGGTTATGGAGTAGTTTTCCGGAGGTTCTGCTTCCAGCGTCAATGTAGAAGGTGAGCATTCTGCTGCCTCTTAAGACCTTTAGCGGCGATGACTTCATCCTAGATACCCTCTAGGGGATGGTTGTTGGGTCTGCTGCTGATCCTTCCATCACGGTGCCTATGCCCGGTGTTCTTGGTGATGACTCGTCTGAATCAGAGGGCAAGGATATTGGCGGAGGCGGTGGTGCGCGCTCTCCTTCTAACGTGGAGGTCGGTGGCACAAGCCACCACCGACCTTCAGACGCCCCGGTGCTGGAGGTGTCCAAGGATGAAGCGGAGGCACAATCTCCTACTCCATTCCGGAGTATGACATTTTGAGCCACGGTGCAACGCACCAACGTGGGTACTTCTTGTGCCGTCCTAGATTCTCTGTATCTAGGTGAGGATTTGTTGTCTATCTTCGCTTTATTTAGCTGCTTCATATTTGAGTTTTTATCCTAATTTGATTTGGTTTTGTTGTCCCAGCGGATTTGACGAAGGCCCTTGCGGACACGAGCAAGAATACCTATGATCCTACGGGTATGGATGTCACCCGGATTGGATTGGGTGCGCCTCCGAGGCCTCCGCTCATTGGCGAGACCCCTCACCCATCTGGTCCGGGCATGGAACATGGCACAGGTTGTAGTTATTGCCTTTTCCTTGGTTTTGTGCTTTCTGCACCTTGTGCTTTGCTAACTAAGCTGCTATTGCTAGGGCCTCTGATAGCATAATAAGTGGGTGGGCGAATGCCCTTGAGGTTGTTTATAAAGATATAGGAGGTTGTCTTTTGTTTTTCCCCTGTTATTTGTTTTTAGTCTTATGTTTCTTATACTCAGTTTCCTATTAGGTCGCCTTCGCCATTGGCTGAGGAGCGTTGATTATTTCAAGCTACTGCGCATGAACCTGGAGCAGCAGTGTGTGATGTGTTTTTGTTTGTTTCCTCCTTTTCCCTCCCTGTTTTTTATATATTTTTTCTTTTGGAGGCTACAATTGACCTTCGCCTTGATAGAGTCACTATATGGCGGAGGCTCTCGAAGAGTGCAGCGCGCAAGAGGTTGTCGACTGCAACCTGGCCATTGAGGCCTTCAAGAAAGAGGTGGAGACTCTGGAGGCTAAAAAGGATCGGCTTGTAGGGGAGGTTGGGGGTCTTAGCGCCGTCCGCACTGATTTGGAGAACCTTCAGAAGGAGGTTGAGTCTCTGAATAAGGAGGTGGAGGGGGCGAAGGCTACCGAGGCATTGGCCGGTGAGCGCGCCTTGAAGGCTATCAAGACGACCGAGAACCTTCGCAAGGAGGTTAACGCCAAGAGGGAGTCCAACGCCACTTTGAAGACGCAAGTGGGCCTGCTGTCCAAATGCCTAGAGGATGCTAAGGAGGTTGGTCTGACCGCAGCTAAGCTTTATGCTAGTACCCTTGAATAGTTTGAGGGTTCTATGTCATTGCTGCCATCAGAGCCTTTGGCCTTCAGCATTTTTTCATGGATGAAGGCCAATTTTGAGAAGCTTCTTGCTTTTGTTGGTGGCGCTGTTGATTTTGGAGCCCTGGCCTCTGCCATGAACTTTGCCAAGATGCTGGCACAAGATGGCTACAAGCATGTCAAAGGCATCAAGGAAAAGGACCTTGGGGGCCCATCCGACCTCGGAGCGACTTCTTGTGGCATGAGGAGATCGGCCCATAACTTCATGAAGTCCTTCTGGGTGAATTTCGGTCGGGCGGAGGCTCGTTCGATGGTGGAGATTCACCGAGCTGAGGTTGGTTTTTTGGAACATGTTGTCTTTTGCTTGTGTTTTGGTTAGCGTTTGTTTGTTGATTTGTATTCTTGTGCTATTTTGCAAGAGGCACAGAAGATGGAGGCCATGGGTGGTGCTGCTGGACCGCAACCTTCACGGGCAGCACAGGCGATGGCTCTGAAGGCCCCCTCTCATGCTGTTGAGGCGACAGCTCCGAAGGCCCCTTCCCCTGCTGTTGAGGTCCCAAGGCCCAGGGAACCTATGCCTGCCCCTGCTGATCCGGAGGTGTAGTGCCTAGGTTTTAGCTAGTTTCTAGGTTTGTTCGAAGGCGATGTGCTGCAAATGCCCGTCCTTTTGTATATACTTTAGGTCTAAATTGACAAATTGTCCTGCACAAGTTTCCTTCTCTGGGCCTATGCCGGACGTACCCCCTATTACTATGTACCATGATGGGATTTATGTTAATGGTGAACTGTGGCAATATTTGCGTGAAGCTTTTCCCCGACGTTCGGTTCTTAAAATGTTTGATTTTGTGAAGTGTGATATTGACGACGAACGTGCGGTGTTTACTAGGTCACTAGCCTGGCAGGGACCTCAACCTTCATTGTAAAGTTCTTCCTTTATACATTTCCCTTGGTTGGCCTTTGCGCCTTCGCCCTACGCCTTGATGCAACGTCTTTTTTGTTTGTTTTTATTGCCTTCAGGCTCCCTTGTAAGGTTTTTCTTGTGTTAGAGATTTGCACTTAAGATGTGCCTTGTTGTAATGTACCTATTTTTTGTTAATAAAGTTTGCTTAGGATGATTTGGTTGAACTCTTGTTTTATTGAAGATGCTGGATATGAATACCAGGTAGGCCGAAGGTTCCTAGTGAATGTTTTTTGCAATATTTGTTTAGCCTCGCCTTCTTTCTTCTCTAGTCGATGCTAAGCACGAGTCTGGGTGTTGGTGCGGAGAAGCTTAGGTGCTCGTCTTGGTCCTTGTATGGCTTGCGGAGGCTCCGTTACTTATTTTCTTGCTCTTGCCTCCGCTGCTCTTTTCTCTGGCTCCCGTTGGGGATGAGCTTGCGCGTCGCAGTGGAGAAGCTGGAGTAGTTGCCTTTGCCCTTGCACGACTTGTGGAGGATTCAGCGGCTTTTCGATCGCACTGGCCTCCGCCTCTGTGCTTGCTTACCATTGAACTGGATGCTTTGGCATGTCCGCGCAGAAGGGCTGAGGTGTTCGTGTTCGATCTTGCAGATGCTATGAAGGCTTTAGCGCAATTTGAGCACTCATCAGTGGTGGTGGCCTTCGATTTTGTTGCTTCTCTAGAGGCCACAGAGCAATTTGAGCAAGCAACGAAGGTTAAGGAAGCATTTCTTATTCATTGCCTCCGCTTGCACATGGATTGTTTTGTTGTAGCCTTTGGCCATGCTAGAGCAGCTGCGCTCCCGTCGAACATGGTTGATGTCGGGTTGCGCCAGATGTTGTCTTTGGTTGCGAGGGGATGTTACGAGCCTTCGTGCGATACCCTCCCACAACCTCTAACACTGTCTGCTTGTTGCTGAACTGTGGTCACACGACGCCCCATGGAGGCTGTGCAACACCATGTGGCAGATGTGTAAAACCTCTATGTGGCCTTCGCTAAGCCATGCGAGCTGCTAGATTTACAAGTCTTTGCATGGTACCTTTTGCTCTCTCATTTCTAAGGAAACTTTGACTTCCATGGCTTTCTTGTTCGGCCGTATAGCAGAGTGGCTCCTGGTTGGTTCGGCTGCCCCTCTAGCACTCTTATGGGGATGGGGGTATGAGAATGCGATGATTGGGGCTAGTGCTAGGGCAAGATGCTGGGTTTTATAGTCTTCTATTTGCACGATTTAATGAGTCTTGGTGGTTGACCAAAATTTATTGCTTAGATATGTTTTGAAGTGGTGATAAGACTAATGGATTTTGTGTGTACTCGACGTATCTTTGGCCTTTATTCCTACTATACTTTAGTTATTAATTCCTGATATTCCCCTGGTGCCTGATAAGGATAGGTCTTCGCCAGGTCTTTTATTGCCCGATGCCTACAGCGGAGGTAGGTCTTTGTTGGGTTTTGTGGCCTTTTGGCTATTTTGATGAATCCTTGATGCCTGATTGTGGACAGGGCTTTGTCAAGGTTGCAGGCTAATTCTAGCCGTAGAGGTTGTTCCACATCTTAGAGCCTTCGGCTAAGGCGGTGGAGGAACCTCTTTATCGAGATGTCATTGTCAAATGTTGTGGCTCTGTTGCTAGCCACTTTCGACCTTCGCTTTTGGCTGTATTCTTAGGGGAATTCCTCTATATTTTAGAGGGTTTTACATGGGTCCTGCCTTGTTAAAAACCTCACCTCCGCTAGGATCCCCCTTTGTGAGGAAAAGAGTACATGCCCTTTTACATGAAGTGCAAAAGGAAAAAAATGCGAAAACTAAGTGAGGTGACCTTCGCTTATAGTTTTGCGGAGGCCACCTTTTTATAATTATATGTAGAACCTACACAAACTGTCAATGTTCTAGGTATGAGTGGTTGTTTTGCCTTCACCGTCTATGAAGAAGAATGACCCTGGCCTCCCGACGGCCTTCGCCGTGTATGGGCCTTCCCATTTTGGTTGTAGCTTTCCTGCGCTAGCTGCGTTGGGCTTCCTCCTTAGGACTAGGTCTCCATCCCGTACAAGCTTTCTGACCACTTGGCTGTCTCTTCACTTTTTGGTTTGCTCTTGGTATTTGGTGATGTTTTCCACTGCTTCTAGTCTTGAGCCTTCGACCATTTCTTTGGAGTATTCTTCATCTGTAGCCAAGGTTTGCTTCATCACTCAGAGGCTCTGATGTTTGATCTCTTCGGGTAGCATTGCCTCTTCACCGTAAAGATGCTTGAATGGAGTAAATCCTGTTGCTCTGGATGCTGTGGTGTTGTGAGACCATACTACCTTCGGTAGCTCTTCTATCCATTTGCCTTTGTAGAGGTTGAATAAGGTTTTTGAGATTGTTGAGAATACTATTCTATTGGCTCTCTCTACCACTCCATTTGACTCTAGATGATAGACTGATGCCAAGGCTATCTTTGTGCCTATGCTTTGGCAGAATTCTTTGAATTTATCTGAATTGAATTGCTTCCCATTGTCTGCTGTTAAGGTTCTTGGTCCTCCAAACCTGTAGATTATATTGTGCCAAAAGAATTTTTTCACTGCCTCTGAGGTGATTGTTGCTAGTGGCTTGGCTTCAATCCATCTTGTGAAATACTCGATCACTACTACTACGAATTTGTTCCCCCCTTGCGAAGGTGGCAGTGGGCCGACCAGGTCCATGCCCCATCTTTCCAATGGCCAAGCGGGTGGGGTGAGCTGTACTGCTGCCGAAGGCTTTGACTGATGAGGGGATGTGGTCTGGCATGCTTGACACGTGTTAACAATCTACTCTACATCTTTGATGTGCGTGGGCCAATAGAATCCTTGTCTGATTGCCTTCATGGACAATGCCCTTGGGCTGATGTGAGAGCCACACATTCCTAAGTGGATTTCTTGGAGGAGCTCTCTTCCTTCGCTCTGGGTTATGCACTTGAGCAATGGCTAGACTACCCCTTTCTTGTACAAGATGCCATCTATTAATGTGTAACTTCTTGCTTTGGCCGCTATTTTGGCTGTGCTTGCTTCATTTTCTGGGTGATGGATGTTGTTCAGGTAATCTGTAATCAGATGCCTCCAGTCTTCAGATTCGGTGATTAGGATTGTCTTGAATGCCTTCACGGTTGTTTGGGTTGCTGGTGCTTGCAATATTTGGTAGAAGGTTCCTTCTGGAATGGGCATGTTATTTGCTGCTGCCTTCGCTAGCTCATCAGCTTCTGTGTTTTTGCTCTTGGTATATACTTCAGGGTGAATCCCTAGAACCTCCGCTCAAGTGCCCTTACTATGGCCAAATATTTGGCCAACTCTGGTTCTCTTGCGACATAATACTTTTCAACCTATCCTGCCATGACTTGGGAGTCTATTTTGGCTAACACAGTCTTCGTACCGAGCGCCTTTGCCTTATTGAGGCCCAATATGAGACTTTCATATTCTGCTATGTTATTTGTTATTTTGAATTCTAGTCTTGCTGCATACTTTGTACGAAGGCCTAATGGTGCTATCAAAATGGCGGAGGCCCCATCTCCCAAATGCCCCCATGCTCTGTCTGTGTAAAGTGTCCAGATTTGAGTTTGAGGTTGTGGGTTTTGATGTGCCGAAGGTGTCCAGTTTGCCATAAAGTCTGCTAATGCTTGGGATTTGACTGCTGTTCTTAGCACATAACTTATTTCAAACTAGGATAATTCTGTTGCCCATTTTCCTATTCTTCCGGAGGCTTTTTATTGTTGAACACATCTCCGAGTGGTTGTGAAGATGACACTGTGATCTCATGCGCTTGGAAGTAGTGTTTTTTTAGATCAAAGGCATTCACCCGGCTTTTATTGAAAGCTTAACGAAAGCCCAAGATCCTGCTGGGGATACCAGCTTACAGATTAAGCACTAAACCCTTCAAAGAACTCTACTAACTACATAGCAAAAGATCTAACACCAGACCTCTAAACCAAAACATCAAGTTTGAACCCACCAACATTCGGACAAACATAAGCAGGCAAAAGACAAACACTCGCCAAAGCTACATTGCCACAGTGGCATTAGAAGCAACTAGATTTATCATATCGTTCGCCATAGGCTTCAGTTTGGGCTTCAAAAGTGGACGCCAGGATTTCACCACCATCAACGTCTTGTAAATGATTGCCACCGGGGAAGTCATCGTCTTCTTGTTAAACACCACATCATTGCGCGCCTTCCAGATAGTCCATAATGCACCTACACATAGGAACAACGTTACCTGCTTTTTTTTCCTCTAAGTTTGGTCAAGATCTCTAAAAATAGCGATGAACAACTTGTTGGTGACAACGGCCAACTGAGACATTCACGAAAAAAGGACCATAAGAATACATCAATGGGGCATTGGAACAGAATATGGTCCAACATTTCAAGTCTATCACAGCTGAAACATTCCTCCGATCCAGACCATTTCTTCTTCTTCAATTGGACCCCACACTAGATTCTATCATGTATGGCCATCCATAAGAAAATTTTAACCTTCAAAGGAATATTACATTTCTAGATAAGCATCATCTGCACATTTGACTTTGCTGAATATTGTTGAGATCTCTCTAAAACCCAAAACACCTCATCTCTACCATTTGACAAAGAAACTTCATCTAACAACAACATCAGATTGCTCCAATCTTCCCACAAGATTCCATTCAACTGCCTTCTAAACTCTAAAAACCACTATCCTTCCACCCATGCCTCTACCACCTCTAAATCTTGACAAACAGCAATGTGGAACAGATCAGGGAAAGTTACTTTCAGCACACAGTCTCCTAACCAACAATCATGCTAAAACCTTGTTTGCGTCCCTGATTTTATCTTAATACACCTTCCCATTTGAAACCACTTTCTTACATCTAACAAAGATTTCTAGAATTGCGAGCCCTTCCTATTTCTAACTTGAAAAATACTTTTGTGGCCCAGATATTTGTTTCTCAATATGTTACAACATAAACTATTATCTCCTCTTTCAAGCTTGTCAATCCATTTGCCAAGTAAACAAGTGTTCATAACTCTGACATCCATAAAACCAAGACCTCCAAACTATTTTGGCCTATTTAGAGCTTCCCACTTAACCATATGATACTTCTTTTTCTTACTTGTACCTTCCTAGAAGAATCTAGATCTAATAGAGTCCAACCGCTGAAAATTTCCTTCATATAACTGATACACGCCCATCGTGTACATGGGTATGCTAGAATCAATCAAAGTGGATTTTCCCCCTGATGACAGATACTCACATTGCCAAGTTCCCAGTCTTTTCTCTGTCTTCTCACAAACATAGCTCAATTGCGCTTTTGATATCTTATGACAACTAACTGGCATTCCTAGATATTTCATCGGGAGAACTCCACTTTTACATCCCAACATCTCTGCTGCAACATCCATCTCCACAACAGACAGTCCTACTGAGAAAATCTCACTTTTCTCGAAGTTTATCTTCATTCCTGACATAGCTTCATAGCAAGAAAGAATCACTCTAACATTTCGCAAGGTTTGCAAATCAAATTGCAGGAGTAGAATAGTATCATCAGCATACTGTAAGTGTGTTAACCCTCCTTCGACTAAGTGTGGTACAAGCCCCTTAATCATCCCAGTAGCACAGGCTCTCGATAGCATAGCAGAAAGGGCATTTGCTACAAGATTAAACAACAGCGGAGACAATGGATCACCATGTTTGAGTCCTTTAAAGCTTCTAAAATAGCCCCCTCTTTCACCATTAAGATCAATGCACACCTTTCCCCCTCTAACAACTTTATTCATCCATTGAATCCATTTCATATCAAACCCTTTTCTATGAAGTACTTCCTCTAAAAATTTCCAATTAACTCTATCATACGCTTTTTCAAAATCCAACTTGATGATAACCCCACTTGTTTTTGTATCCTTAAGTTCATGCATCACCTCCTGTAGGATCACCACTCCCTCTAAAATATTTCTTCAAGGTATAAATGATGTTTGAAAATTACTCACCACCCTGCCAACCACTGTTGAGAGCCTTATAGTGAGTGTTTTGGTGATAATCTTGTATATTACATTTAAAAGGCAAATCGGTCTAAATTGTTTGACACTAGTCGCTGGTTTAACCTTGGGTAATAGAATAATAACTCCATAGTTTAGTCTACACAGCTCTAAATGCCCATCATATAGTCTATCTAGCATTTCTTTGATATCCCCTCTTATCATATTCCAGAAAGCTTTGAAAAATTCTATTGAAAAACCATCTGGACCTGGAGCCGTATTATTTTTCATCTCCTTAATCACCACATCAAGTTCTTCTAAAGAGAAGGGTCTAGTCAAAAACTCATTCTCTTCTTGCTAAATTTGCTGATAACTCGGCCAAAGATCCATGTCCAAATGCATATTAGCCACATCTTCACTCCCAAACAATCTCTTATAGTAATCCGTAATATGATCTCTAAGGCTGCCAGGCTCAACCACTTCTTGACCATTCACCTCCAGCATTGAAATATGCATTTTCCTTCTCCTGCCATTAGCACATTTGTGAAAATAACTAGAATTTGAGTCACCAGCCAACAACCATTTCTCACCACATCTTCTTTGCCATTGTAACTCCTCTTCTAACAGCATCTGGTTAAAGGTATGATCTAAAGCATATCTTTCCTCCCACTCCATATGAGACAGTTCTCTTTCCTCACTCGAATCATCCAATATGGCAATTCTTCTAATAATTTCTTCCTTCTGCTTTCTTCTCTGGCTATCCAGATTCTGACCCCAGCCCTTTATAGCTCTCTTCAATTTACTTGAGATCACATGCCAATGATCTAAAGGATCATATTTAAACCTTGAAGGCCATTTATCTCTCACCCATTCTCTGAAACCCTCCTATTGGAGCCAATGAGCACTAAATCTAAAATAATACTGTTGACCTGACACATTGCCTCCCATGTCCACTATAAAAGGATTATGATATGATTCCAAGCCACAGACCAGTTACCATCGATGTCAGATTGAACTTATCTTCCCAGGAATTTGACACCAAAACTCTATCAAGAACACACATAATCGGAGGATTTTGTTTCTTTGTCCAAGTAAAATGACTTCAAGTCCTATCAGCCTGTTCGCTTGCTCGTAAACGATCGTAAATTTCCAGCCGGGAACAGTATTTTTCTCTCACACCAAACCAGCCAGCAGTAAATAATCCACGATACGATACGACCTCCCGAACAGGCTATATGTAGTTCCCTGAGAGCTGTATTATTGATCATTTCATTAAATGCCTCCATCATCTGAACATTCACATTTCCATTAGATTTTTCCTCAATTCTTCTCACCAAATTAAAATCTCCACCCAGAATCATAGGGCATTCCACCGACTGAACTTTAGATTGAATCTCTTCCAATAACTCTAACTTTCTATCATCATGAGTAGGGCCATATACATTGAAAATCACCCACTGAAAACCAACTGCCTTCATGGTAAGATTGAAACATTGATAAAAAATACCCACATCTTCAGCTGTAACTATAGCCAACTCTTTATCCACACCCATGAGCAAACCACCTGAGTGCCCAGAACAAGGCAACCAGGACCAAGACATATCCTTCTGACCAGCGAACCTCTCTAAATCTCTATATCTAAAAGAAGACTTAATGGTTTCCTATAAACAGATGCAATCAAAAGAATGTTTATTAACTAATTCTAAAAGCAATTTCCTCCTCCCAGCATTTCCCAGACCTCTAATATTCCAATACAAAATCTTCATCCTTGATCTCTATGAGATAAATTATTCTTTGTATCAGCACCACCCCCCATCAACTCTAACACCTAGGGGCTGAAATCCACAAAACTCTCAATCTCCAAAGGAACTCTAATAATTGTATCATTTGGGATAACAGAACTCGACTCAATCTTTTGCTTAGTTTTTTGCAAAGCAATGAAAGCATCTTCCTTAGCTTGTATCAAAGAAATATTAGCAATTCTAGAAACCTCATCTTACCCCAATGAGAAACCACATACTCTAGCCATAGAATCTAAGGAGCAAGTATCAGTAGAACAAGAAGATTTGGGAATGAATTTAATACCTTTTGCATCAGCTGTCCTGGCTTTCAGTTTATCTTGCATTGCTCCCTCTTTCTCTTGAATTCTCGAACTATGTCTGGTATTGAAATTAACCAGGCCACTCTTGACTGGCTTAAGTTTCAAAACCCTACATGATTCCTCTGGATAAGTCAAGATCGACTCCAAAGTCTTCGTCGTTACAGGATCTGCTACTATGTCCTCATCATTGCAGACTAGCACCCCATCAGATACTACACCTTCCAAAAGAGATGTCTGAACCCCATCAGATGACACATCATTTTTAAGTTCTAGATCACCCTGCAGATTTAGACTAGCAGCTAAATTATGCATATCTTGAAAAATGTCAGATTTTGCCATCAGCCTCTGATAATCATATGTATCATCATTAGGTCCCTGAGAATTCATCACTAATTCTTCAGCAAGTGGACCAGTACTCTCAGAACTACCCATAGCAACCTGCCTTTGATGACTAGAAGAACCAGACCCATATTTCTGACTAGTATCACCAGGTGTAGGTTTGCCCGATTCCAGCCATCCATGGCTCTCTAATGATTCTGGGTCTTCTTCATCAGTAACATCATCCTCTTCATCATCAAGATCATAATCTGGCTTGGATGGTGGATAATTCTGGAGCTTGTCTGAAAAATACCAAGTTATCTTCCTACCCTTCTTGTTAATAAACACTTCAGATGTCCCACCTATCTTGTTAGGATTTCGGCATGACACCTTTACCCACACCGCTTTCCACTGCAAAGACGGTAAATGCACCTCCTCTGGATCACCAACCAACCTGGCAAGCTCCAAAACAGCAAACTCAGTTCTAGCAAATTTTGGAATGCCAATAGCTCTAACCCACACAGACTGAAGAACCCGAAACACCTCCCGATCCATATCTGACTCCTCAACCACAGCCACGATGTCAGACGTGATAAACTTGATTTTTTCATCTTGATTAGCAGATTCAAAGCCACTTTGGATGGTAGATTCACTAGAAATTCACTCCCCAAAATGCGCTTGACATCCCAATCTCAATTCAAATCCATCAGATATCGCAATTCAGTCTTAACTCTAAACTTAGTACCCCTTCCTTCCAAAATCAACACAATAGCTCTAATTGGTCCCTCTGTTTCAGGTTTAGCTTCAACCTTAGGCTCAGGTAAATCTAGAGCATAAAAAATCTGACCAGGCATACCATACGCACAAAGTCGCAAACCCTTGTTAGATTTCATCAAAGGGCATTGATTGGACTTATGACTTGACTCTCGACAACTATAACAAAACGGTGGTTTCTTGCAGGTAGAATGATGGTGACCATAATCATTGCAATTAAAGCATTTCATAGCAAGACCTGAAGACTGACCTGCACCCGATCCCCAATTCTGCTGAACATTATACCCCTTCCTCCGATCTTCAATCTTGTGGCGGAGATCTTCTTCAGTCATTTGATGCACATCTCGCTCTTTAGGCTGATCTCCCATCCTCTTGCGATTCTGGGCCTCCCACTGCTCCTGACCTCAAAACTACTAACGACCCTGCTTTGGATCCCAGTACCCTTGATCTCGAGAAAAACATGGATCACACCCATCTTGAGCTTGGGAATCCCAACCTTCACGCCTTGATCCCTGAAATCCATCCCGGCTACTACGCCCATCTCTAAATCTCTCCCCATCTTTAGTATCTCTAAATCTAGCACCATCTCTAACTTCACGACCTTGCTGCCTCTTGTCCATGGTGACCTCAACGAACAACCTCCCGTCTATCGTGTTAGGACAGACACAACGAAGAAACTTCGCCTGAGCCCCAAAATTCCTAATGTCCCCCACACTCACTGGAAATCTCTCTATGGCTGGATCCCAAACCCTAGCGGAGGCAACCTAGACCCAAGACGAGGCAGACTTAGCAATGCGTCTACGGCTGCTGCTGCGACTGGGTGGAGGAGAATAAGAATGAGCGAATAGGTCCTCAATAGACGGGCCTAACTGGGCTGGCCCACCTAAATTTTCCTTGTCCTCGGCCTTGGCCCGTTTCATCTTCTTCCCCACATTCTTCACCCGGACAACACTCTCAATATTTCTTCGAGCTTCAGAACTCAACAATGGCGGTAGACTCACTTTTGTGCGCATCACTGGTGGCTGCAATTCCTAAACAATTTGCTCTATTGACTTATGTACCTCCCCACCACCCAAAGCAGTATCCGATTTACTGCTCCATGAGAAATGGATTGGCAAATTCCCAATTGCAATCAAATTCGAATCCACCGCAGCAACTGGAGGTAAATTGCAATGACGAAGGCGCTCAACTCTATCTAAATCACTCAATTGCGAATGCTTAGGTAGCCCGAACGCTACTTTTGGAGATTTTTGCTTAGAACTCAATGGCGGAAATCGATCAAAAGTCAACCAATCCTCCAAATCCACCTCTAACCCTTTTCGACTGTTTGCGCTTGCCCTCTGAGAACTCTGCGGAGAAATCGAGTATGGCAGAAATGCTAGAGTAAGCCTGTGATTCCACATGAATGATGCATTAAATCTGCGCTCGACCTTCTAGAATGTTCTCACCACAGCGACCACAACTCTCGTCACAAAAGCAGGGGAATGAGAAATTACCACAGGCGCCTGTGAAACCACGCCGACAACCCGCTAGTTCGTTACTGGTCCCTAGAGACACGTGCGGGCGGCCGGAGGCGGTCTCAAGAGCGGGCGGCGATGGGTGGGTGGGCGACGCTCGATGGGCAGGGGCGGCGATGGGTCAGAAATCTCATTGATTCCTAGAAGTAGTGTTTTAACTTTCTTGATGAGATGAGTATGGCATATGTAATTTTCTTGATTTCTGTATAGTTTAGCTTTGCTCCCGATAGGGCTTCTGAGATATAGTAGACAGGCTGTTGAATGACCTTCGATCCTTCTTCCTTCTCTTAAACAAGAACCCCAATAACTACGTGGTCAGAGGCTGCCACATATAATAGTAGTGGGGCCTCCGGATTTGGTACTATTACCAAGAGTTTGCTGGCCATGTAATTTTTGAGTCGCTAGAAAACCTCCGACTGCTCTGGTCCCCATTCCACCTTGTCTCTGCCTCTTAGAGCTTTGAAGAATGGGGTTCTACTGATTTTGAGATAAATCTGTTCAATGCTGCTATTCTTCTAGTGAGTTTTTGCACTTTCTTTTTGGTTGACGGCTCCACCATTGAGATTATAGCCTTCGTCTTCTCTGGGTTGGCCCAAATACCTTCGGGTTCTATGATGTACCAGAGCATCTTTCCTTGGCTGACACCAAAAACACACTTGTCTGGGTTTTGCTTTAGGCCTACTTCCCTGAGATTGGCGAATGTTTCCTTTAGATTTGCTATATGATCTTCCTCATTCTTGTTCATTACTACAATGCCATCGACATAAGCTATGATGTTTTTCTATAATTGTGGGCCAAGGACTGCCTTCGTCATTCTGGTGAATGTCGAGCCTTCATTCTTTAGCCTTTCGGGCATTCTTGTGTAACAATAAGTTTCGAAGGGGGTAGCGAAACTTGTATTTTCTTCATGTTCTTTATTGAGCCAGATTTTATGATATCCTGAGAAGGAATCCAGTAAGGAGAAGCGCTTGCATCTTGTCGCCTTATCGATGGAGGTGTCTATCCTCGGTAGTGGAAATGGATCTTTCTTGCATGCCTTATTTAGATCTGTGAAGTCTATGGACATTCTCATCTTTCCATTCTTCTTCAGCATCAACACTACATTTGCTAACCATTCTGAGTACTTGACTTCTCTAATGACGTTTGCATCTAACAACCTCTGCACTTCAGCCTTCACTGCTAAGATTCTGTCCTCCGACATTTTCCTTTGTTTCTGCTTTCTTGGCTTCATTTTGGTGTTGATGTCAAGGGAGTATTGTATGATATCCCTGCTGACTCCTTTTAGGTCGAAGGCTGATCAGGTGAAGATGTCTTTATTCCTGGCTAAGGTTTCTATGAGTTCTGTTTCTTCTGCCTTCGATAGGTTAGCTCCGATGGTGACCTTTCTGTCTGGGACTGCATTTTCTAATGGGACTGACTTTGTTTCTTCTTGATCTTTGTGATCTATTTTGTCCTTCGGCATGTTCGGAGGCTCTGGCTCAGTATTCTTTGCTGAATCAACGGAATTGATGTTTCGTTGCGATTTGTAGATAGCTCTTTCTATGTTTCTTGCTTCTTTCTGACTACCATGTATTGTGATAGTGCCGTGCAAAGCTGGCATCTTCATGCACAAGTAACCCATATGGATGGCTGCGCTGAACTTATTCACAAACCATCTGCCAAAAATGGCATTGTATGGCTAATAGAGGTCTACTATGCTGAAGGTTACGTATTCTGTTCTTGCATTGTCCTGACCTCCGAAGGAAACTGGCAGGGATATTTTCCCTAAAGCGTCGATCCTCTTTCCCCCAAAACCGATTAGCGGTGAATCCAAAGGCTGCAGCTGGGTCCTGCTTAGTTTCATCTGGTCAAAGGCATTAACAAAGATGATATCTGCTGAGCTTCTAGAGTCTATGAGAACCCTGTTGATCTCCCAACCCGCTATGTTGTCCCTGATTACCATAGTGTCGGTATGGGGGTAACTTTATAATTGTAGGTCTTGTTCAGAGAAGGTGATTGATGACTTTGACCAATCTGTATAGCGCACTAGGCCATGGACTGCTATGTTGTTGACAAGCCTGAGGTGATCCTTCTTTTGCTTCTTTGTCTGGAATTCCATTGAAGAGCCTCCTGCTATTGGTAGTATCATGCCAATGGTGGGTAGTGGTGTATGTGGGTTG
The DNA here is from genome assembly GCA_904845875.1 of Miscanthus lutarioriparius. Taxonomy (NCBI): domain Eukaryota; kingdom Viridiplantae; phylum Streptophyta; class Magnoliopsida; order Poales; family Poaceae; genus Miscanthus; species Miscanthus lutarioriparius. Next base: position 46,558,998 of record CAJGYO010000007.1, read on the forward strand.
AGTTGATTTTCTGGGTTGGGCTCATTTTTTGGGGCGTCTAGCTGTGGTGGAGGTGACGGCAGAAGTGCTTTGAGTTGTCTATTATGCACCTAAGCTGGCTGGTTTGTCTCTATGAATGTTATGTGCGGAGACCTTGGGTTTATGTAGGTGAGGTTGGCTTCTGCTCGCTGATTACTTGCCTATCCTTGCTGTTGGGTTCTTGGTACCATGCAGGTAGGAAGTTGGGGTAGTATGCGACTGCTAAGGTGGATGGGTGAATTTGATTGGAGTTAAGACTTGGGTAGACTGGGCAATATGGCTGCTGAGAAAGCGCAGTGAAGGTGTGGTTGACTTCCCTAGCTGGTTGTTGTGATGGAGGTTGAGGGTTTTCCCTGCTTTTTATCCTCTCCTGAGTTTCCTTCGTGTCTGGGCAATCTCTGGTGATGTGCCCTTTGTTTTCTCCATGAAAGAAACAATACTGCCTCCGCTGCTTTGGTTCTTGGTTTTTGTTCCAGTTCTTCCTTTGATTATATTTCTTGCTTTCGTACTGCTTGTGCAATGGTTTGTTTTGCTCTGCCTCTGGCGTTTGCTGCCGCTGCTGGCTGCTCCCTTGTTCTATGTTAAAAACTTGTTGATCAGGGGTCTGCTGAGGTTGTGATTGACCTTGGCTTCTGTTGCCCCTCTGAATATTCCTACCATTTGTTTGGTACTGCTTGTTCTGATTTTGTTCTTCCAGCCTTCTTTGGAGGTCATTGTCTAACCTGCAATACTTCTCAAACTCTCTGTATAATTCTTCTGTGGTGCTTGGGTTTTTTTGAGCTAGATGAGATGCGAAGGCTCTGATGCAGAGGCCCTTGATTGCAGCCTCAATTGCCACATCCTCTAGGACATTTGGTGCCTTTGCTTTAAGCTACGCAAACCTTTGAAAATAATCCCTTAGTGCTTCACCTTGATTCTGTCTGCACTGAAATAAATCCATTGATGTTAGAGATTCGATGGTGAACCCTTTGAAGTTAGCGATGATCTTATCTCAGAGGTCTTCCCATGAATATACTGAACTTGGCCACAACATTGAGTACCATGCCAATGCATCTCCTTTGGCTGTGATGACAAATGACTTGGCCAAGACAGTGTCATTCCCTCCTACGGAGGCTACGGCTACCTCGAAACTTATGATGAACTGGCGGGGGTTTGATCTTCAGTTGAATTTGGGTAGGGTAATGGGCTTGTAAGATGGTGGCCAAGGTGAGGTTTTGATTCCCTCGGAGAGTGGGGATCTTGAATCTATAGCTCTATGGGATGGCGGTGAGTTGAACGGTATGACGAAGGTTGGTTGGGCAGCCATACTTGGCGAAGGGTTAGGCTGGCTTTGATCTGCTGACTGGAATTGGTTGGAAATGTTGGACTGGGGCTGGCTTTGCTGCATGCTCTGAATCTCTGCCTGCAGGACGACCAACTATTGTCTAATCTCTGCTGCCTGCAATGATGTTTGTGCTGCCCTCTGATTTGCGGCGAAGGTTGCTGCTAGCCTATCTCTTTCTTGTTGTGTACTCTGTAGCTGGGCTTGCAATTGTTGGAGTACCTACTTCGGGGTGGGATCTAAGGCTTGTTGATCTTCGGCTGCCAGAGGCTGATCTTCGACCACGGGTTCTTCCACAACTTGGTCTTCTAGGGCACTGGCGTAAGCGCTGCGGTTATTACGCTTGGGTCATCCCCTTGTCGAAGGCTCCGCTGATGTTCTGTTGGGGGTTGCTCTTTTTCACTGCATCGTGGGTTTTTCTTGACCAACACGCGGTGGGTGCCAATGGTGGAAAGTAGTGTTTTCCAGCAGGTGGTACGGAGAGAGCCTTCGCCTGGTCGGATGCCCCAGGCGAAGGTTAAGAAAGTGGTAGGTGGGTCCTGGCAAAATTAGGGTTTTATAAATGCATTCAACAACTAAACAAACAGGCTTCAGTTCTCCCCTTTTATAGGGCGCTATTCACTACTTTTCTTTTTTATATCTTTGTCCTACAACTGCTATGGTACATTCCCTGAATATCCTCCTATTAGTGCAGGTGGCCCGGGGGAAACTAGACCTTCCCTTCTTTGTACCGCCCTGTCTCCTTGGGCCTAAATTGCTGGCCCAATGGAGGCCCATTCCTGGCCCGAGGTCATCTCCGCGCTATGAACCCTCCTGCTATGGTGGAGTCAGCTTCAACCACCGCCCATGGCACTGTGGCCTCCGCCTTCGCCAAGTTGCCTTCGCTCGTGGCGCCGCGACCTCCGCCTTTGCCGGGCGACCTTTGCTCGCGGCGCTGCGACCTCCACGGGCGGCCTCCGCTCGCGGCGCTGCGACCTCCGTCTTGGTTTGATAGTGGGCGAAGATACTGCCGGCTGTCCCTGCACAACATTACTTCAACAATTCTTCTATCGTTAGTTCTCACTTGCATTGGCCTCCGCTACTCGTGTATCTGTGCCCCAACATTAACTTATAGTTGTACTTGGAAACACTTTTGTAGTACAGGTTTGCCATGGTTCCTGGAGCCCCTTAAAGCAATACACATATTTTTTAATTGTGCTAAAGCTTATGTACGAAAATCATACTAAAATTGGAGGTCAGATGATCATACTAAAATCAATGAAGTAAGTTTTCTTTTGTTCTTCATGCACTGAATAACGAAGCTGAAAATATAGTTAAAGTTTTGACTGACCAACTGATCATCCACTAATTAAATTGGTGGTCTCAATGTCAGGGAGTCATGGTTTAATTTGAACAAGACTAAAAGTTACTGTAGTATTAGCACAGGTATACTACTAGTTTAACAATTAATAAGTAGCTAAATGGAGGGAATGTTTCATTCGGGAGCATAGAAATGTTGGGAGGTGTTTGGCCGGCTCAGGCCCCCCTCCCTTCGCCATTGCTTGCATCGCTATGTTTCACCACGAGTTTTCCTAAAAGATATATACCTAGGATACTTGTTGGTCTGGCTTAGTTGGTTCTCCCACTATTTTAAATTATAGTTATTATTTTAAAATGTTTTAAAAGCCATATAAATATACTATTTATATATAATAAAACTAATTTGATATTGTAGGTGTTAATATATTTTTCTATAAACTTCGTTAAAGTTTTATAAACTTGACTTACCATAAATTAAGTGAAGTATTTATTAGAACTGATGGACTACTTGTAGGGATGAAAACGGATCGGATACGAACGGATATCACTCATATTATATTTGTTTTCATATTTCTGTTCGGATTCGGATTCGGACACGGATAGCGTTCGGATACATATACGAATACGGATTGACTCGGTTACGGATACGAATAATGAGTATCGAATACGGTATGAATCGGATTCGGAGAAGGTCGGATACAAATATCTATTCGGATATTGAGTAAAAGTAAGATATATATATATATATATATATATATATATATATAATATATATATATATATATATATATATATATATATATATATATAATCCATTAAACCATTACATCACTCTATGAGTCCATAATCCATCTAGATTAAGCCAAAAGACTAAAGAGTAAAGCAACAAATAAGATAAAGATATATACATCATACATCAAACATCATATAAGCACCAATCTTGGCAGCATGAGTAGAAATAGCCAAGCACATTGCTTCATGGGTCTCATGGAGTCATGATCATGGATTCAAGATCTACAATCCTTATATAGGCCATTTTTTCATTTTGAGAAAGTTTGAACAAAATGTAGTTCAAATTTCACAAGTGTGTGACATAGTTTTAGAAAGTCTCAGATGAGATTTTAGAATTTGTGACTAGTGTTTGATAAAACTTTCTCAAATGGGAAAATGAGCTATGTAACAATTGTATATCTTGCTGAGATGATCAAACTTGGTATTCAGAGTTTTTTCATCTGAGGTCATTTAGTGTCTCATTTGAGCAAGTTTGACCAAGTCAAATTTGGTCAAATGAAAAAACAACACTTTGACTCTAGTATTATGAACTCTAAATGACTTCAAATTGAAAAGTTTTGAGTACCAAGTTTGTTCAACTCATCAAGATCTACAATTCTTGTTTTGGTCAACTTTCCATTTAAGATAGTTTGGATGGTTCAAATTTGTGATTTTTAAATTTCGATGCTTACAAACTAGTTTTCGGAATCCTAGATTGTCTCAAATTGAAAAGTTTTGAATACCAAGTTTGTTCAGCTCATCAAGATCTATAATCCTTATATAGGCTATTTTTTCATTTGAGAAAGTTTGAACAAAATATAGTTCAAATTTCACAAGTGTGTGACATAGTTTCAGAAAGTCTATATGAGATTCAAGAATTTGTGACTAGTGTTTGATAAAACTTTCTCAAATGGAAAAATGAGCTATGTAACAATTGTATATCTTGCTGAGATGATCAAACTTGGTATTCAGAGTTTTTTCATCTGAGGTCATTTAGTGTCTCATTTGAGCAAGTTTGACCAAGTCAAATTTGGTCAAATGAAAAAACAACACTTTGACTCTAGTATTATGAACTCTAAATGACTTCAAATTGAAAAGTTTTGAATACCAAGTTTGTTCAACTCATCAATATCTACAATTGTTGTTTTGGTCAACTTTCCATTTGAGATAGTTTGGATGGTTCAAATTTGTGATTTTTAAATTTCGACGTTTACAAACTAGTTTTCGGAACCCTAGATTGTCTCAAATTGAAAAGTTTTGAATAGCAAATTTGTTCATCTCATCAAGATATACAATCCTTATATAGGCCATTTTTTCATTTGAGAAAGTTTGAACAAAATATAGTTCAAATTTCACAAGTGTGTGACATAGTTTCAGAAAGTCTATATGAGATTCAAGAATTTATGACTAGTGTTTGATAAAACTTTCTCAAATGGGAAAATGGTCTATGTAACAATTGTAGATCTTGCTGAGATGATCAAACTTGGTATTCAGAGTTTTTTCATCTGAGGTCATTTAGTGTCTCATTTGAGCAAGTTTGATCAAGTCAAATTTGGTCAAATGAAAAAACAACACTTTGACTCTAGTATTATGAACTCTAAATGACTTCAAATTGAAAAGTTTTGAATACCAAGTTTGTTCAACTCATCAAGATCTACAATTGTTGTTTTGGTCAACTTTCCATTTGAGATAGTTTGGACGGTTCAAATTTGTGATTTTTAAATTTCAACGTTTACAAACTAGTTTTCGGAACCCTAGATTGTCTCAAATTGAAAAGTTTTAAATACCAAATTTGTTCATCTCATCAAGATATACAATCCTTATATAGGCCATTTTTTCATTTGAGAAAGTTTGAACAAAATATAGTTCAAATTTCACAAGTGTGTGACATAGTTTCAGAAAGTCTATATGAGATTCAAGAATTTGTGACTAGTGTTTGATAAAACTTTCTCAAATGGAAAAATGAGCTATGTAACAATTGTAGATCTTGCTGAGATGATCAAACTTGGTATTCAGAGTTTTTTCATCTGAGGTCATTTAGTGTCTCATTTGAGCAAGTTTGATCAAGTCAAATTTGGTCAAATGAAAAAACAACACTTTGACTCTAGTATTATGAACTCTAAATGACTTCAAATTGAAAAGTTTTGAATACCAAGTTTGTTCAACTCATCAAGATCTACAATTGTTGTTTTGGTCAACTTTCCATTTGAGATAGTTTGGACGGTTCAAATTTGTGATTTTTAAATTTCAACGTTTACAAACTAGTTTTCGGAACCCTAGATTGTCTCAAATTGAAAAGTTTTAAATACCAAATTTGTTCATCTCATCAAGATATACAATCCTTATATAGGACATTTTTTCATTTGAGAAATTTTGAACAAAATATAGTTCAAATTTCACAAGTGTGTGACATAGTTTCAGAAAGTCTATATGAGATTCAAGAATTTATGACTAGTGTTTGATAAAACTTTCTCAAATGGGAAAATGATCTATGTAACAATTGTAGATCTTGTTGAGATGATCAAACTTGGTATTCAGAGTTTTTTCATCTGAGGTCATTTAGTGTCTCATTTGAGCAAGTTTGATCAAGTCAAATTTGGTCAAATGAAAAAACAACACTTTGACTCTAGTATTATGAACTCTAAATGACTTCAAATTGAAAAGTTTTGAATACCAAGTTTGTTCAACTCATCAAGATCTACAATTGTTGTTTTGGTCAACTTTCCATTTGAGATAGTTTGGATGGTTCAAATTTGTGATTTTTAAATTTTGAATAAATATCCGGATAATATCCGTTTTTAAATATCCGGATATATCCGATACTTATCCGGATTATCCGATATCCGCCGGATATCGATGATATTACATCCGTATTTGATATCCGCCTAAGATATCCGTTTTAGTATCCGTATCCCGAAAAAATCCCGGATATCCGAGTAACTATCCAGATAAGTGTTCATATTTGTTCGGTCGAACGGACGGTCGAATAAATATCCGTACCGTTTTCATCCATAACTACTTGGTAGTGCCGTAGTGGACGTCTTGGAGCGTTTCTTTCCCTTCATGGACTCTAATTCGTTCTTATTCTTCTTGAGTAAAGTTCCTAGATAGCTAGCTTATAATTTGATAAAGAAAGCAGCCCTCTAGTTGTTATTAGGGGCCTGCCCTTCAAAAAGAAACTTCTCATGGGTCTTGATCTTTGCCCTAGAAATACTGAAATAGGTATATTCTTTGCTTTTAGATGGTACAAAGAGGACCGCTAACTTTTGCATAATAGGCATTTGTGGCTTTGCACATCACACTACTTGTCAATCAAGATTTATTCCAATCTGACTGAAAGATCTCCTAAAGCAAATAGTACCACATATACACTAGCTGATTTGCAGCCACTGGAATGTGCATGCAAGGTATCCTTCACTGCTGTCGATTTTTCATAGACCACGCATCGTCAGCGGGCACCTGAACATCACAGATATAGATATTGCCCGGCCATCAGCAGGGACTAAAACAAGCTGACCAACATCTTTGGCTCCGATAGATACCTATTTCTACAGTATTTTTTTACTGTAACGCCAAGACTGGCGGCTGCTGCGGCCACAACTGCAGCAATGACTACTGAGCACAACGGATTCTGCGGTAGCACCTCAGTTTTGCAGTGATTCAACTCTTGTCAAAAAGGCGACACAGAAACTTAGAATTGCAGGGGTCATTCTCGCGAGAAAAGCAAACAAAATGCTCCGTCAAGGAATAGTTCTTCCTATTAGAAATTAGCCCCACAACGACAAACTCTCCAATAATCCCCCACACGCGAAAGTGTCGACTGAATCTACTGGATGAAAATATAATAATATTTATTGATGAGGTTCAACCAAAACTTATATCTCTAGAGCATGACTATGGGTGTTGTCCCAAATACCGCAACACTGGTCACTTGAGAGTCCAGGCAGGTGGCAAGGCACCGCCTTTGTCCCGTGAACCTATCGCTATGTTGCCATAATTACAATAGCAATCCTCCTTTTCATATTTATGAGATCAGGTTATAAAAGTCTGACTCCAACTCTACCCTGTGTTCCTAAATACAACTCAAAGTCCTAATATAATCAAACTCATATAAAATATTTGACACATATCTAAGAAACTCTACCTCGACGAATATTCCACCACCTATAGAAATCATCATGTTTGAAACTCCATGTTTACACTGGACTTGAGCTTTTGCCTTCGCCGCTCAACGATAGCTAGACTCCATCTGCAATTGAGCACCCTTCTCTTTTACCATCACAGTCTCTATCAAAGCAAAATTAGATTCTTCTCTAGCCTTGAAACATGCCTGACTCGTTGAAGCTTTAGCTCCTTGTTTGGCATCATGAGCTGACTGAAACCAATAATGCACTTGAATTGACTACATACATGATACTAAGAACCTCACAACCACTATCTAAGCCATATATAGAATTTTTCCCCATTAGCATTGCTCTTCGATTTCCATTCACATGCTACATCTGATGTCACTACTACCGTCAGGATTTGTAGGGGCAACTGGTAAGGGTTTGTAGGGGCGGTTTCCCCAGCCGCCCCTAAACAACCGTGTCTACAAATCATTGATTTGTAGGGGCAGTTCCTAAGCCGTCCCTGCAAATCGATTTGTAGGGGCGGCTGGTGTTACGAGCCGTCGCTACAAAAGAATTTGCAGGGGTGGCTGATAACACCAGCCACCTCTACAATTTAGATTTGCAGGGGCAGCTGTGACACCAACCATCCCTATAGTTTCCATTTGTAGGGGCGGTTAAATATAGAACCGCCCCTACAGTACCTTTTTCCGCCAAAAAAATTAAAATTTGAAAATTTAAATCCGACCGGAACATATATACATATACGATTCACAAGGCCATTATATTAACGACTAATTCACAAGAAGATATATACATATACATATACATATATAATTCACAAGAACATTATATCCAATAAGACTACAAGTCCAAATCACAAGAACAAATATTATTCATCATTACATTCACATAATCCATATGTCCGACCATTCCACAAGTCCGATAACATTACCAATGTCACCTTCCATTTCCCACTCATGAAGATGTTGGTACTGAGGATTCCTACCTAATTCGGTCACTCGGTCATGGTAAATGCCTCTGACGTGTACAATCTGGTCCATTATGAAGTTGCAAAGGTCGCCGTCGAGCTCCAAGAGGTTGTCATCTTTGTGTGGATCATTTCTCACACCTTTCTCATCTTGCCACTATAAGAAAACAAGTTTAGGCATATCTAAAAACAGAGGGCATATCTAAACACAATGAGCATATATAAAAACAGCGAGCATATATAAAAACAATGAGCATATATAAAAATAGTGAGCATATCTAAACATAGTGAGCATATAAAGAGGTTGAAGATGTTCAAACTTACTCTACAGGGGTGTCTCCTGTAGGTAGTGGTGTTACTCATCATACTACATACGTAGTATCCACGATGTAACTCTCGGGCTTCTCACTACTAGGAATATCTACTTCTATGACGATTAGATTTCGTCACTGAATGAGCCAAATTCGTCATAATTTTAGTTTTATGATAAATTTATGATGAAAACCGGGTCATCATAGAAGTCGCGTCACTCTTGCATATCTATGACGATTCTAGAAAATCATCATAGAATTGGATAGATCTATGACGAAAAACTGATCGTCACAGAACTGCTTTGGCATGCGTGGCAGGGGGTAGCCATGCTGGCGGTTGCTTCCGTTGGAGATGCTTTCCACGTGTACCTGCTATAGCTGGTTGCATTGAAGATGGTTCGGGTACGTGTCACCTTGTTATTGGACAACGTGGCCATCTCTAGTTCTTACACATTTTAGGTTCTTAATGGACCACGTGTCGGGCCCTTGTTGTTCCACATGTCTTTTTTCTATTGGCACACGTGTCGTGTTGCGGTTGGGTCACATGTCATTTCTTTATTGGACCATGTGTCGTATTTTTATTGGTCCACGTGGCCGTTTTGTAATTGACCACGTGTCACGGTGCTGTTCGTACACGTTTTGTTTTTTGATTTGGCCATGTGGCTTGACGAATTCCTTCCACGTGTCGGATTTTTATTAGCCCACGTGCCGTACCATGGCTATTTCACGTGTCATGCACTGGTTCGTCCACATGTCGTATTTTTATTTGATCACGTGGCCTGCCTAGGTTCTATCACATGCCCAACAATCAATTCATCATAAAAGTAATTCAAGATCATCACTGCTGCAAAGATTGACTACATAATTATTCGATGATGTCTACATAATTATTCAGCATGACAATCAAATACAACAAATTACTGTTTACACATCAGTAGCAACTCGCGGATAATTTCACCACATCAAACCAACACACGAGTACACACATCAAACCACAAATGTTCACTGCATCAAGCTAACAGAGTTGACGACTGAGAGTTATGAGAAGAAGAGATGAAGCGCATGATATCCTCACGTGGCTTATTATACTCCTCCTGTTGCTGCATCTTGAACTCCTCAAACTCTCTTTCAGTCTTTTCTGTCTTCCTCTTCAATTCATCCACTTATTCGACGAGATTAGCGGAACTTTGTTGTTCAACAACAAGCTGTTTTCGAAGCATTCTCTCTGCCGATTTCTCTGTTCTGGCAGAGCTTCTCAGGATACCAGCATTCTTCAAAAAAGGGTGCTACCACTGACTTGGGAGTGGACTAGGCCATGGGAGAGGCAAAGGACCGTGGGAACAACATTAGCACTTGTCATTGGTTCGTGCCCATCAGCAACAGGTTCTGCTCGCATAGTTTCCATAGCTTCCTATGAAATTCAAGCAGTAAACATTAGGTTACAGATTAGTTCATAACAAGTAACGCATGTTTCATATTGATATGAATTACGGGGCTATTTGGATCTTGGCCACACATAACCATGCTGTGGCGAGTTGTGGCGGTGGCGGGGTTTTCATCCGTAACATTTTTGTGGCTCATTCTCTACCGAGTAAAGCTGTGGCAACCTCATTTAAGTCAGCAACCAAACAACTGCTTCAATTCCTGTGGCGAGCCACAGTTTGTGGTGTGGCGGTCGGTGGCCCTCAACCAAACACCCTCTACATAAGCACAATGCATAGGTACTGATATGGATTACATACTATGAAATTCAAGCAGTAAACAATAGGTTACAGATATGGATTACATAAGCACAATGCACAGGTATTACAACTTCAAAATTAAATGATGATGCCAAATGTAGGGCCCCTTTGGTTCATAGGATTTCCAACGAAAAAATGTAGAAATCAGTAATCCTATGGAATCAGCACCGTAGAGGCCTTGGGTTCACAGGAAGAAATGGGGGAAGGAAAACTATAGGAAAGTTTCCTATCCTTCAACTTTCATAGGAAAAACAAAGGAAAAAAACATCCAACATAACCTCATTGTATTGGTTTCCTATGTTTTTCCTATACAAAACCAAACACCCCTTCTAACAAAATTCCTCTATTTTTCATTCCTCTATTTTTCACATGCATTCCAATCATATTCTTGTATTTTTCCTGTTCCTACGTTTTTCCGATCCTGCATTCTAAAGGGGGCCTTAGGCTCCTGCCACTATTGCTTCTATTAACAGTGCATATGAGAATCTGTTTATACAAAGGCTAGAGTAACAATAAAACACAACCATCACTTACAAATGATTGCAGCTATACAGCATAAGAGCGAGATCCTGTAGCCTGGTGGCACTTCACTTTTGCACGGTTTTGCTTGTTCTTCTTAGATCCATGAGTCAACTCTCCAAGTCATGTTGATTTCACTCTCTTGGAATGCCTTTCTCTAGGACTGATATCAACGCTGCCTTTTGTCCTACTGGAGGAGCCTCCCCCGTGGCTTCTTCGAACCGAACGCTGAAATTGGAGAAACAAATTTAAGCAGGAAGCTTGTACAAATTGCATTGCTATCTAGACAGCAAAGCATTGCATTGCTATCTGCACCCCCACCCCCACCCCTGGCCCCTCCTGCCCAAACTCAATACAAGGTAGAACAAGCATCTGAACTGCAAGGGCCACTAGCTCATCTTGTAAATCTGAATATGTTTCATCTGTATCACCAAATCCCTCAACAACCACCCCTGGTTCTTCCATCTTCCTATGATTCTTTGTGACTTGTGCCTCCCACTCTCATTCAAAAGCAGTTAGTGGCTGTTCATCTAGATTATAAAGGTATTTATTAACTAAAGCTTCTAGTGAATGTCAACATAACAGAGAGCAAGAGTATGCAAATAAACGCCTAACTAGTAACTACAGCTTATACGGAAGTCATTAATCCAATAAAGCACATGTCAACTACACTCAACTATAGGAAATATGCAACCCCATCGCTATCTACATATCTCAGGTTGAACCACTACAACACAACACACATCATAAAAGGAATTTGGGTACCTCTTCCTCCACGTACCCTAGCTACGCTTCGTCGTTGGCACAACCGTCTTATCATCATGGTTGCATAACTGGTGCGAGCGACGTTGACGAAGGGGTACCGGATCTAGCTTCGGCTAGGGTTCAGATCTGGCTGGTCATGACAGGTACCGAAGGAGGGGATCCGAATCTGGCCTATACTATCATTGAGGCTATCCTTCCACCGTCAGCTGACCTGTTGTCGATGAATCGAAGGGGATCTAGCTCTAGCTAGGGTTCAGAAAGTTATGAGAGAGGATGCGGTGGGAGAGTGGAGATTGATGAGTCAAGCTACTGTGCAGATGACGCCTAGGGTCCGGAGAGGGGTGGTAGAGGGGGTGACTGGAGAGTGGAGACAAAGGCCATGGGGCTATGATTTAGAGTGGGAGGAGAGACGGTGGTGGCCGGAGGATGGAGATGGAGGTGGAGGCAGAGACGATGACTCCTTGCGCTTTTATATGGCCATCACAGCACCACAAATTCCCTTGTCTAAAATCAATGGCATGGTAAACCTAATTTCTGCGTGGAGGGCAAAAGAGAGACATATAATTTTCAGTGCGTGTTGGCGGCACTGCACGGTGTGGTGCGAAATTTTCGCTGAACATTAAATTTTCGTGTGGGCAGATCTCCTCGTCTGTTCGGGGCCCACCAACACTGCAAAATGGAATCCCAAGACATGGACAAAAGAAACTAAAAAACTTATGGCTCCTTTGGAATGGAGGAGAAACATGAATTTCGATGGATTCAAATCCTATAGGAAAAAATCCTATGAAGCCCTTTGGACCAGTAGCTCCGGCAGGAAACCCAACTCCACTACACGCAAGTCCGTGTCTGAACAGAGGTGGGCGGCGGCCAGGGATGACGCAGCCCCATGGCGAAGGACATGCGTCACTTCCTCCCGGATCCATGCCGGCAGAGCACGGATGCGCTCAAGGAAGTTCAGCCCCGCTGGCGGCATGGACGCGGCGTTCAGCTGCTCCATGAGGGCTGAAAGAGCAAGAATGAGAAAACCATACCAATTAATAAGGTGTGATGCCACACAAAATAAGAAGATGAGGTAATGACAATGCCTTACCAGCAAGCTACGCCTGCGCTTAACCCGCTGCGGCTTCAGCCGCAGCCATCTCCCTATCGTCTGTGATGAGTGCCATCTCCATGGCGGAGAGGCATGACTGCAGCCGCTCTGCCTCCTAGTTCTCCGCACGGAGAGCCTACCTGGTCATGTCCAGGTCCCACACCATCATCTCCTCCCTTGGACACTTCTCCACCGACATGGTTCAAGCTTGAAGAACGAGGTCCTAGGGAGGAGGCGGTGAGCAGGAAAGGTGAGTTCGCAAAGTTACAAGGCAACTATACTGACTCTCCTATTTTCCTCTATTTTTATAGCAGGGGACGCGCATGGCCGATGGACCCAAATTCTAGCAGATGCTGGACAATAGCAGGAGGTAAGGTGAGGCCACATCTCCATGATCTCTGAGGAGCATGCCTTCCGAGAAATACGCGTCGAGAAATGTGCCACATAAATGGAGCAGCTAGATAGCTGTTCATATTTTACTGCACTCGCAAGAAAGTCCAGATGCGACACATTTGATCTCGTCAGACACTATACATTACAGAACTGTGAGTAAAACTATTGCCAACGGAGTGCACTCGGTCACAACATTTGCATAAGTAGTAGTAGTAGTCACAAGTGGCTTTGATCTATGTTGAACCCAACTCGTCTTATTTTTGTGTATTTGATAAGATTTGTTAAACTTGCAAGAACCATGCATCAAAGATAATTTTATTTAGAATTTGGTGTTTATAATCTGATGCATGCCTCTGCAAACCAAGAGAATTTAAAGCAAGTCCTCAGTTTGCCCCTCGACTGTCATGACTGCTTGGATTATACCGCACTATCTATACTTCATAGTATCACACAAGGTCCGGCCATCTAAAATCTTGACTACCCGGACGACGTGCTCCTGCATTCCTGTGCAGGCACGCATGCATGGGTGGACTCAATAGCCTATTATAGCAGGGGACATCACCTCCTAGCCTGTCGCATTGACAGGACAAGGCAAAGCCTTGCCGTCCACCCACGCAAATGTCTTGGTCGTGGGTTGGTCGATGGCCCCCAAACTATAGCTGCAGAGACAAGGGCGCGAGAGGGAAGGTTATCCCTGCTGCCTTCTCTCTCTAGAGCTCCTGATTCCATCCCAAAGCTTTTGCCTTCCACCCTACTACACCACCGACGCCTCCTGGCAGGACCATGATGGAGTGGATGAGGTCATCTTTCGATCGGGCTAAGTTGGACCAGTTGTGAGAGAGGGGGTGATCCCGGAGGCCATCGAGGAGCTCGGGTGGAGTCCCGACGTGAAGCGAAGTGCAGTCGAGGCCCAAGGAAAATGAGGTCATCTCTTTTGTCCGTTTCCACCTTCTTGGGTTTGGGCTGCCGGCGCCCCCCTTACTGAGGTGGTTGCTCTACTACTACGGGCTCTGCCTCCATGACTTAACCCCAGAGGGGATCCTCCACCTCTCGGTCTTCATTAAGCTATGCGAGGGCTTCTTGGGAATACCTACCCATTATTATCTTTGGTGGTTTCTTTTCTAGGTGGTTCCATCAGCATCCTCTTGGCACCTTCGTTGTTCGATGGGGGGCACCTCGATCAAAGTTCGTCCAAGATTGGAGGAGCACTACCTAAGCCTTGACCGCCACTATGCCACAGACCTAGATTGGGGGCATAGGTGGCTCTACGTCCCCAACAATGAGAAGCCACTGCTACTGACTTTTTCTCACGACCGGCTGCGTCTTGACATGCTGGAATCATGGTCGAGGCCGCCAACCCTGTCGGAACCATAGCATTTGCGCTTATTGCTGGATACGATCGGGGATCTAAAGGACCAAGGACTGACGGCGCCGAGGGTGATCCATACCTTCTTTAGCCATTAGGTCCTCCCCTTGAAGATGAGGGGCCACCCCCAGTAGGAGTTCTAGGGCGCGATGGACCCTACAATCGAGTCAAGCGTCCGCATTCACTTGGAGGAGGTAGACAATCTGATGATGACAGCTATTGGAGTGTCCATGCAGGATCATGGCGATGGGGAGGCCCCAGATGCCTTCCATGCCGGCAATCCTCCTTTGACAGACGAACCTCTCATCGGCATGGTCTCTGATCCACCACCAATTCCCCCTTTGAAGGTGGATCATCACCGTACCACTATTCATGTTGTTTATCTTCAATTAACTAGAATATGCGAGCAATGCTCACACTAGCTAGTATGTGTTCATGCTGTTTAATTTAACTAGTATTTGGAATATGCCTACTTTCTCAATAGGTGAACATGGGCGTGATGGCGTCCCGAGCCTCGTTGGCCCTAGAGCTCGGTTCTTTGTCCGTAGTCATGCTCAAAAAGCTTCCCCGCGAGGCATCCACCGATGGGGGTAGCCACTTACGATTTCTTGCCGTGTTGCGCCAGTCAGTTTGGTATAAGTCATTTGCATTCTCAATCCGATAGCTCTCCCCCTTATCCTATATGGGCTTGAACTTGGCTTGCATTGTGTAGTGCTTTCTCCATGACGGCGCTATCCCTGGTCATGGGGCTTCCCCCTGGTGTTGCCAGAGAGTCATCCCATCGCCGCTCGCCGCTGCCGAGCCCGTGTGTCCCCGCACAACCCTCTGGTTCTGAAGTGGGCGAATCGTCAAAAGAGCATGAATACTCAGACGATGCAAACTACCATCAATTATTGAAGGATTACTGCAAGGTCCAAGCGTTATTGTCATTGTCTAGGCTGAACGTCGAGATGCTGTGCAGTGAGCTAGACACCACATGCGACACACTTCAAGTTTTTGAGAATGATGCCTCCCAGGCATGAGCCAACTAGGCGATGGTCAAGGAGCAGGCCCATAACATGATGGACCTTCTTATGGAACTAAGGATGCGGGTCTAGACCCTACAGCCATGCGCGCAAGCTACCTGTGATGCGACCTTCCCTGTGGAAACAGCGGACAATCAAGTCATCGTAGAGGAGCGCCTCCAAGCTCTATCGATCTACCTTCAAGCCATGGTGACCAAAGCCATTTGTCAGGGGGTTACCATGGCATTAGTGGCTGCCTAGCTTTAGATTGGTGCAGCGGTGAACGTCCGGGTGGCAGAGCAGGGTTTTTCGCCGGGATCGAAGGACGATGACACCGCCGATCTGGTCGAGAGTTCAAGCCAGCCACCAATGCCGTCTTAGCAAAGGTGGACGTGGAGCTGATCCTACATGCTACCCTCAACCCTATCTGTGGGACGTATCAGTAGTATTAGCAGTCATGAATAGGTTTGATCTATAGGACGCCCTTGCAAATATGTGAACTCTTATTTGCGTGTTGGGGTTAACTTTTGTTGAACTTTGTATTAGGTGGGTTAAACTCCACTGAGCATGGTGTAGTTCAGGTCCTTTGGTCATTTTGTAGCTGATTTGTAGCCCCTATTGATTGCTTTTGGCTATAGATTTCTTTCTAGTTGTCTTTGATCTGATCTATAAAATGCTAAACATTCATGAGTGCCTTTGATCTCTGTTGAGGCCAACTTGTGTCTTCGATAATTTTTGTTGACCTTGAAACAATCATGGAGCGAGGATTCATCGGAACAAGTCTCGCCTCGATCTAATGCAAAATGGAGGAGCCATAGCTGTTGACTTTTACTGCGAACGCAAGAAAGTCCGCCCACTGAGTATTTGATCTCGTAGGATAGAATAAAGTGTCATATGGAGTAGCAATCAGTCTAGCCCTCGATACTGTGACTGCATGGATTGGAGTGAAATAAGTACAAAAAAGACCTATCACAACCGCACCAGGCATTCTGGTGTCAAGCGTGTCATGGTGGTCAAAAGCTCTTTCTCTCGATTCACTTCTTGTGTCTAGCTTTCCTGCTGCATTTGCTTTACTCTCGCCCCCTTCCCTCATCCGATAGCATTGCATCAATCGCCTACCTTCGGGCTCCCTCCTTCCCTCACCCATTTGCATTTTCCCAACCTTCTCACTCACAACTTTTCCCCCGACCATGCCCCTTTATGATATTAGATGAAATAATGTTTACCTGTTTCTTGTAAACCGTATGTTCACCTGATAGTCTAAGCAGCGTAAATTTGAATGGGCCGGACATGTAACTTTTGTACTCAGCTATGAGTAGAACTTTTGCCTAATCAACTGTGCTACAAATAGGAGCTGCACCATCTGTGGCTGCATGCATGAAGTAGTACGGTATTGGATTCCTAAAGCGGTAGCTTCAAACATAGCCGAGGGTGTGCAGACGATCAGAAACCTATGAAATCATTTAGCCATCTCTAGCTAGCTACTGCCCCTTGGCTGCCGTGAGCCTACGACTGCTTGGAATGGATTGCACTGTATACTTCACCGGATGACAGAAGGTTTGACCATCTAAAATATTCACTACTCGGATAGTACTAGTAATAATGAACGTTATGCGGTCACGTCAGAAGCCTATTCCAGCCCTGGCATCCCTATGTGTACAAAGCCTGGCCTCACTTCCCCCTTGCATTGCCAAAAGCCCTGGCCTTGCACTGCCTCGCAAAGTCCCCACCTTTGCCTCTCCATCCGTTCCCATGAAGGCCGTCCCCATGAAGCGTTCTAGGTCCTCCTCGAGGAACCGTGACCGGGCTCTGGTCCACGCTTCCTCCAATGCACTAGCGCA
This sequence comes from Miscanthus lutarioriparius, assembly GCA_904845875.1. Lineage (NCBI taxonomy): Eukaryota > Viridiplantae > Streptophyta > Magnoliopsida > Poales > Poaceae > Miscanthus > Miscanthus lutarioriparius. The sequence continues at coordinate 46,576,538 of CAJGYO010000007.1, forward strand.
CCCTGCTTTGATGCTTGTTCATACCCTTCTTGACAGCTGGTACCTGTCATGCTCCCGCACGCCATCTCCTAGGCTGCTATTTGTCTCCCAGTTGCCCACGACGATGATGTTGACGCCACCAGCACCGGTGGTTCACTCGCCACCGCCGCTCCCAGTGCGGTCCACCTCACCATCGTCATAGGCACCGTTGCGGTCTCACACAACTTCCCCTAGGTTGGCATTGGTCTCCCTGTCGCCCACAATGACAATGTTGATGCCACTGGCACTGGTGGTTCGCTCGCCACCACCGCTTCCGGTGCAGTCCACCTCGCCATCATCGGTGGTACCGTCGTGGTCGAGCTTACCGTCGCTGGATCTGCTCCCGATGCCCCAAGGTGGGAGCGGGTCTCCTGCAACATCATGGTCCCGCTCGCCGTCCACCGAGGACATGTCCGAGGGCTCTATAGAGGTGGCCCCATCGTGGTCCAACTAGCCTTCGTCGAATCATCTCTTGGCGCTCCACGGTGGGAGCGGGTGAAGTGATCCTCTGGTTCGACATGGTAGAGAGGTTTGCTGGTTTCAACCCATGTAGGTTTACTTTTCTAGTAGCACTGCTCTCCTCTTATTATGCATGGAGCCATGCCTAGCTCTGCAAAACCAACCCAGGAATAGGTGCCTAATCTTTTATGCCACCAAAGCACAGTCTGGCCATGTTGTATTAGACAAGGCCAGACCATATATTAGGTGTCTAGCCAGCTCTTTTATCTTAGACATGCAAAATCAACAACCAAAGGATAGTCCACCCCCTGGTTTTGCCACAGGCCAGACTTGCAAAAATGGTGCAGAAGCGGAAGGGCAACAAGATGAGTTAGGCGATGGTTTGAGCTTAGTTAATTGTGGTATGTATCTGGATGTCAATAATGCTGATGTATCTCAATATGTAATTGGCAGTGTGCTTGTTTATTTAGTGTTTGTTCAGTATTTATATCAGTTTGTTCATTTCGTTGCAATGCTGTTCTCTGTTCAAAGAAAGCCATTACCTGTGTGCCCTCATCAAAAGCACATTCCAAAATACATGAAAGCGCTAAAAAATTGTTAAAACTACCATTATATTGATTCCTAATTCCTAATACTTATCTGGGTACATGAGGCCATTCGAAATAGACCAAAAGTGCACTACAACACACCCGCCATTGTACTACTACTATTTATTACTAGACCTACTGCTACTGTACTAATTAACTAAACCTACTGATCAACGCCGCTGCCCCCGCCGTCGCCATTGTCGACACCCTCCTCGTCGTCCTACTCCGACGAGGAGTCATCCTCATCCTCCATGATCATGTTGGGGGATGGAGGGTTGAGCCTGTGCTTCTTGTTGCTCTCCTCCGCCTCCTCCTCCTCCTCCTCTGCCGCCTATGGCTTCTTCTCCTCCTCATCATCGGCAGGCTCCCCGTCGTCTTCGGTGGGCTCCTCCATGTGGTCAGGCTTGGTGTCGGTTGATTCTCCTCCTCCCCGTCCTCGTCTTCGTAGTCGGTAGAATACTTGCCGGATGACCAGTGCCCCATTGCTCGCTCTATGTGCCGTGAGTAGGGATTGGAGGAGGTGATGTGATGCGTACTTGTACGTATGTATGAAAGAATACCCTAGTCGGTGGTGCTCTCTACAGCCTACTAGTCATTTTTAAGAGGAGAGCCGAATAGTTGCTCTCCCACAGTACGTGACGATGGAGGCTTTATAACACCCCATGTGTTAGCCACTTGCTAAGTAGTGGGTTTGAGCTCAAACATGACATGTTAAGTGGTAATCAGGAGCTTTAGTTCCTTATCTCTAAAGTGGTGATGAAGGTGTTGAGGTCAAATCTATGAAAATGAGCCAAACTTAAATTTGGACAACACACCATTGCTTACATGTAGACCCTTGTTAAGATTATGCATGAGTAATGTTAAAACATGCTTATTTCATATACATTACATCAACATGCATCTATAGTTTCATGAAGTTTGGAATCAAATAGTCACATGAAATGATAAGTTATAACCTTTCTTGAATTGCTTCATCAGGTGAATTGGAATATGGGATGTCGACCAAACCTTGCTACCTTGCCCAAATGACTCTAATTGAACTCTACAACAACAGTCATGAAAGGTTCGTGTTGAGCTAATGTCAAGAAAATGCCTCAATTGGTCGACAACCCTAATTCCAGGGTTTATCGTGATGCTGCTTTGACCAAGATGAAATAATGATTTTGGTACTAGTGGTGCAGTTTGACCTATAGTGAAAGTTGAAGTTTGAGTGGAGTACAACAAACTTTATTTATGGACAAAGCCTTGGTTCAACTCCTAAGTGGCTCAAACAATGGCCTCAAGTTTGAATACAGTGCTCCTTTGGGCTATCAGAAATCTTTGTAAGTCCCTGATCGTCAACAGTGAGTTAACATGTTGTGACATTTTTATCTTCCAAATTCATATGATAACTCAATGGGATTCCTTAATATGAGTTGAATTACACTTTGTGGAGGAAACAACAAAATAAGTCTCATCATGTTTGGAGCACATTTGGACCTTTAAAATCAATTCCCAAAACTGCTAGTTTCACTAAATTCGTGGAACTTGGAGTGAATATCTGAATTCCATTTTTAGTTTTCGTGTAGCCCTCTTTGGGAATTAATATCTCGCAAACTAGTTAGAATTTGACCAAGATTCTTTAAGCAAAATTGGAGTACTCATGTAGCTCTACAACTTTGGTTACTACAGATTGTGCCAAAACTTAACGGATTAGGAGTTACAGAGGGAGAAGTTTGGAAGTTTCAGTCAATCCCTTGTTGGATCGGTAGGGAGCCGCTTCGTGGCCAACCAGTCATAGGGGGATGCACGCCACATGGCCTCACGCTCGCACGCATGTATGCCACCTCGCCCATGCTCGATGATATAGCGAAGCCGAGCGCTCGCCCCTCCTGAGTCCTCCCTCCTGCTCGCTCTCTCTTATCGCTCTCCCTTGCTCTGGCTGAGCAGAGCACTCGCACAGTCGTGCCCTCCTCCTGCCACTACCGCCAGCCAAGCTAGGGCCAGGCATGGTCCAGGGCTTGCTGCGGCCCTGTAGCTCACTGTCGGCACCGCCTGTGCCGGCCAAAATCACCGTCCCCAGCTGTCGCCACCACCTATCTTCCCCCATCGCTGGACTACGCGGCATGGAGCCACTGCTACTCATGGTTCGGTCTCGTTGGGCCGCCTCTACTCAAGTTGCGCCTCTTTGTGGGTGCGCACGGGCCCCATCTTGCCCTAGCGCCACCTCTCATGGAGTCTATGTTGTAGGTTGACTCATATGATTCCGTCTATGCTGATTAAGGACCACATCGTTGTTGGTCCTCGGTCATTTTGAACGCATGCCTCTCACTTAGCTAGCCGGATAACTCATTCCGACCGTGAAGCTGAGTAGCTCAACTCAGGCCAGGCCTCGTTCTATTAGAGTGCGCATAGTGGAGGTAGTAAGGATGTGTGGGGAGCCAGTGTTAGGCCAAGGGCAGGTTAGAGTCCTGATCTACCTGGCATCCGGTAGTGTCCCTGATTGTGCGGCGCTGATCAAGCTCGCAAATTGGACCTGAGTTGTACCAAAGGTGACCTAAGGTGACCGTTGATCTGGTCTACCTAGGTTTGTGTTAGGAATACTACCTAGCTGGTTGCAATCGATTCGAATCGCCGTCTCTCCCGGATAGTGAGAAACTTGACTGAGCTTCCTTCTATCGTAGTGTTAATGGCAAGTGGAATGGTTCTGAGAATGAGATAATAAATGGCTATGGTTATTATTGTGCCGTCACTAATGATATACCACATGTTTGGCATAGGTTAGTTCCTAATCTAGAGATGAATAGCTATAATTAACTTGTGACCGAATTATAAAATGAATAGTTGAATTAGTGGCTTTTTATGTAAAATGTTGTCAAGTTAGCTCCACTTATAAAGCCTTGCATGATCCTTGGTGTCACTTTATTTTTGGTTTATGATGGGTAAGTCTAGTTGAGTACATTCGAGTACTCAAGGTTTATCCCACCATGTTGCAGGTGAAGTTTTCGGCCTGTTGAAGATGGTCGCTAACCGCCGGTGGGCTTGGCGACTCTATATAGTATTCTTATCTATTTGCTTTTGTCAGAGGATGTCACATATGCTAGCAATGTATTTGGAACTTATATTATTATAATCATTTGAAAGCTATGTTGTTTTCACTAATCAGTTTTGAAACCCAAACTTGTATTATTATTTGTGAACTCATTATAAACATTATTTCCTCTGCAACTCTATGTATATGATGTGTATTTGCTTAATCGTGGGATCTTGGTTGTGATGTTGATTTACCGAGGTCCTTCATGACTATCCACACCAAAATTTGGAAGATAAACGTACGAAAACTCGAAGCTTCCAAGATTGCGTCATCAAGGAATCGATCACGTAAGGGTCGATATCAGCTGATTCAGATGCAGCACTAGGATCGGCTCTATTTTGATGACATCAGCAGGTAACGCCAATTAGCTATGGTTGGCGTCGGGAAAGACATGTTAGACTCTATAAAAAGGGAAAGATTGGGGTCCAAGTTATCTTAAATTAGGAATGTTTTCTCTTAATACCAAAAGTTGTAATGAGTCGTACTTGAGTAGAATTCATGCTTAGATTCCGGGTATAAATATTGGACCCCGGCTATTGTAAAGGACATCCAATCAATCAATACCAATTACTTTTTCAGTTTTATGCCAACCCTTAGGAGTAGGAGTAGTGTATATCTCGGTGAGTTCTTCAACAAGCAGGACTGCATAGGTCCGGCCGACCTCCGGCTTGTCTGTAAGTACCGTCATGGCTTATACTTCTTGTGGGTGGATCAATTAAGTTTGACCTCCACTGCGAGCTCTAGTATAAGCTAGTTATCGACTCTTATCTAGTTCAAGTACAGCTGCATCGGTTAAGTTCGACCTCCATTGCTCGAATTAGATTAAGGTTAAGTTATCGTCTCTACTTAAGGGTGGCGTCCTTCGGGTAGATTCATTAAGTTACCAATCTTGCTGATGTTCTTATTGTCATTAGTTTTAGCAATATCAACCTGCCCGATCGAGATCGATCTAGATTGGCCTCACATCCTTTTAATCCATCGTTTATTATGTTATATTGCGACGGTTCTTACTTTAAACAAGGATTATGTTTCATTGGGTATTCTGCTTCGATCTTGGTCGTGCATAGTATGTGGTCAAGGCATGTCTGATCTTAAGAAGGTTTACTAGCTAGTTAAATCTGGTCCATAGCTCGCTATTATGGATGTATCGATTCGGTCGACCCCCACTGTTAGTACTTTAGATCGGAGGATGCTAGCTGGTAGATTTGCTTTCGACCAGGCATGACCCTGGCTTTTTGCAATGCCCGCATTGGCTAAATAGTTGATCGCCTATGCTTTAATGCATACAGTGTGTCTCCATGATTATGTTAAATATGAATAGATCTGTTTATTTTAAAGGGTTGATTTATTGTCTTTATCACAGCTGCCATCGATCCGATCGAACCCCACTGTTAAGGATAACAGGTTAGGTCTGATGAGTTTATAGATCTGTCCATGTTAAATAGTCGATTGTTCACATGCTGTAGTCCCTTTTCTACCTAAATAGGCTATTTTAGCTGATTCGTTTGCGCTTTCACACATATAGCATGTCTTTCAGAAAACCTGTCAATATTTAAACGGTTTTATGGATTCTTTGGTTTTAGTTTGCTATTATCATCATAGCTACCATCGATCCGGTCGAACCTCACTATTGATGGTAACATATTAGATTCAGAGCATTTGTTGATCCATTTGTACGAGACAGTCGATTTGTTCGCATGTTATATCCTTTCTCGCTAGGTTCATCGGCTCAATGCTTTACAATGGTTATATCCACCTAGCTGATGATTTTACTTATATCAATGTGCATTGTACTTGTCATCATAAAATCAATCGCAACCCAAGAGCTTTACAGTCCTTAATAGCTGATTTCTTCACGTATCGTCTGTTTAGTCCTTTTTCTCGTCTGGCTGCTCCCGAAGCGGCACACTTGGAACTGTCTAGGCAAAAACCAGCATGTTCCACCTTAAATTACTGATAAACTTTATCTCCTTGTCAATTGCAGGTCAAATTGACTGGCATGCCTTTGGGAATTCGAAGGATTGGCTAGCCCTGCATTGAAGCCAAGCGGATCTCTAGCCTTGCTTCATCAAGCAGATCCTTTCGACTTACTGTGTGCTAGGCGTAGGGACATGTTTTTGCGCCGACAGTGACACTCTGTGGACTACCGGGTTTATATAAGTGAAAGTATGTGTGCGTCAACATGTTAAACGGGTGCAGCCATGCTTGCGCTTATATGACTTGGGCGGTTCTGTCATAGGCTTTATGGTTGGTTGGCATCCCCCATTTCACATTTTAACTCCTAGGATTGGAAACAGTGTACACTCAATGCACCGTAATCTAAACCGTGTTGTCGTTGTGAGTTCCCACGCCAGTTCGCATAGGGTACTTAGAGAACTCATACTATAACCGCCGCTCGACCGCCTCCCCATCCTCCCCCTCATTCAATGCACGTCACGCCACTCCGCCTCTTTAGCCCTCCCGCTCACCGCTATCCACATGTCATAGCTCCATCCACGCCGGCAATCATGTCACTAATGGTGCTCCCTACCGACGTGCAAATTGAGATCGCCAGCCACCTCGTTGCGACCTTGGATCGGCCCATGGACGACCTCCGCAACCTATGGGCGACCTGCTCATCCATGCGCTGCATCTACGGTGACCCGTCGTCGGTCAGCGTCTAGCACTAGATCGGGTCAGACATGGGAAGACAGGGGCTAACCCTGTCAACTACATGCCCTCCTTGCTAGCCTAACCCAAGTCGACAACCCAAAGGCTTGCTTCCTCACCGAGATACAAACCATATTCATGGAAAAGCGTAGCCCCCAGCCATGCCTCGACAATCTCACCCGCGCCACCGATGGCAGGCATAATTAAGCGGCCTATCTAGTCGCCATATTGCTCTATAGGCACAATGGCGGTGCCGACGATGACGACACTATGAGGCAGTGCATGAGACAGGTCGAGGGCGAGGAAGAATCATGGGCAGCGGCGGCAGACCAACGAGTAGTTGGCTAAGAAATAAGGGGTGTGTGTTGTGTCGCCGCCTGGCCATCAAGGTGATCTACAATACGATGTGGTGACGGTTGTCGCTGTCGCCACCGGCGTAGGTGTGTGGCGATCTTCCTTGCGCAGGCAGTGCTTGCGACGATGCAGGCAGATGGGAAGGAAGGGCTATGTATTACAGCGAGGACTATAGGCTTTGTAAAAAAATCCATTTTTTGAATGGGAATTTGGAATAAGGGACTAGTTCTTTCACTCTCTAAAATTTAGTGTATTCTAGCATTTAAAATTTGTCCTCAAATATAGTGTATTCTGTAGCTTTTGATTTCATGTTGCTTTTGCTTTTCTGTTGTGTTGTTTCAATTATATTTATTTCCTTATTCAACGAAAGTACTAATACGAAACAGGTTTCCCTGTATAACGTGAGATGTGTCCGGCCCGATCAGATTTACAATGCTTAGACTTTCTTGCATGTGCAGTAAAATTTGAATAGCTATGTGGCTCCTCCATTAGGCATTAGATCAATGTGAGACTGGATCGGATGAATTCCGTATGCATGTTTACCACACTACAGATCAAAAAGAGAACCAGGAAGAAACCTACAGGCAAAATCAACCAACAAAGGCTAGAAACCGGCTACCAAATGAACCCTGGTTCAGTAGTAGTAGTAGTCATGAGCGGCTTTGATCTGTGTTGAACCCAACTCATCTTATTTTCATGGCTGCTATTGTCTCCAGTCTGTAACTCATTAGTCCTTAGCCTTTAGTCTGCCCCTCAACTATCGGGACTGCTTTCGTGCTCCTACATTCCTACGCAGATGCGTGCGCGTGGGTGGCGTTAGTAGCATGTTGTAGCAGGGACGCTCGCATTGACGTGATGCCACCAAGCCACACTGCCAAACCACGCAAACGTCTCATTGCTCCTTGGTCGTGGGGTGGTACTTTGTATTACGTGGGTTGAACTATGTTGAGCATGTTGTAGCTCAAGTCATTTGGTTTTTGTTTGTTTTTTTTGTTGCCTTGGTGTCTTTGTCAATCTTTGTTGACCATGCAAGAACCTTGCAGCGAGGAGCAAGTCTCACCTCAGTCTAATACAGAGCTGAGTAGCCACTGGTGTTGAGATGTTATTGCACACGTAAGAAAGTCCAACCTCTGTATATTTGGTCACGTCTGATAGTTTCCTCCATAGATTTTTCCTCGTTTGGACGCGTCTGACACATAAGAAACTCCCAACATAAGGAAGATACATCAAATGCAACATGACATAACATCAAATGGAACTTTATTTACTCCTCTGCTAATGACTCCGAGAACAAGGGAACATAGGACTAAAGTTTAATAGCAAAGATCCTAGGGTGTTTAGTTTAGGTGACTAAAAGAGACTAAAGCAGTTAAAAAAGACCAAAACGCCCATATTAATTGCCTAGGATCTTTGCTGCTGCCGTGGTATTGAGGGGCAGGGGTGTCTTTTTTGGCCCTCTACATGTCTGTGTTTACTTTTGTTAAACTTTGTTTTAGGTGGTTTAAACTCTGTTGAGCATGGCGTAGATTAGGTCCTTTGGTCATTTGGTAGCCGGTTTCTAGCTCTTGTTGGTTGGTTTTGCCTATAGGTTTCTTTCTGGTTCTCTTTCTAATATGCAGTATGGTAAACATGCATAACGGAATTCATCCGATCAAGTCTCTGGTCGATCTAATGCCTAAAAGAGGAGCCACATAGCTATTTAAATTTTACTGCACACAAAAGAAAGTTCAAGCATAATAAATTTGATCGGGCCATACACATCTCACATTATACAGGGAAACCTATTTCGTACGAGTACTTTCGTTGAATCCCTAAAGGAAACAAATAAAATTAAAACAAAACAACAGAAAATCAAAACCTACAAAATACACTATATTTGAGGAGCTCGAACTACTTCAGCAGATACTTTTCAGCGAACGCACAATGTTTTCCTCTCACAACAAATCAGCATAAGCATTAGTAGAAGCAAAATTTCAGTGAAACAAGGCCCTATTTGTTTCGCTAAAATTTGGCATATGCTGATGCTTATGCTGATTTATTGTAAGAGGAAAATATTGTGCGTTCGCTGAAAAGTACTGTTGAAGCTAGAATACAATATATTTTAGGACGGAGGGAGTAATTCACTCTTGCATGTAAATATTGAACTACTAGTTTCTTATTCCAAGTTCCCATATGAACAACTCAAATTCACGGCGAAGCCTATAGTCCTTGCTGCAATACACAACCCTTCCTTCCTATCCGTTTGCATCGCCACAAGCGCCGCCTGTGCACGATAGATTGCCGTGCACCTGTGCTGGCAGCGGCAGCGAAAACTTGCCGCAAATGCCGCTCATGATTCTTCCTCACCCTTGACCCGTCTCATGTACCGCATCGCAGTGTCATCATCGTGGGCATCGCCATTGTGCCTATAGAGCAATATGGTGACCAGATAGGCCGCCAGATTGTGCCCTACATCAGCGGCGTGGGCGAGATAGTCAAGGTATGGCCAGGGCCTATGGGTTTCCTCGAATACCATTGATATCCTGATGAGCAAGCAAGCCTCTGGGTTACCGAGTTAGGTCAAGCTAGAAAGGAGGGCGTAGTAGTTTTTGACATCGTCCCACCCTAGCCCGTGTCTGCACTAGTCTAGTGCCACTCGCCGACCGATGGCGGGGTTGCCACAGATGCGGCACATGGATGAGCAGGTCGCCCGTAGGATGCGGAGGTCGTCCATGGGCCACTCCGAGGTCACAGCAAGGTGGCCGGCGATCTCAATGTCCAGCTCGTCAGGGAGCGCCAGCAAACGCGACGTGGGGTGCCACCTCGCTGCCATGATTGCTGGCGCCAATGTCGTGCGATCGACTTACGTTGATTGAGGCGGAGGCAGGGGAGGCGCCCGAGCTGGGGTTACAGTAGGAGTTTTAAATACCCTCTACGAACTAGCGTGGGAATTCCAACGATGACACGGTTCATATTACCAGGTGGGCGAGCGACTGGGCGGACGAGACAGTCAGATTACTAAGAAATATAGAGTTTTCTGGTTCTCTTTCTAATCTGCACATTTTTTCTGTTCACATTTTTTACTGCACAAGTAAGAAAGTCCGTCCGCTGTAGATTTCATCTCGTAGGATAGTATATAGTGTGGTCTGTACATTTGAAAGTCGTAGCAAATTGAGTGCATTTGTTCATACTGCCTCCGAGCCAGTTTGTTATGCACATGGGATGAAATTTCAGATACCAAGAAACGGAGGAAGACTGTGAAATTGCATTAATTAAAAATATCATGTCCAAGCCTCTATTAGAGCCATCTCCCTGGCTTCCATGCATGTATGCATGCAGCCTTTAATTGGAACAAACCAGAGACGAGCTCGACTTCCATCGGGAGTTAATTGTAGCCTTGTTTCTAGGATTTGCCTAATAATACAGACTTTTTCTAAAACCCGCGGGTGCCTAATAAAGTGGCAGCATCAACCATAGCCCAGGGAGTGTAGTCGATCAGAACCTATGAAACCATGTAGCCATCTCTAGCTAGCTGCTGTCCCTCGGCTACTGCGAGCCTGCAACTGCTTGGATTGGAGTGCAATGTATACTTCATCGGATGATAGAAGGTCTGACTATCTAAAATATTCACTACTCAGATAGTAGTAATGATGAACCTCGTGCGGTCACGTCAGAAGCCTATTCCAGCCCTAGCATCCCTGTGTGTACAAAGCCCGGCCTCACTCCCATTGTATAGCCATCTCTAGCTAGCTGACTGCCTTACTGCCCCTCGACTGCTGTGAGTCCTCTTCACAGCGGCACCAGGCTTTCAAGTCTCAAGCGTGTCATGGTGGTCAAAAGCTCTTCTTCTAACATGCACTTCTTGTGTCCAGCTTTCCTGCGCATTCACTTCACTCTTGGCAACTGCATAAGGTCTATATGGGAGGAGCGTCCCCCTTCCCTCAAAGATTCTAAATTTTATTTGTTTCTTTAGGAATTCAATGAATGTATTGGTATGAAACATGTTTCCTTGTATAACGTGAAATGTGTCTAGCTCGGTCAGATTTACGATGCTCGGACTTTCTTGCGTGTGCTATAAAATTTGAGTAGCTATGTGGCTCCTCCGTTAGGCATTAGATCAACACGAGACTTGATCGAATGAATTCCGTTATGCATGTTTACCATAACTACAATCAGAAAGAGAACCATAAAGAAACCTGCAGGCAAAACCAACCAACAGTGGCTAGAAACCGGCTACCAAATGACTAAAGGACCTGATCTACATCATGCTCAACAGAGTTTAAGCCACCTAATTAATACAAAGTTCAACAATATAGTAAACACAAACATGCAAATAAGACTTCATAAATCAAAACCTCTGTACATTTGAACGCGTCCGACATAAAATGCAAGGGAAGATACATAAGGAAGAGTAACAACATAAGGAAAGAGTAACAACATGTACTCCCTCAGTACTCCCAACATAAGGTAGATACATGAAATGCAACATGAGATACATCAAATGGAACATTATTTACTCCTCTACTCGTCGCTAGTATCACTATCCTCGTCCTCGTCCTCCTCATTGGTATCAACGTTGTCATCATCCTCATCAGCAGTGATGCGGTTGGCCACCTGTTCCGCATCGGCATGAACTAGGTTGTGCCAGTGCTTCTCGGTGTTGTGGGGGGTGCTAATTCCCTACGTCACGACCCTAGTGTCGAAGCCATCTATTTGGCTTCGGTAGTAGGCGAGGACGTACTCTGCGTTGTCCGCGTGATTCTTGCTTAGGTAGGCTAGCACTTCTTCCAGGACATCAGTGAGTTGGTGAAAAATGAAGACATAACTGCTCACTTTTTCCTCCCGAGGTGGGTTGAGGGTGCCCAGACTGGTGTTCTGTAGCACATGCCTGATCTTCAAGAAAACCTTACTCATGATGCCAACGGCCCAATCATCTCTATCTCCAAAGGGATCCACCGGAGCTTCATCTTGATTCACCACGGGCACGGTGCCATCCTCCTTTACCACGGGCATGGCGTCATCCCCCTCTCGTGTGCACTTCGCAGAAGGCTCGCCCTTCACCATGGTGGTGGCTAAGAGTGAAGTAGGTTTGGAGAAGGCCACCGCACGTTCCTGGTGATTTTAGATCTATAGTGGGAATGGGAAGGCTCGAGGAAGGAAGGAAAACAAGTGGAGTTGCAGAAGAGATCGTGGCGGTTAATATATCACTACTATAGAGGAGCCATTGGTGTTTTTTATTTTTTGGGAACAATGAGGAGCCGGTGTTGAAATGTTATTGCACACGCAAGAAAGTTCGACCTCTATTGGTTTGAACGCGTCTGACATACTGCACATACCTTAGCTTACATTACAAACAAGTTATAGTTGCTGCAAAATAATGACAATATCCATCCAAGAGGAAATTAACATGTCCATAGACAATCAAACAACATTAATCCATTTAAACATGTTATGACAGAGAGATACATCATGGAACTTTATTTACTCCTCTGCTAATGACTCCAACTCCAAGAACAAGGGAACATAGGAAAGATAGTAAGGTCTGCAGATGTTTTGTGGCAGGACATCCCGTCTGTAAAACGCACTGTAACGTGTAGGGATGACATGAACCATTGAGTAGTACTGATCAACAACCCAGTAACTAAATTCAATGTTAGTCTCTGCAAACACGTCTAGAGTGCTGACAGTATGCTTCAATGTCCATTTATTAGTACCATAGTCTTCAAGGATCCAGATGTTACGCTTAGGCATATCACAACCATGAATAGTGCATACACACAAGTGACCCTGAGCTTGATGGATGGAACCTTCAGAACAACGCGGGCAAAGAATTTTCCTTCATATCTCTCCCTCCATATCCACAACAAGTATCTGAGGGTAAAACCCTGAGTACCCCATAATGGGCAGACAACCGTTAAGATACATAGTTTCTGATGATCTCATTTCTTCTGATCTCTCAATTGTCACACAAGCATTCCTGCCCCATTTAGATTCCTTACAGATCCATGCTGTAGTTTTAGATGAGTAGATGTTCACACCCCTACACTGATCAAATGGTGACTCCTGTATATATTCAATCACATAGAAGTGCGAGCAGGCTTTTAGATCAAACCCCAATTGAGCCTTACCAACAGAATGGATGCTAGGCGGCAGTTCCTTAAACTCCTTGGTTGCTGGATTATAGATGACAGTATGATCCATCAGCCCCTCGTCACCAGCATAGGATGAGGCCGCTGCAGATATCTGAGATAACTACATTACCAAGGTGATGGGCAAGAAGGACAAGGAGGGGTGTTCACCGGTGACTCTGTTGTAGCATCGATAGCCTTGGTCGGTGTCATAGAAGAAGCCTACCACATTCTGGGGCAGCACCTTATGGTTGTTGTAGTCCTTGATGAAGCGGTTCCAAGAGCGATAGACACATTTACAACAGAACAAGGAGCGGGCGGGGAGGTGGTGGACGATCTCGACAACGGCATCGTCTGTGAGGTTGGCCAGTGCATTCCTCTTATTGGGGGCCTCCTCCATTTCGTCAGTAATGAGATCACTGAAGAGGAAAAATAATCCAACAAAGATCCAATAGTGAAGTCCACAATTCATATTAAAGCGCAACTTTAACAACCATTAACAATTTTCATAGTACGACCTCAAACAAATTTAGATTAGCACCACATAGATATATATAACTCAAACTAGAGTAGCAATTAATGGATCTATAACCATTACAATTCTAGCTAAATCAAGTCTACCCATCACACTTACAATTAGTACACGACCTCACATGTAGCAGAACCGTCCAATTTATAAGAGCACAAGTACAATAGCAGTCTGCAAGCGGTCGCACTATTATACTTGAGCCCATATAAACCTGGTAGTCCATCGAGTACCATGAAGGGTCTCAATTCAACCAACATAAAACCAAGATCATACATGATTCAACATACATGGCACATGTTACATAAAGTTCACAAATACAACTTCATACATCAGAGTATGATTAAAAGTTATTACAAACGAAGTTCAAATAAAGTAGTAGCTGAAGCAAATAGAGTTTGAAACCAACATCTGTCATCATTGTTCAAATATGGTGCCAACTCATGATCATAATCCCACAAAAGCATAAGAGAGGGATTAATGAGAAATGCCTTGCCTAGGGCCTTACTCCTCGTCCACGGTAGGACAAAAGCAGTTCTTATAGTAGCCATGATACATCATATTATCTACAACAATGGGAAATAAACCCTGAGTACAAGAAGGTACTCAGCTAGACTTACATGTCATAAACCAAAAATAAAGTGACTCCAAGGATCATGCAAGGCTTTATAAGTGGAGCTATCTTGACAACATTTTGCATAAAAAGCTTACCAATTCAAGTATACAGTTATAATTCGGTGATCAAGTTAATTATAGCTACTCATCTCTAGATTAGCAACTAACCTATGCCAAACATGTGGTATATCATTTAGTAGCATACAGTAGTAACCATAGCCGGTGTAGTAATTCCGTGTTCGTCATAACCATCACATTCCATAATACACTTACTATGATGTTGGGGCTAGCCAAGTTTCTCACTATCCGGGAGAGACAGTGATTCGAATCGACTTCAACCAGCTGGGAATTTATTCCTAACACAAACATAGGCAGACCAGATCAACGGTCACCTTAGGTCACCTTTGGTACAACTCGAGTCCACATTTCGTGGGTTTGATTAGCGCCAATCAGGGACGACCAGCTGTCAGGATGTTCAGGCCCGGTCTACCCTTGGGCTCACATCTGGCTCCCCGCACATCCTTACTACCATCCAGAGTGCGCACTCTTATAGAAAGGGGCCCGGCCTAAGTTGAGCTACTCGGCTTCATGGTTGGAATGAGTTATCCGGCCAGCTAAATGAGAGACATGCGTTCAATCTCGACAAAAGTTCCAACAACGGTACGGTCCTTAATCGGCACAGATGGAATCACATGAGTCAACCTACGCATAGACTCCGCCTGGCCTCTAGTTACATTATCCCATGGTTCTTTTCCATGATAGCAAATATAGCCAATTGTGCTCCGGTATCCACCTATATCTCGTAGGTGACAGGAAATCACCCGACTTTGACCGGTCTAAGCATGGCTAAGCATATATTCGATCCTAGACCTACACAGGGTTAAAGGTATATTTATCTAGATAAGGTAGTTCTACGCATCAAATGTTTTTAATCAACTCTTATAACCTAATGCATCAAACATAAAAGACTCAAGTGATATTTTGTAAAACATGAGAGGCTTAAAATGCTCCGGGGCTTGCCTTTGATAAAACAAGTTGGCCTGTGGTCTGGGCACTTGGGTAAGTCTTCAAGAGTTTGCTCCTCTTCTTCTAGAGCTATGGCCTGAGGTGCCTCCTGTTGTTCCTCCGGCTCTTCTTCGAACTCCAACAGAGTTATCCCTTTGGACGATCCTATATGGATGAGCATGGAATAAGATATCATGGATGCATATATAATGACATGTATAATGCGATATGATGTGATGAATGCGTCCTCATAAGTGTTCTCAGTAGCATTGCCTTAAGGTGATAACAAGTTACATTTTCTTTTACTGAGTAGGTGCATATCTCTTCTCTAGTGACTATCAAATTCTCATCTAAGCAATTTTTTGGACTGCAAGACAGCAGCCACTTGTTTTGACAATAATTAGAGTTATACACAACAAAATAATATGGTTGTGGACTTTCTAGAAAGCTTATGAAATTTTCTACCACTTTCTTTTAATCATCTCAAAGTGATTCAGCAGCTATCTAGGTGCAACAATTCAATCTTTCAGATCTCTCTAGAAAGCAAGTATTTCTGACAGCAGAATTCTAACAGCCAGAATTCTTAAACCATAAGACCTATGACTTTGAAAAATCAATACCAGGTATATAAGTAAGTTATCTACAACTTTGTTATTAACAAGTTTTACAGAAAAGATCATTATCGTCATGAAATTATCATCACAACAGAAACTATACATGCAGCCATCTAGTTGAATTATAAAGCAATAATTAACTAGTTGCATACAACCAATTACTTCTAAGCCTAAATAATAACATAAACCGATCATATGCATCACAAGCAGCACAGAAAACATCATGGTTAAACATAACTAATTTATTTATATTCATTTATTAATTTTCTTAGATAATAAGGTGATTTAAGGATAAATATTTTTAGTGTTCAATAAATTCTGAGAAAATTACAGTGGCCTACAAATGACCCTAATAGTCTATTGTACAAATTTCATGCCATTTAGATACGTATAGCCACCTCTAATAAAATGACAAGTGACATATGCTTATTTTAGCAAAAATAGTTTAGCCTAGTCAAAAGTGTCAAGCAATAGATTTAATATTTTTCTTACTTTCCTCCTAGCATAGGAATACTGTGTAAAAATTTGTATGATCATATGTTATGTATTTTTACCCCAATTAATTTCATTAGAATCTAGCAATTAATTAAGATTAAATAGGAAGACCATATTATAAGTATATCTAGTATAGGTTTAGTATTTTTCCTAGCTAGAGCATGTCAACACAACACCAGAAAAATTGAAATCACAATTTATCACTTTCCTCACTCAAGTTATGCACTCTACAAGATATAAACTATTTTAAAAGCACTTATCTTGCTCAATTTAATTATACTAGAAAACTACCCTAAGCAGTAGATTTCATATTTTTATCAAATATTACACTTCATGATGAATCTAACAAAATTTGGTTCACCCCATTTGGATACTCCTAGCTCTAGATATAAATTTTTGAAGCTTGTAACAAAATCTATGAAAAATAAATAAAGAAAATTAAATTTCCAACTGGGCGCTACAGCTACGTGCACCCGATCTATACACCCATGGTGGCTGACAGTGGGGGTCCGCGATCAACTTGGCCTCACGCGCTAGTGAGACAGAGCAGAGCACCGGCTTGACCGGCGAAAAGCTCACCGACGGTAAGGTCACCGGCGGTAGCGTCATCACCAACATGTTCCCTAACTCATTCCTCATTTACGGGTGCCCTCGGTTGGCTTAGAGGCTGGCCGGAGCTATCTCGACGGTGGCCATGGCAGACGATAGTGCTGCACGGCAGCGCACCAGCCATCTATGGCCACGGCAAGCTCGAACAGGCTCAGCTACACTTCTACTAGGATATAGCGGAGACCTAGGGTTAGGTTGGGTTGATGGTGGAGCGGCGGTGAAGCTTGGCCATGTGCATGGCATGGCGGCGGCGAGTGCGTGGCGGTGAGCAGCCGCGTTCCAGCACCAACAGGCCGGCATTGGCTCGATTGCCAACGGCGCAAGCTAGACGTGACCCTATACTAACCCTAGTGAGAGAAACACGTGAGCAAGAATGCTTGGTAGAGCATGGCCACGGCGAGTGCATGCTCAGCGGTGCTCTGGTGATGGCTGCTGCGATGGTGACGTGAACTACGACCTCACCTGAGCTCGGATGGCGGCAAGGGTGAGTCGGCTAGGTGGAGTAGGGTGCGGCAGAGCTGTGGGTGCTAGGAATCGAATAATGGCACGACAATGGTGGTGTGTGAGCTCGGTGGAGCTCAGTGGCGATGATGGCAGAGCTATGGTTTCGCTCAGGCACGGCGAGAGCGCGAGAGAGAGGTAGAGCGAGGCGAGTGAGAGCGAGTGAGGAGGGAGGGAGCGTCGCTGCCGTTTTGCTACCCGCCCTGACCTGACGCATAGGCCTAATGCCAGTGGACGGCCTCCACGCTGTAGTCATGGCCTGACGCCGGTCAGCCACGACGCATGAGCGCGGCGTCGATTTAGACACGAATTGAACCCGACTGATGAAGCAAGTTCAATCAATCAAAGCTCCTAATCCGTGGCGAGTTGGTGAAAACTTCATTAATACAAAGTGTAGAGCTACACGAGTACTACAAGATTGATTAAAGGAGTTTTGTCTAAATTGCAATGGTTTTCAAACTACAAAGCTCTAAAGTGGGCTACATTGAAATTGAAATCAGCATTCTACACTTTGAAAAGTTTTAAGTCACAAAACAGCATTTTGTTGATATTTGTGAGCTCTATTTGACCATGTTAGACACTGATTCAGCTCATGACCCTTAAATAAAGTTTGTTACCCATGACAAGAACTACAACTTTTATTTAGGTCACACAGCTATGCAAGCTCTCTAAACTACTATTCAACTTTAGTCAAACTAGCGTCATGAAAATGGCATTTCAAAGTAAACCAACACTTAGAAGCAAAATTGGCTTAAGTCATGAATATAAACATTGTTCCATATATCATTCTAGATGTGTCTAAGGTATTTTGGTGACCTCACAACCATCTCATGCATTGGTCACATATGATTACAAGCATATGCATATATATAATCAACATCACATGTGATAATGTATAAAGAATGAAATGAAATTTCATATGCTCATGGTCATGAATGAATGGATGATGCTCGTGCTCATGAAATGCAAGTGCCAAATGCAAGGCTTAACACTAGGGTGTTACAGCCCCTCCCCCTTATAGAAATCTCATCCCGAGATTTGCAAGACCTACCATTTTTCATAAAAAGTGGGATAAACCTCACGTAAATAATCCTCCCGTTCCCACGTGACATCTTGTTCATTGTGGATATTCCACACCACCTTGTAGAACTTAATGACCTTGCTCCAGGTTACTCTTTCCATTTCTTCTAACACTTGGATTGGTTTCTCTTCATGACTCAAATCCGATTGGAGCTTAATGTTGGTGGGTGCAATAGCTTCATCAGGTATGCGAAGACATCTTTTTAACTGAGAAACATGGAAGACATCGAATATAGCACTCATCTTAGGAGGAAGTTGTAACTTGTAGGTGACATTTCCCTTCCATTCAATAATCTGGTACGACCCTACATATCTAGGCGCAAGCTTCCTTTTTACTCCAAACCTCTACACTCCTTTCATGGGCGAAACTTTTAAGTACACATAGTCTCCCACTTCGAAGGCTAGTGGTCTTCTCCTTTTATTAGCATAACTCTTTTGTCTTGACTGAGCGGCTTTCATATGTTGTTGGATAATGTGTACTTGTTCTTCAGTTTCTGTAACAAAATCTATACCATAGTATCTTCTTTCTCTGGGCTCAATCCAATTCAAAGGAGTTCTACATTTCTGGCCGTACAAGGCCTCAAAAGGAGCCATCTTGATGCTCTCTTGATAACTGTTGTTATAGAAAAACTCAGCTAAAGGTATCCATTTCTCCCATGAATCCTTGGAGGAGATAACACAAGCTCTCAACATATATTCCAAGATTTGGTTCACTCGCTCAGTCTGTCTAGATGTTTGTGGATGGTATGCTGAACTTCTAATTAGTTTAGTTCCCAAGGCATTGTGTAAGTGTTCCCAAAAATGAGCTATAAACTGTGGGCCCCGATCTGAGATTATGGTCCTTGATACTCCATGTAACCTCACGACCTGAGAAACATACAGCTCAGTGTACCTCCTAGCGTGATACCTTGTGTTAACTGGTACAAAATGTGCTGACTTGGTGAGGCAATTTACAATGACCCATATAGAATCATGACCTTGTTGTGTCTGCGGGAGGCCTGTAATAAAGTCCATACTTATTTCCTCCCATTTTTAGCCTAGAATAGATAAAGGTTGCAGTAATCCAGCGGATTTCAAATGAACGGCCTTGACTCTACTGCAATTATCACACCTAACAACATAGGCGGTGATCTCTTTCTTCATCTTGGTCCACCAAAAATGGCTTTTCAAATCTTGATATATTTTGCTACTACCTGGATGGATAGACGGCTTGGATGAATGAGCTTCATCTAAAATTTGATTTCTATGTTCTTGGTCCTTTGGTACCACAAGTCGGTCCTCAAACCATAGCACACCTCTTTCATCCAACCTAAAATGTTTGGTTTCCTATTCTTTCAACTTTCGCTTGATGTGAAACACACCCACATCTGTCTTCTGCAGTTCTATGATTTTGCTCTCAAGTGAACAACTGACAGTGATATTGTATAGCACAATAGGATGTAACAAATTAAATACATCTTCCAACAAGGCTCCTAAGGTGTTACAATGAGATTTCTGACTAAGTGCATCTGTGACAACATTGGCTTTTTCTGGATGGTAGTGCACTTCCAAATTATAGTCCTTATTAGCTCTAACCATAGACGTTGCCTCATGTTCAGCTCAGGTTGAGTGAAGATATATTTGAGACTTTTGTGATCAGTGTATATGTGACATACGTTTCCCAACAAGTAATGTCTCTATATCTTCAATGCGTGAACAACTACTACGAGCTCTAAATCATGTGTAGGATAATTGATTTCATGCTTTCTCAATTGTCGAGAAGCATAGGCAATAACTCGACCTTCTTGTATGAGCACACACCCCAAACCTATACCCGATGCATCATAGAACACATCAAAAGGCTTTTCAATGTCGAGTTGTGCTAGAACAGGAGCTGTAGTTAGCAAGGTCCGTAGGTGTGAAAAGCGGCTTCACACTCTGGAGTCCAATTGAACTTTTCATCCTCTCGATCCACTTCTTCTTCCTCCCAACTATCATCTTCAACTAACATCTCTATATCTTCTTCTTCCTCATCAAGGAGCGGGTGCAGTTGGATGTTTAGATAATGCACCTCATGCAAAAGATCAACCACCATGTTTTGGGTTTGTGCAAGCTGCTGGCGCAAATCCCTCTAGACACGGTCCTGCTACACGGTTAGGGCTTAGGCTCTGTTTCATGCTGCTTCTACCATTCTTTGCTTGGGTCCACTGGCGCATAGTTATGAGTGCCTCGGCACGAGCGGTCTCTAGCTGCTCCCGTAGTCCTATTAGCACTGCCAGATCATCAGCTCTTGCCACTTGGGTGTGGCAGAATTACCTAATCTAATGCCTCTCAGGAGTACTTGTCTTCCTTTAGACACTAAGTACCTAAGGGAGGATACCAAATTACGCAGTTCCATTGGGCACACCCCAAGGAAGAACCCAAAAATCCACATTTTTCCATCAGGATCACAAATGAGAGAATAAAGCTTACAACATTTTAGCCATTTATTACATCACTTCCCATGTAACATTAGAGTATAATATTTATTATTTATAATAGCAGAATATGAACATGTTATCAGAGTTATGAACAATTTAAGTTAACAGCAGAAATAAATATCTATTCATGACCTGATGAAGCATTAGTATATAGGCTATGATAGCAGCTTATAGAACTTCCATTTATAAAAACATTTGGTGAGAGTTATAAATAAAAACTATGATCACAGCATAAAGGAATCCCCTATGAGCCCACCAGGAGGAATCCACACACAAGAGTCAGCTCTAGCATCCGCCTGTCACCTACAATAGGGGAAAATAAAACCCTGAGTACTCAATTGTACTCAGCAAGACTTATCTGATAGGAGAAAAGAAAAGACTCTAAGGATATGGAAGGCTATCTGGCTTGTGGGTTTATTGCATCTGTAGGAGCATTACTAAACGTGTGTCCTTATATTCAATTTTATTAGCAGTCAACATTAGCTCATTAACCAACCATTCTATGTAAGCACCTATGCTACTTTCAAGCAGGTGGTAAGCAATCAGAATCATTTTACCATCTTTCATCTTTCAGTTCTTACTACGGTGCTAGAGTGTAGACAAGTCATACCGACATGGTGGTGATTCGTGAATCAATGAGCCCAGCTGGGTACCCCAAAACACACGCCCCGCTTGTACCCTAGGCACAAGCAGGACCAACCCACTACCCTCCTATCACGGGGTCTAGGTCCCTATCCAAACTTGGACTCCAAGCCCCTATCCCTGAGTCCTGGACTCAGTGCGATGCAAGGACCTCCACCCAAAAACCACCCTGAAAGTCGGTTCAGAAATAGTCGGATCCATGACAAGAGAGTAACAAGTCTTCCCTGTGCCCATACCCAATTATGTGGTCGGGATAATAAGTCTGTGACTTGCCTAGAGTCCAATGCAACGGCCGGTCCTTAACCGACACAGACAGGGAAAATAGTGTAACCAAGCTATGCCATGTTGGCCGCAGGACACAACCTCTTACACCCACTAATACCCAAACCATATCCTTGCCTGGTCTCCATTTTTTTCTTTCACCATTTATATATTCCAAGTGATAATAATACAGTAATATACTTCCTATCTCTTGCGAGTGACAGGCAATCACTCGACTTCTATCGGAGTCTTGCAGCATAGCAATCAACACGATCCTGTCATACTAGTAAGACTCATAGGATAAAGATATATATGCAAGTGGGTTTCATTCAACTCCTTAAAACTTAATGCACAAATATAATTTAAAGTGCAGAAAAGTAGGGATTATGCACCAGGGCTTGCCTGGGTAAAATATAACCACAAGTTAGTATTTCATCTTTGTGTCCTGATCCCTGGCACCACCTTTTCAACTACTCCATTTGATACCATCGATCCACCGTCATTCCTATTATGATATGCAATGAGATGTAGAGATGATGCAACAGTTAATTAACTAGGCAACAACAACTCTTAAAATAGAGTACATACTATGAACTAACAAGCTAGCTCTAATGACTAATGTACTAATCTACGTACCAACATTATCGAGAAAGGTGTCATCTCCTAACAAGTGTTTTAGTTATACAATTCCAAGGCGTTTCTTTATTCTATTCTATCGATTTGATCTTTATTCGAAATAGGGCATCATTTCTTATCTAGCAAACTAATTAGTCTTGAGCTACAAAAATTACAGGGAGCAGCTAATAATATTAGTAATTTACTATAAAATTTTCAGAGTCAATACTATCACCAATTTCTCACAAAAAATCCCACAAGTTCACATTTTAACAATATTAAGCATGTTAAAATTATTAGAGCAACCCTAGAAGCATTTTAAAACTAGATGAAACAATTACGCTAATAGATAGATCATGATTTTAGGAACTCAACGAAATTTATTCCACAATTTTTGGACTCCTAAATGATTTTATATTTAAATAACAAAATCAGCTCAGAATTTACTTTAGGAAATCTTCACTAATTCATTGGAAAAAGAAAGGAGCACCGCCGCCCACAGCGAGCATGGCCTCCGCGCGGCCCATGACCGGTGAACCGGCTTGGCCCATAGGCGCGCATGCTGCCTACTAGCTAGGCGCGGCCTAGCGACGGCAGTAACAGCGTGGACGGCCCAGGTGGGAACAGGGCGCGATGGCCCAAGCGGCAGGCAAGCCGTAGCCCAGCAAGCCGGCCCACGTGGCCAGGCAAGGCGGCGGTACATTTGCGAAGGGGCCCCTGAGTTTCCCTAAAAGTAACTAAGCCCCTATTTGAAAACCTATGAGTCTAGCATTTTTGCAACGTGAACAAAATAAGAGTTTCTATTCGCATTAAGGTCCTTCTACCTTCTCACGAGCAGAGCAGGGGCAGGGGAAGTGCTTCGCCGGCTGATGGGGTGGCTCACCGGTGGCGGTGCTATCGCGGCAGGGCACTGCGGGGCATGGCAGTGGAGACAAGTGGCGCGGGGAGGTGTGCGGGCCACCACCAGGCCCGACATGGCCACGACACGGACCGAGGCGGAGCTCGGCATGGCGGCCACACGCATCTGCGGCAGGGGAGGTGGCGAAGGGTGGCTCCTCGACACTGGCGGACATGGCATGCCCCCGGCTAGGGTGGTCCCATGGAGGTGGAGCCCCGCGGCGGGCATCGGCAGCTAGGCAGGCCAGCGCGGATGACGGCGGGGTCAGCGACAGACTGGTGTGGCGGTGGCCAAGCTTGGGCTCACGTAGGACAACACTGTGGGGCAGCAGGACCAGCGTGGGCTAAGGAGCTCATGCACACATGCGAGGGGGCAGGGCAACGGTGGGCGCGGCCATGGCGTGTGCTTCGGGGCAGCGATAGCCACGAACAGCAGCAATAGCCGAACAGGAGGGTACGCCGGCTAGGGCTTGGTGGGGAATGGCACGACTGAGGGGCTAGGGAGCGGCTGTAGGAAGGGAGCAGTGGCCGCCTGATGGAGAAAGAGGAGCGGCAGCAGCACTCCCCTTCGGACTCGGTCACGACGACGTAGAGGACGGGAGCACGAGAGAGACCGAGAGGATTGAAGGAAAGAGAGCAAGTGAGAGATGGGGAGGAAGAGTGGGAAGGAGACAGTAGTGGCTCAGTCATCTACTTCATAAACATGGCATGGGCAGGACGGCCTGGCACAACATGGCCGGTAGGGCCAGGCCAAGCAGCGACGCATCCCATCGTCACTGCGACCGGGGCCACGGCTATGTGCAGCGCCATTCAAGATGACATGATGACGCTGGCTAGAGCAGGCAGCAGCGGCAGGGCCGACAGCGGTGCAGCAGGCCTCGGTCGGCCACAGCAGCAAGGCAATGGACAGAGCAGTGCAGTGCGTGGCCAGCCCTGTATGTAGCAGCGGCAGCATGAGGCTAGGTGTGCACATAGGCGTCCATGAGTGCATTATGTACGTGCGTGTGTTTTACCATTTTCTTTCACCAAAATATATAAATAATTATGTAATTACAAATATGTCATTATTTCTTTTTCACTAACATCCATACACATATGCATATATTTATTGTATGTTTAAACGTATACTTATCTATAGAGATACACTCGGAAAGAAATAAGTTTGTACACTACTTTAATTAATATAGCAACATGCTTATCAAAACGAAATACGTGAGTGTATATATACCTATATATATCTATCGGTTTACTAATTTAGACAATTAGCCACATCTAGACACAATAAAATTTTCAACAAAGCTCGAATTTAAATTAGATTCAAAAGCTATATATATATCATTCTATTTAATAAGGTATTTTATTATATTCTATTTTTTAGTTCTCTTCTACTCTAATCTTGCTCTAATATATTATTAACAAGTTAATAATTACATGTTTAGTGCTAAAAGAGCTCATGTAACACTAGAGGTGTTACATTGGGCGGCAGCTCTCTGCTGATCAACTTGCTCCATCTGAGTGTGGAGTTCTCCCAATGCTACATAAGCATGGTCGGTGGCCCATCGAGCCTCACTTGCTGCCTTTTTGTGCTTGTGAACATGTTTCCTTAGCTTACACTATGTAGCTTCGGCCCTCATGAGCCTGTCCATGCAAGTGGTATGGGACTCCTACCAGAAGTCCTTGGTATCACGGCAAACATTGCACTCATAGCAGGACTAGAACTATCTGCCCGCTCATCCCGATCTCAGATCAATGCATTGTTGTTGCGCTATGCCCAAACTGCTGTGGATGGATCCACCCGAGGAAAAGTACCAGCGGCACTGCCGGTAAGCTTATCCCTAGGTTCCTGACATATCTGGCTCAGCACCTCAAAAGCAACTACTTGGGCACCTTCCCAAGGAGTTTTTCCTTCAGATTCTGCCTTCCACTCCTACCACAGGGGTGCTTGGGTATGAGCTAGTATGGTTAGCTACACCTCGTACCATGGTTGTCCCTCTAGGTACACCTCACTCTTGGAATAGCGAGGCGGTTTGGTATATCCCGCATAATGCAGGACTCTCCAAAGTAGGGCAGGGGTACCAAACATTTCTAGGAAAGTCTCACTCCCAGCTGATGCTGCCATCTGTTCCAACAAAATGGTGCAACTCTCATGAGAACAACGTTATAATAGAAAAGAGTTACTTAACCAAATAAGAAACTTGTAAGGGGAGGAACAATGCAAGTATGTAATGAATGATTTATCATGATGCATGCACGTTCCGTACGTCCTCACAAACTTAGGAAAATTAAACTTCTAACGACATACACGGTGGCATACATGCGTTCTCTCATATATAACGTAGCTAGTCGGGCTATATATTTCATTGTTAGTGTACCTGCACAAGAATTTCATTTCAGCCCAACCCCACAAGTATATATGCAGAAATAAAAATCTAGGCTCTAGGTTGCAATTTAAATACTTCCATATATATACTTCCATATCAAAGCTACCTGAAAGTAAATATGCCCCATATATACATATAAATATGCATATACAGTCGTATCAAAGCTAACCCACAATTAAATACCTTCGTATATATATGAGACATATATATACTTTAGTATCAAAACTAACTAACTCTCCCTATTAGACCGTGCGCTCATATCTTGCGGTCATACCACTATGATGATGAGTGGCATCTTACCTTCGGCGTAGAGGCATTTGATCCATACATTACCACTCAAGTGAAGGGCATCCATACAATAGCACGCCGTATGGACGACGAAAATAAAAAAACCCCCAAGTTAGTACTTAATTAGCTACCTGAAATCCTTAACTGGGCATAAAGGGAGTGATCACTGGCACACTTTAGATTCAAACTTTAGATTTAAACACCTATATATATCTATTAGTTGCCAAAACTAGTTTTGGAAAAACAAAAAGCTTTGTTTTAAATACACATGTGGCAATTAATGTTGAATCTTGCTCTGATACCAGCTTAAACTTCTCATCCTTCTAGAGTAGTCTGGTCATGGGCTTAGCTATCTTGGAGAAATCCAGAATGAAACGACGATAGTAGCCAACTAGTTCTAGAAAACTCTGAACTTCGTGAACCGAAGTCAGGGCCTTCCAATCCATGACCTCTTATTCTTTAGATGGGTCTACAGAAATTTCATCTTTAGATAAGATGTGACCCAAGAAAGGTACTTTCCTCAACTAGAATTCACACTTGCTAAATTTGGCATATAATTTATGCTCCCTTAACCTAGATAAGATAATCCTCAGATGTTCTGCATGATCTGCCTCATTCTCTGAGTAAATCAAGATATCATCGATAAATATGACCATGAACTTGTCAAGCTCGGGCATGAATATAGAATTCATCAAATACATGAAGTAGGCAGGAGAATTTGTCAGTCCAAAAGACATGACCAAATACTCATACATGCCATACCTAGTGGAGAAAGTTATCTTAGGTATATCCTCTAGCCTGATCTTAATATGATGATAACCGGACCTCAAGTTAATCTTAGAGAATACCTTTGCTTTTGCTAGTTGATCGAACAAAATATCGATACGAGGCAAAGGATACTTATTCTTAATGGTTACAGCATTAAGCGGCCTATAATCCACACACATCCACAAGGATTTGTCCTCCTTCTTTATAAATAAAGTTGGACAACCCCATGGAGACAAACTGAGTCAAATGAGACCTTTGTCCAAAAGTTCCTATAAGTGGATTTTAAGTTTGGCTAACTCATTTGGTGGCATCCTATAGGGTCTTCTCGAGATAGGTGCTGTACCTGGCACTAACTTGATCTTAAATTCCACATCCCTATCAGGCGGTAAACCTGGCAACTCATCTGGAAATACATTATAAAATTCATAGACTACTGGAATATCGCATAGGGTAGTGGCTTGAATAGCACAAGACAAGTTTTGAAGATCAAAACTCTGGGGAAGTGGTACATAGAAAAGCATTACTCCTCTTTGGTTCTCTCAACATAATTGTTCTAGTGGTAGTGTCAATGAGAACTCTATGACCCCTCATCAAATTCATGCCCAAACTCACATCTATTGCTAGTCCTGGCAACATTATAAGATCTATAGTGTACTCCCTCTCTTGTATAGAGATGAGCACATCTCTCACTAATTGATTACTAGAAATAGTGGCCCCAGCTGAACTTATACTATAACCACCCTTGTCTACCTCAATTATCTTCTGATGATACTTAGAATCAAATAAAACAATGGTGGGATGTTTGTTAACAAGAAACATACTGTCGGTCACAACTTCTCCCACGGGAATTTCTTCCACGGCTATGTAATGCACATATCCTGGACTTGCTTTTGGATTGGCCTATTTCTGATCACCCTAGTTTTGATTGCTATTATTCTTGGGATGGGGGCACTCCTTGGCCCAATGACCCAACTGACTGCAGCTGAAGCACGGCTGGTTGTTCCTTGGTCCTACTAAGCTTCCCTGACCTACATTGCCCTTCGGTATGGCAATGGTGAATGCCCTACAAAATGTCTTCTGGGGCGATTAGCCTAAGCTTTTGGCTGAGGAGGCCTATACTTAGGCGCTGGTGGATGAAATTGTGGCCTAGCTGCCACCGAAGCTCTAGACTGAGATGATCCTGAGGCACTTGCCTCAGCTGCTCTCTTGAGACCATCACCGGAGCATCGCCGAGCTTGCGCTCGCCATGGCCGTGCTCTAGCGAGCAGTCTCGCTCACGCCTTTCTCTCGTTAGGGTTAGCATATGGTCATGTCTAGCTCGCACCACTGGCAGTCGAGCCAATGCTGGTGTGTCGGTGCCAGAACATGACTGCACATCGCCGCTCTCTTGCCGCCACCATGCCATGCACGTGGACATGCTTCACCACCGCTCCACCGTCGCCCTAACCTACCCTAGGTCTTTGCTAGATCCTAGTAAAAGTGTAGCCGAGCCTGTCCGAGCTTGCCGTGGCTAGAGATGGCTGGTGCGCCACCGTGCAGCACCGCTATCTACCATGGCCATCGTCGAGCTAGCTCCGGTGAGCCTTTGAGCCAACCGAGGGCACCCATAGATGCGGAATGAGTTGGGGAACACATTGGTGATGACGCTACTGCCGGTGACCTCGCCATCGGTGAGCTTTTCACCGGTCAAGCCAGTGCTCTGCTCTTTCTCATTGGCGTGCTGGGCCGAGTTGACCACGGGCCCCCGCTGTCAGCCACCGTGGGTGTATAGACCGAGCGCACCTAGCTGTAGCGTCCGGTTGGAAATTTAATTTTCTTTATTTATTTTTCACAGATTTGGTTACAAGCTTCAAAATTTTATATTTGGAGCTAAGAGTATCCAAATGGAGTGACCCAAATTTTGTTAGATTCATCATGAAGTGTACTATTTGATAAAAATATGAAATCTATTGCTTAGGGTATTTTTCAGAGAGAATTAAATTGAGCAAGATAAGTGCTTTTAAAATAGTTTATATCTTATAAAATGCATAACTTCAGTTAGGAATGTGATAAAATTGTGATTTCAATTTTTATGGTCTTGTGTTTACGTGCTCTAGCTAGAAAAAATAATAAACCTACTGTAGACACATTGATAATATGGTCTTCCTATTTAATCTTAATTAATTGCTAGATTCTAGTGAAATTAATTGGGGTAAAAATACATAACATATGATCATACAAATTTTTACATAGTATTCCTATGCTAGGAGGAAAGTATGAAAAATATTAAATCTATTGCTTGACACTTTGACTAGGCTAAACTATTTTTGCTAAAATAAGCATATGTAACTTGTCATTTTATTAGAGGTGGTTGTACTTATCCAAATGGCATGAAATTTGTATAGTAGACTATTGGGGTCATTTGTAGGCCACTGTAATTTTCTCAGAATTTATTGCACACTGAAAATATTTATCCTTTAAATCACCTTATTATCTAAGAAAATTAATAAATGAATATAAATAAATTAGTTACGTTTAACCATGATGTTTTCTATGCTGCTTGTGATGCATATGATCTGTTTATGTTATTATTTAGGCTTAGAAGTAATTGGTTGTATGCAACTAGTTAATTATTACTTTATAATTCAACTAGATGGCTGCATGTATAGTTTCTGTTGTGGTGATAATTTCATGACGATAATGGTCTTTTCTGTAAAACTTGTTAATAACATAGTTGTAGATAACTTACTTATATACCTGGAATTGAATTTTCATAGTCATTGGTCTTATGGTTTAAGAATTCTGGCTGTTAGAATTCTGCTGTCAGAAATACTTGCTTTCTAGAGAGATCTGAAAGATTGAATTGTTGGACTTAGATAACTGTTGAATCACTTTGA
Source organism: Miscanthus lutarioriparius (assembly GCA_904845875.1). Taxonomy (NCBI): domain Eukaryota; kingdom Viridiplantae; phylum Streptophyta; class Magnoliopsida; order Poales; family Poaceae; genus Miscanthus; species Miscanthus lutarioriparius. The sequence goes on from CAJGYO010000007.1 coordinate 46,606,417, forward strand.
GATGATTAAAACAAAGTGGTAGGAAATTTCATAATCTTTCTAGAAAGTCCACAACCATATTATTTTGATGTGTATAACTCTAATTATGGTCAAAACAAGTGGTTGCTGTCTTACAATCTAGAAAATTGCTTAGATGAGAATTTGTTAGTTACTAGAGAAGAGATATGCACCTACTCAGTAAAAGAAAATGTAACTTATTATCACCTTAAGGCAATGCTGCTGAGAACACTTATGAGGATGCATTCATCACATCATATCACATTATGCATGTCTTATATATGCATCCATGATATCTTATTCCGTGCTCATCCATATAGGATCGTCCAAAGGGATAACTCTGTTGGAGTTCGAAGAAGAGCCGGAGGAACAACAGGAGGCACCTCAGGCCATAGCTCTAGAAGGAGAGGAGCAACCTCTTGAAGACTTATCCGAGTGCCCAGAGCACAAGCGAACTTCTTTTATCAAAGGCGAACCCCGGAGCATTTTAAGCCTCCCATGTTTTACAAAATATCACTTGAGTCCTTTATGTTTGATGCATTAGGTTATAAGAGTTGATTGAAAATACTTGATGCATAGAACTACCTTGTCCAGATACATATACCTTTAACCCTATGTAGGTCTAGGATCGAATATATGCTTAGCCATACTTAGACCGGTAAAAATCGGGTGATTTCCTGTCACCTACGAGATATAGGTGGATAGCGGAGCATAGTTGACTATATTTGCTATCGTGGAAAAGAACCATGGGATAATGTAACTAGAGGCTGGGCGAAGTCTATGCATAGGTTGACTCATGTGATTTCGTCTGTGTCGATTAAGGACCGTACCGTTGTTGGCACTTTTGTCGACATTGAACGCATACCTCTCAATTAGCTGGCCGGATAACTCATTCCGACCACGAAACCGAGTAGCTCAACTCAGGATGGGCCCTGTTCTGTAAGAGTGCACACTCTGGATGGTAGTAAGGATGTGTGGGGAGCCAAACGTGAGCCCAAGGGTAGGCCGGGCCTGAACATCCTGGCAGCTAGTCGGCCCTAGTTGTGCGGCGCTGATCGAACCCATGAAATGTGGACCTGAGTTGTACCAAAGGTGACCTAAGGTGACCGTTGATCTGGTCTGCCTGTGTTTATGTTAGGAATAAATTCCTAGCTGGTTGAAATCGATTCGAATCACCGTCTCTCTCAGACAGTGAGAAACTTGGCTAGTCCCAACATCGTAGTAAGTGTATTATGGAATATGATGGTTATGACGAACACGGAATTATTACACCGCTTATGGTTACTACTGTATGCTACTAAATGATATACCACATGTTTGGCATAGGTTAGTTGCTAATCTAGAGATGAATAGCTATAATTAACTTGATGACCGAATTATAACTGTATACTTGAATTGGTAAGCTTTTTATGCAAAATGTTATCAAGCTAGCTCCACTTATAAAGCCTTGCATGATCCTTGGAGCCACTTTATTTTTGGTTTATGACATGTAAGTCTAGCTGAGTACCTTCTTGTACTCAGGGTTTATTTCCCATTATTGCAGATAATATGATGTATCATGGCTATTATAAGAACTGCTTCTGTCCTGCCATGGACGAGGAGTAAGGCCCTGGGCAAGGCATTTCTCGTTTATCCCTCTCTTATGCTTTTGTGGGATTGTGATCATGAGTTGGCACCATATTTGAACAATGATGACAGATGTTGGTTTCAAACTCTATTTGCTTCCGCTGCTACTTTATTTGAACTTAGTTTGTAATAACTTTTAATCGTACTCTAATGTATGAAGTTGTATTTGTGAACTTTATGTAACATGTGCCATGTATGTTGAATCATGTACGATATTGGTTGTATGTTGGTTGAATCGAGATCCTTCGTGGTACTCGACGGACTACCGGGTTTATATGGGCTCAAGTATGACAGTGCGACTGCTTACGGGCTGCTATTGTACTTGTGCTCTTATGAATTGGACGGTTCTGCTACGTCAGAGCTTCTTTTCCATAGGAGACAGACAAAGATTAAGAGGACAACAATTATAGCGGTTTTGAAGGCAGAAGCAATGGGTATGTTTGTTTACCTAGACAAATAGGTATAATCAAGCAAGCACTTGACAATTAACTGGCCTAGTTGCACACAGGCATTTACAGTAAGAACATTGAACATATGCAAAAAATTAAGACATCAGTAGAAAACCAACCAGTGCCACATCCTAGTTCTTTTCATCATCATTGGCCTAACCAGATCTCAAACGCTAGAATGTTTCTTGTATAGCTCATGTTTAAGCAAGGACCAAAATAGTAAAGCAAACAAGAAAAGGCAAGAAAGGGGACCTATAGATCAGATCTGTCACCTCTGCTACGGCACATAACGAACACGGACGCCAATGCCACCACGCTCCACCAGGAAGCCCCGCCGCCTAGCCTCCAACAGGACACCTGAGCAAGCACAACACACCGGGGATCCTCCGCTACCACAAGTCCAATGGGAAAAGATTTGTTTCCACTTGCAGTGGATATCCAATATATAGGTCAACCTATTGGGCATCCACATAGAGAATATACTACTATATGGACTCCAAAGACATGTCAACACAACCAGGCATCTAGCACAATGGTGAAGACGGTCCATTCCTTGCTTTAGGTCCCATGTTCAACTCCTAGGTCCTAATGTTTTTTTAATTAGATTTTATTAAACACCGATGACACACAAGCCATCGGGTCCCACAGGTCGGATGGAGATGGAGAAAGGTCCCATAGGTAGATGTGACACATAAGCCATCGGGTCCCACAGGTCGAATGCAAAAGGGTCCCATAGGGTTGGGTCCCGTAGGTCGGATGCAGAAGGGTCCCATAGGGTTCCACAGGTCGGATGTAGAAGGGTCCCGCATGTACACGTTGGATGGATAAATGACCGAGTGGAGACTTTTATAACGAATTGCAAGCATCATGGATGAGTAACTATAGGTCCCACAAGTACATGTCGGACGTCTAGTCCCATAGGTTAGATGCAGAAGGGTCCCGTAGGTACACGTTGGATGGAGAAAGGACCGAGCAGAGACTTTTATGATGAATTGCAAGCGTCACGGATGAGTAACAGGGTTGTCCCACAGGTACATGTCGGATGGAGAAAGGACCGAGCGAAGACTTTTATGATGAATTACAAGCATCACGGATGAGTAACTGCAGGTCCCACAGGTACACATCGAATGGATAAAGTACCATGTGGGGATCTATGATGAAGCCGTTCGTTACAGATCGAATATTGTTCATCACAGATGTGTAATTAGTTCAATGACGAAGCCCTATTCATCACAGTTTTAAAGGAGAGCATCATAGATGAGACGTGCAAGTGATCTATGATGAAACCCTATGCTCTTCTATGATGTTTTTTGTGATGATGCCTGATTTCATCAAAGAAAAGGAGGGTTGTAGGATCATCACCACTGATCTATGACGAAATGGAAATATTCATCGTAAGAAGCGCTCTTCTATGACGGTTTTGAATTCATCATTAAGATTTTCATCATAGATGTGGATATTTCTAGTGGTGTCTGCTTAGGGCACAGTGTGTTTTGCATATAAAAATGTTAAGTAATACTTTTGACAGCAACAAAATGGAGTACTTAAGGAAGTTACACTTACCGCACATAGTGTTTTGACACATAGGTTATACTGCCTTTGTGGATCATGCCTCCCTTTGTGAGTCTTAACATAACACCAGTAGCCCTGTTAGAATGAATTTAACAAATGCAACTTGTTAGTATCCAAAAGTGAACGTTACATGATATATAAGAGGATTGTCGATATGTATATGCCTTGAGAATCGATATGAAGTCTTTGTATGTCACCGGGTCCTTATCTATTGAATCAAAGACCCACGCCATGCCCATCCTGACATCAATGCCTATACAAATCCAGTGGTGGCTGCATGACTTTAATCATAGATAAGCTCTTTTACATCGAACAAAACAATGTGTAATGTTAAAGCTTCAAGTATATAGTTGGACTTACTCGAAGTTGTATGGCAGCCATATAACTTGGTTATGTTGGAGGTATTTAAAAGCTAGGGCTATGTACACTGCTGTCTTAAGGGCTGCCGCCCTTATTTCCTTGTTTCGGATTTCCTCTTTCTATTCAATGGTCTTTCCAGCAGCTTACTCATTGCAATCCAGTGACCATTATTTGGTGTAATTGAAGTTTGGCTGTGCTATAAATTGAGGGTCTACATACCCCCAATCACACACTTGGCATTTGTTTCAAAATGTGTACTTGCATTCTACAAATCATGTCGTGGCTTAGTTACAACAAAATCCAAAGATTAGAATCATATTATATCAAGAGGGCAAGGATTTACAAGCACCACAGGCGAACTAGATTCATTTCCATTTCATCAAGGTGAAACATTGTCTGGACATCATTGAAGTCAAAGGCAATTACCCCATCTGGGCCTCCAAATGTGTTGGCAGGGAAGTGTGCTTGTATGATTTGTATTTTCATCTAGAAAGCACGCAAGTACCAATCATGAAACCTTTTCATTCCAAGTGGTAGGCGCTGGATGTCCTGGTTTGGTAGGAAGGCTTGCCCCTTTCATAGGTTTTTGGGCAATCATTTGACCATTTGGTGTCATCAACATTTGGATACCTCTTTCCCAGTTTTCGGATGTAGCTGAGGGCCTCCTCGGATGGTGGGACTTCTTTGATTTGGTTCTCAGGCTTGAACTAGTCATGGGCATACCACTTGCATGTCGACATGACATCTTTTATCAATATATAAATTGGCCTTATGGTGATTGGAATCTGTTGCTAAATTTCTGGCTCCTTGTGGGCACCTGTTGGTATATTTTAACACACATAGATAAATCCACAAACACATGGATACCGCTATAGCTTTCACCTAGAAGTATTCCATGTATCGTATCCATAGGGAAACATGTGGGACTAACTATAGTCTAACTTAACTAGGGGTAGAAACAAGGTTAGGATCAATAGGAGCATAGAGAGGATAACTAAGGTTTTCTAGTTCTGACTTGGGTAAGCTTATGTCTTCTACTATTCAACTGGGACATTACTAGGGAAAGACACCAGTAGAGGATGCTTTCCTTCGCAACTGCGTCCTACATGCGCCTACAGACGGGAGGTGGACTACAAAGGATCAACGAAGCTATATAGTATAGGCTATATAGAACTTATGTCACACATGCGATCTACCACCTTCTGGAATGCAGGGGGCTCCATGATTAACCCAAGTCTAAGCATCATGCTTACACTTATGATTAATACTTTAACCTAGAGCGTCTATAGATGAAAGCACTCAAAAGAGAGTCATGATCCTGATGAACAATATAAACAATTACTTACTTGAATCAGAAGTTGATTACCAGAGAAATCTCAAAAGCAAGCTCAAGTAGAACTTGGATCCACCAAGGTACAAACCGTAGAGAGAGCACCGACTGGCCGGCACCTCTCCCAAACTCTTCCCTCACTCTCTATCTCACTATTCTATTTATAAGACTAGATCCTATGGAGGACTAATCTTCTCTTGATTGCTGGCTCTGATCCTGAAGATATGAATTAGAGTTTCAAGGATCTGCTAAGGGAGGGGGGTATAGGCTGGTATATATAGGCTAGATGAAAGAATCAAGATGCCCAAGAGGGGGTGAATTAGGCTAATTCTAAATTTCTTTGCAATAATTAAACCCTACGGTTAGCCCAATTAACCATTTGCGAGAGTGTTGAACCGGATTATTTGTAAGTTTTACTGTACTTTCATTGTCGCACAAAAGAGGTACTTTTTCTAGAACTACACCATAGTCTAGCAAAGTTTGTTTCATATAAAGTATTTGTGCACAACAAGCACTAACGACAATGTATTCCGCTTCGGTAGTGGACAAAGCCACACTATTTTATTTCTTGGAGGACCAAGACACAAGTGATCTACAAAGCAAATGGCACCCTCCGGATGTGCTTTTTCTATCAACTTTGCAACTGGCATAATCCGAATCAGAATAGCCAACTAATTTAAATATACCTCCTTTGGGATACCAAAGGCCAATGCTTTGTGTGTGCTTAAGATACCTAAGGATTCTTTTAACGGCAATCAAATGAGTTTCCTTAAGATTAGCTTCAAATCTAGCACACATACACACACTAAACATGATGTTGGGCCTAGATGCGGTTAAATATAACAAGCTACCAATCATAGAGCGGTAGAGAGTTTGATCAACTGTGTTACCTCCCTCATCTAGGTCGAGATGACCATTAGTTGGTATTGGTGTCTTGATTGGCTTACATTCATCCATCTTGAATCTCTTGAGAAGATCATTTGTATATTTCTCTTGAGAGATGAAAATCCCTTCTCTCATTTGCTTGATTTGAAAAACCAAGAAAGAATGTAAGCTCTCCAATCATTCACATCTCGAACTCCTTCGACATCAATTCACCAAACTCTTTGCAAGAATCTTCATTTGATGATCCAAAGATGATATCATCAACATACACTTGACAAATGAAGATATGTTCATCAAGCTTCTTGGTGAATAGTGTCGTGTCGACCTTCCCAATAGTGAAGCCCTTCTTAATGAGGAAGTCCCGAAGGCGCTCATACCAAGCTCTTGGGGCTTGCTTAAGCCTATATAACACCTTGGACAACCTATAAACATGATTAGGATATCTAGGGTCTTCAAACCTAGGAGGTTGATCAACATAGACTAGTTCATTAATAAATTCATTTAAAAATACACTTTTCATATCCATTTGATATAATTTCATTTCATGATGTGATGCATATGCAAGAAGGATACGGATGGCTTCTAGTCTTGCAACCGGTGTAAAGGTCTCTCCAAAATCCAAACCTTCCACTTGAGAGAACCCCTTTGCAACTAGTCTTGCCTTGTTCCTCACAACTACGCCTTGACCATCTTGCTTGTTGCGGAACACCCACTTTGTTCCAATGACTCTTGCACCTTTTGGCCGCTCTTCAAGAGTCCAAACTTCATTGCGGGTGAAGTTGTTCAACTCTTCATGCATGGCATTTATCCAATCCAGATCTTGAAGAGCTTCTTCTACCTTAGTAGGCTCAAAGCAAGAGACAAAAGAGTGATGTGCAATAAATGAAGCAAGTTTTTGTGAGCGAGTCATTACACCCTTTGATGGACTCCCTATGATGAGATCTTGTGGATGATCTTGTAGTAGAGGTGTATTTCTTCTATTGACCACTTGAAGAGGAGGTTGTGGAGCATCAACATCTTGTGCTTGTACCACCATTTGATCATGGGAGACATGAGTGTCTTTATTTTCTACTCTCCCATCTTTTTCACCATCTTGTGGCACATTTGACGAAGAAGGTGGATTGATCACTTGTACATCATCTTCATCATCTTAAAGCTTGATGTCTCCAACCGGAATGTTCTTCATACCTCCCTCAATGGTTCATCACCTACATCAAGATTCTCATGTGCTCCTTGGGAGCCGTTAGATTCATCAAATTCCACATCATATGTTTCTTCAACCAAGCCCATGGCATGATTAAATACTCTATATGCTTTGGACTTTGATGAGTAACCAACAAGAAAACTAATATCACAACGTCTTTGAAACTTCCCTAGGTGTTGCCGCTTCTGGTAGATGTAGCATTTGCAACCAAACACCCTAAAGAAGGAGACGTCCGGCTTCTTCCCATTGAGCAACTCATAAGGTGACTTGCCAAGGAACTTTTGAAGGAATAGGCGGTTGGATGCATAGCATGCGGTGTTGATAGCTTCCGCTCATGCAGCTTCGGGGGTGTTGTACTCATCTAGCATTGTTCTTGCAAGAGTGATCAATGTCTGGTTCTTTCTCTCAACTACACCATTTTGTTGAGGAGTATATGTTGCGGAGACCTCATGCTTGATCCCAACTTCATCACAATAGGCTTCTATATTTGTGTTGTCAAATTCTTTGCCGTTGTCACTTCTAATCTTCTTGAGCTTCACTTTAAACTCATTTTGTGCTCTCTTGGAAAACTTCTTGAAGCGTGATGCAACTTCGGATTTGTCATGAAGGAAGAATACCCATGTGTATCTTGAATAGTCATCAACAATCACAAGACAATAAAGATTTCCTCCCAAACTCTTGTATGTTGTTGGTCCAAATAAATCCATGTGAAGGAGTTCTAGCACTCTTGTGGTTGACATGAAAGCTTTTGTTGGATGAGTATTTGCAACTTGCTTGCCGACTTGACATGCACTACAAAGCTTGTCCTTCTCAAACTTCACATCCTTCAACCCTCTCACCAAATCATTCTTCATTAGCTTCTTGAGTGAGCTTATCCCAACATGAGTAAGTCTTCTATGCCATAGCCACCCAAGAGTTGTTTTGGTGAATAGGCATGTCTTCAAGTTAGCATCTTCGGAGGTGAAATCCACTAGATATAGGTTGTTGTATCTAAATCCTTTGAATATTACTTGACCATCATCCTTCTTAGATACAACAACTTCCTTCTCGATAAACAAGCATTGGAAGCCAAGATCACACAATTGTCCAACGGATAGCAAGTTGAAGCTCAATGAAGCAACATATAGCACATTTGAGATAGAATGATCATTTGATATTGCCACTTTGCCCAATCCTTTAACCTTGCCCTTTGAATTATCTCTAAATGTGATTCTTTCTTGTCCATCTACTTCTTCATCTAGTGAGGTGAACATACGAGGATCACCGGTCATATGTTGTGTGCAACCACTATCAATAACCCAATGACTTCCACCGGTCTTGTAGTTCACCTACACACAAGAGATCAAGATTTAGGAACCCAAACTTGTTGAGGACCCTTCACCATCTCAACTAGTGACTTTGCTACCTAAATTTTTTTAGGCCTATTCTTGTTGGGAGGTCCTAAGAACATGACTTTCATCTTTCCACTAGAATTCTTTCTAAGCATGTAATGAGCATTGAAAGCAAAAGGTCTAGCATGCTTGGGCAAGGGTTGTGGTGGTGGAGTTTGGCACTCATGGGCAAAGTGGCCATCTTGTCCACACTCAAAATACTTCTTTGGCTTTGGCTTTTGTTGTTGTTGTTGAGCTTGAGCCTTCTTCTCTTTGTTTGTCATATACCCAATGCCGCTTCTATCCATCTTCATGATGGTGTTTATTAGTAGCTCACTTTGAAGATGCTTACCTCTTGTGAACTTGCTCAATCCAATCTTGAGGTGCTCTTTCTCCAACTTGAGCTTCTTGTTCTCTTCCTTGAGTGCATCATTATTTTTCTCTTCCTTGAGCTTCTTGTTTTCTTCTTTGAGCTTCTCATTCTCAAGAATCAAATCACCATCATGATCAAGGGTTTCTAGCACAATGGTGTTGTGGCTTTTGATCTCTTCAAGATCTTTCTTGAGCTTTTCATTGTTATTCTTGAGCTTGATATACTCATCATAACTATCGGTCTCAACCACTTGCTTGCCCTTGCTACTAGAACTTTGCTCAATGCTCTCAATGATCAAATCAGCACATGATGTAGCTATATCAATCTTAACAACATTGTTAGTTGCATCATGTGGCTCATTGGATAAATATTCTTGAGCAATGACAAGAGTATCATGATTAATCTTAAGAGTAGTATACTCTTCTTTTAGCATGTTGTGGCTAGTGATGAGCTCATTGTGTATCCTCTCAAGTTTATCATGTTTTTATTTAAGCTCTTTCTTAGAAGATTTGAGCTCCTTGAGTTTGGATGATATAGCATCATTTGCTTCTCTAAGCTCAACACTAGTCTTTTCGGCTACATCACATTTAGCTAAAAGAGAATCATTCTTAGCTTCTAGCTTGTCATTCTTAGCTCTAGTCTTTCTAATGATCCTAATATATTTGTTTAGCAATTTGACAAGTTCATCATATGAAGGTGATTCAAATTCATCATCATCACTATCACTATCACAATCATCATTGTTAGCATGATCATCACTACTACTATCATCATCATTTGATACCTTTCATTCACCCTTGGCCATAAGGCATAGGTGTGTAGAAGATGATAGCGGTGGTGTCGGTGAAGATGATGAAGAGTTAATCACAATTGCGGCCACCTTCTCATTATCACTATCATCATCGGATGAGCAACTAGATGAATCAATGTCCGTGAGCCAATCACCGACAATGTAGGCCTTTCCCTTCTTCTTCTTCTTGTGGAAGTCATTCTTCTTGTATGGCTTGCTTTTCTTCTTTTCATCTTCTTCTTCGTTGCTTGAGTCATCTTTCTTGCCCTTGTACTTGTTCTTGTACTTGTCTTTCTTGGGCTTTGTGCATTGGTGTGCTAGATGACCAAGTTCTCCACAATTGTAGCAATCCATCTTCAAGATTGGCTTCCTTCTAGAGCTAGTGAAGAACTTCTTTTTCTTCCCATCAAACTTGATGCCACTCTTGTTGAGCTTCTTTAGCATCTTGGCAGTTCTTCTCACCATGAGAGCAAGACTTGCATCATCTACTTCATCATCACTTGAGCTTTCATACTCAATTCTTGCTTTGCCCTTCTCTTGGCTAGCTTTGAATGCTAAGTCTTTTTCTTTCTTCTTAGTAGAGGATGAGCCATCTTGTGGTGTGATGTACATGTACATCTCATGAGCATTGATCTTTCCTAGGATTTGTGTTGGTGTAGCGGTGGAAAGATCACCTTGATAAAGCACGATCACAATATGCCCATATTTGTCAATGGGGAGGACACTTAAGATTTTTCTTACAACGTCGGATGGTTGCATTTGAGTAAGTCCAAGCCCATTAACCTCCTCTACAAGAACATTCAAGCGTGAGTACATTTCATTAGCACTCTCTTTAGGAAGCATCTCAAATGAATTTGACTTTTTCATGACAAGATGATAGCGTTCCTCATGCTCGCTCTTTATTCCCTCATGGAGCGCACAAATATCCGACCATAGTGCATGGGCGTCTTTGTGGTTCCTCACCCAGTTAAACACATCTTTGCAAAGGCCTCTAAAGATGGTGTTTCAATCCTTTGCATTCCATTTCTCGTAATTCACCTCATCGCCTTGTAGGTGTGTAGCATCCTGAGGTTTTGGGAAGCCTTGTGAGGCGGCTCTAAGTATTCCAACATCTAGAGCTTCTAAATACGCCTCCATGCTGATTTTCCAATATCCCCCTCAAAGATAGGAGGAGGACCATCCCCGTGAGACATCTTTCTCTAGACGGTTAAGTCTAAAAACGTGAGCACGAGACTCTGATACCAATTGAAAGGATCAAGATGCCCAAGAGGGGGGGTGAATTGGGCTAATTCTAAATTTCTTTGCAATAATTAAACCCTATGGTTAGCCCAATTAACCCCTTGTGTCTAGAAAGTGTTTCTATTGATCTACCGCACAAAAGTTTAGCAACCTATGTTCCAATCCTACTCTAGCATGGCAATTCTATGAATGTAAATGACAAGAATTAAATTGCTCAAAGTAAATGCTCAAAGTAAAGAGAGAAGGAGGAACGCGATGATGTTTTGCTGAGGTATCGGAGAGTCGCCAGTCCCCACTAGTCCTTGTTGGAGCACCCGCACAAGGGTGTAGCTCCCCCTTGATCCGCGCAAGTATCAAGTGCTCTCCATGGGTTGATTCTTCGACACTCCGTTGCGGTGAATCACCCACAACCGCTCACAACTTGAGTTGGGTCGTCCACAAGCTCCGTCGGATGATCACCAAGCTCCTAATCACCACCAAGCCATCTAGGTAATGGCAATCACTAAGAGTAACAAGCACGAACTCTCACTTGACCACAACAAGCCTAATGAGAAGGGTGGATGCACACTTTGCTACTCTTGCTTTCACTAATGAGGGCTCTCTTTGGGATTCTTAAATCTCAATCACCTCACTAGGACCTTGCTCTTCTTGGCACTCTCAAAGGTGTTTCTCAGCTGTTGGAATGAGCAAAAGTACCCCCTCACACGAATGGAGGAAGTATTTATAACCTTGGTTGAAAAACGAACCATTATGTGCCTCTGCGGGGTGACCGAACGCTCCGGTCAGTTCACCCCGACATCCAGTGATTTAGTTGTGACCGGACGCTGGACAACGTCCGGTCAGCACTAACCGGATGCGTCCGATCACGATTTTCCCTCTCTAAAACCTTTCTGGAGTCTACCGGATGCTGGCACCCAGCGTCTAGTCGCTCACCTCTCAGCGTCCGGTCACACCAGATGAATTCTCCTTGATCAAATGAACTGACCGGACTCTGCGCTAGCGTCCGGTCAAACCGGAACCAGCGTTCGGTTAGTATTTGACCCTCCATTCACTTCCAACTCTCAATCATATATGAATGAAGATTGCTCTAATGGATCTAAGGGCTTTTTAGGAGCTACCATTGCTAGTTTTAGCAAGTGTGCACCACACCTAACCCACTAGACTCACCTAGGTCAAGCTACCCATCCATACCCCCTTAATAGTACAGCCAAAGGGAAAACAAAGTCCTAAACTACTCTAAGTGTCTCTTCAACACCAAACGACACTCAGAACTAGTCCATCCTTAACCTTGTCGTCCATCCTTTGAAAACCGAAATGATTTCCATCGTAGGGGCATGACCACCATGATTGCCCAATCGATCTCCATTACCATAACCTAACTTAATTGCCTCTGCAAAACACACGTTAGTCATAGTAATCACATATTGTCATTAATCACCGAAACCCAACTAGGGGCCTAGATGCTTTCATGGAGCGTCCATCATGAGCCCTTGGATCAAACCGACTTAAAGGATGGCGTAGATGCAACCTAGGAGGCGGTGGAGAACCGACATAATGAGGCGAAGGCTAATGGGTGGCCCCAGGGGCTAGGCGGCCTGTAGGTGGGGCCGGTTGGCCCCACATGGCAACCCCTCAGCTCCTGCTTCGGTGTGGTGTCCTCTAGAGTCCTCTAGAACCTTCCGGAGCCTGTTTTGCGGTGGATAAGCATGATTAATTCTGACATGTAGTTCCGCCTTGACAGTTTTCTAGATAAACTCGGCAAAAAATATAGATTCACCAAAACTCATGGAATTTGTTAGTTTAAACCCCTAGACCTTTGTTGGTGATCACAATTGTGCCCTTATACATGTTTTATTGATGGTTTATAATGGTTGTTAACTACCATCAACAAGCTCTCCCAAGCTTAACCTTTGCTAGTCCCTTAGCAAAGCTAAACTCAGCAAAAATGGATCAAGAGTTGCTACGATGCTTTCACTTCAAAAAAGTACACAGACGTTCAAACAAGAATTCTCCTCTGGATTAGAATAAACCAATCTGACTTCAAACTTACCCATATTACCTTCAACCATGGGGCTTCTTAGCCTTCACTTTGGTCTTGAGCAATTTAAAGACAGAACGATTAAGTCAAGCACTATATCTCAAGTTCTTTACTCAACTATTATTCTAGAGTTTTTTTTCAAAATAAAACTCAGAGCTTCCATTGTATGCCACTCTCAAATCTCTCAATATATGTGGTATTTGTGGATCCTCACCAAGGCAATGAAGATGTTATACCTTTTTCTCTTTCTACCACTAAGTTTATGTGGAGTTCATAGGTAGGGAGAAAGCTAGAGCATACTTGCAATGCATATATTGTAAAATCAAACAATGGATCCAAAGAGAGTTGAGTCATACAATCAAATCAAGATGTGCATGTGTGTGAAATATATGGTGGATATATGTGGTGGGTAATCCTAATTCTACTTTTCTCCTTGAAAACTTATCTCTCTTTTGAAACTTAGAAACACTTGCTAGAGAGCAGGGGCTATCTTATTCATCTCTCTTTTTTTCAAGCGGGCATCTAAGTACCCATTATTTTAGATATCTCGGACACTTGTCCATTTTTTCTCAACTCTTTTTCTTTTCTTTTCTTTCCATTTTTTATGAATAACTTTTGCATAGACCCATGACTCTTTTCTGCAACAAAACTTTTGAGAGATAGCAACAAGAATTTGGAGCATTTATTTGGTGGATGGAAAACCTAATAAACATTTTTTTGTGTTCACCCCCAGTGTAGGAGAACATTTTTTGGTGGATCTAGATGGAAGACATGTTTTTGTGCCTACCCCCAGTGTAGGAGTAGTGCATATATGGGTGGTGTGTACGTGATCTTGTTTTTAAGAGCATGGCAAACCTCTCATAAGGGTCAATAAAGCTTGACAAAACTTAATGCAAAAGCATGCAACATATATGTGGAAGTTTACTAGCCTAAATAACATGTATGGCTTTGGTGGGAATTCAAGCTTTGTCATACAGGAACTCATCATGTAGCATTTTTGTGTTTTTCAAAAGATAAATCTCCAGAACTTTAGTGTCACTTGGAACAAGATAAACAACAGCTCAGACCTTCTCATATCATATCCGTTAATTACCTAGACTTAGATCAAGCATATACTACCCATGAGTTTCAAATTTAGAGCAAATCCTTATATCAAAACAATCTTATCCAAAACTCTGGAGAATTCAAGGCTGAAAACTAGGTACTTGAAAGGAATTACAACAGAGCAACTATTCATCATTTATTTTTAAGAGATTATTCTGAGTCCTCTTTATTTATTCAACTCTTAAAAATAAATTAAAGCAAACTAGACACACCTTTTATTTTGTTTTTAATTTTACTAGATCACACATTATTACTATAGCTATATATATTTATTATAAAGATAACTTTTTATTTTGTTTCATTCATCATTTTCGTAACTATTAAAAAGAAACTAAAACTAAAAAGGGAAAGAATACTTACCTGGATACACGGAGGTGCTTCTCCAACAAGCTAGCTCTTTCGGTGAGGGTTCGGTGTTGTAAGTCCTTCGAACTAGACTTCTCCTTGTGAAGTTTATTAATGTCTCGGTTTGTTCTGAAGACGAAGACTCTTGTGATGATGCCTCTAATGGTGATGTCACCTTCTTCCGCCAAATCTGTCTTAGTTTTGAGTTTTGATTTTGGTTTGACAGGTTCAGGACCTTCACTTATAGAAATTTTGGAATTGATTTCCCCACACTTTGCTTGAAGTGTGTCCTGCTATAAAACAAGGTAGAGATCAAGTGCATGGGCTCTGTTAGTGGGAAAACACCAATAAAACCAAAACTTTACTTATTCTTCTCTAACCTTAGGCACATTAAACAAAATGAAGTTGATGTTATGTGCTTTGTTCAATTATAACATTGGTTGTAAGATCAGAAGATTGAGCATGAATGTAGCATTTAAGTTCATTTGGCAGAAAATATTGAGTTGCTTAACCCATGGAAGGATTGTCTATCTGTGCATGATGTATTAATCTTTACATGATTATGACTATCAGCTTCAAGAGATAGGATGTGCATTTTTTTAGTTTATTTGGTTAAGACTATAGTCACAAGAGAGTGGTGCTAGGAACAAGCTTGAAAAACTATACATGTTGAGTTAATCAGGTTGGATCAAGTAGAATTATAACTCAAACATGTTTGTTTCTTATTTGTATGCCTACCAGAATCAAAGAAAAACTTCTTAAATGATGACCATTTACCTTAGGAGGTTACCTTTGTCATTGAAGCGTGATGTCACCATATGACAAAGGGTAGATGACTCATGATGGTCCTTCCCTTTTGCTCGATGTTTTCCTTTTTTGGCTAGCCTCGCATCTTGAGTTGTTCATGAGATTCTTGTCTCCTAGATTGCACCCTTTCTTTCTCATCCTTTTGTCATGCCATCTTTCGGCTCTTCGATTTTTTAACACCTTGTTAGACCTTTTTCCTCACTCATTGTTTTATGCCTGCAAAGGATTAGTGGACAACACATATCCGAAGGAATACACAATTTTGAAACACGGGTTGTTTGTCCAGGATTTTGTAATTTCCCTCTATGCTAATAAAAAGATGGTGTTACAATTATTTTAGCATAGTTTTTGTTTATCATGTTCTGTAAGGCATGGCTCAAGGAAAAGGTAACTTGCAGCTAAAGACAAAGTGAATGACCATGAATGAGTTGTGTCTTCTTTGCGCAATGTTATTGGAGTTCATCATGTGCCTTGCTTCATCTCTGATTTAAATTCATCTCATGACTTACCCAAATTGATTTGAGAGTTCCATGTAGGGGTTAGTCCAACAAAATAACCAGTATCTACTAAAGCATACTTTCATCTCAAAAATCAACCTAGACACCACGTCTAATTTGATTTAGGAAACATTTTAATCTAAGCACCTTGCTTAATTTAAAAGCCTTTGGAAGTAAAATCAGCACACCTTTTGGTTTAAACTAAGCACCATGCCTAATTTAAAAGGTGTATGAAAATACTCCAAACCTTAAGTATACTATGGCAAACAAAGGTAGCATGAAAGCATTATAGAGATTATTCAATTGGAGATGAAAAAACATGATTGTTATTGAGCATGATTTAAAGGTCGAGACAACCAAGATGAATTAGCAACATGGCATAAGATTTTTCAGAGAAGCCCATCCCCTAGGCTTGAATTTTGCAAGGCAAAGTCAAGTTTGGATGGATGTGATTTAATGTTGCATGATGATTGGTTTGACATACCTTGAGTCATCATCGTTCATTCTTTTTGCTTCAAACCTGAAATGGTTAGTGACAGAAATACCTGAAGGAATATGTTCAGAATTATATTTCTATGCTCACTTCACAAGGGCATTACGGAAAAAAAGTAAAAGCTCATGTTATCTCCCAAAAGTGATTGTCTTAAGACAGAAGCTCGTCCTTGGGAAACCTTCGAATTGTGTTTCTAATTGGTGAAGTGGTTTCCTCTCCAACACCAATCTTAGGTTGCCTATCTCAAGATTCATGCTGATGAGATTTGCAATATTTATGATAAACATATGCATCTACAACTATCCTTTCAAAGTCTTTATGAACAGGGAGTATGAGGGGGTTGAAGATCTTATGAGTGGCAATGTTAGAGAGACCAATTGATTTAGGAGATTTCTCATGTGAGCATGGATTTGATGAGGTGTTTATGAAATAACTCCCATGCTCATCGATGTCATCTTCCTTTTTAAGCTCCAAGGATGTTTCTTCATGAATGTGCAATATTTTCCTTAGATTGGAGACTCTCGGGGTAATCTTCTCTAAGGCCTCCTCCAAACTTGGATGAGTCATGTTTATTAAAGAGGTTGATTTAAGCTCACCGTTTGGATCTAAGCCAAGTTTGGATTCTACCCATAAGGCTTCATCCTTGTCCATCCAATCTTTAGCAATGACATATGAATTCTTAATACATTCCAGCCAATTCTTAATACATTCCAGCCATTGTCGTTGCTCTTCTTGGTCATCCTTGTGGTCTTCATGATTCCTATACTTCGGTGGTCTTAATGGATTTCTAGGGTCATTATGAGACTTAGGAGAAAGAGCATAAGAGGGATCATCGGGGTCAAGGATGGGTTGAGAGATGGGTTCAAATAAGACATCTAATGTGGGTATAGAAGGGAAGAAGATAGGATTGGCTTCTAAATGGCTTGGCTCTCCTTCTATGGCATCACTAGACATGGCATTCTTGAATTCTTCCCAATGTCCCACATGGGAATAAGGACGCTTTCTAAGAGATCCCTTCTTGAGAGGATTTGAATTATATTCGCTTGAAGGTCTCTTATGAGAATTTAATGCTCTCCCAAAATTAGCACCAAAGAGGTCATCCTTAATCTCAATAGGGATTTCCAAAGGTAAAATTCCTTCTTCTTTTGGGGGATTTTGGAGTATTGGTGGTTCAGGATTGATAACTAAATCTTGGGATCGGAGTGGTTGTGATTTGGCTATCAAAACTTTCTCTTCTTGTTTCAGAGAGGATTCCTTCTCTTCTTCGAGGAGTTCATAATGAATACTAGTGCAGAGAGTCTTTCCACTAATTCTATCTAGCATAGCCCTTGCTTCACTAGTAGACAAATGAAGAAAAGCTCCTCTAGAGGCTGCATTAAGGAATTCCCTAGAATCCTTGCTAAGACCCATGTAAAAATGTTGAAGAAGTACAGGGTCTTGAATGGCAAGGTCCGGGCCAGTGATGATGAGTTCATTAAAACAATCCCACGATGTACCAAGGAATTCTTTTTCTAGTTGTCTAAAATTTAGAACCTCTTTTTGAAGGCTAACTACTTTAGAGATGAGAAAGAAACGTAAACAAAATTTAAAGCATAATATTTTCCAATCTCCTTGCATACTTCCTACGGTTAGACTGTACTATTGTTTTAACTCTTCCCATCAAAGAGAATAGAAACGGCTTCCATCTTAAGGTTTTGTCAGACATGCCAGCAATACGCAAGCATGCATAGGTCTGTTCAAACTCCCGTAGGTGTGAGTATGGGATTTCATCACCTTCTCTCGAGAAAGATTTATCCCGAATCAGTTTTATTAAATACAAGCGCAGCTCATAACCAGGTGTTATGATAGGGTCTGAGGATTCTGGTGGCTTTAGACTTGCGCTCGTGGGTTTAGCATATTGATAGATAGGAGTGGAATCCATGCTAAATGAAAAAGTAAAACAAAAGAAAGAATAAAAGATAAAATATTAAGCTAGGCTCGAAGTTATTTCAGCAACCGTTTCCCCAGCAACGGCGCCAGAAAGCTTATGGGTATATTTTAACGCACATAGATAAATCCGCAAGCGCATGAATACTATTGTAGCTTTCACCCAGAGGTATTTCAAGTATTATATCCATAGGGAAACGTGTGAGACTAACTACGGTCTAACTTAATTAGGGGTAACAACAAGGTTAGGATAAATAGGAGCGTAAAGAGGATAACTAAGGTTCTCTTGTTCTGACTTGGGTAAGCTTAAGTCTTCTACTATTCAATTGGGACATTACTAGGGAAAGACACTAGCATAGGATGCTTTCCTTCGTAACCGCGTCCTACGTGCGCCTATAGATAGGAGGTGGACTACAAAGGATCAACGAAGCTATATAGTATAGGCTATATAGAACTTATGTCACACACGCGATCTACCACCTTCCGGAATGCAGGGAGCCTCCACGATTAACCCAAGTCTAAGCACCACACTTACACTTACGATTAATACTTTAACCTAGAGCATCTATAGATTAAAGCACTCAAAAGAGAGTCATGATCCTGATGAACAATATAAACAATTACTTACTTGAATCAGAAGTTAATAACTAGAGAAATCTCAAAAGCAAGCTCAAGTAGAACTTGGATCCACCAAGGTACAACCCATAGAGAGAGCACCGATAGGTCAGCACCTCCTTCAAACTCTTCCCTCACTCTCTATCTCACTATTCTATTTATAAGACTAGATCCTATGGAGGACTAATCTTCTCTTGATTGCTGGCTCTGATCCTGAAGATATGAATTAGGGTTTTAGGGATCTACTGAGGGAGGGGGGTACAGGGCTGGTATATATAGGCCGGAGCGTCCATCGTGAGCCCTTGGATCAAACCGACTTAAAGGACGGCGTAGATGCAACCTAGGAGGCAGTAGAGAACTGACATAACAAGGCGGAGGCTGACGGGTGGCCCCAGGGCCTAGGCGGCCTATAGGTGGGCTCGGTCGGCCCCACATGGTAGCCCCTCGGCTCTCGCTTTGGTGTGGTGTCCTCTAGAGTCCTCTAGAACCTTCTGGTGCCCATTTCACGGCGGATAAGGCCGATTAATTCTGACATGTAGGTCCGCCTTGACGATTTTCTGGATAAACCCTGCAGAAAATATAGATTCACCAAAACTCGTCGAATTTGTTAGTTTAAACCCCTAGACCTTTGTTGGTGATCACAATTGTGCCCTTATACATGTGTTTATTGAAGGTTTATAACGGTTGTTAACTACCATCAACAGCACCCTCTTGTGCATGAACTTCTTTTGGAGGCACGTGCTCGCTAGGAGGCGGGGAAGACTATGGCATAGGTTGTGGCATCTCATGCACGTGCTCGCTAGGAGGCGGGCAAGAATGTGCCATCTCAGGCAAGTGGTGGTCATGAGACGGTGAAAGTAACTCCCCCTCCTCGAAAAGTCCCTCCAAACGTTGAACAAGCGTCGAAGAAGCAGTCAATACAATGTCTCATTTGTGCCAAAGGATGAACCGGTTCATTACTTCTCCGAGTAACGTCAGTCCCTCAGGAGTTGGGTGGTCTATCTCCCACTGCATGAACTCAGGCTTCACGGAATGCACCTTGACTCTAGTGTAGTCCGACGGGATCTTATTATTGTGATGCAAGCCACCAGGAGGATGTGCCACACCCTTTGCCACCTCCATCATAGTGTTTTGCCTGTCGATGAGAACCACGAAGGTGCAACTAGTTGATTCCCATATGCGATCAACGAGGGTTGTGGCTGTAGTGGAACCTTGGCTGCTAGGAACATCCGGAGGGCTGCCCACTAATGCCAGTTCTCCCGGGGGCACCATTGTTGTCCTTGGCTCTGAAGACAGTCCTTGCTCCTCTAGCGCCTTCGCAACTAGAGCCTTCACGGTGAGCTCAAGATTAGCCTCTCGGTCTCCACATGTTTCTTGTACATGTGTTGGTCCTCTTCGAATCCATGCTTTCAGGTCATTCTTTTCCTTAGCCCCCTGGTGCGGCCTGTGTGCTTGGGGTTTCCCAAGGTAAAGCTAAGCTCGTCCCTCTCTCTGGAAGGCTTGAATGAGCCCTTCTCCTTATCTTCAGCATATTTCAGTATCTTTGATACTGCCTATTCCGTCTCTAGGTTATTAAACTTAAGCCCATTGGATGCTTCTGTACTAGTACTCCTCCCAAGGATCCAGTTCCTTGAGCGTACCTTCAACCCACTCAAGGAGAATGACCCAGATGTGGTGGCCTCTTCCTCCATCTTCCTAAACTACTTTTCCTTGCCATAGTAGCCACCGGGACCTAGACGATGGTGGTGTTTGTTCTTCTTCGTCAGCTCGGTGTTACGGGCACTGAGGGCCAATGCTTTCGATGAAGTCTTCTGAGCCACAAGGTCCACCCATTGACTAGGAGTTATGTGGCTGAACTCGTTGAAGGGAGTTAAACCCTTTTAGATATAGTTCTTGTTGAGGTCCGACTTCCAACGTCGGAATGACTCTCCCATTATCTTCAGAGCTTGACGTTTTACCAGCTGATGGCTTCCCTCTGGAAACTAGAAGTTGACCATCGGGAACTTCTCCCATAGATCTCTCTTTGTCTCCTCTGGTACTTTTTCCAGCTGGTGACAGCTGGATTCAACTGATCTCTTACTAGGGCCCCGATCACATTATAGAATCATCCTCTAAGATGCTTTGGCTGACGGATCTCCCCTACTGGCCTGACCTCTGTGATCACATAGCATGCCTTATCTAGATATTAGTTATTTTTTCTATCCCCCATTTCCTCTTTGGCTTTGTACCCGAGTTCGTGGCCATGGCTTGGGGTTGTGGAGTAGAGGCGGCAATGTCCAACTCTGTGGTTGTTGCCTCTGATCTCCCTCCATCTACTCTGTCTTGTCCGGCGAGATGTCACGGATGTCAACATCGTATTTTTGGAGTTTCAAGAGGGGCCTATATATACGGGAGGTCAAAGTGTTAGTAATTGTAACACGATCAAAGCATTAGCAAAATTTGCAAATTAAGGCTTTATCCCTACCTCCTCGTTCGGGTCAAAATCCTTGTCCAGCTCCTCCGTTGCCTTCCATCTGACTTCACGTGGGAAAGGATCCTCGGGACTTTCATATGCCTCTTCTTCATCCTCGTCATCGTCGTCGTCTTCATCATCATCATCTTCTTCGTCATCGCCTCCGGCAGCCTCTCCTGCTCTTCCTTCTTCTTCCTCTTTCCCGTCGAACTGATCCTGAGTAAGCATCTCTGCTAGACCCTTGTCTAGCTCATCGTTGAACTGCTCCTGAGTAATGTGCTCTGGTTCTGGCTCTTCAAAGATTGGCCTGTGCTAAGGGCTTGGAGTTGCACTGTCTCTTGTCCACGACATTTCGCGTTTTGTTCTTATAGAACCAAGAAAGTTGACCTTAGATATGCGAGAAGATAAAAAACAGCAATAGATAAAAAAAACGAGTAGTAGCAGCAGTGGATGCCTCATAAACATGTCAATCATCATTTGATCATGAACTTGGAGCATCATGGCATCATAAACACAGTGAGCATATATAAAAACAGTGAGCATATAGAAAAAGACAGTAGGGGCGGCTGGTAATGATGCCAAGTTCCTCACAAGTTCATGATCGTCAGCTCATATTCTAGATATTTTCTGGAGTTGGACAATTTCATCATTGGTAAAAGAGAGAGGAGAGGAGAGGAGAGTTGGCAAAAAAAACAGTTGCTGCTTCCCAAACATCAGCTCATAATGGTATGAATCCAATTAACCCAATAACTATCTTGGATGGATCAGGGTAGGTAGTAGTTTGTCTGAATTTAGTGCATGGATGTTGTGGGGTGTCTAATTGCATTGTATAGTTGAATATTATGAACCAAACTTTTGCCATGGTTGGAGGCTAGCTCAAGACTTTATACAATATCAATAACATTCATTAGCTAGGGGAAGGACGGGGCATTCAAGGTTGAAGATGAGTTGGAGGGGTAAAAGGGGCATCGATAGAGAAAAGGGAATGCTTGTTTGATACGTGCTAATTAGTACATGCAAATACGTGTGTTAGTAGCATGGTTAGAAATACAAACAAGTTGTGATGTTATGGTTCTAATTTTACAAAATGTAGAGGTAGATTTCAAAAAATACAAACTAGTTGTGAATCTGAACGGCGAGGGGCGGGCGGCTGAGAGCGGCCGGCTTAGGCAAGTGGCCCCTCCAAAAAATCCGCCCTACTCTAGCATCAACCCACTGGCCCTGCTGCGGCCAGCCAGGCCCCACGCCCTCGCTGGGCTGGGGCGATCCAGCATCACGAGTGAAGCCCACACGTTGACACGCACGACGCGCCCCGGCCAATGAAAGCAGCGCGACGCGCAGCCATGCATATTCACTCCCCCTCCCCTCCCGCCCCACCGCGCGCGCGCGCACCACGTAGCCGAGGCAAGCGCAGCCACACACCGCCCCGCGAGGCCACGCTCTCCTCCCGCGCACCATAACATCGCGACCCCCCGCGCGCGCGCTCCCGC
The DNA here is from genome assembly GCA_904845875.1 of Miscanthus lutarioriparius. NCBI lineage: Eukaryota > Viridiplantae > Streptophyta > Magnoliopsida > Poales > Poaceae > Miscanthus > Miscanthus lutarioriparius. Next base: position 46,629,379 of record CAJGYO010000007.1, read on the forward strand.
CCGCTCGCCCAGCTTCTTTAATGTGTAGCAGACAACCAACGCACCCCGCCCGTCTACGGTCTACCTCCGACTCCGATCCCTCCCAGCAAGTCCCACCCACCACCGATCCCCACAGCTGATCTTTTCCTCTCCTCTCGCCTAGCCTGCCGCCAGTTGCACCACATTATCTGCAGTATCGGAGGGCCGGACTGCATGGCCATGGCGCCGCCCAACGACTCGGAGCCATGCACGCAGCGGCTGCCCGCGGAGGACGAGCTGCAGCCTCCGCTGGCTGCCAGCTGCGGCGCCGCTTCGGACGACGATTGGGCGACGGCGGCAGGGACGTCGTCCGAGCCCGACCACCAGGCGGCGCCGGCAGCGGTGGTTCCCGCTGAGGCGGAGGCGGAGAAGAAGAGCAGCGCAGCGGCGGAGGAAGCAGCGGCAGCGGCGGGAAGCGGCGGCGGCGGGGAGCTGGTGGCGCGGCGGCCGGCGGCGGCGGAGGAGAGCGCGCGGGAGCGGCTGAAGCGGCACCGCACCGAAATGGCGGGGCGGGTGCGGATCCCGGAGATGTGGGGCCAGGAGCGGCTGCTCAAGGACTGGGTCGACTGCGCCGTCTTCGACCGCCCGCTCGCCGCCACCACGGGCCTGCTCACCGCCCGCGACGCGCTCGTCGCCGAGTGCGCCACCGCGCGCCGGCCGGGGCCAGCGGTCTCGCACGTCTCCACGGGGCGCCCGCTCCGAGTGCACAACGGCTGCTCGTGATCGTACGTCCTCGTCGTCGGCTACTATCGTATCGCCGCAGTTGAGAGTGCTTTTGTTTTTATTTGCTACTCCGATCCGATGATGATTACCGGCCGGCGTACATACATGCTTTCAAACTCTAGCTATTTGAATCTTTACTGCGTGCTCGATCGGACTATGAATTTGATCGATGGTGATAGATACACACCACGAAGTAATACTTATCATGCTTCTTTAGTACTGGTGGTTGTAATTAATGTAGTTGATCACCATTTTAAGCATGCTCTCCCAATCTTGTTTATTTGCAGCTGATGAGTCTTGCTGTGTCATCGTAATTTCGATCTTCCCAGTTCATTTTTTTGGCTTCTTCATTCCATCAAAGCATCTATATCACCAAAAGATTATCTCTAGAACACAATCTAGAAATTTTGGAGCTCTTAAATCTGAACACGGAGTGCTATTGCATGCAGTCATGCACTCATGGATTTTCCTAATCATGAATTCATGCATGCCTACTGCTTAATTAGATATATTGAAAGAACTTTTGCTACCGAGAAATGTGACAGACAGACAAACAATATCGATCTGTAGCTAGCGAGCTGAGGGTAGCTTGAACTAACCAGCAGGAGCGCAGCTTTAGATCTCCATGGTGAATCCGAACCTCACCAGATTCTGCATCAACGTCTTACCGACGTGGCCTCCTGCCCTTCTTTCATTCGATCGTCTTTCCGTTTGTGGAACAGATTCTTTCCCTCATCAAAATACTGTACATATGTTGTGGACTAGTCAACTATATATAGCTAGCTAGTCCTCATCAGTCATTAAAAATAAGTACTGTTGCGCTGACTGTACATATGCACCATCACACACCATCGTCTGACCATCGAGAGGATAATTGCGAGTACAGTACATATGCATATATGACTATTGGAGAAAGGATGACGAGGTGAAGTCGATATAGGGGGTTTTTTTTTTTTGCGAATTGTTGATATAGGAGCATATAGGTAGCCGAAACAAATATGATAAGCGACACAAAGTAATTACCAACTACTGTTGGTATATAAAGCAACTAGTGGCTGTAAACTATACTCCAGCAAAGTAATCTGCAGATTACTTGGCTTTGTCCTTTTTTGCAATATCATCCATATTCCGATCCCATAGTAAAATAGTGCTACATTACAACAGAATTTCCTTTTCCTCATCAGAGGAAGGATGTAACTTCTCACAAGAAAAACAAAACTACGAGAAGGCTATCCACTAGACAATTCTAAGGTTAATTATTCCTAGCGCATCATGAACCACTGCTATGGGACCGATTTCTAGAGACAGTAGAATCAATTTGTAGACGTATATGAGGTACAAAATTAGTGGAATAGTTAATTTTATTGTTGAGCCTCGTGGGCGGATTATATAAGAGTACATTGCTTCTGGAGCAATAAACCCTCCCGTAGAGATAAGGCAAGTTGGGATTACACAATCCTAATCTAACATATATGGAGATATCCCGATATACTCTAACATCCCTTCGCAGTTATAGTGGGAGCGGCGCAGATGGTGAGACTGAGAATAAGTTAAAGTTTGTAAGCTAATGAGTTGACATCTCCCCACAATCATAAAGGTCGATGCCTTGCAAATGTTGTGGCTGGAATGGAGGTCGACGAGGTTGCTTGAGCAAGGCAGTAGCCCTTTTGTGCCGATGTCAACATAGCCAAGAGCGAGGGAAAGTATGTAGCTGTGGTTGAGAATGTTGTGCTAAAGATAGTCGTGGTTGGGTTTCTGAGGTCGATGCGGTTGTACACGAAGTCACAGGCGCAAAAGAGGCGCCATGGTGATAGAGATGCGTAGAGGCAGTCATCGTGGAAAAGGGCAATGCCGAGATCAACGCGGCCAGGGCCATTGTGAACATAGATGAAAATGACGATGCAATCAAGGCAGGAACATGAGTGTCGATGATGAAGTCGATGTAGTCAAGCCACCAGGACGAAGGCATGCACCAATATTGCAAATGTTGGATGTACCAGGTGTGTAAGGGACAAGCAGAGAGGGCTTCGACGATAGCTGAGGAGGTGCGTAGAACGACAAGGCTAGAAAGTGCCAATGCATCCCTCTGTTGTAGGAGTAGATAGAGTAGGTGGGGAAGAGATGGCAACGTTGGTGATAAGGTTGTGCTAGACGAAGTAGAAGCAGTGTGGGTATGGATGCTCCTACCCAAAGGCGAGCAATCTAGGCACACACTCTAGCCCAAAGGCAAGCGGTATGGACGCAAAAAGTATGTCGGTGGTGATAGTGCTTCATGTCGACAACAAAGAACTCAAATAAATTAATGAAGATTGAGTGCAAATAGATAGAGCATAAGAGATTGTGCAACATGGTCACCGATGCGCATGGGACGGTGGTGAAGATGCAATGGCGAGGGGACACACGAGTGGTGGCGGTGCTGCGGGCCAAGGAGATGTGGCATAGCAACAACCCTATTATTGTTTCGAGAAGATGCGTGTAGTACTCAATGATGATCTTCATGAGATCCAATGGAGATGCACTCAAATGGTTGATCAGACTGTTCACATGGCGAGGCAAAGTAGGCTACGCACTTTCCGCTGATGCGAGGCCATATATGTACAAGCAATATAGCTCCATGGAGAGGGAGAACGATATACCTTCATAGAGATATAGCTCAGTCTTTTTTGCGGGTAAAAGAGGGATCTTTATTTAACTAGGGCGAGGATTACAATCATGGTTCAATTCAAGAGGTCAATGATGCACGAGATATAGCTCGGTCTTGATATCCTAGAGATCAAGATTAGAAAACCATGTACAAGCTTTAGATACATTATCATAAATACAATATATATGCAATGAACTGACTTGTCATTCATGGAAAAATAATGTTAAATACAAATACACTGTGTAAGTTATGTCATACTTATATTTATACAACATTAGTGCTTTAGAAAAAGTGATATGATAGAGTTCATTGGGAGTACAACTTAGTCGATATAGTCTATAAGGGTGTGATTGGTTGCTTGTTGCATTATGCACCATAAACCAACAATGTGTGTGTGTGTTGTTGTCCTATATACACATGCTAGTAGTTTTTAGTAAGGTTGTGTTTGATTACTTAATTGTATTGCATGTGTTCACCTCTATGTTCTATTATAGCCTTATAGGTTGGGGTGAAAGTAGTATGGGAAAATCTCATACTTAGCGATATCATTTTTTGTATTGTGATACAATTTTTGTTTTTATCAAAACATGTTAGTTGTCATTTATTACTTTAGCAAAACCATTTTTACCTTTTTTCATTAGTTATTTTTTATAAAAAGGGGGAAATCTCATACTAAATGTTTTCGAATTCCATATTAGTTTTTCCACCAAGTGTATTCATCCCAAAGGTTAGGAAAGTGAGAAGATTCCAATTTTATGGACCCTATTAACTTGTGCAAGCCTACATTGCTTAATATGCCAAATTTGCCATACTAGCTAATGCAACTTTTGATTTGTTTGAACAGAGTGGAAGCTAGATAGAAAGTAATGCACTGCACAAACTAGATACAGACTAATACCTGCAATTAAATCCAACCTTAATGAACTTTATGCAATCTTGATTTGCAAATGGAGTCAACGACTTGTGACTACTCAAGTAGGTGCAAATAATACAGATGTCATGAGTGGTAACTGGTAAGTAAAACCCGGCCTAAACCAATGTAAAATTGTAACCAACTTGTGAATATGTGAAGTCAACCGGAAAAGTTCATCACAATTATATTAAATGGAGAGGCATTGTAAACTGAGTTTTTAGCTCAGCTGATTAGCCGATTAGGTTTATTGTGGTGGAATTTGTCCATTTGGATTTTATATTGAAGTTCTTGACTTGGTATGAGTGTTGATATTTTTCAAGAATTATTTTATGATTAGAGGCGCTATTTTTTCTGGTGGCCGATAACGAGATGACTATAATAACGTTCTCAGCCGCGAGATCTGTGAGCGTCTGTGCATCAACTCATTGATCGTTCATGGGCCATATTGGTCCGCGTGCGAACATTTTGCTCCACTGAAAAACTGCTACGATCGGTCGGTGCATGCAGGCCCAGTACTGTCTGGTGACGGCTCTGTACACCGGTCCAACAGAGCCCACTCATTTTGCTTAAATTACATAAACAGATCAATTTACACGTTTTCATTCACTCTGGTTGTAAAAAAATAGTATTTTACTTTTGTGCGGTCTTGAGATGCATATCTTTGCCTCTAAATTTTTCTACAATCTTATCTCCGGTCATAAAATATTTAAAACTATAAACATCAGCAACTTCTAAATTATTTAGTTCGAAAAACATATAAATTATGTATGTAGAATTATTAAAAATAGCATAGACAAAGGCAGGATGGAAAGATGGACGACACTTGTCACCCCTACAAAGTTTTTTTTTTTTGACTTTCCTGCCTTTCATTATCAGCCGGCCGAGGACTCATACATGACAAGATCATACGCACACACATGTCTGAGTTACATGCCACGTCTCCAAACGATGCGAAGTAGAAACTTGTCTAGCTAACAAATGTGCAACCTTGTTACAAGTTCTACTAACATAAGAAATAGAAAATTCCTGAAAGGTAGAGCTAAGCTCCTCGATCTCCTTCAAAATGTGATTGATGATTGACAGTTGCGTCTCCTTCTTCCAGAGTTGCACAACCTGGAGGCAGTCGGTCTCCACCACTTCACGTTGCAGCCCCAGTTGCACAGCAAGCCGTAAACTATCTCTGCAAGCAAGAGCCTCCAGGGAACATTCATCAAAGCCGTTGTCATACCAGATAGCTCTGCCAGCTCTGAAGGCTCCTTGATCATTTCTGATGACACACGCTGTAGCCCCTTGGTTGCAGTCTTCATAAAACGCTGCGTCAGTATTTATCTTCGCCCAGCCCGGCTCTGGCAGTCTCCAAATTTGAGTGCTCCTCTCCTCTGCTCGCTGATGCAGGTGATGCCCCAATTGGCACACATCAAAAGCCGTGTCTTTTGCCCAATTCACTGCCTGGTGAACCGGCATCGACAACTCCCCATGGCGTCGCTTGTTGCGCATCATCCACAAAGCCCACATATGTCATACCGCACATGATGATGGCCTGATCCCTCTTTGGGCATAGCTCAGTCATAGATCGGCCGCCCAGGTGTCAGCATTCAAATCGGGGATTTTCACCCCTGTTGCCACCTTGGTTTGGACCCAGAACTGCTTAGCCACCGTGCAGTGCACAAGGACGTGTTTTATTGATTCCTCTGGACCCCCACAAACTTCACAGAATGGCACCGGTTCTACATGTCTTTTGCAGAGGATTTGTCTGGTCGGCAAGAACTCATGCAAAACACGCCACCAAAATACGGGCGGGGGTACAGTTTCAAACCTTGTTCCAGTAACCATTATCAGAAGAACTCGGTTGTTCAGAAGCCCAGCCCTCAAACTTTCTTTTGTGTAGCAGTTTGTAGGCCGATCGAACTGAGTAAACTCCAAACCTCTCCAATTCCCAGGCCCAGAAATCGGTTTCACCCCGCGCTACCGGCTGTCTCAGGATTGCTACTGTATCAATCATTGGGAATACAACTCTGTTGTTGAAGCCAGGCGGTGCTCTGGACCAGAACGCGAACGCCGGCGACGGCGCGGTGACCGCGGCGAGAGCTAGTAGATGGAAACGCAAACACACGCGAGAGAGAGATATGCGCTGCCAACTTACGCAGCCTTTTCAGGTTTTTTCTTCATGCCTTTATACACAATGCACGCCTAGGATCTCGGCCTGAACAAACGAGTCCCGCGCCATGCCACAGATCACACACGACGTTGTTGCACTGCGACGCCCTCTATGTGCAGCAATATACGCCATGGCGCTGACAAACAAGCCCAACCGGGCTGTGTTGTGGACCGAGCACGCCTCCAGCCACACGCTACCCGCTAGTCTAGCTAATGCAGATGAATGAACAAAGTCTTTACAAAATGATGCAACAATTTAGCTAACATATCACCCCCTAAACTTGTTGCAGCTTGACGACGCCCAACGCCTCCCTCAGTTCCCAGAACCTCACTCGCCCCAATGCCTTAGTGAAGATATCGGCGACTGTCCAGCAGTCCCGACATGATCGACCTCCACCTTGCCATCCTCAATGCATTCACGAATGAAGTGGTACTTCGTATCAATGTGTTTGCTTCGATCATGACGCACTAGATTCTTACTCAGAGCGATAACGGACATGTTGTCCAAGAGTAGCATCACCGGCGCCTCCTTTGTTCCCATCAAATCACCAATTAGCCGACTTAACCATACTCCTTGACAGGCGGCTGCTGCTGCTACATACTCGGCCTCACAGGACGACAGAGCCACAATCTTTTGCTTCTGTGATGCCCATGTAACCAGGCTGTTCCCAAGAAAATAGACAACACCAGTTGTGCTCTTCCTGTCCTCTATATCACCAGCGAAGTCACTGTCACTGTACCCAAGCAGGAAGGGTTTCAGTTCAGTGCCTCTCTCATACTTGCAGCCATACCCAATGGTCCCCTTCAGGTACCTCAGAATATGCTTCACAGCAGCCCAGTGCTCTTTGCTTGGAGCCTCCATGTATCTACTAACAACACCCACCGAGTAAGCAAGATCTGGTCTAGTGTTGACAATGTACCTGAGACTCCCAATTATGCTCCTATATGCTGTAGGGCCCACAATCTCATCATCCTTTTTCTTACTGAGTTTGAGCCGAGCCTCCATTGGAGTTGCACTTGAATTGCACTTGATCATACCGGCAGACTCCAGTATTCTCATTGCATAAGAACTCTGACTCAATGTGATTTCACCATCTCCTTGCTTCACCTCTATGCCCAAGTAATAGCTCAGGAGACCTAAATCACTCATGCTGAACTTCTTCATCTCTTGGTTGAACTGACTGATGTCACTGACATCTGGCCCAGAGATGATTAGATTATCAACATACACCCCCACAAGCAAAAAGGATTTCTTACTACTTCTTCTATACACAACATGCTCCAACTTGCTCTTCACAAATCCAAGAGCAATCAATTCCTTATCAAGCTTGGCATTCCAGGCCCTAGGTGCCAGCCTCAACCCATAGAGTGCCTTTCTCAATTTCAGCACTTTATTTCCACTGCCTACAATGAAACCAGGAGGTTGTTGAACATACACTATTTCAGTTAAGTCTCCATTCAGGAATGCTGACTTCATATCCATATGGTGTACTTGCCATCCACCTTGTGCTGCCAAAGACAACAACATCCTCACTGTTTCAATTTTAGCAACAGGTGCAAAAACTTCATCAAAATCCACACCTTGCTGTTGAGCATAGCCCTTTGCCACTAGTCTAGCCTTATGCTTGACAATCTTGCCTTTAGGGTCTTTTTTCACTTTGAAGACCCATTTCAAGCCTATGGCCCTTTGCTTAGCAGGTAGATCACTCACATCCTAGGTTCTGTTTGCTTCAATAGCCTGCATCTCAGCTTGCATGGCTTCCCTCCAACAGATTTCAGTCATAGCCTCCTCAACTGACCTTGGTTCCTCTGCAGGAACCAAACAAAGCCCACTGTACTCAAACCCCTAGACCTCTTCTGTAGTATACCACAGGTTAGGAATAGTCATGTACCGTAGTGGTGCTCCTTCAGAGTCAGTAGAACCATCGATGGGCGGTGTAGCCCACTGATTAAGTTTGTGTTGATCCATGGGGAGTTTGTGGTGAACCACTAGAACCACCACCGAGGTGATGGAAGTGCACCCTAGGTGATGGAATTGCTGGAGCAGGCGAGGGTGGCGCCTCTTCTTCTGAATCAGGTGCTGGATCAACTACAGGCCCTGTTGCCAGATCATCTACAGTGTCAGGATAATGAACACTGAAACTGAACGACACGCCAACACTGCTATTTTCCCTGCTCTCTTTCTCCTCCCAATTTCATCCCTTTTTCTCATCAAAGATAACATCTCTGGTCACCATCAACTTGTTGTTCACAGGGTCAAACACATGATAGGCCTTCGATCCTGGCTCATAGCCGAGAAACACCACTAGGACTGATCTATCTGACAGCTTTGTCACACCCAGCCCGACGCGCTTGGCATAGGCTACACAGCCAAATGTGTGCAAGAGCCAGACCCCTGGCTCCTTCCCGAACCAGGCCTCATATGGAGTTCTTTCGTTTAGACTCTTCATCGGTGATCTGTTTAGAATGTACACTACCACTGTTGGTATTTATTAAGTGCAAATAGAATATGAAGGATTTCGCAAGTGCACAGAATACCATTATAGCATTTTACCGGGAGTATTCCAGGTATCATTATTTATATTTTACCACAGGAAAACAATGGAGTAAAGATTTATTGGATAACAAAGGAATGTCTACTAATCAACATACCAGCATAACTCAAGCAGGGGTGAATGTAATGATAGGAATAAAGCATAATGACACTCAGGGGATAGATCACTAAGATAATATAAACAAGTTAACTCGGGAGAACAACGAGTGAGGTAGATTCCTATGATATTCTTATTATATGGTCAAAGTATATATACACCCAACTATAGCTAAGGCTAACTCTACTCTTGTGTACTTCGGGGCGCCGCTTAGACAGTAGAGCATCACGAAGGATAACTCTACTGACGCGACTATGGTCCTATAATTTAAGAACCTGTTCAATTCGATATGGACTACAAAGGATAGACGGGGTTGTCACCTCTCGCTGCTACCACACAACTAGAGAACAGGGTGTATTCACAGGCAGAGCATCGTATAAGCACCATGCTTATATGAAGCTCGGCTACTTAGCCTAACCGGTAAACTAGCAAGCTAAGCGCTCTATGAACCCGCACACAAAAGTATTGATAACCTTTAACTAAGCGAGATATATATTCAAAGTAAGCATAGCCATGTAGATAGGAATATGATAAATTGATAATAAGTCTTACAAGATGTAGAAGTGAAGATACAAGGCTTTGTCGAGCCTCCAAGACTAGATCCAAAACTTGAGCATGAGCCCAACTTACCCTCACTCCCGAGCTACTAATCTACTACATTAGAGAGTTCTAGACTTAATCCTCCTGGTGTGTGTTGATCTGAATGTGAGATATGAATTAGGGTTTTTAGGATGTCTAAAGGGAGGGGGGTACATGGCTGTATATATAGGGGGTAGCATCAATTCTAGACCCTCGGATCAAACCAACTTGAATAAATGGCGTAGATGCGATCTTTAAGGCGGTGGAGAACCAAGGTAGCGAGGCAGAGGCTGACAGGTGGCCCCATAGGCCGGCCGGCCTGCAGGTGGGGCCAGCCGGCCCCACCTAGAAGCCTCTCGCAGTTTTCTTCGGTGTGGTGTCCTCTGGAACCTTCTGGAGTTGTTTACGCCGCGGTTAAGCGCGATTAAGTCTGACGTTTGGGTCCACCTTGACGGTTTTCTAGATAAACCCTGCTGAAAACATAGATTCACCAAAACTTGTAAAATTTATTAGTTTAAACCCCTAAACCTATATTGGTGATTATTTTTATGCATTTATACAAGTTATGTTAATGGTTTAGAATTGATGTTAACGAGCATCAACAAGCTTCCCCACACTTAACATTTGCTCGTCCCTGAGCAAAGCTAAACTTAGCAACGGATCAGGAGTTGCTACAATGCTTTCACTCCTCAAAAGTACACATGCGTTCAATCAAAAATTCTCCTCCGGATTAGAATAAACTGATCTAACTTTCAAACTTACCCATATTACCTTCAACCATGGGGCTTCTTAGCCTTCACTTGGGTCTTGAGCAATTGAAAGACAAAACGATCAAGTCAAGCACTATGTCTTAAGTTCTTTGTTCCACCATTGTTCCGAAGTTTTTGTAAGTTTTCAAAATAAAACTCAAAGATTCCATTGTATGACACTCTCAAGTCTCTCAATATATGTGGTATTTGTGGATCCTCACCAAGGCATAAAATGATGTTGTGCTTTATCTCTTCCTACCACTAAAGCTTATGTGGAGTTCATAGGTAGGGAGAAAGTTAGAGCATACTTGCAATGCATATATTGTAAAGTCAAACAACGGATCCAAAGAGAGTTGAGTCATATATTCAAATCAAGATGTGCATGTGTGTGGATATATGAGGTGGATATATATGGTGGCTAACCTAATTCTATTTTGCTCCTTGAAAACATATCTCACTTTTAAAACTTGGAAACAACTTTGTAAGAGAACATGGGCTATCTTATTCATCTCTTTTTTTCTTCTCTTTTTTTCAGACGGGCATCTGAGTACCCATTATTTTAGATATCTCGGACACTTGCCCATTTTTTCAACTCTTCCTTTTTTCTTTTTTATATGAATAACTTTTGCATAGCCCATGCCTCTTCTCTGCAACAAAACTTTTGAGAGATAGCAACAAGAACTTTGGAGCATTTATTTGGTGAATGGAAAAACCTATCATGCATATTTTTTGTGTTCACTCCCAGTGTAGGAGTAAAACAATTTTGGGTGGATCTAAATGAAATGGCGTGTTTTTGCGCCTACCCCAGTGTAGGAGTAGTGCATATGTGGGTGGTGTGTACGTGATCTTGATTTTAAGAGCATGACAAACCTCTCATAAGGGTCAACAAAGCTCGACAAAACTCAATGCAAAACAAGCAGCATATATATGGAAGTTTTTCTAGCCTAAATAACATGTATGGCTCTGGTGGGAATTCAAGCTTTGTCATACAGGAACTCATCATGTAGCATTTTTGTGGTTTTCAAAAGATAAATCTCCAGAACTTTAATGTCACTTGGAACAAGATAAACAGCAGCTCAGACCTTCTTATATCATATCCGTCAATTACCTAGACTTAGATCAAGCATATGCTACCCACAAGTTTTACGTTCAGAGTAAATCCTTCTATCAAAATAATCTTATCCAAAATTCGGAAGAATTCAAGGCTGAAAACTAGGTACTCGAAAGGAATTACAACATGAGTAACTATTCATCATTTCTATTTTAAGAGATTATCTTCAGAGTCCTTTTTATTTTATTCAGCTCCTAAAAACATATTAAAGCAAACTAGACACACTCTTTTTATTTTGTTTTCATTTTTAGATCACACATTATAACTATATATTTTTACAAAGATGACCTTTTATTTTGTTTTTGGTTCATCATTTTTTCTAATATATATAAAGCAAACTAAGAATAATAAAAGGAAAAGAAATACTTATCTAGATACACAAGGGATGCCTTCTCCCCCATGCTGGTTGTTGTCGTGGTTGCTCAACAAGGTGGGCGGATGTGGAGGTGCTAGAACAGAGCCTCCCAATTTTGATTTTGCTGTTGCTGTTGTTGCTGGAGGCTGGCCATCTCTTGTCCCATGCTTACCTGCCATTGTGTATGATTATATAACATACCTTGTATGGCAGCATTTGTCTCTTCAATGGTTGAAAGTCTGTTGTCGAGGCGGTGGTAGGCCTCCTAAGAGTCATGATACCCTCGGCCAGAGAAATACATGCATCCTCCCTCGGTTCGCTCTTGAAGATGAGGATTCTTGAGGTGGTGTCTCTAGTAGTGGAGCTTCCAATGGTGGCGCCACCTTATTTTGCTAAACCCGTCTTGGTTTTGAATTTGATTTTGGTTTGACAGGTGTTGACGGTTGTTAACATCAATCATAAACCGTCAGCATAACTTGTATAAATGCATAAAAAGGATCGTCAACATAGGTTTAGGGGTTTAAACTGACAAATTCTATAAGTTTTGGTGAATCTATGTTTTCAGCAGGGTTTATATAGAAAACTGGCAAGGATGACCTATTCATCAAAGCAAATCACGTTTATCCGCTATGAAACTGACGTGGGAAGACTCCAGAAGGCGAACCACCGAAGCGGAGGGCAGGTGGCTGCCATATAGGGCCGGCTGGCCCCACCTATAGGCCGCCCAACCCCCTGGGCCCACATGTCAGTCCCTCCTTCGAATGTCGGTTCTGCATCGCCTCCTAGATTATATCTACGTCGTTCTTTCAAGTCGGTTTGATCCGAGGGTCCAGAATTGACACTTCGGCCTATATATACCAGCCCCTGTCCCCCTCACTGGAGCCATCCTGAAACCCTAATTCATATCCTCCTCATTAGGATCAGAGCCAGCTCTCAAGAGAAGATTAGTCCTCTATAGGATCTAGTCTTGTAATAGAATTAGTGAGCTAGAGAGTGAGGGAAGAGTTTGGAGGGAGTACCGGCCTGTTGGTGCTACCTCTATAGCTTGTACTTTGGTGGATCTAGGCTTCTCCAAGTCTACATCTGAGATACCTCTGGTAATTGATTTCTGTTTAAAGTAAGCTTTGTGCTCTTTTGTTCACGGGTTCACAGTTCTTTTGAGTGCTCTAGTTCTTACTAGGTGGATTAGAGTAGTAATCGTTAGCATAAGCGTGGTGCTTAGGCTATTGGCTACCTGTGTTTGCTCCCTGCTTTCTGGTTGTGTGGTAGCAGCGGGAGGTGAGCCCCGTCTATCCTTTGTAGTCCACATCGAATTGAGCAGGTTCTTAAATTAGTAGGACCGTAGTCATGTCGGTAGAGTTATCTATCAGCGGTGCTTTACCATTTAAGCGGCATCCTAAAGTGAACATTAGAATTATAAGCCTTGCTTTGCATAGGGTCATAACCATAGGAATCCTCTCTACTCATACCTTAAACCTTGATTGCTATCCCTGGACAAACTTGTTAGACAACACACACACATTTCGCCGTGGATACGATACTCGATAATTCTCCGGGTGAAAACTACTTTGATACCCGTGCGCTTGCGGATTTTGTCTCTGTGTGCCTCCACAGGTGTTAACAACAGGTTCATTCTTACTTGACTTGTTCCTCCTCCTTGTTTAGTGTTTCAAAGTCAACCATCAGTTGTAGAAACTGGCGACATCTTGTGTGCATCATTATTGCCGGTTTAGAACTTTCACTTGTAGAATTTGGAGGATCGATTCCCCCATACTTTGCTCAAAGTGTGTTCTATTCATAAAGACAAGGTAGAGATCAAGTGCATGGGCTCTGTTGGTGGGAAAACACCAATAGAACCAAATCTTTATTTATTCTTCTCTAGCCTTAGGCACATTGGATCATGATAAGTGTTGATGTTATATGCATTGTTCATTCTTACAACATGGGTAATAAGATCAGAGGTATGAGCATGAATGTGGCATTTGAATACACTTGTCAAAAGAGTGGAGTTGCTTAACCTATGGAAGGATTGTCCATCTTTTCATAATGTATCAAACTTTACATGATTATGACTATCATCTTCCTAAGATAAGATATGCAATATTTTAGCTCATTTGGTTAAGACTATGAGATCAAGAAAGTGGTGCTATGAACAACCTTAAAGAACAAGACATGTTGAGTTAATCAGGATGGATCAAGCAAAGTTGTAACTCAAACATGTTTGTTTCTTTATTTATGTGCATACCAAGATCAAAGGGAAGCTTCAAATAATGACCACTTACCTTAAGATGTTATCTTCATCATTGGAGTGTGATGACACCATGTGACGAAGGTAGATGACTGTGGTGGTCTTTTGTTCATGCTTGAAGCTTTCCTTGCTTGAGTTGTTCATGAACATCTTGTCTCCTATATTGTATTTCTCTCATCTTTTTATTATGCCATCCTTTTGTCCTTTCTTTTGTGGATCTCGGCACTTTGTTTGGACCTTCTGCTTCTTTTATTGTTTCTTCTCTACAAAGGATTAGTAGACAACACATACCCGAAGGAATATACAAATAATTCAAAGCAAGGATAGTGTTGTCATAGAGTTGAAGGTCATCCTCTATGTTATAACAGAGTTGATTTTAACATTTTAATTAGCATAGAATCTTTACCCCATGTTTTAAATAATATGCCTTTATTGTTCACCACTACAAATTTTCAACAAAGTTAAGGCAAAAATGTGTGAAATTGTTTTGAAGAATTCCTCAAACCTTGGTTTGTTTCTACAAATGATCACCTAACATTCCCTATCTGTACAACCAAATTCTATACAAGTATGTTTTGATCCAATGATTATGTTTGAATAGTATTCCAAAGCATACTTATAACAGAACAAGGAAGCTTGAAAGGCTCAAGAGATTTATTCAAGTAGAAACAAGAATATGTATGGTGAACCAAAGGAGCATGATTATTTCAATTTTTACTAGTTAGAGATTTAAGAAGTTGAGCACATCATAAAGGTAGGGATGACCCAAACAACCTAGCAACATGGCATGAGATGTTTTGAAGAACTCTATCCCCCATACTTGAATTTTGCGAAATGCAGAATCAAGTTTGGATGATAGAATTCTTCTATGAAAGTGATTCTATGTTGCATAATGCTTGGTTGGATATACCTTATGTTTTCCTTCTTTGCAGCAGGACCTTTTCTTGTATTAAGCTTTTCTTTGCAGCATTCGAACAGTTGCATGATCTTCCCCCATCAACCCTTCATTGATTTATGTTGATTTTTGGTTGATGAGTTGGTGTTCATTGGAGATGTGAACTCAAGTTCCTCCTTGATTGTCTAGCGGCGTGGCGGAGAGTTGTTCTTCTTTGTTTGTCAATGATTCGCCAGCCGTCTTTATGGTCAAAGAAGGAACCTCATTGGTACTTGCATGGTAGCTTCATCTCAATGACTAAGGGATGTTGTCTTTTGACCATGGTTGTGGCCTTATGAGACACCGTTGACAGATCTCCATTGATTACTGATGTTTGTTGATATGAGGATGCATGCCATGATGTAGTGGTATTTGTCATCCTAGTCCTTGTCGTCGATGTGCAAGTTGGTCTTTTCGAAGGTGATGAAAGCAGGCATATTCTGGCTAATACGAGGTGGGTTGCATCTTGCTTCTCATCATCATCCTAGCTTGAGTCTTGGAAAGGCTCAATGCTATGTTGTCTTCGACTTTGCTCATGTCATGTTGATTTGTCTATCCACTTTCTATGAGTGAGTGTCTTTTATGGCACTTGTCTTATTCCTTTTTGTTCCATAGCCGAAGTGGTGGTTTGGTAGGTTCATACCAAACCATGGACATGCACAGGTTATATTCATTTTTTTCCTGCAAAATGTTAATGGACATATACCTGAAGGAATACAACAAATTTGAAATACGGGATGTTATCCATAATTTTTTTGATTTTCCTCTATGCTAATGAAAGGATGGTTTTAGGATTACTTTAGCACATATTTTGTTTATTAGCAAATTTTATATGTTTGCTGCATTCTAGCATGGTTCAAGGCAAAGATAACTTGCAACAAAGGATAAGTAAATAAATCTTGATACTCACAGTTCTTCCTTCCATGAAGAATGAGCTGGGTTTTCTTTGCGCAAAGTTATTGGAGTTCATCACATGCCTTGATTCATCTTTGATGTGAATTCATTTCTTGACTTACCTAGATTGAATTTGAGAGTTTTCTGCAGGGGTTAGTCCAACAAAATATCCAGTGTCTATACAAGCAACTTTTACTTCAATAACCAAACTAGACTCCATGTCTAATTTTGATTAAGGAAGGCATTTCAACCAAAGCACCACGCTTAATTTAAAAGCCAATAGAAGTATGTCGAGTACTTCCAAACCAAAGCATACTATAGCAGACAAAGGTAGCATGAAAGCACTATAGAGATTTATTCAAATAGAGATGAAAAAGAGCATGATCGTAGTGAGTAATGCATTTTTTTAATAAATGTTGACGGTCACTAACACCTGTTTTGGCCATCAACATTCCACCCAAAAGCATGGCAAAGTGAGGTAAATCATCATCACATGTGAAGAATTTGTTTAAATTTCACCTAGTTCCACTTGTGCTTGTAGAATTATTTGTATGCAGGAAATATGACAAATTTTGGCCAAAATGGTGACAAACATGGACCAAGGAAGCAAGTGGATGTGGCAGGGCCACCTGGGCCCATAGGCCAGCACCGCTCGGTGCCACCTAGGCACCGCTCGGCCCCACCTGGTGCCAACTTAGCATGTTGCCACATCACCGATCCGCGGGAGCTCTTCCACAGCCAATAGGAAGCGTTGATCTAAGTTGGTTTCAACCGATGGTCATGATGGAGAGGCCATGGATCCATGGGCCCATTGTCATAGACTTGAAGCTTCATCAACCGACTTATCGGCCAAGTTTCACCACGTGTTGTCTTCACAACCGCCTTGGAGGAGCAACCAGCGCCCTAGCATGCAAAGGCGGTGCATCCAAGGACCAGGCAGCGTCCCCTAGCCGCCGCCCGGTGCCCCCTATGGCCACCGACCTCCCTGCTGCCTACAAGTTCCCCTCCCTTCACTCTACACTATAAATAGTGGGTGTGGAGCTCGGTGGAAGGACGCCCCATTCATTTCCAAGCTCTTCAAGTTTCTCTTAGCTTTCTAGCTTAGCATTAGCTATAGACTAGTAGTCTAGTAGTGGAGTAGAGCAAGAGCGGAGCTTCTCGGAGTCCAGAAGAGTCTTCTAGGTCTGGTACAACTCCTTTGTAATTCTTTCATTTTTGTAGTACTTTATTTAATATTTATTTTAGTACTTTATTCTAGTATTGCTTGTTTTACTTTAAGTACTTAGTCATTAGTGTTCATCATTAATGAGCTTCGGTGCTTATTGTTTGGCATTAGTAGCATAGGTTATCTTATCATTAGTAGTCTTTCGTTAGTATCGGTTCCACCGTCTGGTTAGGGTGCTTTGATCTAATTTCATCGGAGCTCGGATCGAAGTAGTAAGTTTATAGATTAAGCGTGGTGCTTAGGCTATAGATTACCTGTGGATACGACTAGGTCTCTGGATAGATTGTGGTAGGTGGTAAGTGGTGACAGCCTTGTCCATCCTCTGTATTCCATCATGATAGGTCTAGTTATTAAATCGTAGGGCTCGTGGCAGACCTTGTCTATTTAACTCTCCTAGTTGGTAGGCGGACTGTGCCCTGAAGTACTATCGCATTTCTCCTAGTTCTTTGTTTACCCTTAGTTATTAGAAAGATATATCGCTCGCTGTCCCACCTATCTATCTCTGGTTAGCTTGTATTTAGTAGTTAGTTTAGGTAGTTCACACCCATCCTTCACTATCGTTCACCTACCTAGGATCAACTAAAGACCTACCTTTAACAAATCCTAGTCCTATATAAATTCTAGCCTATGCCTTTCTATGGGAAAAAATATAAATTCGACACTCGGTACTCACGAGCGAAGTGCTACGCAATAGTTCTGTGCGCTTGCGGAATCCTCTAATAGTCATTAAGAAGTATCAACAATAAAGATGCAAGCAATATAGATGTATGCAAGAAACTAAACATGTTGTGGATTTGAAATGAGAAAACTTAAACTAAGCGGGATGGATGTATGGATTATTTAAAGTAAATATGCAGTTGAATACAAAAATTAAAAGATAACTACTCATTAAGTTTAAAGTCCATGAGCAATACTATCTCACATTTCTTTATCATACTTACCAAGACTCACATGATGGAATTTGTCAGTAGTGCAGCGTCTATTTTCGTCACTTGAGATGTGATTTGAATTTTTGTGACGTCGACGTTTTTCTTCAATCTACACACGGTTAGAGAATATATATATATATATATGTCTGTATAAACATGTGAGATGGCAGGGTTCCAGTGTTGATGGATCTTGAATGTTCAGGCACCCTGGGGTTCTTCAATATTTCTTATTTTCTTGTGGAAGCTTGCCGGAAGGTCAAAATGACGTTTGTTGTCCTGTCTTATTCCACAATTCAACAGAATAGGGGTAATCCTACTAAAGCTAGCGGGATCTTAATGATCTAAATCTTTACGTCAATTGTTTCCCCGGTAATGGCGTCAAAAATGCTTATTGGTATTTATTAAGTGTAAATAGAATATGAAGGATTCTGGAAGCGCACAGAATACCATTGTACCATTTTACAGGCAGTATTCCAGGTATCGTTATTTATATTTTACCATAGGAAAACAATCAATACAAGATTTCGATCCTATTACCATTTGACACCATTTGTATCACCATAAATTGTGTTGTAATAGAATTGTGTTTCGCAACATTTATCCAAACAGGTGGTAATAGAGGGACTATGTTGCCATAAAAATAGTGCATTGCAATTTTTACGTTCAGCGTTGCAAGAGGTGAGAACTATAGCAACCCGTTTTTGAAAAGTGTTGCTATTGGTTAATAATATTGCCATGATGACATTTAGTTGCATTAGATTTGACTAGCGTTGCAACTGTCTGATGCTCTTGCAACCAAATAGAACAGTGTTGCCATTGCTCGAAATTATTACCACAGTGTTGTTGGGTTGTAATATTCCTCACGACCATTGCAATAGGTAGACCGTGTATTGCAACTAAATTTCTAAAGCGATGTAATAGTTTGTTATTGTCATAGTTTTTGTTGGTTGTAATATTTTTCATGACCATTGCAATAGGTATCTGTTTATTGTAACTATATTTGTAAGACGATGTAATAGTTTGTTGCTATTGTCATAGTTTTTGTTGGTTGTAATATTTCTCAAGATCATTGCAATAGCTAGCTGTTTATTGCAGCTAAATACCTAAAGCGATGCAATACTATGTTGCTATTGCCACATGTGTGTTTGGTTGCTATAATTTCTAGCGTTGTTTTAATATGCTACCATAGGAAATGCCTCTAATTAGTGGTCTTTCGGTATACCAGAAGGGCTCAGGCCTACAAACGAGTCATCTCAACTGGCTGATTACGAGAACTGCTGTCCCCTCCCCTCCCCCCCCCCAAAAAAAAGACAAGACAAGCAAAAGTGCCTCGTCACTGCTGGCTCTTGACAACAAACACGCGATGAGCAAGTGCATGGCTACGCCGGCTGCTAGCTACTTTAATTTGATCTGCTAGCCATATTTAGCATGAAAAGATGGGGCTTTCTGCTTGAATTTGTTATCTACAAATTGGTGGGATA
The DNA here is from genome assembly GCA_904845875.1 of Miscanthus lutarioriparius. Lineage (NCBI taxonomy): Eukaryota > Viridiplantae > Streptophyta > Magnoliopsida > Poales > Poaceae > Miscanthus > Miscanthus lutarioriparius. The sequence continues at coordinate 46,648,990 of CAJGYO010000007.1, forward strand.
AAATATGATATAGAGAGCAAATGTTATGCATTTCTAGTTTTCGCACAAAAAATAAAAATAGATTCTGATCACATCCTATAAGTTCATGTAACATTGGTCTATAGGAACCGAAAAGGCAGAGATCAGTGTTGAAGAAAAATCTAGACATATATAACGTAGGCTAGAATCGAAATAGTTACATTCATTTAGAATCCTAGTTTAAGTATCAATGTGCAATGCTAAACACTACCCAGCGCGTTGCATTGTGCATGCCAAATCACCTTGGGCTCTTGAAATCATACCTTTCTTGCAAACAATGAAGCACAATAAACACATGGAATAAAGATTTGGTAATGTCATTATAAACAAAAGTGTCAATATGTCTCTCCAACAACATAGAGCCATATAGGTATGCACATTTTGGAAAATTATACTCTAGTTATCACCTATATGGACATCCCCCAATGAGAACAAAGAATACAGTACAGAAAATAAGGACAATAAAGACTAAAAAAACTGCAGGGATGATCTCAATAAGCAGGCTTGGATGGCAAATTTACAAAGAATTGTGAAACAACCTCTATTGCTACGTACAACAATTCTATGTTCTAGGCAAAAGACAGATTCGCACCTTGTAGCTCAGCAATCCCAGAAGGGTTCACCAAAGCATATGAACCATGGTTGTTCACTAACCACTGAAGCACAAGATCAGCCAAAACAGTGAAACACACAAATTAGAGATCAAAGAAAAAATTGAGGTGCAAGGATCTACCTTTCCTGTCTGCAGGAAAGGAAGTTGAATCTTCCTTTTTGTACTGTCATCATGTATCCTTACTCATTCTTTGTTAGCACATGACTGAACCAAACAATAATCAAGTAATGGCAATTAAGAAAACATATCTAAACTATAGGTATCGTCCCAAAAATGGCAGTGAAGCTACATGGAGCCCAAACAATTTAGTTAAATGATGCTTGAAAATAGTGGATGTTTTTGAGGGAAACAGTAGGGAAGATCCCTACCTATTTTTTGTATTTTCATTAAATGAAAGAATAGTTGTTCAAGGTAAAGGTACAAGGCTGTCAAAGCCCAAAACAAAAAAAAGGGGAAATTATTACAAGTGATTCTCTCTCCACACAAATAAAGGGTTAGAGATGCTCTTCTTGGCTTTGATGCAAATCTGGCCAAGTTCTTCCTTGAGAGCAGTTCTCCATTCCAGCAGTGAGGCGGCTTGGTTATCAAAGATGATTCCATTTCTTGCTTTCCAAATAACCCAACAAGCAGAAATAAAAAAAAATTCTGAAGATGTGACTGTTGAAGTCTGTTCTTGCTTGGATGATCATGTCCAGGGGCTGAAGGTTGAAGTTCCAGTGAATATTGATAGAATTCCAGCAATCGGTGTTGAAAGGGCACTCGAAAAAAGATGAAAGCATGTTTCCTCAGGGCCATTTTGGCAAAGAACACAGCTGTAGTCATCAAGATACATATTTTACCTTCTCAAGATGTTTCTGGTGCTGAGCCTATCCTTAATCAGTAGCCAAGCAAAAAATTTGTGTTTGCCAAGGTTGCTAGATTTCCAAATCCAATTGAAAAGAGGGGATGCTTCCAAGGTTCCTTGGAGATGAGAATATGCCTTCTTTGTGGAAAAAGAGGATCCCCAGGTGTAATGCCAGGCATCCTGGGAATTGGAATCCCAAACTCTGTCGCTGATAATCCCAAACTCTGTCACTGAAAACAGTGGATGTTATGCATGATGGACCCAACAATGGTAACCAATATCAAATAATCAGGTGCTCACTTTCACTCAGATGGACTGAATTGGTGTCCTAATCAAGCAGGTGCTTGAGCCTACCTAGGTAGAGGACAGGGCACTAGGGACAACAGTCAGTACAGGCGTAGTCTATACTAATACAAAAGTGGAATCAAAAAAATCTTATTGAGGTAAAGTAATAAAGCAAATAAAAACATAAAAAGTAGAAAAAACATAGATCAGTAAAACAATTTCCACTTTGGAGAGAGAATCCTATAATTCCTATAGTGTATCAAAGAGAGCATGGAGAAATACATTTCAACTTATTATAGCCGGAATATTATGAATGACATAATATCTGCATCTTTCCTTTGGCTAAAGCACATAAACTTTTAAGCATGGTGAGAACGAAATGGTAAGCTCGAAAGGAAATGAAGTACCACCCACTTAGGAGGGAAAAACAAATGAATATGTTTAAAGTTCATATGTTTTTCTTATGCTAAGCAGAGTATATTAAGATTCACGATGAACACATGGAAAAAAAACTCAGAGTTAAAGAGGTATATGATAAATCCTTTTTTGTTTTCTAAAACTCAATCATAGATGATGAATCAGGATTTTCCGGTATGAAAGAAACTGAATCAGTGGAGAATACAAAAACTAAATTTGGAAAGAAATAAAATGGAGAAATCTATCATCAGTTACAAACCACAAATGTTTGGGCAATCTAGAAGTATTTAGTGGCACAGTAACAATGCTAACTTTGAAGTACCTGATGCACTGAACTGACATGGTATTAGCTAAACATTTAAAAATGCTCCCAAGTCCCAAGGTAGCACAAAACTTGGTAGACAATCTGGATCAAACAACATAGTGAAAAAGGTGGATTTGATCATTAACTCAATGTACAATTCCAAATTTCTGTTAACTAATTTATGAAAGAAACTGCATATGATGAAAAAGGTAGAAGAAAAGGAAAAAGTTGAACCACCAATGCAGAGGTCTGCAGTTTAGTAAACAATGTGATCATATACTCAAGGTAACAATGAATACCGAAAGGAATAAGTTCCTCAGTTTGAACTCCAAAACACAGTGCTAGAACGAAGAACATATCTGTAATTAACAGAAATAAGCCATTAACTAAAAAATGTTCTTCTATGGTGCTGACCAATTAGAAAAGGAGGACAATGTCCATGGTAGTACTGACAATCAATACCTAGCAAGCAATAGGTGGACAGTTTCTCATAGAAATATATACTGTTGTCCTTGAGAACTATATCCTGGTAATCTGATTGGCCATGTAATACCAAATTGGCTGAATTTCTTTCATATTTATTAGTAAACTGCAGTAGCTAATCATCGACAAAGCAATGTGGTAGTATCTGTAGCATCATGGAAAGGAACAATTTGATTATCTGTAGCTGGAAATTGTTCAAATTAAAAATGTGGGGATATATGTTTGGCCTCAGATTAGCATTTTGGCAGATTAATCATGGCCGCCCATAACTCTAGCAAAAGATTACACGAAGCGCAAAATAGTTAACGAGACATACAGGAAGAACAGTCGGATCGAACCAGACGACAGATCGACAGACAAAAAACAAGAGATGCTTATCTGTCGAGTTCACTTGTTGAAGACGGATCCGATTGGCCGCAGGACAGTACCGAACTCAGCGGCGGCGTCTCCAAACCACACCTCGCATGGATCGAGGACGGGCCACTCTCCCCCACGCCGCCGCACCACCTGCACACAGAGAAGGGAGAGAGGTGACCTCTAACGAAGCCAGCCACACGAGCAAGAGTGGAGGTGAGAGGCTCACCGGCTTGCAGAGTAATCTACGAATCCTCTACGTCAGCCGCCGCACCGGCCCAGCAGCAGACGCAGCACCCGTTGATGCAGAAGGGGAGGAGACGCGGCGCCGCCAGTGATGGAGCGCCCGTAGTGGGAGCGGAGCTCAGGAGCACTAAGTAGAGAGTGCTGCAGCAGGGAGGCAGGCCTCTGTCGGCCATCGCACTGCAGCCGCGAAGGTCCCCTTCGTGCCGCCGCCGTTGCGCAGTTAGGGCTAGGGAAGGTGCGGTGCGAGGGAGGTATGGAAAAATTTGGAGAATCCAAGAATGGGGAACGCTAAATCTGAGGGGAGACTGAGGCAAGGATAAGGCACGCTGGAGTTTGCGCGCATGCGGTGGATTTTTCGTCCGCGGCGTGGCGCCATGGCGGGAGGCGGGGGCGCGAGAGGCCGCCAGGCGCCATTGGGAGCTGAAAATTTGAGTCACCATACAACAATAGTCACTTTGGAATTTCCTGGTTCGTAAGTGAGCAGAGGACCTAATGAATTAAGAATAATTTACATTTGTTAAAAGTAAAAAACTAATTAGTAAGTAACACTAGTAGAGTACAAAAAGCGTGTCCTAATTGTGAACTAGTGATCCGGTTTCATTAATTCCTAAGATCTTAGACAATATACTCAAAAGTATTTAAAATTTTAGTACAAAAAATAAGTAATATCAGAAATTGAAGAACATGTAAATAGTAAATATTTTCTTTTTAATCTAGAAATAAAAAATTTTAGCTAGTATTTCTTCCTCATAAGAGATCAAAATGAGATGATTCTTTTTTAATGTTTTCTAAAATCATGGTCTGTCCACTGATGATATTCATTTCGATATTACATTTTGTTATTGGTTCTTTTTAATATGGCTTGTTTTCTACCACCCAAGTAGTGGACAAGTCGTTCGTCGTACATGATTATTCAAGGTGATCAGTAGCTAACATGAGTTTTGCCTGAAAGTTTAATAAATCTTTAAATGGTATGTATCATAAAATTTTATAGAGCTAATACAAAAGGAGTCCATATAGTCTAAAGTCATAAGTAAGTGTGTAGTGGTAGAAAAAGATCTCCGATAAAGTAACAAACAAAACAAAAGTTGTAGATCTCAAAAAATTATACAACTTTGTACATATTTTTTATTTGAAGTTGTTTTGATGCTAAAATATTTGTTTCACAAGATTGTATGGAAGTTAATATCAAAGGAATCCATATGCTCTATACTCTATAGTCATAAGTGAGTGTGTAGTTATAGTTAAGGATCATGGATAGAGAAGTGACCAAAACAAAAGTTGCACATCTTGAAAAGCCATGCAACATTGTAGTTGACAATTTTTTCGTATGAAATCATCTATCCAACAAAAATTACATTTGAATTCTCACATTTGAAATTCGAATTTTTCAAACGATCTCGGATATATACGCATGGGCTCCATATCAAAGTTGGACCCTGAATTGAAAATCTTGCGTTCACACCTTAAACTTTTAGTGAAATTAACTGGAAATTGGTGAAATAACTCATTATAATAATCTGCAACTCCGTACAATTAGAATGGTTTTTTAACTTTTTACAAATTAATGAAAGTGTGTTCCAATGCATTTTTCTGTATGCTTAGATTAGTTTTTGGAAATTTTCTAAGAGCTTAGAAGTGTTTTCTATACGGTTTTCAGAATTTTTCTCTAAAAAGAAGATTTCTACAAACGCAGGGAGCAGACCAGAACCAGCCTAGGAGCCTCCGGAGTGAGAAATAAAAAAAATTGCGCCGTATGGGCCTCAAACTTTTTTCTCAACCTTGTACGTGCCACAGGTTAAGAAAACGTTAAGTTTTAGATTTTTCGGAAGTGATTTCCTATTTTCTACAGTTTAAATGAATTTCTACGTGACGGTACAAAGTAATTAAAGGTTGAACCGAAGCTAGCTCCGAAACGATCCAAAACCTATCAAATTTTTATGTTGGGTCTCATATGGCCCAGTGAACCTAATTTGGTAGGGCTGGATGAAAATATATTATTTTGAAGGGGTAACCCAAACTCATTTCTCCATTTTATTTAGAACAAAATAAATGCAATAGTCACCGAAATTGATCAGAAAAATCTAAGATTTTGTGTGAGGCCGTACTTTGGGTCTATATGCTTGAAAAAAATTTAAGTCTTTTTGACATAGGCGTAATATACATGCTTCATAAAGTGGATGCGCCATTTCATGGAGCCGGCTCCTAGGTTATTTGTAGCTATATTAGAGATGCGTCACAAAAAAGAGAAAAATCAAATGTTTGGAAGAACTCACCTGGACAGTCCAAAATTAAATGATTTTTTTGTGTATTTCATTGTTCTTTAGAGCATTTTATTTTCAAGAACAAGAGCACGAGTGATCTATTCATAGTCATTTGACTTTCGAGTTGCAAATGTACTGCACTTTTTTTTAAATATCTACTGCACATTTTTTTAATATCTAGACTTGGTTCTGACCAAACTTGTTATTCATGTTATCTACTGAGGCTTGGGGATTGTGCAATGATCTTTTTTATACCGAGACAATGGAATTGTGCAGTGATGATTATATAATTATTGCATCCTTCCATAAATCTTGCTATTTTCGGTGGCTCTGTGGTGACCATGTCGTTATACATTTTATCCATTTGTTGGTCAACATGCATCCATTGTCAATGATGTCTTTGCTTCATACAATTTACCAGTTGTTCTATTACTGAGCACACCCCATTGCCAGTGATGTATTTGCAGTTGGGCTTGCTAGCAAGGTGATTTATTACTTGGTGAACTACAATATCAGGGTCAGTTTTTTCTTTAACTTTCTAGGCTATACCTATACATTGGCTTCGTTCTTTGGTTCCTATTCTATGGTTCTTACAATGAGTATGACTTTCCTGTCTGAAATATGATCTTCCTCCTATGTAATGTCAGCCTGGTCGCTGGAATCTGGAGTATAACTTTGCAAACTTGATATAATGTGTCTTTGGTGTATAATATTTCGATGAACATTTTAAATGATTTTAATAAAATGATATTATACATTTTTTATTGTTCACTAGTGGACTCAAGTTGAAGTTACTTTCCAAACTCATGTAGACGAATATTTATTATGATTTGCACTTTAGTTTATAAAAAAATTTCTTAATTATGTGAAAAATAAAAATAAAACAACAGAGAAAATCTTTTACTGAGACCAGCATGTTAAATATTACGGTCCATCCCGGCCCAATCGTTCACAGCCAGCCATCCGATTGTTGATCGAACAACCGAGATCTTCACTAATGTCTTATAAACAACGCGAAACCCTACCCTCTCTTTCATCTCTCTCCTCAGATCCCGTCACCGAGAGCCATCATCTAGAGTAGTGGCGGTGCGTCCCTCCCCGAGCTTTGCCTCTGCTCCCTCCTCAGCGCCGACCCCGCCCCACCACCACCGCCTCCGCATGCTCTCCTGCATGGATCTGCCGTGCGCACTACCTCCCTCAAGGGGCCTCCGACCTAGGGCCTTCCTCTCAATTGTTTTCAGTAATTCGATATTGACATTTTGTGATTAGATCAAAAAGATTATTGGCACTCAGATCATTTCCAACTTCCTGCTCAATCAACCTCCTTAGTTGAAAACAATTCCTTTTTTTTGATCTATTCAGTAGGGAAAGCCCCTACCTGATATTTTTTTGGATTTCAATTAAAAGAAAGAATGTTCTGTACACAAGAGCAACAGAAGAAGAAAAAGTACAAGGCCATAATGCCCAAAGGAGAAAAGAAACGAAAAAACTAAGTGAAATTCTCCTTCCAGTTAAATAGCGCAGCCTGTCTACTTGGCTTGGCCTTTGTGCAAATACGGTCAAGCTCCTCCTTGAACTGTCTTTTCCAATTGCTGAGGTTGGCCTGCACATCATCAAAGATGACTGCATTTCTTGTTACCCAAATGATCCAGCATGCAGTGATAAAGATTTCTTTGAAAATTGGACTTCCAAAGGATGTTCTGGCATCAATAATCATATCTAAAGGTGGTAAATTTTGGTTCCAACATATAGGGATGCTGTTCCAACATGTTGTACTGAAGTGGTATTCAAAAAATAGATGCATACTAGTTTCCTCATAGTCAGAGTTACATAGGACACAATTGTAATTTTCTAGATCCATGTTCTTCCTCCTTAATAGGTTCCTTGTGTTGAGTCTATCCCTGAGCAAGAGCCAAAAGAAAAACTTATGTTTACTAAGGTTGCTGGAGGCCCACATCCAATTGAAGAGAGGAGAAGTTTCTATGTGGCCAATCATAATTTTGTAAGCCTTCTTACTACTGTACTTGCATGATCCCCAAGAATAGCACCATATGTCCTTTGTATCTGCATTCCAAGTTCTCTGCTGAATGAGAGTTTGCAGTTCTTCCAACTGATTTGCAGCTTGTGTTAACAAGGGCAGGCTAAAAATTCTGCTTACATCTTGATCCAGAAAGAAACAGATGGAACATTTCTTCTTTCTGGTAAAGGAGAACAGTTGGGGGTACAGGTCTTGGAGCTTTTGATCTGACCAATTATCAGCCCAGAAAAGAACAGTCCTTCCATTGCTTGGATTACAGTTGGCAAAATCTCTGAATGTATGAAAAAGAGTCATAATGTCTTTCCACCAAAAGGATCCAATTGGACTCCTAGCATGTGGTGGTGTCTGAGAATTAGAGTAGAATTTGGACCATGTCATGGATACCCAGGGTATGTCTACCTCATTGTAGAATTTGTCCAAAAATTTCATGAGTAAAGCATTGTTCTGAATCTTAATGTCAATGATACCTAGCCCACCTTGATTCTTTGGTTTACAGGCTGTTTCCCAGGCAGCAAGACAGGTTCCTCTCCTGTTGATGTCACCCTTACTCCATAAGCAGTGCCTTCTATAGATGTCAATTTGCTTAATTACTTGAACTGGGATTTTAAGACTGCACATGTAAAATGTAGGAAGAGCTAAAAACACAGAGTTTACTAGAATGAGCCTTCCATCATAAGATAAGTGTTTACTAACTCCACAAAGTCTTTTCTCAATCTTTGTCAAAAGAGGTGTGAATTCTTGCAGAGTAGGCTTGGTCAATCCAAGTGGGAGCCCCAAATATGTGAAAGGCATAGTTCCTATGCTGCAACCAAAAGTTCTTGCTAAATGAATGACCTTTTCATCAGCTAAGTTAATGGGCACCAAGAAAGACTTCCTAAAGTTCACATGTAAACCACTGGAGTCAGAGAAAGATCTCAATAAGCACTTGAGATTAAAAAGGGTTCTAGCATCTCCAAGCAAGATTAGAAGAATGTCATCAGCATACTGTACAATTGGGAAGTCACCTCCAAAGGTGTCACTAAGAGGGTGCTTGAGGATGCCCATCTACCAAGCTTTGTTGACAACAGATTGTAGAAGATCAGCTGCTAAAACAAACAACAGGGGTGAGAGTGGGTCACCTTGCCTGACCCGTCTTTTACACTCAAATCCTTTTCTAGGAATACCATTCAGTAGAACAGAGGAAGTACCTGACCCCAAAATGTTTTGAATCCAACTTATCCATCTTGAAGAAAATCCTTTGTATTTAAGGATTTGCAAAATAACCTCATGCTCTAGTTTATCAAAAGCCTTTTCAAAGTCTAGTTTGAGAATTATGACTTCCTTTTTTGAGTGATGACAGAGATGAAGGAATTGGAATGCCCATGCTAGACAATCTTGGATTGTTCTTCCTTTGATGAATCCATATTGATTGGTGTGTACTAGTTGTAGGATCACATATTGCATCCTAGCTGAAAGTAGCTTTGTGATGGACTTAAGAGTGTAATTCAGGAGAGAAATGGGCCTGTAATCATCAATTGTTTCAGGGTTGTTCTTTTTAGGGATTAGGGTAATGAAGGAGGAGTTCACACTCTTTAAGTCTGTATTCCAATGGTAAAAATCTCTAAACAATCTTATGAAGTCACTTTTGATTATATCCCAACTCTTTTTAATGAACAGTCCATTGAAACCATCTGGTCTAGGAGCATGATCATTTGGCAGAGATTTGATGACAGCCTCAATTTCAGTTTGACTGAACTCACTGTCTAGAAAATCAAGATTATGCTCTGCCAATAATGAGCTGAGATCATAGTGTATGTTAGATAATTCATAGATTCCTAACCTTTGCTTATAAGATTCCAATAGCAAATTTTCCTTTTGTCCATGCTCTGTGACAACAGAACCATCAGGCTTTGTAAGAGATAAAATGAAATTTCTCTTATGTGCTATAGTAGCCATAGTGTGGAAAAAGCTACTATTTTCATCCCCAAATTTCACCCATCTAACTGTGTTTCTCTGTTTCCAGTATATCCTCTTATATTCTAGTAAAGACGCAAGGTGATCCTTGACCAGCCTTTTGAGCAGTAGAACCCATGAGCAATTATAAATGAGCTTGCTTAGCTTGGAAAGGTTCCTACTCCATTTTCTCAGACCAGCTCTGACATGTTTGAGCTTTGAAGACAGATTTTTTGGATGCATTGGCATATACTGGTGAATTATTCCAATGAAGAGCCACAGTGTTTAGAAAATTAGCATGATCCACCCAATAATTTTCAAATCTAAAAATATTTGATTTGGGGATTGAGCTTCCAATGTGTAGCACATAAGGAATGTGATCTGAAATTGGCCTTGACAAAGGTTGTACATGTGTAGCAGGATGGAGAGGGTCCAGCCAGAAGATGTGAAAGCCCAATCCAACTTGACAAGGAGAGGGTCAGATTGCATGTTGGTCCAAGTGTAGCTTCTGCCATCGAAAGGTATTTCAACTAAGTCCAAGTCAGAAATAATTTCTTTAAACAAGTTCATTTCTGACAGATCACCTCCTGGTTTGTTCCTATTTTCAGGTTGCCTGATCAGATTGAAATCCCCAGCAAGTAACCAGTCATCAAACTCACTGGTATCAAAGTTCATCAGCCAAGTGGCAAAAGCTTGCTTCTGATTGGACTGTGAAGGGCCATATATGTTTGTAATATGAAAACTCTTGTTATCCAACTTATTTCTCATCTTAATAGTGATGGCATAGGAATTTGTCTGAATTACAGAGCCCTCAAACACACTGCTGTTCCATGCTATTAAGAGACCACCTGCGGCTCCAACTGAGGGAGAAAAAGCAAACTGATCAAAATTTCTGGGACATAATTTTTTAATGTAAAAGATGTCAAAATTCTCCCTTTTTGTCTCCTGAATACAAATGATTTGGCAAGCACTCTCTGTAATTTTCTCACTTAAAGCATCACACTTTTCCTGAGAATTAATGCCTATGATATTCCAAAACAAAATTTTACTATATCTTCTACTATCCATAAACACAATGTATGTAAAAAGGACAAAGTTTGTTCATGCAAATGACAAACTGGATCAACCAACTTATGTATTTGTGGGGATGTGAGTGAAGCATTTGTAGGTCTGTGTTAAAAACCATGCACCCAACTCTGTCATTTGGACAACTATTAACATGATTACAGAAGATTAGAGTAGAGGGCATTGTATTTGTTTCGAGACTCACATAACCAAGCTCAGAGATAGGATTCAAGACCACAAAGAAGTGAAAAGCAACATTAGCATTAACAAGGAACACAAGCATCAGAGACAGGTAACCCAAACACTTCCTAGGTTTATTAAAACAGCAAAGGATGCAACGGTACATGATCTTATTTTTCCAGTACACAGACTGGGACCTAGGACTAGATAGGCACAGCCATCTAAACATGGGTAACTCTGGAGCAACAAAAGCAACACCTTTGTAGGTGCACACAGAGACAAATCTGTGATACTACTCATCTATGTTGTCTTTCTCAAGAAGAGTAGCAGAAGCAGCCTCAGGCTAGATCTGTAGGAAACCAGTTGCAATTCCTTCCAGAATATCTTTGGAGAGATGTGGTGCAACTACATAGTTGGAAGGCCCAGGAATGATGGCCAGAGGGGTGGGATCAGCAATAGCTTCATCTGCAGTGAAAGTCTCCTTAACTTGATTGGCTGCCTTGGCACTTGCAGCATCCTTGTAACCTCCAAGCCTGTTTGCAATTCTTCTGCTACGCCTCAGAAAGCTATCATCCAACTTCTCCTTAACCTTCAAGCTCTTTCTCTTGCGTAGGGTATGGAAAACAGTAGGAGCTTCGTCCAGGATCTCAACTTCTTCATCCTCATTTTCAGTTTCTGCTTCTGCTTCTCTAAACTCTGCATCAACATCCCCCATTATTGTATCAACCTCTTCTTCATCAAAGGAGACGTAGTCCAAGACAATCTTCTCAAGAGATGATCCCCCAATCTATGGAGAGAGAAGAAAGGCGAGATGTATGAGGAGATGTTGATCATTAAAATATGTAGGAATCAATGTGCCATGATCAATAACTAACAGATTCAGAAAGGAAAGAAAGTTAGATGTAGGAGTGATCGATATGAAATTCAGTACCTCTTTCAGAATGGATGGAACCACTGCAATGAGGGGATCAGAGGGCACACTGGGACCATAGATCTCTGATCTAATTCTTGGAGCCTGGAACTGCACAATTGCATTAGCTGGAGTGGGGCTTGGCAGGTTCTGAAAGCTGCTCACTTGAACTGAACCATTGTGGACACTGATGGCATCAGTTTGTTGCTGCACAGCCTGGGCATTATGCACACTTTGTATTTCTGAATCTCTTGGTGCAACCTGCTCTTGTCATCGACTTGGCCCTCCTGCTTCAAGATTCATGGCAGAAACACCATTGGAGGCAGTTGGGGTGGCATCAGACATCACTAGTGGGGCAAAGCCCAACCAGCGTGGTGGCTGCACTGGACGAGGGTGCAGAGGACCAAAGGAAATGAACGCTTCTTCATCTTGTGGCTCAATGAGGCGCGCTGCATTTTCAGAACAAAGCACGGGACCGTCCAGGAGCGTCCCTTCTGTGGTAGCCCTCCATTCACCTTGACAGGATCTGGAATTTTAGCTTCATCATTGAGATACACCTTGACAACCACCCTAGCTAGAGTTTCGGGTTCATGCCAGTGCACCATGATTCCAAAACCAGAAACAGCTCTAGCTATCATCGGAACATTGCGCAAATCCTCGGGAAAACCAACAAGCATGATCCAGGCCTCACGATCCAAATCAAAAGTACGCGCATTATCACTTTCATCATGCTTCACAACAGTCATGGTGTAGTTGCCTAGATTGAACTCAGGACCAAGAAAACGCTCTCTCTCTAGTGGGGAGATAAAACGAACATAAGCATCCCCAAGAGCACAAGGTTGTACCTCGATGATTCCAGCCTAATGAACATCCTAGAAGAAGTAGCGGAGTGCAGACTCCACGCTGGTGAAATCATCCTTGTGGACTTGGGGCTCGAGCTTCACTATTGCAAGATCTTCATTGGATAGGGTGTAGCACCCAGTCACATATGCCTCGAGACGGAGTGGCGGACGTGGCACGGGTTCCACCAGCGCGAACCCCTTGGGGACATGCGGAAGCAGATTGCAAGCCCAGTTGGCCATTGAAGGCAAGGAGCTGGGTTTCTGCACAGCAGGCAGGGGAACAGAGGAGACGGAGGCTTCGAGGGTGGGAGAAAGAGTCGAGTTTATAGGGGTTTTCTCAATACCATCGCCTAGCCGAGATATGGGCCTAAAACGCCGCTATTTCCGGGCCTTCGAAAGGCAGACAAATGATATGTGTCCATAGTTGAAGCAGGAATTGCATCTTACCATGTTAGTGCAATCTTTCCTCAAGTGATTCGGGCCCAAGCATCTGTAACAGTGATGGGCATTCGAAGGCAGGTGACGGGCCAAATGTGAAGACGGGATTTGCGGCATAGATTGAGTATGCAATAAAGTATCAGATTCAAAATTCAAAACCATCGTAGCTTTGGGCTTGGGCTTAGGCGTGAAATGCGCCAGAGAGGCTGGATTCGGATGAGCTTCCTTCTGCGGCTTTGGGATCCAGTGAGGAACAGATTTTGGCCTCGGAAAAAAACTTTGAATCAGAATGGAGGCTAGAATGCGCATGAACAGAACGCTTCTGAAAATTAGATGGATAAATGAGAGGTTGAAACACAGATTTTTTCAGAATGGGTGGGGGGGGGGGACGGACAATTTTAGCATAGCTTTTTCTTGATTTATGATTCACCATTGTCCATTCAGCCTCTTGTTCTAAGCACTAGAGTTCATACTCTTTTTGCCAATTCGCTCCTCCATCTCTCCACAGGAAGAAGAAGATGGCAAAGGATTTGCAAGAAAAGCTTTTCATCTTGTGAATCATAATTCCAACTTTTTTACAAGAAACCGAGAAACCAAACATCCAACCAGAGAGGTGGAAAACATTGTATTCCTTAGCTACTCCACCCAAACAAGCTTGTAGGATCAATCCGACAGACTCTTCATTCAAACGAATCACAGAACGGCCAAAACTCACAACGAGATGAAACGCCGCTAAAGGAGGCGATGTGGAAGGACTCACCGAGCAACCAAAGCGTTGTGAAACCACCTTGGCAAACTCATTCCTGGGTCGAAGCACAAATCCGAGAGGCCACCCATGATCAAAGAGGAAGATCACCAGGGAGATCACCAGGGGGCGCCATGGTTGGAGGGAGCACCGGGGAAGGTGGTGGGAGAGGGAGCACCCATGACATATTTTTTAGGGGAATTGAAAACAATTCCTACTAAACTGGGATCAAGGGGAACCACCATGAGCTAAACTAGGATAGGAAATCCAGAAATGCAAGAAAAGAGAGGAATGCTATATAATCCATTTTACCGCTCATCCTCTTTCAAAGCTAAGTTCCTATGCATGAATATGAATGAAAAACCAAATGAAAATGAATCAATCTTACCCTTCCCTTAATGTTTGTAACGTAGGCATGTGTTAAGCTAATGGATTTCTGTTCAGTACTTGCTTACTACCTTTCTTGGGACCCCAAGCACACTCACCCCAGCGTGCATCTCAGGTTCATGCTTCGGCGGCGTTGTACAGGACTGAGGTGAGATATGGAAGTGACTACACCACGTCTCAGATCTGTGATTTGCCTGGAGTTTTTTCTATCTTCTCATCGATCCTCCCTCATTTGCAAGGATTGTTCCAAGGAGATAATTCGTTGTGAGACATTAAAAAAGATCGCAATCCCCTATGTCAAACTGCAGATGTGAAAAGTCAAAAATACTCTTAAGTCTAAATATGTCATTAATTTTTTTAGCATCTTAACGACTTCAAATGAAAAAACTCAAAACTAGAAAGTTATAGATCTCGTCGAGATCTATAATTTTCATATAAAAATTATCTTCTTTTAATAACGTAAAAAAGATATGATTAATTTTTCTAAGATATATTAATCATATTAAATTATCTTATTTTTTCTGGTATTAAAAGAAGATAATTTTTATATGAAAATTATAGATGTCGACGAGATCTATAACTTTCTAGTTTTGAGTTTTTTCATTTGAAGTTGTTAAGATGCTAAAAAAAAATTTAATGACATATTTAGACTTAAGGGTATTTTTGACTTTTCACACCTGCAGTTTGACACCGTTAGAGCCTAATTTGACGGCAGTGGTATGGAGAGGAAAAAAAAAGTTGAAGCAGTGGCGCTGAAGACCGCTGAACCGTTCCAAGTCATGTGCCTCAACATGAGTGGGCTGTGGGATCCAGAAGCCAGGGGCGACGGCGGCAGGAACAAGCAGCGGAACTGGTAGACTTAACATCGAGGAGCACCTCCAATGGTAGCTGGTATTTGTTGTGTCCAACACCCCGTGTGGCTCTTCACCTTCTAACTTGTGAGTTCGATATCGTTCCCTTTCTTTTCGTTGCAGCTGTTCAGGATCTAGTTGTTGCAAGTACAAACACATCACGAGCTAGGAAGAGCTGTGTTATTATTTAGTTACATTTCTGGTAACTACTAGAGGCTGTGGCAGGGCTCTGAAAATTTTCTAGTAACCACACGCAGGAACATGCTTTGTCAGTTTGTTGAGGTACCCGATAAAGATGTAGCTAGTTTATTGAGGTCTCTCCAGCTTTTTATTAAGTTGGACAACTGAGAAGCAATGTTTTGGATTGTAGTTTGTAGCCTAGTAGTGGGATTGGCATAGCATAACAATGATCGGGGACGTTCACTTGAGCTTAAAGCAGCTGCTGCAGCAACTGTGTTTTCTCTGTCTCCAAAACAATGTTGGTGCCAACCTGCCGTGATGTTAGCTAGCATCAATTTCTCTATTTTGGTTAATTCGATATAGATGACTACAGATTTTGGTTGGAAAATAGTACTTCAATAAAAAAACTGATGTTGCTAGCTTGTGTTACAGGCATCCACTGTGTTTGAACCATTGCAAGCACATGTACTGTCTAGAACACTTTGAAACCTTAATGTAGGTGTTGCTAGCTAGTGTTTTATTGCAGCCACATACCTATTCAGACCCGTGTTTGTTTGTTCTGTTTATTGGGTAATGATAACACCTGCTGCACTAGTTGATGTGTTAGTAAATTTGCTGGATAAGCAGTATGGATACATAAGCATTCCCTCATCAGTTTTCTTTCTGGCGATGTGAGCATTCTGAAATCCATGGCACCTTGCCATTATTGTTTTTTCAAAGCCATGTACTCGTCTTGAAAGAAGCTGACATGTTAGACAGTAATGTGGAACTAAGGTGTGATATTTCTACATAGTTTATGTTTGGATCAAAGTACAAATACTCTTGATACAGAAGCTGACTGCCCATCTAGGTTACATGCTTTCTTTGATTGCCCTTCCTTTGTTCCATTGTACTGTAGTGAGGTTTTACACTAAGTATATGATTCCCAGGATCTTGGAGAGGCTTACTAGGTGCTGAGTGAACCTCTGCAGAGGAAGGCCTACTACTGCTACAGCAGGAACAACTATCCAGGTAGAACTAGTTGTTACTCCATTGCTACCAACTAGAAGTAGTTGTAATTTATTAATGAATTAGCTGAATTGCTTTCTAATAAATTGTTATTCCTTCAATTATAGTTTTGGTGTCATTGCTGATAATTATTGGTAACTCCTATGATTTTTACAGTGTATTTAGTAGACTCAACAGGTCATGTTTCACTATATGCAGCCACTTTCTCATCAGAATGTACATATAGTTGATCTATTTAAGTTAGGATCTGAATTCGAGAGAGTGATGAATTAGCGATTACCATTCTGTACCTGTCTGAAGTGGCCCAAATTAGGATGAATGTTTGAAAGTTTAAATGAACTATTCCTGATTAGTATACACTGCTCATTATTGACTTTATATTTCTGAAAGTTGGTGTTCTTGAAATATTAATTAGAAGTTCTGCACATTTCAGAGATACTGTGCCTCAGTGAAAATTTGAAAATATGAGGATAGGCCATTGCAAAGCCAGGGACTGATTTTTTTCACATTTTATTGAACTGTGGAGTTAGTAAAATGCTTGTAGTTGACTAGTTGTGAGAGCAGTCCAGTATTGACAATTTGTGGTGACCTAGTACTTGACTTTTATATTCCGGTGGAGTGAAATATGCCTCTTTTGTTGTTTAGTGCAGCCACACATTGCTATATGCCTTAAATTTTTGCTGCACAAGTCCACTTGCTCTATCACTTACATTTCCTGACCTGATTAATTAGATGTTACATATGGATATCTAAAATGGTGGATTGCATACAATCTTGCATATCTATCAATTTCTGTGATCTGAAGTAGCATATCTGAACCAGCTGTGTCATCATACAAGGAAAAAAAACTATATGCTGGCATATCTATCAATTTCCAGCAGCAATAGCTCGAGCTTGACTTCTCTATTTTGCAGGACAACAGTAGCTAGCAGCTGTCCAGTGGCAAGAGTAGCAACAACAGGTAGTAAGGCTGTCTCCAATGGATGACCCATATGGAGATCCAAACCCAAAATGGGTCGTGGATGGTACTGTATCAGTCTCCAACAGAATACCTATATGCAAGGCTCATTTTGGGTTACAGCAGAGGCACGACCCAAATATGAGTATCCTCTCTCCTGGAGACTCATTTATAGAAATGGTTCTCTTTTGGGTCCTGTTGTTGGAGAAGACCAAAAATAGATATTTGAACCCTTTACCTGTAGCGTTACCCAAACATGGAATGGGTCTTGTATTTTGGGTGATGTTGTTGGAGATAGTCTAAGGTGGTGAAAATTGCAGCTGCTAGTCCCATCGACACATGTAAGGTAAAATTCCTTCCTTTGCTAAAACAAACGGTTTGTTTCAGCAATCCATGTTACAGCAATGGTACTACAATCTTATTCAAGTTTCACAATGTAAGCTAGCATACTTTGTCAAGCGGGTTGATTTCTTGTAAAAATAGTCATGCAATGGTACAAGTGAGACATATAGACTGGACATTGCTGTATTGTGGTGGTTGAACTTTGAACCTAGGAGAGCCTTTGAAAAGTTCTGTCTGCAACTTTGCATATGGTGCCTTCTGAAATGTGAATACAAGACTTTGCAGTAGTTAAACTCCAGTTTTAGTGAACTCACTGAACGAGTTTTTTCCATGTCCATTGTTGATAGATTGTGCTGATTGAACGAGCTAGTGCCCAACAAATGCATTGAACTAGCTCGCTTCATTCAGTTTATCCTATAATTGCTCATATAACTTGTTGCTTGGTTTGGTTGGCTTTGGAGTTACAGAAACTTAGTTCGATGTGTACAAGAAACTTCTCTCATATTTTTATTGCTTGCACAACAAGGAATTTTTTTCCAAGGATGAACGTAGAGTTTCAGTGGAGCGCGATGGGACGTCCAAATCAAGCCAAGCGAAGCTGCAGTGGTGTCTAGCCATCTTAGATGTTTTGGTTTAGGAACAAATGTATTGGATATCTTTGTTTCAATAATGTGTGTGTAGCATGAGTTAATATTTTGGTTTATTGGCTTTATTCAAATGGTTTGTTAATGTCTATTGAGTTTCTAATTAATTAATAGTGTTGTAATATTGTCCGGTGGCACCAAACCAAAAACATTGCAAAAGTGCCTGTTGGCAACTATATTTTCTGTGGCAGTATATCCTATAGCAATGAACAATCCGCGTAGCAATAGAGGTTGCATCTTATAGCAACGACAATTCGAGCGTGGTAATTGCACATGTTGCCACCACTTCTTGGAGTTGCTACATAGATCTTGTTGCAACACTCGTTATGTGATGCAATAGAGGTTGTACCTTATAGCAAGGACCATGTGAATGTGGCATTTGCACATGTTGCTACCACTTATTGGTGTTGTCACATAGGTCTTGTTGCCACACTCGTTATGTGATGCAATAAAAGCTGCACCTTGTAGCAACCAAACCTTCGGCGTGGTAATTGTATATGTTGCCACCACTTCTTGGTGTTGTGGCATAATCTTTGTTGCCACACGCATTATGCGTGGCAATATATTGTCTTGCAACACACGCTCGTCGTTGCTAGTGCATCATTTGCTACAACATGGGCAAGTTGCCATTGCAAGGTCCAGCAACGCCTAAGGCGTTGCATTAGTTGCTGTTGCCACACCTACAACCGTAGCAAAAACTTATGTTGCAATGCCTAGGTGTTACAAATTCAAAACGCATTTTGCAACGCTAAGCAGAAAAGTGTTGTCCAAAGCTTTACCCACGCAAGCGCCTGCAACGCCTCCCAACGAAAAAAAGTGTTGCTATTTCTGCTATTGCAACTATTTTGGACCTATTGCAACACTTTTCGGTTGAAACATGGTCAAAATTTAGTAGTGAATGGAGTTAAGATTTATTGAATAACAAAGGAATGTCTACTAATCAACTTACAAGCATAGCTAAAGCAGGGGTGAATGTAATGATAGGAATAAAGCATAATGACACTCAAGGGATATATCACTAAGATAATGTAAACTAGTCAACTCGGGAGAACAACGGGTGAGGTAGATTTCTATGATATTCTTATTACATGGTGAAAGTATATATACACCCAACTATAGCCAAGACTAACTCTACTCTTGTGTACTTTGGGACGTCGCTTAGACAGCAGAGCATCACGAAGGATAACTCTACTGACGTGACTATGGTCCTACAATTTAAGAACCTGCTCAATTTGATATGGACTACAAAGGATAGATGGGACTGTCACCTCTCGCTGCTACCACACAACCAGGGAACATGGTGTACTCACAGGCAGAGCATCGTATAAGCATCATGCTTATATGAAGCTCGGCTACTTAGCCTAACCGGTAAACTAGCAAGCTAAGCGCTCTATGAACCTGCACAGAAAAGTATTGATAATCTTTAACTAAGCGAGATATATATTCAAAGTAAGCATAACCATGTAGATAGGAATATGATAAATTGATAATAAGTCTTACAAGATGTAGAAGTAAAGATACAAGGCTTTGCTGAGCCTTCAAGACTAGATCCAGAACTTGAGCATGAGCCCAACTCGACCTTCACTCCTGAGCTACTAATCTACTACATTGGAGAGTTCTAGACCTAATCCTCATGGTGTGTGTTGATCTGAATGAGATATGAATTAGGGTTTTTAGGATGTCTCTAGGGAGGGGGGCACAGGGCTATATATATAGGGGGGTAGCATCAATTCTGGATCATCGGATCAAACCGATTTGAATAAACGGCGTAGATGCGATCTTTGAGGCGGTGGAGAACCGATGTAGCGAGGCGGAGGCTGACAGGTGGCCTCACAGGCCGGCCAGCCCCACCTAGAAGCCTCTCACAGTCTTCTTCGGTGTGGTGTCCTCTAGAATGTAACACCCTTGGTGTTACACCGTAAATCATGTCATGAGCATTATGTTTATGTTTTAATGCATGTAATAAAGTGTATAGATCAATTTCTGTAACTCGAAACGATCAACTAGAATGCAAAACAAAAGTTGATTCGATAGTCATGTTATATCACTTAGGGTTTAAAAGCAATTTTTATTAAGCAAAAATGCTATAGAACATGTATGTGATACTTAAATAAAGTTTGAAGTACAAACTTTGTAGATGACAATGAAATACTTGCGGTCGAAAAATGATATTACTAGCTAATATTTTCACTAGCTTAGAAATCACAAATGGAAACCAAATTCAGCTCAAAAACTTAGAAATTTTCAAGTCTGCTGACTGTTAGACATTGCTATGTTTGGCAATTTATTGCGAGAGATTGGGTTAAGGCATGGTGTAGTGTTATAGCTTGTTTTGGTAGTCTTATGTGCCATCTTGTGCTTGGTGAAGATGGTTTAGGTTTAGGAGCAATCGTTTGGTTGTGTTGAACGCTTTAAAATTCGTGTGTGTCACGGTTTCGGGCTGGTTGGCCGCGTGGCTGCGATCACCGCGCTCGGGCATTTGGCATCGCCGTGTTGGTTGCGCATGTGCATGCGCGCGTTGTCGCGCATGGCCAACCGTGGTTGCCTCTAGCCTAGCCAGGTCTTGGCTGTCATTGGCCCCGCCACGCGGAGCCGCTGCTACTGCTGTTGACAGTCCTGCACGTGCCGCGATGGAGCCGCTGCCAGTGCCATCAACTCACCATCGCATCCACACTACCACCCGCCTCATGTCGCGACGCTGCCGCTACCAATGCCACTGTGACGTTGTGCTGCTGTCGCTTGCCTTGTCCTAGTTCGCACATGGGCTGCCCCGCGCCATCGTCCTGCCTTAATGGTGCTGTGGCCGCGCATGACGTGCCCCCACCTATCTCCACGCGCACGCACGTTTTTTGGCCACAGTGTCATGTAGCGGGTGTGCAAATGCCTCCTTAAGTCCGGTCGGCCGCGTCCCGCCAAGGAGTGGATGAGCCGAGCCCACTGCCACGCCATTTCTCTCTTTTCCTCTTTCTCCCTCTGTTTCCCACCGCCATTGCATCGCGTCACGGTGAAGCCAGAGAGCGAGCAACTCTCATCAATTCCTCATGCTCGCGTCTTCACCTTCACCCCCCTCTCTAGCTGACCCCACCCCACCTTGACTCGCGTCATGTCGATCTCCAATTTTGGAACTTTGCCGCCGCCGTGCCATTAAGGCCCGTCGCTGCCCGCGTCATGGCCAGTCTCCACCACTTCACCCCGTGCCAATTCCTCTACACAGCTATCTCACCTTGGCTCCCTCTTCATCGTGCGCATGCTAGTTGTAGCTCTAGTGCAACCTCCTCGTTGCTGACACGGCCATGCCTTTGCGGTCCGCCGTTCACCTCGCCGCGCACACGTGACCAGCCTCGCTCGGGTCATCTTCGGCCGAGCTGACTTCTTGGTAAGGTCACTGGTGAGTTGTTGTTGCTCACCTGCTACCCTACCGCCTTGATTGTTGCTGTGGCTCACCTGAACACCATCGCCTTTGCCATTGGGTGTCCATCATCATGGAGAGGTCCTTCAATGGCGTCTTGTCTCGTGCAACCGCCGCCCATCGTCTCGCGTCGAACCCTAGGTGAGCGTCGGCCTCGTAGATTGGTCAGCGTGGGTCCCATGTGGCCGACATAAGTGCTAGTGCCACCGCTCGCCACGCTGGAGCGTGCGGGGATGGCCGGGGGCCTCGCTGTTATAAAGAGGAGAAAGGTCTGAGCGTTCTTTTGCATAAGTGCCGTCTCTAGGAATAGTAACGTGGACTGCGGGTTATTTTGTTCGTAGTCCAGGGGCATTTTTGTTAATGTACCAGCGTGTGTGGGCTCCCCGCCATGGGCCACCTTCGTGCGTGGGCTGAGCCTCGCCTATGGGCCGCCACGCGCTCGCGCGCTCGCGTTGCGTCGCGTGGGTCGCATTGGGCCGAAATCAGTTTAGCTTTTTCGAGGAAAATAGAAACAACTTTTCATTTATATTTCTGAGCTGATCTTTGGTAAATCATATAAAATCATATAGGTATCCAAAAATTGTGAAACCAATTTTGTTAAGTTCTTAAAATTGTGCTCTATCTGTTAGTGTATTTAGTTCATATATATACTTGTCGATACCAGGAGCTTTTAAATCATTTGAGAGTGCTTAATATTATTAAGTTAGTTATTGTAGGAATTTTTGTGGCAAAATGGTGATAGCTGTAGCTTTGAAAATTTTACAGTAGCTTCATGGTATTATTATGTGCTCACTATAATTTTTGTAGCTTTAGAATAGACTTAACATAAGGGTAGTTAAATGTTCTTTGTTTCAAATATACATTAAATCATTAGTAGAAATAGAGATATATCCTTCATTTGTAAAGCTAGGTGTTTGTTAGTTGAACCCAACACTTTACCTAATGAAGTTGATAGTTAGCTTAGTATCTTAGTCATTAGAGCTAGCTTAGTAGTTTACCATCTGTATTCTTATTTTAAGAAATTGCTGTTGCTGAAATGCTAAGTGTTGCATCATCATCGCATGTATGTAGAGAACGAGTTGGCGGAGATTGTGACCATAGGAGATCACGAGTTCGAGGAGGTGATTGAAGAGTACGAGGAGGAGATTCTCATGTAGGAGGAGGTCCCGAAGCCGCCACTGACTGACTGAGCTAACTCCGCGCCTGCCCAAGGCAAGCCCGGTGCATAACCTTTATTTTGAATGATCACTGGATATAGGTATGTGATGTGCATTTATGTTACAGGCATTTTATGGAAACCATATGCATAGATAACCCACCTATGAGTCCTACTAGCTTAGGTCGAGTAGCTGCTATGCTTAGGTTTTTCGATAGCGTGAGTAACCTACCGTTACTCACAATAGGTGATTATTATTATCACTCTCATGATAAAATGGTGAAATGAAACAGAGACCAGGTAGGGATATGGTATGGGTATTAGTGGGTGTAAGAGGTTGTGTCCCACGGCCAACGAGGCATAGCTTGGTTACACTGTTTTCCCTATCCGTGTCGGTTAAGGACCGACCGTTGCATTGGGTTCTAGTCAAGTCACAGACTTATTATCTTGAGCACATACTTGTTTATGGGAGCAAGGAAGGCTCGTTGCTCTCTTATTGTGGGTTCCGACTCTTTCCGGACCGACTGATTGGAGGCGGGGATGATGGAGGTCTAAGCACCGCACTGAGTCTGGGACTCAGGTGTAGGGGCTTGGAGTCCAAGTTTAGACAGGGACCTGGACCCCTTGATAGGAGAGTGGTGGGTTGGTCCTACTTGTGCCTGGGGTACAAGGGGACGTGTGTTTTGGGGTACCCAGCTGGGCACATTGACTCATGAATCGCTGGGTAATCCGGTATGACTTGTCTACAATCTAGCACCGTAGTAAGAACTGAAAGATAAAAGATGGTGAAATGGATCTGTTTGCTCAACTCTTGCTTGAAAGTAGAACATGTGCTTACATAGAATGGTTAGATAATGAACTAATCATGACTGCTAATAAGATACATACATAAGGATTCACTACAAGTATTGCTTTCCATAAAAAGGAAACCCAACAAACCATAAAGCCTATCATATCCTTTGGAGTCGGGAAATTATTCTCACTAGTCGGGTAAGTCTCGCGAGTACATTGTGTACTCAGGGTTTATTTACCCCTGTTGCAGGTGCAGCTTGAGGAGTAGCTGTTGTGTGAAGGATTCTTCTAGTGGTCACAGATGGATCCTTGTATCTTATCGTTAGATGTTTATTTTAATTCTGCTATTTAAATTCTGCACTCTGAACTTGGTATTGTAATAATGTATTTCTAAGAACTCTTGTTATATGAAATGGACTAAGTATTGTAAACTCGTTCTCATTATTGGATCATAGAGGAAAAACATGGATTATTTGAGTTCTCCCTTGGGGTGTGCTCGATGGAAATCATCTGATGTAGCCAGCTCTCAGGGCGCTTAGTGTCTGGTGGAAGACGAGCGCCTCCGGAAGCGTGCTATTTCAGGCGGTTCTGCCACATGGAACCTTCTAGAGTTGTTTACGCCGCGGTTAAGCGTGATTAAGTCTGACGTTTGGGTCCACCTTGACGGTTTTCTGGATAAACCTTGCTAAAAACACAAATTCACCAAAACTTATGGAATTTATTAGTTTAAACCCCTAAACCTATATTGGTGATCATTTTTATGCATTTATACAAGTTATGTTGACGGTTTATGATTGATGTTAACGACCGTCAATAGCCACCTTTACTGCTTCCCCCAAAAATTTGCCAGGCACTTGCATACTCTTGAGTAGGCAGCAAGCCATCTCAACGATAGTTTGATTCCACCGCTTTGCTATGCCATTTTGCTACAGGGAATACGGGGCAGTGGTGTTGCGCTTGATGCCATGTTCATTACAGTAAGCTGCAAACACACCTGAGTTGAAATCACCACTGCGATCAGACCTAAATGCCTTGAGACGCCGACCAGACTCCACGTTAGCTGCCGCCTTGATCTTCTTAGAATACTAGAATGCCTCATCCTTGGATGCTAGCAATTCCAGCCACATGTAGTGGCTGTAATCATCAACGACCAGCAGGAAGAATGATTTCCCACCCGGTGTGGGCGGCGTAATGTGCTCACACAAGTCTTCATGGACTAACTTGAGCCCTGTCAGTGGCATGGTATGACGAGGCCCGTAGGAAAGGTGCACGGTGCTGCTTGCCGAGAGCGCAACCATCGCACTCCTGCTCCGCGCGCTGGATCAGAGGTATGCCCTCCATCGCCTCCTTCGCTCCTAGCTCGCGCAGTGACCTAAAATTTAAATATCCATACCAAGCATGCCATAGCCACACCTCCTCATCCATCTTGGTCATCAGGCACACCGGTGAAGTCAGGTTCACCTTCATAACATACAGGCAATTCCTTCTCTCCGCTCAAATCAAAACTGCCAACTTTTGGTTCTAAACTTAGCGGCGCTCAAACACTTGCAGAACACCATCATCGATCTCAATGCAACATCCACCCTCCTCCAACTGACCAAGACTGGCAATATTGTGTGTCAAAGATGGGATGAAGTATACCTCAGTGAGCACCCGGTGGTCCTGGTTTCTATCGGTGATCGTCACAGCACCGATCCTGTAGATCTCAACCATGGAGCCATCTCCGAAACACACCGCGCCACAGACCATTTCATCCAGTGCTAACAGCGATGCTTGACACCCCATCATATGATTCATGGCACCGGTGTCCAGCACCCACGAACCTTCATGGTAGTCCACTAGGAACATGCGTTCCTGATTCAGGAACACTCGTTGAGCAGACTTGGGTGTGGTCCGCACAACATTGCAGACTTGTGTCACCAGCAGCACCAGCTACTCAACGTCGGCATTAACATGCTAAGCAACCTCCTACCGCTCCTCCTTTGGGGCCTTCTTGCACTCCTTCACCTAGTTGCCGTAGATGCCACACTACTAGAAATATCCACTTCTATGATGAAAATGCTAATGACGAATCCGAAATCATCATAGAAGATCGTTTTTATGACGAATATTTCTGTTTCGTCATAGATCAGTGGTGACGATCCTACAACCCTCCCTTTCTATGATGAAATCTGGCATCATCACAAAAAACATCATAGAAGAGCGCAGGGTTTCATCACAGATCACTCGCGTGACTCATCTGTGATGATCTCGTTTAAACCTATGATGAACAGGGCTTCATCATTGAACTAATTACACATTTGTGACGGACAATATTTGATCTGTAACGAATGGTTTGGTCATAGATCTCAACACTATGCTTTCTCCATCCGACATGTACCTGTGGGACCTGCAGTTACTCATCCGTGATGCTTGTAATTCGTCATAAAAGTCTCCGCTCGATCCTTTCTGCATGCGACGTGTACCTATGGGACCCTTCTCCATCCGATGTGTACCTGTGGGGCCTGTAGTTACTCATCCATGACGCTTGCAATTCGTCATAGAAGTTTTCGCCCGGTCCTTTCTCCATTCAACGAGTACCTACGGGACCCTTCAGCATCCGACCTGTGGGACCTGATGGCTTACGTGTCACGTGTACTTGTGGAACCGTTCTCCATCTCCATCCGACCCATGGGACTAGACAGACCTATGGGACCTGATGGCTTGCCTATCACATGTACCTTTGGGACCATCTGACCTTTGGGACCCGATGGCTAGTGGGACCTTTGAAAGGTCCTAATGGCTAGAGGGGGGTGAATAGCCTATTAAAATTTCTACAACAACACTTTGCAAACCGGTTAGACAAATATGAGGCGAAGCAAGTGTTGCGCTAGCGTACTAAATATGCAAGCCACCTACCACAATTCTAGTTTCTATAGTTTCTAACCACACAA
This sequence comes from Miscanthus lutarioriparius, assembly GCA_904845875.1. Lineage (NCBI taxonomy): Eukaryota > Viridiplantae > Streptophyta > Magnoliopsida > Poales > Poaceae > Miscanthus > Miscanthus lutarioriparius. Next base: position 46,675,628 of record CAJGYO010000007.1, read on the forward strand.
TGGCTATATCACTATACTAAGTTAGTGTGCTCTCAAAGTCTAACTAAAGAGCCACACTAACCAAACTAACAAGCTCTCACAACTAGCTACACTAAAGAGCTTGATAACTAGTTTGCGGTAATGTAAAGAGAGTGAGCAAGATGGTTAAACCACCGAGTCGAGGAGTGAACCAATCAATCACAAGAATGAATGCCAATGAAGACCAATCACCTCGGAATCAAATGATGACACAATGATTTTTTACCGAGGTTCACTTGCTTGTTGACAAGCTAGTCCTCGTTGTGGTGATTCACTCACTTGGAGGTTCACGCGCTAATTGGCATCACACGCCAAACCCTCAATAGGGTGCCGCACAACCAACACAAGATGAGGATCACACAAGCCAAGAGCAATTCACTAGAGTACCTTTTGGCTCTCTGCCGGGGAAAGGTCAAGAACCCCTCACAATCACCACGATCGAAGCCGGAGACAATCACCAACCTCCGCTCAACGATCCTCGCTGCTCCAAACCAATAGGTGGCAGCAACCACCAAGAGTAACAAGCGAATCTCGTAGCAAAACATGAACACCAAGTGTCTCTAGATGCAAACACTCAAGCAATGCACTTGGATTCACTCCCAATCTCACAAAGATGATGAATCGATGATGGAGATGAGTGGGAGGGCTTTGGCTAAGCTCACAAAGTTGCTATATCAATGCAAAATGGCCAAGAGGGTGAGCTAGAGCCGGCCATGGTGCTTAAATAGAAGCCTCCATGAAATAGAGCCATTGTACCCCTTCACTGGGCACAACTGGGGGTGACCGGACGCTCCGGTCATATCGACCGGGCGCACCCTGCCAGCGTCCGGTCAACAGATGGCTACCACGTCATCCCTCTCTTCAAATACTAAGCGCCCAATCCCAATGGTCAAGTGATGACCGGACGCAGCACAGTGACATGACCGGATGCAGGACCCCAATGTCCGGTCACTTCCAGTAAGGTTCCAGCTACGACCGGACACGTCAGTTTGATCATGATCGGACATAGGACCCTAGCATTCAGTCATTTCTAGTAAGGATCCAGCTGTGACCGGACGCGTCAGTTTGATCATGACCGAACACAGGACCCCAGCGTCTGGTCATTTCCAGTAAGCCTCCACTCACGACTGGACATTGCCGGTCATGCCCGATCGGACTCACCCAGTGTTCGGTCACTCACTGTCTCCTCTGTGCGCTGCCATGTCAGTAGGACCGGATGCACCCCGCTAGCGTCTGATCATGAAGTGACCCAGCGTCCGGTCAAAGACCGACGCCAGCATCTTCACTGCTTCCACTGATTGGACGCACCGGTCCAGTTGAGGCCAGCGTCTGGTGCACTCTATGAAACCCTGTCTTTTTTGTATAGTGCGCTGGTGGCACCATCGGACTGTCCGCACTCTATGGGCGGACACTCTGCCGGTGAAGTTAGTTACCATTTCTCCCAAGTGCCAAACACAATGTGTATCTCCTTTGTGCATGTGTGTTAGCATATTTTTCACAAACATTTCCAAGGGTGTTAGCACTCGACTAGATCCTAAATGCATATGCAATGAGTTAGAGCATCTAGTGGCGCTTTGATAACCGTATTTCAATACGAGTTTCACCCCTATTAATAGTATGGCTATCAAACCTAAATGTGATCACACTCGCTAAGTGTCTTGATCACTGAAACAAAATGGCTCCTACCATTTATACCTTTGCCTTGAGCCTTTTGTTTTTCTTTCTCCTTTTCCATGTCCAAGCACTTGATCATCACCATGGAATTTCCATCATCATGTCATGATCTTCATTTGCTTCACCACTTGGAGTAGTGCTACCTATCTCATAATAACTTTGATAAACTAGGTTAGCTCTTAGGGTTTCATCAATTTACCAAAACAAAACTAGAGTTTTCAATCTCCTCCTTTTTGGTAATTGATGACAACCCTTACTCAAAGATATGAATTGTAATTCAATTGAATCCATGTTGCTTGCCCAAGCATATTTACCATGTGTAAAAGGATATGGACAAGTTTCATAAACCCCGTATGGTAGCAATTGCTCCCCCTATATATGTGCTAAGAGTTTGGATTGTAGCTTGCACATATGCTTAGATAGGAAATATAGGAGACAATGTCTACCAAATGATGCTAAGGTATAAAAGATGGACTTTTGAAGCGTGATACCAATCGGAGTGCACCAATATATCATCCTTAACACCATTAGTAACTAGACATACACAAAAACTAGAATACCCCGTGAGATCAACATTAGAAGTAAGGGTCTAGTTTTCATAAAGTGAGCATGAGTCTAGTTACTTAAACCTATGCATGCTAGTTTTTCATTTCAACATCCAAACCTACAACTAGCATACACCACACAAGCATGGATATTTGAAATTTAAAACTTGTGCCATGTAAGCAAACATATGAAATGCACATTCAAATGCATTATACAAGTTCATGAGCTTGCTCCCCCTACTTGTGTGCTCAAAATTTAACTGATCCCCTTCCTTTGTCATATCTCTCCCCCTATGTCAAATTCTCCCCCTATCACTTATATCTTTGTTTTTCTCCCCCTTTGTCATCAATGACGACAAAGGTTCAAAATGTAGATAGGTTGAGATTATCAATGTCAATCAATGGGGTAAGGATTATTTTTCCAAATTTGGTTTAATCTAGAACACTGGCCAAAGACATTTAACTCGGTTTGATCCAAGGACAAGCTTCTTCACACCTCCAAATAAGGGTTATCTTGTATCATATTGAGTTAAACACTTAGAGCTCATTTTCTAGATTAAACACTAGGTTTACAAGCCCACAAACATGTCATATGCTACCACTAGATCAAGTCAAGTGTAGAAGCAATAGTGGTACCATGCAAACATTAAATTCATTTGATTTTCATGAATGAGCCTATTAAATGTGAGAGATGACTAGATGCACTAAACATGTCCTTAGCAAGGATGTATGCCATGCCAATCAACTTTTACCTTGGATTGCTCGAAGGAGAGGCATGTCATATGAGTGGGGGTGCATCAACACATATTTGAGAAATCCAATATGTTCAACTCATTCCTTAGCTTGTAAAACCTTTTCTCATCCAATGGCTTGGTGAATATATCGGCAAGTTGATCTTCGGTGCCTACGCTCTCAATGCAAATGTCCCATTTTTGTTAGTGATCTCTTATGAAATGGTGGCGGACATCATTGTGCTTTGTTCTTGCATGTTAAAACAGATTGTTGGTCAACTTGATTGCACTCTCATTGTCACATAGCAATGGTACTTTCTTGAATTTGATTCCAAAATCACTCAAAGTGGCCTTCATCCAAAGTATTTGTGCACAACAACTACCGGCGGATATGTATTCGGCTTCGGCGGTTGATAATGCAACACTATTTTGCTTCTTTGATGACCATGAAACAAGTGATCTTCCCAACAATTGACATGTGCCCGAGGTGATCTTCCTTTCAACCTTTCATCCCACATAATCTGAGTCAGAGTAACCAACTAGCTCTAACTTTGCTCCTTTGGGATACCACAAACCAACATTTTGTGTATGCTTCAAGTACCTCAATATTCTCTTTGTAGCCTTCAAATGACTTTCTATTGGTGAGGATTGAAATCTTGCACACATGCACACACTAAACATGACATCCGGCCTTGATGCGGTCACATAGAGTAGGCTTCCAATCATAAACCGATATAATTTCTGATCAACCATATTTTCACTTGCATGACTATCCAAGTTGCCATTTGTTCCCATTGGTGTACTAATAGCTTTGCTATCACTCATTCCAAACTTCTTGATCATGTTCTTTATATACTTGCATTGACTCACAAATGTACCATTCTTAAATTGCTTGATTTGAAGACTAAGGAAGTAACTTAACTCTCCAATCATGGACATCTCAAACTCATTAGCCATCATCTTTCCAAACTCTTCACAAAAGTCTTGATTGGTTGATCCAAATATGATATCATCAACATAGATTTGCAACACAAATAAATCTTTTCCAATCTTCTTGATGAAAAGAGTGGTGTCAACCTTACCCATCATGAACCCTTTAGAGGGTAGGAAGTCCCTCAATCTCTCATACCATGCTCTAGGTGCTTGCTTCAAGGCATACAATGCCTTCTTCAACTTGTACACATGGCCGGGCTTCTTGTCATCTTCAAAACAGGGAGGTTGCTCTACATATACTTCTTCATTGATGTAACCATTGAGAAATGTACTCTTAACATCCATTTGATAGAGCTTGATGTTGTGGGCACAAGCATAGGCTAGCAACATTCTAATTGCTTCCAATCTAGCAACCGGGGCATATGTTTCTCCAAAGTCAAGACCTTCAACTTGTGTATAGCCTTGTGCTACCAATCTTGCTTTGTTCCTTACTACTATCCCATCTTGATCTTGCTTGTTTCTAAAGACCAATTTGGTTTCAATCACATTGTGTCCCTTTGGTCTCTCTACTAATTCCCATACTTGATTTCTTGTGAAGTTATTCAATTCTTCATGCATAGCATTGACCCAATCAACATCCTTCAATGCTTCATCTATTTTCTTTGGTTCAATGGATGACACAAATGAGAAATGTTCACAAAATGAAGCTAATCTTGATATAGTTTGTACACCTCTTGAAATATCACCAATGATAGTGTCCAAAGGATGATTTGTTGCAATATTTGTTGGTTGGAGGATTGGAACTTGATTGCTTGCACTTGCTTGATCATTGGATTAAGATGATGCACTAGCCACTTGATCTTGTTCATTATTATGAGAGCCACTTGCACTAGCTTGATTTGTATCAACTTGCACATTTGAGTTAGAGAGCACTTGCACTTGATCATCTTCATCATCATTCACTTGCCTAGGCCTCAATTCACCAACATCCATGTTCTTCATGGCATTTAAAAGTTGAATGCCTCTAACATCTTCCAAGTTCTCATTCTCTTCTTGTGAACCCTTGGTTTCATCAATTTCAACATCGTGAACTTCCTCAAGAGTACCACTAACCAAATTCCAAACTCTATATGCTTTGCTAGTAGTTGAGTATCCAAGTAGGAATCCTTCATCACATTTCTTGTCAAATTTGCTGAATCTAGTGCCTTTCTTCAAGATATAGCATTTGCAACCAAAGACCCAAAAATATACAATGTTGGGCTTTCTACCATTCAAGAGCTCATATGGTGTCTTCTCTTTTAATGGGTGACAATAGAGGCGGTTGCTACAATAGCAAGCCATGTTGATAGCTTCGGCCCAAAAAGATTGACTCACATTGTACTCACTAAGCATAGACCTTGCCATATCAATGAGTGTTCTATTCTTCCTCTCAACAAGGCTATTTGATTGTGGAGTGTACTTGGCCGAGAATTGATGTCTAATTCCAAATTCATCACACAACTCATCAATTCTAGTGTTCTTAAACTCACTACCATTGTCACTTCTAACTCTCTTGATGGTTGTTTCAAACTCATTGTGAATGCCCTTGACAAATGATTTGAATGTTGCAAACACATCACTTTTATCCACTAGAAAGAATATCCAAGTGTATCTAGTATAATCATTCACTATCACAAAGCCATATTTATTTCCATCAATGCTAGTGTATTGTGTTGGTCCAAATAAATCCATGTGCAATAATTCAAATGCTTTACTAGTGCTCATCATGCTTTTCTTAGGATGGGTGTTTCCAACTTGTTTGCCGGCTTGGCAAGAGCTACAAAGCCTATCCTTCTCAAACACAACATCTTTCAAGTCTCTAACCAAGTCATGCTTAACCAATCTATTCAATTGTTTTATTCCAACATGACCAAGCCTTCTATGCTATAACCAACCCATGCTAGACTTAGTGAACAAACATATAGATAATTTAGCTTCACTAGCATTGAAATCAACCAAGTATAGATTCTCATATCTAAAGCCTTTGAAGATCAAGTTAGAGCCATCTACACTTATGATCTCTACATCATCTACCCCAAATATGCATTTGAATCCAAGATCACACAATTGAGCCATGGATAGCAAATTGAAGTTCAAGCTCTCTACAAGCAACACATTGGAAATGCTCATGTCATTGGATATTGCAATATTACCAAGCCCTTTGACCTTGCCTTTGCCATTGTCACCAAATGTGATACTATCATAACCATCATTGCCATTGGTGTTGATTGAGTTGAACATTCTTGCATCACTGGTCATGTGTGGAGTGCACCCACTATCAAGAACCCAATTCCTTCCTCTGGCTTTGTAATTGACCTACAAAAGAAGATCAATTCCTTTTAGGTACCCAAACTTGCTTGGGTCCTTGAAGGTTAGTGACCAAGCTCTTTGGCACCCAAATGACTTTCTTCTTTGAGCCCATCCATGGTTTACCAATAAACTTAGCCTTTACACCATTTGCACCCTTGGTAAGCATATAGAAAGAATCAAGCTTAATGGAGGATACATTAGCATTTTTGCTCTTGTTCTTGCACTCATGCTTTTTATGACCAACTTGCTTGCAACTAGTGCAAAACCGACCATTGTTCTTCAAAAAACTAGTCTTGTGAGGAGCAAATGCCACCTTGCCTTTCTTGGGGGTATAGCCCAATCTCTCTTTGTGGAGAGAAGCTCTTTGTCTACCCAAGCACATAAGCAAGCGGTCCTCACCACCATAGGCCTTAGGCAAGGTGTGAGTGAGCTTATTGACCTCCTTCTTGAGGTTCTCATTCTCAACCATTAGTGAGGCATCACAAGTGAAACTATCACTACTAGATGAGGTGGAAGTAGAAGTACTACAAGAAGGGTTAGCGGGAGCAACAATGATAGACATAGATAATGATTCATCAATTATGTCACAAGTTGAGCCTACATCACAAGTCTCAACATGCTTCTTTTTATTTTGTTCATTAAGCAAAGAGGAATGAGCTTTTTCAAGCTTCTTGTGAGCCTTGCCAAGCTTCTCATGGGCTTCCTCTAGCCTCTCATGAGTTGCATTGAGCTCATCAAAGGCTTGCTTAAGGGCTTTTAGTTTCTTATGCAAGCTTTTGCATTCCCTTCTCTTAATGTTAAAGTGTTCTTTAGTATCTTCTAGCATGTCAAATAGTTCATCCTTAGTAGGTTCATCATAATCACTACCACTTTCATTTTCATTTTCATTATCATGTTCCTCATCACTTTCATCATCACAAATTTGTACCTTAGTGGCCTTAGCCATGAAGCATGATGGAGTGTCGAAGAGAGAAGGCTTCTCATTGATAGCAATGCTTGCAAGTGCCTTCTTCTTGGTGGTCTTGTCATAATCACTATCATCATCATCACTGGAGGAAGCATCACTATCCCAAGTGACTACATATGAACCACCCTTCTTCTTCTTGAAGGTCATCTTGTCCTTCTTCTCTTTCTTTTCCTTCTTGTCCTTCTTCTTGTTCTTCTTGTCATCATCTTTGTCGCTATTGTATGGGCATTGAGCAACAAGATGATCTTTGCTTCCACAATTGAAGCACCTTCTTGAATCTTCATTGTTCTTAGATGAAGACTTCTTTCTTCTAGCACGGTAGCCCTTCTTCATCATGAACTTGCCAAATCTTTTAACAAAGAGAGCCATCTTTTCATCATGGCAGACCACATGGGCTGCTCCCCTAGGGGTGGCCCAGCCCATAAGACGAAGCCTTGCGGGGCACGACTCTGCTCAACGCCTCCTGCAAGACATCGGGAAGATATCCTGAAGATACTTTAAGATCTGTTAGGATATGTATGATCCCATGATTTCTGTAATCTGTTATTACTTTCTGGTTATCTCTCAGATCTAACTGACTTGTAACCCTGCCCCCTAGAGTATATAAGACAGGCAGGGACCCCCCTCCAAACTCACGCAATATCATATGATAGCTAATACAAACCAATAGACCACAGGAGTAGGGTATTACGTCATACTAACGGCCTGAACCTGTCTAACTCGTGTGTCTCTGTTGCCTTCTTGTTCTTGATCACACGCTTCTCTGCCGATCAATCTATCTTCGTAGGATACCCCTCGGAGGACTACCGACGATATTCTATCGACAGTTGGTGCTCCAGGTAGGGGCTTGCGTTCTATTTCCCTATCGAACAAGATGGCTTTTTCCGTAGACTCTTCATCCCTCCCACAGCCTGGCCAGATCTTCATGGTCGGATCAATCTCATGGATCATCAACGCTGACGGAGTCGGAGAGGTCCTTGAGCCGGCGCAGATCGATTCTGCGCTGATCACCCCCGCGCCTATGATAGCAGATCCGATCTCAGAACAGCCTCTGAGGTCGCCTTCATCGATGACTCGCCGCTCGCTTCCTCGCTACCAGAGGAGGCAGATTAACAATGATGATCTGATCGCATCTATCGATCAGGTTGGTTTGAAGCTCGCCGATTGCCTCTCCATCACCGAATCGGCTCTGGACACTCTGGTCCAGCGCCGACCACCCACCGGTCCAGATCTGCCGAAGGCTACTCGGAAGACTCCAGGAGTTGTAGCTCTACCCTTCGGGCTCACCAACGCTGCTGCCACCTTCCAAGATGCCCTAAGGGGCAAATTTGCTGACCAGGTGGGAGATGTCTGTAAGGAAAATGGACCCTTGGCCCATTTACTTTGGATTTTGGTGTTTGATGACCAACACAACCAAATTGGACTAATGAACTTGCAAGTGATTGTTTTGTAGTTCAATAGGATGCAAGACATGACTTGGACGAAGTCGACGTGATGATCCGATGATCAACACCATAAGCAAGACCCTAGGAGCACAAGAGAAGACCCAAGATATCAAGCAAAGTCCAAGCATGAAGATAGGAACCAAGCCGTATGCAAGATCGCGAAGAAACGAGCTCACAGAAGTGATCGGACGCTGGAAGAAAGTGACCGGACGCTCCGATCAAGAGGCTTGGCAACAAGCGCGACCGGACACTGGACTGGACGCTGGCGGCAGATCGACCGGACATAGGACAGCAGAGTCCAGTTGAGTACAGAGAGGTTCTAGAGCAGTGAAACTACGACCGGATGCGTTCGGTGGCAGGTGACCGGACGCTGGCAGCGTCCGATCAGTTGATCATGGCTCCAACGGTCGGGACGACCGAACGTGTCCGGTCAAGTCGATTTCAGCGTCCGGTTAGTAGCAGAAAAGCGGAATTTCATCCCCAACGGCTACTTTCTCAGTGAGGCTTATAAATACAACCCCCAACTAGCCAAATGGGAAGGGTGGAGCTGAGGAAACATATCAAGGATGTTGATACACCATTTTAGTGATCTCCACTTGCATAGTGCTTAGTGTTTCATTAGGTGATTAGCGTAGGTGCTTTGCGAAGTGCTTAGGTTGATTAGACCACCGCTTATGCGCTTGCTCTAGATTTAGGCCTAGTGTTTAGTGAGATTTGCATAGCTCTTACCACTTGGTGCTTGCGCGCACCATTGTTGTACATCGGAGGGGCTTGTAGTCTTGCGAGATCACGCCAACCGCGTTTGTGGTGTGGCCGCCACCATGTACCGGAGGGAACAAGGTCCACGGCGTTTCGGCTAGAAGTTTGATAGTGAAGACGGTGGGGAGCATCCGGGAGAGGCTTGCTGGAAGGCACGTCGGAGACCCACTTGCGCGTGGAGAAGGCCTGAGGCTATCCACGAAGTTACCCGACCGAGAGGTTGGCCCTTGCGAGGGATTCCTTGCGAGGGGCTCCAACGAGGAGTAGGGGGAAGCTTGCGCGCTTCTCGATACCTTGGTAAAAATACCGGAGTCGTCGATGGGAGTTTGCATATCTCTACCTTGCTCTTTAGCTTCCGCATTTACATTAATTATATTACTCCTTTTGCGGTAGAGATAGCAACACACTAGCAAAACTGTAGTTGCACATTTAAATAGTTCATCTATTGCATAGGTTTTGTTAGGATTAGAAAAAGAGGCCATAGTTTTGAGTCGAATTTTTAAGTTGCCTAATTCACCCCCCTCTTAGGCGTCACGGTCCCTTCAATTGGTATTAGAGCTGGTTCGCTCAATTTGGACCTTTTGGCTTAACTGTCGTTGAGCCGACGCCTTTTAAGAGTGGTTATGATGGATACCTCTAGGCCTCCGCACTTTGACGGCACTAACTTCCCTTATTATAAGGCTAGAATGGTTTGCCACCTTGAGGCGGTTGATTTGGGTGTATGGAGAGTCACTCGTGATGGGATGAAACCCGTTAAGAATCCCGAAAAACCCACAAAGAGTGATGAAAAAGAAATGCATTTCAATGCTAGAGCTAAGAATTGCTTGTTTGAATCTTTTAACATGGATGTGTTTAACCAAGTATTCACTTTAAATACGGCACATGAAATTTGGTTAAAACTCCAAGAGCTCCATGATGGCACAAGTAATGTCCGTGAGCAAAAACATTGTCTACCTAAACAAAATTATGATTCCTTTACAATGAATGATGATGAGCTTGTTCGTGATATGTATTCTCGTTTGAATCTAATTATCAATTAGCTTCATTCAATAGGATTAATAAAGCTAGATGATGTGGACATTGTGAGGAAGATCATCTCCGTGCTACCACAAAAGAAATATGCAAGCATCATCACCATCCTTCACAACATGGAGGACTTGAGTACCATGACCCCGAGCATAGTTATTGGCAAGTTAGTGGCATTTGAAATGTCACGTAAGATGGGTCAAGAAGAAGCTTCTTCATCAAGCAAAGGCAAAGCTCTCGCATGTAGCGAGAAAAAGAAGATGAAGGGGAAGCAAGTTGAGACAAGCTTAAGCTCAAGCTCCTCAAGTGAAGATGAAGAAGAAGAAGATGAGATGATGATGATGATGAAGATTCAAGTGATGATGATCAATCTTCCTCCTCCACCTCCGACCTTGATGAAGAATCAATCAAATTAATCAACAAGGTGGAGAAGATGATCCAAAGGCTCAATGTCAAGGGTGTGCCCATCCAAATTCAAGATCTCATTTTCACCAATCAAAGAAATGAGCAAAGAAAGAGAGGATGCTATGGATGCAGCGAGTTGGGGCACTTTGTGGAAGTTTGTCCAAACAAGCCCACACCCAAGACAAAGAAGAAGGCATGCAAGAACCAAGCCCTCACCTCAATAAGATCATGGGATGATTCTTCAAGTGAAGAAGAACACCATCACAAGAGGTGAGGCCGCAAGCACTCATCATCAAGCTCTTCACGTGTGTGCCTTATGGCACGAGGTAATGAAAGCTCATCCTCTAGTGAGAGTGATAGTGATGATGATTTGCCTTCTTATGATAAAATTGTGCAACAAAATCTTAAATATGCTAAAGTTTGCACTAGTCAACAAAAGAAGCTCAAAAGTTTAAAAGAAAAGCTAGATAGTTCACAAGAAGCATACAAAACTTTGCTTGAACAATATGAGAACTTTGCTAATCTCAATGTTGAACTATCTACTAAAATTGAGCAACTTAAGGCTAGTGCAACAACAAATGAATGCACAATCAATGATGATCAACTTGTAAAGAAAAATGAAAAACTAAAAGAAAAGTTAGCTAGCTCACAAGATGCTTATAAAAGTTTGCTTGAAAAAATGGAAACCATGTGCAAACATTGTGATGAGCTAACTAATAAAGTTGCTAATCTTGAAGTCGTTAGTACAACCCCCACCAAGGCATCTAAAAAGAAAAGTTCTATCTTTAACATGTCTAAAAAGGATGCCTCTACTTCTTATAACGATTTATGTTTAGACTCACCTTTGTGCAACCAAGTTTGTGTTGAGAAAGTTGTTGTAGATATATGCACACAAGAGGTTGCAAAGGAGAATGAGCAACTCAAGCAAGAAGTAGCTCGCCTCACCAAGGACTTGACTCAAGTGAAAGGCAAGGCGAAGCAAACCCAACTTCATCAAGATAACACCATCAAGGCAGTGAAGAAGCTTGATGAAGGACAAACCACGGTTTGCTATGTGTGCCACAAAGAAGGTCACAAGTCCTATGAGTGCAAGGTGAATAATGGGGGAGGAGCAAAGAAGAAAGAGAAGAAGCAAACAAGCAAGCTCTCCAACTCCTACACCAACAAGGTGGACAAGAAGGCCTCCACACCTTATCTCTTGAAGAAGAAGAAAAATGACAAGGTGGTGGCCGTCAAGGTGAACAAGCAAGCCAACAATGAGATCAAACGCTTTTGGGTGCCAAAGGAAATCATTTCCAACATGAAAAGCACCAAGAAGGTTTGGATCCCAAAAGGGAAGTGAGAAGTCCAATGGACATCGGGGAATTTGGAGACTTGGTAAAGTATGGGTGCATTTCATGGGGTGCATCATGATGGACAAGATCAGTGCCAAGTGGGTTAGTGAATACTATGGACCCAAATTCCCCTTCCCATGTTAGGTAACTAGATTCAATTGGTATTAGATTTAATTTTTCCTACCATTAGTACCTTTTAGCATCTAGTTACTCTTCATGCCTAGGTTTGCATTTGAATTCTTATATCTTTTGTCAAGCATACACTAGGTATATCATATGGTAGGCTTGCTCGGTTCCATTCTTAACCCTTGGAGCAAACCTACATGGTTTAAATTTGTTTAGGAGCACGACACATAGCTTGCTTTACAATTGTTTATCTAATATGTGCCAAAGTCCAATTTGTAGATTATCTCCCCCAAATATCATCTTTGAAAAGTGATTCTCACATTCATGAGATGTCATCTTTCAAGTGGTATTTTTGATTCTAAAATCAATGTGCATGATTCCTACAAGTATCCCACACTTGTGTGTGCACAAATTTAGGGGGAGGTTAATCTGTAACACCTCGGGTGTTAGCCTTGCATAACTTGACTTGCATAACATAAGCATGAGCATCAAGCATTCATAAATCATCATTTACAATTGAAACATTCGATCGAAACATATGAAACATTGCTTGTTATCTCGTATTTCTTGGAACATATGCATATGATCATGTGCAAATAAATGCTAGTGTGTAATGTTGGTCACTATAACACTTTAGCTACACTTAGGTTAACAAAAGAAACATTGTTCATGAAGGCCACATTTCATGATCAAGCACTTAAGTGATATTTCGTGTGTTGACCTGAATAGCTATATGAGTGACTACTACATGAAATGCTTAAATGACCTTGCAAATTGTTTAAACATGCTTAGGATATCATTAGGAACAACTTTGGTATTTAGTGCTAAGGCTAGTTTGGTCATTTAGCCATGGTTTGTGTATGTATCATGATTTCAAAGTGACATGTTTGACTAAAGTTGAACTAGGTGTTAGAGACCTTGCATGGAGGAGTTCACTAAAGCAAAGTTGTAGTGTTTGACATAAGGAACAACTTTTATTTTTGGGTCATCACATGGTTCAGCTCCTAACATGTTTGAAATTGGATCACAAGAATCATCAAAATCTGATTTCAACACTTAACGAAATTTGCTAAGTCGTGAAACCCTGACTGCCTGACAAGCTGACCTTCAGGGCATTATAACTTGAGTTCGGGTGAGAATTAGAATGCGATCCTTGAACAACATTTGAAGCTGGTACATGGGTCTACAAATTCTATTCAGTAAGTTTGCACGAAGGAGCCACCGATTAGCCGGTAAATCAAGTTGAAAACGCGCTGTCAGGCTCGGCCATCGTGTTTCTGACGAAACTGAACGACGCGTTGATGGGGCCGACCGACCGAGATTCAGAGTTCGCGCGCGTGTCCCCGGCGACGGTCAGCAGATCGCCAGCGCCCGATCCGCAAGAGCCCACGCCATACCGAAAGCGCTTTAACGCCGCCGCCGCTGCGCGCCGAGCCATTCAGCGCTCCCATTTCGCTCCGGCGCCTTCTCTTCTTCTCACAAGAATAGCCGCCTGGCGCCCACCGCTCCGCCGTCGCCATAGCGGCGCGCAGCTCGTACTCGCCACTCCCGCACCACCGTGATAGCTCCACCGTCTCCCCAAGACCCCATTGTTTCTCCCCGTGCCCGCTGACAAAGCCCGGTAAGCCACCGCAGCGCGTGTAGGCTCGCCGGAGTTCCGCCGTGAGCCCCGTCGTCGTGGCCACGCCGCCACAGTACTCCTCCCGCTCCGGTAGCTAGCTAGCGCTAGGTCCCCAGCGTTCATAGATGCTTGTCCACGCGTTGATTTGAACCACCGTAGCCCACACCGGCGTTTCACCGTCGACCCGCACCTCCACCCCGCCATGGCCGCCGCCGTGAGCCGCTAGCTCCGGCGAGAAAGCCACCCAAGTAGCTCAATCGATGCGCGAAGTCGAGTAGATCATCGTGTGATGATGTCACCGCATGAAGCGAGTTCGCCGTCGGCGAAGCTCTGCCAGCACCACAGCAGCGCTTGCTGCCGCTGCTCTGCTCGTGTCACCGACGCGTGGGGTCCCTGACCGGTGGGTCCCACTGTCGCCGATGTAAGTAGTGTAGGCTAACTCATTTTGAATCCAGTTTTTGATTTGTTTTGTGAAATTTGTATCTTCAGTTTGGTAGCTCAAAAATTGTGAAATAAATATGGTTGTGTTCCTTAGGAAATGTAGTTTTTAAGAAAAATATGTTCTTGGGTTCAACAGTAGAATTTTCTGGAGATTTAAATAGGGATTTGAAATGTGCTTTTGAATACATTCAAATTTGTTTATTTTATATCTAGAGTTCCTGTGCTCCAAAAATTATGAAATTTTTGTGGTGAACTAATCTTAGCATGTGTGAACTCTGGTAAAAATTTGAGGACCAGTGCATGGGTAGATTTAAAGTTATAGATTTTTCTTTTATGACTAGTTAATCCTTGCATGAATTTTCATAAATTAAGTATGAGTCCAAAATTCATGAAATTTGTTGGAGGTAATCCTAGTACCATATGGATGCTAAGAAAAATATGAAATCTGTTGCTTGACACTTTTCAATAGGATTTTCCATTTATGCTATTTCAAGCCTTCTTTGCCTTGTCATTTTTGTATAGAATGTTCTACTTGGTAAAATGACATGAAATTTTTACAGTAGTCTCTTGATAGCATTAGTAAAGCTCTATAAATTTTTGAGAATTTATTAAGCACATCTGATATATATTTATTATTTAACCTAGATATCTAAATAAAATAATAAAGGCAATTTAATAAATAGTTTGGGCTTTACCATTATATCATCTTAACTGTATTTGGTATGCTTAAACTATTGGTAGGTTCTAGGTTGTCAAATTTTGAATGATTACCTGAAGTAGAAGTATTCTTACTTTATGTTGCATGTCAAGTCATTTCCGGACTGATTCTAGAATGTGAGGATTTGCATGTTGAAACTGATGTGTACTGTAAAAATGGTTAATAACAAAGTTGTAGAGAATTGGATAAGCTTTCCAGAAAGTCCTAGATCACTAGATTTGGAATTGTAGAACTCCGGTTATGAGTGAAACAAGTAGCTACAGTTTGTGGCATAGTCGATGCATTATAGAAGTAGTTAAGTAATAATCGAGAAGAGATATGCACCTACTCAAACAACGTGATGCACTTGTTAACATATATGCATTCATAATACTTATACCATACTCATGCATCTAGGATCGGAGGAAGAGATCACGTTGCTGGAATTCGAAGAAGCAGAGGAAGGAACCCGCAGGAGGATCCGCAAGCCCGCAGACTCGAAGGCGTGGAGCGAGAACCTCAAGAGCTTCGGAGTGCCCCGACCATCGCCCTACTTCCTTTCTGAGACAAGCCCCGGAGCATTATAAGTCTCCCAATAATTTATAAATGTTTATTTAAGTACTTATGATTGCTGCATTAGGTTATAAGAGTTGAATGAAACCACTTGATGCATGTACATTCCTTGTCCGGATATTACACTTTTAACGGTATAGGTCCAGGATCGAATATATGCTTAGCCATGCTTAGACCGGTAGAAGTCGGGTGATTTCTGTCACTGCGAGATATAGGTGGGTACCGAGCACGGTTGGTTATAATTGCTATCGTGGAAAAGAACCATGGTTAATGTAAATGGAGACCGGGCGGGATGTCGATAGAAAAGCAACAAGGCATGGAGGTCTTGGGTGTGGATCTATCCCCGTCTGTGTCGATCAAGGACCGTACCGTTGTTGGAACTTCTGACAAGATTGAACGCATGCCTCTCACTTAGCTGGCCGGATAATTCGTTCCGACCACGAAGCCGAGTAATTCAACTCAGCCGGAATCATTTCATTAGCGCCCCTTCCGGGAACGATCGACCGAGCCCAAGGCGAGGCTTGGCCTGAGCATCCCGGCATCTGGTGTTCCAGACATGCGTGTGAAGACGGACCCATGAAATGTGTACCGGAGTTGTACCAAAGGTGACCTAAGGTGACCGTTGATCCGGTCACTGGGTTTGTGTTAGGAATAAATTCACTGGTTGAAATCGATTCGAATCGCTGCCGTCTCTCCGGATAGTGAGAAACTTGGCTAGCTCCAACATCGTAGTAATCGTATTATGGAACATGATGGTTCGGATGAAAATGGAATTTCAATACCGCTATGGTTACTATTGTATGCTTCTAAATGATACCACATGTTTGGTACAGGATAGTTGCTAATCTAGAAATGGATAGTTATAATTAACTTGGTAAAGGAATCATAATTGTACAACGAATCAATTGCCTCTTTCGCAAAATGTTGTCAAGTTACGTCCACTTATACACCTTGCATACTCCTTGGAGTCATTTTATTTCTGGTTCATGACGGGTAAGTCTAGCTGAGTACCTTCTCGTACTCGGGTTTATTTTCCCATTGTTGCGAGATGGCACTATGTATCATGGTTATTGCAAGAGTTGCTTCTATCCCATTGTGGATGAGGAGTAAGCCTTGGGCAGAGCTTCTTTAGTAATTCCTATCCTTGCTTTTGTGGACCGTGATCTAGCTTGGCAATTGTATCAAACTATGTTGGAAACTTTATCTTGAACTTATTTGCTTCCGCTTTATTTATCAAACTCGGTTTGTAATAACTTTTATTCGTACTCTCGATGATGAAAAGTATCTGTGAACTTTATGTAATATGTGGCATGTATGTTGAATCTCATACGATCTTGGTTGTTGTAAATTGTTTATCGAGACCCGTCGTGGTACTCGATGGACTACCGGGTTTATATGGGTTCAAGTATGACAAAGGCGACCGCTATGGATTGCCATTGTACTTGTATTCTTATAAATTGGTCGATTCTGCTGACGGTGGCATCGAGCAAGATTCAACGTTAATTGTCACAAGTGTATTTAAAACAAAAGTTTTTGTTTTTGAAAACCCTTCTCTAGCAACTAATAGTTATATAGTAGGTATTTGAAATCTAAAGTGTGCCAATGATCACTTTCCTTACGCCCAAATTAAGGACTATTAGGTGGCTATTTAAGTACTAACATGGGGGTTTTACTTCGTCGTCCATATACGGCGTGCTATTGTATGGATGCCATTCACTTGAATGGTAATGTATGGATCAAATGCCTCACGCCAAGGTAAGATGAGTGTAGGACCGCAAGATGTGAGGATGCGGTCGGGAAGAGTAGCTTGGTATGCGGCTATGTATGCATGCTTGCATGTGTATATGGTACGTATTTAATTGTGGGTTAAATTATTGTCGGGTAGATTAGTACGGAAGTATATGTATGGGTATACATATATGGAAGTATTTGCGATTACATTCTCGCATATTCATTATGGGTTTGGGGCTGAAATGAGATCTTATGTGGGGTGCACTAACAATGAAACGTGTAGCTCGACTAGTTACGCTATTTATGAGAAAACGTATGTATGCCACCGTGTCTACCGCTAGAAACAAATTTTTCCTAAGTTTGTGAGGACGCATTTGAACGAACGAGCATGCATCATGATAATTACCATTCACATAATTACATTGTTCCTCCCCTTATAAAATTCTTACTCGGTTATGTAACTCTTATCCATTATGGCATGGTCTCACCAAGGGTACATGTTAATGGTGCAGATGGCACGCACAAAGGCATCGCTGCGCAAGTCCACCGGAGGCGAGCTCCCCGCCGTCGGCTTGCTCCACGCACCCGTCAACGCCACACGTTCCTTGGAGAGTTTGGGATGCCTACACTCTTGTGGAGAGTGCTCGATTATGTAGGCTATCCCGATGGAATGGAACCTCGCTACTACGGGCGAATGAGCAGTTGGGGGAAGGTCTCTTAGAATTTACTGTGGAGGCCGTTGTTCGTCCCCGAGGTGACGATTACGAGTGGACAGTGGTGTTATGAGTCAACTGGCGGGGCTGCTTTGAAGAAGCGGTGGCGGTGGCAGCCTTTGGGATCCGAGGGACATCATGGATCGTTTTCCTCGGGAGCTGGCAGCCGCTTTGGTTGGAGTCTTCCAAGAGGTAACCCCTCCATCGACTCATGGCAGCAGCAAGAGGAAAATCTTTGGAGATTGGTGCAGCGAGAGAAAGGCAAAAGCAGTGATAACCCTTCCATGAGCGCCATGTTCGCAATAATGAGAGTGTTGGATGGAGTTGAAGGTAGCCTCGGGGACGTGTGTCCGGTGCTCTTGGTCATGCCGTGAGGACCGGCCGCCTTCAGAGGGAGCACGACGCCGAGATTGAAAGGCTCACATGAAGAGATGACTCGGTTAACTCATCATGAAATGCAGCTTGGACAAGGAAAATGTCCTAAGAGCTCGACAGTTTGAGCTAGGACAGCAGTTGGCTAATGCGGAAGAGTACAACGATAATCTACATGAAGAGGTTCATCTTCTGAACAATCAGCTCCACCCTTATGTTCCACCTGGAGCCGCAGAAATGGATCTAGAAGGGTACGAGGAAGAAGAAGAAGTGGAGCCTGAAGAAGAAGTAGAACCTGAGGAAGGAGATGATCTTGCGTCTGACCTTGATAGTGATCATGATGAGGATTAGATCGCTTAGCATTTAGTGGAAGGACTAATGTATCACTGTATTCATGTAATGGACCTGTAGCTCGAATTTGGCCTTAGTAACCAGACTATCATGTAATGTCAATCGCATGTTTGGATGAACGTCAATGCAATTCCGTTCCTTGTTGGTGATCACGATTTAACTTTGCATACATTATGAGCGCGATAAGTGGTCAAATTGGGGATGCCATGTTGCGAGAATGAATTGTTATGCCTCTGTTTTTATTGTGAATTTGAGAATTTCTCCAGTAATTTCAGTCTGGCATGATTATGATTCATCTGCAATCTCTTGACATCAACCAATAATCGCTTATTGTTGCAACTTCGCAGATGACGCGCGCACCGTCGTCTTTTGGAGTAGTAGCGATCCACGATGGCAATGGTGATGACTTACCACCACCACCGCCGCCGTCTGCTTCAGGAGTTCTTTGCTCGGTTCTTGGGAAGCCAAAGGACAATGGAAGAAGCTTTGCACCTAATCGCGCAAAACACCGCTCGTGGCCACCCACGGCAACCGGGGGCCGAGCCAAATCAGCATAGTACATTCAAGGAGTTTCTGGACACGAAGCCTCCAATCTTCAAGGTGGCTGAGGAACCACTGCAGGCCGATGAGTGGCTGAATACCATTGAGCAAAAATTCCGTCTGTTGAGGGTCACGGAGCATCCGAAAGCGAGTATGCTTCCCATCAATTGCAAGGACCAGCGAGAATCTGGTGGACGCACTTCCGTCGTCTCTCTGCACCGCTAATGCGAGAGTGACTGGGATCAATTCAAGGCGGCTTTTAGGGACATCATATTCCCGGGCCCGATGCGTATGAAAGCGGCCAATTTATGAGGCTCACTCAGGAACAAAGTCACTCCACAGAGTATATGCACGCATTCAACAACTTGTCAAGATATGCTCCGGTTTTGTGGATCTTGAAGAGAAAAAGATAGAGAGTTTCAAGCGAGGGTTGGGTACCAAACCGATGAAGACTATGGCAAATTCTCGATGTACCACGTACAAACGAGTTTATTAGTGATGCCTTGACCCAAGAAAACCACAACAACATGCATGCAGTTGCTAAAAAGGTCGCAAGAGGGCCTATGAGGGCGGTGCATCCGGATCTTTCCGATCAAAAGCGCCTATCGCAGCTAGGCCACAATTCCAAATCCACCTGCACCCAAGTTCAGGCCTCCACCACCGAAAAGCTCGAGAATAACAGCCACGAAACCGTTCCGTATAGGCGTTCACTATTGCCTTACCAAAAGGAAATGGTAATCGGGACAGCTCCACAGATTGAAGTAATCAACCATGTTTCAACCGCAACCAACTGGGTCATTGGTCCAAGGAATGCCCCCACCCCAAGAGGAATGGCAACCCAAATCGAACAATCAGAGGCGGTGAATGCGTGGCACGTCAAGGACAAGTGCATTACACATTGTGGAGGAAATGCCCACGGAGAAGTTGTCATGGCTGGTATGTTTCTTGTCAACAAGCATCCATTTGTTGTTTTATTTGATTCAGGAGCTTCTCATTCATTTATGAGTCAAGCATTTGCATCTAGACATGGTCAAGAAATAATTGAAGTAAACAAAGGGGTTTTAACATAAGTTCAATGAGGGGTATTTGTTATTACCAAAAGATAGTCAAAATGTACTCATCGTGATACAAGGGAGGAGTACACCACAGATTTGATAATATTTTGGGGTTGTCAATAAGTGTAATCTTAGGCATGAATTGGATGAAGTATCATGGTGCTTTTATTGACACTAGCACCCGCACTATTATGTTGAGAGAACCCACGGGAGGGAATGCTTTTCTAGTCCCACTCTCCCGCGATTTCAAACCCCAACATTTAGCCTGTGCTATCCAAACCACCACAATATGTGATATCCCAGTGGTTTGTGAGTTTCGGATGTATTTCGGAGGAATTACCAGGTCTACCACCGGATAGGGACGTGGAATTTAAGATTGAATTAGTGCTGTGCATCGCACCCATATCTAGAAGGCCCTATAGAATGCCACCCAATGAGTTAGCGAACTCAAGGTTCAATTGCAAGATCTATTGGACAAGGGTCTTATCCAACCTAGCTCATCTCCGTGGGGATGTCCACCTTGTTTGTGAAAAAAAAGAAGGATAAGTCACCGAGAATGTGTGTAGATTACAGACCACTCAATGTTTGTGACCATCAAAACAAATATCCATTGCCCCGCATCGACATCTTGTTCGATCGGTTAGCGAAGGCAAAGGTATTCTCCAAAATTGATTTGAGATCGAGGTTATCATGAGATAAAGATTAGACCGGAGGATATACCTAAAAGCGCTTTCTCACGAGAGGTACGGCTTATACGAGTATTTGGTTATGTCTTTCGGACTAACAAATGCTCCGACCTATTTCATGTACTGATGAACTCGGTATTTATGCCCGAACTTAACAAGTTCGTGGTCGTGTTTATCGATGACATATTGATTTATTGGAAAGTGAGTCGGATCACGAAGAGCATTTGAGGATTGTCCTATCCGACCGAGGGAGCATAAGCTATATGCCAAGTTTAGCAAATGTGAATTTTGGATGAGCAAAGTACCTTTCTTAGGTCACATTTTATCAAGAGATGGAATCTCAAGAGACCCATCAAAGTACAAGAGGTCATGAATTGGAAAGCCCCAACCCGGTTCATGAAGTTCGGAGTTTTCTAGGGTTAGCGAGGATACTATCGTCGGTTTATTCCAGATTTTTCAAAGATAGCTAAGCCTATGACCGACTACTTCGAGAAAGATGAGAAGTACAAATGGACACCGAATGTGAAACGACTTTTCACACCCTCGAACTTTGTTGACTACAAGACTGTGTTAGCACAACCAAACATTGAAAAGCCTTTTGATGTATTTTGTGATGCATCGGGAATAGGTTTGGGATGTGTGCTTATGCAAGAAGGAGAGTAATTGCATATGCCTCACGGCAATTGAGAAAACATGAAGTCAACTACCCTACACATGATTTGGAACTTGCGGCCGTTGTCCATGCACTAAAGATATGGAGACATTACTTGTTGGGCAATGTATGTCATATCTTTCTTGACCACAAAAGTCTCAAGTATATCTTTACCCCACCAGAGCTGAACATGAGACAACGAAGATGGTTAGAATTGATTAAGGACTACAATTTAGAAGTGCATTACCATCCGGGTAAAGCAAATGTAGTAGCCGATGCACTTAGTCGGAAATCCCATTGCAACTTGTAGAAGCATTTTTGGAAGATGGATTCAACTTGTTACATCCTCTTTGTACTACACAATATCACAATCAGTTGTTCACTTGAGGGCAAAATCATAGAGCTACAATGATGAGATATGGGAATAAGTCACATCAAGAGAAAATGCAAGAGCAAGAAACCAAACATTTTAGATTGGACGAAAGAGGTGTATTATGGTTCGAGGACCGACTAGTGGTGCCAAAAGACCGTGAGCTAAGGACTCAAATTTTAGAAGAAGCTCACCGTCCAAATTGTCTATCCATCCGGGTAGTAGTAAAATGTATCAAGATTTAAGAACCCATTTTTGGTGGACTAAGATGAAGAAAGAGATCATGACCCTCACGTTGCTAGGTGTGATAAGCTGCAGAGAGTAAAAGCTGTCCATATGAAAACTGCTGGATTACTTTAGCCATTGCCTATTCCAGGATGGAAATGGGAGGAAATCAGCATGGACTTTATCACAGGCCTTCCAACGACACCACAAGGTCATGATTCAATATGGGTTATTATTGATCGTCTCACCAAATCAGCACATTTTGTACCAGTTCACACCACATATCACGTGGGAAATACTCTGAGTTATATGTTTCCCAGATCGTGAGATTGCATGGAATACCCCGGACTATAATCTCAGATCGAGGACCACAGTTCATAGCTCGTTTCTGGGAGCACTTACACCAGGCTTTGGGAACCAAGCTAATCAGAAGTTCAGCTTATCATCCGCAAACTTCGTGATGAGATGAGCGAGTGAACCAAATCCTAGAAGATTTACTTAGAGCTTGTGTTATATCTTCAAAAGGTTCATGGGAAAAATGGTTACCTTTAGCTGAATTCTCCTATAACAACATATTAAGCGAGTATCAAAATGGCTCCATTTGAAGCCTTGTATGGCAGAAAGTGCAGAACTCCTTTGAACTGGATTGAGCCCGGTGAAAGGAGATACTTTGGTATTGATTTTGTAAATGAAGCCGAAGAGCAAGTACGTATCATCCAACACCACATGAAGGCAGCTCAATCAAGACAGAAAAAAGTTATGCCGATGTAAGAAGAAGACCACTAACTTTTGAAGTGGGTGATTATGTATACTTGAGAGTATCACCCATGAAAGGCGTGAAAAGATTTGGGATGAAAAGAAGCTTTCACCAAGATATGTAGGGCCATACAAAATTTTGGAACGAAAAAGGAAGGTTGCATATAAGTTACAACTTCCTCAGAGATGAGTGCAATCTTTGATGTGTTCCATGTTTCTCGGCTAAAGAAATGTCTTGAGTACGGAAGAAGCTATTGCACCCACCAACGTGCAGCTTCAATCGGATTTGACCTATGAAGAAAAACCAATTCGGGTATTAGAAGAGATGGAGAGAGTGACAAGGAGTAAGATTATCAAGTTCTATAAGGTGGTGTGGAACAATCATAGTGAACAAGATGCTACGTGGGAAAGAGAAGATTATCTACGAGAAGTTTATCCCGCCTTTTTCCAAGAATGGTAGGTCTTGCAAATCTCGGGACGAGATTTTTATAGGGGGGGCTGTAACACCTCGGTGTTAGCCTTGCATAACTTGACTTGCATAACATAAGCATGAGCATCAAGCATTCATAAATCATCATTTACAATTGAAACATTCGATCGAAACATATGAAACATTGCTTGTTATCTCGTATTTCTTGGAACATATGCATATGATCATGTGCAAATAAATGCTAGTGTGTAATGTTGGTCACTATAACACTTTAGCTACACTTAGGTTAACAAAAGAAACATTGTTCATGAAGGCCACATTTCATGATCAAGCACTTAAGTGATATTTCGTGTGTTGACACGAATAGCTATATGAGTGACTACTACATGAAATGCTTAAATGACCTTGCAAATTGTTTAAACATGCTTAGGATATCATTAGGAACAACTTTGGTATTTAGTGCTAAGGCTAGTTTGGTCATTTAGCCATGGTTTGTGTATGTATCATGATTTCAAAGTGACATGTTTGACTAAAGTTGAACTAGGTGTTAGAGACCTTGCATGGAGGAGTTCACTAAAGCAAAGTTGTAGTGTTTGACATAAGGAACAACTTTTATTTTTGGGTCATCACATGGTTCAGCTCCTAACATGTTTGAAATTGGATCACAAGAATCATCAAAATCCTGATTTCAACACTTAACGAAATTTGCTAAGTCGTGAAACCCTGACAGCCTGACAAGCTGACCTTCAGGGCATTATAACTTGAGTTCGGGTGAGAATTAGAATGCGATCCTTGAACAACATTTGAAGCTGGTACATGGGTCTACAAATTCTATTCAGTAAGTTTGCACGAAGGAGCCACCGATTAGCCGGTAAATCAAGTTGAAAACGCGCTGTCAGGCTCGGCCATCGTGTTTCTGACGAAACTGAACGACGCGTTCAGTGGCCGACCGACGGCAGAGTTCGCGCGCCGCGTGTCCCCGGCGACGGCCGCGCGTCGCCAGCGCCCTGACCGCGCAGGCCACGCCGCGCCCGAGCGCGCCTTAACGTCGCCAGCGCCCGCCCGAGCCATTCCGCGCTCCCATTTCGCTCCCGGCGCCTTCTCTTCCTCACAGCAGCAGCCGCCGAGCGCCCACCGCTCCGCCGTCGCCATAGCAGCGCGCAGCTCGTGCCTGGCCACTCCCGCACCACCGTGATAGCTCCACCGTCTCCCCAGCACCCCATTGTTTCTCCCCGTGCCCGCTGACAAAGCCCGGTAAGCCACCGCAGCGCGTGTAGGCTCGCCGGAGTTCCGCCGTGAGCCCCGTCGTCGTGGCCACGCCGCCACAGTACTCCTCCCGCTCCGGTAGCTAGCGCGCTAGGTCCCCCAGCGTTCATAGATGCTTGTCCACGCGTTGATTTGAACCACCGTAGCCCACACCGGCGTTTCACCGTCGACCCGCACCTCCACCCCGCCATGGCCGCCGCCGTAGCCGCTAGCTCCGATGAGAAAGCCACCCAAGTAGCTCAATCGATGCGCGAAGTCGAGTAGATCATCGTGTGATGATGTCACCGCCGGCGAGTTCGCCGTCGGCGAGCTCTGGCCGCGCCAGCACCGCGCAGCGCCGCTGCCCTGCTCCGTGTCACTGACGCGTGGGGTCCCCTGACCAGCGGGTCCCACCTGTCAGCGACAGAAGTAGTGTAGGCTAACTCATTTTGAATCCAGTTTTTGATTTGTTTTGTGAAATTTGTATCTTCAGTTTGGTAGCTCCAAAAATTGTGAAATAAATATGGTTGTGTTCCTTAGGAAATGTAGTTTTTAAGAAAAATATGTTCTTGGGTTCAACAGTAGAATTTTCTGGAGATTTAAATAGGGATTTGAAATGTGCTTTTGAATACATTCAAATTTGTTTATTTTATATCTAGAGTTCCTGTGCTCCAAAAATTATGAAATTTTTGTGGTGAACTAATCTTAGCATGTGTGAACTCTGGTAAAAATTTGAGGACCAGTGCATGGGTAGATTTAAAGTTATAGATTTTTCTTTTATGACTAGTTAATCCTTGCATGAATTTTCATAAATTAAGTATGAGTCCAAAATTCATGAAATTTGTTGGAGGTAATCCTAGTACCATATGGATGCTAAGAAAAATATGAAATCTGTTGCTTGACACTTTTCAATAGGATTTTCCATTTATGCTATTTCAAGCCTTGCTGCCTTGTCATTTTTGTATAGAATGTTCTACTTGGTAAAATGACATGAAATTTTTACAGTAGTCTCTTGATAGCATTAGTAAAGCTCTGTAAATTTTTGAGAATTTATTAAGCACATCTGATATATATTTATTATTTAACCTAGATATCTAAATAAAATAATAAAGGCAATTTAATAAATAGTTTGGGCTTTACCATTATATCATCTTAACTGTATTTGGTATGCTTAAACTATTGGTAGGTTCTAGGTTGTCAAATTTTGAATGATTACCTGAAGTAGAAGTATTCTTACTTTATGTTGCATGTCAAGTCATTTCCGGACTGATTCTAGAATGTGAGGATTTGCATGTTGAAACTGATGTGTACTGTAAAAATGGTTAATAACAAAGTTGTAGAGAATTGGATAAGCTTTCCAGAAAGTCCTAGATCACTAGATTTGGAATTGTAGAACTCCGGTTATGAGTGAAACAAGTAGCTATAGTTTATGGCATAGTCGATGCATTATAGAAGTAGTTAAGTAATAATCGAGAAGAGATATGCACCTACTCAAACAACGTGATGCACTTGTTAACATATATGCATTCGTAATACTTATACCATACTCATGCATCTAGGATCGGAGGAAGAGATCACGTTGTTGGAATTGAAGAAGCAGAGGAAGGAACCCGCAGGAGGATCCGCAAGCCGCACTCCAAGGCGTGGAGCGAGAACCACGAAGAGCTTCCGGAGTGCCACGACCATCGCCCTACTTCCTTTTCTGCGAGACAAGCCCCGGAGCATTATAAGTCTCCCGAAGAATTTATAAATGTTTATTTAAGTACTTATGATTGCTGCATTAGGTTATAAGAGTTGAATGAAACCACTTGATGCATGTACATTCCTTGTCCAGATATTACACCTTTAACCGGTATAGGTCCAGGATCGAATATATGCTTAGCCATGCTTAGACCGGTAGAAGTCGGGTGATTTCTGTCACTGCGAGATATAGGTGGTACCGAGCACGGTTGGTTATAATTGCTATCGTGGAAAAGAACCATGGTTAATGTAAATGGAGACCGGGCGGGATGTCGATAGAAAAGCAACAAGGCATGGAGGTCTTGGGTGTGGATCTATCCCCGTCTGTGTCGATCAAGGACCGTACCGTTGTTGGAACTTTTGACAAGATTGAACGCATGCCTCTCACTTAGCTGGCCGGATAATTCGTTCCGACCACGAAGCCGAGTAATTCAACTCGGGCGGGAATCGATTCATTGCGCTTCTTCGGGAACGATCGGTGAGCCCAAGAGCAGGCTTGGCTCGAGCATCCCGGCATCTGGTGTTCCAGTTGTCTTGGTAGTGCAAAGACGGACCCATGAAATGTGTACCGGAGTTGTACCAAAGGTGACCTAAGGTGACCGTTGATCGGTCTCACTGGGTTTGTGTTAGGAATAAATTTCGGCTGGTTGAAATCGATTGAATCGCCGTCTCTCCGGATAGTGAGAAACTTGGCTAGCTCCAACATCGTAGTAAGCTGTATTATGGAACATGATGGTTCGGATGAAAATGGAATTTCAATACCGCTATGGTTACTATTGTATGCTTCTAAATGATACCACATGTTTGGTACGAGGATAGTTGCTAATCTAGAAATGGATAGTTATAATTAACTTGGTAAAGGAATCATAATTGTACAACGAATCAATTGCCTCTTTCGCAAAATGTTGTCAAGTTACGTCCACTTATACTGACCTTGCATACTCCTTGGAGTCATTTTATTTTTGGTTCATGACGGGTAAGTCTAGCTGAGTACCTTCTCGTACTCAGGGTTTATTTTCCCATTGTTGCAGATGGCACTATGTATCATGGTTATTGCAAGAGTTGCTTCTATCCCGCTGTGGATGAGGAGTAAGCCTTGGGCAGGCTTCTTTAGTAATTCCTATCCTTGCTTTTGTGGACCGTGATCTAGCTTGGCAATTGTATCAAACTATGTTGGAAACTTTATCTTCGAACTTATTTGCTTCCGCTTTATTTATCAAACTCGGTTTGTAATAACTTTTATTCGTACTCTGATGATGAAAAGTATCTGTGAACTTTATGTAATATGTGGCATGTATGTTGAATCCTGTACGATCTTGGTTGTTTTAAATCGTTTATCGAGACCCGTCGTGGTACTCGACGGACTACCGGGTTTATATGGGTTCAAGTATGACAGTGCGACCGCTTGCGGATTGCCATTGTACTTGTATTCTTATAAATTGGTCGGTTCTGCGACATAATCTACAGGTTGGATGCTTTGAGACTAATACCCTTTCAAGTTTATCATGTGTATACTAGTCTCATTGCAAGGAAAATGGAGTCCCCGGAGTTAAGCATCACCCTTCAAATATTCACCACCCATTGCAAGTGGAAGAAATCAATTTGGTTTCCACATGTGGTATTCCTAAACCAATATCATCATGTTGATTTCATTTTGATATTTATATGCTTTCTCCATGCATTATATAGATTAAATTCCCTTGAGCAATAACTTGCAAATTAGGCATATACTTTGCTTTCTATCATATGTATGCATATATTTAGGGGGAGCTTAATCTATATAATATGAGAGTCAAATTTTGTGACCTATTCCACTCTGCACATAAAGGCTCACAAAGTTTGACCCTCCCTTGTGCTACTAATGTCTTTCTTTTCGGTGTTTGATTCCAAAGGGGGAGAATTTAGAGGACCAAAAGCAAGCATTAATAATCTACAAGTGGTAATGGTCCGAGAAAGGGAGGATAGTGGATTATGGATTGCCTATGTAATAGGGAGAATATGTAGGAAGTTAGGCGTAAATCCATAATGCCACATGGGGACATTTGCAAGGGCAAGATAAGTTTTTATGTAGTAACTTTTAGTTTTACAAGTAGTATCTTTTAGCATCACATAATCTTGCCCCTTGCATTGCATCCTAGCGAGTAGGTAGTTTTCAAATTTCAAATTTTTTATTATTTGCTTGCTTTGGTCGTGTTGCCATCAATCACCAAAAAGGGGGAGATTGTAAGGAAAATGGACCCTTGGCCCATTTACTTTGGATTTTGGTGTTTGATGACCAACACAACCAAATTGGACTAATGAACTTGCAAGTGATTGTTTTATAGTTCAATAGAATGCAAGACGTGACTTGGACGAAGGCGACATGATGATCCAATGACCAACACCATAAGCAAGACCCTAGGAGCACAAGAGAAGACCCAAGATATCAAGCAAAGTCCAAGCATGAAGATAGGAACCAAGCCATACGCAAGATCGTGAAGAAATGAGCTCACAGAAGTGACCGGACGCTGGAAGAAAGTGACCGGACGCTCCGATCAAGAGGCTCGGCAACAGGCGCGACCGGACACTAGACCGGACGCTGGCGACAGATCAACCGGGCACAGGACAGCAGACTCCGGTCGAGTACAGAGAGGTTCCAGAGCGGTGAAACTACGACCGGACGCGTCCAATGGCAGGTGACCAGACGCTGGCAGCGTCCGATCAGTTGATCATGGCTCCAACGGTCGGGACGACCGGACGCATCTGGTCAAGTCGATTTCAGCGTCCGGTCAGTAGAAGAAAAGCGGGGTTTCGTCCCCAACGGCTACTTTCTCAGTGGGGCTTATAAATACAACCCCCAACTGGCCAAATGGGAAGGGTGGAGCCGAGGAAACATATCAAGGGTGTTGATACACCATTTTAGTGATCTCCACTTGCATAGTGCTTAGTGTTTCATTAGGTGATTAGCGTAGGTGCTTTGCGAAGTGCTTAGGTTGATTAGACCACCGCTTATGCGCTTGCTCTTGGTTTAGGCCTAGTGTTTAGTGAGGTTTGCATACCTCTTACCACTTGGTGCTTGCACGCACCATTGTTGTACATCGGAGGGGCTTGTAGTCTTGCGAGATCACACCAACCACGTTTGTGGTGTGGCCGCCACCGTGTACCGGAGGGAACAAGGCCCGTGGCGTTTCGGCCGGAAGCTTGATAGTGAAGACGGTGGGGAGCATCCGGGAGAGGCTTGCCGGAAGGCACGCCGGAGACCCACTTGCGTGTGGGGAAGGCCTAAGGCTATCCACGGAGTTACTCGACCGGGAGCTTGGCCCTTGCGAGGGATTCCTTACGAGGGGCTCCAACGAGGACTAGGGGGAAGCTTGCGCGCTTCTCGATACCTCGGTAAAAATACCGAAGTCATTGACGGGAGTTTGCATATCTCTACCTTTCTCTTTAGCTTCCGCATTTACATTAATTATATTTCTCCTTTTGCGGTAGAGATAGCAACACACTAGCAAAACTGTAGTTGCACATTTAAATAGTTCATCTATTGCATAGGTTTTGTTAGGATTAGAAAAAGAGGCCATAGTTTTGAGTCAAATTTTTAAGTTGCCTAATTCACCCCCCCCCCTCTTAGGCGTCACCGTCCCTTCAATATCCATCCGCTCACCGACCAGATCACCGACCAGCCTCTGCCGGCCGTCAACATGCTCCACGTCGGCCGACGCTCTGGAGCATCCCTCCAGACCATCCCGGAGGAGAATCTAGACTTCAAGTCCCAAGGCTCTATGGAGACCCTCACCGAAACCTTCACCGAGCAACTTCCTCTCCCTCATTTCCGGGGTGGCATGATCTTCAACGTCAGCGTCGATAGCCCCCCTCGGAATGGCAAGACCGACGAGGAATGCGCCGCTCATGAGAACCGAAACGTCAACCGCGCACAACGCTGAGCAAACGAGGTTACCCTTATGATGGCCAAGCAGCAGCTTGACTCACAAGGAAGGCCACTCTAGCGCAACCTTGATGACGAGTTTGTCCATGTTGATGGCCACGACGTCTACAAGACTCCAAGCGCCAACCTGGCCATGGCCGCCAATGAGCTCGCCCGGCTCTCGTAGACACCGGAGGTCGCTAAGGTCGCCGCAATGCTTAAAGTGGTGCATTGTCAGGTCAATGAGATCCACCAGGAACAGAGACCTTCGTACTCCACAACTTCGATTCGCTGATCAGTCGCCACAAGATCCGATCGCCACCCAAGTCGCTTCACCGACCAGCGTCGCGACAATAGGCAACTCCTCCAGGGCAGAGCTAGGGGCAACCATATTGAACATCACCGCCAACCTGACCAGGAGGTCGACCAGCCAGGACATCCGAGTGCACCTCAATAATCTTTGAGATACACGATGACGCATCGACAAACACCGCTTTGGTCCCCATAAAGACAAAGTACGCCGCCGCTAGGAGTATGAGCAAGAGTACGGTAACCCGGACTCAGCTCTCGAGCCGCTCACTAATGGCAACGCTACAGACGACGGCGTCGACAACCCCGAGGGGCCCCCAGCATTCACAAGGGCACTCCGAACACTTCCGTGGCCTCGTGGTTTTAAAATCACTGGGGTCGAGCCCTACAAAGGAAGGATGAACCCAACATAGTGTCTACAGGCTTACGCCACTACTGTCCATGCCACTAAAGGAGACACTAGTGTCATGGTGAACTATCTCCCTATCATGCTCACACCAGCCGCCATGAGCTGGTTTACAAGCCTCGCCCCGGACTCCATCGGATCCTGGGAAGAGCTGAAAAAAGACTTCACCGACAATTACATGGCTACGTGTACTTGTTCGGGCACCAAGCATGATCTGAACCGCATCAACCAAAAGCCGTATGAGCTCCTCCGCAGCTACATCTGACGCTTTTCTGAGATGAGGAATTCTATTCCAAACATCATAGAAGCCGAGGTCATCACCGCCTTCATCTAAGGACTCCATCATCGCGAGCTTCGCTCCAAGTTCAACCATAAGCTGCCCACTAGGATTGGTGAGATGATCACAACCGCCAACTAGTACGCCAATGCCGAGGAAGTTGAGGTGCGCTTCAATGAGGATGTGGGCACTCATCGTCCAACACGCTGCTACGACGACCGCGCCGATGACCGATGCCACAACAACCGCCGCTTCGACGACCGCAGTTACCATCGTGACAGCAGTCGTGATCGGCCAGAAGGGCCCAAGTCTGGTCAAAATCGCCACTGCTGACCAGACCACATCGTTGCTGCCATCAATGAACCTCGTGCCAAGTGCAACTACGACGAGTAGTACAAGAAGATCCTTGATGGCCATGCCCTCTCCATAAGAACACCAAGCACAAGATGAAGAACTGCCTCAGTTTGGCTAAGGAGTTCTAGGACAAAAAGCTAGACGACAACACCAACGATGGAGCCAGAGGTCGCCGACCACCTGGGGGCAATAACAATGCCTTCCAAGACCATGACAAGGTGGTCGCCACCATCTTCGGGGGCCTCACCTCCACCGAGAGCAGAAGAGAATGGAAGCTCGCCGCACGACGGGTGCTCACCGTCACTACAGAAGACGCCGCCGCTAACCCCAGCTATCGCCCATGGTCCGAGGTCCCCATCACATTCAGCAGGGCCGACCAGTGGGTGGACATTCCCTACATAGGGTGTTTCCCCCTCGTCCTCGACGCAACCGTCCAGAAGGTACTTTTAAGAAAAGTGCTCATCGACGGTGGGAGCGCTCTAAATCTCCTCTTCGTCGGAGCCCTAAAGGAGCTGGGCCTTGGGTTAGCAGATCTCAACCCTTCGACTCCTCCTTTTGGGGGTGTGGTACCTGGCAGGGCCTCCAAACCACTGGGAGAGATCACCCTACTAGTACAGTTCGGCACGGCAAGCAACTACCGTGTCGAGCACATTAACTTCTACGTCGCTGACTTCAACACCACCTACCACGCCATACTTGGCTGGCTAGCTCTGGCCAAGTTCATGGTTGTATCGCACTATGCGTATCTGGTGCTGAAGATGCCTTCGCCTACAGGAGTTCTGGCCATATGGGCCAACCTCTCCATCGCCTACGCCTACGAGACAGAGAGTCACGCCCTCGCCAAAGCCACCGACCTCTCCATCCAGATGGCCAGCGTGGTCACCGAAGCCAAGACGTTGCCCGCTGATGACATGGAGATCCCAGAGCTGGAGCCTCCTCGCACCTCCGCCAAGTCCAAGGAAATAAAGGAGGTCAGCCTCGGCCTCGATGACCCCTCCAAGACCGTGAAGGTTGGGGCTCACCTTGACCGCAAATAGGAAAGCACGCTCATCTCCTTCCTATGTGCCAACGTCGACATGTTAGCTTGGTAACCTATAGACATGCCGGGGGTACCATGGGAGAAGATCGAGCACTCCTTGAATGTCTCGCCGACCGCCAAACAAATCAAGCAGAAACTCCGCCGATTCACGCTAGACAAGGAGGCTATTAGGGTAGAAATAAAATGGCTCTTAGCTGCTGGATTTATAAAAGAGGTGTATCATCCTGAGTGGTTAGCAAACCCTGTTCTCATTCGAAAAAAGAATAAAGAATGGAGAATGTGCATTGATTACACTGATCTTAACAAACACTGCCCTAAAGACCCCTTCTGTTTGCCTTGGATAGACAAGGTTGTAGACTCCACCGCCGGCTACGAACTGCTCTCCTTCCTTGACTGTTACTTCAGCTATCACCAGATCTCCCTCAAGGAAGAGGACCAGATCAAGATGTCATTCATCACACCCTTCGGTGTGTACTGCTACACCACCATGTCCTTCGGACTCAAGAACGCCGAGGCAACTTATCAAAGGACTATCCAGATGTGCCTCGATCAATAGATTGGCCGCAACGTCGAAGCTTACATCGATGATGTGGTCGTCAAGTCCAAGACCGCCCGATGATCTTATCGCTGACCTCGAAGAAACGTTTGCCAACCTAAAAAGGTACCGATGGAAGCTGAACCCTTCAAAGTGCATCTTTGGAGTTCCATCTGGTATACTCCTGGGCTACATTGTCAGCGCACGAGGCATCAAGCCCAATCCTAACAAGGTCTCCGCCATCACCAACATGAAATGGCCAACATGCGTCAAGGATATACAGAAGCTTACAGGCTGCATGGCTGCCTTATGCCGCTTCATATCGCACCTCGGTGAAAAAGGGCTACCTTTCTTTAAACTCCTCAAGGCCTCCGAGCGCTTTTCCTGGTCAGAGGAGGCAGACATAGCCTTCGAGTAGCTCAAGTTGTTCTTAACAAAGCCTCTGATCATGATAGCGCCACGGCCAGACAAAACTCTCCTGATTTACATTGCTGCTACTTCTCGTGTCATCAGCACAGCCATTGTCGTCGAACGCGAGGAGGCCAAACACACCTATAAGGTGCAACGTCCGGTATATTTCATTAGCAAGGTTCTTAACGAGCCCAAGACTCGTTATCCTCAGGTCCAGAAGCTGCTATACGCCATCCTGATTACTTCGCGCAAGCTCCATCACTACTTCGAGTATTACAAGATCGCCGTGGTCACTGAGTTCCCTCTGGGGGACATCCCCTACAACAAAGAGGCCAATGGCCGTATCATCAAGTGGGCTATCATGCTCGGCACTTACTCCATTGAATTTAGAAGCAGGCCTACCATCAAGTCTCAGGCGCTCGCTGATTTCGTCGCTGAATGGACCGAGATCCAAGAGACCATCGCCGCCACCTGCCCCGAGCACTGGGTGATGTACTTCGACGGCGCCCTTAACATCAACAGTGTTGGTGCGAGCATCCTATTCATTACGCCGACAAAGGATAAACTCCAATACATTCTCCGGATACACTTTCCGGCCTTCAACAACGCCGCCGAATACGAAGCATGTCTCCATGAACTCCGTATAGCCATTGAGCTCAGCGTCAAATGCCTCATGGTATACGGGGACTCCGCGTTGGTCATCAACTAGCTCAACAAAGACTGGGCTTGTTCCAGCGAGAAGATGGATGCATATTGCGCCGAAATCAGGAAGCTTGAAGGGAAGTTCTACGGTATCGAGTACCACCACGTGGTACGCGATCAAAATCAGCTCGCCGATCACTTATCCAAGTTAGGCTCTTCTCGCGCCGTGATTCCATCGGGGGTCTTCGTTCAAGATCTTCTAGTGCCATCCATTAAGGAAGATAAGGAAATTCAGGAAGTTCCCCCCGCCAAGCAGCTGGTACTTACGGTACCTTCGCCGGTCGCCGATTGGAGGGAACAGTTCATCAAGTACCTCTCCAGCACCGAAGTACCCGCCGATAAGACTAAAACCAAATGCCTAATTCGTCATAGCAAGCATTACGTGCTGGTGGACGGCAACTTGATGAGGAAAAGTGCCAAGGAAGGGATACTGCAAAAATGCATCACCCAAGAAGATGGAGTGAAGCTACTTCTCAAAATTCACTCTGGTTCCTGTGGCAACCACACGTCCTCGAGAACACTGGTCAGCAAAGCTTTCCGAGCTGGTTTTTACTAGCCCACGGCCATCTCCGATGCAGAAGACCTCGTCCGACATTGTGAAGGATGCCAATTTTTCGCTAAGCAAATACACGTGTCGGCACAAGAGCTGTAGACCATTCTTACTTCCTGGCCCTTCGCATGCTGGGGACTGGATATGGTTGGGCCTTTCAAGCTAGCGCCAGGTGGTTTTTGGTATGTATATGTTGCCATCGACAAGTTCTCTAAGTGGATCAAGTATAAACCGCTTATCTCGGCTACTGCAAAGAAAGCAGTAGAGCTCTTTGAAGATATCATCCACAGATTCGGTCTCCCGAACAGCATCATCACCGACCTCAGAACTATGTTTACTGGCCATCACTTTTGGGAATTCTACGAAGATCGGTGCATCTCCGTCAAATACGTCTCTGTTGCCCATCCTAGAGCCAATGGCCAGGTCGAACGGGCGAACGGCATGATCTTTGATGCCCTCAAAAAGTGGCTATATCAGAAAGAAGAAAAGCATCCGAGCAAATGGCTCAAGGAGCTACCAGCTGTAATATGGGGACTGCACACTCTAGCTAGTCACAGCACCGGTGTGTCTCCATACTTCTTGGTCTATGGCTCAGAAGCCATACTACCAGCAGATATTGCCTTCCGAGCACCTAGGGTAGTGAATTATGATGAAGAGCAAGCCGCAGCTGTTCAGACAGAGGACATCGATAGGGCCAAGGAAGAACGCCTAATCACTTGCATCCGCATAGCCAAGTATCTAGAAGGCTTGTGGAGGTACTACAACCACAACATCAAACCTCGTTCTCCGCAGGAAACTAAAAACCGAAGGGATGCACAAGCTCTCCTCCCCTTGGGAAGGGCCTTATGTCGTCAAAGAAGTTACCCGACCAGGGACTTATCGCCTATGTGACTTAGACGGAATCGATGTTCCCAACTCATGGCACATCGAGCACCTCATACGTTTCTATCCTTGAAACGCCCCAGATATGTACTCTCCACTTTATGATAAATAAAGTTTTGGTCTCCATAATTTGTCTCCACTTTTTCTCCATTACGGTTTAAATCTCCACTTACGGTCGCCGAGCTCTACGCTACTCCATGACAAACTCCAATACGAAATCAGCATAACTGCGCCAACCACGTTTCTCCAAATCTCCAACGTTTTCGCCGAACGAGTTTCTCCAAATCACCAAACACGTTTTCTCCAAATTGCCGAGCACGTTTTGTCCAAAATCACCGAGCACGTTTTCTCCAAATCGCCAAACATGTTTTCTCCAAATCGCCAATATATTTCGCCACGTGTTTCTCCAAATCACCGAACATGTTTTCTCCAAATCGCCAACGTATTTCGCCACGTGTTTCTCCAAATCGCTAAAGATTTTTCTCCAAACCTCCAAGATATTTCACCGATCAGCGAGCAGCATACGTTCTATTCTGTTCTCTATGGAAAAGACCCAGTCTCCGATCTCTCCCTACATGTGCTACGGGCTCCGCACTCTGTGTTATGGGTGGTCAGCTGCGGTTCCTTGGTCATGCCTGTTCCTCCTACACGTGCATGGGCTCCGCGCTCGATGTTATGGACTATGGGCTAGCCAAGGCCGAGAGCTCAGTAAAGAACTAACTGTTCGGATGCCACTTATACTACGTTTATCTCCAAGTTATTTCACCAACCGCCGAGCAGCACACGTTCTGCTATCGCTCTATGGAGAAGACCCAGTCTCCGATCTCTCCCTACACGTGCCACGGGCTCTGTGCTCTACATTATAGGTGGTAGGCTGTGGTTCCTTGGTCACGCCTATTCCTCCTACACATCCATGGGCTCTGCGCTCGACGTTATGGACTATGGGCTAGCCGAGGCCATAGGGCTCAGTAACGAACTAACTACTCGGATGCTACTTATACTACGTATAATTGCATTAGGGCTATTACTACAATGATTTTTCGCCACAAATACAGTCAAGCTGCATCACATGCACTTTATAACATTTATACAAATACATAAATGTTTTCTATGCTCTCACACGTTCTAACTACCCTCTAAAGATGTTACAAACAATACCCTCCGAGCAGATCACTGTGCTCTGCCATCACCATCCATCTCACCGAATAGGCCTATATCGCTGGCCAGCTTCTTCGCTGCATCCTCCACCTCATCCTCCAGCAGCTGGGTCTCTGCCTCGCTCAGCCATTCGGCGAACCCGCCCCCTATCGCCTGAAGGTCGATGGCTAGGTAGTGGGACCGAACCATCGCAAGGGCATGAGTAGCGGCGGTCACAATGGCATTGCGGTTGAAGCTCTTGAAGTTCTCCCACGCTGCCTTGCACCTCTGGATGATGGTGTCCGAACGTTGCCGCCTGCCGTTAGGCTGAGGAGCCGGTTCCAAGTCGATGCAGTCGAGCACCGGTTTAATTGCAGCGACTACAGCGTCAAAGTTATCCCTTTGGGTCCTGGCCTCCTGCACTAGCACATCAAACTGTGCCTTGGCTTTATGACGGTAGCCTACAAGCGTTACAATGTTCCATCATACAAGGAAACTACTTCAACAGTAACTCCGACTAGGAAGTATTCACCTTTCAGCTCCTCGGCCAGTTTGTCTGCTCGCTCTGACTCCTTCGCCTTCTCCTATCGGAGTTGTTCGATGGCCTGGCGTGCAGTTGGCCAAGCTCCGCATCTTGGTCTACAAGCACAACAGTTATCACCAAAAATATGGCTGTTCAGTAATACAAAGTACATTCATTGATATACCGTACCTGCTTTCTGCTCGGATACACTTCTGAGCCGTTCGGATTTCTATTCCAACTACTCGAAGGCACCCCTCAGTTGTTTGGAGACAGTGGCCAGCTGCTCGGATAGGACCCCCTCTGATATTCTAGGTCCCATGCGTTGGACTCTGCAAGGTCTCGCTCGCGCCGGGCCCTCTGGATGTTTCTCTCTGAGAGGTTCATCGCTGAAAGCATCTAGGCCCCTTGTTGGGTTTCGGTGATTAATGATAATACAAGATTACTATGACTAATGTGTGTTCTGCAGAGGCAATTAAGTTAGGTCATGGTAATGGAGATCGATTGGGCAATCATGGATGTCATGCCCCTACGATGGAAATCGTTTCGGTTTTCAAAGGATGGATGACAAGGTTAAGGATGACTAGTTCTAAGTGTCGATTGGAGTTGGAGAGACACTTAGAGTAGTTTAGGACTTTGTTTTTCCTTTGGCCGTACTATTAAGGGGGGTATGGACGGGTAGCTTGACCTAGGTGAGTCTAGTGAGTTAGGTGTGGTTCACACTTGCTAAGTCTAGCACTAGGTAGCTCCAACAAAGCCCTTAGATCCTATGGAGCAAATTTCATTCACATATGATCGAGAGTTGGAAGTGAATGAAGGGTCAAATACTGACCGGATGCTGGCCGCAGGGTCTGGTCAGTTCATTTGACCAAGGAGATTGCGTCTGGCGCGACCGGACGCTGAGTGGTTGAGTGACCAGACGCTGAAGTCTAGCGTTCGGTCAACTCCAGTAAGGTTCCGGTGAGTGATATTTGTGGCCGGACACGTCCGGTC
Source organism: Miscanthus lutarioriparius (assembly GCA_904845875.1). Classification (NCBI taxonomy): domain Eukaryota; kingdom Viridiplantae; phylum Streptophyta; class Magnoliopsida; order Poales; family Poaceae; genus Miscanthus; species Miscanthus lutarioriparius. The sequence continues at coordinate 46,714,154 of CAJGYO010000007.1, forward strand.
AGTGATGATCGGACCCTACCAGCGTCCGGTCAACACTTAAACACTGGTGTGCGGGTGGAACTGACCGGAGCATTCGGTCACCCCGTAGAGGCACATAACGGTTCATTTTTCAGCCCATGTTATAAATAGAAGTTCCACTCGTGTGTGGAGTGACTTTTGCTCATTCCAACAGCTGAAACACACCTTAGAGAGTGCCAAGAAGAGCAAGGTCCTAGTGAGGTGATTGAGATATGAGAATCCCAAAGAGAGCCCTCATTAGAGAGATCAAGAGTAGCAAAGTGTGCATCCATCTTTCTCCCTAGGCTTGTTGTGGGCAAGTGAGAGTTTGTGCTTGTTACTCTTGGTGATCACCATCACCTAGACGGCTTGGTGGTGATTGGAGAGCTTGGTGATCATCCGGAGAGCTTGTGGATGACCCAACTCAAGTTGTGAGCGGTTGTGGGTGATTCACCGCGACGGAGTGTTAAAGAATCAACCTATAGAGAGCACTTGATCCTTGCACAGATCAAGGGGGAGCTACACCCTTACGCGGGTGCTCCAACGAGGACTAGTGGGGAGTGGCGACTCTCCGATACCTCGGCAAAACATCACCACGTTCCTCCTTCTCAATTTACTTTGAGCATTTACTTTGAGTATTTACTTTGAGTAATTACTTTGAGCATTTACATTAAGCAATTCAATTCTTGTCTTTACAATTCATAGAATTACCATGCTAGAGTAGGATTGGAACTTAGGTTGCAAGTCTTTTGTGCGGTAGAACAACTAGAAACACTTTTTAGGCACAAGGGGTTAATTGGGCTAACCGTAGGATTTAATTATTACAAAGAAATTTAGAATTAGCCCAATTCACCCCCCCTCTTGGACATCTTGATCCTTTCAATTGGTATCAGAGCCTCATGCTCACGTTTTTAAGCTTAATCGCTTAGAGCAAGATGTCTCACGGGGATGGACCTCCTCCTATCTTCGAGGGGGATGATTTTCCATATTGGAAAATTCGCATGGAGGCGTACCTAGAAGCTCTAGACGTTGGAATACTTAGAGCCGCCTCACATGGCTTCCCAAGACCTAGGAATCCCGCACAACTTCAAGGCGATGAAGTGAACTATGAAAAATGGAATGCAAAGGCTCGCAACACCATCTTTAGAGGCCTTTGCAAAGATGTGTTCAATCATGTAAGGAACCACAAAGACGCCCATGCACTATGGTCGGACGTTTGTGCGCTCCATGAGAGAACAAAGAGTGAGCGTGAGGAACGCTATCATCTTGTCATGAAAAAGCTCAACTCTTTTGAAATGCTTCCTAAAGAATGTGCTAATGAAATGTATTCATGTTTGAATGTTCTTGTAGAGGAAGTCAATGGGCTTGGACTTACTCAAATGTCACCATCCGACGTTGTGAGAAAGATCTTGAGTGTCCTTCCCATTGACAAATATGGGCATATTGTGATCGTGCTACATCAAGGTGATCTTTCCACCGCTACACCGACACAAATCTTGGGAAAGATCAATGCTCATGACATGTACATGCACATCACACCTCAAAGATAGCTCATCCTCTACTAAGAAGAAAGAAAAAGATTAAGCATTCAGAGCTAGTCAAGATAAGGGCAAAGCAAGACTTGAGTATGAGAGTTCAAGTGATGAAGAAGATGAAGATGAAGATCTTGCTCTCATGGTGAAGAAAGCCGCCAAGATGCTAAAGAAGCTAAACAAGAGTGGCATCAAGTTCGATGGCAAGAAGAAGATGTTCTTCACAAGCTCTAGGAGAAAGCCAATCTCCGAAATGGATTGCTTCAATTGTGGTGAACTTGGTCATCTAGCACACCAATGCACCAAGCCCAAGAAAGACAAGTTCAAGAACAAGTTCAAGAGCAAGAAAGATGACTCAAGCAATGAAGAAGAAGATGAAAAGAAGAAGAACAAGCCATACAAGAAGAGAGATGGCAAGAAGAGAGACTTCCACAAGAAAAAGAAGAGTGAAAAGGCCTACATTGTCGGTGATTGGCTCACGGACATTGATTCATCTAGTGGATCATCCGATGATGATAGTGACAATGAGAAGGTGGCCGCCATAGCTATTGATCTCTCATCTTCATCGCCACCACCGCCATCATCCTCTACACACCTATGCCTTATGGCCAAGGGTGAACGCAAGGTAACTAATAATGATGATAGTAGTGATGATGAGCAAGCTAGTGATGATGATAGCGATAGCGATGATGATGATGATTCACCTTCATATGATGATCTTGATAAAATACTAAGACAATACACTAAGATCATTAGAAAGAGTAGAGCTAAAAATGAAAAACTAGATGCTAAGAATGATTCACTTTTAGCAAAATGTGATACAATAGAAAAGGCTAATGCTAAGCTTAGAGAAGCAAATGATGCTATGACATCCAAACTCAAGGAGCTCAAATCTTCTAAGAAAGAGCTTAAAGATAAAGATGATAAACTTGAATGGGTGCACAATGAGCTCATCACTAGCCACAACAAGCTAAAAGATGAATATACTACTCTTAAGATTAATCATGATAATCTTGTTATTGCTCAATAATTTCTATCCAATGAGCCACATGATGCTACTAACCATGTTGTTAAAATTGATATAGCTACATCATGTGATGACTTGATCATTGAGAGCATTGAGCAAGGTTCTAGTATCAAGGGCAAGCAAGTGGTTGAGTGCGATGACTATGATGAGTATGTCAAGCTCAAGAATGACAATGCAAAGCTCAAGAGAGATCTTGAAGAAATCAAAAGCCACAACACTATTGTGCTAGAAACCCTTGACCATGATGAAGACTTGATCTTTGAGAATGAGAAGCTCAAAGAGGAAAACAAGAAGCTCAAGGAAGAAAAGAACAATGATGCTCTTAAGGAAGAGAACAAGAAGTTCAAGTTGGAGAAAGAGCATCTCAAGGTTGGATTAAGCAAGTTCACAAGAGGCAAATATCTTCAAAGTGAGCTACTTATGAACACCGTCATGAAGATGGATAGAAGTGGCATTGGATATGTGGCATATGTGGAGAAGAAGAAGGCTCAAGTTCAACAACAACAATCAAAACCGAAGCCAAAGAGATGCTTTGAGTGTGGACAAGAAGGCCACTTTGCTCATGAGTGCCAAACTCCACCACCACAACCCTTGCCCAAGCATGCTAGACCCTTTGCCTTCAATGCTCACTACATGCTTTGAAATGATTCTAGTGGAAAGATGAAAGTCATGTTCTTAGGACCTCCTAACAAGAATATGCCTAAGAAGATTTGGGTTGCTAAGTCACTTGTTGAGAAGGTGAAGGGCCCTCAATAAGTTTGGGTTCCTAAAGCTTGAATCTCTTGTGTGTAGGTGAACTACAAGACCGGTGGAAGTCATTGGGCTATTGATAGTGGTTGCACACAACATATGACCGGTGATCCTCGTATGTTCACCTCACTTGATGAAGAAGTAGATGGACAAGAGAGAATTATATTTGGAGATAACTCAAAGGGCAAGGTTAAAGGATTGGGCAAAGTGGCAATATCGAATGATCATTCCATCTCTAATGTGCTATATGTTGCTTCATTGAGCTTCAACTTGCTATCCGTTGGACAATTGTGTGATCTTGGCTTCCAATGCTTGTTTACCGAGAAGGAGGTTGTTGTATCCAAGAAGGATGATGATCAAGTGATATTCCAAGGATTTAGATACAACAACCTATATCTAGTGGACTTCACCTCCAAAGATGCTAACTTGAAGACTTGCCTTTTCACCAAAACAACACTTGGGTGGCTATGGCATAGAAGACTTGCTCATGTTGGGATGAGCTCACTCAAGAAGCTTATGAAGAATGATTTGGTGAGAGGGTTGAAGGATGTGAAGTTTGAGAAGGACAAGCTTTGTAGTGCATGTCAAGCCGGCAAGCAAGTTGCTAATACTCATCCAACCAAAGCCTTCATGTCAACCACAAGAGTGCTAGAACTCCTTCACATGGATTTATTTGGACCAACAACATATAAGAGTTTGGGAGGAAATCTTTATTGTCTTGTGATAGTTGATGACTATTCAAGGTATACATGGGTATTCTTTCTTCATGACAAATCTGAAGTTGCATCTTGCTTCAAGAAGTTTGCCAAGAGAGCACAAAATGAATTTGAAGTGAAGCTCAAGAAGATAAGAAGTGACAATGGGAACAAATTTGACAACACAAGCATAGAAGCATATTGTGATGAAGTTGGAATCAAACATGAAGTCTCCGCAACATATACTCCTCAACAAAATGGTGTAGTTGAGAGGAAGAATCAGACATTGATCACTCTTGCAAGAACTATGCTTGATGAGTACAACACCCCCGAAGCTCTATGGACGAAAGCAATCAACACCGCATGCTATGCATCAAACCGCCTATTCCTTCAAAAGTTCCTTGGCAAGACACCTTATAAGTTGCTCAATGGGAAGAAGCCGGACGTCTCCTTCTTTAGGGTGTTTGGTTGCAAATGCTACATCTACAAGAAGCGGCAACACCTAAGGAAGTTCCAAAGACGATTGATCAAACTCTCTACCGTTCTATGATTGGTAGCTTGTTGTATTTAACCGCATCTAGGCCCGACATCATGTTTAGTGTGTGTATGTGTGCTAGATTTCAAGCTAATCCTAAGGAAACTCATTTAATTGCCGTAAAAAGAATCCTTAGGTATGTTAAGCACACACCAAGCATTAGCCTTTGGTATCCCAAAGGAGCTATATTTGAATTAATTGGCTATTCCGATTCGGATTATGCCGGATGCAAAGTTGATAGAAAAAGCACATCCGGAGGGTGCCATTTGCTTGGTAGATCACTTGTGTCTTGGTCCTCCAAGAAACAAAATAGTGTGGCTTTGTCCACCGCCGAAGCGGAATACATTGCCGCAGGTGCTTGTTGTGCACAAATACTTTATATGAAACAAACTTTACTAGACTATGGTGTAGTTCTAGAAAAAGTACCTCTTTTGTGCGACAATGAAAGTGCAGTAAAACTTGCAAATAATCCGGTTCAACACTCTCGCACAAAGCACATAGATATCCGTCATCACTTTCTTAGAGATCATGTTGCTAAAAATGATATATCACTAGAAGGTGTAAGGACCGAGGATCAATTGGCGGATATCTTTACAAAACCGCTAGATGAGGCAACGTTTTGTCATTTGCGGAATGTGCTCAATGTTCTTGACTTTAGTAACTTCACTAAAAGATGAGCTTGTGTTGTCCCTTGCATTGCATTGTAATATACTATATGTTTATTTTTATGGCAATGCACATAGGGCTTGTCTAACATGGTTAAGATAACCACCGAAAAGCGTGTGAAGAAGCTTAACCTTGGATCAAACTTGACAAGCAACTAGTTTTACTTTCAAGTTTTGCATATGCATGAATGTTGTTTTGTCGTTTATCTTAAACCGCCCTTTATTGCCTATTTTCTTAAAAAGAATTATAGCTTAAGGTAAAATATTTTGAAAATTTTGAGGGTTTGAGAGAGGTCACTCACATCAGTCCCAATTGGTGTTTATTTGGATCTTATTTGAGTTGGGACTTGATAGGGAACAAGCAGCACGAAGGTCAGTGAAGACTTGCTGGAAAAGGAGTGACTGGACGCTACACTGGACTCTGATGTCCAGCGTCCGGTCAGTTCATAGGAGGTGAACTTGCTGCGAAGGAGTGATCGGACGCTGAAACAGTGTTTTCCCAGCGTTCGGTCAGGAGGAGCTTCTGCGTCCTGTCGATCATGAGGACTTCAAGGCTAGGTGACCGGACTCTGGCTGCGTCCGGTCGGTGTCCACCGGACGTGTCCGGTCGCGATTCCAGGGGTTTTGGACCTTACTGGAATCGACCGGACGCTGGGTGGTAGCGTCCGGTCGCTACCACTGGAGCGTCCGGTCAATAGGGAATGTGCGCGACTTAGTCTCTTTCCCCATTTCCTTTTCTGACACCGTGGGGCCACCTTATTTAATCTCCGCGCCGGTATTAATCGAGTCAATCCGCCGTCCTAACCCTAGCACCGCCGTTGCCTCCTCCACAGTGCCGTCGAAAAGCCCTGCGCCGTGTCACCTCTGCCTCCCGCGCCAGCCTCTCCGTACCCATGTGCCTCCCTGAGCTCGCCGCCGCTCACCCGTGCGCCCTCTGCCGCGTTCGCATAGTGCCAGCACGCCCCCGTGCCTCCACTCTCCACGCCGTCCACGTCCTGCGTCGGCAAGCCAGCACCGCCGAGCTCCCACGCCGTCGAGCAAGTCCTCTGCCCAAGCCATTGCTAAGCTCCCACTGCAGCAGAGCTACCCATCAGCCGTCCACCATCGGTAAGGCCTTGTCCTATCGCCATCATGCCCTAACCTACATCGTTTTACCCATAACCTAAATCGATTTCAAAGCATTGTTCTCAATTGCATTCAGGGCCATCGATTCACCGCTCATCGCAAACCCTAACCCTAGGTCTCCCGATGGTTCCTCGTGTGTCACTTTTCTTTTCATCGGATCGTCGGTTCGTCAGGTAGAATGCCAGTCGCTTCAATTTCGCACCTAAATTGCTTGCTCTCATAGGATTTCGCATCTATTAGATACATTGTATTTATCTGTATATCCTATCTATTCCATCGTGCAGCGAGTCAGTGCCATTGAAATCATGTGACAGTTGTTAGTTAAACTCGGGGCCAAGCTCACGAGTACGGATCGAGGCCAAGCCTCGGAAGTGTTAGGGCAGTTGTTCTTGTCAGCAGCAGTTGTTCTTGTTAGCAGCAGTTGATCTTTTCAGATGGCTCGTGTGAAGAACACCGGTGGAGGTCCAGGGGATGAGGATCCAAGACGTCTGCCTCGCCTGCCTACAGATCCTAAAGGCAAGGCAACAAAGAAGCTAGCAACCAGAAAGCGCAAGTACCCAGATGCAGAGACAACGAGAGCAGTTGCAGTTGCTAAGGCCGCAGAGCATGCCGAGAGAGGAGGCACTCGTAGTGGAGTTGTCATTGCAGATCATCTATCACCAGAGGCGCAGGGAAGACTTGAGCATATTGAGCGTCTTCATGGTGGTCCACCTAGGACTATCATGATGGTAGGACGACGTCTGGCTATTGAGGAGGGTCAACCTCAGGGGGCTCCACAGCAGTAGCCCTAGCCAGCAGAGCCGACAGAGCAGGCTCAGGAGGGACAGCAGGCAGAGGAGACAGCCAGCACCACAGTCATAGCTATGCCGCTCTAGTCGTACCCGTGTTCCTATCACACCTAGGCTGGACACTCAGCAGAGGGGTTCTCGTCCACCTCCTAGACCACAGGGTCCACCTCTAGTGACCCATCTTGACTTGAGGGCCACCACGGCCAAGCAGGTGTAGCAGCTAAGGTTCGTGGATTTTGAGGTATGGTTCCCACCGAGGAGAGATGATAGAGCAGCTGAGGGTTTCTACACTCCTCTGTAGGAGGATTTCTACAATGCCTATCTCAACAGTGGGGCAGTTTTCAGATCTCAAAGAGTCTACAGCATTGAGTCTATAGTTGTAGTAGCTAGAGAGCACATTCGCCCCTTCCTTGCATATCTACCGGGGCTGACAGATCTGATCAGACAGACTGGATTATATGTTCTATCTTGGGTTTGTCAGTTTTATGCCTCTCTCTTTATTGACCCGCATCATAATTTCATACACTTTGCAGTCAGAGGCAGAGACTACCGGTTGACGAGCACCAGAGCCAGAGAGATACTCAGACTTCAGGAGCAGCCTATCAGATTACATGAGGTTTGCTATGGACAGACAGCGCCTCCCAGATGCCCACTTGGTGGTTTGGTGCCCCCGACTAACTTAGTTCGACACTGCTTCACTGAGCCCTTTAGAGAGGGATCGCGTAGGAACCCTAGTGATCTCACTCCTACTGCGCGTGTGCTTTTGGCCATTATGAGAAGGACACTGCTACCGAGGATGGGGTATCGCGAGGGCTTGACTCGCATACAGTTGTGGCTGATCAACTCTCTGATGCAGCAGACAGTCTTTGATATTTGGGATCTTATTCTGTCAGAGGTGGAGAACACTATAGCTAAGGGCTTCAGAGGACACAGGCAGCTACCGTATGCTCATTGGATCACCTGGCTTATCCACAGAGCAGTCATAGTGAAGCCACCAGAGATGATTGCAGAGCGCAGTGGTGCTACCACAAAGTTCCCTGCCTATAACATGACTCAGATGATCAGGCATAGTACACCCACAACACCCAGTTAGCCACGCCAACGTCCTAAGGTGCCAGAGTCTGTAGCCCATGAAGATGACATTATTAGGGGTATTGTAGCTTCTGAGGAGGAACAACTTGAGTAGCAGGAGGGAGTGGTCGTGAGCGACCTCAATGATAGTTCTGATGATGATTACCAACCCGTGCCTCGGATGCCTCCTCAGCGACATGATCATGAGGCCGGCAGCTCCAGTTCAACGCCACCTGCACCGAAGACCGACCCCGCTCTTCTTGCTATACTTGAGCAGATGAGGCAGGACCAGGCACAACAGGCTCAGGAGACAGCTGCTACATTTGCTCAGTTCTAGACTCGACAGGATGAGTTCCAGTGCCAGCAGCAGCTAGCTATACATCAGCAGACTCAGGCTTTATAGCAGCAGCAGTAGGTGATGCATCAGCAGTAGATACTCATGCAGCAGCAGCTCCTTGGTTTTATGCAGCATGTAGTGACAGCCATTGGGGCTCCACCATCACAGCCTTCGCCCTAGCTTGGTCAGGCAGCCACTACTTCGATGACTCCAGCAGTACAGCCTAGCGGGCTTCAGAGTCAGGGACAACCACCGGCACAGTTTGCTTCTCCTACAGAGCAGGTGTCCTAGTATTTTGCTATATTGCTGCCAGCTCCACAGGTCACACCGCTGCAGACGGGCTTTACACCAGATGAGATGCCCTCGCTATTTGTGCCTGACACATCAGTCTCCAGGAGTCTTGGATCATCTTTTAGCGAGTTGACAGGGATGCCTACACCACCACATATGCATGCCCTAGGTCATTCTATAGCAGCTCCCATCGTTGTGACTACTCAGAGGCTCCCTTCTTCTATCGCATCTTCAGATCCTACGACAGACATACCAGCAGCATCACAGGCAGCACCTGCCCTAGCTCAGACCCATACCGCTTCAGCGATGCTCCCAGCCATAGAGGGTCAGTCAGCACAGAGCTCAGGGTCAGATGATGATGCCACCTAGTTCCAGCTTGCTCCTTGTACTTCAACGCCCGACTTGTCTGTTGCAGCCCCGCTGACCAGCCCTTAGGTTTTGGTGTTTGACGCCAAAGGGGGAGATGGTTCGAGTATATAGACTCATGGGGAGCAACTTTTAGGGGGTGCCTAGTTAGCTATTAGTCTATTACATACATTTGGAGTTTTATTTGTGTGATACACTATTACTATTATGCATTCGTGTGTTTACTTTCATGCATTGAACTTTATATATGTGATAGTGATATCTACGTGACCGTGATATATGACATGTGTGCTCTCTACTTTGAATTATTTATATGTCATATCACTTGTGTTATGCTCATTTGCCTTTGCTTCCACGTTTTACTCCGATGCAAATGAGCTTTATTACTTGTACTCATGTTTATTTCATATCTTTCGAGTACATCATGTTGGCTTGGTTCATATAAGCTTGACTAACACCTTTGTTCTTATTAACAAAAGCTTATATGATCCAAGCATGTTAAAAACCTCAACTCTTTCACATACTCGAGGTGGTATTGTCATCAATCACCAAAAAGGGAGAGATTGAAAGCATCTAGGCCCCTTGTTGGGTTTTGGTGATTAATGACAATACAAGATTACTATGACTAACGTGTGTTTTGCAGAGGCAATTAAGTTAGGTCATGGTAATGGAGATCGATTGGGCAATCAAGGATGTCATGCCCCTACGATGGAAATCGTTTCGGTTTTCAAAGGATGGACGACAAGGTTAAGGATGACTAGTCCTAAGTGTCGATTGGAGTTGGAGAGACACTTAGAGTAGTTTAGGACTTTGTTTTGCCTTTGGCCGTACTATTAAGGGGGGTATGGATGGGTAGCTTGACCTAGGTGAGTCTAGTGAGTTAGGTGTGGTGCACCCTTGCTAAGTCTAGCACTAGGTAGCTCCAACAAAGCCCTTAGATGCTATGGAGCAAACTTTATTCACATATGATCGAGAGTTGGAAGTGAATGGAGGGTCAAATATTGACCAGACGCTGGCTTCGGTGCGACCAGACGCTGGCCGCAGGTTCCGGTCAGTTCATTTGACCAAGGAGATTGTGTTTGGCACGACCGGACGCTGAGTGGTCGAGTGACCGGACGCTGAAGTCTAGCGTCCAGTCGACTCCAGTAAGGTTCCAATGAGTGATATTTGTGACCGGACGCGTCCGGTCAGTGGTGATCGGACCCTGCCAGCGTCTGGTCAACACTTAAACACTGGTGTGCGGGTTGAACTAACTGGAGCGTCCGGTCAATATGACCGGAGCGTCCGGTCACCCCGCAGAGGCACATAACGGTTCGTTTTTTAGCCCATGTTATAAATAGAAGTTCCACTCGTGTGTGGAGTGACTTTTGCTCATTCCAACAGCCGAAACACACCTTAGAGAGTGCCAAGAAGAGCAAGGTACTAGTGAGGTGATTGAGATTTGAGAATCCCAAAGAGAGCCCTCATTAGAGAGATCAAGAGTTGCAAAGTGTGCATTTATCTTTCTCCCTAGGCTTATTGTGGTCAAGTGAGAGTTTGTGCTTGTTACTCTTGGTGATCGCCATCACCTAGACGGCTTGGTGGTGATTGGAGAGCTTGGTGATCATCCGAAGAGCTTGTGGATGACCCAACTCAAGTTGTGAGCGGTTGTGGGTGATTCACCACGACGGAGTGTCGAAGAATCAACCCGTAGAGAGCACTTGATCCTTGCGCGGATCAAGGGGGAGCTACACCCTTGCACGGGTGCTCCAACGAGGACTAGTGGGGAGTGGTGACTCTCCGATACCTCGGCAAAACATCACCACGTTCCTCCTTCTCTATTTACTTTGAGCATTTACTTTGAGTATTTACTTTGAGTAATTACTTTGAGCATTTACATTGAGCAATTCAATTCTTGTCTTTACAATTCATAGAATTGCCATGCTAGAGTAGGATTGGAACTTAGGTTGCAAGTCTTTTGTGCGGTAGAATAACTAGAAACACTTTTTAGGCACAAGGGGTTAATTGGGCTAACCATAGGATTTAATTATTGCAAAGAAATTTAGAATTAGCCCAATTCACCCCCCTCTTGGGCATCTTGATCCTTTCAATCGCCTCCTTGAGTTTCTCATTCTCCTCGACGAGGGGCTCCATCCTCTTTATCAGCTGGTGCCGCTGCTCGGCAGTCTGAGTTATTGATGAGGACATGACCTCCATACATATGACCATGCTTGGAGAACCATATGGATAACAAGGAGATCAGCGAGGGTGTAATAAGCGAGAAGGAGGCCCAAATCTCATCCGGTTCGAGTCACCAAGGTGGAGGCCCAAATCAAGTTCGAGTCCATCTCGGCCTCCAGGACCAGTCTGCTTTAAACTGGTCACCCAGGACGCATCCGGACTCCGTTTTCGACAATCCATATATGGATGGAAAGCTAATTTGATAAGGAAGCCAACCCAAGTGGTTTCATATCAAAAGCTCTTCGGAATCAATGGGAATCGTCGAAACAAGTCAGCGTCCAGAATTTGCCAAGGTGCTGCAACACCGTATTTTGGTCTGTTGGACCATGTATCTTGTTTGGGCCCATTAGGGGGCGCGTCCAGGGGGTTTTTGTTTAGTTCTTGATTTCCTCATGAAACAGATATCATTTTGCTGCAACTGTGCCGCCAAGGCTGCTTGCTGTGAACCAGGGCCCCAGTTCTTGATTCTGTTCGCCTGTGGCGATTAGTCCTTTCGAATAAAGACTTGAACTCCTTCTTGTTATCATAAGGCTCATATTTATTTGCAATTTCAGATTGTGTTTATCCCGTTCTTGCTTGTGTTCTAGATTCACTTGCAGGAAAGCCTTCTCGGCGAGGTCAATCACGTTCGCGTGGTTGATAACCAGCGGAGCAGTGGTGTAACGGTTGCGGGGGTCCGAATCAGGCTTGGTTCGAAGCCTAGATCGTGAACGTCGAGTCTCCATCAATCGACGCTATCATACCTTTCAGAAGATCGAGCCTAGTCTACATCAGTTATCCCCTGCAAATGTACAATGCTAATGACGAACTTCGATCTCCAACATCATAGACGAGCATTCTAGCTGTAGTACTGACCTTGATTTGTTTCATTACTCTAGCGACGACTGATTTCAGTCTCCTCATCTCCCTGGTGGTGTCTTCCTCCTCAATAACCACCACCTCATCGCCGCGCTTGCGGAGGATTCGGACGGATTGGAGTTGAGGTTCAGCACGCTCGATCTCTTCCACCTCGTCCTTTTCCGCCGTAGCTCGAGGCACCATTGGGGGGCTCCGTGGCTAGACAGTGGGTCCGACCATCCCCGCGACACCTTAGGGGGCACTGTTTTCTCCTCGGCCACCACCGGCTTCGCCGCCCTAGACTCCGGCGCATCGCCGGCAACTCCAGCTTCTACTCCCGAAGACCCGATGGTTCCCGCCATTGCCTTGGGCATCGTCACCGACTCATCTGCTGCAGGAGCCAATTGTTCGCCGCCGCCAAGTCTGCCAGCGGCGACGGTTGACTCCTCCTCCGGCTATCGAGCACTCAGGGACTCCAGGATGGGAGCCGCCACCCTGGGTTTAGCCCTCGGCTATTCGATAGTCTATACTAGCGGGGACAGATCCTCCGTACGCTTTGCACTGCATCAGATCAGCTCGTCAGTCACTAGAAAAGTTAAGCAACTACAGCAAAGTAACTCAAAGATAAGGATACTTATGGTTTGGTCTGCTGGTTCAATTTCTTGAACCGGCGGTGCCTTCTCGAGCCTCCAGGCGCAGCCGTGGGGTCAACTCCCATGCTCTAGGGGGAGGTCTCGCCTCCTCCACAGTCGACCTTTGTTCTGCCTGCCGCTCTAGGACCCTTTCCACCTGCCGCATCAGGTTTACCTCCGCCTGTTGCTCAAGGACTCCCGTTGCTTGCCCCATAGGGAATCCTATCATTTGCTATGCATGGACTTCCCTTGCCCGCTGCTCGGGGACTTCCCACATCTACTGCTCGAGGACTTCTCCACCTCCCCTTGATTGATCCTCCGCGCGCGTGCTGCGTAGAGGCTCCTTCATGCTCGGTGGAGGAGCTGTCGGAACTTCGTCATCATCAGACCACTCGAACACCACGGTCCTTCGTGTTCGAGTGGTCTGATCATCGTCAAGCGAGATGCTGCTTGGTTTGAGGGGAATAGCAGCCGCCGTCTTCCTCTTCTTCTGGGCCGGCTCATCTACTACTGCCCTCTTCCCCTGGGCTTTCTCTGACACCGGGGGAGAACTCTCTGTCCGACCAGCATCCATACCTCCGGACTCTGATGAGATGCCGATGACACTTTCTTCAGGTTGAGCCGGTGGTCGAGCATCCACCGCTGGCGGCCAATCGCCCCTTGGTACACCTGAAAAGTACACCACCCTATCCTGCGAGTGGATCTTCGCATAAGTGAATCAGTCCACTGCTCGACAATGACAAAGGATAAAAAACATCAAGAATACACAACTGATATATTTACCTGAGGAGGCAGATTTTTGCAATTAAAGGGCTTCGTATACCCTGACATGTTGAATGAGGCAAACGGAGCAAATAGCTCTGCAGCCTGCTCTTCAACAACGTCCCTCGATAGCATCTCTGGCCTCTCCCAGGTACCGTCTGTCTCCCCGTTGAACTCGAAGGCTAGGTGTGCCCTCTCCTTACAGGGCTGAACGCGATGTACTATAAAGCTCGCCTCTACCAATCCGTTGTTGGTCCTCACACCCTTTATTAAGGCAAGGAGCTCCCTCACTTGCTCCATATCAGCGCTGTTCGGCGTCTCTGACCAGCTCCTCTTGCTCTCCAAGATGTGGTCGGTGTCGCAGCGGATGGCTGGGTGGCTCTGTTTCATGTAGAACCACCTGGTGTTCTACCCCTTCACTGATGTGTTCAGCGGCACAGTAAGGTACTCGCCCGCCATCCCATTGCGTAGCTAAAGGTACACCCTGCCGACCACCTTGGAACCACCGCCGCCTCTCTTCTTCAGCCAGAATAGGTGACAGAAGAGGTTGAAGTGGGGGAGGATTCCGAGATATGCCTCACAAAAATGGATGAAGATTGAGATGTGCAAAATGGTATTGGGAAGAAGGTTGCACAGACTAACCACTCAAAGCTCCAACAGATCCCTCAGGAATGGATGAATAGGAAATCCCAACCCACGCTGGAAATAATCCTCAAATACCACCACTTCATCGATATGACGCATTGGGAAGGACTCACCGAGGGCCGGCCACCATCCGGTGGTAGCACGGTCAGGAAGAATGCCAGCTTCCACCAATCTATTGAGTTCCACCTCTCCCATTCACGATGGCACGCACTCTTCATCAGGCCGGGCTCCGACGCCTGCCTTCTTGGGGCTCGTCTTCTTCGGTTTCACAGCTCCCTTCTTTGGTGCCATCTCCCAGATCTAATTAGGGTTTGGTGGCGGAAGCAAATGTGGATGCGAATCTAGAAACATGAGGGCTGAGGAGGAAGATGAAATGGCAAAGTGGCAAAGGTGGAAACGCAGGATGAGGCAGCACAGTTATAAAGCACTTTCCCCACCCTATCGCATTCGAGGGTTTTTGGGAAACCGTTCCCGCGATTTACGCCTCTATGAATTCTCCGCAATAGCAAGGTGGGCTGTAACCTTGGGTTTCACGCAACCGTAGCCCACATCACTCATTTATTGCCACCGTTGGTTGTCACTTGCCTAGTAATTGCAGACTTCTCCGCCATTTATTGAGGCTCAGTAACTGTTACTGTACAGTCATTACTCCGGTTTTTTCTCTAGGATTGGATTTCTCCGATATCTCTGCTTGTGGCTCGGGGACTGGCTGCCTTCTCGACTGGTCTTTTACTATTTTTTTGTTTTTGACCCTGGCACCACATGACTGTGTCACCTACCGTCAGGCTCGGGGACTAAGTGGGCACACTTCACCTTGCGGTGAATGTGCTCTCTCTCATTTCGGGGCTACGCCCAGGGACTGGCTGCCTGCTCAGCTGGTCTTTTACTATTCTTCTACTTTGGACCCTGGCACCACATGACTACGTCATCTACTGTCAGGCTCAGGGACTAAGTGGGCACCTGCTCGGCTTCGTTCGCACCTGCTCGGACAAGTTCAAGACAGCGTTGCACAACTGGTACAAGGCGCTCGGGACTAGCTATGGGGGGTATGACCCTGGATACCCATGGTAGACAACATGGGCTATGCCCCCAGGGGCAGCCCAGCCCACAAGACAAAGCCTTGCGGGGCACAACTCTGCTCGGCACCTCCTGCAAGACACCAGGAAGATATCCTGAAGATACTATGAGATCTATTAGGATACGTATGATCCCATTATTCCTGTAATCTATTATTACTTTCCGGTTATCTCTCAGATCTAACCGACTTGTAACCCTGCCCCCCAGACAATATAAGGCAGGCAGGGACCCCCTCCAAACTCACGCAATATCATACGATAGCTAATACAAACCAACAGACTATAGGAGTAGGGTATTATATCATACTGATGGTCTGAACCTGTCTAACTCGTGTGTCTCTGTTGCCTTCTTGTTCTTGATCACATGCTTCTCTGTCGATCAATCTACCTTCGTGGGATACCCCTCAGAGGACTACCGACGATATTCTATCGACAGCTGCCATGTCAGTAGGACCGAATGCACCCCTCCAGCGTCCGATCATGAAGTGACCCAGCATCCGATCGAAGACCGACACCAGCATCTTCATTGCTTCCACTGATCAGATGTACCGGTCCAGTTGAGGCCAGTGTCCGGTGCACTCTGTGAAATCCTGTCTTTTCTGTACAGTGCGCCGGTGGCACCATCAAACTGTCCGCACGCTATGGGCGGACACTCCGCCATTGAAGTTAGTTACCCTTTCTCCCAAGTGCCAAACACAATGTGTATCTCCTTTGTGCATGTGTGTTAGCATATTTTTCACAAACATTTTCAAGGGTGTTAGCACTCCACTAGATCCTAAATGCATATGCAATGAGTTAGAGCATCTAGTGGTACTTTGATAACTGTATTTCAATACGAGTTTCACCCCTCTTAATAGTATGGCTATCAAACCTAAATGTGATCACACTCGTTAAGTGTCTTGATCACCGAAACAAAATAGCTCCTACCATTTATACCTTTGCCTTGAGCCTTTTGTTTTTCTTTAACCTTTTCCAAGTCCAAGCACTTGATCATCACCATGGAATTTCCATCATCATGTCATGATCTTCATTTGCTTCACCACTTGGAGTTGTGCTACGTATCTCATAATCACTTTGATAAACTAGGTTAGCACTTAGGGTTTCATCAATTTACCAAAACCAAACTAGAGCTTTCAACCTTTCTCCATCTCCATCTGACCTATGGGACTCGATGGCTTGCGTGTCACTTGTTGCCGCCAGGGTTTAATAAATTCAAACACAAAAAACCATGAGACCTAGGAGTTGAACCCGGGACCCAGATCAAGGAATAGACCGTCTTCACCGTTGCGCTAGATGCCTGGTTGTGTTGACATGTCTTTGGAGTCCTAATAGTAGTATGTGTTCTCTGTGTGGATAGTTGACTTATATATTGGATGTATCCCCTGCAAATGGAAACAAATATGTGCCCATTGGACTTGCGGTAGCGGCAGCAACGGAGGATCCCTAGTGTGATGTGGTGGTTGAGGCATCCTTTTGGAGGCTAGGCAGCGGGTCTTCCTGGTGGAGCATGGCGGTATTGGCGTCCATGTCCGTCGTGTGCTGCGGTAGAGGCAACAGATCCGATCCGCAGGTCTCCTTTCTCTCCTTTTCTTGCCTTCACTGTTTTGGTCCTTGCTTGAACATGAGGTATACAAGAAACAATGTTGGGTTGCAGATCTAGTTAGGCCAATGCTGATGAAAAGAACTAGGAGGTGGCACTGGTTGGTTTTCTGCTGATGTCTTGGTTTTCTACATATGTTCAGTGTTCTTACTATAAATGCCTATGTGCAACTAGGCCTGTTAATTATCAAGTGCTTGCTTGATTATACCTATCTGTCTAGGCAAACATACATGCCCTTCGCTTCTGCCTTAAACTATTTTTTCTTTCTAGTGCTTGCTTGATTCTACATCTTTGTTTCGTATGCTCCAGTGCCACCGATGAGTCCTTATGGTATTTTGAACTTGTAACATATCTGAGGCCACATTTTCGTGCCAATGGTGTCTACAAGGTTGTTGAATGTATTAGGATGCAACTCATATGTTTGCTTTCTGTGTCTTCTCCTTGTTGGCAACCAAATTATCTATTTGGTTCCAAACAAGAGGAAGGCATAAAAAGCAAATCAATGCTTTGTGTCCATCATTCACATCACTGAGGCCAATAATGTTTAAGCTGCACATGTTGCTACTGATGCCAATGATGATCACTACCACTTGTTCACTGACATTCTACTTGTGAAAACTAAGGAAGCTCAATTAATTGCTAAAATTGTAATGGTTACAGCTCCATTAACTGCTACTCTAGTTTGAGTTATATATATCTATGTGGTGCTACTCTAAATTTACATGAGGTCGTACCATGAAAATTGTTAATGGTTATTCAAGTTGCACTTTGGTATGAGTTGTGGACTTCACTTATGGATCTTTGTTGGATTATTTCCCTCTTTGGAGATCTCATTACTAAGGAAGCTCTCATCGTACTTCACACTAATGAAATGGAGGAGGCCTCCAACAAGAGGAACACACTAGCCAGCCTCACAGAGGATGCCGTTCTCGAGATCCTCCACCACCTCCCCACCCGCTCCTTGTTCTAATGCAAATGTGTCTGTCACTCCTAGAAAAACCTCATCTCAAACCCCAACAATCATAAGAAGCTGCCCCTCACTATGGCCGGCTTCTTCTACGATAGTGAGAACAGCAATCGAAACTTCATCAACATCGTCCGTGGTGTACGCCCCTGCTCCTTGGAATTCTTGCCCTTCAACATTGACAATGTAGCTCTCTCAGATTGCTGCAATGGACTCATCCTATGTTAGTGCCTTGGGGCTGATGGATACCGCTATGTCATCTACAATCCAATGACCTAGAGGTTTAAAATTCTACCACCTAGCACCCATGATGTTGGCCATGCTGTTGGTGAGGCTCGTTTGGCATTCAATCCGATAGCCTCCTCACACTTCCATGTGATTGAATATGTGGATGTCAACGCTGTGTGCATAGGTGTGGAGATCTACTCATCTGAACTGTAGCATGGATCTATAAGGAATCTGAATGGGGCAAGCATACTGATGTGACATTTTACAGACAACCAAGTGTGTTTCTTAACGGTTGTCTTCACATTATGGGGCACTCTAGGAGGTACTCTATGATATTTGTTGTGGATATGGAGGGAAACACATGGAGGAAAATTGATAGCCCAGATGGTCTTCACCACTCCATGCATCAAGCTCAGGGTCACTTGTGTTTATGTACTGTTGATGGTCCCAATGATTCCAAGCTTTCAATCTAGATCCTTGAAGAGTATGGTACTAATAATTGGACATTGAAGCATAAGGTCACCACACGGATCCTGTTTGGAAGGATTAATATTAGATTTGGTTACCCAAATTTTGATGACGAGGACTAGTGATCATAGTTCACCCAAAATGGAATTTGATTTTCTTTGCTAGGGAGGATGGAACGATCATCGCATATAACATGGACCGCAAAAAAGTTCATGTCATCCCTGTCCATGTCTTTCGATATGGTAGACGTACCGTTAAAAAAGAGTTCATCTACAGACCATACTATCTTCCTTATGTTCCCTTGTTCTTGGATTCATTAGCAGAGCAGTAAATAAAGCTGCATTTGATGTATCTCTCTTTCATGCATTTTAAATGGACCAATGTTGTTTGCTTGTCTATCGACATGTTAATTTCCTCAATGATGGATGTTTTCATTATTTTAGCTAAACTAGTGTGCCATCTTTGTTTTGTTTGCAAATTGAATTATTTGTTTGGTGCACACATGTGTTACGGTGGTGTTACAGCTCCCATCGCCGTTTCATCCATTAATTCAGCTGTAGTACAATACTTATATTGATTTCTAATGTCATGGGTACATGGGGTATGCTGATGAGGGCACTCCAAAATAAAAAAAAATGACACTTCAAAAGCACTACAATGCACCCACCAAATTGTACTACTAAGCTATGCTACTATTAAGCTAGCCAAACTTAAAATCATAAATGACACAGTAATAAGCATCATAGGAAGATGAGGAAAGCTATGAAGGATACTGTAAGACGCATTCAAATGTATAGAGGTTGGACTTTCTTACATGTGCAATAACATTTCAACACCAATGGCTCCTCTGCTCTGCATTAGACTGAGGCGAGACATGCGGTCAGACTTTCTTACATGTGTAATAACATTTCAACACAAAGGGCTCCTCTGCTCTGCATTACACTTAGGTGAGACTTGTTCCTCGCTGCAAGGTTCTTGCAAGTTCAACAAAGATTGACAAAGACACCAAGGCAACAAAAAAACAAATAGAAACCAAATGACCTGAGCTACACCGCGCTCAATAGATTGTAAGTGCAAGACTTGCTCCTAGTGCTGAAATTGTAATGGTTGTCACATGTACCTTCTTTAGATTTGTATCCTTTAGGGAGCCACATAGGTATTCAAATTTACTACGCACGCAATAAAGTCCCAGCATCGTAAATCTAATCGGGCTGGACACATCTCATGTTATATATGGAAACCTATTTTGTACGAGTACTTTCATTGAATCCCTAAAGGAAACAAATAAAATTTTAACAAAACAATAGAAAAGCAAAAGCAAAAACAATATTCTAGACTTGTTCAAATGAACTCCTCGCTGCATGGTTCTTTCAAGTTCAACAAATTTTATCAAAGACACGAGTTGGCTTAAACTGAGATCAAAGGCACTCATGAATGTTTAGCATATTATAGATCAGATCAAAGACAACTAGAAAGAAATCTGTAGCAAAAAGCAACCAACAGGGGCTACAAACCAGCTACAAAATGACCAAAGGACTGAAGCTACACCACGCTCAACAGAGTTTAACCCACCTAAGGCCTTGTTTGGAAGCGCATGTATTCATCTCGATCCACATGTGTTGAAGTGGATTGGAGTGGAATTAAACTAAATTCCATTTCATTCCACTCCAACACATGTGGATTGATGTGGATACACATGCTTCCAAATAAGGTCTGATACAAAGTTCAACAAAAGTTAACACCAACATGCAAATAAGAGTTCACATATTTTGCAAGGGCGTCCCATAGATCAAACTTATTCAAGACTACTAATACTACTGATATGTCCCTTAGATCAAGGGTCAAGGTTGGCATGTAGGATCTCGTCCACGTCTACCTTCGGCAAGACGGCGTTGGCGGCCGGCTCGAAACTCTCGATCAGATCGACGATGTCATCGACCGTCGAACGTAGTGGAAAACCCTGCTTCGCTGCTCCGAAGTTCACCACTGTGCCAATTTGAAGCTGGGCAGTAGCCAGCGCCATGGCAGCCCCCTGACGAATGGCTTCGATCACCACGGCTCGAATTCAGGCCGGCAGGGCTCGGAGGTGCACCTCTGCAGCCAATAGGTTATCCACTCTTCCAATGGGGAAGGCTGCGTTATAGGTGGCTAGCACAGACATCTGTAGGGTGTTGACCTACGTGCTTAGTACCACAACAAGGTTCATCATGTGTTGGGTCTGCTACTAGGCGATCGCCAAGTTGGCTCGCACCTAGGAGGCCAGATTCTTGGAAGCTTGAAGTGCATCGCGCGTGGCATCCAGCTCACCGCGTAGCGTCTCGGTGTTCAGCCTAGTCGATGACAAATCTGCTTGGACCTCGCGGTAATCCTTCAATAATTGACGGTACTCTACGTCGTCTAAGGATTCACGCTCTTCTGACGATTCACCCACTTTAGAACTAGAGGGTTGTGCGGGGGCTCGGCGGCGGCAAGCGACGATGGGATAACTCTCCGGCACCACTAGGAAAAAGCCCCATGACCTAGGATGGCACCACCATGGAGGAAGCGTTGCACAATGGAATCCAACTTCAAGCCCATATAGGATAAGGGGGAGAGCGATCTGATTGAGAAGGCAAATGACTTTTATAGAACTGACCGACGCAGCATGGCATGAAATTGCGGGTGGCTGCCTCCCTCGGGGGATGCCTCGTAGGGCTGCTTTCCGAGCATGACCGCAGATGAAGAACCAGGCACCAGGGTGAACAAGGCTTGGGACACCATCATGCCCACGAACACATGTTGAGATAGTAGGCAAATTCCAAATACTAGTTAAATTAAACAACATGAACACAAATACTCTGGTTAAATGAAGATAAACAACATGAAGAGCGGTGATGATCCACCTCAAAAGGGGGAACTGGTGGGTTAAAGAGTAGTCCGACGAGAGATCAATCTGTCGATGGAGGATTGCCAGCGTTGAAGACCTCTGGGGACTCCACATCGACAGATGACCTCATCCGCTCCGCCATGGTCCTAGCAGGAGGTGTCGGTGGTGTAGTAGGGTGTAAGGCAAAAGCTTTGGGGTGGCATCAGGACCTCTAGAGTGAGAAGGCAGTAGGTATAACCTTCCCTCTTGCCCCTTGTCTCTGCTATTATAGTTTAGGGGTCGTCGATCACCCCATGACCGAGACATTTGCGTGGGTGGGCGATGGGGCATCAATGCGATGGGCCGGGAGGCAACATCCCCTGCTGCAACAGGCTGCTGTCGGCACCCACATGCGTGCCTGCGCGGGAATGCAGGAGCACGTCCTCTAGGTAGTCAAGATTTCAGACGGCCAGACCTTGTGTGATCCTATAAAGTATAAAGTTTCTAAATAAAAATAATCCTTGATGCATGGTTCTTGCAACTTCAACAAATCTTATCAAATACATGAAAATAAGACGAGTTGGGTTCAACACAGATCAAAACCACTCATGACTACAACTACTACTAATACAAATGTTGTAACCTAGTGCACTCTGTAGGCAATAGTTTTACTCACAGCTCTGTACTGTATAGTGTCCAACAAGATCAAATGTGTCGTATTCGAACTTTCTTGTGAGTGCAGTAAAATATGAGAGTGAAGCGAAAGCATTAGGAAAGCTGGACACAAGAAGTGATTCGAGAAAAGGAGCTTTTGACACGCTTGAGACTTGAATGCCTAGTGCGGTTGTGATAGGTCTTTTTTGTACTTATTTCATTCCAATCCAAGCAGTCACAGCAGTCGAGGGGCAAACTGAAGGCATGTCTAGCTCGGTCAGATTTACAATGCTTGGACCATCACAGGGACTCTAGGGCAAGGCAAGATAA
Source organism: Miscanthus lutarioriparius (assembly GCA_904845875.1). NCBI lineage: Eukaryota > Viridiplantae > Streptophyta > Magnoliopsida > Poales > Poaceae > Miscanthus > Miscanthus lutarioriparius. The sequence goes on from CAJGYO010000007.1 coordinate 46,736,594, forward strand.
AGATTTTTTTCCAACCGGTGTGCTTCACCTCGGGTGCTGTCGCACTCCCTCGGGAACCTTAACTAGTCATACTGCAGAAGGTGAGTTCGATCGGAGATGCAGGAGTATTGATGTTCCCAAGCGTACACTGATGAAAACAGAGCACGTCTCCTCCATTTCAGCCGATGAGACAGCATTAGTCTCAGCGCTGGTTTTTACTACATGTTAGCTCCTCCACTGATGCCCCAACAGTGTGTGCACTCCTTGCATTTGTGACAATACTAGAAATAAAGAAAAAGAAAGCCCCCCACCACCACCATAAGAGGAGAACGAGAACAGAGACATACTAGCAAGGATTCCTCAAGACTATCAAGTTCCCTAGTTGGCACAACAAGGTTGCAAGAAGACATGGCAGGACCAAGCCAGAGAGACCTAGAGTGCATGAAGATATTTTTTTCTGGATTGTATGCAGAAACATTGGTAAGTGCCCATTTTTATGTGTTGAATCCGATCTGCTGGGGTTTGCCTTCAGGAATGAACTTGTCCCTCTATCTGGCTATGTTGATCGTTGTGCATGTAGAAACCACCGGCTACAATGGCCTAGGCCATTGGAGGTCGCCGAAAACTCGAGCTTTGCCTGGACGATGAGCAGAGCCTGGCCCAGTGGAAGGTGTAGGTGTTCATCGATGGCGGTCACTTGTACCTCCGCTAGGGATGGAAGCACTTTGCCCGCACCATCGACCTCGAAGATGGGTTCTCTCTTGTATTGCAATATGACGGCCGGTCACAGATTAACATCAAGGTCTTCGAATTTACCACATGTCACAAGCAGTACCTACACAACTTCGAGGACAGCGGAAGTTAGCTCTCCCTGCCCATCGCGGAGCCGAGGAGTTTTGCAATGATCCTAAAGAAGTACCACCTCAAAGCGAAGTATCTGCTGAGCACTCGCGTGAGACGTAGAATGTACCGACGATGTCACAAGTTACCATTGTCCTCTTTGTCATCAGTCTTTTTTTGTGCGAGGCAAAGAACATGTTAGTGGACTTCGAGCGAGCGCATGACTACAAGCAGCGGTGCATGGTCAAGCTGCAGATGGCTGGGCTGTCCTGGTTCATGGGCTTGGAGAGGACCCACATGAACAAAGTCTTGCTAGTGTCATTCAAGTACGGGTGGGGCACCTTCTGCGCTGATAACAACCTCAACGTCAGCGACACCTGCTACTTCAATGTGATCTGTGAGGCCACCTGCAGCAATGACAACAATGAGGAATGGGAGGAGCTGTAGGACAATGAAGCTAAGCTCAAGGTGGAGGTGCACAAGACAAATGGTGGATGGAGGCGGTGAACTTGGCGCAAGAGTTGACACAATATGTATTTTATTGTTTCATCAATACTATTATTTAGCCTGTCAAGATTTCTAAGTACCGAACTGTCTTAGGACCTGTTTGGATGAACTGCAACTAGTTAGCCATGGCTAAAAATTAGCCAATTAGTTATTTTATTAGTCCATACCTGTTTGTATTGTGAACTAATTGTTGGGTTCTATGGACTAGTTGGATGGCCCTTGATAGTTGCCATCACTGTATTTTGTTGTTCATTGACTCGCAATGATCCGGATAGTCTATATTTCCTAGGGTCGAACTGTCTTAGGCTCTAGAAATTTCAACATCTATACGCCCACGTCCTCTATCAGAAAGGGAGAACACCGTTAGTATACTACATATCAGAAAGAGAACCAGAAAGAGAACTGCAGGCAAAAGCAACCACTAGGGGCTAGATAGAGTTTAACCTACCTAATACAAAGTTCCACAAAAGTTAACATAGACATAGCAATTGCATGGGTTAAACTCTGTTGAGCGTGGTGTAGATCAGATCCTTTGGTCATTTGGTAGCCGTTTTCTTGCCCTTGTTGGTTGGTTTTGCCTGTTTGTTTCTTTCTGGTTCTCTTTCTGATCTTTAGTATGTTAAATATGCATAACAGAATTCATCCAATCAAGTCTCCCGTCGATCTAATGCCTAATGGATGAGCCACATAGCTATTCGAAGTTTATTGCACACATAAGAAAGTATGAGCATTGTAAATCTGACTGGGCCGGACACATCTCATGTTATACAAGGAAACTATTTCATACTAGTACTTTTGTTGAATCCCTAAAGGAAACAAATATAATTGAAACAAAACAACAGAAATGCAAAAGCAAAAGGAAATCAACAGCTACTGAATACACTATATTTGAGGATAAATTTCAAATGCCAGAATACACTACATTCAAAAAGAGTGAACTACTAGTTTCTTATTCCAATTTCCCATTCGAAAAAATGGATTTCTTGGCCACACCGACAGTCTCGCTGCAATACAGAGCTCTTCTTTCCCATCCATCAGCATAGCCGTAGACGCCACCTGCGCACGGAAGATCACCACGCACCTGTCCCGGCAGCGACAACGACAACTTGCCCCACGTCATTCAGAGGACCACCTCGGTGGCTGGGAGGCGGCACATCACACACCCCTTGTTGCTTAGCCACCTACTCGTCGATACGCCGCCACTGCCCGCCATACTTCCTCACCCTTGACCCATCTTATGTACCACCTCGCAGTGTTGTCGTCATCAGCATCGCCATTGTGCCTATAGAGCAATAGGGTGGCCAGATAGGTTGCCAGATTGTGCCCTCTATCAGCAGCGCGGGCAAGATCATTGAGGCATGGGTGGGGGCTATGCTTTTCCACGAATACAGTTTGTATCCTGGTGAGGAAGCAAGTCTTTGGGTTGCCTACTTGGGTCAGGCTAGCAAGGAGGGCTTTGTAGTCGACGGTGTCGTCCCACGTCTTCCCGCGTCTGAATCGATCTAGTGCCAGATGCTGACCGATGGTGAGGTCACCGTAGATGCAGCACATGGACGAGCAGGTCGCCCATAGGCTGCAGAGGTTGTCCATGGGCTGCTCCAAGGTCATAGCGAGGTGGCCGACGATAACAATTGGCACCTCGATAGGGAGTGCCATCAGCGACATGATTGCCTACGTGGATCGAGCTATGGTGTAGGTTGATTGAGGAGGAGGCGGGGGAGGCCGCTGAGCCGGGGCTACAGTAGGAGTTCTTGAAATACCCTCTGCGAACTGGCGTGGGAACTCGCAATGACTTTTGTGCAATGCAAGGGGAGTCAAATAATGGGAGTGAGGCCAGGCTTTTTACACACAGGGACGCCAGGGCTGGAATAGGATTCCGAGTAGTGAATATTTTAGATGGGTCAGACCTTCTGTCATCCGGTGAAGTATACAGTGGCATAGTGTAGTCCAATCCAAGCAGTCGCAAGCTCGTAGAAGCCAAGGGGCAGCAGCTAGCTAGAGATGGCTACATGGTTTCATAGGTTCTGATCATCTGCACTCCTGGAGGAGAAGGGAGGATGCTCCTTTCATATAGACCTTGCACGGCTGATGAGAGTAAAGCGAATGCAGCAGGAAAGCTGGACACGAGAAGTGAATCGAGAAAAAGAGCTTTTGACCACCATGACACGCTTGACACTTGAATGCCTAGTACATCTGTGATAGGTCTTTTCTATATTCTTATTTCACTCCAATCCAAGCAGTCACAGCAGTCGAGGGGCAGACTGATTGCTACAACACTTTATAATGTCCTACAAGATCAAATACACAGCGGGCAAACTTTATTGCGTTCGTAGTAAAAGTCAACAGCTATGACTCATCTGTTCTGCATTACATCGAGGCGAGACTTGTTCAGATGAACTCCTCGCTGCATGGTTCTTTCAAGTTCAACAAATCTGCAGGCAAAAGCAACCAACAGGGGCTAGAAACAAGTTACCAAATAACCAAAGGAATTGAGCTACACCACACTCAACAGAGTTTAACAGACCTAATACGAAGTTCAACAAAAGTTGACACAGAAATGCATGCAAATAACTAAGACTTCACATACGGTCATCCCATAGACCGAACCTAGTCATGACTTGTACTACTAATATGTCCCACTGAAATGGTTGAGGCGGTCGTGTAGGATCTCATCCACGTTCATCTTCGCTAAGAAGGCGTTGGCGGTCAGCTTGACGCAGTTGAACAGATCATCAATATAATCTTCGTCTTCCGGTGCCGGTGGAAAAGCCTGTTGCACCACCCGGACTTTAACCACTATGCCAAACTCAAGCCGGGCAGCGATGAGCACCATGGCAGCCCCTTGATGGATGGCTTCAGATGCCACGGCCTGAATGTGGCCGGTAGGGCTCGAAGGCGCTCCTCTAGTGGAGTGACCGGATCATCCGCTGTCTGCACTGGGAAGGCCGCATCACAGGCAGTTGTAGTGTCAACAAGCAGGTTCTGGACCTCCACCTCAGTGGTCGCCTTCTCATCTCGTGCCTGGCTGGCTTCTTGTTAAGTGCAGCATGCACGGCCTTCAGCTTATCACGCAGCTTGTCGACATCCAGACTGGCCCCTAAGTACAAGTTTGTGACCTTGAGGTAAGCCTCCTTTAACTTAAGTATTCTTCATGGTCTGACGATGCAACACCAGAAGACTGTCAGGGGTTAGACGAGACTTTGTGGTCTGACGATGCATCACTAGAAGACTGTCCGGGGTCAGACGGGATCGGCGACGGCATGCGGTGATGGGACATCTCTCTGCACAATGTAAGCCAAGTTCAAGCCCACAGGATAAGGGGGAGAGCGATATGATTGAGAAGGCTAACGACTCATCGGGCTATCCGGAGTAGCATGGGATGGAATCGTCGCTAGTGGCTGCCCCCACTGGGGGATGGTTCCTAGGGCCGCTTTCCGAGCATGACCACGGACGAAGAACCTGGCTCCACGACCAAAGATCCTTGAGACGCCATCACGCCCACGTCCACCTATTGAGAAAGTAGGCAATTTCCAAATACTAGTTAAATTAAGCAGCATGAACACAAATACTAGCGTGAGCATTGCTTGCATACTCTAGTTAATTTAATGAAGAGAAACAACATGAACAGCGGTACACGAAAAAATCACCTCGTCGAGAGGAACTGGCGGTGGGTGTGAGACCACGCCAATGAGAGGTCCATCTATCGGTGGAGGATGGCCAGCGCTGAAGGCCACCGGGGACTCCCCCTGCCACGATCCATCATGTACTCTCCCATAACCTTCATCACCCATTGGTCTAGGTCATCCTCATGGATGGTCACCCTTGACTCGATTGTAGGGTACGTTGGGCCATGGAACTCCCACTGGGGGTGGTGCCTCATCTTCAATGGGAGGACCCAATGGCTGATGAAGGTATGGATCACCCTGGTCCTTGTCAGGCCTCGGTCCTTCAGGTCCTTGATCGCATCCAACAAGTTGGGCACATCTGTAGGCCACTAGGGGCGGTAGTTCCTCCTAGGACTCTGGGAGGTCACCACACAGTCGGTCAGGAGAATAAGATGGTAGTGGCGGGCTCTCATTGGGGATGTAGATCCATGACTTTTGCCACCCCAAGTCTACGGAAGGGTAGCGGTCAAGGCTCAGGTACATGTCCTCCAATCCAAGACAAAGCTGAGCGCACCACCCGAAATAAAGACCGCCATAGCTCATAGTGGGTAGGGACTCCTAGGAAGCCCTTGCACAGCATGATGAAGACAGAGAGGTGGAGGACCCCCTTTGGGATCAAGTCATCGATGCGGATCCCATAGTAGTACAACAATCACTAGAGTAAAGGGTACGCCAGCACCCCGAACCCAAAGGAGTGGAAATGGGCGAAAGAGATGACCTCATTCTCCTTCGGCCTCGGCTCCACTTTGGTTCTCAGTGGGACTCTCCAACCGATCACGTCGGCGGCATCCGGGATCACCGTGTTCAGTCACAGCTCGTCGAACGCCTTACGATCGATGGATGACTTCGTCCACTGCGTCGTCATGGTCCTCGCAGGAGGCGTCGGCGGCGCAAACGGCGCAGTAGGGTGGAGGGCAAAAGCTTTGGGATGGAATTGGGAGATCTGGGGTGGGAAGCTAGATGGATGATTGCAAAAGGTAGCAGATAACCCGTGAAACCACCACATGACCCACGACCACTGACATGTTTATGTGGGTGGGTGGTTCGGCTTTGCCCCATCACATCAATGCGACGGGCAATGAGGCAACACCCCTACTGGAACTTCTTGCTAACGCCACCCACATGCGCGCGCCTGCACGGGAATCTAGGAGCCTACAAGATGAAAACGGATGCCGCACGTCATTCATCAATACTATCCGGGTAGTCATGATTTCAAACTGTCGAACCTTCTATGATAAACCTTATCGCTCCACTAGTGTCCGACTAGTGAAAAATTTAGATGATCCTTCTGTCTATAGGGTGCACAAACATTTCAATGGCTGTGCATCTGTCCTTTGATGGTTGCGATCAGCCCAAATCTGAATTCAACTACTCCCTCCGTCCCAAATTGAGGAGTCAGAATTGTCAAATGTGACCAAATAAAAAAACTCAATGTAATAAGAATCAACCGAAGTATATGAAGTATGAAAGAAATAAAGAAAGATAAATATAGTTGGACCAACATAATAACTTCATTCCTTTATATACAAAAGTACATTACATAGTATTTCTCTAATCTCTAATGTCTAAAACATCTCATCTTTCCAAGGGGACTCATGTTAGACGGTTAACAAATTGCATTTAGTTGATCAACATGAGTGAAGATGATAGAGTCTCCTCCCACAAACATAGTAACACTACTAAGTCTTTTCATTTGCTCAAAATTCCTAACACGGACAAAAATCTTGCCACTATCATTGTTTTTGACAACTGTAACAAAGCAATCTTTACCAAGCATATAACGAACTGCAGCTTCAACAACGACCAATCAGGGTTGTTGATGAACATGACGTCCCCAAGCAACAAGCACCCCTTCTATGATACCTGGTGACACTCCTAGCAGCCAAAGGGCAAGCTTGCTGGTGGAGTAAACATGGGTGTTGTGGTACGACGATCTCTCTCTATATACAGAACAAAAAACACAAGGAAAATCATTAGAAAAACCCACATATGAAAAAACACTACACCTTGAAAAAGCAAGAACCAGTACAAAGCAACAGAATATTGCCTAGGCCATATCTTAGCCTCGATTGAGATCTTGATCCTGACTAGAATAAAATGACAAACAAACTAAAACTCACCTCAACAAGGACGATCACTGTAGTTCTATGGGCAACACCTGCTAACGAAGTTCTAACACCGCCTCCTTTCCTTGGTTAGCAACTTGCAAGTGAAAAGTAAAAAAGACCAGGAAGGATATTTATACTCGACGCAGACGCTAACAAACGTTAGAAGACGTGATTCCCCGTAGCGTTACTAATTACTAAGAAAATAGATTCTGAATATGAGCAGTCAGAATAGTAGTTGAGGGGTGGGCACGTTTTCTTGTTCTAATGATGAGAAAGTCCGACGCGTTAAATACACAAAGCTATGGACTTTCTCATTATCACTAGCAAGAAAATGCATCAACCCCTCGACTACTACACTGGCGATTCGAGTAGTAACAGCGACGAGCAATGGGAACATACTCAAGCGATGGCAAAGTACAACACCGACTGTGACTCCAGCGAGGAGGAGGACGATCCAGAGTACTGCAACTCGTCTAGCGAATCGCTAGAGCACTAGCGAGGAGGAGGATGTTTTTTTCTTTCTCTAGAAACTCAAATCCCCTTAGAATCCATGACTTTTTCTAGGTTGGGAAATCCATGGGGATATCAATAACCTATTTAGTTATTTATGGAGGGTTTTCCATCCCTGGGCCTGTCTTTCCCTTGCTTCCAAATTATAGGCCTTAGTTCAAATAGTCGTAGATGCAGTCACACAAATACAAAAAAAATAATCGGCAGATGCAGCGCAACAAGCTACAACGAGTAGGTTTATTTTTTATTTTTTAGTAATTTTTAGGTGTCAAATTCATGCATCTTTTAATTATTTATTATCATCCTCTTTTAGTTTTATGTTTATTTATATTATTATGAAAAAACCAAAAAGGCAACAACTAACTCATCGGATATATAAACAGATGCATAGGAGAAAAAAATGAAAAGACGGATATTAGGTAAGTAACATTTTGTCGTAATCATTTCCTATTAAAAATAGAATAAATTCTGGTCTCTACTGAGCACCGCGCCGAGCAGTCCCGCAAACACACCCCAAAAATTTGATTTCGCACCGCGTCGAGCAGTCCTGCCAACACACACCAAAAATTAGAGGTCTCTCTTTTGCCCTCTGCGCGAAAAATAGGTTTACCACGCTATTGATTTCAGACAAGGGCATTTGTGGTAATGTGATGGCCACATAAATGCACAAAGAGTCGCCGTCTCCACCTCCATCTCAATTCCCCAGCCACCCCCTTTGCCACCCCGCTCCGGACCCTAGTTGCCATCGGCACAGCAGCTCGACTCCCTTTCCACTCTCCAGCCACATCCTCTCACATACATTTCTGAACCCTAGCCTCGACGATGGTACAAACCAGATATAGATCCCCTACCTCAGCACCTGCCACGACCGACCAGATCTAAACACTAGCCAAAGCCAGATCTGTTACCCCTTCGTCAACGACGGCCGCACCAGCTCTGCGACCGCGATGACAAGACCGGATCTGAACATGGACACCAAGGAAGAGGTACCCAAATTTATTTTATGATGTGTGCTCTACTATAGAGGTTGAACCAAGGATATGTAGATAGCGATGGGGTTACATATTTCCTATAGTTGAGTGTAGCTGACATGTGCTTTATTGGATTAATGATTTCCGTATAAGTTGTAGTTAGTAGTTAGGTGCTTATTTGCATACTCTTGCTCTGTTGTGTTGACATTCCGTAGAAGCTTTAGTTAACAAATGCCTTTGCTATCTAGAAAGATGGAAGAACTTGGAATACGTGTGGGCCAAAAACCTGTGTCTCCAAAGGAAAAAAGTCAAGCACAAAGGGTAGACGCGGTGAAGATTTCGAATATATCCCTGAACTAGGGGAGGTAATTGAGGGAATTGATGTTACAGATGAAACAGATTCAGATTTAGAAGATGAGCCAGTACCCCTAGCAATTGAGGTGCTTGTTCTATCTTGTATTTAGTTCGGAGAGGTGGGGTGTAGGTAGCAATGCAATGCTTTACTGTTTGGATAGCAATGCAATTTGTACATGCTTGCTGCTTAAGTTTATATCTCCAATTTCAGTGTACGGGTTGAAGGAGCCATAGAGGAGGCTCTACCAGCAGGACAAAAGGCAGCGCTGCATTGAGTCCTAGGCGAAGGCACTCCAAGCGGTTGAATTCAACATGACCAGAAGAGTTTGCTCATGGAGTTCGTACTCAGAGGGCTGCCGCTAGCAAAATGGTGGAGGTATTAGCGGTAGGTGAACACAATTCTCCATCACCATGGACACTTGTACGTAGGGATCAATTCAAACTTCATGAATTGACTAGACACATTTGTTGGGATGGCACCCTACCTAGCCCTATGAGAGGTTGCCCATGGCCAGATGATGATAGCCATGCTGAAGAGGAGCCCTCTGAGCTACCTAGCCCTAAAGAGTCTGCCCATGGCCAGATGATGATAGTCATGCCAAAGAGGAGCCCTCTGACTACCTAGCCCTATGAGAGACTGCCCATGGCCAGATGATGGTAGCCATGCCGAAGAGGAGCCCTCTGAGCAAACTCCCATCTCCACCCACCCAAAAAATAATAAAAGTTGCCTAGGTTGGTATTACCTTACAGATGTCTATCAGTCAATTCACATTAGCTATTTGATATCCATGTTACTTTTCTAACAACCTAAATGTATGAAAACTTTATAGTACCATTGCCGAGAAGTGCGAGGAAGCTGAGGCCTTGAACTCGAGGAATTTTGCTTGACAAAATGAGCAAATTAATGGGAGGATTGAGGATGCACATCTCAGTTGCCGAGGGGAACAGAAGGCCACATGATCCAGTGCATGCTGCCAAGTTTGCCTCAGAGGCAGGTGTACTAGTCAGGCATCGAATACCAATTTTGACACATTAGAAACATTACAAGAAGCCCTTCGGTGTCATCCATTATAGGAATTTTGTGGACAGGCTAACTGTATGTATGGGTATCCCCTCTTGACATTCAACTCTACTTTGAGCAACTTTAACGGATTTACTTTTCATTAACACTATTGCGTGCAGTCAAGGCTAGACATTGACAAGGCTCACCCACCAACACAAGAAGCTTGCTGGAATGTATTGCAGTGTGGGGTACGGTAGGCACGCTATAGGTTGAAGCAAACCTACTTCAATGGCGTCCCTGCTGATCAGATCCCTATGACCTCTCCTGTCCCATGCATGAGCGATGAATAGTGGTGTGAACTTGTCGAGACTTGGTCTAGTGCTAAGAACAAGGTGTGTGTGAACCCATCGATTTCCTATCTAGTCTTGCTATGGTCTACTTGTGCTACAGTCTAACACAAATGAGGCTATAGGAAACATCTGAGACGAACAAGTGAAACCGTGCAAAAGTGAAGTACCACCAGTCTATAGAATCTCACTCGTATGTTGTCCAGCTGCAAACATTTGTAAGTGATGGTTGTGTTTTATTGTTACTCTTGCCTTTGTATAAATACAAATAGAAACTCATGTGCAATGTGAACAGAAGGAGAACAAGAGGAAGGCCGTAGAACACGATCAAGGACTTGATGAACAACATGATGATCTAGGACTTGAACAACATGGTTGACCTCATGAAGATGTTAATGTTGTGGAAGTCTTCAAGGACTTCCATACCAGTACAAAAAAGGGCCTGAGCAATGCTGCAAGAGCAGTAGTTGTAAGTACCTTCATTTGCTTTTCTTAAAATCTACTGAACACATTGCCATAAAAGAAGGAAACACGGTAGGAGCCTAATGTGGTAACATCATTTAATTTTGTAGTTGCAATTTTACACCATTCAACATGGTACCTGTACATTGTGCTTATGTAATCTCTACCGGCAGTAGGCTACAAAAGACCTATGCATTGTGCTTATGTAATCTCTATCAGCAGTCATCTGAGGAAGTCCTATGCATTACTTGTTATGAATTAATCTCTTGGGTTTTTAGTTGAAATCCTCTTCCACTATCTGTAACCTATTGTTTTACTAATTGAATTTCGCAGGAAGCTATGGAAGCTATGCAAGTAGAACATGTTGCTGATGGGCAGCAACCAATGACTAGTGCTACTGTTGTTTCCAAGGTTCTCTGCCTCTACCAGGGCAGCCGCCCCTCCTAGGCAAGCAGCAAAAACCATTTTTTAAAGAATGCTGGTATCTTGAGAAGCTCCACCAGTGCAGAGATATCGGTGGTGATGACACTTCGGGAGCAGCTTGCTGGTGAATAGGAAGGTACATCTGAGTTCATCGAAATAGTGGATGAACTAAAGGTGAGGACAGAAAAGGCTAAAAGGGAGCTTGAGGAGTACAATAGGCTTAGAGAGCTAGTCTTGCGCTTAAGCTCTCCTAGTAATTAACTCTCTGTCTTCAACTCCTACGGCTTGATGTGGTGAATATTTATGGTTTGTTGTGTGGACGCATGTGATGGTTTGATGTTGTGATACTTTGTCAGTGGTTCGCTACTGATGTGTGAAATGTTAATTGTGGTTATTTGATTGCCAGGCTGAATTGTTATGTAGTCAATCTGTGCAGTAGTGATGATCTTGAATTACTTCTATGATGAATTGATTGTATGACACGCAGTACAACCAGAACAAGGCACATGATCAAATAAAAATGCGACACGTGGAGGAACAAGTGCATAACACGTGAAATAGTTAGAGCATGACTCGTGGGCTATTAAAACCCCGACATGTGGAAGGATGTCGTCAAGCCATGTGGCTGAATAAAAATGAGAAACGTGGATGGACAGTGCCATGACGCATGGTCGAATAAGAAATGGCCACGTGGACCAATAAAAATATGCCACATGGCCAATGAAGAAGTGACACGTGATCCAACCACAACACGACACGTGTGCCCTTAAAAAACTGACATGTGGAACAACAGGAACACGACACGTGGTCCAAAAAGAACCTGAAACATGCAAGAACCAGAGATGGCCACGTTGTGTAATAAGAAGGTGGCACGTACCCGAACCATCTCTAAATGCAACCGGCTATAGCATGTACACGTGGAAAGCATCTCCAATGGAAGCACCCACCAGCGTGGCAGTCCCCCTGACACACATGCCAAAACAGTTCTATGACGTTCTATTTTTCACCACAGATCAAGCCACTTCTATAACGATTTGTGAAAATCATCATAGAATTTCAAGTGTGACGCGACTTCTATGATGAACCAGTTTTCGTCATAAATTAATCATAAAACTAAATTTACGACGAATTTGGCTCCTTCAGTGACGTAATCTGATCATCATAGAAGTAGATATTCCTACTAGTGACACTTGTGGCATTTTCCCTTTCGACGTGGAGTGCCCATCGATGTAAGTTTCACACCAGAGTCGCGTGCATCGCCACCGCCGCCGCCGCCACATGCCCTGGACTTCTCCTTCTTGGCATAGTGCCCACCGCCCTTTGCACCAAACGACGTTGATGAGTCTGACACCATGTGGCTCTTGATTCTAGCCACCCACTCCTCCGTCAATAGGAGTCGACTGGCCTTGTCTATCACCTGCTCCACTGAGGGCTCGAACCGATCTTCGGCCGCACGCAAGCGACCCACAAGCTCCTCAATGGGCATCTTCTTCATGTCGCAAAACATCTCGATTGTGACCACCACCTGGTTGTAGCGTGGTGGCACAACTCGAAGAAAATTCTTCACAACACGCTTGTCATCCACGCTCTCCTCACCAAGACCATGCAGATCGGTGCCGACCCTGGTGATGCGGATGGCAAAGTCATCGATCGTCTCACCCATCTTGAATGCAATCGACTCGAACTCCGCCAACAGCTTCTGTGCATTCACCTCCTTGACACGTTCTGCACCAAGACGAATCGACTTGATTGCCTCCCATGCCTCCTTTACTGACTTCTTGTTTAGGAGCATGGAATGCATCTCCGGTGGCACGCCTTGGATCATCGCGCCCAAAGCGAGCTGATCCCGGCGTCTCTCCACCTTATTGGATTCGATCACATCCCACAGATACATGCCTTCAAGGTTGCACTATACAAGCATGGACCACTCCTGGTAATTGGTGCGGGTTAACATCGGCCATACCAGATTTCTGGCTGCCAGGTTCCATGCCCGCTCCATCACCTCCTTGTCCTTGTCACTGTGCTCTCCCATGTCAGCGACGGTAGGGTTCACGCCTTCCCTTCCTCGGATACGATGGACTGAACCACCCGGCTTCCTCTACTTCTCATCCCCGCCACCAAACGCCTCCAACTATGGGAACCTAAATTGTTGGAATCGGTGGTGACCACCGAGTTCTCGATCTTGGAGCGGGCTTGTAGCCGGCCTGGCTCGTTACCATGAGCCTACGCTTCCACATGTCCTAGGTCCACCGGAGCTGACAACATATAAGGCCTTTGGTTTTGCTCAACCCAAAAGACTAGCCTGATAGGTTGGACTGCCCTCCACCTTATATGTTGTGCTCTCCCACCATCAATATCCGATGTGGGACTAAACCCCAATAATCTCCCCTGTAATCACACATCGGGGTGCCCCCGCCATGATGTGATGCTCGAGATTTTTATCAGGTTTAGCTTTTTGACCTTGGGCGGCTCTGATACCAATTGTTAGAGCCAGGCGGTGCTCTGGACCAGAACGCGAACGCCGGCGACGGCATGGTGACCGCAGCAAGAGCTAGTAGATGGAAACACACACACGCGCGAGAGAGATATGCGCTGCCAACTGACGCAACTCAGGGTTTTTCTTCATGCCTTTATACACAATGCACGCCTAGGATCTTGGCCTGAACAACCGAGTCCCGCGCCATGCCGCAGATCACGCGCAACAATTTAGCTAACAAACTCTGATCAAGTTCTCATTCCAAGCACCATTGTCCAGTAGCAGATCAGAGACAGAGACTGGATGCCCGTCCTCTCTAGGTGTAATCGGTCAAGCGCCAAAGTGATTAGCTATCCATCGACCACCCCAAATTTCAGTAGGTTCTCCATTCACTACTCTTCTAATAAGTCCATGCTCCAGAGCTTCTCGGCCTACTAGGATAGCCGGCCAAGTCCTACTGGCATGTCTCTTCCTAGTTTCCCGCATGAAATCTGAATCATGAAAATATCTGCCCTTTAAAACCTTCATACACAAGGAATACGGTCTAGAGATGAGCCACCAACCTTGCTTGCCAAGCATTGCCACGTTAAAACATCTAAGGTCCCGAAAACCCATCCCTCCTTTGCATTTCAGCTAGGTAAGGCAATCCCAACTCATCCAGTGCAAGTGACGATTGTCAGCTGAACTACCCCACCAGTAGTTTGTTACTGTGGATCTTACGTTGTTACAAGTATTGATCGTCAATAGAAAGCAGTTCATGGGGTATGTTGGTATAGCCTTTGCAATTGATTTAATGAGAACCTCTGTCGGCGCAGCTTGCTTCACATCCACACCAACTCTCGATTCTACCCTTTACTTGAGTCGGTAAGTATTCAAAAATTCCATTCATACTTCTTCCCGCCTCCGTTGGTAGACACGAGATATCTTTCTGCCAATGCCTCTTTCTGAATATTGAGACCTCAACTAGCCACTTGTTTCATATCTTTGGAACAATTTTTACTGAAGAAAATCGTTGATTTGTCACAGTTGACCAGCTATCAACCCTACAAAGTTGTTCCCTTTTTATCGTACGTATTAGCTTCTCGTCCCATCATCTGAAACCTCTAGGGTGTACTACCTCTATTCCAAAATAAGTGTTGTTTTGAATTTTGTGCATGTCAAAACTTTTTTAAGTTTGACTAGATTTATCAATATTAGCAATACTTTTATCTTCTAATAAGTTTATTATGAAAATATATTTAAATAATTAATCTAATGATACTTATTATACACCATAAATATTAATAAATTTTTGTACATATTTAGTCAAAGTTAAAAGGGCTTCACTTCTCGAAAAATGATAATAACACTTATTCTAGGACCAAGGTAGTATGTTGTCCTAGCTCTAGATCATCGATAGTAGGATTTCACCTCATACATTAAATAGAAAGGCCCATCCTTGGCCCTCGTCTCACTTTATTCTATTTGGTTTGGGGTCGTAGCTAGGAGCTCAGAGCAATTTAAAGAGACTCTTTATATCTTTCTGTACCATTAGAAAAATACATTTTGGGTGAAAAAAATCATCTAATAGCTTTTCAGTATTAGATCTCTAAATATTGTGATCCTCTATTCTGTTTTTTTTTTGCAAGGCAAAGACAGAGAGTGAGGTTGACTCTTCAAAGTACGTGCATAAAGTTGTTGGAGGTTGAAAAGATATAACGACTAATTTTTATTTAAATGGTTCCTCAAATGATGATTCAGAGAGTGAGTTTAAAAAGAGCCATCGGAGATGTTTGAAGGGAATATTCGGTTTCAGAGCTAAAAAAATATAGTCTACTCAGGTAACATTTTCAGGCGTCGCATTTTGATGGCCTATGACTAAAATGGGTGGTTGGCTAGGCTAGCACCAGAGGTACAAATAAACATCCCCAAGGTTTTTTGTTTGGCTTGCACGAGAGAAACATGGTTGAGAATTTGTAATGACCGCCGAGATGGAGGATGTTATTCCCCACAAGAACTGGTTTAAGTATAGGAAAAGTATACTTTTTTACTTCCGAAGTTGCATGTTAATCTGGTTTTCAACCTTGAATTGCGTAATCACATAATGGACATCCTCCAACTATCAAAATTGAATAAATTTGGTCTTTGATTTATTTCATAGGTGGGTTTCTATTTTGTAAAAATATTAAAAATATGCTTTGATCTCTAAAGGGTCATAATTAAGTTTTTAATCAAAAAAATATGACACTAGTACCATTTTTTAAAATGTTATCTAAATGTTTATGATCTATATATAGTTATTTTGTATAAATATATATTTTTCTGATTCAAAAAATAAATTATGAATTTGTAGAGACCAAACTAATTTTTATTAGAAAATAGAAAACCACCTTTTATACCTGCTAGAGGATTAAATTAGTAACAGAACCAACCAATTTATAAGAGCACAAGTACAAAAGCAATCACCGGAGTGATCAAACCGTCGTACTTGAACCCAAATAAACCTGGTAGTCCAATGAAACCACGATGGATTTCAAACCAACTCGCATACAACCAAGACCGTACATGATTCAACATAACAAGCCACATATTACATCCCTTTCACAAGTAGTTCCCAAGTATCTCACATACATCGGACTTTGCATAGTTATTACAAAATGGGTTCACAAATAGCGAAAGCAAAGTAGTTGGAACCCCTCACACACTTAGTTCAAATACAAGCCAGTTCCATAGTCATATCCAGTAAAATCATCATGATAAGATAACATAAGAGATTATGCCCATGATCTAGTCCTCATCACCAACAGGGTGGAGACAATACTTACAGTAACCATTATAAAGCACGTCATCTGCAACTAGAGAGAATAAACCCTGAGTACGAGAATGTACTCAGCTAGACTGTCTGCCATGACCCTAGCATGGTTCCTAGTTTGTGCCAGACGGATTGCGTCATTCTGCTCACGACTCAACTACATGATCTGACCAAGGTTAGCATCTCTTTCCTTGACAGCACTCACAAACTACTGCCTGCGAGTTTCCAAAGCATCCATAAAACCACCTATCTCATTTTGGGCTGCCCTAAGCTCTTTACCATACTTGCGCGCATGTTTCTGCCACTTGCGCCGCTCATTCTATGCCTGCTGAAGAGCTATCAAAACACTAATATAAGTGCGCTGACGATCATGGAACATCTTCAGAACAGCCATCATGGCACTCATGGCTGGTCTAGAGCTTTGTGTCCGCTCTATCTCAATCATTACCAAGGGATCATCCCCAAAATCTAGCCAAACTGCCTCTGATGGGGCTACTCGAGGAATGGACTCGGCTGGTCCATTGACCAACTCGTCACCAAACTCTTGACAAATATCAACTAGCACTTCCAAGGCTGCCACCTAGGCACCTTCCCAAGGGGTTTGTCCATCAGCTTTGACGCTCCAACCAAGCCACTATGGTCTGTTTTCGTGAGGCGACACAACCACCTCAACGTCATACCACAGTGACCGTCCTTCAGCCTCTACTTGCTTCCAAGTATAATGAGGCGGCTCAGCGTATCCCACCGAATATAGCACCCTCCACAACAGGGTTGGAGTGCCAAACACGTGCAGGAATGTGCCAAACACATTGCAATTTGGGTGTGAGAGGATTATCTTACATGATAAGAAATATATAACGGGATAATTACTGATAAGGGAGGGAGTGATGCAAAAATGTAATGGCAAGAGTGAACATGATGCATGCACGTTCCGTACATCCTCACAAAGCTTAGGAAAATTTATGATCCTAGCGACATAGGTGGTGGCATACACACGTTCTCTATATACGTATCTAATCGGGCTACCCGTTGCGCTGTTAGTGTACCTGTAGGAAAATTCATTGCAGCCCATCCCCACAAGAGATAAATAAGCACACAACGAAAGCAGTAAACTAAGATACTCTCCATATATACATCACAGGTTTATATACTTCGGTATCCATAGCTACCCAACAGATATACCCACAATTAAGTACCTTCATATATACATGTGTGTAACATGTAAATATTCCACTAACCAAAGCTAACTCTCCCCTAGACCGACAGTTGGACGGTCATGCTCTCACAACTCACACTTACCTGGGCATAGAAGCAATTGATCCATACATTACCACCCAAGCGGATGGCATCCATACAATAGCACGCCATATGGACGACGAAATAAAAATGCAAGCAATTACCCCCCCCCAAAGTTAGTACTTAAATAAGCCACCTAAAAGTCCTCATTTAGGCATAGAGGATATGACCATTGGCACACTTCGGTAAAATTTCATATTTGAACACACCTATATATAAGTGGCTATAAGATGTAAAAACCGATTTTTGTTGACAAAAACCTTTGTTTTAAATACACATATGGCATGTTTAATGTTGAACCTTACTCTAATGTCAGCTGTAATAGAACCGACTAATTTATAAGAGCACAAGTACAAAAGCAATCACCGAAGTGATCAAACCGTCATACTTGAACCCAAATAAATCCAGTAGTCCGATGAAACCACGAAGGATTTCAAACAAACTCGCATACAACCAAGACCATACATGATTCAACATAACAAGCCACATGTTATATCCATTTCACAAGTAGTTCCCAAGTATCTCACATACAATGGGGTTTGCAAAGTTATTACAAAATGAGTTCACAAATAGTAGAAGCAAAGTAGTTGGAACACCTCACACACACTTAGTTCAAATACAAGCCAGTTCCATAGTCATATCTAGCAAAAGCATCATGATAAGATAGCATAGGAGATCATGCCCATGATCTAGTCTTCATCACCAGCAGGGTGGAGACAATACTTGTAGTAACCGTTATAAAGCATGTCATCTGCAAACAAGAGGGAATAAACCCTGAGTACGAGAATGTACTCAGCTAGACTTACCCGTCGTAAACCAAAAATAAATGACACCAAGGAGTATGCAAGGCTTTATCGGTGGATCTCGCTGGACAACCATTTTGCATAAAACCTTTAATGATACAAGAGCATAATTTAGATTTTGAGTTAAGAAGCAAGTTACCAATATTAAACATGTCATCTAGATTAGCACCTGTACTAAAGCAAGCACTTGATTAGGATCCACACATTAGTAACCATATCCGGTGTAACATTGTAACATCATCATCATCATTATAACCATCAACTTCAATTAGGTGTCTCTACGTTGCTGCTACTCCATCAAGTTCTCACTATCCGGGAGATACGGCGACTCGAATCAATTCCTACCCAGTTGGGGAATTATTCCTAACACACACCCAAGCAACCTGATCAAGGTCGCCTCAGGTCACCTTTGGTACAGCTCAGGAACTAAATTCGCGGGCCCGAGCAGTGCCGCACTCTCAGGGAGTCCACTCTGCCAGGACGTCAACGCCAATGGCTCCCCGCACATCCTTACTACCACCAGAGTGCACACTTTCACTTCTCGGCTTCTGGCCTGAGTTGAGCTACTCGGCTTCACGGTCGAAACGTGTTATCCGGCCATCTAAGTGATAGGCATGCGTTCAACATGACATGAGGATGTACAACGAATCGATCCTTAACCGACATAGACGGGGATAGATCCACACCCAAGACATCCATGCCTTGTTGCTTCTCTGTCGACATCCCACCCGGTCTCCATTCATTATTAACACATGGTTATTTCCACGATAGCAAATATAGCCAACCGTGACCAGATATCATCCTATCTTGCAGGTGACAGAAAATCACCTGACTTTACCGGTCTAAGCATGACTAAGCATTGATTCGCTCCTAGACCTAAATAGGATTCAGGGTACATTTACTGGACAAGGAATAGATAGATATGCAACAAGTGTTTGCATCCAACTCCTAGAACTTAATGCATCAAACATATAAAGATACTCAAAGTGACATTTTTAACACATAGAAGACTTAGAATGCTCTGAGGCTTGCCTTTTAGAAAAGTGGAAGGTTGGTGATCTGGGCACTCAAGCAGTTCTTCTTCATTGACTCCTCCTTCTGGGGCCTGCACCTCCTGCTCCTGAACTTGTTGCTGCTCCTCCGGAAGTCCTTGTTCGAATTCCAGAAGAGTGACTCCCCCCGGAACACCTATTGCAAGCATATGCACAGCATAAGAGTCATGAATGCAAAAGAGATGAAAGGTGATGATGAAATATACAGCCATGTAAAGATGGACATATGAATGACATGATGATACAAGATTAATATTTACTTTACTGAGTAGGTGCCTATCTTATCTTGAAAACAAGAACTACACACTCACCAAGCTCTAACAACCTAAGGTAAAGTTGTTCATCTTCAGTAAGAGGTCTAGCACCTGCAACTAACAACTTATCTTAATCATCCTAAGCATCTAAATCATCACATCAACTCAAATAAAGCAACCAATTCATTCACTGCATTCAACAGATTCAGGGCTGCAGACAGCAGCTGCTAGTTTAATTCATAACTGGAGTTGTACTGACCCAAAAGACATGAAACAAGACAATTTGGAAAGATTATGAAGTTATCTACAATTCATGCTTAATCATCTCCACATGATTCCCAAATTAATAGGGTCAAACAATCACATTTCTCAAATCTGGTCCAGAAATTCCAGAGAACAACTAGTTCTGAAGACCAACTTTAAACAGTCATAACTCACAAACCATTTGGCCAAAAGCCATGAAAATTTAACACAAGCTAGATAAGTGAGTTATCTACAACTTTGTTATATACCAGATTCATAACAAACATCATCTTCACCATGTAATTTGCTTAACTCTAGAATCTGTCCAAAAAAATCACTATAAGTGAATTTTAAGGGAAAATAATATTTCACTACATACAAGAATGGTACTTTGAGAACTACCAATGTTACCAACAGTTAACATACATCAAATTACTAGAAAATATAGTGGCCCTTCCTAAATAAATTCTTTTCATGCCTTTATTAATTTATTTAGATAATTAGGTAAAATAATAAACATATAGCAAAAGTGTACAGTAAATTCCATAAAAATTACAGTAGCTTATACACGTCCCCAATAGGCTACTGTTTATATTTCATAGCATTTGAACAAGTAGAACATCCTATGCAAAAATGATAAGCTAGCAGGATTAATAATAACATAAATAGGAAATCTTAGTGAAAAGTGTCAAGCAACAGATTTCATATTTTTCTTAGCTTCATTATAACACCAGAACACTGTGTAAAAAGGTTCACAATTATATCTTACATACTTTGACCATAATAAATTCCCTAAGAAGATAGCATTTAATCAAAAGAAATCACTAACTCAATATACAAAACCCCAAAAATCATGAGATTTCTATAGCAGCACTTATAACTCCAGAATAGCATCCGCGTGCGTGGCGGTGCTAGGCGTCGTTTACAACTCAGGCGAGACTATGGTTCTCCGTAGGGTCACCCCCAAGGCTAGGTTACACCTAGAGCTAGTGCTAATGTGAAGAGGAAAGGAGGAGGAGCAAGGGAGTAGAGCAGCGGCGAGCTCGCCGTGATGGCGACCATGGTGATAGTGTCTCCGATGAGGACAAGGAGGTAGAGAGGAAGATAGCAAAGTTGTTGGCTAGCTAGAGGTGGCAATGGTGCGATGGCGAGGGAGCTAGGCAGTGGCGGAGCTTAAGGCGAGGGCGGTGATATCGTTGCGGCTCGCGCGTGGTAGCGAGGCGATGCGGATGAAGCGAATGAGGGCAGCAGCACGTCGTGGCGGCTTGTTGCTCCTCCAGCCTAATCGGTGGGCCTGTCGGTGCGAGACCCACGGGATACCTCACAAGGATGGGAGAAGATCTAGTCTAACTAGGATTCTTCCCATGTAATCCTTGTAGTAGTATTATTCTGTAATCCTACTAGGAACTCTCATTGTAAACCGACTAAGATTCTAACCTCCTGACTATATAAAGGAGGGCAGGGTTCCTAGTCAAGGGATTTGATAACAAAAACACTTTACAATCAATCCAACGCAAAGGCTAACATCGACTGGACGTAGGGATGTTACTCAATCAACGATCGAGGGTTCGAACCAGGATAAATCGACTGTCTCTTGCGTTTACCGTCGAGTTCTGCATACGCTGAAGCCCGAACATACTGTCCCGGGTACCCCCATAGAAGGCTATCAGTGGTCAAACATCGACAGATGGTGCGCGCCAGGTAGGGGCCTTCGGCGAATTTGCATCCGAGAGCTCGATGGACCTCGACAGCATGATCTTCTCAACGGAATCAACCTTCATCTTTGGTTCATGGATCTACGAGGCAGGTGACAATGGCAAGCTCCAAAGCCGTCTCCTCAAAGATTCGGATCACCATGAAGACCATTCTATTTCAGTGACTACGATAGATCAACTTGCTGGAAGATTCACGCAGCTCGCGATGTTCGATCCAACTCAGATTTTGTGACTTTGCGCATCCGACTCAAACTCAGGTTCCGCATCCGAAATTAAGTCTTACCCGAGTTCTTCTGAGAAATCGAGTTCTTTTCTATTGGGGCTTAAGAACGCAGCCTTGGCCTATCAAGAGTACAACTCAGAGTACACTCAGAGTCTTTTCAAGAAGTCGGGTCCTTTTCCGTTCAGACTCCACAACATGGCAACATCTTATCAGACATAGCCCAAAGGATCCCTTGATCCGGTGCTTAGAATGCCACTAAAAGGAGCTCAGGAAGGTCTCGTACTAACTATAACATATCAAGACTGCATCGTCCACTGGCCAGGTTCTGTTCCTGAGGATAGCGGTACCCAACTAGTTGGCACGACGACAACAGCAATTCTACCCTACCAAGAAGGAGACTCGATCTGCGACCTTAAGCCTCTACTAAAGTTATCAACTACTCTAATAGTGTGGAAACTGACGCCGATAGCGGAACAATTCACGCACGAGAAGTATTCATGGTTTGTCGTCCTCGATCACCATTGGTCCCCCTAGAAAAGCCCGACGTCAGGTCATCGGATGAATCTGAGTCCAACATATCACCCTTTACCCAGGGTCACGATGGTGAGACCGAGGCGCAAAAGCAAGCCAGAGAAAGAAAGAACAAATTGAAACAAGGACGTCAACGCCGTGCTAGGCAGCGCAAGGAAGCTTGCATCAGATATGAGTCAGAGCTAGCCAAGTACAATAGAAGAAAATCAGAGCGAGAGGTCGAAGAAGGACGAGTGGCGAATACACCCTACGATAAGATCTGAGAAGCACTAGAAGAACTTAGGGCGACCTCACATCCCAGTGAAAAACAAGAACAGCTCCGGGACTTTCTCCGATCAACAGTCCTAAGGACGCACAATGGGAGGACCCGCTCAAGACTACCTGCCAGGTCAACATCTCATGAGCAGGAAGATCAAAATCAAAGGAAGTCCGCTTTCGAGAGACTTGGACCAAGTGGAAGTCACAACAGAGAAAGTAGAAGGGACCATAGTCAAAACGACCGAGTCGAACGACCAAGAAAGGTCAGAAGCAAAGCACCTATTCAGACAGCCACGCAGAACTACTCTCACCAAGACAACAGTTGGCAAGAAGGGGTGCTAAATCAGAATACACAGAAGCCAGAACGCACGATAGATTCCCCTGTTTTGCAAACAGACTTGCTTCAATACGACTACCTCACAAGTTCAAGCCGTCCAACCACTCTAAGTATGATGGCAAGACTGAACCAAGGTAGTGGCTCAGGATTTACTCGCAATCGATTGAACTGGCCAGAGGAGACGATGATATCAAGACCTTGTCCTTTCCCATGGCCCTAGAAACCATGCCCCTTCAATGGTTTGACAAATTGAATCCAGGATCAATTAGAAATTGGGAGGACTTGCAAAGAGCTTTCTATGAAAATTTCGCGGGTATCATTACACACCCAATCACCCACGCAGAGTTAAAAGGACTCAAGCAGAAAGGAGGTGAAAGTCTCAGAAATTACTATCAACGATTTGGCGAACTACGAGCTCAAGTGCATGACATCACTGAACGAGAAGTAATCGAAGCTTTCTCTCACGGAATCATGGCTAGGTGGCAATTTCAAGACTTCGCAAAAAAAACCTGAGAAACAATGAAGAATTCAAACAAACAGTAGAAAAAGATGATTACTGCAGAGGAGAAGACACGAGAAAGGTTCCCGGATAGAAACAACCGAGACAACCCGGACAAGTAAAATCATCGAAACAACAGACGTCAGGAGAGAAAACATGGACCAGACAACACCGTAGCGGTGACTGACAAATCAAGGAAGTTTTCCAGACCCAGAAGGTATGACGACATTGAAAACATGCGTTGCATCTTGCACCCTAAAGGAAATCACACCATCCAAAATTTCTACACCTTCAATGAACAATACACAAGAAAAGATAGTAAGGGGAGCATCAAAGAAGACAATCAGAAAAAAGAAGACAACCTCGAAGACAAAGGATTCCAAAAATCCAGGGGGACAGTAACAGTGATCTTCGCCGGGGTTCCAGATTCTAGAAACAAACATCAAGAAAAGCTAGCACTACGAACCATCATGGCAGCAGAACCAGCTACTCCAAGATATCTCAATTGGTCATAGTATCCAATCCAATTCTCAAGAGAAGGCCAATGGACTAGCATAGGAAACGCAGGCCATTACCCACTGGTTCTAGATCCAACTATTGCCGGTATGACTGTCACAAAAGTACTAATCGACGGGGGAGCCGGACTCAACATAATTTTTTTAGAAACTCTAAGGAAGATGGGACTACAACTCGCCGAGATGATTACACCAACGAGCACGCCTTTTTATGGCATAGTACCCGGCAAGGCAGCGATGCCACTTGGACAAATCACTCTACCGGTTACTTTTGGAACTCCCTCAAACTACCATACAAAGTTCATCAAGTTTGAAGTGGCAGACTTCGATTCATCATATCACGCAATCCTCCGGCGCCCAGCACTAGCAAAATTCATGGCGATACCACATTATCTGTACCTGTTGCTTAAGACGCTAGGGCCTAACGGTGTCCTTTCTCTTCGAAGCGATTTGAAGCGCGCTTTTGACTGCGATGTTCAGGCAATCCAAATTGCAGCAAAAGCACAAGCCGCCGATGGTAGAAAATAAATAGCCACTATCGCAGCAGAAATGAGCCCAGAGAGCTAGAGATATCGGCTAAAAAACCCAGCATCCTCGCACCACCAAAACAAGTCGATGTCAAGCAAATCGACCTGGGCACTGGTGATCCCTCCAAAACGGCAACCATTAGCGCCCACCTCTCCGCAAAATAGGAACTCGCGTCACCAACTTTCTTCGGAACAACAAAGATATCTTCGATTGGAAGCCGGCCGACATGCCAGGTGTCCCAAGAGAGTTGGCTGAGCACAGAATTGATATCAATGAAGGCTCCAAGCCTATGAAGCAACGGCTACGACGATTCTCACCCGACAAGAAGACAGCAATTAAAAAGGAAATCACAAAGCTAATGGCAGCCGGATTCATCAGAGAAATCCTTCATCCAGATTGGCTAGCAAACCCAGTTCTAGTACAAAAAAAGAATACGGACGAGTGGCGCATGTGCGTCGACTACATAGATCTCAACAAACATTGCCCGAAAGATCCGTTCGGGCTACCACGCATTGATCAGATAGTTGATTCAACAGCAGGATCTACTCTATTATCCTTTCTTGATTGCTATTCAGGATATCACCAGATCACATTAAAGGAACAAGACCAGAGCAAGACATCTTTCATTACTCCGTTCGATGCCTACTGCTACAAGACCATGTCGTTTGGACTCAAGAATGCTGGTGCCACTTATCAAAGAGCTATACAAACATGCCTTGGTGAACAGATTGGAGAAAACGTAGAGGCATACGTGGATGACGTAGTAGTAAAGACAAAGAACCTGGATACACTAATTGAAGACTTAAAGCAAACCTTCGAAAACCTGAAAAGATGGAGGTGGAAATTGAACCCAAACAAGTGTGTATTCAGGGTTCCTTCAAGACAACTACTTGGATTCTTGGTCAGTCATCGCGGAATCGAAGCAAGCGCCAAGCAAATTCAAGCCATAACAGAGAAGGGCCCTCCTCGGAGTGTCAAAGATGTGCAAAAACTAACAGGCTGCATGGCGGCCCTCAATCGTTTCATATCAAGACTCGATGAAAAAGGGTTACCTTTCTTTAAACTACTAAAGAAGAAAGATAAGTTCGAGTGGACAGAAGAAGCCAACGAAGCTTTCAAAAAACTCAAGACGTACCTCACCTCCTCGCTCGTTCTCACACCTCCAAAGAAATACGAAGACATGATGTTGTACATTGCGGCAACTTCTACTGTGATCAGCACAGCGATTCTCGTAGAAAGAGAAGAAGAAGGGTGTGTAAATAAAGTACAATGCCCCGTATACTATATCAGCAAAGTACTGTCAGAATCAAAAATTCGGTACCCGCATGTGCAAAAACTACTCTACGTCCTCCTGATCACTTCACGCAAGCTTCGCCACTATTTTGAAAGCCACAAGATTACCGTGGTGACAGATTTCCCACTCGGAGACATCCTACACAACAGAGATGCAACAGGGCGCATATCTAAGTAGGCAGTTGAACTTGGTGCTCTCAATATCGATTTCACCCCACGGAAGGCAATTAAATCTCAAGCCCTTGCCAATTTTGTTGCCGAGTGGACAGAAATTCAACAACCTATGTCAAATACCATCCTTGATCATTGGAAGATGTACTTTGATGGATCACTCAAGCTAGGCAGAGCCGGTGCAGGCGTTCTCCTCATTTATCCAGATGGAAAACAACTCAAGTATGTCCTTCAGATATTATGGCAAGCTACAAACAATGAAGCAGAATACGAAGCCCTCATCCACGGGCTACGAGTGGCAATTACCCTCGGAATCAAGCGTTTACTCGTATACGGTGATTCGGTAGTAGTCATCAATCAAGTCAACAAAGATTGGGACTGCACCAAAGAAAACATGGGCGCTTACTGTGCTGAAATACGAAAACTCAAAAAATATTTCCAAGGATTAGAAATTCTACATGTCCTGCGTGATTCTAATATTGCGGCAGACGTCCTCGCCAAGCTCGGATCAGACAGGGCGAAGGTCCCACCCGGTGTATTCATAGAGGAGTTATCAGCTCCCTCTATAAAACAACCCGGTGAGATAACCCCTGAAATCCCAGCCAAAGACACCTAGATTTTGGTAATCACCACCTCATGGACCTAGGTTTTTATTGATTATATCAAAGAGAATAAGTTGCCAGCAGATAAATAGGAAGCTACCCGAGTTGTTCACAGAAGCAAGAACTACATCCTAGTAGGGAAAAAGCTCTACAGAAGAGCCGCATCAATAGGAATACTCCTAAAATGTGTCTCATTTGAAGAGGGAAAAGAGATCATAGACGAAATACACTCAGGCTGCTGTGGAAATCATGCCACTTCAAGAACACTAATCGGCAAAGCATTCCACACTGGATTCTACTGGCCAACCGCTTTGAAAGACGCAGAAGAACTTGTCAGAAGATGCAAAGGTTGTCAAATGTTCGCAAGACAAGCTCATGTGCCAGCTCACAATCTCATCTGCATCCCACCAGCTTGGCCTTTCTCCTGCTGGGGACTGGATCAAGTAGGACCTCTCAAGAAAGCAAAAGGCAGTTTTGAGTACATCTTTGTAGCAATTGACAAGTTCACCAAGTGGATTGAATACAAACCACTCGCAAAATACAGCACAGCCAAAGCAGTCGAGTTCATCCAAGACATTATGCACCGCTTCGGCATGCCCAATCAAATCATCACAGATTTGGGTTCTCCCTTCACAGCTACATAATTCAAAAGTTGGGCACAGGATTGTGGCTTCGGCATAGATTACGCATCAGTCGCACATCTAGAAGCCAATGGACAGGTAGAAAGGGATAATGGACTCATACTAGCCGGATTAAAACCAAGATTGTATGAAGAACTAGTGGACTATGGATCAAAATGGATTGAAGAATTACCCAAGGTCGTATGGGGGCTACGAACTCAAATAAGAAGAGCCACCGGATACTCAACTTTCTTCCTAGTTTACATATCAGAAGCCGTACTACCTGCTAACTTGATCTGGACGTCACCAAGGATAGAACAATATGACGAAGGAGAAGCAGAACACACCCGAAGATTAGAACTCGACAGTGCAGAAGAAGTCAGAGTAAACGCTACCCTTCAATCAGCAAGATACCTCCAAGGATTAAGACACCACTACAACAAGAATACTCAGCCGCGATCACTACAAATCGGAGACCTAGTACTAAGAAGAATACAAAAACTGATGGACGCCATAAACTACTCAGCCCATGGGAAGGTCCATTTATTGTCACAAAAGTCACCAAACCAGGCACGTACAAGTTGATAATTGAAGATGGAAAAGAAGACAACAATACATGGCACATCAACCAACTAAGAACATTCTATGCATGAAAACAACTCAAGGAAGAATACATGTACAAACCACAAGAGATCAACATTCATGATCAATAAAGATAGTGTTCCTCGACAACATATGTCTTATTATGGCTTATCAACGTTCATGATCAATAAAGATGGTTTTTCTTGGCAATGCATGTCTTATTATGGCTTTCCCCGAGTTGTCTCCAATGAGCATACCGGCCGAGAGCAAAAGAGCTAAAAAGATGCTTGAGCCCGCCGATGAGGGTAGCTAATAAGCTAACACCCGAACCAAAAAGCAAAATGGCTGAAATTATGCCTGAGCATACCGGCCGAGAGCAAAAGAGCTGAAAAGATGCTTGAGCCCACCGATGAGGGTAGCTAATAAGCTAACACCCGAACAAAAAAGCAAAATGGCTGAAATTATGCCTGAGCATACCAGCCGAGAGCAAAAGAGCTGAAAAGATGCTTGAGCCCGCTGATGAGGGTAGCTAATAAGCTAACACTCGAACCAATCCTAAGATGTTTTTACAACCAGGGAAAGAGACAGATGCTGGCCACATCCCGAGTTAAGCGAAAAAGCTAAAAAAGAAAGAAGCTGAAGATACTTGAGATCCCCGGTCCTAAGTCTTTTCAGTACTAAATAGAAAGTTTGTCAAGACAATGATCTACGTATATCGAGTTGTTTACACGGCGTAGACAAACACTCGATAGATCAAGAAAGTTTGTCAAGACAACGATCTACATGTGCCGAGTTGTTTACACAGCGCAGACGAAAGCCAAACAAACACTCAACAGATCAAGAAAGTTTGTCAAGACAACGATCTACCTAAACTGAGTTGTTTACAAGACGAAGACATACAGGCAAAGAAGACACCAACAAAAAATAAAGAATCTTCATTCAAAAAGAAGTATAGTATCATATTACAAGAAGCTGGAGTACAAAGGTCAATTACATCAAGCATTGTCATTAGGAGAAGAAATATCAATGTTAAGATTATTAACAATCCTTCTGGCTAAATCTTCGACCTCAGGCTCCACCTTCTCAATAGCATCTAGATATTCTTGACTCTCGGCTTCATTAGCAACCTTGGACAAAGGAAACTCTGAAGAAAGAACCCGGACCTAGGCAAGAACATTTCTAGTACACATTTGGGTGCACCTCTTCATGAACTCCAAGAAACGGGTCGGAACTTGGGGAATAAACTGAGCCTAAGATTGACCATCATCCGCTGAAGTCCGTAGAAGACCGGCTACTGACCGAAATGATTTCCACAAAGCATTCTAGTTCTCAGTAGCCGTCGCCAACTTACCAGTCAAGTCTTCAACAGTTTTTTGGACCTACACAAGATCCCTGTCAGCTCCACGCCTAATCAACTTGGCAAGCACGAGTTCTTCTTCAACACGAGTAATTACCTCCTCAGCCCTGTTGTGACTATTGTGAACAGTTATCTTCATTTCCTCAATACCCTCTAAGAGCTTCTGCTTTTCAACTCAGAGAGCTAGAACAAGCACCAAAAAAGAAGTCAGCAGAAAGGGAAATCAGAATACAAAAGGAAACAAGAAAAACCCGCAATACCATTGCACTCATTCTTCATGGCCTCCACCACAGCATCCCTCCGCTTCTCTGCCTCTACAACCTGGGCATGAAGAGCCTTTTCCTCCTTGCGTTTGACGCTCAGTCTCCATCTCGGCCCGACAGAGATCAAGCTCGGCTTTCAGGGAACTTACCTCAGAAGACAACTTTTTCTCGGTTTTAGACGAGAAAAAGAATCCGGTATGACCCCGAGAAAAAGACTGAACAAAAAGAGAGAGAGAGAAAAGGCATAAGAACAAAAGAAAGACGAACATCCAAAGAAAGAACTTTAGAAAAACTTACCTGGAGCTTTTCCCCAAAAGAAGTAGCAAGGGTTCCCCAGGCAGCAGTCAGCTCTGACAAACGATGAGTGGCATTGAACTGCTGCAACACATCATCATCCAAGCGCTGAGCACTGGTACCAAGAGGAGCAGAGGGAGAAGCCCCCCGATGCGAAGAAGGCAAGGCCAGGGCCATATCCTGGGAAGCCCCGGCTACCTCCTCAAAAGAACCCACCGCCATGGCCACGATCACTTCCGGAGCCACCGAGTCAGAAGCAGCATGATCATCAGGGAGCCCTGTATCCCTCACAACCACCTCACCGACCGTACATGCCAAGTCCCCAGACTCAGCACACAGAGGAGCATCAGAGGACTGACAAGAGGTCGGCGGAGGGTTAAGGGAAGGCAAGGGCCTACAAGATGATAAGGAAACTCAACGATAAGAATATGAGTCAGGAAAAAGGAAAATAGAAGCAAAGAAACATAATGAGGAATCACTCACTCAGCTATCTTCTTCTTCATGAAACCAAAAGAAGACCTTACAGGAGGAACTATGGTAGCAAAAACATCACCGCCGCTCTACGACAGGAGTGGCATGGCCGGTACCGGAGCCCCAGAAGAACTCAAGCTCGACGGCCGCTTACTACAAGAGGACAAATCCAAAGTTAGAACAAGAAGAGGTGTTCAACAACAGAAAAATAGGGAAATAACTCACCAACGTAGGACAAGGGGCACATCATCGTCCTCATCTTCCTCACTCTCAAGCAAGGCAGCCATAGCACCATCTGAAAAAGGAGAAAAGTACTCGGTTAAAAGCACAAACAAACCACAAAAAGACAAAACATATTAATATGCTCACCTAGGAGCACGCTACCTACAACTTGAGTAGCTGGATGAGTACTCGACTGGCGAGACTTCTTGGCAGCAGACAAACCAGAAGAAGAACTTTTAGCTCGCCCCCTCTTTCCGACACTACGAGGGCCTTGAGGAACTGGACGAGGAACATACTCCACATATACGTCAAAAACTGAGGAAGAAACACCAGGAAACATCATGCTAGTTTGAAACTTACTGGTTAAAGAAGCCCCAGCAAGACTATCCCCAGTCTCCACAATGGTAGGACAGAAATCAAGGGGGATCGGATCAACAAAGTTACGCCCCAATTCCTATAAAAGAGTAAAACAACAAGACAAGGAAGATTAAGCAAAAAGTGGATGCAGCAAAAGAAATACAAAAAGTACCCGCATAAGAAAAAACAACTCACAGCAGGAGGCGGGTTGTTAGCATAGTACTTAGGAACAGCAAGCGGGACGACGCTTACTCCTTTCAACATCTTCTGAAGATGCTCGAGCACCTCCTCATCAGTCAACTCAAGGGCAGGGACCATACGAGAAGGGTCCTCCGCCCCAGAATACTCAAAGCCAAAATTCTCTCGCTCCTTCAGAGGTTGAACATGGTGGCGAAGAAAACTGGAAATAATCCCAAAGCCGGTCAAGCCTTGCTGTTTCAGAGTACATATCCTCTCAAGAAACGGCTTGATCGCCTGGAGCTCAGCCGTCGTCACAGAATTCTTTTCCCACCGGTCATTAACCACGGGACCAGATCTAGAATGAACAGTAAGAGGAGGAATCATATTAGCGACATAAAACCAGTCGACACACCAATCCCTCACAGAATCAACCAAGTCATAATCAAAGAATTTATTCTTAAAACCTTGGCAAAACTGAATCCCGTAGCCACCAAGAACATGGGTGTCATCGCGGTGGGGATGAGGCTTCAGACAGAAGAAGTAACAGAAGAGAGAAAGAGAAGGAGGAATTCCAAGAAAAGTTTCACAAAGATGAACAAAAACAGAAAAATGGAGGACAGCATTGGGAGCAAGATGGTTCAAGCTAATCCCAAAATAACCAAGGAATCGATGAAGAAAAGCAGAAGCAGGAAGGCAGAGTCCAGCACGGATAAAGGAGACAAAAAGAACAATCTCACCAGGACCTGGAGTTGGGACCCGATGCTCGCCTGGAGCTTTCCAATTAGCAATATCCTTGCTCTGGATCAGACCATCGCTAACAAGCTCGTGCAACTAATCTTCAGTCATAGTCGGAGCCGGCCAGATCTTCTGAGTAGCCCTCATGGCCATGAATTCTTGATTCTCAATCACAGAAAGTGATGCCTCCTTGTCTACAAAGGCTACCTAGGACTTGCTCACTGATTTCTTCCTACCCATATACAAGCGGAAGCAAAAAAGAACTAAGAAACAAGGATGATTCAGACAATGGCACTCAGATGACGGCGACAACGGCGGCGGCGGAATTTTGAAGACTAGGGTTTCAAGGCAAAAGCAGGGCAGTAAAGAAAAAGAAGAAGAAAGGCCTTTAAATAGATTTTACAGCAGTAAAACGTGGCCCACCAGGCCTGTTTAAACACGGCATGAGAACGCAACAGTCCATTTACTGCCACAGCTAAAATGACGGACGGCACAAATCCACACAATGGTACAGTTCAACAGACAGATTTCGGACTTATCCATCCAGCAAAAATGGTAGAGTTATCATATTGCTACAAAAAGAATTCATCAACCATGAAGCAACAAAGGGTTACCTCACAAGAAACACAAGAACCCGGTTCTTATAGAAAGAACTTGGGAATCTCATAAACAACCAGAACTTCAGCAGAAAAAAAAATGACAACTCAGAAGACAAGATTCTTTCCATTATAAATGGTTTCAAAAAATAGAAGATTACACATCTTACAAGACCCAACGAACTTGGTACTACGACAAGCAAGGTAGCAAAGAGAAACCCGGACACAGCTAGGCTCTGGAACGACTACATGTTCCAAATTGCTACTCGGTAGAACAAACCGCACTGGGCTACACTGTTTTCTTCAAAGGACGGACGCAGTGCATCCAAGGCGAAAATCAGCAGCACGGCGGGACAACATAGACCAGGGGAAGCCGGTAGGCATCTGTCTACCCAAGTCTGATGTGATGCTGGATATGGTGTTGATCTACACCGGACAGTCTCAGGGCAGGCGACGAGGATCAACCCAGAACAACTAGATGAAGGCACATATCCCACATCAAAAGACTTCCTCCAACTACCGCCACGTACTTCCCGGTACAATACCGCTGCGGGATTAGTCTACCTCTAATCCCTATCACAAGACTCCCTCCAGCTATGACAAGATACACAAGAACTACAAAATACGCCCGGGGGCTGCTCTACTTCACAAACTATCATATTCATGACTACGGAGATTTCAGACCACGCAACAAAATGCTCGATGAATCAAAACAGCACACTAGGAAGGTATTTATAGACCAAAGAAGCGGTGCACATGGACCGGGAGCAGCAACGGAACAAACCTAACAAAGGACACAGTAAAAAGACAGAATTCAATGAAAGAGGACTCAGGCGTGAAGGAGCAGTACTCAAGAACAAGCATATTTGGAAGAATATACCAACACTGTACAACTCATGAACAAACAGCATTTACTCTCAACCACCACCATACAACTACATCTGACAACAGCAAACTACCAGAGAACATGCCAAGATCCTGTATCCAAGTTCTTTTCGAATAAAAGAACCCAGGTATATGCTCGGGGGCTGCAATAAGGAAAGACTTTTAGTCCTTCGAACAACTTAGATTCAAGACCCTCTAACTCTTTGTTCCAAATAGCAAGAGGCGCAGGGGCTACACTCAGTGAGTGCACCTTTTTCTTCGAAAAAGCGCACATCACTCAGAAGACTTCTTCAAGACAGCAGTTTTTAAACAACAAAAGATTCAAGACCCTCCAACTTTTTGTTCCAAATAGCAAGAGGCTCGGGGGCTACACTCAGTGAGTGCACTTTTTCCTTCAAAAAAGCGCACGTCACAAAAAGACTTCTTCAAGACAGACCACTTCAAGGCCTCAGGACAAAAAGAACCCGAAACTAGCTATATCCGAGCTCTTTTTGATAAAGAACCCGGGTATATGCTTAGGAGCCCTTCGACGAAGAATCAGAGCAATTTCAAGAGAAGACCCTCCAGCTCCTTGTGCCAAATAGCAAGAGGCTCAGGGGCTACACCCAAATGGGAATACTTTTTTCTTCAAAAAGATACACACCATACGAAGATCTCACGAAGCGCTACACGGTTTCGCTCAACAAAGCACTCGAACAACGCTTGTTCCTGCTCGACAAGACCTGAAGGAACAAGATGAGGCTTCCAGAGCTCAACCATGAAGTGCTCGGGGGCTTGTCGGTGCGGGACCCATGGGATACCTCGCAAGGATGGGAGAAGATCTAGTCTAACTATGATTCTTCCCATGTAATCCTAATAGTAGTAGTATTCTGTAATCCTACTAGGAACTCTCATTGTAAACTGACTAGGATTCTGACCTCCTGACTATATAAAGGAGGGCAGGGTTCCTAGTCAAGGGATTTGACAACAAAAACACTTTACAATCAATCCAACGCAAAGGCTAACGCTGACTAGACGTAGGGTTGTTACTCGATCAATGATCGAGGGTCCGAACTAGGATAAATCGACTGTCTCTTGCGTTTACCGTCGAGTTCTGCATACGCTGAAGCCCGAACATACTGCCCTGGGTACCCCCGTGGCAGGCTATCGGTGGTCAAACATCAACAGGGCCCAACACCGGCGTACGGTTGCCACTTGGTGCATGCAACTAGCACCCGGTCAGCCACGATGACTAGGCTGAGATGACCATCAGTGCCTGACAGCGCATATTCACCCCCTCCTAATTCCTAAACCATGACACTTCATGATCAACCAAATGCACTACGTGATAGAGCTAAGTGAGTACTCCAACATTGCCAATACCAACTTAGTCTAGATTGCCATGGTTTTCAAACTATAAGGCACCAAAGTCTCCTTCATGAAATCTGAAACTCAGTGCAAGACTTAGAAATTTTTTTCAGGTTTTCAAACAGCACTGTCTTGATTTTGTGAGCCAATTCCAAGCATGTTAGGAGCTGAATTAGCCTTTGACCAAAAAATAAAAGTTGTTACGCTAATTGAGTTCTACAACTTTGTTTTAGGGTGCACCTCCATGCAAAGTTTCTAAAGTGACGTTCAACTCTAGTCAAACATGCAACTTGAAATTGATGATTTACACTATAGCTATGACTTAGAGACCAAACTAGCCTTAGTCATGAATACCAAAGTTGTTCCATGTGATATTCTAAGCATGTTTAAGGTATCTTAGTGATCAACATCAACCACTTGCACTTAATCACACATGATCATAAGCATACACATATTGGAAACATAGAATAACAAGGCATGTTTCACATGTTTCAATTGTATGTTTCACATGTAAATGCTCATATATGAATGCATGATGCTTATGCTCATGCAAATTCAAATGCAATTATGCAAACCTAACACCTAGGGTGTTATAGCCCTCCCCCTTATAAAAATCTCATCCCAAGATTTTAAAAGCGTACCATTTTGAATAAACGGTAGGGTAGACATCCTTCAAATAATCTTCCCATTCCCACGTTGCATCGCTCTCACTACCCTGATTACTCCACATGACCTTGTAAAACTAGACCACACAACTCTGGGTTACTCTCTCTCTTGTATCAATAACCCGCACCGGCCTCTCTTTAAAGGTTAGATCTGATTTCAACTTGACATTTCTAAGTGAAACTCTTTCTTCCGGAATGCGGAGACATTTCTTTAATTGTGATACATGAAAAACATTGAAGATAGCTCTCATCTCATAAGGTAACTCTATCTTGTAGGCTACTCTCCCATTCTTCTCTATGATCGGATATGGACCTACATATCTAGGTGCAAGCTTCCTCTTTACTCTGAACCGTTGCACTCCTTTCATCGGTGATACTTTCAGATAAACGTAATCACCAACTTCAAACTCAATGGGCTTCCTTCTTTTATCCGCATAGCTTTTCTGCCTAGCTTGAGCAGCTTCCATATGTTTCTAGATAGTATGGACTTGTTGTTCGGCCTCCTCGACGAAATCAATGACGTAGTATCTACTTTCTCCAGATTCAGCCTAGTTCAAAGGAGTTCTACATTTGCGGCCATACAACGCTTCGAACGGAGCCATCTTGATACTTTCTTGATAGCTATTATTATAGGAAAATTCAACCAAAGGTAACCACTTCTCCCATAAACCCTTGGAAGATATGACACAAGCTCTCAACATGTCTTCTAATATTTGATTCACCCGCTCTGTCTATCCGGAGGTCTATGGATGATAAGCAGAACTTCTGACTAAGTTGGTGCCTAACATCTTGTGCAAATGTTCCCAAAAATGAGCAGTGAACTGAGGTCCTCTGTCAGATACAATGGTTCTAGGAACACCATGGAGACGTACTACCTGATTAAAATATAACTCAGCATAGTCACTTGGTCGATAGTCAGTTCTAACTAGTATGAAATGGGCAGACTTGGTTAAACGATCCACTATTACCCATATAGAATTAAAATTCTTTTGGGTAGGGGGAAGTCCAACAATGAAATACATACAAATTTCTTCCCATTTCCATCCTGGAACAGACAATGGTTGAAAAAGTCCAGCAGGCTTCAAGTGAATTGCTTTGACCCTACAACAATTGTCACACCTTGCAACATAAGCTATGATTTATTTCTTCATCTTTGTCCACCAAAAGCGAGGTTTCAAGTCTTGATACATTTTACTACTTCCCGGGTGAATAGATAACTTGGAGGAGTGAGCTTCATCTAAGATTTAGTTTCTAAGCTCTTTATCCTTCGGCACTATAAGTCGGATAAACCATAGGACACCCTTTTCATCAACTCAGAAGTGTTTTGTTTCTTGTTCCTTCATATTCCTTTTTATGTGGAACACACCCACATCGGACTTCTAAAGCTCGATGATTTTACTTTCAAGAGAGCAACTGAGAGTAATACTGTGCAACACAGAAGGATGTAACAGATGGGAGAGATGAAAATCTCCTTCCAAGAGAGAATTACAATGCGACTTTCTACTCAAAACGTCGGCAACCACATTTGCTTTGTCAGGATGATAATGTACTTCTAAGTTATAATCTTTGATCAACTCTCGCCATCTTCTCTGCCTCATGTTCAATTCTAGTTGAGTGAAGATATATTTGAGACTTTTATAATTGGTATAGATATGACACACGTTACCGAGCAGGTAATGCCTCCAAATCTTCAAAGCATGAACAACAGCAGCTAACTCTAGCTCATGAGTTGGATAATTGACTTCATGCTTCCTCAGTTGACGCGAGGCATAAGCAATAACCCGGCCTTCCTGCATAAAAACACATCCTAAACCGGTACCTGATGCATCACAAAACACATCAAAAGGTTTCTCGATATCAGGTTGTGCCAAGATAGGAGCTGAAGTCAATAAAGTCCGCAAAGTGTGAAAAGCAGTTTCACACTCCAGAGTCCAAACAAACTTCACATCTTTCTAAAGCAACCTGGTCATGGGCTTGGCTATTTTAGAGAAATCTGGGATGAAGCGACGATAATAGCCAGCCAAACCAAGGAAACTCCTAACCTCATGCACTGAAGTTGGTTCTTTTCAATCCAAGACTTCTTGCACCTTAGTTGGATCCACCGAAATCCCTTCATCAAACAACACATAACCCAAGAAAGGTACTTTCTTTAGCCAAAACTCGCATTTGCTGAACTTGGCATAAAGTTTATGCTCTCATAGTCTGGATAAAACAATTCTCAGATGCTCGGCATGCTCTTCAGCATTCGTGGAAAAGATTAAAATGTCATCAATGAAGACAACCACAAATTTGTCCAGTTTCATCATGAATACCGAATTCATTAGATATACGAAGTATGCAAGAGCGTTTGTCAACCCAAAAGACATGACAAGATACTCATACAACCCATATCTGGTGGAGAAAGCAGTCTTAGGTATATCCTCCAGTCTAATTTTTATCTGATGATAGCCAGATCTCAAATCAATTTTAGAAAATACCTTTGCCTTAGACAACTGATCAAATAAAATATCAATGTGAGGCAATGGGTACTTGTTCTTGATTGTCACGGCATTGAGTGGACGATAATCCACACATGCACAATGACTTGTCCTTCTTCTTCACAAATATAGCGGGACAACTCTAGGGAGATCCACTAGGTCGGATAGGACCCTTTTCTAACAGATCTTGTAACTGAACTTTAAGCTCCGCTAACTCATTGGGTGGCATCCTATAAGGCCTTCTAGAAATAGGTGCAGTACCCGACACTAACTTGATCTTGAATTCGATATCTCAATCCGACGGTAAACCAAGTAGGTCATCAGGAAATACATCCAGAAATTCATGAACTATCAAAACATCCTCAATTCTCGAGGTCTAGATAGCATTAGCGGTGTTGTGGAGGTACAGATCTCTAGGAAGTGGCACCAGAAAAGCCTCATTGTTGATAGGATCCTAACGACCCTAGTGGAAGTATCGATGAGCACTCCATGATCGCTCATCCACTTCGTCCCCAAGATTACATATATACCTAATCCTGGCAAAACTACCAGATCGAACGTATACACTCGTCCCTCTATTTTGATACTCACATCCTACACTACCTGATTGGTAGAAATATTACTTCCAGCTGCACTAATGCAATAACTACCCGTGGATAGTGTAATTACCTTCTGATTGTACTTTGATGCAAATACTGGACTCATAAATGAATGTGAAGCACCAAAATCAAACAGTACAACTGCAGGATGTTGATTCACAAGAAACTTACCCATAGAGACCACCTCGCCTGAGGGTATCTCTGTCATGTTGGTGTAGTTAACATGACCCTAACGAGCATTGGAATTCCCCTACTTCTGATTGTTCTTCTGAGGATAAGGACAACTCTTGGACCAATGACCCGACTTGCCACAATTCCAGCATGGCCTGTTGCTTGGCAGAACATATGAATTCCCTAGTCCTATGGTGCCTTTCGGAAGAGGAACAGTAAAGGCCTTATGAAATCCAGTCTTGACCTGATTCTTCTTTTGAGGCGGACGATACCTTGTTGCTGCAGTAGGTTGGTGAAACTGAGTTCTTACAGCCACTGGAGCTTTAGCCTAAGATGCACTTGCCTCATAGGCCCTTTTGTGATTCTTGGAAGCCGCATAGATAGTATTGTTGTTCTCTTGGGTGAGAGCGTCACTCATGAACTCATTAAAAGTAACACTCTTGTTGTTCCCCAGGGTCTACATCAGCTTGGGACTAAGCCCTCTCTTGAAGCTAGCGATTTTCTTCACATCTGTATGAATGAATTCTGGGGCATACCTTGCTAGATGATTGAATGCATGAAGATATTCAGTAAGATTCTTGGTGCCATGTACCAGCTTCATGAATTCAGTGTGCTTCATGGCCATCAAGCCGAGAGGAATATAATGCCCTTGAAAGCATCCTGAAACTGGTTCAAAGTGATCTGAGCATTCTTAGGTAAGGTGGACCTATAATGATGCCACCATATACCTGTAGGCCCTTGCAACTAATGCGAAGCATACTCTGCCGTTATCTGTTCCGTCAGCCTAAGCAAACGAAACTTTTGTTCAAGCGTGTTCAGTCATTCTTCTACCTAGAGCGGCTCTTCAGCTTCTTTGAATATTGGCGCCTTGGTGTCTTGGAATTCTTTAAAATCACTATATTGATTCGGCTCTGACGTTGATTGCGACCAGGTGCTTGATGCTGCGCCAGGGTACGCATGGCATCCCCCAAAGCACGCTGATCTTCAACAAGCATGGTGATGAGGACATGACACCCATGCATATGACCATGTTTGGCGTATGGTATGGGGGGGTAGGAGGCCAGCAAGGGTGTCCAAGTCAAGAAGGAGGCCCGAGGCTAATTCGGTTTGAGTCCCCGAGGTGGAGGCCCATAGCAACTCAAGTTCGAGTCTGCCTCGGCCTCTAGGACCAGTCTGCCTTAAACTGGTCACCCAGGACACATCCGGACTCCGTTTTCGACGATCCACATATGGTTGGAAAGCTAATTTGATAAGGAAGCCAATCCAAGTGGTCTCACATCAAAATCTCTTCAGAATCCATGGGAATGGTTGAAACAAGTCAGCGTCCAGAATCTATCTAGGTGTTGCGTCACCATATCTGGTCCAATGGACCATGTATCGTCTTTGAGCCCGTTAGGGGGGCGTCCAGGGTAGGCGACAACCCTAAGACGTTTATAATCATATGCCACCACCATCATTAGGTTTTGGGTTTTGCTTAGATTAATCTATCAAGAACAGTTTCGCCGTTCATCGGTTTGTGAGACCCCAACATTGTGAGATTAATCATTCATCTGCAATTTAGTTGTTTTCTTTCTTATTCTTGCTTGTGTTCTTTGTTGCATAGGCAGGGATTAGCCTTCTTGGCGAGGTCAACCGGATCCGTGTCTCGGTTGATAACCAGAGGAGTTGTGGTGCTAAGATTGCAGGGTTCGATCTTTCGATCTGAAGCCGGATCGGTGTGTCATTCTCTGCCACAACGATAGTTATCACTACCTGACGGAAGATCGGGATCCCCGTCCCCATTAAGTGGTAATCAGAGCTAAGGTATACCGTTAGGTTCACATTTATCCCCTAGTTTGAGTGTTTTGCCTTTGTCCCATAAATCTAGAAAATTGCCCTACAAAAATATTTATGTTCATCATTGGTCTTCTCATATCCTATAACCCGTTATGCCATTGCAATATTTTTAATTTTAGTTTGCTTTATTGAATGGTTATCCCTCGTGTGTCATCATGTTGGTTGCATCTAGATTTTGTTGTGTGATCTTGGTCTTTGTTTGTCAAGCCCCACCGTATTGGTCATGTTTGCTGAAAAAAAGAGAGAAGAAGACGATCTATGATTTTGGTGCACTGCAATTTTGGTTAGTCGCATTGAAGGAAAGTGCAAATTGTACGTGCTACCTTGCCATAATTTACACACGACAAGCAAGGCAAGAGATTTAGTTTTATATCTGTTATTTTTTAATTGCCTTATTCATAGGATATCTTTTTTGTCCGTGTCCTACTGCATGGATATGCCTTTTATCTCAGCCAATAACCTACCTTGATAGCTACATATCTAAGCTGGTTGGTTTATTCTATTGCCAACTTGAAGTGCTTGTTGTGCATACGACATCTATATTTACTCTCCTACCTTAGTTGGATTACATATTTTTTATATCAAATCAGGAGACATATCTTGTTGTCCAAAACTTTCTACATGCAGAGTTTCAGCCAATAGCCACAACTTCGTTACGACTTGTGCTCTGTTTTGGCTGACAGCTTTAAGTTGTGTCATATTGTGATATTTACTCCTGCGGCACTTCTGATTAAAAAAGGCAAAGGGGTGTAAAAACCGCACCAAAAAAAGAAAAAAAGAACAAAAAAAGAGAAAGGAAAGGAAAAGGCAAAGAGGTGCAAAAAAAGAAGGAAAGAGCGGCACCAAAAAAAGAGATAAAAAAATTCAGAAGTGCTTGCATTTTTAAGTCCTCATGCTAAGCTGTGTTGTTGCTTGCTTGAACTAGGTCCAGGACAA
This sequence comes from Miscanthus lutarioriparius, assembly GCA_904845875.1. Taxonomy (NCBI): domain Eukaryota; kingdom Viridiplantae; phylum Streptophyta; class Magnoliopsida; order Poales; family Poaceae; genus Miscanthus; species Miscanthus lutarioriparius. Next base: position 46,777,943 of record CAJGYO010000007.1, read on the forward strand.
GTTTAGACCAGCGACATAGACTAGCTTGGGACTACTTTTCAATCTTGCAATTTCTGAATTAAATTATTTCTATTCCTTGCTACCATATTTTCAGCCTCCCAAGCTCCAGATATATACTTCAGATCAGTACAGAAAAAGGCCCTTGCAATCTCGGTGCCACTGCCTCACAGGTATCACGAACCAGCCGCCGGTTGTACCGCCCACTGCTTGTGTTGGTAAGAACTTTGTAAGAGCTTGGTAAGATGCTTTCACTTGCTGTGAAAAATGACACCACTGCAACCACGTAGTCATTTGATAGGGATAATACTTTTGTGTTGTCTTTTGTTGTCTTCTAACAATGACAGGCTATTCGTATCCACCGACTTGTGATGGTATAGGTGCTGATGAGTACATGGAGTGGAAAATTGCCATAGATAACATATTTGCTACTTGTTTTATGTGTCCAAGGAGGAAGGTAAAAATGTAGCTAGTGTTTTGCGACATTCTGCTTTATCTTGGTGGGAGTCTTTAGATCCTTCTGATAAACCACAAACTTGGAATGGTATGAAACTCCTTATGCGAGAAACCTTTGTTAATCCACCTCCTGTTTTGACTTCATATGCTGAGGTGCTCCTTTTAGAGGAAGAGTCTGTTGTTATTCCTTTTGCTATGACTAACCTTCTGTAGGATAATGTACATAAGCGAGAGGATAACATGAAAGAAAATGAGGAGCTCACAACCTCATATGCAAATTCAGAACCATCACGTCACAATGCACCTATTACTCCTGCTGAGGACACAGGTAATGCCCATGGTGCTACACTCATGGAAGGTGAGAATTGTTTTAATGTACTAAATTTTTCCCCAAACCATGCTATCATAGAGCAATTGTTAGTGGAACCCTCTCTTGATTTATCTCTGTCCCATGATAATTTGCTTGAAGTTCCTTGTGATAAAGATGAATTGGTTGATGATGCTTCAGTTTTACATGTTTTGGAACCAGTCACTTGTGCTGAAAATAAACATGTTATTCATATTGCTACTAAAACTGATGAGTTCAAACTGTTGTCTTCTTTACATACTTTGGGTTACATTGAATTTGATGTTTTGTGTAACCTAGATTGTTTGGAGGAGAGCCTTTTTAAATATGCTGATTTGTTTGGTTTTCTAAACACACATATCATGTTATTGGCAAATATAACCACAAGGGACAATATATGATACATCGACTATACATTCATAGTAATATGAATCCTCCTTTTGTTGTACAAGATTATGATCGTTTACAGGGCAGCCATAATAATACAAACATTTTCTCATGTTCCTCAAAGAAACAAGTTCACTTCCAAGAAGGGGAGCATTATTGGTTGCTACCTATGTCTGCTAGACCATCTATTCCTGCATTGTCTTTGGTTAGTTCTAATCTTTTGCATGATAGTGTTGACATACATCGTGTGCATTCGGATCATGGAGTCTACATGCTTGCTAAAATTTTTATGCGAGATGACATGCTAGAAACATGGAAATATGGTCACATTCCTTCTCACAATTATTTCAGTTCCCTTTGTCTTCACAACCCCGTTCTCCTTTGTATTGTGCAGGATCAGTTTCAAGCACAATCGATGCCGAGGACGGCTTTTCATCAACAAGGGTAGGATGATGAGGACATGACACCATGCATATGACCATGTTTGGTGCATGGTATGGAGGGGTAGGAGTCCAGCAAGGGTGTCCAAGTCAAGAAGGAGGCCCGAGGCTAATTCGGTTTGAGTCCCCGAGGTGGAGGCCCATAGCAACTCAAGTTCGAGTCTGCCTCGGCCTCTAGGACCAGTCTGCCTTAAACTGGTCACCCAGGACACATCCGGACTCCGTTTTCGACGATCCACATATGGTTGGAAAGCTAATTTGATAAGGAAGCCAATCCAAGTGGTCTCACATCAAAATCTCTTCAGAATCCATGGGAATGGTTGAAACAAGTCAGCGTCCAGAATCTATCTAGGTGTTGCGTCACCATATCTGGTCCAATGGACCATGTATCGTCTTTGAGCCCGTTAGGGGGGCGTCCAGGGTAGGCGACAACCCTAAGACGTTTATAATCATATGCCACCACCATCATTAGGTTTTGGGTTTTGCTTAGATTAATCTATCAAGAACAGTTTCGCCGTTCATCGGTTTGTGAGACCCCAACATTGTGAGATTAATCGTTCATCTACAATTTAGTTGTTTTCTTTCTTATTCTTGCTTGTGTTCTTTGTTGCATAGGCAGGGATTAGCCTTCTTGGCGAGGTCAACCGGATCCGTGTCTCGGTTGATAACCAGAGGAGTTGTGGTGCTAAGATTGCAGGGTTCGATCTTTCGATCTGAAGCCGGATCGGTGTGTCATTCTCTGCCACAACGATAGTTATCACTACCTGACGGAAGATCGGGATCCCCGTCCCCATTAAGTGGTAATCAGAGCTAAGGTATACCGTTAGGTTCACATTTATCCCCTAGTTTGAGTGTTTTGCCTTTGTCCCATAAATCTAGAAAATTGCCCTACAAAAATATTTATGTTCATCATTGGTCTTCTCATATCCTATAACCCGTTATGCCATTGCAATATTTTTAATTTTAGTTTGCTTTATTGAATGGTTATCCCTCGTGTGTCATCATGTTGGTTGCATCTAGATTTTGTTGTGTGATCTTGGTCTTTGTTTGTCAAGCCCCACCGTATTGGTCATGTTTGCTGAAAAAAAGAGAGAAGAAGACGATCTATGATTTTGGTGCACTGCAATTTTGGTTAGTCGCATTGAAGGAAAGTGCAAATTGTACGTGCTACCTTGCCATAATTTACACACGACAAGCAAGGCAAGAGATTTAGTTTTATATCTGTTATTTTTTAATTGCCTTATTCATAGGATATCTTTTTTGTCCGTGTCCTACTGCATGGATATGCCTTTTATCTCAGCCAATAACCTACCTTGATAGCTACATATCTAAGCTGGTTGGTTTATTCTATTGCCAACTTGAAGTGCTTGTTGTGCATACGACATCTATATTTACTCTCCTACCTTAGTTGGATTACATATTTTTTATATCAAATCAGGAGACATATCTTGTTGTCCAAAACTTTCTACATGCAGAGTTTCAGCCAATAGCCACAACTTCGTTACGACTTGTGCTCTGTTTTGGCTGACAGCTTTAAGTTGTGTCATATTGTGATATTTACTCCTGCGGCACTTCTGATTAAAAAAGGCAAAGGGGTGTAAAAACCGCACCAAAAAAAGAAAAAAAGAACAAAAAAAGAGAAAGGAAAGGAAAAGGCAAAGAGGTGCAAAAAAAGAAGGAAAGAGCGGCACCAAAAAAAGAGATAAAAAAATTCAGAAGTGCTTGCATTTTTAAGTCCTCATGCTAAGCTGTGTTGTTGCTTGCTTGAACTAGGTCCAGGACAAGTTTAGACCAGCGACATAGACTAGCTTGGGACTACTTTTCAATCTTGCAATTTCTGAATTAAATTATTTCTATTCCTTGCTACCATATTTTCAGCCTCCCAAGCTCCAGATATATACTTCAGATCAGTACAGAAAAAGGCCCTTGCAATCTCGGTGCCACTGCCTCACAGGTATCACGAACCAGCCGCCGGTTGTACCGCCCACTGCTTGTGTTGGTAAGAACTTTGTAAGAGCTTGGTAAGATGCTTTCACTTGCTGTGAAAAATGACACCACTGCAACCACGTAGTCATTTGATAGGGATAATACTTTTGTGTTGTCTTTTGTTGTCTTCTAACAATGACAGGCTATTCGTATCCACCGACTTGTGATGGTATAGGTGCTGATGAGTACATGGAGTGGAAAATTGCCATAGATAACATATTTGCTACTCATTTTATGTGTCCAAGGAGGAAGGTAAAAATGTAGCTAGTGTTTTGCGACATTCTGCTTTATCTTGGTGGGAGTCTTTAGATCCTTCTGATAAACCACAAACTTGGAATGGTATGAAACTCCTTATGCGAGAAACCTTTGTTAATCCACCTCCTGTTTTGACTTCATATGCTGAGGTGCTCCTTTTAGAGGAAGAGTCTGTTGTTATTCCTTTTGCTATGACTAACCTTCTGTAGGATAATGTACATAAGCGAGAGGATAACATGAAAGAAAATGAGGAGCTCACAACCTCATATGCAAATTCAAGAACCATCACGTCACAATGCACCTATTACTCCTGCTGAGGACACAGGTAATGCCCATGGTGCTACACTCATGGAAGGTGAGAATTGTTTTAATGTACTAAATTTTTCCCCAAACCATGCTATCATAGAGCAATTGTTAGTGGAACCCTCTCTTGATTTATCTCTGTCCCATGATAATTTGCTTGAAGTTCCTTGTGATAAAGATGAATTGGTTGATGATGCTTCAGTTTTACATGTTTTGGAACCAGTCACTTGTGCTGAAAATAAACATGTTATTCATAATGCTACTAAAACTGATGAGTTCAAACTGTTGTCTTCTTTACATACTTTGGGTTACATTGAATTTGATGTTTTGTGTAACCTAGATTGTTTGGAGGAGAGCCTTTTTAAATATGCTGATTTGTTTGGTTTTCTAAACACACATATCATGTTATTGGCAAATATAACCACAAGGGACAATATATGATACATCGACTATACATTCATAGTAATATGAATCCTCCTTTTGTTGTACAAGATTATGATCGTTTACAGGGCAGCCATAATAATACAAACATTTTCTCATGTTCCTCAAAGAAACAAGTTCACTTCCAAGAAGGGGAGCATTATTGGTTGCTACCTATGTCTGCTAGACCATCTATTCCTGCATTGTCTTTGGTTAGTTCTAATCTTTTGCATGATAGTGTTGACATACATCGTGTGCATTCGGATCATGGAGTCTACATGCTTGCTAAAATTTTTATGCGAGATGACATGCTAGAAACATGGAAATATGGTCACATTCCTTCTCACAATTATTTCAGTTCCCTTTGTCTTCACAACCCCGTTCTCCTTTGTATTGTGCAGGATCAGTTTCAAGCACAATCGATGTCGAGGACGGCTTTTCATCAACAAGGGTAGGATGATGAGGACATGACACCATGCATATGACCATGTTTGGTGCATGGTATGGAGGGGTAGGAGTCCAGCAAGGGTGTCCAAGTCAAGAAGGAGGCCCGAGGCTAATTCGGTTCGAGTCCCCAAGGTGGAGGCCCAAAGCAACTCAAGTTCGAGTCTGCCTCGGCCTTCAGGACCAGTCTACCTTAAACTGGTCACCCAGGACGCATCCGGACTCTGTTTTTTACGATCCACATATGGTTGGAAAGCTAATTTTATAAGGAAGCCAATCCAAATAGTCTCACATCAAAATATCTTTGGAATCTATAGGGATTGTCAAAACAAGTCAGCGTCCAGAATCTGTCTAGGTGTTGCGTCACCGTATCTGGTCCAATGGGCCGTGTATCGTCTTTGAGCCAGTTAGGGGGGCGTCCAGGGTAGGCGACGACCCTAAGACCTTTATCATTACGCCGCCACCATCATTAGGTTTTGGGTTTTGCTTAGATTAATCTGTCAAGGACAGTTTCACCGTTCATCGGTTTGTGAGACCCCAACATCATGAGATTAATCATTCATCTGTAATTTGGTTGTTTTCTTTCTTGTTCTTGCTTTTGTTCTTCATTGTGCAGGTAGGGATTAGCCTTCTTGGCGAGGTCAACTGGATCCGTGTCTCGGTTGATAACTAGAGGAGTTGTGGTGCTAAGATTGCAGGGTTCGATCTTTCAATCTGAAGTCGGATCGTTGTGTCATTCTCCGCCACAACGATAGTTACCACTACCTGACGAAAGATCGGGATCCCCGTCCCCATTACATGGCCAACAGATCAGTTGGTGTGGGCAGTGGTGGCGGTGGAAGATCCTCACTACCACTACCCCCACCTCTGCCCGAGTGCAGATTGCGTGACATCTACAGAAGTGCAACAGTGAGTAATGATGGATGATGTCAGGAACATTACAGATGAATTGTAGAATTATGCCAAACTGAACTTATTGGAAAGAATAATTTCATACAATAAACAGAGGCACAATAATTCATCCGCATAACATCACCAATATTTTACTCCGCACATTCTCACGATGCATACGCATACATGCCAAATTTTTTCCAACATTGAAGCTGGACTTTTATTAATGCTCACATCCACATGGAGCAAACATGCAAGCCTCAGAGATTACATCAAAGTCACTAACTGAATTTAAGTTACATGTCCTTCTAGAAGAAAGCAAAAGATAAAGAACTAGTAAACCTAGCTTAGTGCTATAGCTAAACTACGCATCCTCATCGGTGTTAGCATCAACCACTCCTTCACCATCTTCATCCTCGACAGGCTCAAGTTCCTCTTCTTCTTCTGTAGCCTCATGCACTGCGATGACATTGGCATCTATTTCCATGCCATCATCATCAACAAAGATCACCTGTGGCCCTCCCACCACGGGGTACTCTAGAATAGGGTGAGGAATCAGATTGATCTGATTATTGAGGCGGTGAACGTCAATCTATAGTTCCTCAACCTGGCAGAGGAGTTCATTCTCTCTTATTTTAGCCCGAATTTCTGCCATGACCCTAGCATGGTTCCTAGTTTGTGCCAGATGGATTGCGTCATTCTGCTCACGACTCAACTACATGATCTGACCATGGTTAGCATCTCTTTCCCTGACAGCACTCACAAACTACTGCCTGCGAGTTTCCAAAGCATCCATAAAACCACCTATCTCATTTTGGGCTGCCCTAAGCTCTTTACCATACTTGCGCGCATGTTTCTACCACTTGCGCCGCTCATTCTATGCCTGCTGAAGAGCTATCAAAACACTAATATAAGTGCACTGACGATCATGGAACATCTTCAGAACAACCATCATGGCACTCATGGCTGGTCCAGAGCTTTGTGTCCGCTCTATCTCAGTCATTACCAAGGGATCATCCCCAAAATCTAGCCAAACTGCCTCTGATGGGGCTACTCGAGGAATGGACTCGGCTGGTCCGTTGACCAACTCATCACCAAACTCTTGACAAATATCAACTAGCACTTCCAAGGCTGCCACCTGGGCACCTTCCCAAGGGGTTTGTCCATCAGCTTCGACACTCCAACCAAGCCACTATGGTCTGTTTTCGTGAGGCGACACAACCACCTCAACGTCATACCACAGCGACCGTCCTTCAGTCTCTACTTGCTTCCAAGTATAACGAGGTGGCTCAGCGTATCCCACCGAATATAGCACCCTCTACAACAGGGTTGGAGTGCCAAACACGTGCAGGAATGTGCCAAACACATTGCAATTTGGGTGTGAGAGGATTATCTTACATGATAAGAAATATATAACGGGATAATTACTGATAAGGGAGGGAGTGATGCAAAAATGTAATGGCAAGAGTGAACATGATGCATGCACGTTCCGTACATCCTCACAAAGCTTAGGAAAATTTATAATCCTAGCGACATAGGCGGTGGCATACACACGTTCTCTATATACATATCTAATCGGGCTACCCGTTGCGCTGTTAGTGTACCTGTAGGAAAATTCATTGCAGCCCATCCCCACAAGAGATAAATAAGCACACAACGAAAGCAGTAAACTAAGATACTCTCCACATATACATCACAGGTTTATATACTTCGGTATCCATAGCTACCCAATAGATATACCCACAATTAAGTACCTTCATATATACATGTGTGTAACATGTAAATATTCCAGTAACCACAGCTAACTCTCCCCTAGACCGACAGTTGGACGGTCATGCTCTCACAACTCACACTTACCTGGGCATAGAGGCAATTGATCCATACATTACCACCCAAGCGGATGGCATCCATACAATAGCACGCCATATGGACGATGAAATAAAAATGCAAGCAATTACCCCCCCCCAAAGTTAGTACTTAAATAAGCCACCTAAAAGTCCTCATTTAGGATAGAGGATATGACCACTGGCACACTTAGGTAAAATTTCATATTTGAACACACCTATATATAAGTGGCTATAAGATGTAAAAACCGATTTTTGTAGACAAAAACCTTTGTTTTAAATACACATATGGCATGTTTAATGTTGAACCTTGCTCCAATGCCAGCTGTAATAGAACCGACTAATTTATAAGAGCACAAGTACAAAAGCAATCACCGGAGTGATCAAACCGTCATACTTGAACCCATATAAACCCGGTAGTCTGATGAAACCACGAAGGATTTCAAACAAACTCGCATACAACCAAGACCGTACATGATTCAACATAACAAGCCACATGTTATATCCATTTCACAAGTAGTTCCCAAGTATCTCACATACAATGGGGTTTGCAAAGTTATTACAAAATGAGTTCACAAATAGCAGAAGCAAAGTAGTTGGAACACCTCACACACACTTAGTTCAAATACAAGCCAGTTCCATAGTCATATCTAGCAAAAGCATCATGATAAGATAACATAGGAGATCATGCCCATGATCTAGTCTTCATCACCAGCAGGGTGGAGACAATACTTGCAGTAACCGTTATAAAGCATGTCATCTGCAACAAGAGGGAATAAACCCTGAGTACGAGAATGTACTCAGCTAGACTTACCCGTCGTAAACCAAAAATAAATGACACCAAGGAGTATGCAAGGCTTTATCGGTGGATCTCGCTAGACAACCATTTTGCATAAAACCTTTAATGATACAAGAGCATAATTTAGATTTTGAGTTAAGCAGCAAGTTACCAATATTAAACCTGTCATCTAGATTAGCACCTGTACTAAAGCAAGCACTTGATTAGGATCCACACATTAGTAACCATATCCAGTGTAACATTGTAACATCATCATCATCATTATAACCATCAACTTCAATTAGGTGTCTCTACGTTGCTGTTGCTCCATCAAGTTCTCACTATCCGGGAGAGACGGCGACTCGAATCAATTCCTACCCAGCTGGGGAATTATTCCTAACACACACCCAAGCAACCTGATCAAGGTCGCCTCGGGTCACCTTTGGTACAGCTCAGGAACTAAATTCGTGGGCCCGAGCAGTGCCGCACTCTCAGGGAGTCCACTCTGCCAGGACGTTAATCTACCCTTGAACTTACGCCAATGGCTCCCCGCACATCCTTACTACCACCAGAGTGCACACTTTCACTTCTCGGCTTCTGGCCTGAGTTGAGCTACTCGGCTTCACGGTCGGAACGAGTTATCCGGCCATCTAAGTGATAGGCATGCGTTCAACATGACATGAGGACGTACAACGAATCGATCCTTAACCGACATAGACGGGGATAGATCCACACCCAAGACATCCATGCCTTGTTGCTTCTCTATCGACATCCTGCCCGGTCTCCATTCATTATTAACACATGATTATTTCCACGATAGCAAATATAGCCAACCGTGACCAGATATCATCCTATCTTGCAGGTGACAGAAAATCACCTGACTTTACTGGTCTAAGCATGACTAAGCATTGATTCGCTCCTAGACCTAAATAGGATTCAGGGTACATTTACTGGACAAGGAATAGATAGATATGCAACAAGTGTTTGCATCCAACTCCTAGAATTTAATGCATCAAACATATAAAGATACTCAAAGTGACATTTTTAACACATAGAAGACTTAGAATGCTCTGAGGCTTGCCTTTTAGAAAAGAGGAAGGTTGGTGATCTAGGCACTCAAGCAGTTCTTCTTCGTTGACTCCTTCTAGGGCCTGCACCTCCTGCTCCTGAACTTGCTGCTGCTCCTCCGGAAGTCCTTGTTCGAATTCCAGAAGAGTGACTCCCTCCGGAACACCTATTGCATGCATATGCACATCATAAGAGTTATGAATTCAAAAGAGATGAAAGGTGATGATGAAATGTACAGCCATGTAAAGATGGACATACGAATGACATGATGATACAAGATTAATATTTACTTTACTGAGTAGGTGCCTATCTTATCTTGAAAACAAGAACTACACACTCACCAAGCTCTAACAACCTAAGGTAAAGTTGTTCATCTTCAGTAAGAGGTCTAGCACCTGCAACTAACAACTTATCTTAATCATCCTAAGCATCTAAATCATCACATCAACTCAAATAAAGCAACCAATTCATTCACTGCATTCAACAGATTCAGGGCTGCAGACAGCAGCTGCTAGTTTAATTCATAACTGGAGTTGTACTGACCCAAAAGACATGAAACAAGACAATCTAGAAAGATTATGAAGTTATCTACAATTCATGTTTAATCATCTCCACATGATTCCCAAGTTAATAGGGTCAAACAATCACATTTCTCAAATCTGGTCCAGAAATTCCAGAGAACAACTAGTTCTGAAGACCAACTTTAAACAGTCATAACTCACAAACCATTTGGCCAAAAGCTATGAAAATTTAACACGAGCTAGATAAGTGAGTTATCTACAACTTTGTTATATACCAGATTCATAACAAACGTCATCTTCACCATGTAATTTGCTTAACTCTAGAATCTGTCCAGAAAAGTCACTATAAGTGAATTTTAGGGAAAATAATATTTCACTACATACAAGAATGGTACTTTGAGAACTACCAATGTTACCAACAGTTAACATACATCAAATTACTAGAAAATATAGTGGCCCTTCCTAAATAAATTCTTTTCTTGCCTTTATTAATTTATTTAGATAATTAGGTAAAATAATAAACATATAGCAAACGTGTACAGTAAATTCCAAGCATCTGTTTACCAACAGTAAACAGATAATTAGGTAAAATAGTAAAATAATAACATAAATAGAAAATCTTAGTGAAAAGTGTCAAGCAACAGATTTCATATTTTTCTTAGCTTCATTATAACACCAGAACACTGTGTAAAAAGGTTCACAATTATATCTTACATACTTTGACAATAATAAATTCCCTAAGAAGATAGCATTTAATCAAAAGAAATCACTAACTCAATATACAAAACCCCAAAAATCATGAGATTTCTATAGCAGCACTTATAACTCCAGAATAGCCTCCCATAAAATTTTTAGATCGAAAAGAGCACTACAGCCTGGGTTATGAATTTCCCGTAGAAAAACCCTAAATAAAAGAGATAAATAAAGAAAATGAAATTTTTCCACTTGACGCTATCATATTATTACACTATCAGGTAGATCTACTCATAAGGATTCCAAAATGTCCTTATTTACATTTTTCTGATTTTTCTATGAATTGATATGATTTTTCCAAAGTTCAAACAACATGCTTGAAAAGAATTACAATTAAAATCTAACCCTAAGTCGCTGACACGAGGGACCCAGAGGTCAACGGGCCCACCCGTCAGCCGAATAGAGATAGGGGAGGAGGTTTGACCGGCGCTAGCTCGCTGACGGTGAGCTTTTCGGTGAAACCGACCCCACCATCGTGATCCTCTCATCCTCCCACGTCAATTGGTGTAGGAGGTTGAAGCGCGGACGCACCGGAGAGGACTCGTCGTCGGCCATGGCGGCACGGCGACGCTACGTGGAGGTGCGCCAGCCATCTTTGGCCATGGCAAGGCCTTACGAGGGGCGCTAGGGTTCCGTGGTGACCATGCGGACCTACCGAGGCTACCTAGGGTTTGGTTGGACGCGCCGATGGGGTTTGTCGACGTGTGCGGCGGCGAGAGCGCAGCGGTGCTAGCCGTTGTTTACAACCCAGGCGAGACTATGGTTCATCGTAGGGTCACCCCCGAGGCTAGGTTACACCCCTGAGAGATAAACACGGTGAAGAAGCTTCAGGAGATCACCGTGGTGTATGCTATGGCGACCGTTGATGTAGGCGAGGTCCGAGGTGATCTGGCCATGTGCGAGCCGTCGGGGCAGTGGTGCTCCGAGGCGGACACCGGCGCGTCACCACATCTCCAGCGGGGTCCTTGACCAGAAGAACGCGAGCACCGGCTAGAGAAGGTCAAGACGAGTTCACGGCTACAAGCAATTGAACTTCTACCAGCCTTACGGCCTTACCCCCAAACGTGCTCTACTACGGCGGCGAGACAACCGTCGGCTCGGAAAATGTCGAATTCGGCCAGCAAAAGGGAACGGAGGGCTCGAAGAGGGTCGTCTGGCTAGCCAACCTCCATAGCCAACTGTGGTTGCAAGGAATCGAGCTAAGGCGTTCAAGAAAGCGTGAATGGCGGCATCGGGCTCGACCGGAGCTCGGCGTGGGCATGGTGGGGGAGAAGGCAGTGGAGTTCTCAGCCAGTTAAGGCGAGACCGAGTACGTGCAGGGGAAACAATGCGACACCATGGTCCCTCAAATGGCACTTGGATGGGACTCCAAAGGCTAGAGCCCAGCGTCAATGCACGGACACGTACGGGCGGCAGCCCACTGTCGCGACGTAGTCGAAGATAATGCGAGTAGGAGCGCGGTAGGTGAGTTGAGCGGCTGTGAACGCGCCATAGGTCGGAATGAGGCGAAAGGAGAGGACAGAGCATAGCCCTGTGCGCGACTCAGCCGCACGTGCACATAGCGCGGCGATGGTGACCAAGCCTAGCTCGGCGCGCCGCCAGCTAGCCTCGAGACTGGCCCGCGGGGCTCGGCCAAGGCGACGATAAGACGTCGCGCGCACTCAGCAACACGCAGCATGGCCTGAGGGCTCACCAGCAGCGGCCAACCGACCTTGGCCCCCGCCCAACACCAGCACATATACGCGCGCACGTGATGACTGTGGCCACGGAATCCAAACGGCTGAAACAGTAACACGCACGGTTTTTAAAGCGAGCCAAAAAATGCTAACGACCCTGGATGAAGCTCAACTACTTTCCCTAACCTCAAACCCATAGTGCCAACTATATGGCAAGACAATCATCGAGGCCCGAGAGTAGCTCGAGGAGGAGTTATATGCATGCCAACATGGGCTTGTCACGTCGAATGCCCGTTCGCGAACAGAGCACCGAAACGTGATTCACCGCGCGTTCTAGGGAATTTGGGCAATTTTTGTGGGCACATCGCGACATCCATCGTGACTACAACCTATACCATACTCAAGTACTCACCTTGATGCAATCAACTGTACACTTACACGAAGCTAGTGTTTAGGCATTTTGGTAAAAATTTAAATGACAAAATAGCATTGTCAATTATCATTTCAGACTTACAAGAATTCGATGTTCGATTAGTACTAACCTCCCCTAACACTTTTGATTGGATTTTTAAAAGGTCTAAACATTATTAATTTCAACTAACTAACATACCATCACCTAGTCCATATTTCGTACTAACTTGTAGGAACAAAATATTAAAGCACTATTTAAGTATGTTCTACTATATAATTTACCAAAGATAGCACTTTAAACATAAATCGTTTGTTTGCCGACTTAACCGTGAAGAGTGGATCTAATTTCAATTTGATTTCTAAGCTTCGCAAAAATACTAGCTGACATTATTATTCTCCAAGATTTAAATTGCATAGCCAGCTACGTAACTCGCCCTCAAATCTTTATTTCCACACTATCCTCCCGTTATAATCGGTCGTTGTTCATAGAAATTGTTTTCATGCCAACAATTAACTCAACTTATTCTATTCTTTTTGTTATGAGTTTTCATCACCACTTCTTTACGCTAAGTAAACGAACTCACTATATTATTAGATCTATCTCACATGTCATAATCTCGGTGCTTAGCGAGCTCATAACACCAGAGGTGTTACAGGCCGCGCCACCGGAGGGAGGGAGGAGAACTCATCCGCTGCCTAGATTGGTGCCGCTCGACCACCAGAGGCAGGGCCGGCGAGTTGCGCCGCTGGGAAACCCTAGCGCCACTGGGATGAGCATGAGCGTTGTTTAGTTCCTCCTCCTAAAATTTAGTCCTTATTATATCGGATATGTAGATATATGCATGGAGTATTAATATAAACTAAAAAATAAATAATTGCACAGATTACGACTAATTTTGCGAGACGAATTTTTTAAGCCTAATTAATTCATGATTTGACAATGTGGTGATACAGTAAAGCTACAGTGACATATGCTAATGACGAATTAGTTAGGCTTGGTAAATTCATCTCGTAGATTACTAGGACTTCTATAATTTATTTTATTATTACTATAAAAACTTTAGCTCTCTATTTAAACACCACCAAAGTTGCCGTCGCCAGCTACCAATCTGGTGTGCCCGGCGATATGTGCAATTGGCAGTCCACGTGGTTTTTCGAATAAGCAGGTGGGTCGATTTAATAGCAGTTTTTTTTTAGGTTATTGGTAGCTCTCAGTGACAGTGGTGGCAGAGCCACACATGCCGATGTGGTCCACTGAGATCTTGCTTCCATTGCATCACGTGCTCCGTAGACCGTAGCATTATACTAGCTATTTGTATAGTTGTATTATACTCCTATATTCCATACTCTTACGTACGTACCCAGCGCTGTGTTACCATGGTCAAATTATCACACATGCATCAAATTAATTAAGCTGTGTTTCTTCGATCTCCTTGTTTTAATGGCCACAGATCGGATCACCACTCACTGTCACTAAAACTTCACCGGAATGAATGTGTGAACCACAATCTAGCCTAGATCGGATGAGTTTGTACTCGTCCTCGATGTTGATATATAACAAAAAAAAAATTACGGTTATTCGGATTCATGCCATTATAATTTTCAATGATCGGAGAAACGATATTACTATTCGTCTATTTTGAAGTATGCCATTACAATTCTTTGTTTCCCACAAAAATACGACTGAATACGTATGGACACAGCCTGGACCTAGCTGCAGACGTATACGAAGACGTATACTTCATCACCCCTGTCACTAACACGCGGGCCCCACATGTCATCTTCTTCTTCCTCCTCTCTCTCTCTCTCTCCATCCCGACGCGGCCACGGCCACGGCGAGCAGCAGCAGCACGCCCGGTGGCCCCCTCCCCCTCCGCCTCCTTCCTCCCTAAGAGGCACATGGCCAAATTAAGATGAAACTCGGAGATGAGGACGAGCGGCCTCGAGGCCAAGCTTCTGCCGTGCGTCGGCCACGCCATGACAGGGACCCACCTACACTAAGGCACATCAGGAGAGGGGAGAGAGGGAGAGGTGCGCACGGCGCGCGGGGGAGCGGAGGGGATGGCCACGGCCGCGGGCATCGTCGGCTGGTGCGCCACCACATCGGGACATGAGAGGGAAAGAGAGAGAGAGGGAGGGCTAGCCGATGCGCCGCCGCACGGGGAGAGGGGGAAAGAGAGACGGCGGCGCTGGTAAGGGCGGCGCGAGGAGGGCCGGCGAGCGGAGAGGGAGCGCACGAGATCGAGACGCTGGATCAGGGCCAGCCGCGACGGCACAGCGCACGCCGGGGATCACCGTCGCCAAATTCGAGCCCACCGTGGGGTGCTGACTGTGGCCGCGGCCGCGCCAGTGCGCCGTCGTGGTAGGGGGCGGCCATCGACCGCGTGCCAATGGCCTGCCGGTGCGCCGCCGCCTCGTCCTATCTGCCTGGTTGCGCCGCCACGTGGGGAGAGAGAGTCAAAGAGAGAGGAGGTCGAGAGCAGACAGAGAGAGGAAGGAGGCGGAGGGGGAGGGGGCCACCAGCGCACCACCGGGGGTCACCGTCGCCATGCTCGGCAGTGCCCGCCGTGGGCGCGTCGAGATGGAGAGAGAGAGCCGGAGAGAGAGGAGAGGAGAAGATGACATGTGGGGCCCGCGTGTAAGTGACAGGGTGATGAAGTATACGTCTTCGTATACGCCTGTAGCTGAGCCCAGGCTGTGTCCATACGTATTCAGTGGTATTTTTTGTGGGAAACGAAGAATTGTAATGGTATACTTCAAAATAGGCGAATAGTAATAGCGTTTTTCCAAACATCGAAAATTATAATGGCACGAATCCAAATAACAACAAAAAAAATTAAGACAATCAATATAATTAATTGCAAATCAGCAAGTGGCGGTGGCCGAGTCCCTGTCGATCGGCGTCAACTACGGGCACATCGCCAACAACCTGCCGTCGCCGGCGCGGGTGTCGTGGCTGCTCCGGTCGATGCGGATCAGCTTCTGAAGCTGTACGACGCCGACCCCAACGTCCTGCGCGCGTTCCTGGGCACGGGCGTGGAGTTCGTGGTGGGCATCGGCAACGAGTACGTCCCGGCCATGGTGAGCCCCGCGGCAGCGCAGGCGTGGCTGCAGCAGCACGTGGTGCCGTACCTCCGCGCGGGGGCGCGCATCACCTGCGTCACCGTGGGCAACGAGGTGTTCAAGGGCAACGACACGGCCCTCCAGGCCGCGGTGCTCCCCGCCATGCAGTCCGTGCACAGGGCGCTGGGCGCGCTGGGCCTCCAGGGCTGCGTCAACGTCACCACGGCGCACTCGCTGGACATCATGGGAGTCTCCTTCCCGCCCTCCGCCGGCGCGTTCCACCCGGCGGCGCTGGCGCACCTGCAGCCGTTCCTGGGCTTCCTGTCCGCGACGCGGGCGCCGTTCCTCATCAACTGCTACACCTACTTCGCGTACAAGGACGACCGGCGCGGGTGCCGCTGGACTACGTGCTCTTCCGCCCCAACGCCGCCGGCGTCGTCGACGCCCGCACGCCCTCCGATACGACAACCAGGTGGACGCCGTGTACGCGGCAATCCAGGGGCTCGGGTACACGGACGTCGAGGTCAAGGTGTCGGAGACCGGGTGGCCGTCGCGGGGCGACGCCGACGAGCCCGGCGCCACGCCCGAGTACGCGGGGACCTACATTCGCAACCTGCTGCAGCGGATCGAGATGAAGCAGGGCACGCCGCTGCGCCCGGCCACGCCCGTCGACGTCTACGTGTTCGCCCTCTTCAACGAGAACCTCAAGCCCGGCCCGGCGTCCGAGAGGAACTACGGCCTCTTCTACCCCGATGGCACACCGGTGTACAACGTCGGCCTGCACGGATACCTCCCGCCGGTGCTGGTGTCGTCGTCGACTGCAGCACGACAGGTACGTGCGGTATATTCTTGATTAATTGTTCCAGTCTTGTCACATTTGGAGCACTGGAACTGGGAGAGAGTGAGTGATAGATGCCGAGTGGCATGGCCAGGTTAGGCATGGTCGGTCGCAAGGAATAGGTTCTCCGCCACGGGAAAGGGAGGATGCCGTAATCAGTAGTTGCATTAGCACAAATTCACACACAGACCAATCCCATCTGCTGTCGTCTGAAATGTGCCTGTATATATTAAATTAAAACTGAAATATCCCCTTGTGCATTTTGTGTTTGGCAGGTGATTCGTTTGTTTGCACTAGTCACCATGGCGTCCGTCGCATTCGTCCTATCCTGACAGCCTAGGCTACCGACGGAGCAGGAGCACTAACAACTGCAGCTAGGAAATGTTAGCTGACAGGGTTTCCTGTCGCAACTCAAGGTAAATCAGTTTGACATTACCATTGTACAGCATTTTTTTCTGTACGTCAGATAAATAACAAACTGGCATATTCGGCAGGAACTTCTGAGTAATTTGGTCACCTCAACTTGAGTGCGTATACTGGATTTCTGATAGCGATCAGAACCTCTTACTGTACTCACACTGACAATAGGTTAGAACTGACTGAAGCATATGCATCGTCGATTCATCAGAGCTTACCTTTTCACCCAAAAAATGAAAGGTACAAACAGTAGGAATAGCTGCATTGACTGCAACTGTTTATTGGTGGGATAATTGGTATCAAATATACTATGTAATTTTGTTCTTTTGACCTTGGTAGATTTCCCTTGTTTAATTCTCCGTGTATGGAGTACAGAAACTGGACACGTTGAGGCGAAAGTGTCTCAAATCACAATAATAAACGCAGACAGGAGAATAGGAGATACACATTTTCATCTTAATGCAAGAAATTGTTACGTTCCGATCATGAATTGATTCACCTGGCTGAAAGTTGTAACAGTATGTCTATTCCTAGACAAGACAGAGTTCTGAGTTCTGACACGAATGCCCAAGTCTGAGTCCCCTGTTTACAGACTCATCATCTTACATGTTCTGATGGGACTCCACTCAAACCGAGTAACATCATATCTATATTCCCTGTTTTTCGTGTCGAAATCTGAATTTGATCTCCAGTCCCGTGAATGGAACTATACAAATATGCAGATCAATGCCACAGATATGTACATCAGCTTGCAAACAATGGTCGATTTCAATTAAACCAACAGCTTCCACAAAACTTTCATAGCAAAGTGGTCAGTGGTGGGCCGGTGGTGATATGACTGTTAGTGAGGTCCAGTACCATCCAATTTCACTTGGTTGAGTGGTTCAGTCAGATCTATCTTCCACTCAATTGGACGCAGATAAAAATTACCACCAAGTCTGATGGGAGGACCGTGTAGAACTACTACGAATGTCAAGTATATCGGTCATGTCCATCACTCTGATTCAAGCTCCTTAAATCTCCTCTCCCACTCCTTGACTTCATAATCCTGCTCCAATAGATCCTTTTCAGTAGTATAGACAATCTCCTCCGGCGTAATTACTTTCCGTTCAGCCATATCGCGTGCACTGAGCAACTGAAAATATAGGAAAACACAAGGCAAATTTATGCTGCTTCAAAGGTTCAAAAAAGACCAACTTAGAGAAGGTCATGAAGCCAAGTATCAATTACTTCCTCTAATTGGAAATATAAGCCCATTCGGACATCGACAGCTAGTAATATTAATAAAAATACATTATCTGAAGTGGAAAGAATTATACATTAGGAGAATATTTTTCACAAAGAATCTAGTAATCCCAATCTTGTATTGTCAATCTATATAAAATTTTGGATATCGCTAGTCAAAGTTCAAAAGATCTTTAGGACAAACCTAGATAGACTTATATTTGTAAATTGTGATTGGATGTAGCATCTAAAATGTGTATGGCGTGAAGCTGATGATAAGGCACCAAAATAAATTGAGTAATATTAAAGAATGCAATAAAGACGTGCATACCACACAATCTAAAAATGTCATGATAAGCATATATTTTCATTCAAATAGCCAGTATTGTGATTGGATGTAGTATCCAAGCTGCATAACAGATTATTGACACACACTTTGATCTTATGCTTTAAGCCCCTCTACAGTGGCTTCACTATGGATCTAGTTATTAGGCAGGGAGGAGGTGGCTGCCATGGAGATGGGGGCAAAGGGAGACAAGAGGCATGGCAGAGAGTGGCGGCAGCTAGGGGAAGGAGAAAAAGGATTGAAAGCTGTTTAAAAGAGTTAGCACAAAGGCTGAAAGCAGTTTAAGAGACTCAGCAAAAGGCAGAGAGATGACCCTAAACTACGCTTAATCCAGTGGTACTGTTCACGCGTGGCCGTACCACAGGGTGACAGGGAGCCCTCGTCAGCCACTGTTAGACCTGCTGGTCCAGTCATGGACATCAAGCCCGTAACAGGTTTCTTTTCAGAAGTTTCTAATGTCAGGAATAAATAGGTTGCTACCGATCACAATAAGTCTAGTCTACAAGGTTTCTGTGAATGCTCCAAATCCATCATGATTTTCTCCAAACAGGTCCACACATGGGTAACGGAAAAATAAACACATAGAGTTGTCTGGAACTTCAATTGTTATTACCTTTCTTCTTAGAGAAGAATCTGGTGACACGAGTTCCTGAGCTCGTTGTTCTCTTGCCTTATTCCTCTTTCTAATGTCATTGTTGGTCTTGCGTAGCAGAAACCATCTAAATAAAGGTATTGCAAAAAAGGAGCCAGCGTATATCTAGAAATGACCACATTGTATCAGTACATATCATTGATAATATTATTAATTCATAGGTAATTCAACAATCAACAATTTTGCAAAATTCACAACATCTGGAAACTCCCTTAAAAAAGAGAAGGGCTAGTGATTTCTGTCAGGCCAAATATGCACAAATGTGGCCACGATATGTACTAAACAGGCATATCAAGCCCAGCCATACCTGAAGCAAAGGATATAACTGTGCCACAAATGAGATTAGTCCACCAGGTGTCACTGTCATTTGCCTTCATGATAAATTTTAATACATATTGTTAGCATTACATATCATTTATCAATGATACATGGGGCCAGAATTAGTATAATTCTTACTTCAACAAGTTTCCAAGAATGATGACACCAAAGAGATTGAGTCCTCCCAAACCAGCAACCATTGCCTTCTCTGATGCATTCGCTTTACTGCAAAATCAACAGGGTAGGTGTATGAAAGGGCATAGAATAGATTAAAATAGCAAATTTAGAGCTGATGAAAAAATACCACTTAATGAATCAACCTATATAACATAACGCCTAATCTCTAGATCCTCATGCATTGCGCTCCTCATGTAACGTATTTACAAAATACTATTTAAAATTCACATACACTAATTGTATTAGAAATCTAAAAAAATTATCATGGGAGTTTCACACTTCTTTATTTCGTAAAATTGCATCCTGGGTTAGTTCAACTTCACTAAGGATGACAATGATATATACTGACCTGAATTTCCATGGTTTCTCCTCTAAGTACTTTTCAATTCCGCTAAACATTGCAGACCATTTGGTACCCACATATTCCCTGCTCCTACCACTTTTTGATGAAGCAGTACGTTGCAGCGATGGGAATCGATACAGGATATTGCCCTATAAGAAAAACAAAACCATTAAGTTACTCAGAAAAATGCCATCTTCAGTATGTAGCTGGCACAGGCAGAGCTATCTGTCAGCCAAGGTGGACAATATTTAACTCGCTGCGTACTACTGATGTGTGATGGTTGCAGCCCGTATGCCTGTATTCCCCTTCTTCCTCAACCTCAAGGTGGCGTTTGGATTGCTAGTGGGATAGGGAAATGGATATAGGAGAGGATTGAGAAGGGTGGGTTACGGATAGGAAATAAGGTACTAAACCCAATCCGTTGTTTGGCCTATCAGGAGGTTTAGGTTTGGGTTTAAAGTGCGCCCCATATTCTAAAAAAAAAGAATACAGAAAGCCTCCGCTGCACATCATCCTTATCCCTACGCTGCACACCGCCGAACTTATCCCCAATCTCCATAGACCCAGCTCCCTGACCTCATCAATCGTCTCCAACAATTAATCAATGAAGCAGCACCTCCTAACACACTACAGAATCGAGGGAGGAAGCAGCTGCTTCAGCACTTGCAGGCGGCTGTGCGGCGCAGAATGAGGGAAGCATCAACTCCAGCTGTAGATGGTCATAGCCACCTACTCGAGAGGAAGGTGGCTCCGGCGACCCCATGGCGCAAGGCGAGCAGCGGTCCTCAACTGCTCTGATGGCCAGTGCGCGAGGTGACCGCGGCATCTTCATCGCTATCTCTTTTGGCCCCGCTTCCACTTCCACCACACCATTTCCCAATCTAACCCATCGCTATCTCTTTTGGCCCCGCTTCCACTTCCACCACATCATTTCCCAATCTAACCACCCCCCCCCCTCTCATCGGGTATAGATGGCTGGGAAAAGGCAAGCCTTATTTCCCTATCCCAATCCATGTTCATTTTCTTATCCCACAATCCAAACACGGGATAAATTCTATCCCACCCTTCATTTCCCTCCCAGTCTCTATTTCCCACCAACCAAACGTCATCCAAGTGAAGGAACTAGTGCATGTAATGTAAGGGTGTTTTTGCTTTGGCTGACGCCTCCATGGCATCTGAAACCACCCGCTGCACCCTTCATCATCCAGGACATGGCATTTCCCAACACCTTTTTTCTTACATCTACTCACACATTGCATGTTCCTTTATCATTTTTCTTTATTGGAAACTTGCAATAGATCTGAAGGATTAGATACTTAGGCATGCAAGATCCAATGATATAGCATGTTAGTCAATTGAGATCTACTATTTTTTAGTAGAGAACCTGACATGATTGGGGTTGTTTGTTTATTCCAAATTTTTTGGTGGTACATAATGGAGAAAAAACCCAAAACCCAGTAACCCCCAACCCTCCGCCAGTGTTAGCTGGGTGGGTTGAAAGTGTAGGCTATATTTGACAATGGTAGTTCTCAGGTACAAGTCTGAACTGCTAAGAGAGAAGAAGGTTGGACCTGCTCATCAATTTCTGGATGTCCCTGGAAACGTAAAAGAACTGGAAGAACAAATGATTCATCGTCCTGCAGTTCAAGAAATGGTATGAAAATATGAATACGATAAGCCTCCCCTCAGTTTATTATTCAAAGGAAGAGCAAATTGCTTTCACAGGTGCAGGGAGTAGAGAACTTAATCTCTTAACTAAATAAGCAGTACTTAGGGCAAGAGTTCACATGCCTTGGACTCTTCTGATGGAGGTGGCACATCAAGAAACGGTGCTAGTTCTTCAGCTGTGACAACTCCACCATTTGATGAAATGTACTGCCCAATCTGTGAATTATTCAAATAGGAATTAGAAATCTGTAATAGCAAAAAATGAATATATAATAAATGGTCATGAAGAAACTAAATTTTCTCAAAAGAAAAAGAAAATACCATCTTCCACCGCTTCTCTTCAAGCCCGTCGTTTGGATCACCATCCCCAAACACAAACGAAAATACCTGTGGCATTTATTTAATAAACATTACATACAGTTTCAAACTACCTACACATTCCATCAAAACATAGTGAGAATGAACAATCAAGTCAAACCCTTTTAGATTACAGATTCAATAAAGTTCATCCCATTTTCGTTTTCTACTCGACGCCTTCTGTAATAATCTGCATCCAAGTACCTGCAGGCACATGAACAGTGAACGTACATGATACTTTCTGTTCAGAACTTCCGATACAACGTTGCAATTCAAAATGATATGTGTATGTCCCATTTCATTATAGTCATCTTAACATGAAATGGTGAGAACAATATCACTGGAACTTTCCAACAACACAATACAGAATCTTCTAACAATTGAATAGTTGGATGGCTTAGGATCATTGTTCTTGTTCATCAGGAATATTATCATGCCCAAATTATTAGATGATTTGCATGACAAGTGTAGTGGATGCATTCCTGGAAAAACGTATATACCTTCAACCCATGTACTTTCTTCTATTGGTTTGCCAACAAGCAACATTTCAAATTGAACTTTGTTTCGGGTTCTTTTTCCTTTTCCCCTAGGATGGTTTATTTGAACACAAAATTCCAAAACACTAAGCATGCAAAGTACAGGCAACATCCAACTTGAAATGTACAGTAATAAATGATGTGGACATGTGGTTGACAGATTGAGTAGCTACACGAGTCCAAGAGCAAGGGGAATTGCATTTTTGTTCTTTTAAGTCAAATAACATAATGGCGTGATCCAGAACATCTCACAAAATGTATATGAAACTTACCAAAACATATCTGTTGGAATGATGACAGTAGAACCATAAGATCTCCGCCGCCTACCACGACTATCTTCATCACTGCTAGTAGAAGAGGAAGTGCTACCAATCAAAGGGGTGTTGAGTTAAATGACAAAACCTACAACTAAAGTCCCAAAAAAAAGCAACTCATGAAATCTAAGTGTGCTTCATTTTTATAACACTTCATGAATCAAATTACAGAGAGAGCACCTCTAAGATAAAATTCACAGAATGCCCGTTTCAGGGAACTGAACCATATGACAAAGATGAAGATATTGTTCCAGAACAGGCCTTTAGGCAGTGAACATACAATAATTAGCGCATAAATTCTTCCTGATATACTAAACATACCTTGAGCTTGAGAGAATGGCAATGATTGTAGTGTACACCAGCACAATTGAGGCAATGAGCGCAGTGCCAAATGAAACACGTACCAGATAAGCACCCACTTGCTACAAAAGAGCAGCAGCACAAACCAATATCAGAAGAGCTCATAGTAACCAAGCGCATTATTACACCTTCCTTCCTGGAAATACCTTGGCTTTGTCAACCAGAGGCTCGACCCGCATCCTAAACGATTTGCCAGCCAGCTTTGCCCTGTAGTCCTTTGGGAAGACGTATAGCACCTCCCCGTCCTCCGATACCTACACAATCAGCGACAATTATCAGAGAAGGCCGGAAGGATACCAGCGGAGGAGGAAAGGAGGGAGTAACTGGCAGATACAGCGGCGCACCTCCAGGAAGCCTTCAGTGTCGGCGGCGAGTGCTTGGAGCGCGCGCTCTGCCTGCGCGAGCTGCAGCCCAGCGCGAGAGGCGACGTCGCCTATGGTGACGCGACCGCCGAAGTGGTCGACCGCCTCCATGGCGCGGTCCCGCACGTCGGAGGGGAGGCGGTCCGTCTCCACGGCGCCGCCCGGGCGCGCAAGCGCAGGCGGCGCCCCGATGGTGCCTCCAGCGCGCGCCCGCACGTCGGGGCGCCAGGGGGACGGTGAGGGGCGGCCGGGAGCGACGCGGAGGCGGCAGGGGGCAGGAAGGGAAGGGGAGAGCAAGGAGAAGGGGGCGTGGCGCGGGGGGGTGCGTGGAGGAGGGAGGGGCGGGCGGAAACGAAGGTGGAGGGATAGAGAGATGGAGGCGGCGGCGGCCATGGGGGAGGACGGGGCGACGGCGGAGGCTTGGGGGTGAGAAGCGGCTGAGGCAGGGGAGGAAGAGGTGGACGTCAGTCGTCAGGAGGTGTGTGCTGGCCGTGGCCACGAGATCGGATTTGGTCCAAGCAGCCACCGGGGTCCGACGCGATGAGATTGAGCGACTTCACCTTTCCTCTCTCAAGTGATCATGTCAGAGACAACTGCTCCGGCCATCTAATTTTTCTACCAAACAAAATACTGTATACAATTAAGAGTCAAGAGATTACGTAAATTCACAAGAAAATGTTTTAGTCTCGGAAGACACAGACACAAGATACAGGATAGGCTCCCCTTTAACATGTTCATCAAGTACTTGTGAAATACACTTATCCAGTTAAGAGTCTAGAAGAGTTCATCATATATCTTGGTCAAGGCACAATAAATTTACAACAACTAAAATTATGCCAAAAAAAACACATACCACCACTAAGGTAGATATATTACCATAAATTTCCACTGACTTGACAATCACAAGTGAAACTTTATTGATTTGACTAGCTATAGTTCTTACTTGATGAAATATGGTGAACTAGAACCCCGATAATCACAAGTGAAACTTTATTGATTTGACTAGCTATGGTTCTCACTTATTGAAATATGGTGAATTAGAACTCTTGTGCTCATCCAATATCCATATCATGCCCCAATTATTTCTTCATCTAAAGCAACTCAAAAAGAGACCAAAAGGCCAAATTCATAAAATTTACTAATTGCAAATTAGGAGTTACCACTCTTTATTGACATGATCTTGGATGATCAATGGGATGAATCCATGTATGTTTGATGAGCTCTAGAATGGGGAAAAATAATGAAAGTCTATTATTCAAATCATTTCTCCACCTCATTAAGTTCAATTCCACTCAAGGATTGGGCATCCAACATTAAACCAGAGTACTCGGTTTATAAAGACTTAGACCTCCTAGAGTAGATTGGTCTTCAAATCATTTTTCTACTAGATCTCATTGTGACTAACATATATTTTGCAGAGACGTTAAGTTAGGTCACAATGAGGGTTGATGATTGGGCAATCAATGTTTTTCATGCCCCGTATTGATGGAATTTCGTTTTAGTTTTCAAAGGATATGTGATAAGGTTAAGGACGGGTTAGTTCTAAGTATCATGTGGAGTTGGGAGACACTTAAAGTAGTTTAGGACTTTATTTTTCCTTTGGCCATACTATAAAGGGGGTATGAACTAGTAACTTGACCTAGATGAGTCTAGTGAGTTAGTGTGATGCGCACTTGTGAAACTTAGCACTAGATAGCTCAGAGAAAGCCCAAGAATCAGTTGGAAGCAAGTCATTCACATAGGTGATTGAATTAGAAGTGAATGGAGGTGTTTTATACCACCAGATTAATCCGGTGCTATGGCGCGCCTTGAGAGCACCAGATTATGCGTTACAACACCCAGCTAGAGTTTGTTGTGAAGAGACAAGCAATGAACACCGGATTGATTCGGTGCTTAGGCAACGGATCATCCGATGCTATATATCTAGAGAGCTACCAGAGAGGAATATTGGCCACCGGATTATTATGGTGCTAGGCTCCGGACTATGCGTTACTAGGTCACTTCACCGTACACAGTTACGAATAGTCAGATCCTAGCCGTTGGACAGGCACCGAATTAGTCCGGTGTTTAGTTCAAAGGATCGCCGGATCATCCGATGGTGCTGAATTTTGTGTAGTGGAGTTGTAACGGCTAGTTGCTGGTATGGGGCTATTTATACCCCTAGCAGCTCTCTTGCCACTCTAAAATGTTGGTTACACATACTAGAGAGCAAGGGGGAGTTCAAGCTTAGTGGAGTGATTGAGAATTGCTAATTGCAAGATTAAGAACTACATTAGTGCTTAGGCAGTAGCAAGTGTGCATCCACTTATTTCATTAGGCTTAGTTAGGTCAAGTGAGAGTTTGTGCTTGTTACTCTTGGTGATCGACATTACGTAGATGACTTGGTGGTGATTGGGAGCTTGGTGATCTCTCGGTGGAGCTTGTGGGAGACCTAACTCATGTTGTGATCGATTGTGGGCGATTCACCATGCTGAAGACGCGAAGAATTAGCCCATAGAGAGCACTTGATCCTTGCATGGATCAACGGGAAGCTGTACCCTTGCGCAGGTGCTCCAACGAAGACTAGTGGAAGAGTTCTTTGATACCTCAAGAAAACATCGTCACGTTTCTAACCCTCTTTTTACTTTGAGCATGTACGTTAATGCAATTAGTTTCATGTCTTTATATTCTTAGTATTGCCATGCTAGTAATATAGGGTTGGAATTAGGGTGCAAAACTTTGTGCGTATGCTAGAAACACAAGTAGTGAAATGGGCTAAGTGATAAGTTTTAATTCGGCGAAAATTTTAGATTACCCCAATTCAACCCCCTCTCGGATATCTTGATCCTTTCAACCCTTAGTAAGTGTTAGGTGCAATAAGGATTAATCATTTATGGAAAATTGTCTAGAGATTATCTCACCTTAAACAGGTGCCTTTTGTATGCATCTACTATGAGGTTAAGAAAGGTGAGCCATATGCCCGAGCATGCAGAGTCCCGGTATGCATGGGCTCAGGCAGTCAAAGTGGGTTTTTTAGATGAAAAGAAGAATTATATATTAGATAATAGTTGGGTATATCAACACGTTATAAGTACTCTGAAATACACTACATATATCGAGAAACTGATTATTTTCATCTAAATTATACCCACACTGTGAACAGTTCCAAATCTCAAAACCAAACTTGCATAACGTTTCGTATGGATGATCACACAGGCAAACACTCAGCAAAAGCCCTGAGAACAGATGACCAATGAACGATGGCCAACATTCCTGCAAGCGGAGTTGAGAAACTTCTTCTTTCTTGTGTCTTCCTTCTTCTTCTTCTTCTTTCTGCCACCGAAAAATGAGGAAGACTGATCTGAAAATTATTCTCCCTAGTCCTTCATCGTGGCCAGATCTAACCACAGCAAAACGGAGAAAAGACCGGAGAAATTTTTTCCATGATGGTGACATCATCTCTGCCTTGATATCGCTGTCCGGAAAGAAAGTCTCCGTATCGTCGTGCCGGTGAAGCGTTTACGCCGTAGCTGTCGCCCTCATCTTCAACAGAGCCGCCATGGAGAAAACGATTCCACCCTTCTCCTTCGCTGTCGCCGGAGAGGAGGAGATAAATCCCCAATACTAAGAAATTTGACATAGAGAGACTCAAACCCTAAGAACTCGATCTACTAGAAAAGTTAATAAAAACGATGGATCCCCACTCCCTCCGGCCTCCGGCGAGATGCCGAAGGGGAAGGGAGGGGGACTAGCGGTGGTGGAAGGAGGCGGCGGCGGTGGCGCTTAGGGCGAAACGAGAGGGGCTTCGCGTAACCTAGAGCTGCGGCTTTGCCTTTGCGTCCGTTAGTCAGAGCAGTGGTTTTGAAGCTACAAATTGTAGCTGATGGTATACTAGAGAAGGATACAGTCCACCTTTGTTGGACTTCGAAGGGGAGACGGATCAAGAGGGACGGACAAGTGGATAAGAGAGTGACGAACCAAGATACAGGCGAGGCAAGGTTTTGCAGGTCTAAATTGTAATCGATGTCGTGTTGGAGGAGAATACAATCTACCTCTGTCGGGCCTCAGAGGAGAATACTTTGGACGAAAAGCTCGTGGCTCCATAGTAGTTTTATATGACTTGATGTGTTAGGCTTTACAATTGGTTGATGGCTGGATCTGGACTATTATGAATGTATCACTTTTTTAGATGGATTTATGGATAATCAATAATAGATTATGGATGCATTATGTATTGTATGGAGCATGAATCATGGATATATAATATAGTACTATAGTATATTGTTATACTTGTGTATATCTCAGCATATATTGATTTATTTGTGATTTAAGGCTTATGGATAGATGTGTCACTTTTATACTATATTCTCAAGTTGTAGATAAATGCATAGAATTATATTTTGTGTTTTTTTTATGTTTAGTTCACGAGCTAAACGAGCCAGCTCACCCTCGTAAATGAGCTGAGCCGAGGTGGCCTTCTGGCACACTAAGATAACAAGCAAATGAGCTGAGCTAGCTCGTTATCTTAACGAGCTCGAATGAGCCGAGCCAATCCGAGCTAGCTCGTTATCCAGCCCTCTAGAGGATATAGTCTATCTCAACAAGGCTCTAAAGGGTGACAGATGAAGAGGGACAAATATAGAGAAAATGACATATTTGGATGAGTTAGGACTAGTTACTAGTTATTCTAAAAATTAGCTCAGAGTAACTCCAAGAGAGTTGGTAAAAGTAGACGGCTAAATCCATGATTTAGCCAATCTTTAAAATAGAAATCTCTATAAAAAAACTGAAAACTCCAACTGTCTTTCTAGTACGGCGAGGCAGATGGCTAGCGGCACATGCTAGCTATATTTACCATGTGAGAATTCCGAGATAGATGATTTGCTATTTTAGAAAGCCAGATGCAATAGCTGTTGGACTCTTTTTTTTTAAATAGTCAAATATAGATTACGTAACATGAATAGCTCTTCTGTCGGAGTTGCTCTCAAATTAGTTAAATTTGGCTAGCTAGTTGGATAATAACTAATTAAAGATTTGGCTAAAAAATAGTCTACCTCTTAGCCTTTTTCTTTGGATAGGCTAAAACTAATTTTGGTTAAATTTTAGCTAGTTAGTAATTAGCCCTTATATCAAACAGGTTCTAAAAATTTGAGTTTTAAAATCTAATAATTTAAAACGAATATTTAAGCTTCTACAATATATCAAATAAAAAAATTATCAACTATAAAATTATAGATCGTGCCGAGCATTACATCTTTAATATAGAGTTTGCATTCATATAACTTTATACGACAAAGTTATGTTATTTTTATATATACTAGCAAATATACCCGTGCGTTGCAACGGGAGAAAAAACTATCAAATATTCACGAAAAACAATGACATAAATGGTATATATCTAATTATATAGTTTACCTTTTCTATAAAAATTAAAAGATATAATTTATGTTATATGATGACCATGACATCCATAGTATAAGCTAATAAATGTTAGCAATAATACAATAATGTCATATTAAGTTATTATCAAATTGAAAATACAATTTTGGTAGTTTTGTTCTCTCGTTATAAAGAACATTGTGGGAATTACACTCTATATCCGGACCCTCGACTGAGGCCCGCGAGGGCGGAGGCCGAGGGTGTTCCACAGAAAGCGAGCAAGAAACATGCGAAAATATGGTGCTCGAGAGGACACAATAAATTCAAGAGTAAATGGACATTAAATGGAGCCTGGGCCGGGTTGCCCTCGCTGGCCTGGAGCCAATAGTGAGCAAAGTCAATGAGGCTAGGCAAATTTACGAAGATGCCCTGATCTCTTACTCTTTGCATGAAAGGTCCGGTGGTGGGAGGTTTGCGGCACTATATATTTGTGAGGTCAATATCACGGACGAATGAGAGGCGAGGGTCACAGCAAGGGCATTCCCGGACACACATAAATAATTTTATACTATTTATGCATTGATATAGTTATAAATATCGAGTTCTATGACTTTCTTTGTGGACCTATAATCAAGGACTGATCTATCTGCAGAAGATTATGACGGAAGACCTTTCTAATTTTTTCACATGTAACCTTCATTGAGGATTGTGCTGGTACATATATATACATATATATATATATATATACATATATACAGTTTACGGACATTTATTTAGAACAGATCAGAAAACAAAGTGGTCAAGATTTTATTTCAAACTTTGTTTAGTTAAACAAAAAATTCAACTGGTTATAATAAGATATTTTTTTACTAACTAAAACTATATTAATATCTTGGAAGTGAAAATCTCTCTTTTTCTCAAAATAGGATCAAGAGTTAATCAAAATAGAAAATCATAGAGAAAAAAGTGACAGGGAAGTCGAGGTTCGAACTCCAAATGTGACAAAAGTAAAGGTAAAAGAAGAAGAAACGGACAAGGGAAAGTAAAGGAAACATAACATGGAAAGGAAAGGAAAAAAGTAATAAGACAGAAAAACCGAAACCGAACCCTGAAAAAAAAGAAAACTAAAAAAAAAGAAAACTAAAAACGTACGACATTGCAACAGCAAAAAAGAAAGAAACTGGAAAACGTATGACATAAAAATAATAATAAAGTTGAACATCCTCGTAGATAAAAAAATAGGAAAAAAGATCAAACGATTTTTATCATTTTCTATTTTGATTAGGATTTCTATTTCTATTCAGGTTTATTTAGGAGTGGAGGAATCTATATTTAGATTAGGATTCCTAATTTGCATATACATGTATATAGTTAGGGAAGGGCTCAGTTAGAGGGAGACGAACAAAAAAAAAAAGATGAATAAAAAAAATGATCAGAAATTTTACATCTTTATTATTAGGTATAGATAAGAAAGAGATAGACCAAATGACTGGTGACCAGTATTACCATGCCAACAAAATCATCTAAGAAACCACTTTAAAATGGTTGAGAGATCATGATGTCTGATTTTAAAAGTAAAGAGAGTATACTCTATACTGTCAAATATTAGGGCACTCCTAATGCAGAAACTGTGGCCTGTTCGCTTGAACTTATCAGCCGGCTTATCAGCTAGAATCTACAGTATTTTTCTCTCACAACAAAACAAATTCAGCCAGCTTATCAGCCAGCTTTAATACTAGTCGAACATGCCATAGTTTCTATGAACATTAATTGTACAGTCACCTGACAGCTGCTGTCTGTATGTTTTTAGAATTTACAACACAGACAGCTAAACAGATAGCTAGTACAACCCACAGACAGCTGCTGTCTGTTTGGCTGTCTACAAATCGTTTAATGCTTGGCATGCAACCATGATCAATCATGAATATCATTTCTACGTACCATTGTGTTGCTAATTAATGCAAAACAAATTCTTCAAAATAAATCATGTATTATACTTCCTCCATACTAAAAATGAAGTCGTTTTAGACAGCGACACGGTCTCCAAAGCATAACTTTGACTACTTATTTTTATAAAGATATTTATCAAAAAGTAATATATGTAAATTTTTGTGAAAGTATTTTTCAAGATAAATCTATACATATGGTTTTCATATTTCCAAACTCAACAACTTAAAAGTTATTCATGATTTATATTCCCAATATTTGACTCAAATCTTGTCCAAAACTGACTTCATTTTTTAGCATGGAGAGAGTATATATAATGTAGTAAATATATTTCATAAATCAAATATAACATACGTTACAAGTAGAATTTTTAGTGAACTGAACAAGTGAATTCATAGTCTGTTATCAGAACTCTAGGCTGAACCATCAGAACTGAACAAGTGAATTCCTAGGCTACCATCAGAATAAGTGACCATCAGCTGATTATACTAACAGAACTATCAGATTTTCCTTGATGGA
Organism: Miscanthus lutarioriparius; assembly: GCA_904845875.1. Classification (NCBI taxonomy): domain Eukaryota; kingdom Viridiplantae; phylum Streptophyta; class Magnoliopsida; order Poales; family Poaceae; genus Miscanthus; species Miscanthus lutarioriparius. The sequence goes on from CAJGYO010000007.1 coordinate 46,809,718, forward strand.
AGCAAAACACAACTCACCATGGCTTCCTCATTTTCCCTGCTAGTAGCAAAGAACATCCAGTTATCAGTAACTAAAAACATTCGGTCATCACTAACTGAAAATAATGATCTTAGAATACATGGATCTTGCAAAGTTGCAAATGCTATCAAAAACTAGAATTGCAGTGCATGCTGAATTTCAGGGTTGCAAATAAACATGTGACGTTTACAAGGAGATTACTTGGTTGCTGGATCCCAAACTTGACGATGCATCCATGCATGAGAGAACAACCAAATCGGTACAAAGCCACTGATGGATTTCTGGATGCAGGTCAAGTCGATAGAAGGAGAGATGCTAGGGAATGGCGCTGTTTGATGGATTTCTGGATTCAGTTTCCATGGACACCTGCGAAGCTCACCTCCGCCATATTCACCCCGCCGCCGCCTGCCGCGTGTGTGGTGGCTCTTCCTCGCCGGGCGTGGCTGTGGTCCGCCACGCCCTCGTCCTCATTGTCTTGGCTCTTGCTCCTTCGCCCGCCCCGCCGGTGCCGACGCATACGCTAGCCTTCGCCCGCCCTACCCAGTCTTGACGCATCTGCTCGCCCTACCCTTGCCCATTCGGCCATTGCACCCTTGTCGCTTTCGCCCTCCGTGCGCCGCCGGTGAGGACGAAGGGACAGAGAAGACGGCTTTGATTTTTGGCGCGATTCTTTCACCTCGCGTGCGTGTAGCAAGATCCGCGCGGCGTCGGCTCAAGACGACGGCTCCGCACAACGCAAAGCCAGCCGTCGAATCCGTTTGGGAGCACGAGCGCTCGCCGTCGTCTCACGACACGACGGCTTTGCTCTCTCTCCTCATTTACTGTAGCGATGGAGGGGGATATTGCAAAATTAGCACTCGGAGATGACGGCCAGCACATGCGTTGTACGTGCCCTAAGCGTTTTGCTGACGTCACAGGGTAGTTATCGAAGAAAGAGAAAAAAACATAGAAACTGGGTCTAAGTTAGAAACCCTATGTACACGAGAACCAAGACATGAAGGGATGTGATTGGTAGAAAATGGAGAGATAATGTATTTGATTGGATAAAAAAATTATTCTGTAGAAATTATTCATTAAGACTATGTTTTCTATACGCAGTGTCTATGAAAATTAATAGGTATAGAATAGTTATATTTTAAGAGAATAACCGGATTTTACTCAAAGCTAGCAAAACCACCCAAACCGCCTCGCGCTCCCGCCCCAGATTCGGAACTCCAGTGTCTAGAGAAGTCGCAACGTAAAAATCAGCCACAATAGAACAAACACCAGAACGCGACCGCCGCCTTCTCGCAGGGACGAGCGCCACCGGGCGGCCAGTCACCACGGCACCACTGCGAGGCAATCGCCAATCCGGCAATCCGCACAGGGCGATTTGTTAAGATGGGACTCGAAACATCGGTCGTTTATAGATTTAATATTTTACTCATATTCATAGATATAGATGGGCCCACTTGTCATCCACCTGAGTGTCATCGTCACGAAGACCCCGTTCGGCTTACCCAGAAGCCGGTTTGTTCGACTTCTTTTTTCAGCCGAAACAATATTTTTCTCTCATAACAATTCAGGCAGAATAATATTTTCAGCCAGTTTTAGCCAAAATTCAGCAAGCCGAACGGGGCCAATCTTTCGAGTGTCATTTTTGCAATTTTTTCATCCGCACCGCATCGCTCGCGCTTCGCGGTCACCGCTCCGAACTGGAAATCGAATGGCGCCATCGCCGCTGTGCTCCGCTTCCCCACGGCCGCTTCGAGCCCCAGGCCAGCCTCCCCGAGGCATCCGCCCGCCGCGGACGGTCGTCGTGGCCGCGGACACCCGTGTGTAACTCTGGGCGTTCGGTTCTTTAGCTATTTCGTTTACCTGAGAAGAAGGGACCAATCAGTTACTTTGAGAACGCGGAACCGAGGAATTTCGGTTTTGAGTAATTCAGTTCGGTTTCGATTCTAACCGATAGAATCGAATTTTCTAGGAACCGAGAAACAATCCATTCAACTATAAATTTCGGTAGCATTTTGTCTGATTTTCATACCGTCAGAAGGGACAATTTAAACAACAATGCAGCATAAAACAACAGTATAACACATATATATTATTGTTCTCTAAAATATTAAGCATAGAACAATATTCAAGTTTTGAATTAACCGTAATAATTTCGGTTTATAGAAGCCGGAACTGAACCTGGCGCCGAATATTTCGGTTTCGGTTCGGTTCTCGTTTTTTTTTCCCAGATTGACCCGTGTGAGCGGAGCGGAAGCCCGCGCGTCGCTGTTGCTGGCCCTGGCCTCGCAGGCGCTCTCCGCCTCGCAGCGCCGCTTCGCCGACCTCGCCGGCGAGGCCGCCAAGTACGCCTTCCCGTCCCGCCGCTTCGAGCCCCGCACCCTCGAGGAGGCCCTCATGTCCGGTTGGTAATAAATGGATAGCAACAGCTTGTGCTCCCCAACTCGTAAAATCATCAGGATTTGAGGCCTCGATTTCTTAGTTAGATTCATGTGTTTTTTCGAGTGCCTGATCTCGAGACAGTTCCGTTCCGCGTCCTGAAGCGCGAAGCAGAGTACGAGATCAGAGAAGTGGAGGTAATTGTGCTAATATGTTTTCGCTTTTCAACCACGTTTTTTTTGTGCATGTGTGAAAATGGAACCCATTGGGATATGATAATACCATGAGGTTCATTGAATAATAGTGTCTTTTGTTGTGAACTCTGATCAGTCATACTTCACTGCTGAAACAACGATGCCCGGAAGATCTGGGTTTGATTTCAACGGATCATCTCAGTCATTCAACGTGCTGGCATCTTATTTATTCGGTAAGGTATTTGCCACGTTTCTACCGCGGGTCACAAGTCCCTTCCCTTGTTTCATTGGATAGTCATAGACTCATAGTTTGAATTAAAGTGAAAATTGCACAATGTTAATTCACTTTATCGTTGACATACTTGCTTGCAGAACACAGCCTCCGAGCAAATGGAAATGACAACACCTGTTTTTACTCGGGGGTGAGTCAAACAGTGAAACAATGGACATGACGACCCCAGTGATAACAAAGGTGGATTTTAGTTTCACTTGTGCCATTGTTTTGAGCTGTCTTTGTTTGGCGATTCAGGCTACTTCATTATCAAGAAAGTGATGAAGTTTTACCTTTCCTTTTTGTGTGTTTTCACCTGCAGTCAGCTGGTTAAAATAAATGGAAAATGTCATTTGTGATGCCAGCGAAGTATGGTTCCAACCTGCCTTGCCCAAAAGATCCTTCTGTGACTATCAAGGAGGTGCCCAGCAAAATCGTTGCTGTTGCAGCCTTGTCAGGTCCATAATCTTGTGCTTCTGTCATACCCATTTCATAACTGTATGTGACTTCTGCCCTGGTTCTTAAGAAGCTATCTTGTTAAATTCAGAATAAAGTACGTAACATGTGCACGGAATCTTATTTTCAGTATTTGTAATGAAAAAGTAGAAATATTCTGTACCAATTTTCTGTGCCTTTCCTTCTGTTGATTACTCAAGATACCAACCGAAACATGTACCAATTTTGAAATCTTATTTTCAGTATTTGTAATGAAAAAGTAGAAATATTCTGTACCAATTTTCTGTGCCTTTTCTTCTGTTGATTACTCAAGATACCAACCGAAACATGTGTGTGGAGGCTGCCGTTATTATCACTAACCACATGCCTTTTGTTTTCAGTCAGGAAATAGTTTAGAATGACAGAAGTAGTCATGTTCCTTCCCAATTCAAAACCTCCAACACGATCTTTAATATGGAGTTACTTTCATGATGACACAAATCGAACCAGATTTTCTTAAGTTGTTATTTTGAAATGCGCTCTACCTATTTACCATTTGTCTTACAGAGTTTACAATTTTTTTGTTCAAAATATAATAAAAGCACAAAAAACTCTGTTAACCTCAAATTTTATTGGCTAGAGAAAGTTTTCACAACAGTAAGCTTCTCCATTTGTTTTTAAAACTCTGAAGCTAAAATAGTCAGATGGTTAGCTCTGTGCTAAATGAATCATTTCCCTTCATTCCTTGTTGATATCTTGGATATGGTCAGTTATGAAGTCATATTGATACTGCAGTGCAATCTTTGTCGACCATGCTACCATTGTCATAGTCCATACTCCTTTTGTGTTCGTATAGGTTTGGTTACTGATGATGATATAAGCCAGAGGGAATCTAAATTGCGTGAATCTCCATAAAGATACCGAGTTTAGGGTGAAAGATGATTCAGTGGTGGAAGTCGCACAGGTAAAGCTTCTGAAATGGTTACGGTTTATGTGCTGTAGTTTTACCCAGTTTATTAGAGGAATGTTATCAGTGCCTGATTCTAGATTTTTTCAATCTGCAGTACAATCCACCTTTCACACTTCCATTCAAAAGGCGAAATGAAATAGCATTGGAGGTTGAGAGGAATGATATAACCTTATGATGTCCTAGATTAACAAATAAATTGTTAGCATTTGAGAGTGTATGCAAATGTTCGTTCTCCCTAATTTATATATATATATATGTACAATTTCTATCTGGCCTGTTCTGTATATATGTGACATGTTAATTATCACATGCATATATTACTGAATTGTAAATTAAATATTAAGATCTAAGTTTATTTTATTTACTCATTTATTTGTGATATGATTGTATTAGTGCACAGGTTGGCCTTTCATAAGATCCATGTCATAAGGTTCTGCATCTATAATGAGGAGCCTTTTTGTGGACATCTAGTAATAGTTTGAGCCTGTACTTTTCTTCGTGCATCTGTTTTATGTTTTTGACATCTAGTAACAGTAGTGTTAATCAACCTTGTAGGACTGGTTAGGCAGCCTATGTTGGCTTGCTGTGCGTGTAAGGTGGTCCCCAGCAGGGCTGAGCCCTTTGCGCTCAGTGGCCGGGTTTGGGTTTGCGGACGGTGTTTGGTGGTACTTTTGAAACTAAGAACTTTGTAATTTCGTTACACTAGTAATGAAATTCGTATTGACCATGGTGGAAAAAATGTGGGAACTTTTTCACCCAAAGAATAGCTGTTGATAAGGATTCCCATGCAGTAGTACTTACCAGTATTCAGCTCTTCAATGTATGGTTGCTTCTTCTTTGATTCAAACTCTCAGTCTTGTATAGTTGTGATCCTTGTGCAGCACCAGGGGCAAAGATGACGTATCCTAGCAGTTTCGTGATTTAGTTTGCCAGAGGTTAGATATTGGTATCATATACATGTTAATGCTGTTAAATATAGTGGAACAGTCTCTTATTTGCTTAATAAAGTAGTTTCATATAATAAGGAAAAGATGTTCTTTTAGGGGGGAAAGATAGCATTCTTCTCTTACCAGTTTTTTTTTTGAAGAAATCTTCTCTTACCAGTTCATGGTTGTAGAATCCATTAATTCATTGTTTTGACACATGATTAATAGTTCTACACTAGGATCATGCAGTTTATGTAATTGTTCTGTGGTCGAGGAGAATAACAAATGCTTTGAAGTTAAACCTTGTTATTTTTACCATCAACTTCTACGTTTCTGTCAGTGGGAAAGAACTCTGCTTTCGAGTTTTGACACAAGGGCCTATTTTGTGCATCGTCTGACTGGGATTTGTGATAGTTTCTGTTCTTGTAAGAAATTCTGTTGTGCCTTTTCCTTTTTGGGGAGATATTGCAGCTGTGCAAGCATCCATTGCGTGCATAGCCTTGTACAGGACTCCCTTGCAAATATCTTTTTTTTTTTAGGGAATTCCCTTGCAAATATCTTGGATTGCCATTATCAATTAAGGAACTCTTTCCAAGGCTGATTTCTGTGCTATAATTCATAAAATTCCTGATAGATTGCCTGGGTGGAAAGCAGTCATGATGCACCCAGCTAGGAGAGCAACACTTGTACGAGCAGTGCTCGGACTTGGTCGCTGGTCATTTAGTGGTTCATTGACAAGCCTAGATGTAATTAGCCCTGCCCCACTAGGGGCTGTATGAGTCTTCTTAGACTCTCCTATTCTTCTTAACAGAATGAAAAGCACAATTCTCCAGCACTTTCAAGAAAAAATGTACCCAATATGTTAATCTCATATGATCCCAGATCCCACAAACCATCCTTCCATAATGGTATATTCCAATTCAATATCCTTATGATGCCATACACTAGGAAGCTTTTTCTTGGAAAATACCAATCATGGGTATAATACTCTCTTAAGTTTGAGTTGTGGCCGCTTTGTTTTTGTTTGTGTGTGTGAGAAAAGCATAGTGTACTATCTAGGTATGGTTGTCAACATTGTTGATATCAATTTCCAAGCGAGCAAAATATACCTACATTGTTTCCATCACTGTGTAGTGATACATTTGTAGCTACTAAGAACGATTTGTCTTATTTTTATGTGTCATGGAGAAGTTACCTTTTGATTGAGCTGACATTGGACTAGACTAAGAAACTTATGTAATCATCCATGATGCTACAAGAGTAACTATCCCAATTAAATAGAAGGTGACACTTTGCTGGAGCCATAACATCAAGGCATTGAATCGGTCTACATATTATATTATATCACAGGTAGAAGGAAGCTGGCTTATACAACACTGTTATTCTGTTAGGCTTCCTATATATTTGTATGTCCTGCTTGTGACTTGAGGGCTTGTAGTTGTATGGTTCTCCACTACTCTGCATCTATTGGAAGGATACCAGAAGTTTATTTCTGAGCAGGGGAAGGGATAGATGGCAACTACCAAGAAAAGTGTGTTGTGTGTTGCACTGATGTATTCTTGCTTCCTCGTGCACCATGCATGTGACCATGGTACGCGTTTTTTCCTGCAAGCATCACCATAATCAAAAAGTGTCATTTGCAGCAAGTTCGTTGCTGCTCTGTTGTATGGTACTTGATACCACGTGGCAGTGGCACGAGTCTTATACTGCATTGTTTTTTTAATCTAGCTAGTTATTCTAGTGTTTAGCTGCCTTTACGGTAATTTTTCAACGTCGTTAATAGATCATCTCCCAGTGTTCAATGTTATCAATTGCAACTGTCCTTACCACTGTCTATAGTTTCCTCCTGATTGTTCCCAGAGATCATTCTTTTGACATTTCTGAATGGGAGCATGGAGTTTAAAGAACATAATTAGAAAGGTTCCTATAGAATTGAGAATAGAATGAAAAGATAGATGCTTGATCTCTCTATTTTTGGAAGATACACAATAGTTTCATGATATGTTCAGAGGAAGAAGAGGGAAAAAGGAAAATAAAATCTGAAAAATTAAATGCTTTAATTATAAAGTCCTCATGAGGTGATGAAAGCCAATAGTAAATTCACACAAATCAGAAAATTGATGAAAACAGTGAATTAAGAAGAGTTTGCTTTTCATTTGTGCTCATAATATTTGTATGAAAAGACTAAAAAACTAAAGGTATTATGGTTGATGTCAGATGAGAATCTCTTTTTGACTTGATGCAGATGGTGTGAGCTTTGATTACAGTGGAAGTACTGGCCCAAAATATTGGGGAAGCTTAAGCCCTAATTTCACACTTTGCTCAAATGGAATACAGCAATCTCCAATCGACATCGTGAAGGATGAAGCGGTCTATGTTCCGCAGTTGGAGCCCCTTGAAAGGGATTATACAGCTACAAATGCAACCATTGTTGACAATGTCTTCAACATCGCGGTTTGTTCTGAACCGAATAGTTAGTTTTAATTGTATTACAAAGTATATGTATAATTAAAACCTTTGGCTTAATACTTATTCCCACCATCCCAAAAATAAGTGCACTTCTGCCATTCAAAAATTGCCCCACAGTAAATGCCCTTCTAGATCATGGACCACACCTTGCATCGGTAGGCTTGGTTGCTTTCAAAGTGCAATTATTGCATGCTAGGAGAACTTTTTATAGAGGTATCTATGTCATTGCCTAACAACATTAATCTCCCCAAAGAATCCTAGAAGTGCACTTTATGGGATGGAAGGAGTACTATGGGAACATTTCATATATATCTATTTTGATAGAGGAAGTGTTTTCTGTTCAGGTGGTTCATGTGGATTTGATATCCGCTATGTGATTGTGATGTTTTACGTACATTAGAAATAACTTTAACTTCAGACCCAAATATGTAAAAGAAAATGATTCATTCACATTTGCACATGTTACCTCCAAATTCTGAGTTGTGGATTTATCAATATGGATCATCATCATCTGGTGTCATTGATGATGCAGGTGCGTTACAATGACACCGCTGAGACCGTGAAGGTGGGTGGGATAAAGTATAAGCTAAAGCAATTGCATTGGCATTCCCCGTCGGAGCACACCATCAATGGCGAAAGGTTTGCATGTACACTCTGATAAATTGTACAGCATGGATTATCTGCTGTACTAATTTAATACACCCATGCCTTATCTTGAGTCCCTGGTAGGTTTGCGATGGAGCTTCACATGGTTCACGTAACTGAAGACGGAAACGTTACTGTTGTGGCCATCCTTTATCGACATGGCAAACCAGACCCTTTCCTTTTCCAGGTGAACAGACTCACCCTGTACTTTGACTAGTTCCATGTAATTTTTGCACTTTGGTCATACTAAGAAACAAAAAGGATCCAGATTATTATGAATGTACACACTCTATACATGTTTTTAGCAAAGTTCAGCTAGGCGCTAGGCGAAATCTAGGCGCTGACTCATTGCCTAGCGCCTAGTCGGGAGTACTCGGTACTAGGCGTTCCTTAGGCGTTTTCCTAGACGTTTTGGCAATATAGCTATAAATTATATATATATTATGTATATAACTATATATATATATATATGTATATAACTACTATATATGAGTCACAGTAAGTATAAAAAGAGGGACAATAGACATATCTGATTCCTAGCTGGCTTACTCTTGTATGTTCCTACTTCCTAGCTCCTGCAACACATTTTGACAGCTAGTAGTTAGTAAATTAGTCAATAGACAGCTAGCTGTTCATAAAAAAAAATAGAAAACACTAAGTTGTGACTTATCTGGATGATTTCAGCAGCCTCCCATCCATGAGCACACCATATCAGCAGCTGGTAATTACAATACAAGTGGATAGGATAGTAATACAAATGCACAACACAATTTATAAATAAAGGACAACACAAGCACATAGTTCTTAGTTCAGGTCTCACAAATCACAAAAGAAGACCAGGGCATCACAAAAGGCTTCACTACTAGATGGAGATGGTTCAGATCATATTTCTTCTTCACTGTAGTACACATCCTCATCGTCATACTCTTCTTCTTCAGACTCAAATTCTTCTCCTTTATAGAGCTCCCTCACTCTTGCACTTCTACGCAGCTCAAGCTGTTCATCTGCTCCCACTGCCTCTCCAATGACAGACCAAGGTATCCCTGTACCTTCCATCTCATCTTCCTCCCCATCTCTAAAGTCAGCTAATGCACAATCATCCCCACCCTCTTGGAGAAAACCTTGAGCTTCAGTTGTATCACTAGACAAGAGAACATCAGTGATTTTGTTTGACTTGATTTTTTCTCTCTTACTAAGCAGCTTGGAGTTGAATTGGATATACACCAGCTTGTTGAGGCAGGTTGTAGTAAGCTTATTCCTCTTCTTAGTGTGTATCTATAATTTAAAAAGAGCATTCTCAGTTCTACAATTTAATTGTAATGCTGCTGCAACTGAAATGTTCATAATAGATAGGTACTAACCCCTTCAAACCCACTCCAATTTCTTTCACAACCAGAAGAGCTTGATGTCAAAGATAGGATCCTTGTAGCCATCTTCTGTAAAGCTGGTGTTTCATATCCATACAGTCTCCACCATGATGCTGAAATAAAAAAAACACCTCTATTAGTTTAGAAAACAGCAAACAACAAACAACCATGAGCCATAGAAAGTACCTCTACCTGGGTTGTAATCAAAGTTTTCAAAATTCCTAGCAAGCTTCTTGCTAAAGGGTCCTTCTCTATTATGAAACTTCTTTAGTTCAATGTTGGCAGCCATATGCTGCATGTCCTCATCATGATAAAAAAAATTCTCAACACAAGATATAAACCCTTATAATATTTTGGGCTGATCAAAGATTGATGGGTCACTATAGCTATAGTGAGGATTCAGCAAATAGGCTGTCAAATGCAATGGAGAATCAAGTCTTTCATTCATCTTCTTGTCAATAACAGCTATTACATCCTTGAACTGAGCCTCAACATTTCCAAAGGCCTCTTTGATCTGTCTCTTTGCCTTTAGTAGTTCTCCATAAAGGAAACCCATGGATGGCCTCACATCCCCATCAACCAAACGGAGGTCTTTGACCAATGGCTCAAAAACAGTCAATGTTAGCTTCACATCCTTCCAAAAGCTTGGACTCAATATAGTTGCTGTTGCCTCTTTTCCTTTCTTTAATTTCACATCCTTCAATGAGTCCCACCTACTATGAACCACCATCTTCCTTAACTGGTCCTTCTCTTGCATGCTACTCAAAGTGAGAAAGTTTGAAGCAAACCTAGTCACTCCTGGCCTCACTATCTCTTTCCCCTCTGTGAAGTATCTCAAGCACTCCAATGTCCTTGTGTGGCCATAGACAAATATGGTAAATGCCTTTGCTTAGTCAACCACTTTCTTGAACCGAGTCAAGTTGCCAATTCCTTGGAGCATAAGGTTGATTGTGTGAGCTGCACAAGAGGTCCAAAATATGTGTGGTCTCTTTTCTTCCAATAGCCTCTTTGCTCCCATGTTGTTGGAGGCATTATCAGTCACTACTTGCACCACATTGTCTGGACCAATCTCTTCAATTGCTTTGTCCACAAGATCAAAGATGACCTCATTGGTATGTGAGACATGTGACATCTCCTTAGAGCTGATGAAGGAGGTTCCATTAGCACAATTGATGCACAGATTCATTATGCTTCTCTCTTCCTATCTGACCAAGCATCAGTCATAATAGAACATCCATTTTTCATCTTCTCGGCTTCACGCTCCTGCAGCAAACTCTTGGTTCTTTCATATTCTTCTTCCAGCAACTTCCCTCGCAGTGCATCCTGAGTTGGAGGTACAAGTCCTGGACCAAACTGTCCAATTGCTTCGCACATTTGCTTGAACTCATCATTATCACATGCATTGAAAGCAATTCCTGTCAACACAACATTGAAAGAAGCATAATTAGTGTTCAGTACAGAAAAACAACATCTAATGAACTTTGAAATGTAAAAACAGCATAGTATACTAGCAATTTACCATGTGTATAGGCCCATCTTGCAATGTACTTATGCACCTCATTGGTTCTTTCTTTCTAAAGTTCCTTGTTTAGCTGCTGTTGCTTCAAAGAATCAGACTTGGTAGCTTTAGGATCAATAGCACGTGTCCATTTGTCAATGGGTCCTAATTTGTGGGGCTCTAAACTTCCAACACAGGTGACTTCATCTGAATCTATTCCAACCCTAGATACATGAACTTCCTCTCTAATTTCTAGCTCACGAAGAGTCTTCTCCTCCCTCTTCCTTTTTGCATCAGCTAGTGCCTTCTTGCACTTCTCTTTAGCCTCCATAGCCTGTGGTGTTCTTGCTGTGCATTTCTTCACATTCTTTCCTTCATGAGCCAAATGCTCCTTCAACCTATGAATCCCTCCTCTCATCTCCTTGTCATAGAGCTTGCACTTCACCTTGTCCTTGTTGCTAGCATCAACAAGAACACCATATTCCCATCCAACATCATCTGAGTTCCTTTTCAGGAGATTAGTTGCCTCAGTTCCTATTGCATCTGGTGCAGAAACACCTTGTTCTGTCGACATCCTACATTCAAATTCAAGAGTTAAATCAAGCTCAAAGAGACAAGTAAGCACTAGTATCGCTCAAATTTTAACGATTAATCATTGTAATAGAAGCTTTAATGTTAACATGTTTACAATCAACTATGAAGAAAATGACAGAGCAGTCATCAGATGGAATACCAGGGGAAGAGCCAATTGCCTCACTTACAAAGAACATTGATCACAACAATCTGTCAAGTTTTGCTCTCCAGGTCTGTTTTCAGTGTTGTCTGATTACTTAATGGTTACTATTACTTGTAACAAGACTGCACAAGCTGTTTAATGGTTACTATTACTTATGAAGCATGTGCCTCTTACCATGCCAACTTCAATCATACAGTCAGTGGAACAGCAGCATCACTATAGCAGTAGAGTTATGAAGGAACTTTGTCATTCACCAACTCACAATTGCAGCATGTTTTGTAGAATGAACACATCCTTACAAAGGTACAAGTCTTAATAGAAGCTTTTTCTTAATGACTTCAGGTGAGTAACAGTTTTTTAGTAAACTTTTGTTGATTATTCACCTTTCGCAAATCAATTCTTAATTTCAACAGATCAGCATATTTCATAGACATGGAATGGAGAAGATCTACCTTCCACCTGATACTAAAGCTATTAGGGATATCTGTGTACTACCTGGGGGTGATGTTGTTTTTGCATCACTGGCCAGGAAGTTGTCTCTTTTCAGGTCTGTAAAGAAAGAGAGCATGCAGGGGAGATGAGCAGGGGAGGAGCTGCCGGCATGGGAGGGGAGAGGAGCATGGGAGGGAAGGGAGCTCACATTGGGGACTTGGGGTGGCCGGCGGGGAGGGGTTCCAGTCGAGGATGAGCAGGACGGCGGCGGCGAGTCAACGACGAGTAGGACCGGGGGCGCGCGAGTCGGGGACGAGCAGGGGACGAGCAGAGGAGGAGCAGGACCGGTGGGAGCAGAGGAGGAGCAGGGGAGGAGCAGAGGATGAGTAGGAGACGAGCAGGACCGGCGGGAGGAGCAGGCCACGCTCCCTTCTAATCCTCCCGCGCCTGGGTCTCGTGGCCGCGCGGGAATTCCTCCCGCGCTCCGATTTGGCGCGCCAAACTCGAGCTCGCGCTCTTCTCGCGCGCCTCCGCGCCGCGTCCGCGCCGCCTAGCACTGCCTAGCGCCGCGATGCGCGCCTATGCCCCTAGTCGCGGCGACGGGCTTCGCCCAGCGACTAGGCGCGCGTAGTCGCCGACTAGGCGCCGCCTAGCCGAACTTTGGTTTTTAGGTAACTATGACTCGACGGTAATGATTAGAAATATCAGGCTTGAACTACTCTGAATAACAATGAGACGTTTGACCAGTTCAAGAAGCCAAGAACTGAATGAAGTGTTCAAGGCATTTCTCTTGGGTTCAGAGCGTGGAAATGATTTGTCATTTGCATTTGAACTAGTAGATGCTTGAGCAATGCTGGTGCAGTTGCATGTTTAGCTTACCTTGTATCTAACTAACCCTCGTAGTAAGTAGCCAAAATGTATCCCAGCCAAAACTTTACACCCATCACATCGAATTATACACATGCATAGAGTATTAAATATAGACTAAAAAAATAATTAATTGCACAGATTACGACTACTTTGCGAGACGAATCTTTTAAGCCTAATTAGTGCATGATTTGATAATACAGTGCTACAGTCACACATGTGCTAATGACGGATTAATTAGGCTTAATAAATTCGTCTCGCGGTTTACTGACGGATTCTGTAATTTATTTTTTTATTAGTATCCAAACAACCTACGCGACACCCCACGTAACATCCACTACCAGAATGCACAGGTTCGCCGTGTGCTCACGGCACACGGCGAAGGCAAAAAAGCACTCGACAAAGCCTTTGCCGAGTGTTGCACTCGGCAAACGACAATCGGCAAACATAGACTCGGCAAATGTGTCTTTGCCGAGTGTTTTTTGTTGAGCACTCGGCAAAGACGTTGTCGAGTACTAAACCCGACACTCGGCAAAAAATATTTCAAAAATAAAAAAACCCCACCGCCGCGCCGCCTGTATCGCCTCGGCCGCACCTACGCCGCCGGATCTGGGCTCCTCTTCGCCCGCGGCCGCTGGATCCAGGAGGGAGGGGCGCCGTGCCGGATCTGGGAGGGAGGGAAGGGAGGGGTGCCGCCGTCGGAGTTGACGCAAACGTCGAGGAGTAACGCCACTGCAGGGAGCTGAGGCCGGAGGAGGAGCGCCGGCGCACCCACGCCGCCTGTATCGCCTCGGCCGCGCCCGCGTCGCCGGATCCGAGCTCTTCCTCGCCCGCAGCCGCTGGATCCGGGAGGGAGGGGAGGGAGGGGCGCCGTGCCGGATCCAGGAGGGAGGGAAGGGAGGGGTGCCGCCGCCGGAGTTGACGCAAACGTCGAGGAGTAACGCCACCGCAGGGAGCTGAGGCCGGAGGAGGAGCGCCGCCGCAGCCGCGCCGCTTGTATCGCCTCGGCCGCGCCCGCGCTGCCGAATCCGGGCTCCTCCTCGCCCGCGGCCGCTGGATCCGGGAGGGATGCTGGATCCGGGAGGGAGGGAAGGGAGGGGTGCCGCCGCCGGCCGAGTCCGGGAGGGAGGGGAGGGAGGGGTGCCGTGCTCAGGGAGGGAGGGGAGAGAGGGAGGGGCAGCGCCGGGGTAGAGAGGGAGAGAGGGAGGGGTGGCGGAGGGAGAGTGGGAGGGAGGGGGCGGTGGCCGCGTGAGTTTATAAGATGCCGAGTTTGCCGAGTGTCGAATCTAGGACACTCGGCAAAGCTAAGTTTACCAAGTGTCAAATCATCGCACTCGGCAAAATTATCTTTGCCGAGTGTTTTTTTACCTCTTTTGCTGTGTGCAATTATTTTGCTGAGTGTTTTTTTTACAACACTCGGCAAATAACTTCTTTACCGAGTGTCCGATAGAATGCACTCAGTAAATATTTTAGCACTCGACAAACATCCAGTTTCCAGTAGTGATTTGATGTGACACCTCAAAATTTTACACCTAGATTTAAACACCACCTCACTATTTTTGTTTTGTGCGTGACTGTCAGATAAAGGAACAGTTGGCTGAGTTGTATGCGGAGGGCTGCAAGGCGAAGAAAGGCGATCCTCTCCCTGTTGGAGTGGTGGACATGACAGAACCGAGGCAGGGCGCGGATAGATATTACTGATACGTTGGATCCCTCACTGCACCTCCATGCACTGAGAATGTGATCTGGAACATTCTTGGCGAGGTAGTCACTGTGCCCTGTGCCAAAAACATTGTGAAGAACCATTTAGTTTACTACAATCTGGAAGTTATTGATTCTTTTAACTTGCAGGTAAGAGAAATGAAGTGCAGCCTGTTCGTTTCGGCTGAAACGATCGTGGATTATTACTGCTGACTAGTTTAGTGTGAGAGAAAAATACTGTTCTGCCTTATAATCCACGATCGTTTACGACGAAGCGAACATGCTGCTGATGGCCCCTTTGGAGGGGGAGTTACAGGCACAACTCCAGACCACTGCAGCAATTGAATGGTCGCACGCGTGGTCCTGTTCGCTTAAACTACTTCAGTAGTACTTTTCAGCGAATGAATAGTAATTTTTTCTCACAACAAATCAATATAAACATCAGAATAAACCAAATTTTAGCAAAACAATATTTGTTCGCTGAAAAGTACTACTGATGTAGTTCATTTATTCGTTGGTGTGATGCAAAACTACAAAAGTGAGTTGTCACATGAACTCAAATTATCTGTCTATTCTGTTTTGAAGTACTATACGTGTATTAGGGCGGAGAGTGGAAAAGATGTGATTAAACCATTGCCTTTCGAGCATCCCGGTAAATGCTCAAAAAGCAAAAATGAAAAAAGTAAAATAAAAGCAGAGGAGCATCCCGGTAAATGCTCAAAAAGCAAAAACGATAAATCCTCAAAAACAAAAATGTAAAAAGTAAAATAAAAGCAGAAGAACAAAGGGCCCATCCGGGTTCGAACCGGAGACCTATCGATCTGCAGTCGATTGCTCTACCACTGAGCTATGGACCCATTTTTGTTCAATTTGCATCATTGTTTTTTATCTCTAATAGAACTATGCTACGTCTAGACAGTAAGATTTGATTTCTTTTGTGACGACAGTTCACTAGTTCCGTTACTCTGGGTGAAGAACACCATTTGTCCAAAAGAAGTACGTCCCTATGCTACTATTAGTACCAAAACACACGACTACATGCACGAGGCACCAGGCCGATTCAAAACAAAACAAATCACTCCAATCGAGTATCAGGATGGCAATGAGGTAAATCCCCATCGAGGATTGACATCTCATACCCATCGCAACAGAAAAATCTAATACTCCGTCCGTTTCAGAAAGAAAGTCGTTACGGAATACGTGCATTTTAAATTTTCTCAACTTTGACTAGATTTATAGAAAATACGTGCAACATTTATATCTTCAAATAAGGTGCATTTTAAATTTTCTCAACTTTAACTAGATTTATAGAAAATACGTGCAACATTTATATCTTCAAATAAGTTTATTATGAAAGTATATTCAACGATCTATCTAATGATACTAATTATATATTATAAATATTAATATTCTTTTATATATAATTAGTCAAGTTAAAAAAAGTTGATTTCTCGGAAAACGAGAACGACTTCTATTTTAGGACAGAGGGAGTACCATCAAAATCCCCATATCCTGCTGCGGGTGGGGAATTTCCTCAAACCCATACCTGACTGGGTAAATTAGACCCGATGGGTCACCGATACCCGCCAACAGTGGAAGGGTGCGGAAGGTTCTTTGGTGAGCGATGGGTTGTGGCATGCGGTTGGGCAGCTAGAAGGAAAGGTGTGAGCTATAGGTGGTGGACCGGTGGAGTGAGGGAGGGGTGAGGGACAGAGGAGAGAGGTTAAATACGTAGAGAGCAAGGCTACTTTGATTTGGAGCCAAGGAATGTGGAATGTCTACGTGGGTTTCCGGGTATTTTTCACCCATGGGTTAACGGGTATGGGGACTCCTAGAACGTTCCAATACCCACGTACCCGACAGGTGAAGGGTTTTACCAGTTTATTTCCTCATGGGTAACGTGTTTAGTCCATATTCGTACCTGTCGGTGTTTCGAGTAAACACTAACTAGTAAATTTATATTTGTTGCGCGTTGGGCCCGGATGGTGTGCTAAAAAATACAAGGTTTATACTGGTTCGGGCAGAATGTCCCTACGTCCAGTTTGCTGCTGCTGCTCATGTTATTAGCACTGAAAGGTTCGTAGTAGGGGGATACAAACAGTCGAGAGAGGGACAGGTCCCAAGTCTCTGATGGAGAGGTCAAATAGGTGCCGAGAGCTCGGTTGCTGCTCAGCTGTGTGTTATGTGGTGTGTGATGTGTTGAATCCAATCGTTCCCCTTAGTGGGGTGCCCTGCCTTCCCTTTTATAGATCAAGGGAGAGCAGGGGTTACAGATGGGGAGAAAGAAGAAAAACCAGAGGCCAAGAAGGTCCTTCGAAGGTGCCAGGTCTTCCTTTTCCTCTGAGCCAACCCCGTCGATATGGCAGATGGTGCCAGGGATAGCACGTTCGCTGATCTTGATAGGGCCATGCTCTGGCTTCGTTCAGCAAGTGGTCATGTCCCATCCTGCCCCGGCGGGCGGCGCGACGCACCAGGGTGCCGAGCCGCGACCCTACGGGGAGCAGACGGGGATTCATGCAGGGGCTTGGTATCCTGTTCACGAGGATTCATGCAGGTGACAACTAGATAGTTTAAAGGGAACCTTGGTATCCTGTTTATGGGGATTCATGCAGGGTTAGCCCGGTTGAGGCTCGATCGCGGATCAAGACTCCCTTGAGGCTCGTGCGCCTGAGTTTTGGCCGCTCGCGGGCCCATCCTTCATTGGGACGGCCGTCGAAATCATTGGGCTAGCCCTTGAACTCTTTTTGACCCGTATCCCTTCTATGGGAAAAGAGTCCTGGTCTGCCCGGGAAGACGAAACGTTCGACGTGACTTTGGTAGGAAAGGTTGGGGATTGGGGGCGCATATCCCGCGTGGTGACGTGGTGGTGAATCGTGGCAGGCGTGAGATCCAGGCGGACAGTTGCCCTCCTCGCATCCGTCGCCCCTATAAAACCAAAGAGTTCGTCCTCAGGGTTTCGTACATTGCCTCCTTGCCTTTGCATCTACAACCTCTACCGCCAATCGCATGAGCCTTCCGCACCCACAGCGTAGCCGCCATCAAGCTCACATCCATCCACCCCAATCGTCTAATGGAGCCATGGTGCAGATCCGATGTCACCCTCCAGCGCCTGGAGGGCCTTGTTCGCCGTGGTCTTCTTTGTGTGCGGACCGCCGCCAAGGAGTGGCGGCTGCCCGGCAATGAGGACGCGCCGCCGCCGCCCGATGGCTACGTTGTGTCCTTCGCTCACTTTCACGAGCAGGGATTCGCCACCCCCGCCCACAAGTTCCTTCGGGGGTTGCTGAATTACTACAATGTGGAGCTACAGCACCTCACTCCCAATGGGATCCAGCACATTGCGGCGTTCGTCGCCCTGTGCGAGGGGTTCTTGGGGATTAGTCCCCACTTCGACCTGTGGCGGCATTTCTTCGTCATCACCCTCCTAAAGAAGCGGGAGAAGAGGCAGGAGCTGAGCGTACTGATGGGATGCGCCGGCATTCAGCTCTGTAACAATCGGGTCAACGCATACCCGTCGATGCGTTTGTCGACCTCCAACAAGGGGTGGCATTTGCATTGGTTCTACGTCAAGAATGACGTAGCCGCCCCCTTACCAGCGTTCACCGGATGCTTCATCGAAGAGTCCCCGGAATCATAGAGGAAGTGGGGGGTCCTGGATAAAGACAAGAAAAAAATCTAGGACCATCTCGCCACCATCCAAATTCTAAAGGAGAGGGGCATGAAGGGGTCGGGGATCATCAGCGCCTATCATACGCAGAGGGTGGCGCCGCTGACGAGTCACGCGCTTCCCCTATACCGGATGGCGCCCGGAGCGTCCCTCGATGGGACGGCGCTTGGAGCGCTCTCCCCCTCCGAAGTGGCGCAGCGCATCAAGGAGGCGATGGAGCCTTCGTGAGACGACGCTGGCGTCACACTTGATTTTGTGTATCTGGTGTTGGGGCACCCCCAATGCGTCTGGAACCGGGGTACATCGACTTCGTAAGTTCTCTTTCCTCGTGCCTCCTTTTTAATTGAACTCCCATCCCCTTGTTGCTGATATTGAGATAGCGGGACTAGCCGAAGAGACTCATCTTTATGGACCGCTCAGCTCCACTGCCGAAGGACCTGCTCATGGCGGCGGTGAATCGCACCATGGCTGAGTGGTAGAAGAAGACAAAGGAGGTCGAGAGGAAAAGGAAGCAGGAGAAACTGTGGGCACGGGAGCGAGGAGAGGAGACAGACAGTGACGACGATGAGGAGGCAGAGGAGGATGATGAGGTAGTCGTAGACACTGAGTGGGGGTGACCTAGGAAGCGAGGACGCGCTGACAATTACCCACTCGTCAATGCAGGGATCCTTCCTGTTCTATGCAAGGGAAGGTGCGGCCGTGAGGTCGGAGGAGGCGGGCCGGACCGTCGGCTCGTCCTTAGAACCATCAGGGGCAGGCGGATCTACCGCCGCGCCCGAGGTGTCAGTGGAGGGGAGCGGCCCTGTTGTCGTGCCTCAGGAATCAACGGGGATGAGCGGATCTGCCGCCGCTCCTGAGGTGCTAGCGGGAGCGGGCGGACCATCGCCGTGCCCCAAGAGCCAGCGTGGGTGGATGGATCTGCCACCGCACCCGAGGTGTCAAGAGAGGGGAGTGGCTCCGCCGCCGTGCCCCTAGATATGAGGGAGGCGAGCCCCTCGGCCTGGGAGCAGGGGACGGGTTCAAAATGGTCCTGCCCCGATGAGGTGGAGCAGGGAACTGGGGGTTCATCCCCTAAACGTCTCCACCGCCCAACAACGCCAACGTAAGTTGCTGACTCCTCTGTTATCTTTGTTTTTCTCTATTTTTCATAGTGACTCACGCCTTTCGTTTCTTCTGCAGCGTCGGGAGACGAGTCAGACGGGGCACTTCTTTAGCATTGGCGCACAAGAAAACATTCGCCCTTCAGGCAAGGCGGGGGCCGCCACCTGACGTCGCTCCTGTTTTGGGCGAGAGCGAAGCCGGTGTCACAGCCTCATCGGCCGGTCTGGCGCCGCTCGTAGTGGTGCCCATGCCCTCGGTGGGTCGAGCGGTCAACGAGGCTGAGGGGGCACCCTCAGACGTTGTCGCGCAACCAGCGACGAAAGTGGTTCCACTGTCGACGTCGGAGCGGACAGAGCTGTCGGCCGCACCCGTTGTGTCGATCGCGGTGGGCGTGGCGCAGCCGGACAAGGTCCCACCGACGGAGGTGGAGGTGATGGTGGCTACGATAGATGGGTCGTAGCCAGAAGCTGTGGTGGCGGCGCCCAAGACAGCGACGCGTCCCGTGCTACCGGCGGTCCCAGAGATGACGCCCGTCGTGGTCAGGATGGAGGGGGTCATGGCCAAGGGCCCCTTGGACACCGCGGTGGTTGCCGAGGAGACCGGTAGGGAGTTGTCCCTGGTCCTAACATCGGAGGGCCACCACCCGCCCATGCGGGATGAGCCCCCACTCTGGTGGGTGAGTCCGCGGGACCCGTCGTCGGAACCGTTCAATCTCGACGATGCCGTCGAGGGCATGGAGCGAGAGAATCTCAATGAGGGGATCACGGCTGTGCTGGAAATTCTAAATTAGGCCAGGGGCACCCTTTGAGATGTCATCATTCCCACCGGTCGGGTATTCACTAGGTCTTGCCTCTCGATCTCTTCTTTCTTCATCTATTTTTGTTTTCTGATCGCCATCTTTTTTCAGTCTCTTAGTGCTCGCAGCCGGGAGAAATCTCGGTTCCTTCGCGAACACAAGGAGGATTGGGACCACCTCATCGATGAAGCATGGTTGCATAGGGACATGACCGCCCAGCTCTAATAGAGGGTGGCCGAGTTGACTCCCCTTGCCGCAGAGGTGGACAATCTTTGACGACGGGAGGCCAAGGCTCGCCGGGATGCAGAGGACACTGAGAAGTCTTTTGATGAACTATCGGAGAGGGCATGGTGGGATCAGGAGGAGGCTACCAAAGCACGGAAGGAGCGGGACGAGCTGCTCCAATGGGATGCCGAGACCCGCCAGCGGATCGTTAACCTCCTGGCCCAGGCCGAGAAGGGGCGAGATCTTAGGCTAGGAGCCGAGGAGAGGTCCGTGGCCCTAGAGCAGAGGGTGAAACTAGACGCTGAGGTGGTCGCCCGGCTGCGCAAGGAGCGAGACAAGCTACGCCATACTACGGAGAGGCTCCGCTCGGAGCGCTGCGCGACCTACGAGGAGCGCGACCAGGCCGTCCGAGAGCGTGACGAGGCGCAACAGAGGATCAGCTCCCTCTAGGCTGAGCTGGAGACCGTGAAAGCCCAGAAGCTGGAGGCCAAGGGTACCGCTGCCGGACTGGCCACGGATCTCACCGAGGCGAGGAGTATTCTTTAGGTGGAGAGCGACGAGCTCGATGCCCTAAAGGTTGCCCTTGGCGTAGTCTGCGACGACCTATAGGTGGTGCAGGCAGAGGGGACCAGCTCACTCGTGGCCCGTGCCATAGATATCTCGGCACGGGTGCGCCAGCTAGAGAAGGAAGCTCTTCGCTCAGGGATTACCCAAGCCTTCGTCATCACCCGCTCGCATTATGATGACAACATCGACTTGGATGCGATGAGCCTCTGTTTCACGCCTAGCTATGAACCCTCCGAGCTAGATGAAATAGAAGCAGCGGTGACTCCTCTTGCGGAAACCCTGGCGAGCAAAGTTGAAGACATGGTTCTCCCCTAGAGGGGGTAGTTAGTCGAATGAGTCCGATGGACATTTATCTGTAATCTGTGGACAAGTGTCGGCACTTTTGTATTTTGAAAACAGTTTTGCTACTTCGTTTCGTTAAACAAATTCGCAATTTCATTTCGTTTGATTGAACTTGCTTTCTTCCCTTTTTGCATTCAAGAAAAAAATGTTGTTGCAATCTGAACCCTTCCGTTTGTTAAGACCATAGGGCCCAAGGTGTATAAGAAGAAAACTTCGATTATGCTGGTGAGCAAAGTTATCATAGCCGTCGGGGCGTGGGTTTTTTGCAGTCTGACCAGGCACGCTCGGTTATTTGTTCCCACAAACCTTGCCACTAGCCTTAACGTGAGGAAGAGGTCCAATATTATGACTATTTTGAAAAAGGGGTTTTATACCTTTATCAGCCCCCGAGTGAGATCCGACCCCTTGCGGTTGCTGGGGTCGAATGTCACTGGAGACCGAAGAGAGGATAGCAAAACTGCTCTTGTATTCGCACATACCCCTTCCTTAGGATTTTAGCTATCATTTTGCGACCATGCGTTTGTCACCCCTTGCAAGTCCAACCTTCCTTGAGCCCCCACGCGTGGCGGGGATTCGGTCAAGGGTAGGCTCGTTTTTGTGACTGTCGCCCCGTTCGTGGTTTTCGCAACCAGAGGGGTTGAGGCGACGTCACTTGCCTCGATGGCTCGAGTGACGCGCTTGAAGAGCTCGCTAACGAGGATGTTCGAACGGGATCTAGTCCCATCGCAAGTGACAGGGTCAGCAAAACCATCGGGTGGCATTCCATTGCTCCTTAACCCGCCTTCCAACAGATTCCCCCTCAATGGAGACTCTATGGGCTTGGCTAGAGGCTGGATCGAACGAGAAGGTTGAGATGACCCTATCTGCCTTTATGCGGGTCGAGCGAAGGCCGCTGAGGCTCATCTGGGTTTTCTCCCCTAGCTCTTGTTCGACATGAGGTGGCCTCGGACCCTTCGTGGGCTAGCCTTCGAACCTCGGTCTCTCAATCTAGGATCGGGCGGCTCGAGCCCTCGAGCCCCTTGGGGTCTGATAGGGGTCGACCGTGTTTCACGCTTCACCCTGTCCTTAGTTTCCGCAACCAGAGGGGCTGAGCTAACGACACTTGCCTCGACGGCTCGAGTGTTGCGCTCAATGAGCTCGCTAACGAGCGCGTTTGAGTGGAATCCGGGTCTATCATCCGCTGACGGGGTCGGTAGAGCCCTCATGTAGCATTCCACTACTTCTTAACCCGCCTCCTAGTCGATGCTCGAGCCGTTCGATAGGCTCGGGTGGCCCATTGGCCTCTCCTCGATGGAGATTCTATGGGCTTGGCTCGGGGTTAGAATCGAACGAGAAAGGTCGAGATGTCCCTGTCCGCTTCTGAGCGGGGTCGGGCAGGGCCGCTGGGGCTCATCTTGGTTTTTCTCCCCTGGCTTTGTTTGACACGAGGCGGCCTTGAGCCTTTCATGGGCCGGCCTTCGAACCTCGATCAGTTGCCGCTCATATCGAATGAGACGACTACCGCTTCGTGATGCGACGCAAAGCATTGAGATGCAGCAATTGCATATGCAACGTTTGGATTTATGGGATTGATGTATGATATAATGGAAATGAAAGCAGGGGTCGGTGATGTTACCTCAGCGACATGAGTGACGGGGAGCTCTTACTGGGCATGTCCGTGTGGGGTTCAGGTCCGACGTTCGCGACAGGGCTGGTGTAACCTGCACGAGCATCGCAATTTTTTGTTTGTGTCTCTCGGCAGCGATCCGAGCCGTTGGATTGACTTGGGTGACCTTACAGCTTCTCCTTGAAGGAGATTTCATAGGCAGACCCCTCTGAACCCTTCTCGAGAAGGCGGATGTTAAAGCTTGGGGTGCGGGGACAAAAAATTCGATCACATCGGTGAACAAAAACGTCATAGCCGCTGGGGCGTACGGTCTAGCGGTTCGACCAGTTTTACTCAAAGTTTACACCCGCACACCATGCTTTCGGTTTTTAAACGTAAGGAGGGGTCAGGCGAAGAGAATGTCTAAATGAGTAGACTCTCTCGGCAACCCCCGAGCGATGTCCGTGCTCCTACCATTGCTGGGGTCAGAGGCTCGGTAGTGAAATTGATACGTAAAGTAAGTAAATAAGGGTGCTTATCTTTCGGTGGCCATTTGGTTTCTCAACCTCATTGCTCGGCGTTCGCCTGGGCCATCCGATCAACTCAGGAGGCCCATTGGGCTCCCCTTGATGGAGGTTCCATCGTTGGGTCGTTCCGGGTCCTACCTAGGAAGGCGGAGAGCCGCCTACAAGCAGCTGCGCCTTATTTCTCGTGCCCGGCGTGCGGTAGTGGTGGGCCATGCCTAGGCCACGTCCCATTTGACCAGGCACCGTCTCATCGAGCGGGGCGCGTCCCATCGGTCAAGACGCATCCCCTTGAATTCCCATTAGCATCGAATTCCCATCTGCATTGAATAGGGGAAGAGAGAGGGCTTTTTGCCCCAACCCTTCGCCTTTCTCCAACTACTGCGTCTCCTCCTTAAATAGGGGGAGGGAGAGGGTTCTCGTCCCATTCCTCCACCTATTCTTGTGCTGCTGCCTCTCCTCCTTCTTCCTTCTCACTGAGTGCGTTCGTGCGTCGCGGCGATTCCTAAGTGAGAGAGGATAATGCGAGGGAGAGGAGAACTCACAGATCCGTTCGTGAATCCAGACCGCGATGTCGAGCTAGAGGTCATCCAACGTAGATGAGATGGTGCTGGCCGCCTTCGCTAAGAAGGGGCCGCTTTCGTCGCAGGAGGAGGCACACTAGAGGGTGCTGCGCATCGCTAGCTTTGTCGCTGTCTACAAGGCCTTCGTCGAGATGGAGCCGTACGTAGGCTTCTTCTGGTGAATCTTCTCTGGGCAAGCCTTGTCGGTGGGGAAGTTGCCCAGGACTGCGCCGATGGGGGGTTTCGCCCTTGCAGCCGCTCAGGTCGGCCAGTTCATAAAGTTTGATGAGATGTCGGAGACATCCACCAGCCATGGCGACCATACTTCGGCAGGTGGCGTCCCCGTCCAGGTGCCATTGTCAGGGTTGTGGCTGATCACGATGGTGTAGTACCAGATGCCCTGGCGAAGACACCACGGTCACCGATGTGGTGTTCGATGTTGCAGATGACGGCACCCTCAGGGATCCTACGAAGCAGTATGTGGCAGAACCTCCTAAATTATAGGACCCACATGCACCTGTCACTGTCCAACGACCTCTGACGACTATGCATATGTTTCTGGTAACTTAAGAAGACTGACGGGTG
Source organism: Miscanthus lutarioriparius (assembly GCA_904845875.1). NCBI lineage: Eukaryota > Viridiplantae > Streptophyta > Magnoliopsida > Poales > Poaceae > Miscanthus > Miscanthus lutarioriparius. The sequence continues at coordinate 46,834,572 of CAJGYO010000007.1, forward strand.
TCCTCGGAGAACCCCGAATCATCCACGATTTCCGAGCAGGATCCCATTATAGAGTCATTGTAGTATTACAACATTTATTCAAATATCTACATCAGAGTAAAATAGCGGAAGTCTTACAATAACTTAGTTTACAAACCAGTTGTTTCAAACCTTACAAACTATGTTCGATTATTATTACAAACCATAGTAGTGGAGTGGCATTAGTAACATAATACAAAACACACAATTAAAGTGCCCTGCCCAAGGGCCACACATTTACTTGTCGTCATCTATTTGAACAACAGTCATGCAGCATGGTCCAAAGCAGACCTGCTCATGAGGCTCACCTACAACAAGGGTCAACAAACCCTGAGTACAAAAGTACTCAGCAAGACTTAACCGAAGTAAAACTGATAAGACTCAGGGATTCAAGGTATGGCTTTAGCAATAATCAAAGTTCTTTTGCGTAAAAGCTCTCTAACAAGATTCTTTATTTCAACATTTTTATCTTCAAAAAGATCATATATAAAGCTGACATGATCCGTATTGGGATCATGAAACTTCATATCCAACTCGTTCTCAAATCTTACTCAAGTTCCATTTGTTAACTACGATGATGAACAGTGAGTTGAGTCTCCATAACCGAGGAGCAACGACGATTCGAACCGATATAACCCAGCTGGGGATTCCCAACCACACGACATATGCCGGTCCCTGACCTACATAGATCAACCTACCGTCAGATCCTCTAAAACAAGAACGGGTCCACGCCACCCGAGAATACAGTACTCCACCAATCCAGCCCATTGCCACGTGGGTACATGCTATTCTCTTCATCTCTGCACTCCTAGTGCGCGAGTAGCCATTCTCGTAATAGAATAGCCAAGTTAAGGCTTACCAAGTATGTGGCTAGTACTACAAAGTCTCACCTCATGCAATTCAACAACGGACGGTTCTTAATCGACACAGGCGGAAAGAACCCGCTCACAAGACATTCATGTCTTGTGGCTCTCACACACCGAGTCCGCCCAGTCTAGATTTATTACTCCACAAGCTCATATCTCATGACGACATAAGTAACCAACCGTATCCAAAAACCCTTTTATGTCACACGGGTGACAGGTAATCACCCGACCTTTATCTGCCTAAGCATGGCTAAGCATAACTAGGCATTCTCGAAGTAAAACTGGTGACAAGGTTGATATGGAAGAACAAGGTTGGTAATGCACCAATTAGGTTTCCACTCAACTCCTAATCACTTAATGCAGTATATAAAAGAAAAAGCAATATAAATTTGTAAAACACAAGGTAGGTTTAAATGCATCCGGGGCTTGCCTTGATTAACGGAAAAGTCAGGTTCCGAAGACGTTCCACATATATCAAATCCGACCTCAACAGACGGATTAACTTCCTCCACAACTTGATTGACTACCACGTTCTCGCTTTCGTTCACTACACGTAGTAACAATGCCATGTTTAACATGATGCGAGATATAAAACATGATGCTTGATGATACCATCGGCTGTGGTACCGTCACAACGCCTGTGGTACCGTCACAACGCCTGTTGGTACTTGGCTAAGCGGAGGAGGGCGACGTCATGTGCTTCGTCCAGCTGGTCCATGGTGTCCTCGTGGGATGCCTCGGCTCCCTATTTGTCATATGCCCTGATCCTTGGCGCTCCATTATTGAGGTCGGTTGGGAGGATGGCCTCAGAACCATAGACCACGAAGAAGGGTGTGTAGCCGGTGGCTCGACTGGGGGTTGTTCTCAGGCTCTAGAGTACTGAAGGAAGCTCGGAGACCCAACGTGCGCCAAATTTGTTCAACCGGTTGAAGATCCTAGGTTTAAGGCCTTGTAAGAGCATGCCATTTTGGCGCTCGACCTACCCATTCGTTCGGGGGTGCACGACGGTGGCCCAATCGACCCGGTGGTATTCATCACAGAATCGAAGGAACTTCTTGCCGGTGAACTACGTGTCGTTATCCATGATGATGGAATTCGGTACTCCAAAGTGATGGATGATGTCGAGTAAGAACAGCACGGCTTGCTTGGACTTGATCGCAGAGATCGGCCGAGCTTCTATCCATTTTGTGAACTTGTCTATGGTGACAAGCAAGTGTGTGTATCCTCCGGGCACCTTCTTGAGAGGTCCTACCAGATCGAACCCCCAGACCGTGAAGGGCTACGTGATGGGGATCATCTGGAGTGCCTGGGCCAAGAGGTGAGTTTGCCGAGCATAGTACTAACACCCTTTGTAGGTGCGCACGATCTGCTCGGTGTCGGCTACTACAGTGGGCCAGTAGAAGTCCTGTCGGAATGTGTTTCCAACCAAGGTTCTAGGCGCGGCGTGGTGACCGCAGACCCCACCGTGGATATCGCTCAGCAAGTGCTTCCCCTGCTCAATGGGGATGCAGCGCTGTAGGATCCCGGTGTGGCTTCGTCTGTAGAGTTCGCCTTCCACAAGAACGAAGGAATTAGCGTGGCGTGCGAGCGTAGTACTACCTTGTCCGTCGGTAGTGTGTCATGGAGTAGGTAGTTGAGGTAGAGCGTTCTCCAGTCGACCAGAGGGTCAGGCTCTGTTACTAGATCTTGTTCAAGCTCCATGACCTCGGGGCCGGATGGAGCCGTTGGCTGGTTAGCCCTCGAGGCAGGATTGGGCGGACCGTCATTGGCCTGTTCCAACCCTTCGTAGTGCACCGAGGGCTTGTGTTGGTTGCTGGCAAAGACCCCTGTTGGCACCGGCTCTTGGCCGGATGCTGCCTTCACAAACGCGTCGGCCGCCTCGTTGAGGCACCTCGGGATGTGATTGAGTTCGAGGCCGTCGAATTTGTCCTCTAGCCATCAGACTTCTTGGCAGTATGTAGCCATCTTGGTGTTGTGACAGCTTGACTCCTTCATAACTTGGTTGATGACTAGCTGGGAGTCACCCCGGACGTCGAGGCATCGGATGCCCAACTCGATGGCAATGCGTAGGCCGTTGATGAGTGCTTCATACTCAGCCACATTATTGGATGAGGGGAAATGGAGACGAACCATGTACCTCATGCATACCCCGAGGGGCGATATGAAGACTAGCCCCATGCCAGTGCCCCTCTTCATCAGCGATCCATTGAAGTACATCGTCTAGTACTCTTGATCGACGGCCGCTGGGGGCATTTGGACCTCGGTCCATTCCGCGACGAAGTCCGCCAACACCTGGGACTTGATCGCTGTTCGGGAGGCATATGTAATGCCCTAATCCATCAACTCGAGAGCCCATTTTATGGTTCTTCCCATGGCGTGCTAGCTTTGGACGACCTCACCAAGGGGGAATGATGTCACGACTGTCACTGGGTGTGACTCGAAGTAGTGGCGTAGCTTCCTGTTGGTGATGAGGACAGCGTACAAGAGCTTCTGGATTTGGGAGTAGCGGGTTTTAGAGTCAGATAGTACCTTGCCGATGATGTACATAGGGCGCTGCACCTTGAGGACGTGCCCCTCTTCTTCCTGCTCCACTACCAGGGCGGCGCTGACCACTTGTGTGGTGGCCGCTATGTAGAGCAAGAGGGATTCTCCATCGGTAGGAGGAACCAGGATCGGGGCCCTTGTCAAAACTGCTTGACCGTGTCAAGTGCCACCTGGGCCTTGGACGTCCATTCAAAGTGATCGGCCTTCTTTAGAAGTTGATAACGGGGGAGACCTCGTTCGCTGATGTGCGAGATGAATCGACTGAGTGTGGTGAGGCATCCTATGTCTCGCTGAACCCCCTTTAGGTTCTGAATTGGGCCCATCCTTGTGATGTCTGAGATCTTCTCCGGGTTGGCTTTGATGCCACACTCGGAGACGATGAAACCAAGAAGCATACCCCTCGGGACCCCAAAAACACATTTCTCGGGATTGAGTTCGTTGCCATTCGCTCAGAGTTTTGCAAATGTCTGCTCAAGATCGGCAACGAGGTGGTCAGCCTGTTTGGACTTAACCATGATGTCGTCCACGTAGGCCTCAACGGTTCGCCTGATGAGGTCCCCAAAGCATTTGAGCATACAGCGCTGGTATGTAGCCCCAACGTTCTTCAGACCAAACGGCATTGAGACGTAGCAGAACAATTTGAAGGGGGTGATGAAAGATGTCGTGAGCTGGTCGAACTCTTTCATCGCAATTTGATGGTACCCGGAGTACGCATCATGGAAGTAGAGGGTTTCGTACCTCAAGGTAGAGTCGACTATTTGGTCTATGCGCGGCAAAGGAAATGGATCCTTTGGGTACGCCTTGTTGAGACCCATATAGTCGACACACATCCTTCATTTCCTACTCTTCTTTCATACAAGAACGGGATTGGCTAACCACTCTAGGTGGTATACTTCCTTGATGAATCCGGCCGCCGAAAGTTTTTCTATCTCCTCGCTGATGGCCCTGTGTTTCTCTTCGTTGAAGCAACGCCTGGCTTGGAGCCTGGGTGGATCTTCAAGGTATGCTCGTTGACTTCCCTCGAGATGCCTAGCATGTTCGAGGGTTTCCATGCAATGATGTCTCTGTTAGCACGGAGGAAGCCGACAAGCGTGCCTTCCTATTTGGAGGAAAGCGTGGTACCAACGCGCACCATTTTACCCTCAGTGCTCCCGGGGTCTACGAGGACTTCTTTAGAGCCCTCTGCAGACTCAAATGACCCGGTCGACTTCTTAGCATCTGGCGCTTCTTCGGTGACCTCATCCTTGAGGGTGGCTAGCTCCCCGGAGGCGACGATTGCTATGGCGTGACCGCAACACTCGACCTCGCACTCATAGGCGCGCTGGAAGGAGGTGCTGATGGTGATGACCCCACGGGGGCCCGGTATTTTCAGCTTGAGGTATATATAGTTGGGGACGAACATGAACTTCGCGTAGCATGGACGTCCCAGGATGGCGTGGAAGGTTCCGGGGAACCCAACCACCTCAAAGGTGAGGGTTTCCATCCTATAATTGAACTGATCCCCGAAGGTAACGGGCAGATCGATCTGCCCAAGTGGCATGGCCTGCTTTCCAGGCACGATGCCGTGGAAAGGTGCTCGGGTTGGGCGGAGGCATGTCCGGTCGATGCCCATTTCATCGAGTGTCTTGGCGTACATGATATTGAGGCCGCTGCCTCCATCCATCAGTACTTTGGTGAGCCGCTTCGGGCCGACGATTGGGTCGACCATGAGCGGATATCTCCCCAGACGTGGGACGCTCTCCGGATGGTCGGTCCGGTCGAAGGTTATGGCAGACTCTGACCACCGGAGGAAGAGAGGTGTGGCCAGTTCAGCCATATAGACCTCGCGGCGCATGACCTTCTGACGATGTTTGGAGTCATAGGCCGCTGATCCTTCGAAGATCATAAGGCAGCCATCCGGCGTCAGAAAGCCATCATCCTTCTCCTCGGCGTCGTCCGTGGTAGGGGTAGGGTCCTTTCCGTGCTCCCCTTTGTTAGAGCCTCCGGACAAGAACTGCCGCATGAGGCTGTAGTTCGTGAACAGATGCTTAATCGAGAAGGCATGGTTCGAGCATGGCCCCTCTAGTAATTTTTTGAAGTGGTTCGGAGTGCCCTCCGCAGGCTTCTGACCACCCTTGCGGTCAGCAGCGGCCACGAGCAAGTCCTCACGCTGTTGCTTCTTGTTCTTCCTTTTGGCAGAACGATTGGAGGCACCTTCGCTGGCACCCTCGTCCCGCTTTGCCTTGCCATTGAGATGATCAAAGATCACTCCGACCACTTCTTCTCCCGAGGCATGGCTAGTGGCGATGTCTAGGAGTTCCTAAGTGGTTCACGGGCCCTTGCGTCCCAGCTTATGAACCAAAGACTCGCAGGTAGTCCCGGACAGGAAAGCCCCTATAACGTCGGCATCGGCGATGTTAGGTAGCTCGTTGCATTGCCGGGAGAAGCGTCGGATGTACCCATGGAGGGTCTCACCGGCCTTCTGACAACAGTTTTTGAGGTCCCATGGGTTCCCATGGCGCTTGTATGTGCCCTGGAAGTTCCCCACAAAGATCTCATTTAGGTCCGCCCAACTCTGGATTCTATTGGACGGCAGGTGTTCCAACCACGCTCGTGCCGAATCAGCTAAAAACAGTGGAAGGTTACGGATAATGAAGTTGTCATTATCTGCACCACTGGCTTGGCAGGCAAGCCAATTGTCTTCGAGCCATAGTCTAGGGTTTGTTTCCCCAGAGTACTTTGGGATGTTGGTTGGTGGCCGTTACCTTGGCGGGAAGGCAGCGTTGAGGTTGTGCAGGGCGAAGGCCTGAGGGCCCAGCAGACCGGGGGTCGGACTCTGGTCGTCGCCACTGTCGTAGCGTCCGCCGTGACAAGGATGATAGCCGCGGCTGGCTCCCTCTCTTGGATCACCATGGGTATGCCTGCGAGCATCGAGAGTGCTGCGTGCATCGCGGTTACAGCCAAGACGCTGATGCATCGGGACAGCGGCACGCTGCCTGTCGCTCGATGGTGTCTGGTGGACCGACGCGTCCCTGCCGGGACACCCGGAGAGCGTGCGCTGGCTGGCGTCGAGCTCGCATCGCCGAGACAATGAGCTCTCTACCTGCTGCGCCGTCGCACGCTCGAGCAGTGTGCGAATCTCATGGTGGGCCCGATGATCCTCGGGCGTTGCGGGCTCTGGAAGGCCATGGAGCAACGCCGTGGTAGTGGCGATGTTCTGGCTCGCTTGGGCGAAGCGAGGAAGGGCTTCATCGTCGGCGATGATCCTTCGGTTTACATCACGGGCCATGGCGCATGCGCGGCCACCGTCTTCGCGGCGTTCGATCTCCCAATCGAGCTCCGTGCATTCCTGCACAAGCTGGAGTTGTGCTTCCTCGATCTCCCACTGTCGGGCTTTCAGTTGCTCCACCCCCATGCGAGGTGGGGCCGCTGTCTCTCCTTCTATTTCGTCGCCGAGGTTGCCCACCGAGGTAGCCTCCTCTGTGGGGACGCTTTCGACGTGTCCCTCGGGGGTAACGTGTTTAGTCCACATTCGTACATGTCGTTGTTTTGAGTAAACACTAACTAGTAAATTTGTATTTGTTGCGCGTTGGGCCCGGATGGTGTGCTAAAAGACACAAGGTTTATACTGGTTCAGGCAGAATGTCCCTACGTCTAGTTTGCTGCTGCTGCTCGTGTTATTAGCACTGAAAGGTTCGTAGTAGGGGGTACAAACAGTCGAGAGAGGGATAGGTCCCAAGTGTCTGATGGAGAGGTCGAATAGGTGCCGAGAGCTCGGTTGTTGCTCAGCTGTGTGTTATGTGGTGCATGATGTGTTGAATCCAATCATTCCCCTTAGTGGGGTGCCCTGCCTTCCCTTTTATAGATCAAGGGGGAGCAGGGGTTACAGATGGGAGAAAGAAGAAAAACTAGAGGCCAAGAAGGTCCGTCGAAGGTGCCGGGTCTTCCTTTTCCATTGAGCCAGCCCCGCTGATATGGCAGACGGTGCCAGATATAGCACGTTCGCTGATCTTGATAGGGCCGTGCTCTGGCTTCGTTCAGCAAGTGGTCACGTGCCATCCTGCCCCTATGGGGAGCAGACGAGGAAGTGAACATGCGTCCGTTACTATAGATGATGTGAGTTCCCTCCTGGATCGTAGTGGTTGTCATATGCTTATGTCAGGATCCACGTCCGAGGGCTGATGGTGGCGCCCACAACACTGTAAGATAAAAGTCGGCGCCTACAACACTGTTCGGGCTCTGTCATGCCTGGAAGGGCTTAAAGCGCCCGTCCCGTCATATCCTGATAGTACTTTCCCACAGGCGTGCAGGATATGGTCCTCGGTACTGCGGTTGACTTGAGTGTCCTGTCTTACCCTGTGCTCGTCATTATGAAGGTGCAGGGTGCAGACGTTGGGTGAGGCGGAGCCAGCTCTGGGACATCGGGCAAGGCGGAGCCTGCCCTCGGACGTCGGGCGAGGCGGAGCCGGCCCTCAGACGTTGGGCAGGGAGGAGCCAGCCCTCGGACGTCGAGCGAGGCGGAGCCTGCCCTCGGTCATCGGGCGAGGCGGAGCCAGCCCTGAGTCGTTGGGCCAGGCGGAGCCAGCCCTCGGACGTCGGACAAGACGGAGCTTGCCCCCAGACGTCGGGCGAGGCGGAGCCAGCCCTCAGTCGTCGGGCGAGGCGGAGTCCAACCCTCGGGGGTCGGGCGAGGCGGAGCCAGTCCCCGGTCGTCGGGCGAGGCGTAGTCTGCCCCCAGACGTCGGGCGAGGCGGAGTCCAGCCCTCGGGGGTCGGGCGAGGCGGAGCCAACCCTTAGGGGCCGGGCGAGGCGCAGCCAACCTTCGGTCGTATGGTCAAGAAGTGTAGTTGCGTTCTTGTCTGTTCGGAAGCATCAACGTTTGATGGTTAATAGCTCCACCTCTTTGGGTATCCCAGTATTTGGTCCCCGACAGTACCCATTGCCATCTTTACTCTTTAATCGAGCGGTGCATTCTTAGGTGGAGGAATGGTCTGGACATGCAGGTGAGTGGGTATGTAATTAAAGAGATAAAGACACCAGGTTTGGATCCAGCTGAGGCCCTTTTCAGTTCTTCGCCAAACAAGGAGATTGTAGAGGATCAGAGGGGATCGAGAGGGATTTGACTTGTAGGGATTATTAAATCCCTCGCAATCCCCTCCAAACCCTTGGTTTCGGGATAAAACGAACAAGGCCTTAGTGGATATATATTATCAGCTATCTTTTTCATCCTCCGTTAATACAAGAAATCTAAGTTTGTCATAAGTCAAATTGTGTTAACTTTGACCACAAAAGTATAGAAAAGAAGAATAATAGTTACGACTTCAAATTAGCATCTATGTTATGAAATATATTTTCATATACATCTTTGATGTAATAGATATTAATACTCTTCTTTATAAATTTAGTCAAACATTGCATAGTTTGACTTAGGACAAACTTGGACTCCTATATTTGATGTCGAATTAATATAATTCTGAATTTTGAATCATAAAAATTTAGATCCATATTAGTCAACGACATCCATGCAATAAAAAAATAAGTTTTACTATTAGTAGATGTGTTCGAGATCGAAATATCTTTTATCTTCAGAATATACAGTGTATTTGTTTAGAACAAACCTGGTACATAGTTGGTCCTTGGTCAAGACGGAAGAGGAAGGAGGGGCCACCAAGAAGCACACCAGGCACGGCTTGCATGAAGGTAGCCAATTCTGGAGCTATCGCAAACTCACCCGCGAGTCTCTCTTGGGCTCTCCTTAATTACTACATTGTCACCTTCCATTTCCATCTAGCATGCATGGATCCACTATTTATAGTAAAAAAGGTGTTTACCACTATATTAAAAAAAAGCCGAGCCACCTTCTAGCTTGCATTGTGAACCAACTGAACTACCAACAGTTGTTAGCATACATTATACTGAAATTTTTACCATGGCCAAGATCCTCCTACTGATCGTCCTTGTTGCTACCATCATCACAGCCGTGGAAGCCACTCCTTCGCCAGTGCCGCCGGAGCAATCGTCCGCCGAAGTTGACAAGAAGATCAACGAGGTGAATCTGACACTGAAGAAGGTTTTCGACGATGTCATCGCATCCGTCCCGCCGGCCAAGAAGAAGGAAGCCATAGATGCAACTTCTAAGCATCTCCACATCGCCGAGCGCACCCTCGCAAAGGCCAAGGCAGGAGGCGAGGAGAAGGTAGCAACAGTCGCCTTGAAATACGAGTTAAGCGCCAAGATCGTCATGGAGGCACCGCCGGCTATGAAGCTGGAGAGGATGGAGGAATTGTTCAACGCGATGGCTGCACCAAACCACAAAGATTGCCTCACCAACGTCAACGACAAGCCCTTCTGCGAGACCGTCTCCAAGCTGCAGAAGGCCTTCAAGGAGGTCCGCGCTGCCGTCGCGCAAGGCAAGAAGGAGGAAACCATTGACGATGTGTTCCTCATCAATCAAGAATTCGCCCCCACTATCAGGGCTATCAACAAGGCGTACGCGGATGGAGATGACAAGGAGATCGCGGCGGTTCTAGCTACCTACAACAAGTGTGCCGATGCGATCCTTGCAGCTCCGCCCGCTGAAAAGTTCAGAGTGATGCAAGAGAGCATCGCGGCCGCTTCCTCTGCATCGTCCGGAAAGGCATAGTGCCACTGCTGGCACCACAACTTTCGATCGACCACTTTGGAACGACATCATGTCCATACGCTTAGCGCCAATGATCATAGTCATGTATGTAATGTTTACCATTCCTATACCCTAATTGTCTAGACCCTTTTGCTCTGTCGCTGGTTGGTTGTTTAATGTCTTCAGAAAACATGTTTGTCTAGAATGTGCGTGGTCTCAATGGCCGCGCGCGTCGTAGTGCTGTAAGAGAGTTTGTAGTCTAGGAGAGGGTGTCTGCTATGAGCTTCTTTCAGAAGAGTCACAGCTTAGTTCCGTGTAATTAGGATCAAATCTGACGGGGTGTTCTTAGTTCGGTAATCCTGCGATTACCATCGTAAGATGTGTTTGTAGTTGGCTCTATTTCGGCAATTTGAATCCTTTCGTTTTAAGGAATTGAAATCCACTTAATATAGTAGGCTATTTTGCTTGGAAATTGACATTTCATCATTTTCTAAAGTTCACATATATATAAGCCTATCTCAAATTTATAGGATGGGAGATAAAAATTAATTCTATAGATAACTATGCTATGTTTCTACTTTGCAACTTATAACACGCTTTTCAACTCGCTCCCCTACGATAGAAAACACATAAGTATCTCTCTCGTATAGCCAATAATAATATACAAATATAATTCATATACAATCATATTAGCTTAATTAATATGTGTCTAGATTATGATTATTAAAATAAATTTAATTCCAAAGATATCTAAAGGGGGCCTTAGTGAAAAAAGGTGTAAGGCACGATCGTGAAAAATAAAGCTCCGCTCTTTTTTTTTCTTGTGAGCAAATATATAATTTTAATATGTGATCCCATCAATCTCCATGTATTCAATCTCTTGCAATAGGATCTTGTTGACGCAAAAACATTTAAAGTCTTTAAACGCCGTGGCCTGGATGCGCCCTAGCGGTGGCCACATCGGTGAAAAATATCGTGCGCCTTCGGATGGAGTTTGGACGGTGGCCGGACAGCCTACCGCATTGTACGGTCATTCGGGAGCAGAATATTTGCCTCCTGTCCGTCCCCTTGTCCTCTCGGTCCCTTTCATATCCGCTCGGTCCTATCTCAGGGGCGCGGGAGCCCTGGCAGCTCGGCGAAGACGGCAGTGCGGTGGCCTCTCGGCCTACCCGTGCGTGGCCCCAACGCGCGGTGGGCGGCGTGGGGCTGCTGCTGCGGCGGCGCGGTGGCCTCCCGGCCCGGCCGTGCACGGCGGCAAGCGGCACGGGGCTGTGGCGGCGCGGCGGTCTCTAGTGTGGCGCCGGCGTAGATCACGGCTCGGGAGTGCGGGAGCTCCACGCCCTACGCCGCCACGGATCTAGATCAGTTGCTCTCTTTTCATCGCTCCTCTCTCCTCTCGCCTCTCTTCTCTCTCCTCTCTCCACTTTCCTCTCTTCTTTCTCCTCTCTCGCCACGTCGTGGGCTGCTTGCCGTGTATGGCAGAACCGCCTAATCTAATACCTCCTAGGAGTATTTGTCTTCCATTAGACACTAAGTACTAAAGAGATGACATTAAACTACGCAGTTCCATCAATCACACCCCAAGGGAGAACTAAAAAATCCACATTTTCCATGAAGATCATAAATGAGAGAATACAACTTACAACATTCTTAAGTCATTTCTTACATCACTTTATTACATTAACATAATAGTACCTCAATTGATTATAATAGCGGAATATAACAATGTTATCAGAGTTGTAGAGGAAGCAAAGATTAATTTAATAACATGGTGGAGCATTAACATAGTGGACATTTTTATACAAGAGATGCTAGTAGATTTTACACATTTTCTTATAAAAACCTTTAGTGAGGATTTTAAATAAACACTACAGTGGTAGCGTGAAGGAATCCTCTCTGAGCCCACCAGGAGGTTTCCACACACAAGAGTCAGCTCTAAGTATCCTCCGATCACCTGCAATAGGGGGAATATAACCTTGAGTACTCGATTGTATTGAGCAAGACTTACCTGACAGGAGAAAAATAAAAGACTCCAATGATATGCAAGGCTTATTTAGCTTGTGAGTTATTGCATCTGCGGAAGCATTACTAAACGTGCATCCTTATATTTAATTTTATTAGCAGTCATCATTAGTTCATTAACTAACCATTCTATGTAAGCACCTATGCTACTTTCAAGCAGGTGGTAAGCAATCAGAACTATTTTTATCACCTTTCAAGGTCTAGTTCTTACTACGGTGCTAGACTATAGCCAAGTTGTACCGTCTCACAGAAACAGCGATTCGCGAATCAATGTATCCCAACTGGGTACCTCGAAACACACGCCTCGTTTGTACCCCAGGCACAAACAAGACCAACTCATTCCACTCCTGTCATGGGGCCTAGGTCCCCTATCCAAACATGGACTCTAAGCCCCCACACTTGAGACCCGATCTTAATATGGTGCTTAGACCTCCACCTTTCCCCGCCTCCAATCAATCGGTTCGAAAAGAGCCAGAACCCACGACAAGAGCGTAATGAGCCTTTCCGCTCCCATAAGCAAGTATGTGTTCAGGATAATAAGTCTATGACCTGACTACCATCCATAGCAACGGATGGTCCTCAATCGACACAGGCGGAACAAGTGCAATCCGAGCCTCGCTCGAATGCCTAACCAAGTCCAGATCCAAAGTACCATTCCGCCTGGTCTCCAATTATCCTTCATATATATTCCATATGATAGTAATATAATAACAACAATAATATCTTTCCTATCTCTCGTGAGTGATAGGTAATCACTTGACTTGTACCGGATCCTATAGCATAGCAATCTACACGATCTGGTATATATATATATATATATATATATATATATATATATATATATATATATATATATATATATATATATATATATGCAATTGGTTTCATTCAACTCCTTAAAACTTAATGCACAAGTATAAAATAAAGTCTAGAATAATAGGGGTTATGCACTGGGGCTTACCTGGATAAGATATAACCAAAAGTTAGCATTCTATCATGGTGACACGATCATCAAGGCACCATCCTTTCCACTACTCTGATCATCTCCACGATCCATCGTTGTTCCTATTATGATATACATAGATACAATGCAGAGACGTAAATAATCAACGGCAACCGAAACTCTTAGAAATACGATTACGCCTCGCAAGCTAACGAGATAGCTCTAATAACTAATGTGCTAGGCTACGTATCCATGTTGTCGAAAAAGGCGTTGTTTCCCGGAAAATGTTCTAGTTTTAAAATCCCAAGGTGTTTTGCCATTTTATGGATTAAATATATATTTTTGAACTAGGGCTCATTTAGCTACCTTAGCAAACTAATTATTATGGAGCTACAAAATTATAGTGAGCACCTACTAATATGAGGAATTTACTATAAAAGTTTCAGAGGCAACGCTATCACTAATTTATTACAAAAATTCCTATAAGTTTATATCTAAACAATATTAAGCATCTCAATTTAATTAGATAACTCCTGAAAATACTATGCAACTATGTGAACAAGATATACTAGCAGATAGATCATAATTTTAAGAACTTAACAAAATTAATTTCACAATTTTTGGTCAACTACATAAATTTATTTTGCATTTACAAGTTTGCCTTAGAAACTAAATTAGAAAATGCATTAGAAAAAGGAAAGGGCCGGCAGCAACCCCTTCTGGCCCGACAGCCCAGCGCGGGGGCGGGCGCGGCCTCACGCGGGCCACGATGGCCCAACACATCCCAAGGCCGAAGGCCCGTGCGCGACGATAGCTTTACAGAAAAGCCCCCGTGCTTTTAGATAATAACATGACTACTATGCGCACTATTCCTACCGTCAGTAATCTTGCAACCAAACCCTCGGATGTTTTCACCTTTACCACGGGGAGGTCCCTGGGGATCCCCGCGTGCGTCGGCACGGCGGCCGATGGCATAAGGCGGTTACGTCGGGCAACCTAGGCGTGCTACGACGGGAGTAAGGGGCCAACCACCATCTACAGCTAAACGCGTAAGGATGGGTGGCGGTTAGGGACTCGGAGGCGCACTATCGTGGGCTACAGCGGCGAGCGGCTATCCATGGTGGCGGCACGACTGTTTCGACGACCTAAGGTTCTATCAGGGTGGTAGGGATAGCGGGTAAGCACCAGTAGCTCACTGAAATTTGTGCTGCGGTGACGGTTGAAGCGGAGGAGTGCCGAGGTGGCCTGGCCTTGTGTGAGCCATCGGGGCGGCGATGCTCCGAGATGGACACCCATGCGTCACCACATCTCCGGTAAGCGCCCTGGCCAAATGGCTCGAGCACCAAATAGAGGAGTTCAAGGCGAGCTCGTGGATACAAACAATTGAACTAATTCGGACCTTACCCCAATTTCATTGGCACGGCGGTGCACCTGGCCGGTGGCAAGAAAAACCAGAAATTGGACACCAATAGTGCTCGGTTGTGCTAAGGTGAGGGTCGGGCTGCTAGCTGGTGTTCCTGTCTATCTACTGGAACGCCGAATTGTGGTGTGATGTCCCAAACCGCACGTATTTGTCGTGCGGAGCAGGCGATTCTGTTGGCGACAAGGTCAGGCGGAGGCGACAACTCTTCAAGGCTATGCCTGCTTCGATCGAGGCTGCGTTAATTAAGCGAGGCATCCATATGGGGAAGACTCAGAGAGAGAGCGTCGTGAAGCGCCATGATGGGACTGCTCGGCCATGGCCGGACGCGGGTGGCGGCAGTGAAGCAACGATCGTGCGCAGGGCTGTGTCGCAGGGTCGGTGCAACAAAATAACATGAGGGAGGTGAAAGGTCCTAATGGCTAGAGGGGGGGTGAATAGCCTAATAAAAATTTCTACAACAACACTTAACCAAATGGTTAGACAATTATGAGGCGAAGCGAGTGTTGCGCTAGCCTACTCAAAAATGCAAGCCACCTACCACAATTCTAGTTTAGATAGTGTCAATTCACACAAGAGCAATGACACTACCCTATGTTAGTGTGCTCTCAAAGGCTAACTAAAGAGCCACACCAACTAAGCATGCAAGCTCTCACAACTAGCTACACTAAAGAGCTTGTCAACTAGTTTGCGGTAAATTAAAGAGAGTGATCAAGAGGGTTATACCGCCGTGTAGATGAATGAACCAATCAATCACGAAGATGAATAACAATGATGACCAATCACCTCGGAATCAATGATGAACACAATGATTTTTACCGAGGTTCACTTGCTTGCCGGCAAGCTAGTCCTCGTTGTGGCGATTCACTCACTTGGAGGTTCACGCGCTGATTGGCATCACTCGCCAAACCCTCAATATGGTGCCGCATGACCAACACAAGATGAGGATCACACAAGCCACAAGCAATTTACTAGAGTACCTTTTGGTGCTCCGCCGGGGAAAGGTCAAGAACCCCTCACAATCACCACGATCGGAGTCGGAGACAATCACCTCCTCCACTCAACGATCCTTGCTGCTCCAAGCCGTCTAGGTGGCGGCAACCACCAAGAGTAACAAGCGAAATCCGCAGCGAAACACAATCACCAAGTGCCTCTAGATGCAATCACTCAAGCAATGCACTTGGATTCACTCCCAATCTCACTATGATGATGAATCAATGATGTAGATGAGTGGGAGGGCTTTGGCTAGGCTCACAAGGTTGCTATGTTAATGAAAATGTGCAAGAGAGCTCCCTTGAGCCGGCCATGGGGCTATAAATAGAGCCCCAGTGAAATAGAGCTGTTGTACCCCTTCACTAGGCACAACGCGGGGTGACCGGACGCTCTGGTCCGATTGACCGGACGCTGGCCCTCAGCGTCCGGTCACGTGATTCACGCCACGTGTCCCCTGCTTCAAATGCTGTTCGTCAGATTTCAATGGTCACAAAGCTGACCGGACGCTCCGGTAAAACTGACCGGACGCTGGAGCCACAGCGTCCGGTCGAGTACAGTAAGGGTCCAAATCCATTTTTCTTCGACCGGACGCGTCCGGTCCACCTCGACCGGACTCAGCCAGCGTCCGGTGGTATACCCTAGCCACTGTACCGCCGAGTCAGTGTGACCGGACGCAGGCAGTCAGCGTCCGGTGCTTCTGGATTCAGCGTCCGGTCACTGGACCGACGTCAGCATCATTTCGATCAACTCCATTTCAACTCTTACTTCTTCACCCTTGCTCAAGTGTGCCAACCACCAAGAATTTTGCATCCGGCGCAATAGAAAATAGACATTTCATTTTCCCGAAAGCGCCGAATCCTACAAACACCCATCTCAACCCTACAAACACCTTGTGCACATGTGGTAGCATATTTACACAAATATTATCAAGGGTGTTAGCACTCCACTAGATCCTAAATGCATATGCAATGAGTTAGAGCATCTAGTGGCACTTTGATAACCGCATTCCGATACGAGTTTCACCCCTCTTAATAGTACGGCTATCAAACCTAAATGTGTTCACACTCTCTAAGTGTCTTGATCACCAAAATAAAATAGCTCCTACAAGTTATACCTTTGCCTTGAGCTTTTTGTTTTTCTCTTTCTTCTCTTCAAGTTTAAGCCCTTGATCATCTCCATGCTATCACCATTGTCATGTTATGATCTTCATTTGCTTCTCTACTTGAAGTGTGCTACCTATCTCATGATCACTTGATGAACTAGGTTAGCACTTAGGGTTTCATCAATTTACCAAAACCAAACTAGAGCTTTCAGGAGGGCAGTGACACTGTGACATGGGCATTAGTGTGACGTGACTACGGAGGTAGGCAGTGGCTCGGTAGTAGCTAATTTGAGCGGTGGAAAGAGCGCCATGTCGGCAAGACGAAGGCTGCTGCGACATTGGCTTGGCCCCACGCATGGCCTGGCCGACAGTGGACACGCGACAGAGACAGTGCCATCGGATAGGACCAGGCAGCGGTGCAGGATTGCAAAGAGCGCGAACGCGATGGCGTCGGTAGCAGGGACAAACCCACACGTGCGATGGCTAGAAGGGCAGCAACCGCACTGTAGCGTGAGGTGGGAAGGGCGACAGCGGGGGCAGTAGCGTGACAGCCAGCAGTTGTAGGGCGATGACAGCGGCCCGCTAGAGCCGGCCACGGCCAACCCATGGCCAGATAGGCCGACCATGGTTGGCACCACAGCGCACAGAACGCGGCCAGCCACATGACGCCGAGCGGCCGCGCAAAGTGACGGTGCGCCCGATCCAAGCATATGACGTGCACAAATTTTAAAGCGCGTCTAAAAACTATCCTAACACAGTTGAAGCTCATCTACCTCGACCATGCTAACGAGGGCACATCAGTCTACCATAAGGAGCAAAAACACGACATTGACCTTTACCTAGATTTTCCAGAATTAATTCACCAACATGGCATTGTCACACTATTTTTAAACTTAAATTTTTTTCCAAGTCTTGAGCTGAATTTGACTTCAAGTTCTATTTCCAAGCCATTTGAAATACTAGCTAGTCATATTATTTTTCTACAGCAAGAGTTGCATTATCATCTACAAAGTTTGTACTTCAAACTTTATTTAAGTATCACACACATGTTCTATAGTATTTTTGCTTAATAAAAATTGATTTTCAAACCTACTTGATATACATGAGCTATTGAATCAACATTCATTTAACATTTTTGTTGGTTATTTTAGGCTACAAGAAATTTATCAACACCTTCTATCACATGCATTATTACATAAACATGATGCTCATGACAAGATTTAGTAGTTTGTTTAGGGCGTAACACCGAGGGTGTTACACCGTGAGCCATGGTAGCGTCAGCTCCAGCGACGCAGCATCCGGATCCAGTGCTGCCGTGGCTGGATCTATTCATCCCCTCGTTGGAAAAGTTTTTTCTTTTCAGTGCGTTGGCATCAGCTTCGGCAACGCCGCGTCCGGATCCGGTACTCTCACGGCTGGATTTGTTCGTTCAACAGCAGGAAGGCCTTCCTCTATCCTCTCTCCTTTCGCCTCTCTTCTCTCACCTCTCTTGCCATGGGCCATGAGAGTGTCCGCTCTAGCAATGCCTAGGCCAGGTTTGTTGCCCCCGCGGTAGGATTCGTTCATTCCATCGCTGGAAAAGTTGTTTTTTTCAAGTGCGTTGACATCAGCGATGGCGACGCCGTGTCTAGATCTAGTATTCTCACGGCTAGATCCGTTCGTCCAATAATAGGAAAACTTTTTTTTGTAGGAACATTTTTTTGCAGTGCGTGTCTCCTTGCCGACACCAGGGCCTACCGTTGATATGGGTTTGACGGCATCCCTTGCTTTGGGGACCCCAATGTAGCGGCGCGCCTACTCCTTCCCTGCTCTACATCGTGCCCCGACTAGCGGGGATGGGGTGCTGTAGGTGGGTCCTCGTGGAGGCTGAATGTCAGTTCGTGTGGTAGTGCAAGCTGTACTGCAGCGGCGCATTTGCTACCTCCATGATGTACGGCGCCGCGCCGGCCCCGCATGCTCGCGACGACGCCGGCCGCCCACTGGTTGGGGGGCCCCGCCCGCCGCATGGCCCCTGTGGCAGTGACATGGCGCGGCAGCGAGGCCTCTTGGGTGTAGGGTGTGGGTGCATTCTGTGCTCCCTCCCTTGTCTATGGCCTCACGCTGAGCATAGGCCCGCGCACCGGTGACCACCGCTCGCTGGCTGGGTGGGCCCGCCTGTTCGTGTGCCCCACCTGGCGATGACACGGCGGCGACGGGGGGCTTTGGACGCCAAATGTGGGTGGGGTGGGTGTGGCTCGGCCATCTCTGGATGAGCGCCATGCTGCTACTTCGGTCATGGTACGCTGCCTTGTGGGGCCACGTGCCATGTGTCCCACCTGGCAGGGATGACGGTGTGGCCAGGGGTACCGTTGGGCGCCAAATGTCGTGGGCGACCACCAGGCACTTCGCGGAACGCTACCTGCTCTATCGACCGATGATTGGTGCGTCTGTGTTTGGGCCCGGGTGCCAGTGGCCTAAACACCTGGGAAGACAGAACACCAGGTAAGCATCCTGTTGCCAGTTCTACGGCTCTGGACGGTTCATCTACCTGACAGGTGCGTATGTAGTTCTAGATTTCACCTCTTCGTCATCTCTGCGCATTGGATTTTTTGGTGTTCTTCCTGGCTTCTAATCTTGCCGCCGTCGTACCTGCTGTCTTTATCGGAGGTTGGGTGCTGAGCAAGGATGGGGTGGTCGAGGTTGCCATTGTTGTGTAGCTGTGGTCCCGTTTTTTTGGTAATTTTGTTCTTTTTGTCTTCGATTCTTGCCGCCGTGGCATTTTTTGTGTTCGGGGGATGTTTGGTTAGTTTTGGCTTGGAATCTTGTTGTCATGAAATCCGTGGTGCTCGGGGGAGGTTTGGTGTTGGGCGGGACCGAGATAGTCGAGGGTTTTGTTATGGGTTATTTCCATTGATGCCATTACAGTTTTGCAACTTTTTCCATCTCGGGAATTTTACGAGGGCGATGTTGGTGGATGGCTGTCGATGAGATATGGTCGGCAGTCTACCAAGGGGTATGCCCATGGTAGTAGATAAATCGGTGTAGGTGCGCGTGAGGGAACCAGACGGTGACATAGAATGCAAGAGACGATGATTAGGCAGGTTCAGGCCACCGACTTGGCGTAATACCCTGCGTCCTGTGTCTTTTGGTGGGTTGTATTGCATATGATCAGATGAAAATGAGGGGGTCCCTGAGCGCCTAGGGGGTAGGGTTACAGATTGGTTGTTTCTATCCTGATTGGTTTTGCAAGATAGGAAGTTATAGATATTACGGGATCTAGCATATCCGAGCAGGTTTCCTAGATCATCGAAGATCTTCACGCAGTCTTGTGAGGCACACTGACCTGTATCGTGCTTCGCACGGCTTCGTCTTGTAGGCTGGGCCTCCACTAGTGGCGTGGCCCATGCGCAGTCTTGTGGGCTAAACCTCCCCTAGCGGCTCGGCCCATGTACAAGCCTGCTGGTATCAGGGGTTATACCCTCACAGCTAGTCCCTGAGCGCCTTGCCTCCATTTTGCAACACCGTCTTGAGCTTATCCGAGCTATTGAGCATGCATTCAAGCTGCTGAACATGCCATCTAAGCTGTTTGAACATGTGCCCAAGCTGTTTGAGCATGTGTCTGAGCTGTCTGAGCATGCGTCTGAGCTATTCATCTGGTTGCTAGAGCTGAGCACACTCGAAGCCAAGGTTTGTCAGAAGGACGTAAGGAGATCAAGTAAAAAAAATTCAAAGTCTCCTTCTTAGGTGAAATGTGCCCACTTTGGTTCCGAGCGTCGAAGTTGGTCGCGTGGCGTCCTTGACTTAGTTAGCATGGAAGAACTTAGCCGCTTTGAAGAGATCTAAGTCAAAGAAATAAGCACATTGACTGCAAGGTTAAGTGTGCCCACTTAGTCCCTGAGCCTGGCACTAGGTGAAGTAGTCTCATGGTGCCAGGGTCTAAAGTAATATTCTTTAGGTGCTGAACCAGTTCCCAGCTTAGCTAAGAAAAACAGTACAGTCATCGCTAGATGATGTGTACACACATAGTCCCCGAGCCTGCTAGAAAATTATAAAGAAATATTGTAGTAGGGTCATAGAAAGAAAATATCATGTCATAGCAACGCTCTGCATTGAATATCAATCCACATTTGACATGGTTTGACGTGGTAGCCCACTAGGCCCACTCAGCAGCCCATCGTTGCGTGAAGATGTTGGGAGAGAATGCGGCGTGGCGGGCGCAGTTTCCCAAAAACCCTAGAAGGCGGAGGGTCAGGGGTCAAACCGTTATAAGAGCGCCATGACCCCGGCGCACATTCCCCACTTTCTCTCCGCCACTTCATCTTCTTCCTCGCGCCCATACCGCTTCGCCTGGCAACTGCTCTGCCACTAGAGCAACCGCAAGTGAACAGTCTCCTCTAGGCCACGGATTTGTTAGATGGCGCCCAAAAGAAACCGCGGCGGTTCGAGTAGAGCATCACACGAGCTCAATCACGCCGAGGAATGGGTGGAGTCCATCAGCAAGGAGGCAGCGCTCAATCGGTTGGTGGAAGACGGTGTGTTGCCCAATAGGGTGGCGGCGGGATGGTGTCCGGCTCATGGTGAGAGCTTTCTAACTCCTTGTGGCTTTGGTGTTCTGATCCATCCGTTCCTTTGTGGATTGATTGACTATTATGATATTAGTCTTTGCAATCTGGGCCTGAATTCCATCCTTCATGTCTCTGTCTTCATCCATTTCTGTGAAGCTTATCTTGGCATTCTTTCGCATTTTGATCTCTTCCGCCACTTCTTCTGCTTGAAAGCCCGGACGGGATCTAGATCTAGGATCATAGGCAATGCGTACTTGTAGCTTCAGGACAGGATGGTTGGCCAATACATCGCCACCACATTGAACACAAATGTGAAGTATTGGGCGCAATGATGGTTCTACATGCCATAGGGGGAACACTATGTGGCATGCGACATTGATCAGATTCCCGTGAGCAACGCCAAGTGGTCGGAGAGACCTGGTGCTAATGGGATGGAGCAAGTGATAGAGCTGTTGGCCCTAATAGACCGGAGAAGGGTGTATGGGGTCATAGTAGTGACGAACTTTACTTTTCAGCGATGCCAGCCCAGCAAGGAGAGAGCACATCCAGGATATGAATTCCAGGGAGATACTGATGGGACCCGCGAGGTGCCCGAGCTAATTGATCGGGACGTAGTCATGCGGCGAATTGGATTGTTGATTAACCTCATGGGGTGTCGTAGGATCAACGATCAGCAGAGGGCCTTCAGTGTAGGAACCCTCCGACCACGGGTAAGAGTCTGCTTTTTAGTTTTGCTTGATTCCTTATCTGTTGCAACATACTCATTCGTTTGCCAAAAAAATCGTGGGCAGGATCGGGCGGTATACTTCTCGGTGGTGCCCTCAGCTGATTGGTTGAGGGGTGTTGATGCCTGGCCGAGCAGTCCTCAACATCGATCCTGCCCAGAGACTGGTGGGGGTAGGTTGGCCGACCTTGACGACAGAGATGAAGACGAGCGGACACCGTATGTCCACGAGAAGTTCCAGAGGAAGCGGCCAGCTGGCGAGGAGCCATCCCCGAAAAGAAGAAAAATAGTTGGATCGTCTCAACATGAGGATAGGCTAATAAGCATTAGAGCATCCACCCAGCCTCTAAGACGGTGGGTGGTGTTGTCGAGCTTGTCGGACGACGATGGACAAGCGGCGTCTCCTTCACCGAGGGCCATGACGCCCCCGCCGTCTGCCCCAGCTGGGGTAGAGACACGCGAGAGGCAATGGACGTGGGAGGCTGCAGTGACAATGCACGACAGCACATGAGTAGCACCAGCAGCAGCAGCTCGGGTGGTGCCATCAACGACAACCTGAACGGCTACCGTAGTCCCTGAGACCACGTGGATGACTCTAGTGGCAGCAGCACAGGCGACCACCGTAGTCCCCGAGACCACACGAGCGACTCTGGTGGCGGCGGTGGAGATGTCAGGTGATTTGGCTACTTGGCAGACCAGTTCCGAACTGTGCAGCGGGAGTCCTAGTTGTAAGCGCCTTATTTATTTGTCGCATTTCTTTGGCATGGTGGTTTGCTTCTTGATGAATTTTTTGCTTGTTGTAGTGTGGAATTGATGGAGGTCCTGCAGCCATTGGCTGCTGATGATAGAAGGCACATGGAGGAGCCGGCATCTCCCCACACCGAGCAAGCACAAGCAAGGGCGGATCTAGTTTCCCGCACCATGGAGCAACCGACGGTTGCGGAACCGACCGCCCCTACTATGGAGGAGCCCTCAGCAACTGGCCCAACCTCGCCTGGTGGTGGATTGCATGACAAGGGCGATCCTGGTGTAGAGGAGGTGTGGGATGCTACGGCGACGTCGAGTGGCCTTGCTGGAGTAGGTACGGAGCCTGCGGGGGACACGCCGAGCAGTTTGTCGCAAGGTCCACCCATGGTTTCTAAACAAGCATCATCTGTAGCGGTGTCAACGGCAGGAGTGGCGCTCAGATGCTCTGTCCGAGCATGGCAGAAGCCAAGGAGGGCACCTTTGCCAGCGGTCGCCATTGAGATCGAAGAGATAGTGCGGAGCCCACCCCGCCTCCCCAACTCCACCGCACGGTCATTCAGCGCGACGAATAGTTTGAGATGCTGCAGGAGGGGGAGGCGAGCATAGAGACAAAAAGGCTAAGGGCTGATCTGACATCGATGATGGGCCATATTGAGGTAAGTCTGAAGAGATCTTCTTTGTCCTTTAAAGAGCACAGTCTGTTATTCCATTTGCCCACTGTAGAATGTGATGAAGGTGTCCGAGCAGTGCCGGTAGCAGCTGGAGGAGATGACTATGGTACTGGAGGAGAACAAGAGTTTGCAAGCATCGGTGAAAGACCTCCAGGTGCGCCTGCTCCAAAAGTGCCACCATAGGGAGGACCTGGAGGTGATGGTTCTGGCATTGGACAAGGAGCGCCAGCAAATCGAGATGGAGGGCCAGTCGATGGCCGAGCAGCTTAGTCGTAGCATTGATCGACAGAAAGGTAGGTCTCAGAATTTTGCTTTGCTGGTATTTAGCATTATGAGATGTTTAACTGTTATACACAACACTAGAGATGGATCTTGGCCTTTCCTAGGTTTCCTTCGGCTAGCTTCAAGAGGCGACGGAGAAAGCGGAGGAGAAGGCCGAGAAAGTCACTAAAGATCTTCGACGTGAGTGTTTTTCACGCTATTTTGACTTGTGCGGCGTTAAGTGTATGCTTAGCATACAGCTATCTTGTTTGCATAGTATCGACACCAGGCCCAGACATAGTTCCAGGTGCTCATGGAACAAGTGAATGCCTGTGATGACAAGCTGGAGACGATGATCATGGGAATCTAGTCCGTGCTAGACTGCGTCGGTCTTGAGCAACCCGAGGGGGCACGGCTGCTCAGCGATGGGCCATACCAGTCGATCGTGGATTGTTATCGGACAGCATGGGCAGAGTTCAAGGAGTTTGCACGTAGCGCCACCCATGGAGCCATCATCCACGCACTCATGCAACTACGGTCACACTACCCTTCAGTGGATCTCTGACGGGTGGCGACCGGGTACACGTAGGGCATGAACGTGGAGAAGATCGCTAGGCTAGAGGACGATGTGGAAGAGCTAGCAAAGAGGTTGGCCGAAGATGTCAAGCTGTTCGTTGAAGGGGGGAGCAGTGCTCCGTAGATTAGAAAAAACTCATGTTGAATCGTTGTACAAAAGTGCTTAGCAACTTTTGTTGAACACTTGTTGTAATGGTTTGTTTGTGTTTATATTTGATATAAACCATTCGATCAGTAGTGTATAGCTGAGTCCCCAGCCCTAGCTAGCCTATTAACCATAACACGGGGCACAGGGGCCGTGTGCGTGTGGGAAGAACAGGGCATCGCTAAGGAACCACTGTCGACCACCCATGACGCAGAGGGCGGACGCTCATGCACATGCAGGGAGAAGTCAGAGATAGGGTCATCTCTAGAGGCATCTGAGCATCAACGTGTTTGTTTGGGTATTTGCCTTAGGCGTAGTTTGCATGTCATCTTTAAGATGTTGTACGCAGAAACAGAATCGCTTAGAAAAAAGCACGAAGATAACAATATGGAGAAACATTAGAACAAAAACTTCATTGAATACTCAATTATGAACGGTACATATCTTTGAAAGGAGACCTTTCAAGGGTAGAAACGCCTAAGAAGATCTCTTTCATGCATGTCGCATAGCCTGTAGGAATCTAGTCGGGTGACCGCCTTGATGATGAAGGGGCCCTCCCAAGGTGAAGATAGCTTGTGCATCCCATCAGTCTTCTACTTCTTGCGAAGCACTAGGTCTCCGACCATGAAGAATCAATTGTTGATGTTGTGGCTGTAGTATCTTTGCATGCTGTCAAGGTACTTCCCTATCCGAACACACAAAACCAGGTGCTCCTCCTCTAGGCTATCCAACTCAATGAGCTAGGCTTGGTTGGAGTTTTCTTCGTTGTAGTTCTCCACTCTGGGTGCTCGGATGGCAATGTCGGCTAGTAAAATGGGCTCGAAACAAAAAACCATGAAGTATGGGTAGATGCCAGTGTTGTGACTAGGCTGGGTCCTTAGTCCCCAGACCATAGCTGGCAATTCTTTGAGCCACTTGCCAGGGTGCTTCTGCTCATTCTTGTAGAGCCTCTTCTTCAACGCGTCGAGAATCATGCCGTTGTTGCGCTCAACTTGGCCATTAGCCCTAGGGTGCGCGACCGAGTCATACTTAACTGAGATGCACCTTTTATCGCAGAAGTCCCAAAAATTGGCACCGGTGAACGTGGACCCCAAGTCAGTGATGATGCTGTTCGGCAGGCCAAACCAGTGAATGATGTCGTTAAGCAGCTCGGCTGCCTTCTTCGCTGTAGCTTGGACCTGGGGTTTGTATTCGATCCACTTGGAGAATTTGTCAATGTAGACATAGACCTAGTGAAAACCTCCTGACGCGGGCTTGAAGGGCCCGATCATATCAAGTCCCCAACATGCGAAGGGCCAAGACGTAGGAATCGTTTGCAAGGCCTGGGCCGAGACGTGGATTTGCTTAGCAAAAAACTAACAATTCTCACACCGGCGAACGAATGGCTCAACATCCACAACCGCTGAAGGCCAATTTAGCTAAAGGCCAATAGAAACCAGCTCGAAAGGCTTTGTCGACCAGTGTTCTACAGGCTGCGTGATTGCCGCAAGTGCCGGCGTGGATCTCCTTGAGTATCTTCTCGTCCTCTTCCACGGAAACGCACTTCTAGAGTAGCTCTCCCTTAGCGTTCTTGCGATATAACTTTCCTTCGACAAGGACATAATGCTTGCTACGGCGAGTGAGGCATTCTCTCTCTGTGTTGTCACCCGAGTCATCTATAGTGGTTAGGTATTTGATGAAAGGTTCCCTCCAATCACTGCTCAGGCCAGGGATTGATGCGACCAATGGCTTGGCAGGTGGCTTTTCTTCAATGCCTTCTTGCCCCTGCTTGATGGAAGGCATCACCAGGTCCTGGATGAACACTCTAGCTGGAACTTCATCCCAGGTCAACCCTAACTTTGACAGCTCATCGGCTGCTTGGTTGTTAGCCCGGACCACATGGTGGTACTCGATGCCGTAAAACTTGTCTTCTAACTTCCTTATCGTGGCATAGTAAGCGTCCATCTTCTTATTAGTGCAATTCCAATCCTTGTTGAGCTAATTGATCATGAGTGCGGAGTCGCTGTACACCTAGAGGTGTTTAACGTCGAGCTTGATAGCTATACTGAGACCATGAAGTGGTGCCTCGTATTCAGCGGTATTATTAGATGCTCAGAAGTGTAGGCGAAGGACATAGCGAAGCTTATCCCCCGATGGTGAGATGAAATATACACCTACCCTAGCACCGTCAAGGTTGAGAGACCCATCAAAGTACATGGTCCAGTGCTTGGGGTGGTCGATCGGGATAGGAGTCTACATATTCGTCCACTCGGTAATGAAGTCGGTGAGTGCCTATGACTTGATCATGTGGCGAGGCCTGAAGTTGATGGTATAGGTGCCGAGCTCGACCACCCATTTAATGATGCGGCTGCTGGCTTCCTTATTGCGGAGGATGTCTCCGAGTGGGTACTCACTAACTACTGCTATGTGGTAGGCGTCAAAGTAGTGATGGAGCTTCTGGGATGTGATTAGGATGGCGTACAGCCGCTTCTGGACCTAGGGGTAGCGAGTCTTAGACTCATTTAGGACCTAGCTGATGAAGTAGACTGGGCGCTAGACTTTGTATGCATGTTCGTCCTCTTCTTGTTTAACAACGATGGCGGTGCTGACTACCTGGTTGATCGCTGTGATGTAGATTAGTAGGGTTTCATCCTTTTGGGGCGGTCATGATCGGAGGTGTGGTGAGGAACTGCTTGAGCTCAGCGAATGCCTTGTCAGCGTTCTTTGACCAGACAAATTTCTCTTGAGCCTTGAGTAGCTTGAGGAAGGGGAGTCCCTTTTCGCGTAGATGGGATATGAAATGACTTAAAGTTGCCATGTACCCCGTTAGCTTCTGGACGTCCTTGACGCAGGTCGGTGGCTTCATGTTGGTCACCGCCGCTATCTTGTCTGGGTTGGCTTCGATGCTGTGGTGACTGATGATGTTGCCTAATAGGATATCGGATGGAATGCCAAAAATGCACTTAGTGGGATTTAGCTTCCATCGGTACACTTTCAGGGCTTTGAAAACTTCGGTGAGGTCGACTATGAGGGTGTTGGCAGTCTTAGACTTAACCACCACATCATTGACATAAGCCTCGACATTCTTCCCAATCTAGTCCTTGAGGCAGCGCTGGATGGCTCTTTGATAAGTCGCACCCACGTTCTTGAGCCCGAAGAACATGGTCGTGTAGCAGTAGGCGCCGAAAATAATGAACGACGTCTTGATCTGGTGTTCTTCCTTTAGCGCAATCTGGTGATAACCAAAGTAGCAATCTAAAAAGCACAGGAGCTCACAACCGGCTATAGAATCTATGACCTCGTCAATGCGAGGTAAGCCGAAGGGGTCTTTAGGGCAGTGTTTGTTGGGATCGGTGTAATCAACGCACATTCTCCATTCTTTATTCTTTTTTCTTACAAGAACTGGGTTGGCTAACCACTCCGGATGATACACCTCTTTGATAAAACCGACAGCTAAGAGCTGGTTTATTTCCACCCTAATGGCCTCCTTTTTGTCCTACGTGAATCGTCGAAGCTTCTGCTTGATCGGCTTGGCGGTCGCCGAGACATTTAAGGAGTGCTCGATCAGCTCCCGAGGCACGCCAGGCATATACATCGGTTTCCATGCGAACACGTCAACATGCTCCCTTAGGAAACTCATGAGCGTGTATTCCTATTTGGGATCAAGGTCAGCCCCGATCTGAGCAGTCTTAGACTGGCCGCCGAGGATGAGGACCACTTCCTTCACCTCCTTGGACTTGGTTGACGCTCGGGCGGCCTCCATGGTTGGGATCTCCAGGTCCTGCGGGGAAATCTGCTGTGAAGACATGAGGTAGTCCTGCATGCGGATGGGATGTCAATAGCCACACCGAGCGCGAAGCTTTCCTTCTCACAGGAGTAGGCGACGTCGAGGTTGGCGCGTAGGGAGAGGACCCCCTGCTCCGTCGGCATCTTCAAGACTAGGTACGCGTAGTGCGGTACGGCCATAAACTTGGCAAGAGCTAGTTGGCCAAGGATGGCATGGTACGCCATGTTGAAGTTGGCAACCAGGAAGTTGATGTAGTCGACGTGGAAGTGCTTGGCGATGCTGAATTGTATTGGCAGTGTAATCTATCCTAGAGGCAGGGACGCTTTTCTGGGAACAATCCCTAGAATGGAGAGTCCATGGGGGTAAGGCGTTCTTTCTTGATCCCTAGCTCCTCTAGGGACCCAGCAAATAGGATGTTGAGGACGCTCCCTCTATCGATGAGGACCTTCTAGAAGCGCACGTCCTTGATGATGGGATCTAGGACGAGTGGGAAATGCCCTAGGTATGGGATATTCGACCATTGATCGGCCCTAGAGAAGGTGATCAGGTGCTCCAACTAGTCGAGGTACCTAGGATTAGTGACGGTTCCATCATATGTAGCGACTGACATGACATGTCGGGCTACAAGCTTCTGCTCCCACTTGTCTTTAGAGACAGCTCTCCCACCAAAGATGGTGGCAATGGTCTTGGTGGGTCCTGGTAGGTTGGGTCCTTGTTCTTGCCTCATTCTCTGCCTTGACCATCTTCGGTCTCATCGTTGTCACACCATGGCTTCTTTGATGATTCACCACCGAGCGTTGTCTTTAGGCCTCTGCACTCTCACATGGTGTGCTTGGCATCCTTGTGGATAGGGCATGGGCTGTCTAGCAGCTTGCTGGAATCAGCGTCATAGGTGTGCTTGGCATGGGTGTTGATGGTGTTGATGGAGTTATCAGGCTAGCGATGATGGCCTTGTCTACCTCTCGAGCTATCCGGGCAGTCGTCATGCTAGGGCTTGTAGTCATCTTGGTGGCGGTCGTGGTCGTCATGGTGGTGGTCATGGTCATCATAGCACCTGTCTTCATGACGGTCATCGTCGCGGCGTTGGTGGTGAGCAGAGCGAGCAGCCCGTTCGGCTTCTTCGATGTCGGCATATCCGTTTGCCGTTTGTATCAGTTCACCGATGGTTGTGGGCCTCTTACAGTATAGCTGGCCATGGAGTTGCTCGTGCCAGAGTCCTTTGGTGAAAGCAACGATGGCTTTGGCGTCAGTGATGTTGGGAACGGAATTTCTTGTCTCTGAGAAGCGCCTAATGAAGTCACGCAGGGACTCCCCGGAGGATTGATGAAGCTTCTCTAGGTCATACTTGGTGCTGAGCTGCTCACACATAGCCATGTAATTGTCGGTGAAGACTTTCTTGAGGTCATCCCAAGATCGGATGGAATTCTCCCATAGGCTAAGGAGCCAGTTGTTCGCAGACTGGTTAAGCATGACGGGTAGATAGTTCGCCATGATGTCTTCGTCTCCGCCTGTGGCTCTCACGGTGATCTCGTATAGAGTTAGCCACTGAGCGGGGTTGGCCTTTCTGTCATAGGTGTTAATACCAAGAACCTTGAAACCCATAGGCCACCGGACGGCTCAGAGCCTTTCCATGAAGGGGCAAAGTCCTGATGCGCTGGTAAGAAGTGGCACTTGACGGGCAGCAAATCCCTTATGTTCGGCGTTGAATTGCTGGCGACGCTCCATCTCTGCTTCATAATGTGTGGACCTACTATTTTTGATGCGACCGCAGACATCTGCGGCGACGTTGATGTGGTCACGAAGGTCGCGAGGGAGGGGTTGATTGACCTCCTGGTTGTGGTTGTTGCCCCGACCTCCCTGGGGGCACGGTGGGCGGCCGTCGTGGTGTGAATGAGCTTCATAGTTGCCTCTGGATCCTCTATAGAGGTAGGGACCTCTAGCCTGAGGTTGAAGGCCCTCGGCGTTGTGATACTAGCCTCCTCCATCGTGGCAGGAGCGGCGGCTATGAGCTAATACGGTGGAATAAGATGGGGCATCATTCCAGAACTCATTGACTTGGACTTGCGTTGCTATGATATGTGCTCGAACCTTCTCGACCTCTAGAGTGTGAGGGAGTTTGTCGAGCTTGTTGAAAGCGACGACTAGATTGGTGCTTGGAGTCTGGTAGACTGGCTGGTCACCCACCATGTCAAATTGTAACATCCCTGATGTTATAAAGTACTTAAAAGGTGATCATGTCATCATTATGCATAATCATCATGTATTAACTCATGAATGCATTTCATGTTTAATTTATAGCATGTAAATGTTGTTATGAAGTGTGTTATATGTTACATGAAATAATAGTGATTAAGAAACTTTGTGAATTTTAATGTGGGAATCTATTAAACAATTCAAATTCTTCCTTAGTAAAAGTTTAATAATTTTTGTTGCAATGCTTGGTGTGGATATTGTTTTTTTATATATGTGTTGACTTGTATGGATGAATCAATTTCAAAACATTTGTATTTAATTGGATTTCCGAAAACCCGAATTTCCAGAATTTAAAGTTTACCCTGGAAAACCCATTTCAAAATCTAAGCACATTTTGGGGTTGAGCCTAAAAGCAAAAGTGTAGAGCTTGTCGAGTTGTACAAAGTTGGTTTTTGGAGTTTTCAAAGTTGTTTTATGAAATTTGAAGTAATTTGAAAAGGCGTGATTCTTTAAATATTCCCTTTTTGAATTTAAACTTGCATTTTAAAATGTAGACCGAATTTGGGAATGGTTATAAAAGCAAAGTTGTAGAACTTTAAATTTTGAACAACTTTTATTTTTGGAGATTTTTGAGTTACCATGCAATTTTGGGAGTAATTTGAAGATTTTGGCGGATGGCAATTCTGTAATTTCGATGAACAGTAACCGCGGAAGCCAGTTCACCGTCGTTGATCTTGATCGTCTTCGATCGCTGCGTGGCGTGGCCGTCTGCAGGCGTCGCGTTAAGCTGGTGAAGGCTTCGTCGTGGCTTCCTTTTGAGCTTCTGGCCACCCTTTTTAGCTTTGAGCCATTGTCGTCCTCTTTTTTTCTTCTTCTGCTCTGTTCGCCACCTTTCGGCCCGGCTGCTCGCCATTGCTTCAATAGCGCCCCTGCCAAAATTGGCCACGCCACAAGTCCCGCCTTTCCCTTGTGCACTTGTTGGAGCCGGCCACAGCACCTCGTCGCACCGGATTGGGCCGTGCAACGTCGTCTTCCTCGCGCCCGGTCAGTGCGTCGTCGAGCTCGGTCATGCCGTGGCCAGAGCTCTCCGGTCGGTTTCTCCTTCCACCAGAAAGCGTCTGAGCATCTTGGTGAGTCACTGATCATGACTGTGCTGCCTGTTTAGTCGCTACCATGCCATTGGCGTCGATCGATCGTGCGTGCTCGCCGGCGAACTCTGCTCGGTTTGCCGCCGTGTGCGTGGCCATGCACGTTAGGAGCCTTGCTTTGTTCGATTAGCTCGCTATGTCGTGTTCTCCCGAGTGAGGGAAGCCGAATATGTCTTCACCATGGTCGGAGAAGCTCCTGTTCGCCGCCTCCGTTTCACCGAAGCCCCGCCGTCTGCTGCTGCCGATCCACTCTGCTTGCCGTCGTGCGTGGTGGCGTACCACCATCGGTCGGTCCCGCCGAGCCACCTCAATTCATGTATGCGGGTTGGGATGCCGTTGCCCCACGCATCACTGCCACCTTCGCTGGCCACCTCGGGTTGATTCTGTCTGCGGTCAGTTCACCCCCGCCGTGTGCTCTGCTCTGTGAAGAAGACGATGACACTGTAGCGATGCTAAGTAAAAAGTCAGTGATTATTTTAAATAGTGCTGTGATTTGTTATTTTTGTGTAGAATTAAATAGAGCTCCAAAAATTATGAAATTTTTTGTGTAACCTCTCTGTGATGTATACTATTTAAGAAAAATATGAACTGTTGATTTTCAGTACTTTTTGAATGTGATAAAAATTGCTCAAATTAATTAATAAATGAGTTTCCATAATTTTTCTAGGACAAAATAAATATCCAGTGACCATGAAACTTTTATTGTATTTGTTTATTGTTAAAACTTGCCTCCACAAAAAGTTTGGGATTAATTTGATGATGTTTAATTATACTCTTATTTATATGCCTTAATTATTAGTTAATAATTCTAAATGACTTAGTTAAGAATTTCGTTAGTAAATGCATGTTAATGAACTTGATTGCTTCTTAGATGCAACCTCTTGGGTAAAAAGTAAAAGTTATATATTTCCTTGTATATTGTTTATACATGTCTTTTCATGATGAGGCTTTAGTTGGTAAGCATGTATAATAAGTGAACCTTTGACTTATTAGAAGAACGACTAAAAATGCGTTACGATAATTATTTGTAACTGTACCGCGAAGGAAAGTTGTATTCAAGTTATTAACTTTTGCATCCATCATCGAGCATCATGTTTTATATCTCGCATCATGTTAAACATGGCATTGTTACTACGTGTAGTGAACGAAGGTGAACACGTGGTAGTTAATCAAGTGGTTGAGGAGGTTAATCCATCTGTTGAGGTCGGATCGGATATTTGTGGAACGTCGCAGGAACCGGACTTTTCCGTCAACGAAGGCAAGCCCCGGATGCATACAACCCTACCTTGTGTTTTACAAATTAATTTTGCTTTTGCTTTCCTGTACTGCATTAAGTGATTAGAAGTTAAGTGAAAACCTAATTGATGCATTACCAACCTTGTTTTTCCGTATCTACCTTGATTACCGGTTTTAATTCGTATATGGCTAGTTATGCTTAGTCATGCTTAGATAAATAAAGGTCGGGTGATTACCTATCACCTGCGAGTTTTAAATGGAACTTTGGTTACTTATGTTATCATGTGATATGAGAATGTGGAGTAATAAATCTAGACCGGGCGGACTCGGTGTGTGTGAGCCACAAGACCTGGTAATGTCTTGTGAGCGGGTTCTTTCCGCCTGAGTCGGTTAAGGTCCGTACCGTTGTTGAACTGTGTGCGGTGAGACTTTGTAGTACTAACCACATACTCCGGTAAGCCTTAACTTGGCGATTCTATTACGAGAATGGCTACTCGCGCACTGGGAGTGGAGAGATGGCGGGAATAGCGTGTACCCACGTGGCAATGGGCTGGATTGGTGGAGTACTGTATTCTCGGGTGGCGCGGACCCGTTCTTGTTTTAGAGGATCTGAGGGTAGGTTGGTATATGTAGGTCAGGGACCTGCATATGTCGTGTGGTCTGGAATTCCCAGCTGGGTTATAATCGGTTCGAATCGTCGTTGCTCCTCGGTTATGGAGACTCACTTCTCTGTTCATCATCGTAGTATAATAACTGGAACTTGAGAAAGGTTTGCGAAAGAGATTGATATGAAGTTCATGATCTCATTACGGATCATGGCAGATTCATATGTGGTACTTATAAAGTTTTGCAGGTTAAAGTAAAGAATTTTCTTAAAGAGCTTTTAAGCAAAAGAACTTTGATTATTGCTAAAGCCATACCTTGAATCCCTGAGCCTGCATTCCTGAGTCTTCTCGATTTTATTTCGGTTAAGTCTTGTTGAGTACTTTTGTACTCAGGGTTCGTTGACCCTTGTTGCAGGTGAGCCTCATGAGCAGATCTGTTTTGGATCGTGCTGCATGACTATTGTTCGATCTGACGACGAGAAGTAAATGTGTGGCCCTTGGGCAGGGCATTTCTATTGTGTGTTTTGTATTATGTATAATGCCACTCCACTACTACGTTTTGTAATAATTATCGAACTTAGTTGTAAGGTTTGAAACAACTGGTTTGTAAAACTAAGTTATTGTAATGCTTCCGCTATATTTTACTCTGATGTATCTACTTGAATAAAATTGTTGTAATACTGCAATGACTCTGTAATGTGATCCTGCTCGGAAATCGTGGATGATTCGGGGTTCTCCGAGGACACCCGACAGTCTTCTTAAGTTATCGGTAACATATGCATAGATGTCAAAGGTCGTTGGACAGTGACAGGTGCATGTGGGCCCTATAATTTAGGAGGTTCTGCCACAGAATGGTATCAGAGCGATCGTTACAAAGTCTTTGTCGTATTGGTTTACAAAAACTTCAAAACAATTTGGGATGACTAAACTTAACTTGTTAATTTGGTCCAAATTGCTTCTGACTTATCTTATTTCTTTCTCACCATTCCTTATTTGATTAAAAAGGTTTTGTATGGTGGAGTAGTAATCTTATTATGCCCTATATAAAAACAAATGTTGTTTATGTGTATTATAAGCTTTGATGGTTTTGTTCGTAAGAACGATTCATGCATCATGATTAATTCACTTGTTACTTCCTTCACCTCTGAGTCTGGAGTTGAGTAGTGAGTCTGGTTTGAGTAATGTAATCTATTCTAGCTGCTCTTTAGACTTTGATCAAGTGGTCTTACTTGGATTAAATTGGCTTCCTACTGGTATGGCTCGTACCAAGATGACGCCTTTAAGTAAGTCCACTTTGGACCCAAAGGAGTTCCTCGTCACCAACTTGCCTAGGAATGATGGTGCTAGCAAGATGTGACTCTAGGCCCGATCCTCGAGGCGAGAGATCTGAAGGATTTCTACAGAGTTAGCACAAGCTACTAGAGATAGGGCTTTGGATGCTATACAGGTAGGAGAATTACAGGATCAATTGAGGCGTCTCACCACCGCGCAAGATGAGGCTGCTGAGAACGTATGTTAGTTAAATGCGGTGGAGGGAAGGAATGAAGCTTGGCATAGGGAAGATGTAGCTAGAGCTCGAACTCATGAGCTAGAATTCTATGTAGAAGATTTAGAAGAACATAATACCTATCTACATGAGGAAGTTCATAGGCTTAGCAATCTACTAAATCCAAATCATGAACCCCAAGCTGATGCCATGGACCCCGGTGTCATCCTTGCCGATGATGACGAATCAGAAGAAGAAGAAGAAGATCCCGAAGAATTAGTAATGATCGATGAAAGTGATAATGAAGGCGGCAATATTTCCGGAATGGATACCGAGCCTGAAGTTTGAAGGAATCAAGGAAAGGAGTAGAGTTGTATAATAGTTAGTTCTAGTTAAGTTATGTAGTCTTGTTTTTGTACTTGTGGGTTTGTGTTTATATTAGTAAATCCTATGTAATGTGCCTGGAGTAAGCTTTTGTGCAATTCAATAAAGGCTTGTAATAAAGTTTGGTTTATTATGAGCAGATGCGTCGTACACGGGGTTCGTATGTTCCAGGAACTTCACAAGATGAGGATGGTATTCCAGATCCACCACCAGTTCCAACAAATCTGGCGGATGCTATAACCGCACTTGTTAATGTGACGGCCGAAAATTCTCGTTTGCTTCATGAGATAGCTCAGAGTAATCAGAATCAGATGCACGGAAACCGTGGTCGCCATCATAACAGACAGGAGGCCACATATGTTGATTTTACAGACACAAGACCACCGGTGTTCACCAAGGCAGATGAACCATTGGAGGCTGATGACTGGCTTCGAACCATGGAGCAGAAATTTGATCTTATCCCATGCACGGAGTATCAGAAACCTGCGTTTGCCGCTCAGCAACTTAGAGGAGCAGCAAGTGCTTGGTGGGCAAACTTAGTGGCTATGCAACCTGCTGGCATTCCAATAACTTGGGCTGAGTTCCGTACTGCCTTCAGAGCCCATTATATCCCTGAAGGAGTTATGACTATGAAGCTAGATGAATTCCTTGCTTTGAAGCAAGGAGATCAAACAGTGATGCAGTATGTGGGAAGATTCAATCACCTGTCACAATATGCATCCGAACATGTTAATACTGATGCCAAGAAGAAGAGGTGGTTTATGAGGGGTCTGAATACCAAGCTGCAAACAATGATGACAACTTGTACTAATGTTACTTATCATGAGGCAGTAAATATTGCAATTGCTTCAGAGTCAAAGTATCAGCAGCATAAGGAGCTCAAGAAGAAAAAGAGTGTGCCGTCTGGATCCTTTGGGGGAAACCAGAAGAGGCAGAGGGTGATTTATCATCCAGTACATCATAATCGTCCTCCTTATCGTCCGCCGCAGTCTCAAGCCGGGCAACAGTCAAATGTCCGTCCTGCTATAACCTACCCGAGTTCACAGTCGACCAATGCTCCTGGTGGTAATGCTCCAATGTCCCAGGGTCACAATTACCCGTGTTACAATTGTGGAAGGACCGGTCATTTCTCTAGGGAATGTCCATATCCTAGGCAAGCTAATCAAAATTATCAGAAGGCCCCTGCCAATCAACGACAGGGTCAGGCACCAAACAAGAACCCCAATCAGAATGCTCAGAAGGGCAAAGATGAGAGGAAGACAGGACGAGTGTTCTATATTCAAGCTGGAGAAATTCCGGAAGGGGAGCCAGTGATGATGGGTATGTTTCCTGTTGCCAATCACCCTGCAGTTATACTTTTTGATTCGGGTGCATCTCATTCATTCATCAATAGAACATTTGTGGTAAAGCATGAAATTTCAATTGGGGCAACAAAGGAAAGTTTCTTTATACAGTCGCCCGGGGGACGTCTGTGTACTAAGGAAATGGTATACCAGGTACCCGTAAACCTGGGTGGGCATATTTTTCCCACTACCATGATTATCCTTAAGGATCAGGATATAGATGTAATCTTGGGAATGAATTGGATGTATCAGCATAAGGCTGTTATAGATGCTTTGAATAGGACATTAAGGGTGAGTTTGCCTGATAGTAATTCTCAACTTCTCATCCAACTTCCAACCTTAAGAAGATCAGTGGGCAAGATTTGTGCAACTGCTGTCAAAGAGATTAGAGATATTCCGGTAGTGTGTGAATTTCTGGATGTGTTTCCTGAAGATTTACCCGGCCTACCACCTGATAGGGATGTACAGTTTAACATAGAATTGCAACCTGGAACAACTCTGATTTCTCGAAGAGCTTATAGGATGCCACCCAAGGAATTGGCCGAGTTGAAGACTCAGTTACAAGAATTGATTGAGAAGGGGTTTATCCAACCTAGTTCATCACCTTGGGGATGTCCGGCAATTTTTGTGAAAAAGAAAGATGAGACCCTAAGGTTATGTGTTGACTATCGTCCATTGAATGAAGTGACCATTAAGAATAAGTATCCCTTACCTCGGATAGATTTGCTTTTTGATCAATTGGCCGGAGCCAAAGTTTTCTCCAAGATCGATTTGAGGTCAGGATATCACCAAATTAAGATAAAGCCTGAAGATATTCCCAAAACGACATTTACCACAAGATATGGATTATATGAATACTTGGTAATGTCTTTTGGATTGACAAATGCTCCAGCTCATTTCATGTATCTGATGAATTCAGTATTCATGCCTGAGCTAGACAAGTTTGTAGTAGTGTTTATTGATGACATCCTAGTATATTCCAAGAATAAGAAAGAACATGCGGAACATCTTAGAATTGTTCTGACCCGCTTGAGAGAACATCAACTATATGCCAAGTTTAGCAAGTGTGATTTTTGGCTTAAGGAAGTACAATTTCTAGGACATGTCTTGTCAGCTGAAGGCGTTGCAGTTGATCCAAGCAAAGTGAAGGATGTGCTTGATTGGAGACCGCCAACCACAGTTCATCAAGTTCGGAGTTTTCTGGGATTGGCGGGGTATTACCGTCGGTTTATTCAGATTTCTCTAAAGTATCAAAGTCCATAACCGAGTTGTTGAAGAACCAAGTCAAGTTTATGCGGTCAACTGATTGTGAAGAGGCTTTCCGGACCTTGAAGAGGCTGTTAACCCTTTGCACGATAT
This sequence comes from Miscanthus lutarioriparius, assembly GCA_904845875.1. NCBI lineage: Eukaryota > Viridiplantae > Streptophyta > Magnoliopsida > Poales > Poaceae > Miscanthus > Miscanthus lutarioriparius. The sequence continues at coordinate 46,872,269 of CAJGYO010000007.1, forward strand.
TAGCCCAACCGATATCGAGAAGTCGTTTGATGTTTATTGTGATGCTTCAGGTATTGGTATTGGATGTGTGTTGATGCAAGAAGGCCGAGTCATTGCCTATGCATCCGAGGCCACTTAAGCAAACATGAAGAACACTATCCGACTCTCATGACTGGAGTTAGCATTTGTGGTTCATGCTCGAAGATTTGGCGGCATTATCGCTTGGTAATACATGCCATATGTATACAGACCACAAAAGCTTAAAGTATATCTTTACTCGATCGAGAGTTGAACATGCGACAAAAGAAGATGGTTAGAAGCGATTAAAGATTATGACTTGGAAGTACATTATCACCCGGTAAAGCAAATATGGTTGCAGATGCCCTCATCATAAAAAGTTATTGCAATTGTGCGGCAAAGTGAGAACAATGGGTTTGACGTTATGTCAAGAAATGGAGAAGTTGAATGTAGAAGTAATTCAACAAGGTAGTTTGACCAACATAATTGTTGAAGCCACAATTCGAGATCAAGTTATTGCTACTCAGAAGGAAAACAAGGGTATAGCCCATATTAAGGAAAGAGTCAAGAATGGAAAAGCAGAATGCTTCAGCATAGATGATGAAGGTGTGTTATGGTTCAAGGATCGTTTGGTGGTACCAAAGGTTCACGAGTTCTGACGATCAATTCTAGAAGAGGCACATGCTACTAGGTTATCTATCCATCAAGGAAGCAACAAGATGTACCATGACTTAAAACAAAGATTACGGTGGACTAAAATGAAAATAGAGATTGCTAGATATATAGCAAAGTGTGATACTTGTCAAAAGGTGAAAGCTATACATTTGAGGTCTGCTTTGGTGAATTCTGACCATTACCTATTCCATCTTGGAAGTGGGAGGATATAAGTATGGATTTTATTGTTGGTCTACCCAAGACATCAAAGGGATTTGATTCAGTATGGGTTATTGTAGATCGACTAACCAAATCAGCACATTTTCTTCCAGTTCAGAATACATATCCCACTATACGGTATGCCAAGATGTATTTAGAGCGAATTGTGAGTCTTCATGGAGTACCCAAGACTATTGTGTCCGATAGGGGTACACAGTTTGTCTCCAATTTTTGGAAACAATTGCATTCTTCATTGGGTACCAAACTACTGTATAGTACTGACTTATCATCCATGATGATGGACAAACTGAAAGAGTCAATCAGGTGCTTGAAGATATGTTAAGGTGTTGTGTCCTTAACTATTCCAATAAGTGGGACGAATGCTTACCTCTGGCTGAGTTCTCATACAACAATAGTTATCAGGAAAGCATTAGAATGGCTCCATTTGAAGCACTCTATGGTCGTAGATGCGAGAACATCATTTGAGTTGGTCTCGAGCACGGAGAAAGAAGATTCTTTGGGGTTGACCTTGTGAAAAAGCAGAAGACAAGGTTAAGCAAATACAAAGTAATTTGAAGATAGCTCAATCCCGACAAAAGAGTTATGCGGATAGACGACGTAGACCATTGGTGTTTAACAAAGGAGATTTTGTATATCTGAAAGTATCACCAATGAAGGGAGTTACCCGTTTTGGTGTTAAAGGCAAGTTGGCACCTCGATATATTGGACCATTTCAAATTTTGAGAGATATGGAAAAGTGGCATATCGCTTGAAATTACCGAACATCTCGTTTGTGCATGATGTGTTCCATGTTTCTCAATTGAAGAAGTGTCTCCGAGTGCCTGAGCAGAATGTTGAGGTTGAAGGAGTGGAACTTGAACCAGATTTGACTTATTCCGAATATCCTATCCGAGTTTTGGATCAGAAAGATCGTGTTACTCGAAGAAGGACAATCAAGTTCTACAAGATACAATGGAATCAACATTCAGAAGAAGAAGCTACTTGGGAATCCGAAGATTACTTATTAGAAAAATTTCCAGAGTTTCTTGCGTCAATAGAGAGTAATGTTAGTTGAGCTCGGTTGTTACTAGTTATGTTTTGTAAAGGGACCTCAACTGTTTTATGGATAGATTTTGTATGTGTTCTTGCGACACATTTCCTTTTCCATTACTTACCCTATGGCTTTGAATCTCGAGACGAGATTTCTTTAAGGGGGAAGGATTGTAACATCCCTGATGTTATAAAGTACTTAAAAGGTGATCATGTCATCATTATGCATAATCATCATGTATTAACTCATGAATGCATTTCATGTTTAATTTATAGCATGTAAATGTTGTTATGAAGTGTGTTATATGTTACATGAAATAATAGTGATTAAGAAACTTTGTGAATTTTAATGTGGGAATCTATTAAACAATTCAAATTCTTCCTTAGTAAAAGTTTAATAATTTTTGTTGCAATGCTTGGTGTGGATATTGTTTTTTTTTATATATGTGTTGACTTGTATGGATGAATCAATTTCAAAACATTTGTATTTAATTGGATTTCCGAAAACCCGAATTTCCAGCATTTAAAGTTTACCCTGGAAAACCCATTTCAAAATCTAAGCACATTTTGGGGTTGAGCCTAAAAGCAAAAGTGTAGAGCTTGTCGAGTTGTACAAAGTTGGTTTTTGGAGTTTTCAAAGTTGTTTTATGAAATTTGAAGTAATTTGAAAAGGCGTGATTCTTTAAATATTCCCTTTTTGAATTTAAACTTGCATTTTAAAATGTAGACCGAATTTGGGAATGGTTATAAAAGCAAAGTTGTAGAACTTTAAATTTTGAACAACTTTTATTTTTGGAGATTTTTGAGTTACCATGCAATTTTGGGAGTAATTTGAAGATTTTGGCGGATGGCAATTCTGTAATTTCGATGAACAGTAACCCATGGAAGCCAGTTCACCGTCGTTGATCTTGATCGTCTTTCCGATCGCGCTAGCGTGGTGGTCGTCTGGGCGTCGCGTTGGCGCTGTGAAGGCTTCGTCGTGGCTTCCTTGAGCTTCCTGGCCACCCTTTTTAGCTTTGAGCCATGCTGTCGTCCTCTTCTTTCTTTCTTCTGCTCTGTTCACCGCCACCGCTTCGGCTCTCCGCTTCCTTTTGCTTCAATAGCGATAGCCCCGCCAAAATTGGCCACGCCACAAGTCCCGCCTTTCCCTTGTGCACTTGTTGGAGCCGGCCACAGCACCTCGTCGCACCGGATTGGGCCGTGCAACGTCGTCTTCCTCGCGCCCGGTCAGTGCGTCGTCGAGCTCGGTCATGCCGTGGCCAGAGCTCTCCGGTCGGTTTCTCCTTCCACCAGAAAGCGTCTGAGCATCTTGGTGAGTCACTGATCATGGGTGTGCTGCTGTTTAGTCGCTACCATGCCATTGACGTCGATCCGCGTGCTTTCGCCGCGAACTCGCTTTCGGTTTGCCGCCGTGTGCGTGGCCATGCACGTTAGGAGCCTTGCTTTGTTCGATTAGCTGCTATGTCGTGTTCTCCTGAGTGAGGGGAAGCCGAATATGTCTTCACCATGGTCGAGAAGCTCCTGTTCGCCGCCTCCGTTTCACCGAAGCCCCGCCCGTCTGCTTGCCGATCACTCTGCCGCCGTCGTGCGTGGTGCGTGCCACCATCGGTCGGTCCCGCCCGTGCCACCTCAATTCATGTATGCGGGTTGGGATGCCGTTGCCCCACGCATCACTGCCACCTTCGCTGGCCACCTCGGGTTGATTCTGTCGCCGGTCAGTTCACACCCCCGCGTGTGTGCTCTGCTCTGTGAAGAAGACGATGACACTGTAGCGATGCTAAGTAAAAAGTCAGTGATTATTTTAAATAGTGCTGTGATTTGTTATTTTTGTGTAGAATTAAATAGAGCTCCAAAAATTATGAAATTTTTTGTGTAACCTCTCTGTGATGTATACTATTTAAGAAAAATATGAACTGTTGATTTTCAGTACTTTTTGAATGTGATAAAAATTGCTCAAATTAATTAATAAATGAGTTTCCATAATTTTTCTAGGACAAAATAAATATCCAGTGACCATGAAACTTTTATTGTATTTGTTTATTGTTAAAACTTGCCTCCACAAAAAGTTTGGGATTAATTTGATGATGTTTAATTATACTCTTATTTATATGCCTTAATTATTAGTTAATAATTCTAAATGACTTAGTTAAGAATTTCGTTAGTAAATGCATGTTAATGAACTTGATTGCTTCTTAGATGCAACCTCTTGGGTAAAAAGTAAAAGTTATATATTTCCTTGTATATTGTTTATACATGTCTTTTCATGATGAGGCTTTAGTTGGTAAGCATGTATAATAAGTGAACCTTTGACTTATTAGAAGAACGACTAAAAATGCGTTACGATAATTATTTGTAACTGTACCGCGAAGGAAAGTTGTATTCAAGTTATTAACTTTTGCATCCATCATCGAGCATCATGTTTTATATCTCGCATCATGTTAAACATGGCATTGTTACTACGTGTAGTGAACGAAGGTGAACACGTGGTAGTTAATCAAGTGGTTGAGGAGGTTAATCCATCTGTTGAGGTCGGATCGGATATTTGTGGAAGCGTCGCAGAACCGGACTTTTCCGTCAACGAAGGCAAGCCCGGATGCATACAACCCTACCTTGTGTTTTACAAATTAATTTTGCTTTTGCTTTCTGTCATTGCATTAAGTGATTAGAAGTTAAGTGAAAACCTAATTGATGCATTACCAACCTTGTTTTTCCGTATCTACCTTGATTACGGTTTTAATTCAGTATATGGCTAGTTATGCTTAGTCATGCTTAGATAAATAAAGGTCGGGTGATTACCTATCACTGCGAGTTTTAAATGGAACTTTGGTTACTTATGTTATCATGTGATATGAGAATGTGGAGTAATAAATCTAGACCAAGGGCGGACTCGGGTGTGTGAGCCACAAGACTGGTAATGTCTTGTGAGCGGGTTCTTTCCACTTTGAGTCGGTTAAGGTCCCATCACCGTTGTTGAACTGTGTGCGGTGAGACTTTGTAGTACTAACCACATACTCCGGTAAGCCTTAACTTGGCGATTCTATTACGAGAATGGCTACTCGCGCACTGGGAGTGGAGAGATGGCGGGAATAGCGTGTACCCACGTGGCAATGCAATGGGGATTGGTGGAGTAATCTTGTATTCTCGGGTGGCGCTGGACCCGTTCTTGTTTTAGAGGATCCGAGGGTAGGTTGGTATATGTAGGTCGGGGACCATATATGTCGTGGTGGTCTGGAATTCCAAGCTGGGTTATAATCGGTTCGAATCGTCGTTGCTCCTCGGTTATGGAGACTCACTTCTCTGTTCATCATCGTAGTATAATAACTGGAACTTGAGAAAGGTTTGCGAAAGAGATTGATATGAAGTTCATGATCTCATTACGGATCATGGCAGATTCATATGTGGTACTTATAAAGTTTTGCAGGTTAAAGTAAAGAATTTTCTTAAAGAGCTTTTAAGCAAAAGAACTTTGATTATTGCTAAAGCCATACCTTGAATCCCTGAGCCTGCATTCCTGAGTCTTCTCGATTTTATTTCGGTTAAGTCTTGTTGAGTACTTTTGTACTCAGGGTTCGTTGACCCTTGTTGCAGGTGAGCCTCATGAGCAGATCTGTTTTGGATCGTGCTGCATGACTATTGTTCGATCTGACGACGAGAAGTAAATGTGTGGCCCTTGGGCAGGGCAGTTCTATTGTGTGTTTTGTATTATGTATAATGCCACTCCACTACTACGTTTTGTAATAATTATCGAACTTAGTTGTAAGGTTTGAAACAACTGGTTTGTAAAACTAAGTTATTGTAATGCTTCCGCTATATTTTACTCTGATGTATCTACTTGAATAAAATTGTTGTAATACTGCAATGACTCTGTAATGTGATCCTGCTCGGAAATCGTGGATGATTCGGGGTTCTCCGAGGACACCCGACAGTCTTCTTAAGTTATCGGTAACATATGCATAGATGTCAAAGGTCGTTGGACAGTGACAGGTGCATGTGGGCCCTATAATTTAGGAGGTTCTGCCACACAAATGCCTCCTCCAGATTATGTTGATGACAGGGCAGGCTGCGACCATCCTCGTTGGCCCCTTGCGCTGCTTCTGCGTCTCAGCGATGTTGGCAATTGGCATTCTTCGCTAGACGAGCTTCGTGCTCTTTAGCGGTTTCACCATCCTTGGTGACGTTATCATGTCTGGTGTGGAAAATCATGCCCCCGAACCCTAGAGGGAAAGTAGGGCAGCTTGATATGGTCTTGGTTGAGCCCTCAGAATAATCATTGGGGCTCTCGTTCAGAATGTTGTGAAGAGATTTGGTCGAAAGAGAGGGATCATCCGAGGGCTGGTGAACAACCACCATGTTAACAATGGGTGTAGGCTGACCGGAGTCAGTTAGGTTGATCATGTAGATGTCAGTGATGTGGTTGCGCTCGACGTGGTTGACAAAGAGGCTTTGGATGGCGTTCTGGTACATAGATCCCACACCCTCTAGCCCAAAGGAATAGGGCTTCGGCGGGTCCTACATCAGGGCCTCGTAGTCGGCCAAACGTAGGCCAGTAGAGGAAAGTGGTCCTCCATCGGGATCTCATAGTCGGCCAAACGCACCCTCTGGAGCGGCTGTGATCACCATATCAAAATCTGGCCACCTTGAACGATGCGGCCAAGCAGGTCGCTCGGTTGCAGCGGCTTGGTGATCTTGGACTACATCACTCACTCTAGATTGATCTAAGACTGAATCCACGAGGAGCTGACATTCTGCTAAGCGGTCTGTGACCCGATCGATGGATGCGATTAGATCATCATTGCTGATGGATCTCCTAACCCAGTGATGGGTGCCGGGATTGGAGATGTCATTGCAGGTGTTGGCGTGATCGGTGAAGGGTGATCCTGCACCGCCTCTATGATCTCCCCATTGCCATTGGGGCCAATGACCCAGGTCATGGATCCGACCGTGAAGATCTGGCCTGGCCCGGGAAAGGCCATGGAGCTCGAGAAGGTGACCATTTGGTTTGCCATGAATTTAGCACGCACACCCCCTACCTGGCATGCCACTGTCGATGAGATATGGCCGGTAGTCTACTGAGGGGTATGCCCATGGTAGTAGATAAATCTATGGAGGTGCGTGTGAGGGAACCGGACGATGACACAGAACGCAAGAGACGACAATTAGGTAGGTTCAGGCCAACGACTTGTCGTAATACCCTACGTTCTGTGTCTTTTGGTGGGTTGTATTGCATATGATTAGATGAAAATGAGGGGGTCCCTACCCGCCTTATATGGCCCAGGGGTAGGGTTACAGATTGGTTGTTTCTATCCTGATCGGTTTTACAAGATAGGAAGTTACAGATATTACGAGATCTAGCATATCCGAGTAGGTTTCCTAGTTCACCGAAGATCTTCACACAGTCTTGTGAGGCACATCGACCTGTATCGTGCTTCATACAACATCGTCTTGTAGGTTGGGCCTCCACTAGTGGCATGGCCCATGCACAGTCTTGTGGGCTGGACCTCCCCTAGCGGCTCGGCAGATTTGTGAGTCCTTGGTTAGGGGTCTCATGTGGTCAGCGGCTTTGCCATCCAATGGGGCGAGTGGCCATGTTAGGGTTATGTCGCGATGGCCGTGACGGGGGCCCTTGTGTATCGCTATCCTAAACTGGTGTGTCGTAGGAATTTTATAGGCAGACGGCAAGAGAACGTTGCACTTTGGTTATCTCCTCTCGCTCTGTAGTTTTTTGCTTTTCCACCATTGCTAGATTCGTGTTTGGTTTTTTGAGATGTGTTCTTTTGCTGTGTATCTTTCTCTATGTTTATGCAGCAATTTTAATGCACTTATGTTTTGTGTTACTATCTACATTTTTCGTGCACCACTGGTGGCCATTATTAGTTGTGATTGTCTTTTGTGTTGCTGTTCTTTTCAGGTTCAGCAGGATCAGGGGCTACTTGAATCCATAAGAGCTAGGCCTTTGGAGTGGAAACATTCTTCTGGTATGTGTTTTTATGTATGTCTGTGTGTCTGATGCATTCTATCATAATTTGCGTCTACTGTTGCCCCTGAAAATCTATGCACTTTATTGTATTGAGTGAATATCTTAGATGTTGTCGTGGTCAATGATCTGATCTCCATTTGTTTACCGTTTCTTCTATCATAATGGAAGCTTTCTAATAATTTAGCCATCTACTGTTGTATAGGCGCCGTTCTTGTGTTTGTTTACTTATGTGGGCTCGCTTGTTCTGTTCTAGGCAACAAGTCCGGCCAAGCTGCATAGACCATATCACTGGCAATGTCTTCTGTACAAGGTGAGATAGATACACCATGTATGACTAATCGTTGTCAACTTCTCTTAGAAGGCCCATCTAACTAATGTCTATTCGAATGTCAGGGGCACATCCAAGATTCTTGGTTGTTGCTAGAGTGAAGGCAGGTGCTCCTTGTTGGGCTAGCACACTAAGGACTGGTGTGGAAATTAGAGAGCAGTTGGGTGAAAGGTCCTTGTTTGGTTTTGGTAACTGAGTGACAACCTAGGTGGACTAATTGTGTTTGATGTGAGATACACAGGAAATTAGTCCACAGGTACATGTGTGTGAGCAACATATGTCATGGTGGTGAAAATGGCTCGAAGATGTTGCAAAGCTCACACATGTGATGAAGGAGCTCATTGCATATGAGACATGACATGGAGTCATGTGACTAAGGTGGAGAAGATCAAGACAAGACTTGGCTTGATGGACCAGTTGCAAGCGTGAAGGGCAAGTTGGAGGCTTTGGAGCGATGGACCGTGTGGTGGTGAAGCTTGAGCAAAGACTTGGCACCAATGGACCGATGCAACGGTGAAGAGCAAGTGAGGTCAAGATCGATGATCCAATAAAGTCACATGATGATATAAAGTGGATCATATCATTGTTGATCATGTTGGTGCATGTGTTGCATCGATATTGGAGGAGATGGAATGGAATGCGTAAGGCAAAGGTATAACCTATAGGGCATTTCATTTCACCGGTCATAGGTGTCTAGAGAAGTTTATGACCAGGTTTAGGATAGATGGTCGTACTATCAAGAGGGGCAAACTTATTTGCATATTGGTCATCTAGTGCCACTCGAGTGATCTAACTTTGCAACATTGCTAGGATCGAGTGGCGTGGCAAGTTGAGTGGCTAACTCCTTAAAATGTTTGTGAAAAGCTAACACACATACACATGTTGGTGTACACTTGGTGGTGTTGGCATATTTACAAAGGAGGAGAAGTTGGAGTTGAAGCGGGTCAGCTCAGTGAAGAAACGGAGGTGAAAAGTGGTCACTGGAGGTGACCGGACGCAGGCCTCGGGAGGATCTACACGTCCGGTCAATTTTAGCCACAGCAAGCAGGTTGGCCAAGGGGAACGAGTTGACTAACTGGACTCTGGTCCAAGTGGTGGCTGGACTCGACGATGGTGCGTCCGGTTGAGGCTGACGAATGCTGACATAAGCGACTGTGTGAGCGAGATGTGGACCTGACGCTAGGCGCATCCAGTTGCTCCTGATCGGACGTGTCTGGTCATTGTTTTGCCGCTCGGGGAACTCTCTTTAAATGATTGGACTCAGGCGGTGGCGCGTCTGGTCACATGTGAGCGGACGCGTCCGGTCATGTTTTGGAGGCTCTAGGAGCTCTCTATTGTTGACCGAACGCTGGGGTGTGGTGAGTCCGATCAAGCTAAGCAGCGTGTCCAATTAGTGGATGAAGGCACGCGCACAAGGTAGCCGTTGGCGACAACGACTATTTCAAATGGCTAGTGCCACATGGAGGCGGTATAGCGACCGGACGCAGCGACCGCCACGTCTGGTCACTTGGACCTGCGTGTTCGGTCGCCCCGAGCTATGCCTAGTGAAGGGGTACAATGGCTCTATTTTCTTGGGGGCAATAAAACCAAGCATTGGCCGGCCTTGGCCTGGTTGCTGAGCACACTAGAGCCTTGGTGGCTTATGTGGTAGTGCTTGGGAGCCCTCTAACTCACTTGAGCTTGATAGTGTTCACCCGATCGAGTGAGTGAGCGATTCTAGTGTGATTGCATCGTGAGGTTGCATCGAGTGGCACTAGGTGGTCATCTTGCAAGCCGGTGGTGCTTGTTACTCTTGGAGGTTTCCACCTCCTAGATGGCTTTGTGGTGGTCTCCGTCGAAGCCCGCAAGAAGCTTGTGTGGTGCTCTAGAGAAGAGCTTTGTGAGGGGCATTGTGCTTGCCCCGCGGGAGCCACGAAGAGCAACTCTAATTGAGTGTGTCATTGAGCTACCCTCACTTTCGGGGTAGGTTCTTGCAGTGCCCAACGTGTGGGCTTGTTGGGTGATGCCAATTAGCCGTTGAACCACCAAGTGAGTGGTCGACACAACGGGGACGTAGCGTGTTGGCAAGCATGTGAACCTCGGAAGAAAATCACCATGTCAACATTGTTCTTCCCATTGGTTTGCAATCCCCTTACACAAGCTTGTAATTACTTTCATATACATTGTGTTTGTGTAGTTGCTCTTGTAATTAGTTAGCTTGTGTAGCTCACTAGTTACCTTCTTGCTTGTGTAGCATAGAAGTAGCTCCCTTGCGTGGCTAATTTGGTTTGTGTAACCTTGTTAGTCACATTGCTTAGTTTGTGTAGCTAAGTATTTGCCCTCTCTAATTTGACATTGGTTGCCTTGTTATTGAGCACTGCTAGTGAGCTTAGGAGCTTTGTGGTTTTGCTTACTAGAATTGTGTAGGAGCTCCCCGATGTGCAAAATACTAGTGGCATAGGTTTGTGTGACCTTGCTCCTAGAATTGTATAGGTGAGCTCTAGCTATCTTGGCACCTTAGTTGCTTAATTAGGATCTTTACAAGGTGCTAGAGAACATATATAGAGGGGTGTAGTCTTGGCGAGACCAATAGTTTTAATTCCACGCTTGTTTCAGTTAGTTGGCACGATTAAGTTTTAGAAAGGACTATTCACCCCCCTCTAGTCCACCATCTCTACCCTACAAGTGATATCGAAGCTAGGTCTCTCATTTGTGGTCTTCACCGACCCGAGAGGATGGCCACTTATGGGCTAGATGTTGACTGTCTACACATTTTTGATGGCACACACTTTGCACAGTGGATAAATTGGATGATATGCAATTTCAAGTTTATTTGCCCTCAAATGTGGTGGATGATAGATGTAGGCTTTTCTCATGTGTTGGATGAAAATAATCTAACTCAAGCACAAGAGAAATGCCTAGATCTCGACACCCAAGCTATTGACATCAGGTATAGATCTTTGGATGATAGCATATTTGGTGAGATCATTGACATGAAGACTGCCCATGAGATTTGGAGTTATCTCAATGAAAAGTATGGGATGGTCTTCGATGACGATGATGAGCCCAAGAAGGAGGCACATGAGGATGTTGAGCATAGCCACAATTTGGTAATTGTGGAAGATTGCTCCACCTCATGGTCAAGTGATGATGATGATGATCATACCACAAGATCACTTGACAAGATTGATGATGATGCCACAAGTGATGCCAATGATGATGCTACTCCATGCACACTTGATGGTGATAATGATGGATCATGCTCGAGCTATGAGAGTGATGTTTCTTCAAGCGCTCCAACTACATCACATTGGTTCATGTCACAAGGTGACACTAAGGTATCTAATGGAAATGTGATTAATCTTGATTCATATGAGGAGCTTCTAGATAGATATGGTTGCATGATCAAAGCTTTAGAAAAAGAGATGGCTAAAACCGAGAAATTGAAAATTGATAACTCTTTTCTAAAGAACACATGTGAACAACAAAAGCATCTACTTTATGTTACTACTTGTTCACATGAGGAGCTAAAATTGGCTCATGAGGAACTTAGTGTTGCTCATGATAACTTGGTACAAGACCATGCTTATCTCACTAAGGAGCTTTCCAATGGAAAAAACTAAAACTAGTGAGAGCTCATCACATGGGTCAATTGATCAATCACATATTTTTGCTAACCCTTGTGATGTAGGCAAGAAGCATGTATCCACCTCTTGTGATGATTTATTAGAAATGCCATGTTCTTCACAAATAGATGCTTGTTTTCCTTCTATGTCTTGTGAGACTAACCTTTTGAAGAAGAACAATGAGCTCAAAAGTGAAGTGAAGAATTTGAGCAACAAGTTAGAGAGGTGCTACAACTCAAAAGTCATCTTTGAGCACATGTTGAAGACTCAAAGAAACTATGGTGATAAGTGTGGCCTTGGCTTCAAGAAGAAGATGACAAAGGGTGAAAGAAAGAGAGAAAAGAATATGAAGAAGCAAGAGAAAGAGAAGCTTTCTCATTTCATATGCTATCGGTGCCATGAAGTGGGACATCTTGCAAATACTTGCCCAAACAAAGAGAAGTTCAAGGAGATGAAAGAAGAAGAGAGGCTCAAGCATGTAAAATGCTTCAAGTGCTGCACATGTAGTCAACTCACCTCTATGTGCCCAACCAAGCAATTGGTAAAGCAACAAGTGAAGCCACAACTAGAGCCACAAGATGAGCAAGAAAAGAAACCCCAAACTCAAATCAAGATCAACCATGAAGATGGTGGTGATTTGATGATAAAGAAGAAGAAAACTAGAAGGGGTGGAAAAGTAAGAGAAAGAGCAATGCGTCCAAGGATGAATCAAGATGCAAAGCAAATTAGCAAGAACAAAGAAGAGAAAATGAAGAAGATTGCTCACATGAGGTGTTATAGTTGTGACATATTAGATCACCTAGCTTTGGGTTGCCCAAACAAGCTTGAGAAGAAGGCTCAAGCAAACAAGGAGAAGCAAGGCAGTGAGAAGCACAACATGAGCAAGGAAGAAAAGGCTCAAGCAAAGAGAAAGTGCTACTCATGCCGGGAAAGGGGACACATGGCTAATTCATGTCCCCTAGGTAACATTTCTAATCCTATTTTAATTATTGATAATAATATGCTTAGAAAGTATGGCAATGGTACCTCATTGGTTGCGATTGCAAAACATCCCGCTACTCATACTAAGGCTATGCCTAAGTATGTTGCTCCTAACTTGAGAGGACCCAAACTTGTTTGGGCACCATAAAAAAGTGGATGATTATTTGTAGGTACTATCGGTATTGGAGGCTTGATTCAATTGATTCCACATTGATCATCATATGTTGAGCCAAGTATTGAAGCTTAATGCAATCCTATCCTAATGCCAAGCCAAGAATTAGTGAAGTCCAAAAGTGCTACAACATACAAGTGTCGTATTCAAGTTGTGGATGATTTATTGGATATATATATTTGATGGCTTGCAAGAATTTGAGTTGAAGATTGCAAATTGATTGACCATGAGCTAACCGAGGTATATCTCTTGTTGATCATTTCATTTGGGTGCATATGAGTTGATTGAATTGGATAAATATGCAATGTTGCTTGCTATGAAATGTTTGAATAGATAAATAGCTTAGTAATCAAGTTTGGATTGATTTGTGTTGGATAAGTTCATAAGATAACATTTAGTAAGTGGATTGAATGGATTTATGTCTTGTGAAAGTATTCAAACAAGTTGATTTCAAGTTTGATTCACATTTGATGAAGTATAGCTCAAGTGATTGAAATCTGTCCTATATTGAAAATCTGAGTGAGCTGTGATCTTAGCCATGTTTGAGTGATAAAAAATTATTGGATTGGCATGAAAATTGGTGTACATGCTCTAGACTTATGGTATAAGATGATCAAATTTTATGAGATTTGGATAAGATATGCTTTGGTTTTGGAGTGGATCTTGTTAGCTATAGTACAACAGTTTTTAGCAAGTAGTAGTGGTCAAAAAAATAAAATCTGGTAGCAATATAGAAGTCAAATGAAGCTTAAATTTTTATAGCTGCTAGATAACTTTGTGAATCACATCTCCACTAAATTTCGTGGTATTTGGATCTGTACTTTGGGAGATATGCATTTTTCTTTGAAGAGTACATAATCTGCCAGAAAAGTAACAATTATTGGATTTATTTGGAGTCATTTTGATTGAAAGATCCTCAAGTTGGAAATATGTTTATAAGTGTTTGAGGTACCTAAATTTGGTTTTGAGATGATCTAGAAGCATAACAAGCAAAGAGTACAAGGCCATTTGATTGTGGAGTGTACTTTGCACACATTTGGTACTCAAATTGGAAGATCAAGATCAAACTAAATATGAAGATGAAGTTTAAGTTCTAGTGACTATTGAAAATTATTTAGTAGAAAGAAAAGAACTTAAAGAAGGAATTAAGGTTACTCATCAAGTTAAGTTCATCACTTGGATCAATCAATCAAGTCATTTCAAGTGAGTATCAAGGATGGTTCTTTGGAGAGGGGTCACTTCTCCCTAGTGTAGGGGCTTGCCGCCTATGTGTAGGTAAACCAAGTGTGGTACTTAGAAGGCTAACACGGAAGTGGTGATCTGAGAGATATTTGAGATTCTTAGTTGAAGCAATCAAAAGGGTTGATTAAGAAAAGCAAGAAACACCCAAAAGAGAGCTAGTCATGGCAATTCAAGTGGTATTTCAAATAGTTCTCTTATGCAAGCATTAATCAAAAGATGAAGCAAGCCAACCACAACAAGAAAGTGCACTTGATCATTAGTGGTTTTTATTTCATATGGGTGAAGAATGGACTCTATCTATGATGATTGGTCTTCACCAAGCTATAAATTGGACTTCACATTGCTATTGCGGAGCTTAATTGGAAACTAGTGACTATCATCTACTCCAAGATAGTAAAGGTATCATTGTAATGTGCATGATCATTTTATCCCTTACTAGTATGCGGTTAGTGCATATAGTTCATACTTCATAGGATCATGCATAACAAATGAAAGTTTTAAATTCATAGCCTACCACTATTGATTGAATGATTAATTGATCTAGTGGTTAGTATATGAATTTATTCATAAGCTAGTGAACCTAAGTACTTGATTTCATTTGGATTGCTTACAAGTGACAAGTGCAACATTGGCAAGATAACCCTTACAAGAGGTGTGAAGAAGCTTGTCATTGGTTCAAACCGGACTTAGAAGCTTAGGCAAATCAATTTAGTCAAGTCAAAATTAGAAGCTCATGATAATGACAAGAGTACAAGCACAACACAACAATGCAAATGCATATCTAGTTTGAATTATTTCAAGTGGCATCTAGACTCAAGTATTCCATCAAGAATTCACAAGTGATGTCCAGATCAACTTACAAGTGATAGCCTACACATGGTAGTCATGATAATAGCAAATGTTCAAGAAATAGTTTTTATTGACAAATCAATCATATGTGTGGTATCACATCTCTACACATGATATCAACCATACAAGAAGGTGGTTCCACAAGTGATCCTCAACTTTAAGATATCATCAAATGAAGAATGCATCCCTCACTACAAAGAGCTCAAGTTTATCAAATGGATGACCCATGAAATAACTTAGGGTGAGGTGTCCCACCAATTGGTATCAAGGTCAAAGATTCTATGTGTGGTATCTCAAGAAGCTATACAAGTGGTGTTATTCCAATAATCAAGTGATGTCCATAAAAAATGCAAGATACAAGCCTCAAACATCTACCCAAAACACAAGTCTTTGCATCAATGAGAAGCACACCTTTTATGGAAATTGATGCCAAAGGGGGAGAGATTGTACAAAGATATGAAAGCTTTGGGAAAGATTGAGACAAAGAAGTAGAGTTAGGACATGGACATAAACAAAGAGGGGGAGCAACATTGAAGGATGTGAAAGGATCAAAATTCTTGAACAAGAGAAGCACACATGTAGAGGGAGCAAGCTCATGAACTTTGATTGATTGCATTTGATATGTGCATATTCATGTGCTTGCTTGCATTGCATAAGCGTTTAAATTCAATATGCATGCTTGTGTGGTATATGCTAGTTGTAGAATTTGATTGATGGAATAAAAACTAGCTTGCATAGGATGATAGCTAGACACTTGGTATGCTTTCAAGTAATGCTAGTACCTTGCTTTTAATGTTGATCTCATAAGGTATCCAGTGCTTTTATTTCCAAGTGATATCTAGCTAACCATGGTGCTAAGGATGAACTTAAATGTGCAACTCCGATTGGTATCACGCTTCAAAGGTTTACTCTATACACCTTAGCATCATTTGGTAGTAATTACTCTTCCATAATTCCAATCCATGCATATGTGCGAGCTTCAAACCAAATACTCTAGCACGTATGTAGGGGGAGCTAATACTATCAATTAGGGTTTGTGTTTCTTGTCCAAAATCATTTACACATGGTAAAATTGCTTGGGCAAGCAACATAAATCCAAAAGAGCTTAATTTCCATATCTTTGTAGAGTTGTCATCAATTACCAAAAAGGGGGAGATTGAAAGGTCCTTGTTTGGTTTTGGTAATTGAGTGACAACTTAGGTGGACTAATTGTGTTTGATGTGAGATACATAGGAAATTAGTCCACAGATACATGTGTGTGAGCAACATATATCATGGTGGTGAAAATGGCTCGGAGATGTTGCAAAGCTCACAAATGTGATGAAGGAGCTCATTGCATATGAGACATGACATGGAGTCATGTGACTAAGGTGGAAAGATTAAGATAAGGCTTGGCTTGATGGACCAGTTGCAAGCATGAAGGGCAAGTTGGAGGCTTTGGAGCGATGGACCGTGTGGTGGTGAAGCTTGAACAAAGACTTGGCACCGATGGACCGATGCAACGGTGAAGAGCAAGTGAGGTCAAGATCAATGAACCAATAAGGTCACAAGATGATATGAAGTGGATCATATCATTATTGATCATGTTGGTGCATGTGTTGCATCGACATTGGAGGAGATGGAATGGAATGCGCAAGACAAAGGTATAACCTATAGGGCATTTCATTTCACCGGTCATAGGTGTCTAAAGAAATTTATGACTGGGTTTAGGATAGATGGTCGTACTATCAAGAGGGGCAAACTTGTTTGCATATTGGTCATCTAGTGCCACTCAAGTGATCTAACTTTGCATCATTGCTAGGATCGAGTGGCATGGCAAGTTGAGTGGCTAACTCCTTAAAATGTTTGTGAAAAGCTAACACACATACACATGTTGGTGTACACTTGGTGGTGTTGACACATTTACAAAGGAGGAGAAGTTAGAGTTGAAGCTGATCAACTTGGTGAAGAAACGGAGGTGAAAAGTGGTCACTGGAGGTGACCAGTGGCATGCTGGCTGGCCGAGGGGCGCGAGTTGACTGACCGTACTCTAGTCCAAGTAGTGACCAGACTCGATGACGGTGCGTCCGGATGAGGCTGACAAACGCTGACATAAGTGGCTGTGCAAGCGAGACGTGGACCTGACGCTAGGCGTGTCCGGTTGCTCCTGATCGGACGTGTCCGGTCATCGTTTTGCCGCTTGGGGACTCTCTAGAAATGACCGGACTCAGGCGGTGGCGCGTCCGGTCACATGCGAGCGGATGCGTCCGGTCGTGTTTTGGAGGCTCTGGGAGCTCTCTATTGTTGACCGGATGCTGAGGTGTGGTGAGTCCAGTCAAGCTAAGAAGCGCATCTAATCAGTGGATGAAGGCGCGCACACAAGGTAGCCATTGGTGGCAATGTCTATTTCAAATGGCTAGTGCCACGTGGAGGCGGTACAGCGACCGAACACAGGGACCGCCGCGTCCGATCACTTGACCTACGCGTCTGGTCACCCCAAGCTGTGCCCAGTGAAGGGGTACAATGGCTCTATTATCTTGGGGGCTATAAAACGAAGCATTGGCCGGCCTTGGGCTAGTCACTGAGCACACTAGAGCCTTGGTGGCTTATGTGGTAGTGCTTGGGAGCCCTCTAATTCACTTGAGCTTGATAGTGTTCATCCGATCGAGTGAGTGAGTGATTCTAGTGTGATTGCATCATGAGGTTGCATCGAGTGGCACTAGGTGGTCGTCTTGCAAGTTAGTGGTGCTTGTTACTCTTGGAGGTTGCCACCTCCTAGACGGCTTGGTGGTGGTCTCCGTCGATGCCCGCAAGAAGCTTGTGTGGTGCTCCGAAGAAGAGCTTTGTGAGGGGCATTGTGCTCGCCCCGCGGGAGCCATGAAGAGTGACTCTAATTGAGCATGTCATTGACCTACCCTCACTTTCGGGGTAGGTTCTTGCGGTGCCCGACATGCGGCCTTGGCAGCTGATGCCAATTAGCCGCCAAACCACCAAGTGAGCGGTCAACACAACGGGGACATAGCGTGTTGGCAAGCACGTGAACCTTAGGAGAAAATCACCATGTCAACATTGTTCTTCCTATTGGTTTGCAATCCCCTTACACAAGCTTGTAATTACTTTAATATACATTGTGCTTGTGTAGTTGCTCTTGTAATTAGTTAGCTTGTGTAGCTCACTAGTTACCTTCTTGCTTGTGTAGCATAGAAGTAGCTCCTTTGCGTGGCTAAGTTGGTTTGTGTAACCTTGTTAGTCACATTGCTTAGTTTGTGTAGCTAAGTATTTGCGCTCTCTAATTTGGCATTGGTTGCCTTGTTATTGAGCATTGCTAGTGAGCTTAGGAGCTTTGTGCTTTTACTTACTAGAATTGTGTAGGAGCTCCCTAGTGTGCAAAATACTAGTGGCATAGGTTTGTATGACCTTGTTCCTAGAATTGGATAGGTGAACTCTGGCTAGCTTGGCACCTTAGTTGCTTAATTTGGATCTTTGCAAGGTGCTAGACAACATAGATAGAGGGTTGTAGTCTTGGCTAGACCGATAGTTTTAATTCCGCCCTTATTTCGGTTAGCCGGCGTGATTAAGTTTTAGAAAGGACAATTCACCCCCCCTCTAGTTCGCCATCTCGACCCTACACTAGGGCAGTTCCAGTCCGGGTTCAGCGTGACCTACGAGTCTCCCAACTTTATCATCGAGACGGCTTCAGTTGTGTTCCTGTAAGTGCATCTAGCCCTTTAGTGGGTTTTGGTGAATTGAATGACAACACCATTAATGGTCTAACAAGTTTGCTAAGTGTTAAACAGAAAACTGATTTTATTGCATACACTTGCGAATTGTGAATGATAAGTGTCTAAAGGTTCAACAACAAGGCAAACTTGATGATATTCCACATATTGTTCAAGTGAAGGCCAAAGTTGTGTATTATTGTGTTGAAAGATCATGGAAACAATGTAGTTCAAGAAAAAGACAACAATGCAAATGGAATTGATGAAGTGGCTTCTATGTTGTGGGATATCATAGTATCATGAGAAAGCAACCATATTTGGCAAATGGTAAATGAGACAAGTGGAAATCTTGGAGAAATCAAATCGTGGAGAAAAAACCAGAGTAATGGCTATATAGAGCCTTAATGGATTGCGGAGAAGTCGGCGAATATTTAGTGTGTAGTAACAAGTTGTGGCAAAAAATGGGTGATATGGGTTGTAGTTGTGCGGAAGCCCAGGTAACGGCCCACCACGCCGCTTCAGACAATTTGGAGAGGCGCAAATCGTGGAGCGGTTTCCCAAAAACCCTTGAATGCGAAAAGTGGGGAGGGGGCTTTATAACTACGCCGCCGCACTCCGCTCCCATCTTTGCCACTTCGCCACTTTGTCTTCCTCCTCAGGCCTCGCGCTTCCCGATTCACATTCACATGCGCTTCCGCCGCCAACCCCAAACTAGATCTAAGAGATGGCGCCGAAGAGGGGAGTTGGTAACCCGAAGAAGGCGGCCATCGGGACGAGTTGTGACCAAGAGTGGGTACCGTCCCTCATGGTGGAGACGGAGCTTGACAAAATGGTGGCGGCGGGTGTTCTCCCTGAGCGAGTCACCACCGGATGGCGTCCGATCGATGGTAAGCCCTACCCGATGCCGCACACCGATGAAGTTGTAGTTTTTGAAGATTACTTCTAGCGTGGATATTCATCCTTTCTTGCGGGATCTATTGGAGTTCTGGGGAGTGAGTCTGTGCAATCTGCATCCCAACACCATCTTGCACATCTCCATTTTCATCCACTTATGCAAGGCGTTTCTCGAAATTCTTCCTCACTTCAACCTCTTCCGACACCTGTTCTGGTTGAAGAAGAAGATGGGTGGCTGCGGTTCTAGAGTGGTCGGCGGCATGTATCTGCAACTCCGCAATGGGATGGCGGGCGAGTACATCACTGTGCCGCTGAACAATTCGCTGAAGGGGTGGAACGCTAGGTGGTTCTACATGAAGCAGAATCATCCTGCCATCTGCTACGATGTCGACCACATTACAAAGAACCAGAAGAGCTGGTCAAAGAAGCCGAGCAGTGGTGATATGGATCAGGTGAGGGAGCTCCTTGGACTGATAAAGGGCGTGAAGATGAATGGCGTACTGGTGGCAGCAAGCTTCATAGTGCGCCGCGTCCAGCCCTATAAGGAGAGGGCCCACGCGGGCTTTGACTACAAGGGAGACACTGATGGCACCTAGGAGAGGACGGAGAGGCTATCGAAGGAGGATGTGATACACCGAGCAGCTAAACTATTTGCTCCAAACGCACCATTCAATGTGCCAGGGCAGACAAGAGCCTTCAACTGCACGAACCCCCTCCTTAGGTAAAAATCCCAACTATTATTCCTGATGCTTTTTGTCCTTTACTGGTGCGGCGTACTTCTCGGACGTGCCGAGGAGCGATTGGCCAAAGGCAGTGGACGCCCGGCCAACCACTCAGCCAGAGGAAGGTGCCATCAGCGCCTCATCGAAGTCTGAAGTCCAAGGTGCTGGTCGAACAGAGAGTCCCCCCTGGTGTCGGAGAAGGTCCGGGGGAAAAGGGCGGCGACAGATGAGCTGGCTCGGAAGAAGAGGAAAACGATGGGTGTAGCTCCCCGTAAGCCAGGCGACATCTCGCTTGGTGGCAATCAGACCACTCGGACGTGGAGTGC
Organism: Miscanthus lutarioriparius; assembly: GCA_904845875.1. Lineage (NCBI taxonomy): Eukaryota > Viridiplantae > Streptophyta > Magnoliopsida > Poales > Poaceae > Miscanthus > Miscanthus lutarioriparius. The sequence continues at coordinate 46,892,983 of CAJGYO010000007.1, forward strand.
GGCGATGTCCGATTGGTCGGATGACAATGGGGCTCCAGTAGATCCTCCTCCAGGCACTGAGGCACCACCGCACAACACGCGCGCGGAGGTGCAGTCAAAGGGAGTGGCTGATGGCAGGGGGCGCAAGACCTCTGGCCCAGGGCATGCAGGTGGACCCTAGAGCCATGCTTGGGTGCTCGAGGAGGCAACGCTAGTTCAGAACTACCTACCGGGAAGCCGCCGTGTAAGTATCCTTGCCTTGGAATCGTGTGCTGCCCGATCTTTTTAGTTGCGGCGATTGAGAATTTTTTTTATTTTTAACACTTTTTGTAAACTAATTTTAAATCTAACACTATTTTTTTTCAAAACTAACACTTTTGGCCGTGCCTATTGCCATGGCATGGCGCATGGTGGCGCAGCAGGAGGCTGACATGGCTACGACTAGTGCTGCTGACCGGTGCCGTGGTAGGGTCTGCCGTGCCACCGATCTTGGCACGGCACTGACGTGCCATGGTGCATGGTGCGGCAGTACCTAGACGGTTTATTCGGAACTTTCCGCCATGATCCTTTTTTATTATGTCTTGTTTTTACTCCTATATTGGGAGTTACTCTACGTATTGCTTGATGTAAAACCAATAGTGGATTTGTTTCTATCTTTTGTTGAATTTTTTTCATGGCTCGATAGAGAATTTGATAAGCCAATGATTTTTTCCGTCTTTCATAATACGGTTAACCACCATGTTAACTCATCGATTACGAAAAATTGGATCCGATTTTGTGGTTCTTTTTTCTGCAGTACCTCGACGTGACATGAGCGTGAAAGAGGTTCAAGAATCCATTTTTTATAAGGGCTAAAAACGAATCACTTATTTTTTTGGCTTTTTGGCCCCATATTGTAGGATCGACAGCGACGCAACCATAGACCCCGGCTTCCTCGACCCCTCGCGCAGCACGGTCGACTACTGCGCGTCTAACCAGGGTGCCTTCTTCGGCGATTTTGTGGCGGCGATGACCAAGCTCGAGAGGATCAGGGTCAAGACGCCGGCCACCGGCGTCGAGATACGCCGGGAGTGCCGGTTCCTGAACTAGTTGCTACTTAATCTCGTCGGCAGTGCTGCCGCGACGTATTGAAATGAATATGAAGCAAATAAATGAAGTCCGTGCACAAGTAGACAAGCTGCCACATAACATTTTCATTGGTTTGACATAAGTTCGACATAACATAACCAACTAAGCCTGCAAGTTTCAAACACCAATATTCGTTCGACCTAACAAACTAAGACCCAGGAGTGTAAGCATCCCTTGGACGCCTCTGTCTCTTTGGATTTGTTGGCAACACATTGAGAGTGTAGCCAACGTCGGTGTGGTCGCGTCACCGGTGCGTACGGCTCATACCCTGCAAGTATATGATATGCACGATTACTTATAATCTTTATGATCGTTAGTTCATGGACCCTACCTATTTAAAGAAACTACCTTTGTTAGTACATGTGAGGCTCCTTGGGTACCAAGTGGGGCACCACCTAGTTGAGACATGCCGATCTTGTCCTGCGGCCAATCGTCCCACTGGTCGTGCTGTCTGCGGAAGCCCGGGGGGTCGTCGTCATCATCGTCGTCCTCGCTTGCAGGGCCCTTCCTAGCGCTATGATGTGGTGGTGTACGCACTGCGGAAGTGGCACCTATCACTGGCTGAGAAGAGCCAACTGGTGTGCTCAAAGAGGCTGAAGACGTGCCACCCGACCACGCCGGCAGTGGCAGTTCCACCCAAGGAGTGTCCATGCAGCTTAGCTTCTGAGCTAGCTTCCTGCAGCTCGTCTTCACCTTCTGCATAAATAGACGTTAAAGTTAGTGCATTTCCCAAACGCATATACACTAAAGAAATATTTTTGGAATGGACAAGTTTATGTTTACCTCCACAAAAGCCTCGAGAACGCCTGGCCCCTGCCCTCTAGACTCATGAAGCTGAAACGCTGCTTCGTTGGACATCCTTGATAATTGTATCGGCTGGGTACAGAAACGCGGTTGGACAGTTTTAGTACACATACTTAATACCAAATGGATAACAAATTCTACCATTCAAGTATCTTACCACGTATCTTTGAAGCGGGGCTCTTTGTAGCTGTGTGTCCTCCCTAGTGGCAACATCATACACATCTTTGATCACATCTTCCTCCGAGTCCTTCTCAATCGCCTCCTTAGTGCACGGGGGCTTGATATGTGTCCTCGTAGACCTGTGAAGCTACCGCAGGTACTTGTCGAAGGTGTGCTGGTCATGTGGAGGACCCACATGGACCGGCTACCATTCCCTGTTCTGCCACAAGTGGATGTGCGAGTTGTGTGTCACACGCCAATCCTTGGTCTTGTACCTCTTCCTACGGTCATACCTACAACAAAACGATGTTAGTTGTACCACACACACTTCTGAATTGTAGCTTTGTTATTAATAGATAACGCACCCGTGCAATTCTTGGTTGGTGGAGTAAAGCGGTGGTGGGCAGCCTGTCATTCTTCCAAACTATCTGTAGACCCTGATGGGCAAGTGAATCTCGACGACATGGAAGAAAATAAGAGGGACGTCGTAGCGATACTCGTCTAACTCATCCCTAGTGACAGGACTGAGATAGTACTGGAGCACCGGAGCATCCCAAGGACACCAATGCACCTAAACATTTTGTAATTGAGTTAGGTTGTGATATAGTGTACATCAAACAAGACATAGGTATGATAGTAAAGAGAGCATAACCTGGTGCTGTGTTAGGACATCGAGACCGTCCGTGTACTCCCTATACTTGCGCCTCGCATTCCCTCTAACTAACTCTGCTTCCGTCCAGATATACAGAGCTGTAGGGAGTGTATCATGCCCGTTCCATTGCTGCATTGAACACGATAATGAATTAGCCATTAATAATCTCATCATATGTAACTGCCTCGAAGAATATAGTGAACCGAAGTACTTACCAGTAAACTAGTATTAAGGGGCCTCCCAACGGACCATCGTTCTCAACACCAAACCTAGAGTAGGTAGGAGCAACCCCCAAGGTTCGCATACCCTGAGGTGCGACGGCAGGCAACGCATAGCTATCGATACGTCCATGGTAGGACTGCGCTGCTCCAGTTGTACGCCGCTATGTTCTCCCATGGCTAGCGTAGTATGTCAAGGAAGATCCAGCTGATGGTGTTGTTTGAGGCATCTAGGAAGAGGAAAGCACCAAGGAAGTGCTAGAGCCACAATCTAGCGAACCTGTCGATCTGAGCCACCTCAGCCTGTGGGTCCAAGTAATCAAAGCGCTTTGTGATCCAGGACAATGAAACACTGGAACTTTTCATGAAATTCACCAGAGAAAATGAGACCCGATGGCTACAAGAAAGCAATGCAAGTATTAAATAGGCTTGAATTGCTCACTTATTTTTCTTTGAAACCTCGTCGTCCGGTGGAAGAAAGCCAGTGAACTGAGCCACTAGCTCCCTCCAGTGATCGTTGTCAACTATACCCATCACTGGAAGTCCTCCCAACCGAAGGCCAAAGATAGCCTTCACGTCCTGCATGGTCAAGGTCATCTTGCCGTAAGGTAGGTGGAACGTGTGGGTCTCAGGTCTCCACCTATTATAAGAGTAGAACGACTATTAGTTGACTCAAATTTGTTATAAGAATTTTTATGTATAAAGAAGGCAGTCGTACCTGTCTACAGTTATAGTAAGTAGTGCTGGGTCAAGGGGCGAAAGACCGTAGTTGACAACACGAACAAGCTCGAGGAAGCCGGCACGGCGTATATACGGGGCGTAATGCTCGTCCCACTGGTGCGCCCGGGTGTGCGTGCGGGGCCTCAAAGGAGGCAAGGCCACCTCTGCATCGGTGTCACTCAAGATGTGTGCTCGGTGCTGGTCGTCGTACTCCACCTCAAGAATGGGATACAACGGGTGCTGCGTGGGAGGGGCCATCCTGTTACAAATTGATAAACAAAGGGTTAGCGTATTCAAATTAACAATATTCAAATTGACATTATGTAGCATTGCAAAATTTGAACTACTTGTTATGCAATACGAACACAATATAAAAGCACATGTATATATTCAAAGTAACATTAACAGACATATTAAACAACTTCACTAGGAAAATAAGCATTTGACGAAACTTCATCAAGTCATCCAAATCGACGTATCACGCACTACTAAGTACCGACACTTGAAAACTAGTATCTATACCCAAAATCCCTAACTAAATAACTAACTATAAACTAAATAATAAATACCTAATCAATCCCTAAACCCAAAATCCTAACTAACAGTAACCTAAACCCTAACTACCTAACCAAACCTTAACTATACTACAACACACAACCTCAAACCTAAAAACTACCTACCTAAATCACAAACAAATTCACTAACCTAACTATCCTAAATCACTAACCCTAACTATCCTAAATCACTAACTATACTAAATCACTAACTATCCTAAATCACTAACTATCCTAAATCAATAACAATCATAAAACCCTAACTATCCTAAATCACTAACTATCCTAAATCACTAACCTAACTATCCTAAATCACTAACTATCCTAAATCAATAACAAGCATAATAACAAGAAATCGAGAGGGAGGTACCTTGAGCGGGCGGCCGTGCCGGCGTTTGTGGTGTGGCCAGTGCGGGCGCTGCGCGGCGGGAATGGGTGGGCGAGGCAGGCATGTGCGGGCGTGGCCGGCGCGGGCGGGCGGCCGTCCAGGCATGGGCGGCGGGGCGTGGGCGGGCGCTGGTGGTGGGGCGCTGCGCGGCGATAGGCGTGTGGGCGTGCGGGTGGGCTCGCTCGAGATATTTATCTGGTCCTACCACGCCATGCACTATGGTGCGTCAGTGTCGCGCCAAGAATGGTGGCACGGCAGACCCTGCCACGTCACCGGTCAGCAGCGCCGATCATCGCCACGTCAGCCTTCTGCCGCGCCACCATGCATGGCGCGGCACAGGCGTTTCGCCGTGCCATGGCAATAGGCGCGGCCAATAGTGTTAGTTTTGAAAAAAAATAGTGTTAGATCAAAAAGTGTTAAAAATAAAAAAATCACGATTGACGAGCTGATCTGATGCAGATCGGGGGCGCGGAGGATCTGAACCCTCCTAGCTAGACTGGCGAGCAGCCAGGGGCTGGTCCTAGCGCAGAGACCATGCCGGTAGGCTCCGTCTCAGAGTCCTCGGGCGCTCCGCCATCTGCGAAGGAGTCGACCACCGCTACCGGTGAAATTGGCGGCGAAGAACGGTTGGCGACGATAGCGGACGAGTCGGCGGCGACGCCAAGAGCAGCGGTGAGAGCCGTCGAGTCTTCGGAGGCAGAGGATGGAGCTACCGACGCCATGCTAGAGTCTTGGGAGGAGAGGCCAATGGTGCCAGAGGAATAGGTGGCACTCCCTGAGACGTCTGAGGGCATGGTCGGACGCGCTGTGCGGCCATCGAGCCCCCAGGAGGCACCACCAACTGCGGAGGAAGAGGACAAGGTAGAGATTGAGTGAGAGGAATCACAACCTCAAGCCATTTGGATCCTCCGCAAGCGGGGGGATGAAGTGGTGGTCGTGGAAGAGGACACCACTAGGGAGGTGAGGAGGCTAGAGTCCACCCTTTCCACGGCCATGAAGCAAATCAAGGTTAGTATTGCATCGATCATGTCCATCTTTGGCGTTGGAGAATAGGGTTCTTTATAATCTTGATGTTGTTGTAGGGCATAGCATGAACTACCGAACAATGGTGGCATTTGATCAAGAGGATGGAGCCCCTCGCCGAGGAGAACGAGAAGTTGAAGGAGGCTATGGCGCTGATGGAGAAAAACGTCTAGAGGGCCCAGCGTGAATGAGACGTTGCCGAATCCAACACAAGGGACCTGGAGTACCAAAAGGGGGCTTTATCCGAGCAGCTGGTGACTGTGTCCGAGCAGTTGAGGTGCAACTCCAAGCAGCTCGAGCGCAGCTCTGAGAAGTGTCTCTGAGCAGAAAAAAAGTACTATAGATTGGTGAACTTGTTCTGTATTGCCGAACAACTTTAATGTTGCTGACGATCACCACTTTTATAGAGCAAGATGCGGAGCTTGGCCAGTTGCATTAGGTTGTCAGTCAGCTCTAGGAGGAGAAGGGGAAAGCGTCTGGGCGAGCGGAGAAACTGGCCGTGGAGCTAAAAGGTGAGTAGTTCGTGGTTGGAGTTATTGCTGAAGTGACTTCTTCGTTTGATGGATCCCTTTGGTGCCTGTAGAATACCGCCAAAGGACCAGGGTGTAGTTCGACATGCTAGAGTTGGAGGTGCAAACCCAGAGGAGAAAGCTCAATGCTATGGTGGCCGAAGTCAGGCTGGTGCTTGACTGCATCGACATGGAGGCAGCTCTTCAGCCCGATGAGAGGTCGCCTCGTCCGGACACCATCATCGACGGGTGCAAGACGACATGGCAGAACTTCAAAAGCTTCAACTGCGACGTCACTGTCTCCATCGCGACGCACGCCCTGGCGGTGGTTCGGTCCCACTACCCTACGATCAACCTTCAAGCGATAGGGGACAGATTCGACAGAGGGACGGGTGCGACAAGACAGGAGCAGCTGAAAGATGAGGTGGAGGACGCGGTGAAGAAGCTGGCCGGCGATGTCGACTTGTTCGGCGAGGTGGATGGTGACAGCCAAGCCTAATGATCTGCTTGGAGTGTAATCTATACGCAACAATTGGAGAGGATAGTTAGATGCGTGAGGGCATAGGCAAACACTTATGTATGTGTATAAATGTTGCAAAGTGACATGTGCATGTTTATACAGTTTGCCAGTATTTCGGTGAAAAATAGATGTAGTGTTAACCCTAACACAATTATACGTGGTATAAGTAGCGTCCGAGCAGTTAGATCGTTACTGTGCTCTTGGCCTTGGATAGCCCGTATTCCATAACATCGAGCACGGAGCCCGTGCACATGTAGGACGAATAAGCATGACCGAGGAACCACAGCCGACCACCCATAACGCAGAGCGCGGAGCCCGCAGCACGTGTAGGGAGAGATCAGAGACTAGGTTTTCTCCAAAGAACACAGAGTGAAACGTGTGCTGCTCGATGGTTGGTGAAATATCTTAGAGATATTTTAATATGGAGAAACGTGGCGGAGTATTTATGGAGATCACGTATTGGAGTTTAAACCAGAGTTTGTTAGGGAGTAGCTTAGAGCTGGCAACTACAAATGGAGATTAAACCGTAGTGGAGAAATAATGGAGATAAATTATGGCGATAAAAACTTCATTCATTATGTTGTGGAGAGTACATATCTGGAGCGTTTCAAGGATAAAAACGTATAAGGTGCTCGATGTGCCATGAGTTGGGGACATCGATTCTGTCCAGGTCGCATAGCCGGTAAGACCCTAGTCGGGTAACCTCTTTGACCATGTAAGGCCCTTCCCAAGGGGAGGAAAGCTTGTGCATCCCTTCTGTTTTCTATTTTCTACGGAGAACGAGGTCACCGACAGCAAATGAACGATCTTTAATGTTGCGATTGTAGTATCTTCGCAAGCCTTCTAGGTACTTGGCTATGCGGATGCAAGTGATCAGGTGTTCTTCTTTGGCCCTATCGACATCCTCTATCCAAACAACTACGGCTTGCTCTTCATTATAATGTTCCACCCTAGGTGCTCGGAAGGCAATGTCCGCTGGAAGTATGGCTTCTGAGCCATAGACCAAGAAGTATGGAGACACACCGGTGCTGCGACTAGCTTGAGTGCGCAGTCCCCAGACCACAGTTGGGAGCTCTTTGAGCCATCTGTCCGAATGCTTTTCCTCTTTCTAATATAGCCTCTTTTTGAGGGCATCGAGGATCATGCCATTCGCCCGTTCAACCTGGCCATTGCCTCTTGGATGGGTAATAGAGACGTATTTGACGGAGATGCATCGGTCTTTCGCAGAAGTCCCAAAAATGATGACCAGTGAATGTAGTTCCGAGGTCGGTGATAATGCTATTTGGGAGACCAAATCTATGAATGATATCTTTGAAGAGCTCGACTGCCTTCTTTGCAGTAGCCAAAACAAGCGGATTGTATTCGATCCACTTGGAGAACTTGTCAATGCTGACGTACATGTATCGGAAACCACCTGGCGCTGGCCTAAAAGGCCCGATCATGTCCAATCCCTAGCATGTGACAGGCCAAGAAGCTGGGATGGTCTACAATTCCAGCGCTGGCACATGTATTTGCTTGGAGAAAAATTGACATCCATCACAACGTCGAACGAGGTCTTTTGTGTCCGCGATGGTCGTGGGCCAATAAAAACCAGCTCAAAAAGCTTTGCCGACCAGGTTTCTTGAGGCCATGTGATTGCCACAGGAACCAGAGTAAATTTTGAGAAGTAGTTTCACTCCTTCTTGGGTGATGCATTTCTACAGTATCCCTTCCTTGGCACTTTTCCTCATCAAGTTCCCATCTACCAGCACATAATGCTTGCTACGATGGATTAGGCGTTCAGTTTTGGTCTTGTCGGCTGGTACGTCGGCGCTAGTGAGGTACTTGATGAACTGTTCCCTCCAATCGGCGACTGATGAAGGTACTACAAGTACCAGCTACTCAGTGGGGGGGACATCTTGAACTTCTTTCTCTTCCTTAATGGACGGTTTAAAGAGGTCTTGAATGAAGACCCTAGGTGGAATCGCGGTGCGAGAAGATCCTATCTTAGATAGCTGGTTGTCGAGCTGATTTTGATCTCATGCCACGTGGTAGTACTCGATACCATAGAACTTCCCCTCGAGTTTCCTGATTTTGGCGCAATATGCGTCCATCTTCTCACTGGAATAGGACTAATCTTTGTTGAGCTGGTTGATGACCAGCGTGGAGTCTCCATATACCATGAGGCATTTGACGCCGAGCTCGACGACTACACAGAGTCTATGGAGACACGCTTCATATTCAGCGGTGTTGTTGGAGGCTGGAAAATGAATTCGAAGAATGTATCGGAGCTTGTCCTTGGTCGGCGTAATGAATAAAATGCCAGCACTAGCACCGTTGATGTTGATGACGCTGTCGAAGTACATCACCCAGTGCTCGAGGCAAGTAGTGGGGATGGGCTCTTGGATCTCAGTCCACTCAGCAACAAAGTCAGCGAGCGTCTATGACTTGATGGTAGGCCTGCTTCTGAAATCGATGGAGTAAGTGCCGAGCTCAACAGCCCACTTGATGATGCGGCCATTGGCCTCTTTGTTATGAAGGATGTCCCCTAGAGGGAACTCAGTGACCACGGTGATCTTATAGTACTTGAAGTAATGGCAGAGCTTGCGTGACGTGATCAGAATGGCGTATAGTAGTTTCTGAACTTGAGGATAATGAGTTTTGGACTCATTAAGAACCTTGCTGATGAAGTAGACCGGATGTTGTACCTTGTAGGCGTGTCTGGCTTCCTCACGCTCAATGACGATAGCTGTGCTAACGACGTGAGAAGTGGCGGCGATGTAGATCAGTAGGGTTTTGTCTGGTCGAGGCGCCGTCATGATCGGAGGCTTCGTTAGAAACAACTTGAACTACACGAAAGCTATATCTACCTCCTCCGACTAGGAGAAGCACTCGGAGGCCTTCAGGAGTTTGAAGAACGGTAGTCCCTTTTCGCCGAGGCGCGATATAAAGTGGCTGAGAGCAGCCATGCAGCCTATGAGCTTCTGTATATCCTTTACGCAGGTTGGCCATTTCATATTGGTGATGGCAGAGACCTTGTCGGGGTTGGGTTCGATTCCACGGGCTCGGACAATGTAGCGCAGGAGTATACCGAATGGAACTCCAAAGATGCACTTTGAAGGGTTCAATTTCCATCTGTATTTTTTCAGGTTGGCGAACATTTCTTCGAGGTCGGTGATAAGATTGTCGGTGGTCTTGGACTTGACGACCACATCATCGATGTAAGCTTCGACATTGCGGCCTATCTGTTGATCGAGGCACATCTGGATGGCCCTTTGGTAGGTCGCCCCGGCGTTCTTGAGTCCGAAGGACATGGTGGTATAGCAATACGCACCAAAAGGCATGATGAACGACGTCTTGATCTGGTCATCCTCTTTCAGGGATATCTGGTGATAGCCGGAGTAACAGTCGAGGAAGGAGAGCAGTTTGCAGTCGGTGGTGGAGTCTACAACCTCGTCTATCCGAGGCAGACCGAAGGGGTCTTTAGGGCAGTGTTTGTTGAGATCAGTGTAATCAATGCACATTCTCTATTCTTTATTCTTTTTTTTTGAACAAGAACAGGGTTTGCCAACCACTCAGGATGATATACTTCTTTAATAAATCTGGCAGCTAGGAGCCATTTTATTTCTACCCTTCTTGTCTGGCACGAATCATTGGAGTTTCTACTTGATTGGTTTGGTGGTTGGTGAGACATTCAAGGAGTGCTCAATCTTCTCCCATAGTACCCCTGGCATGTCTGCAGGTTTCTAAGCAAACACATCGGTGTTGGCACATAGGAAGGAGATGAGCGCACTTTCCTATTTGGGGTCAAGGTGAGCCCCAATCTTCACGGTCTTGGTGGGGTCATCGAGGCCGAGGCTGACCTCCTTTGTTTCCTTGGACTTGGTGGAGACACATGGAGGCTCCAGCACTGGGATGTCCAGGTCGTCGGTGAGCACCGTCTTGGCGTCGGTGACCATGCTAGCAATATGAATTGAGAGGTCGATGGCTTCAACGAGGGCAAGACTCTCTATCTCACAAGCATAGGCGATGGAGAGGTTGGCCCACAGGGCCAGAACTCCTACAGGCGTAGGCATCTTCAACACCAGATAGGCGTAGTGCGATATGGCCATGAACTTGGCCAGAGCTGGCCGACCAAGTATGGCGTGGTAGGCGGTGTTGAAGTCGACGACGTAGAAGTTGATGTGCAAGACGCGGTAGTTACTAGCCGTGCCGAACTGTACTGGGAGGGTGATCTCTCTAAGCGGTTTAGATGCCCTGCCAGGTACCATACCCCAGAAGGAGGAATCGAAAGGTGTGAGGTCCCCTATTCCAAGGCCTAGTTCCTTTAGGGCTCCGACGAAGAGGAGGTTTAGAGCACTTCCGTCGTCGATGAGTACTTTCCTAAAAAGCACTTTCCTGATGGTTGCATCAAGAACGAGGGGGAAACGCCCTATGTAAGGGATGTCCACCCACTGGTCGACCCTGCTGAAGGTGATGGGGACCTTGGACCAGGGGCGATAGCTAGGTTTGGCGATGGCGTCTTCTGCGTTGACGGCGAGCACCCAGCGGGCGGTGAGCTTCGATCTCTTTTGCTCTCAGCAGCGGCGAGGCCCCCGAAGATAGTAGCGATCACTTTTTCATGATCCTAGAAGGCATTGTTGTTGTCCCTAGGTGGTCGGTGGCCTCTGGCTCTGTCGTTGTTGTCGTCGTCTGGCTTTTTTGCCTAGAACTCCTTAGCTAAGCTGAGGCAGTCCTTCATCTTGTGCTTGTTGTTCTTGTGGAGGGGGCACGGGCCTTCGAGGATCTTCTTGTACTACTCGTCGTAGTTGCGCTTGGCGCGAGGTTCATCAACGGCTGTGACGATGTGGTCTGGTCGACGAAGCGATATTGACCAGATTTGGACCCTTCTGGCCGATCACTGCCACTGTCCCAATGGTGAGTGCAGTCATTGTAGTGGCGATCACTGTGGCATCGGTCGTTGAGACGCTCATCACTATGGCGAGTTGGGCGGTGAGTGCCTGCATCCTCGTTGAAGCACACTTCGACCTCTTCGACGTCAGCGTACTGATCGGCGGTCGTAATCATCTCGCCAATCCCCTTTGGCGGCTTGCGATTGAACTTGGAGCGAAGGTCGCGGTGATGGAGTCCTCGGACGAAGGTGGTGATGACCGCAGCTTCTGTGATGTTGGGAATAGAATTCCTCATCTCGGAAAAGCATCTGATGTAGCTATAGAGGAGCTCGGACGATTTCTGATAGATGCGATTCAGATCATGCTTGGTGCCCGGCCGAGTACACGTAGCCATGTAGCTGTCAGTGAAGACCTACTTCAGCTCTTCCTAGGATTTGATGGAGTCCGGGGCGAGACTTGTGAACCAGTTCATCACAGTTGGCATGAGCATGATGGGAAGATAGTTCACCATGACACTGGTATCTCCTCCGGTGGCACGCACAGCAGTGGCATAAGCTTTTAGCCACTGTGTGGGGTTCATTCGTCCCTCATAGGGCTTGACGTCGGTGATTTTGAAACCATGGGGCCACTAGAGTGTTTGGAGTGCCCTCGTGAATGCTCGGGGCCCTTCAGGATCGTCGCCATCGTGATCTGCGGCATTGTCGATGTTGAGTGGTTGGAGGGCTGAGTCTGGATTATCGAACTCTTGCCCGCATTCTTGATCGCTGGTGTACTTCTTCATGGCGAGAGAAACAGCGCCCGTCAATATGACATCACGCGTCCCGGAGATTGTTGATGTGCGCACGGACGTCTTGGTCGACTTCTTGGTCACGTTGGCGAGGGTAGTTGAAGCGGTTCCCTCGAGCTCTGCCCTGGAGGGGTTGTCCATCATCGTGGTGTTGGTCGTTGAAATGACTTCAGTTGGGGCGGCGATTGGATCTTAGCGCGGTGGATCAGCGAATCGATCTCGTCGAGTAGGAAGGTCTCTGATCCTGGCGGATCTTGTTGACCTAGCAGTGTGCCGCTTTGAGCATGGCGGCGACCTTGGTGACCTCTGGTGTTTGCTCAAGCCGGCGGAGTTCATTGGCGGCCATGGCCAAGTTGGCGCTTGGGGTCTTGTAGATGCGTGGCCGTCAACACGGACAAATTCGTCGTCGAGGTTGCATTGGAGTGGGCGTGGCCTCCCTTGCGAGTTGAGCTATTCGTTGTGAGTAGCTTCGGCTAGCACAATGGCAGCCTCATTTGCTCGACGCTGCGCACGGTTGGCGTTCCTATTGACACGAGCGGCATGGTCCTCTTCGGTTTCTCCATCCCGTGGAGGGCTGCCGACGCTGACGTTAAAAATTCCACCTCCACGGAAGGGTGGGAAAGGAGGTTGAACAGCGGTGGTTTCAGCGATAGTCTCCGTAGAGCCCTGGGACTCGAAGTCTGGGTTTCCCTCTAGGATGGTCTGGAGGGATGCTTCGAGGCGTTGGCCGATGTGCAGCATGTTGATAGTCGGCGGGAGCTGGTCGGTGAGAGGATAGATGTCTCCCGCCTGGTCAACAAATTTGCCCCTTAGGGCATCTTGATAGGTGGCGGCGATGCTGGTGAGCCCAAAGGGTAGGGTCGTAGCCCCTGAAGTTTCCAGATCAGCCTCCGATAGATCTAAATCGAAGGGTGGTCAGCGCTGAACCAAAGTGGTTAGAGCCAATTCTGCGATGGAGAGGCAATCGGCGAGCTTCTAGCCAACCTGATCGATGGATGCGATCAGATCATCGTTGTTGATCCACCTTCTCGGGTAGCGGGGGAGCGGGCGGTGAATTGTTGGTGAAGACGACCTCGAAGGCGGTTCCGAGATCAGATCTATAGTCGCAGGTGTTGGGGTGATCGGCGCAGAATTGATCTACACCAGCTCGATGAGCTCTCCGTCTCCATCAGTGTTGATGACCCAGGAGATCGATCCGACCATGAAGATCTAGTCGGGCCGTGGGAGGGACGAAGAGCCTGCAAAATGTACCATCTTATTTGACATGGAAACAGCACGCACACCCCTACCTGGCGCACTAACTATCGATAGAATATCATCGGCATTCCTCCGAGAGGTATCCCACGAAGGTAGATTGATCGGCAGAAGTGCGCGTAATCAAGAACAAGAAGGCAACAGAGACACAAGAGTTAGATAGGTTTGGGCCATCAGCGCGACGTAATACCCTACTCCTGTAGCCTGTTGGATTGTATTGGCTTTGTATGATATTGCGTGTGTTTGGAGGGGGTCCCTGCCTGCCTTATATAGTCCAGGGGCAGGGTTACAAGTCGGTTAGATCTAGGAGATAACCAGAAAGTAATAACAGATTACAGGAATCATGAGATCGAACGTATCCTAACAGATTACACCAAGCAGCGCCGTGTTCCACAAGGCTTTGTCTTGTGGGCTGGACAGCCCCTAGGAGCACAGCCCATGTAATTTGTCGTGGGTATCCAGGGTCGTACCCCCCACAGTATGTTGTACTATCAAGGGAGATGCAATACGAATCATAGACAAGTCTCAAGTGCTCAAACTAACCGAGCCCAAGTGCTAATATGAGAGAAACACATTAGCACAACACTTGCACTTGTTGATCTTGGGGCTTGGTCTTGGCTAGGCTGGATAGCCCTTGAAACAAGCTTTTCAGAAAGTCCAAGATCACTAAAAACGGAGTTTGGATTAAAAAGCTATGGCGTTTTCTGTGAGGTGACCTATGTTGTTTTTCAGAGATGCAGCAGTGCGATGAATTTTCACAACAGTGTTGCACCGTGGGAGCGCCGTGGGTCAGAGCGGCAGTGTCGTACCTATACAGGTTATAACAGCTAGTTTTTGAACTGCAATGGCTAGTTTTGGGATTGGGTCTATATATACCCATCTCACGCCTCCTGGTGAGGCTGTTGGCTCCTATTTCACTCCCAACCCATTCCAAGTCTTTTGTGAGCTCTCTCTAACCTCTCTCTTTGTGAGAGTGAGTGATTAGTGTGTGATTAAGTGTTAGAGAGCATATTAGAGCAAGCCAAACCTTGAGCACTTGTCGGGCTTCGTCAATCTTCATTGCGCATTTGTTACTCTTAGCGGTGAAGCCTCCTAGACGGCTAGGCGTCGCTGCGTGAGCTCCCGTGCTTATGGTGAGCCACGAAAAATTAAAGTTTGTATTACCCGAAGATCTTAGTTGAAACCTCAAGTTCAACCTCGGTGTTGGACTTGAGAAGAGGATAGGGTCAGAAGAGACCCAAAGCCTTTGTGGCTTCCTCAACAACGTGGACATAGGCAAGCCTTGGTGGCGAGCTGAATCATGGGATAAAATCGTGTGTCCTATCTCTTGTGTTGATTTGTATTATTTGTGTTCCACTCAATCTACTTGGTTGTGCGTGTTTGTGAGTGCAGGTACTTATTGGACTTGCTACTAGACATCTCCAAGAACATCTCCAAGTTTGGTTTGAGTTCAGGTTGAGCTTGTTTGCAGGCGTGGCAGTGCTGCACTTTTAGTGAGGCAGTGTTGCACATTTAGTGAGGCAGTGCCGCACTTAGAATTTAACTTCCGCTGTGAGTTTGTTTTAAACAGGCCTATTCACCCCCCCCCCTCTAGGCGACATCAAGGACCTTTCAATTGGTATCAAAGCTAGATTCTCAATTTCGGGCTTAACCGCCTTGAGAGACGATGTCGACAAGTGAGGAGGTATCTCTAGAATTTCTACTTTTAGATGGTTCAAATTATGCATCTTGGTCTGCTAGTGTGCTTACTATTTTTAAGGACATGGATCCTCATATCGAGTGGATTGTAGATGTAAGCATTTCTCCTCCTGGTGATGATTTGGCCATCTTATCTAAAGAGGAAGTGAAATGCTTACAACACAATGCTCAAGCTACGAATGTCTTATTTAGTGCTTTGAGTGAAGATGTTTTTGATGCCATCATATTTGGAGATGGTGAACCGCTTGATGATGCTCATCTCATTTGGACCACGCTCAAAGAAAGATATGACAAGTCCAAATGTGATGAGAAGTTGCTCTCATTGGAGGAATCACTTGAGTGCTCAACTTCACCAACAAATGAAGAGCCTCAAGTGATTCTCTCAAAAGGTCCCAGAGATCATGCCACATTCACTACCTCGTCAACATATGACTTAGTGAAAGGTAATGAAATGGTTGGTGAGAACAATATTTTTACATGTGGTACTTCTACTTCCTCTTGTTCTTGTGAGACTAACATTTTGAAGGAAAAATAAGATTGTGACCGGTGGAGGCCAAATGATGAATCCACCTCACCAAGGAGGTCAACTCTCTATGCCACTTCTCATGTGGGTCTCATAACAAAGAAACAGAAGGATGTGGCAAGTGAAAGTGAGAGTGATAGTGAAAGTAAAAGTGAGAGTGAAGATGGAAGTGATGATGATGAGTTCAATCAACACTTGGCACGTCTAAGCAAGAAAGACAAGTTGATGGTGCTCAAGCTCATAGAGAAAATTCAAGAGCAAAAAGAAACAATTCACGAACAAGAAGAGTTTCTCATCAACAAGATCAAAGTGCTTGGAGAAGTTGACCAAAAAGCATGAAAAGCTTAAGTACTCTCATGCTAGTTTGGTCAAAAGGTATGAAAACTTATCAATTGAGCAAACTCGTACTATTAACTCTCTGTCTTGTGTTGCTCAATTAGAAGATGAGAATTATGGGCTCAAGGACAAGGTGGAAAGGCTCACTAGCAAGAATGAGATCTTACGAGAAGATCATGATGAGCTCTTGTGCACTCATGAGAAGCTTATGGATTCTCATCTCATGCTAGAAATTGCTCATGAGGTTGTGGTAACAGCGGTAAAATCATACCAACCTCACACTCACAAATGCACATGTACACAAGTTCCATATATTTTATCATGTGCTAACAATTGTTGCTCTCAAGCAAGCCAACCTTCCGTTGAGATGTACTTGTAGAAACTTGTGATGATTCCATTACAAAAGAAAATGAAGAGCTCAAGGAAGAGGTTGAGAGGCTAAGAAGGGACTTGATTCAATGGAAGGGAAAGTGCAATGCTCAACCCTCTCAAGATAACCGTGAAGACATGGTGAAGAAGCTTGAGAAGGAATCAACCGAAACATGCATCAAGCCCCATCAAGAAGGTCACAAGTCCAACAATGGCAAAGTCAAGGAACAATTTGTAGAAGTGCAATATGTCCATAATGCAGTAGTTCCGCTTAAGGCTGTGGAGGTTCCAGGATGCGGCAGTGCCTCATCCCAGAGTGGCAGTGCCACACCTAGGCAGAACAGCAAAGCCCTCAAGACCATCAAGGTGCAACTTCAACCAAAGAAAACCCTCGTCACTTGCTTCAAGTGCAAGAAGGAGGGTCACCATGTAAGAGATTGCTCCTTGAAGAAAGAATAGAAGGGCATGAGCAAGATCTAAGAGAAGAAGATGATGACTCATGTCAAGTGCTCCAACATGGGACGCAATGCCTCCATGTGTTCCAATAAAATTGATGACCAAGCCACACTTCCAAACAAGAAGACAAGAAAAAGCAAGAGAAAGTGTTATGGATGCAATGAGAAGGGACATGAAATTGGCTCATGTCCAAACAAGAAAAGTTAAGGCATTGTGTCATCAAGAAAGAGGCTCATTAGCAAGGTAGCAAACAAGAAGCAAGATAAGAAGATGTCTTACAAGATCAAGCGCCGTAATTGCTATACTTGCCGAGGAAAGAGACATCTAAGTATGGATTGTCCCATGGGTAACACTCCTAAGCTCAACTCTTCAATTACTTCAAGTTTGTTTAGGAGACCCAAAAATGGCACTTGTGCTATAAGGGTGATTGGTTCACCACGTGCTAGCACAAAGGTCATTTAGGTGCCTAAGTCTCTTGTGACTAACCTTGATGGACCCAACATAGTTTGGGTACCAAAGTATGCTTGATGAGTGTTGTAGGTACTTGAAGGTGACATGAAGCTTTGGGGTGCTTGAGCAAATTAATTGAAAATTAAATTTTAGAAATTTAAACATAGTTTTCTTTAACAAAACGATTTCAAATGAAAAAGTTGTCAACTACAAAGTTGTATATCTTCTCGAGATCTACAACTTTCATTTAGGTTGTTTTTCCATCGGAGGTCATTTGAAAAATTCAAATTTTAAATTTGAGAAATTCAAACGTAATTTTCCTCGACAAAATGAATTTTAAAGAGCAGCAATCCCAACGTGATGAGCTTAGTTCTTTGTGCCGAACACAAATGCTATGTTTTTTGGTGATGAAATTATTGACACAACATGTCTTACATTTCTCAAAAAAAATCATATTGTGAGGAAAAGTTTTGCCTCTATAATATATATGTGAGGATGAGTTACATCACAAACAAAAATGTATTTCGGGTGATATGGTGTCACTTTTTCCAATATAAAATGTGGCGATCAAATTGACACAGTTGTAACTAATACAGTGAGAACAAATATTGACACTGTAAACTTGTATAATGGTGAAACTTTGGTTACTGATATGTAGTCTCTAGTGACAATATAATTCATCACTTTTACAATGGTAACTGTGATGATCAAATTGCCATGAATACTCTATATTTGTGTCAACTATTCTCACCACGAATAACTAAGGATGAAAACGGTCGGAAACAGTCGAAAAACCCTTCAACTGTTTTCTACTTTTACATTTGAATACGAAAACGAAAGAGAAAACGGTAAAGTCGGACACGAAAACAAATGCGAACTTACATAAAATTGAGTATTTCGAAAACGAACCAATACGAGTGGAATTAATTTGAACACGGTCGGTATACGAAAAATAAATACGGAATACCACCTCGTAGTATCTAAGTGCATAACAATTAACAAGTGCATAACCCTTGATCTTAAGTATTAACACAATCGCCGACACACAAATACATGTCTAGAACAAGCAATTGAGTCGAGTAAAAGTAACATCTATATATATAACATGCGTTGCAGTCACTTGACCACTCTATGAGTACTATTTAAAACTAGATTATACGTGTACAAGCAAATTATCAATAGTTCATATACAATTCACATTGTTTTTTTTTAAAGTTGAGTTGCATTGTCATAGCTTACATAGCTTATGCATACCTAAGCCAATATTTTTTGAGCATGAGATATTAAACTTATACATACAAAAATCATACAAACAATAAAAAAGAAAATGTGGTGGTAAATATAAAATAATTAAACTTGACCGGCACCAAGGAAGCAGCACACTCGGCTGTTGTGTGCTTCATGGGCTTCGGCCAACCACATTGGGCATGTGCGGATGGGGACTCAGACTAAGCCAGTATAAGCAGTGTGTGTGAGTATGCTAGTTTTTTAGTACCACCTCGACGTTCCAACCAGCGACAAGAGAGCAAGCTGCTTATATATGACGCCACAACACCAGTGGGCGAAGGCAAAACCACACTGCAACTGGGTTACGCTGAGGCCTGAGGGCACAACCAGTAAGTGGACTGGGCTGTGTGTGGTGGGCCAAATTTGGTGCAAACCGAATTTTGAATTTAGGATATTTTTAAATTAAAAGTAGAAAAGTGTTGGAAAAATGTTTAAACCGTTTTTTATCCGATTTCGAATTTGATGTTTTGAATTTTGAACGGAATTTAAATTTGATCTCTTTGGTTTTTGAATTTTGAATCCAATTTAAATTTATTCAAAAATATAGATTTGATTGGATTAAATGTTTAAATGTAAAAAATGAAGTGGTTTGGTTTCGGATATTTGTGTTCTGTTTTCTTCCTTATGAAAAACACTATAATTGGTTTTTTTTTTGCCATTAACGCATAAGTTTTTGTGAAAACAAATTGTGCCACAAATGGCCAATTTACTAGTGACACCATAATTTGTCACTAATAAGTACAACCATTTATGGGAAACAAAAAATCATCACTTTGTGACAAGTGGTAATTTAAAAAGTCGCCACAAAGGTTGGTTTGTGACTGAAAAAAAATACTTTTGTGATGAAAATTTTTGCCGTAAAAACCCTTTGCCCTTTGGTGATAGTTGACCAGAACTACCCTACTCTTGCTAGATTGGTGTTCGAGATAAATTCGTATAGTGAGCAGATGGCTGGACTGCAGACCTGTGCACACAAGACAGTCAGGATGGTACACCAGGCTCTGGAAAGCATCAAGGACGTGCACGAGCTGCTGACGCTACAGGTGCCTCCTGATGATATAGAGGAGCTGAGTATCTCGGTTAGTGGTTTGCTTGCATCCATACAAGGTCATTGCGCAGATGTGGACCTGTCATTCGAGCGTTTTAAGAAGGACGAGGTATGTACAAGCTTTAGTTTAGCTTCTATATAAGCGCATGGTTGTACAAGCAAGGCTAATGGTAGTGTATCTGCCTTGTCAGCAAGCGTACATGTCCATGAAGCTACAAACAAGATATGCAGGTAGATCTGGACTGGACTCGGCAGACAGGTGCGTTCTACTGTGTTTGTTTTTCTATTCCATGTCACAGTCATAGCTTCCTAGAAAAGTCTCCACTGTGTTTGTTTTTCTGCGCGCACCGATAGCGACTGTACTATTTTGTCATCTATGAGTGTGATAAAACACCATCTTGCAGAAGCATGTCTGACTTTGGTCCTGTTCATTTCTCTTATAATTCATATTTTTTAGCTTAAATTTTTAGCCGGAACAATATTTTTCTTTTCACAACAAATCAGTCGGAACAATGTTTCAGCTTGTTAGTGAGAGAAAAATACTGTTCTGGCTAAAAAAATAAGCTGAAAAATATAAATTATAATAGAAGCGAACAGGGCGACATGCTTCTGCAAGATGGTGCTTTAGAAGAGCTGCTTCTTAACTCTTGATTTTGTTATGCAGCTGACCGGTGATCCCATGCCCCTGTCGTTGAAGAGTACATCTCAGGTATAGCACCGGTTTGAGTGATATATTCCCTATTTCCTATAGCCTGCCTGCTCAACCTCGTGAGGCTCGGTTGTCAGGGATCTTCGAGTTCAGTAGGAATGGCTGCAAGTGTAGTTGATATTCGATTTGTTCGGCTTCTTTTTTTAGTCGGAATAGTGTTTTTCTCTCACAATAATTCAGCTAGAACAGTGTTTTCAGCTAGTTTCAGCTAAGTTTTAGACCCGCGAACGGGGCCTGAAGGATCTGCCACCGGGGCTCTAGGGTGGACACTTTAGGATGTATCAGCATGTTCGGATGGCTGGTTCGTATCGTTGCTGGTTCGTTTATGTAATAGAGAAGTACCGCTGGCCAGTTCATTGAAACAGTGTCTATGTGAGGGGGCTGGCCAGCCCAGCCAGCCCCAGCCGAACACGGCGTATATGTCTAGAGCAACGCAACATTTTGTGGTGTCTTTTTGAGAACTGTCGCCTACCTTGGTTTGGAAACTAACTTAGTATATAGTCTACGCTGTTGGTATGATGTGTGGTGACTGTTGCTATTTGTACTCGGAGCTATATATTGTCTTGTCCCTGATGTATGAGTGCTTGGTCTATCTATTCTCGTGGCAGCCTTCGCTTCATTATGTTTATATCTAGGGGTGTATGGTTTCACGGACTAAATTTTAGTCCATGTCACATCAGATGTTCGGATGCTAGTTTGGAGGACTAAATATGAGTTAATTATAAAACTAATTATACAGATGGAGACTAATTTACGAGACGAATTTATTAAGCCTAATTAATCCGTCATTAACACATATTTACTGTAGCACAACATTGTCAAATCATAGACTAATTAGGCTTAAAAGATTCGTCTCGCAAATTAGTCTCAATCTGTATAGTTAGTTTCGTAATTAGTCTATATTTAATATTCTATATATGTATCAAACATCCGATGGAACAGAGATTAAAATTTAGTCCGTGGAACAAACACGCCCTTAGTTCCTAGCTGACCGTACGTTGTTTTGGGCACGTGAATCTGAAACGCAGAGCCTACGGTTATCCCCATGTGCATGACGCTATTCTATCTCCGACATGTATCCGTGAGCTTGGTTCGTGTCTTTGCTTTATGTGTTAGGCATGGCACTACCTGCGGTGCCAGCCACCCATCACTTAGTATATGCCAAAGCATAGCATACAGAGAGCACCAGTACTGGAGAGCACCTCGTTTGCACCCGAGGCAACTGGCAGTATGGGTAGTGGGGATATTCACCGTGCTTTTGTAGGATGGACGACCAGCCTGTTTGTTTGCTCGTAAATGATTATAAATTTCTAGTTGGGAATAGTGTTTTTCTTTCACATCAAACCAGCCAGCAGTAAATAATCCACGATATGATACGGCCTTCCGAATAGCCTGTAGGTTCCAAGCCTTTGCATGCAACATCAGTGCGGGTATGATCCCGGATACCTACAACAAACTATATGGGCTACGTCGCTAGAGATGGTCCAGCCCACAAGACGAAGACTTACGGTGCACGGTACTGCTCGGCGTGTACCGCAAGACATCAAGGGCGATATTATGAAGATGCTACGAGATCTGTTAGGATATCCTCAATCCCACGATTCTTATAATCTGTTATTACTTACCGGTTATCTCCTAGATCTAACCGACTTTAAGCCCTACCCCGGCTATATAAGGCGGGTAGGGAATCCATCAAAACACACGCAAAATCATACGATAGCCAATACAAATCAACAGACCACAGGAGTATGGTATTACATCATGCAGACGGCTCGAACCTGTAACTCTTGTGTCTCTGTTGTCTTCTTGTTCTTGATTACACGCACCTCTACCGATCAATCTACCTTCGTGGGATACCCCTCGGAGAACTGCCGACGATATTCTGTCGACTACCGGTGACTAATTTCTAAGCAAATTAGCAAAGGCCACCAAAATACTCATTCGGAATGGACCCAGTCAGGTCATGTGCGTCGGGTACCACATATCAAATACCCAGATCTCCTCTATTTCTGATAAAAGGGCTCAACAATCCTTTGACCTCTAACACCCGTGGTGTTAGGCACATGATAAGTAGTGGGTTAAGACTTAAAAAACATATCAAATAGTTCTTCATATGCTCTAATCTAAATTAATACATTTATTGATGAACATGTAGATTTTAAAATCTTTTAAATAAGATCAAACTATTTCTGCCAAAAAAAAGACTTCAAAATTATTAAATAATAATTTATGTCACAAATGTGATAAAAATTTTAATTGCGTAAAAGAATAAGTTAAACATCATTCATGACTGAAAGAGAAATTAAAACTAAGGATATGTTGAAAAGCTTGTTACCACCATCTGTCCCAAATTATATCATTTTGTATTTTTTAGGTACATAGCTTTTGCTATGCACCTAGATATACAATACATCTAGATACATAGTAAAAAATTGTGTACCTAGAAAAGCCAAATTAACCTGTAGATTGAAACGGAGGGAGTATCACATTATTAAATGATGAAGCTTACGTAAGTTAAATAACTTTTATTAATAACGTCAATACTTGTGATGCCAACAAACTTTTCAATAGTGCTCAAACAACTCTAAATCAACTCATGATCAAAGTTAGTAAGGTTTTGCACACGAAAAATCACAAGAAAATGCTTAAAAGGGTAAAAGAAAACCTAAGTGTCGATTAATTGATTGATGCCCTGTTTACGGATGTTTATAAAATAATTTTATTAAAACACTAAAAAATGTGCCAACATGAAAAAACATCTATAAGGAATGTATTTTACAGTAGAAAAAATTATATAGTACAAAATTACGTTGAAAAGCATTTCAAATGGAACCATAAAGTTTGAATGGATTAAGGAAAATCAGCCCTTTTGACTTTAAGCCTAACTCTAAAAGATTGGCTGACATTAACCTTTTGGTGAATCACGTTCTCCCAATTTTTCTTAACAACTCACTTCAGTGCTAACATGAACTACTTAGCATATACCATAGAGAAGGACAATAGAGTAAACACTTCACCGTTAAGCGTGACTGGGTCACTAATTTCGGTCTCTAAGTAGGCTAAAAACTATAAGTTTTCAGCAGGGTTCATGTCAGCTAACAGGGCAAACTAGCTTTTATGGCTACCAATCTCTTAATCTGTTACTTTAATCACCTTGGTCATTTTACATATATTCACTATAGAAAACAGAAATTCTTTGGCGGCCTAGAATTTCCTCAAGTGCCGAAATCTCTTGCCGCCAAGGAATAATCATTTCCTCCATGGTTGTAGTAAATTGCCAAGATAATTTATATCCTTTGCGGTTCCTTTCGGCCTTCAAGAAAATATGCAAAGACGGCCATTTCCTTGAGTGCTATATTGTATTACGCCAAGAAAATCACCATTTTGAAATTAACCTCATATGTAGAAATGATTTGAACCAAAGTTGTAGTAATATGAAGAGATCTAAATTTTTTCAGTTCAAACTTTTTACATTTGAATTCGGTTACGGTTCCCAATAGAGAATACAAAAGAAATAAATCAGACACTTAGTCAGAAGTGACTTTGAGACATATTAGTAAAGAAGTCCTTAAATGGTAGACAGGGTTAGGAGAAAACAAGATACTCTATCTGGCCAGTCTTAGCGTGAGTTTTATGTCCCTGTTTACAAGACTCAAGATGTTGAAAACAGTGTAAACAAGTTTCATCCTTATTAAATTCATTTCATCCCATAGAACTTTTATAATCTCTTTCTCTCTCTTCATGTAAACTATACCATGTTAACTTATTTAATGTTCATAAAACTCCCGTTGAGGCTGGCCTCAGAGACCAAACACACGCATCCCGAGGAAAGCTGGCCTCAGTGACCAAACGCACGCATCCTAAGGAAAACGACACGCGTCGATCCAAGCGCAATATGTGGAAAATAATCAACGGTCAATGCGAGACTTGCAAACGACGCGTGACAAAAAATAATAGAAAATATATTTCTTCGTCTTCGCAGAACTTCGCAAGCTTCGGGGGCAGCATTAGAGACGAAGGACTTCTCGTGGTCTTCTTTCCGACCGAGTGATTTCTAAGGAGCCAATGTGACTTTGACTAAGTGTAACAAAAAAGGACTGACTTGCCCTTGTTAGGATAGGAATATTCTCATAATCTAGGGCTGTTGAGAGAGCACTTTGGTCCGTCCGTTGTAAGAAGAAGCGGTATAAATAGAGCTCCCTGTCAATAAAGAGGACGCCTTTTGCTAACAAAAATTTCAATGTAATGCCTTCGATTCTCATTTCAGCTTTCATTTCTCTCTAACTAACCGTCCAAGACTTTGGTCATGGACAACAAAACCATTTCACATTCGAGCATTCAAAAGAGCTAAAAAAACAAAAAGTAATTAAAAATAGAAGGAAAAACAACGAGCCCATTTGATTCGTTATTGCCAAATGGATAACCATCGGTTGAGAACAACAAAACTATTTCCCATTCGAGCATCTCGGAAACTTTGGAAAAGCAAAAGGTAAACAGCAAAAAGTGAAACGCTCGAAAAACAAAATGGTAATTGAAAAATGAAATAAAACAGAAACAACAAAGGGCCCATCCGGGTTCAAACCGGAGACCCATCGATCTGCAGTCGATTGCTCTACCACTGAGCTATGGACCCATTTTGTTCATTTTGCCTTACATATTCTGTCTGGAATGAACCATCCAGGGATCCAGACAGTACGATTGGATTTCTTCTCCTCTGGTGAGTGGAGATCATCATTTTTGCAAAAGGAGGACGTACTCCTACTACTACTCCTCGAGCACGAAGCACCAGACAGATTGAAAACAAAACAAAACACTCGAATCGAAACGGCGCATAGAAGCTTCCTACTCTGTCCGGTGGCGCCAAGCACCAAGCAGTCCCTCCTTCCGCAAGCCCGGCGGCACCAACCTGCATTGACTTGCGGCTTGTAGACTCCTCGTGCAGGTGCAGGTGCAGCAGCTGAAAGTAACCAAACTCGATTAGCTTAATCTCAGACAAGACAGGCGCAAGAGCACACGGCAGAGGTCTCGGGTCTCGGGAGCACAATCCAAACCAAACTAAACCTACACCATTAGCTTCCAAATTAAGCGACCAGCCACAGCCAACCAGAGGTTGGATTAAGCTATAAGCCGCCCCCACCCACCGCTGTCGTGTCGATCGCCTTTTCAAACCTCCACCTCCCAAACCATTGGCGCCTCCTCTGCAGTGCAGGGCTGGGCTGCAGGTTCTGAAGGAGTCAAGAGGCACCCCTCGGCCCTCGCCACGCTGGTCGCCACGGCCTCGCTCTTCAAAACCAAACACGTACCAGAGCCGTGCTTGCCTGCGTCTCCTTTCCACTGCTTCTTCCACACACTGCGCCGCAGCCAGTCAAGCCAACCACATTGAGCTGCGAGATGCCACCGCTCGACGTCGGCTCCCTCGTCTTGCACGACGATGGCGGCGCGGAGCTGGAGGCGTCGTGCGGCTGCGAAACCGCGCCGTCATACTCCGACTGCGACCCGTACGCCCCCGCGGAGTCTCTCCGGCTGCGGATCGGCGAGGACATCGACTGGAGCGACGTCGTCGGCGCCGTGGCGGTGCTGGAGCGGGAGGACTCCACCAAGGGCGCCGCCGCCAACCCCAAGTCGTGCGCCGCGCGCAGGAGCGCCGCGACGGCCGCGAGGAGCTCGCTGTCCGCCCCACCGGCGCCGAGGGCGGTGGCCGTGGTCATCGGCGGCCTGCCGGCCGCGCGCGACCATGGCGGCAGGCGCCGATCCCCGTGCCGGCTTCAGCTTCAGCTTGGCGATCGCGCGAGGGTATTCGAGTCCGGGGAGGCCGCGGCGGGTCGTCATCAGGCGGAGCCTGGGTCGCCCAAGGTGTCCTGCCTCGGAGGCGTCCGGTCGCAGCCGAGGACCGCGGCTGAGGGCATCACTAGTGGTGGCGGTGGGCGCCGGTGGTGGGCGTGGCTGGTGGCAGACGTCATGTTCTGCTGCTGCTGCTGGAAGGGTCGCCGCGACAGGAGGCCGAGGGCGAGCGAAGCCGAGTAGAGTAGCCAAGGCGCCACGGGGCCGGGGGACGGGGCATGGGATCCGAACATCAGATCGGTCGATTGTGTAGGTGTGCGGTGTGCCTGGCCACGTACTGTCGGCCACATGGATCCTTTTTTTTTCCTGGTTAGATTTGGGTTTTGTCAGTTCACGGCCGGTCGGATCGGAGTAGCTCGTGCCTTTCCTGTACATGCATCTTTGCTAGGAGTTCAATTTGAATTTGAACTTTGTCATGGCCCTCTGCTGCTCTGCCTCCACATTATTGTCAAGTCTCTAGCTACGTTTGCTATACAATTTTTTATGGGTCCAGACTCCAGATTGCTGATTGATATTTGTTTTAATCTCGAACTTTTGTGCCCGAGTAGCCTGTGATTCTAGAGTTTCCCCGCAGAGTACCAAGTTGACTGCATTCGAGGATGTGTTTTTTAAACCTCAATCGAGGAACGGATGGGGAAAATCAGTCACAAGAATCACTACAGGAAGGAACGGACGGGGCGGGAGCTAAACAGTTCGAAGAAAAGAATTTGACCGAGCCGGACCGTGCAGAAAAAGAATGAAAACGAATAATCAACTGAACGCAACGCAAAATTCGGACTGGAAGGTCAATCTTAGTGGGAGTATAATTTGAATTTAATACTGTGACATAACATATTTGATAACTTGACAGAATTAACTATGAAGAGCGACTCAACTATGAAGAGCGAGATAGAGAAAGTTTTATCTGAATGAAACTTGTTGTTACAGTTACCAACACAAAACCTGACGCGATATGGCCTAATAAACGTATTTGAAATATAAATGTTAATACTATTTTCTATATAATTAATCAAACTTTAAAAAAAATTGACTCATACAAAAGCGAGATATGCACACATTTTAGGACTTCTTTTGACGCGGGGACTACATTTATTCATTATTATTGGCAAACTATGTACATAGAAGAGGCTCAAGGGCGCCTCCATTTGCACCGACAAGACAAAACCGTCGCTACAAACCTAGTTCAGAACAGTGACAGGGATTACACACGACGAGCAGAGCTGTACAGAGAGCAAACGTGAAACGTTCCTCTCAATGCAATGCAGAGTACAACAGTGCAAGGAGAGGAGTCTATTTGCATGTACTTGTCATCAGCAGTATCCACACCATCACAACTCACAGGAGCACCGATCTGATTTGGCGATCAGCTCGGATGAGCCTCCTCACCCTTCTGCAAACAACCCAACAAGGAGTCAAGGACACGTACATGAATGATCAACACGAATATCAGAATCCAGTGAACATTCTAGACAGAAATCATAATCAAGTTGGTAGTAAGATAGATCCAACGTTTACAGCATCTCCAGTGAAATGAGAAAACTCTCTTCCAAATAAAATCATTGGAGGAGTCTCAAAAGATTTTATGGAAATTTTAAGGCCTACTGCTCCGGCAGGCGGCACAGTGAAAAACATCCACCCAAATGGCCGTTTCTTTTCTCATGGGAGACGAGAATGGAGGATACTCTTATTTACCTTGTTGTCGCCTTTAGCGGCGGCGGCCCTCTTGGGCGCCTCGGCCTTGGCCTTGTCCTCCTTCCTCCTCAGTTTCTCCAGCTTCTCCCGCTCCATCTTCTGCTTACTCAGATCAATCCCCAACTCAAGTCAGTTAGCAATTAAATTCGAAACCATCGCACTCGATCACACCGCTGCTCAATTAATCAGTCAGTGAGTCAGGCAGGCAGCAGTAGGTAACCGATCACCACCGTACCTGTATGTAGACGTTCTCCGCGGCGCGCTCCTCCTCGCTGAGCACCCTGCCGGAGGCCTTGTCGCTGAAGTAGCGGGACACGCGGGCGCCGCCGCCCACGCCCTCCATCCTCCTCGCCACGGCTGCCCACGCAGGCTGAGCAGTAACCCTCACCACGGCCCTTCTTGTAGCCATCCCCGGTTTCTCACCCACGGTATCTTCTTGCTCCGCAAGCAGAGTTCGCTTCCTCCCCAGGAACACACACGACCACGTCGACACGTTGCCGGTGACACTAGTAGCGGATCTCTAATCGGATCGGTTCGCGTAGACTATTTCTAGTACACGCCGCCTCCTTCCTTATCTCTTTCTAGGAGTAGGAGGGGTCTGTCGGTGTCAGGCCGATGCTCCAAACCTGCCAGATTCTCACGTGAGTCAGGATAAGGATGAGCCGGAGAGCGAACACGGTTTTGTGAAACCGCGACGGATGCACTGCACTGCACTGTATCCCCATCTCTCTCCAGTAACTTTTCCGGTTTCCCCCCTACGGTGGGCCCTGGGCTCACCAATGCTCCACTGGCCCAATCAAGCCCATCAAAGTTGGACCGACCATGGGCAGGACGGAGATCGTGGCATGGGCGACGGAGCAGATGGGGGACGATGGCATGGGTCGCCTCGCCTTGCTCGCGGCCCACATGAAAGAAGAACCCAGACAGGTCAACAACGGTAGGCCCCTTTGCCCAAGCGGATTAATTAGACTAGTACTGATTCTATAATTTTTTTTATTAATATCCGACCACCGTGCGAGATTAAGGGCCTGTTTAGTTCCACCCAAAAACCAAAAAATTTTGCGCAGTATTCATCACATCGAATCTTACGGCATATGTATGGAATACTAAATATAGATGAAAAAAAACTAATTATATAGTTAGGTGAGAAATCGCGAGACAAAACTTTCGAACCGAATTAATCCATAATTAGACACTAATTACTAAATACAAACGAAAAATGCTACAATACCCAAAACCAAAATCTTTTTGCCAACCAAAATTTTTTTTCCCAACTAAACAGGCCCTAATATCCGACCACCGTGCGATACTCTCACGTGCCTTTTAGTCCCCGGATCCAAAGAAACCACAGCAACAGCAGTAGCGGCCGCCAGAGTCCCAAGGAAGGGAGGTGTGGGGTAGGTGAAGTGGGAAGGCGCGCGGAGCGGAGGGGAGGAGGATGGCTGCGGCCGCGGGGAGGAAGGTGGCGGTCGCCGCCGTGCAGTTCGCCTGCACCGACGTCGAGGCGGAGAACGTCGCCACCGCCGAGAGGTATGCTGTTGCCCGCCCGCCCACCCCCGCCTACATCCCTAGTTAACCCCGCGCCCCTGATTCCCTCCCCCAAGGAGCCAAAATCGTAGGCGTTTAGTCTAGTCGCGGTCTCGCAGACGTTGATGAAGTTTGCTGGTGTTGTGATGTCTACCTCTTATCCTGCTCGGTAGCACGTGGTCCAGGTGCTGGCGGTTGCTGCTAACAAGGGGTTGATTCGTGATGATTTATACTGAAATCTGCATTCGCTGCGCACCCCTAGTACTTGATTTGTACGCAGGAGTTTGCTTTCAGTAACGGTGCCACAAGTAGTTGCTCTCATTGACTTTGTAGTCTTTATTTTGCCATCAAGTAGTGTCTATCCTGAAACAAATTCAGTAGTAATCTATACAAGTAATAAGTCTGGTCTCCTGTAGTATCTTCGGAATGTAATTTGGATTCCTTAAGGGTACAAAATTACAAATTTGGACTCCTTAAGAGTACAAATTCTGCCTTGGATTGGACAATCCTGTCAGCTACTTTATTCTCAACTCCATTCTTTTTTTTTTCTGTCAGCTACTTTATTCTTGCAGTGAATTATTGAGGCATCTGCTTTGGTGTTTGGATTCGGTTATGTATCTTGAGATGTTGTGCTTTTTGTTAATACAATAAAAATATGCATTTATGTATTAATCGTTCAATACAATCTTACATAACCATTTGTATCAGCTAGCTTCTTGGGGAATCCCAATAACAAGTTAAATGATATGTTTCTGTTTGTTCAGTTGTTGGGATTTGGTTACTTATGCTACAAGATCTGCTATATTCTAGTACAGTAAAGTGAAAGTCCGTTTCTGATTTTGTTTCTGTATTTGTATGGTGGACACCGCATAAACATGCAAACTACTGCAGACTTGGTTCTTCCGTATACATTTTAGCCTAGTTGTTTCGAGCTGCTGGTGGGGTTTTAATTTCTAGCTGCTGCGTTAAAACCTAAGCACATCTCGGTAAATTAGAAACTATATGTTTAACAAGTCAGTTTTCCACCCTTTGCAGTGTTAGCTCTTCTGCCACTTTTCTATGACGCTACGTTGCCAGGATTCTATTTTTCAATAGTTACAGTGCTGTTCCAAAAAAGGAAAACCTGGTTGGATGCTACAGTTACATTGTGTTATACTTTGTTAAGTTTGTTTTGATTATATATTATAGTGAAAAAAGAAAACTCGGAATTCCAAAATTTGTGTCGTCTTCACTTGATTTGCAATTCTCTTGCACCTCATGTTGGTACATCATAACAACAGTATGGTTTATCTTGCTGAATGGAATTTCTTGAACTTGCTCTTTTTCTAACTTTCTGTTACTCTTCTTTGCTACTTCATTTCCATACATGTAGCATATTTGAAGTCATATCTTTACTTGAGTCAATGTTCAAGAAGGCGCTAGGCGGTTTCTAGGCGACGACCCACGGCCTAGAGCCTAAGCGAGCCTAGGCTAGCCTAGGCGTTTCAAGACGTTTTCCTAATTTTGCATTCAGCGTGTAAACTAACAAGTGAGTAAGTGACAGCTAACTAGCTGAGCTATGCATTCAGTCAATCAGCTAACTAGCTAAGCTATACATTCAGTCCATCAGTCATTCAGTCAATCAGCTATACATTCAGAGTTCAGGCAATCACAGATACATACATGTAGCCATCAAAGGATTCAGTCAAATAACAGAGGAGAGGAGCAGGCTTTAGATTCAGTCATTCAGAGGCTTCAGATTCAGTCATTCAGACCACTTCAAAGTTCAAAGAAAACAGAGGAGGAGAGCAGGGGAGGACAGACTGACCTGCTGGCTGCTGCCGCTTAGGGAGGAGACCAGCGGGGAGGGGACTGACCGGCGGGAGGCGCGTCCGGCGGAGGAGGCTGCTCGTTGGGGGAGGGAGGCGCGCGGGAGGGAGGGCGGCGCCAGCGGGGAGGAGCGCGCCCGACGGGGAGGCGGGCGTCCGGCGGGGAGGAGTGTGCCCGACGGGGAGGCGGGCGCCCGGCGGGGAGGAGGGCGTTCGGCGGGAGGAGCTGTCCGGCGGGGATGCGAGCGCCCGGCGGGGATGGGAGTGCCTAGGGGTCCGCCTACCCCCATAGGCCAGGCGGGACCCCATCGCCCAGCGATTAGGCGCACCTAGGCGGGGAGGAGGCGTCGCCTTTTTGATCCTTGACTTGAGTGCATTGTTGTATCACAAAGCTATTGTATAGTTATGAGCTTGGTATATTTTCTAAATTTTTATTATTTCTTTTGATCTAGTACTAACCATTAGTGTCGATGTGGCTTTCATTTACTTTCACTGCCATTCTCAGCTTGACAGTCCATCAGTCAAAAGTTACAAGTTTTAGAACTTTTCTTTGTCAGTATTACATCCTCTTGTGTGTTCAAAATTCACCAGTTTTAGAACTTATTTTTACAAGATTTAGAATTAGAAATATATTCTGACTACTATAGGAGATTTAGACACCCATGGTTGGACTTATGTTTACTTAAAATGACAGGGAATACATGCTTTTCATTTTTAGCTATTGCTCTGTTTTTTCTTTTCTTTTTTTGCTCAAACGCACTGGAGAGCTACATGTCATTGCAGTAAAGAAGAAAGTATGATGTACAACACCCAGCACACATCCACATGCACCCATATTTAAACTATATCGCTGAAAACTGATCACTTGTTTAACAGGTTGATTAGGGAAGCACACAAGAAAGGTGCAAAGATTGTACTCATTCAGGTAAATTTATATGATAGCTATGGATCATCGAGATTTTAACTGCAATGCTTCATTTTAAAACTGAAAGCAGAAAGGGCGTAGGAGTTTGGACAGATATTCTCGTTTCTGTATTCTTTTTTTCATTCTATCTCTCTCTGTTTTTTCTTAAATGTCCTAGGAATTGTTTGAGGGGCACTATTTCTGTCAAGCTCAAAGGTTGGATTTCTTTCGGCGCGCTAAGCCTTACAAAGGCAATCCAACAATTATAAGGTAGACCTGCTTGTTCCTGCAAGCAGTCAATAAATGCATGTATTCTATTTCTTTGGCATTTACATGTGCAGCTTTGCCCCCCTCATGGTCCATAGGATGCAACAGCTTGCAAAGGAGTTGGAAGTTGTGATACCTGTCAGTTTTTTCGAAGAAGCAAACAATGCACATTATAATTCGGTGGCCATTATCGATGCTGATGGCACTGATCTTGGACTCTATCGCAAATCACACATTCCAGATGGACCAGGTAAGGTCAATAGTCTTTTCCTGTTCTGCTATAGATTGGGTTATCTCATCTAAAGAAGCTGCTTCTGTTTGTCAGGTTATCAAGAGAAGTTTTATTTCAACCCAGGTGACACTGGCTTTAAGGTGATTAATGTTCTCTAACTTTTTGTATATTCCTGACAAAAAATATAGATGTATACAATGTGACTTTAACTGTCGTTGATATCAGCAAAAATTCACTTAAATGCATTTACTGCTATTGATGCAGGCTTTCAAAACCAAGTATGCCACGATTGGTGTTGGTAAGTTATTTATGTTCTCTGCAGTGATACAGGCTCTTATTTAGTTTAAGTACAGTAGCACTAATAGTAATTAATGCAACATAATATCAATCAATTATAACTAATGCCATCATTCTTGACCTTGTAGGAATCTGCTGGGATCAGTGGTTTCCAGAGTGTGCAAGAGCAATGGCACTTCAGGGGGCTGAAATACTGTTTTATCCCACTGCAATTGGATCTGAACCCCAGGATGGTAGCCTGGATTCCCGTGAACATTGGAAGCGAGTTATGCAAGGCCATGCTGGTGCCAACTTGGTACTGTTTGTTGTTTTGTATAAGTTCATGATGCACTATGACCTTCATTGAGGAACCACAAAGATGTTTCTTCCTTTGTTGTTCCTCTTAAGTGATACTGGTGAAACAACCACTTCTCTGGTGACGTTCTGATTTCAGCTTGAATTATCCAGGTCCCTCTTGTTGCTTCCAACCGGATTGGCAGAGAAACTGTTGGGACTGAGCATGGCAAGAGCACGATAACCTTCTATGGGAATTCCTTCATTGCAGGTAATCTAGCTTGTGTATATCTTTATGCTGGTAGATAGAAGGGTTAAAAGTAAAAAACATGACTTCAATTGAAAATATGTGTCTCTGCAGGACCAACTGGAGAAATAGTGAAGCTTGCTAACGACAAAGATGAGGAAGTGCTGGTGGCAGAGTTTGACTTGGATGAGATCAAGTCGACTAGGCATGGCTGGGGGATATTCAGGGACCGGCGCCCTGAATTATACAAAGTGCTATTGACGTTGGATGGCAAGAAATAATCATAAGCTCCAATCTCGTGTGTGGTTATCTATCCTTGAAAAGGATATGGGCTCGGGGCTCGACAATAATGGGAAGGCACCGGCAGGCTCCACGAGTACTGCCACCACATCAATGGTAGATTTTCTCCTTCCTTGCCCTGTCCAACGATGCTTTTGCCTGCATTTGTACAAGCCATCTGGGTGCTTTGTGATATTTCACCATTTCATGTTCAGCAAAATATATCCTTTTCATGCAATGTAATTCTATGTCAGAGAAAAATTCAGAGCTCCAATTCATAATTGCATCAATGATTCCTTGTTATAATTTTGATTTATGTATGGTTAGCATTAGTCTATCAAAGTAGGAGGGTCATAGTACTTGGCTGAAGGTGCAGAATCAGCATATTTGATTCCAAATGCCATTCGTGATGGCTTTAACTGTCAACCATCAACTAACTTTGACATGTGACCTGTACCTTTTCCATCAACAAAGCTCAGGATTCTTGTGAACTCTGTGGTCTGTGAGACCCCCCTAAGTGCTCTGGTTTCTGGTAGGGTAAGTGCCACGCAAATACTAGCTTATTGGTTTTTGTACTTGGTTAAGGTTCGTTTTTGTACTTGATCAAGGTTCTAGACAAGGGTGGTTTTCCTTTGTTGATTCCTGCTAGGTCATTGAACTGCTTCACTAGCTTATTGCAAAACCCTAGCTATGGACAGTGAACATAAATTCCGCTATATTTACATCTCTCTGCAAGGGGGCAAAAACAAGACTGGAATTGGTCGGAGCCAAAATCTAAAACCCTGAACTACTCTTTCTCGTTCCCCTGTTGCGTCTTCTCTGGCGCCATTGCATCTGCTGGATCTTGGCCCTGGGCCTCCTGGCATTTGTCCTCATCGTCGTCCGGTTGGGGCTGGGCGTACTGGAGCTTGAACCGGCCGTCCTCCCGGCGCGCCTGGAGCAGCTCCCGTGACGGTATCCTGACCTCCCGCAGCACGAGCCGGCCGTCTCCCCGCTGTGGCCGGAGGTAGAGCCAGGGCTTCCCGCCGGCCCCGATCAGCGAGATCGGCGGCGGGAACGCTGGCCTGGCGGCGCTCCTCGCCCTCCCTGCCGGCTCCCCATCACCTCCTCCGTCACGATGCTGCCACTTGCACGGCAGTACTGCATGCCCGACGTCGACGTCGACGCAGGCGTCGTCGTCAGTGAGGTCTCTGAGATCGATGTCTCCGGAGCTCTCGGAGCCGAGGCCCTCGGTGCAGATGTCGAGGTGGTGCGACAGGAAGCACGGGGGCACCTTGGACGACGGTCGTGGCAGTGGGGGCGGCGGAGGCGCCGGCGCCGGTTCTGCCTTCTGGACGGCGCCATCGACGTCGTCGATGAACGTGTCCGGCAGCCGAACCTGCGCCGGCCCGCCATCCTGGTAGCTGTAGGCACACGCCGTCGCGGCCATGCACGCCTCGCGCGTGGTGAGGCGAATTCGCCCTCGTCTTTGTGGTCGGTGTGGTGGGCTTGAGACGTGTGGGAGGCGAATTTCTGCTGTGCTGCACCATGTCGAATTATATAGCAAGTGATCGTGTCATAATAAATCGCGATCTGCTGTAGCGCACGCGTTACATTACACAAGACAAGGAAGATAGGGTTTGGCCGCTTATCGTTCTGAGTACGGAGTACCCAAACAAATAAGGAAAGACTAGCATATCAGTGGTTGCCTATTTGGGTGAGATACAAATACAATTATTTTATAGGGAAATAAATAATAGAGAAGGCAAGACGGATCCGAATTCAGCGTGGCAATATGGCATGAAGCTGACAGACACGAGGAAATTATTAGCGATTGATTCCCGCTGTGTCCTGTTACTACCTGGGGTCTGTGGAGTGTAGCTAGCTGATCGATGCGGGGGCAGCCCCCAGTCACCCAGACACTACGATGTAGTGCGGGTGAAATTTTTACCGTATGTTTAGCGCCTGGACGTCCGGATGGGCTGCGTCCGCACGGGCTGGCGCCCGAACGCCTACAACTACTGCGCTTGTTTCACGTGGGGGCCCCTGCCGGTCTATGTCCCGTGCCCGCACCGGGTCTTGCACTCCGCACCGTGGCCCACGCGCTTCGTGTCCCGCACCGCTCCATGTTCCATGCCCTCACCGTGGAGCCCCCTCCACACCTACGCGCATGTAGGCGGGTCCAGCAGCTGTAGCAAGTGGCTGCTACATATGGGTCTCACTATAACATATGCAACACCAGATCTACTTTTGTAACATTTAGATAAAACACTTGAAACATATGTTTAAATCAATTGAAACACATGCAACATTCGTATGAATATATCAGGGAAACAAGTGTGTAGCCAGAACATATATAACATTGAGATAAAACACTTGTAACATATGTGTGAAACATATGCAACATCCGGATGAAAACACTTCCAAACATATGTGTGAAACATATGCAACACCCAGATAAAACAAATGCAATATACGTTTGAAGCAACTGAAATATTTGAAATAATACACTTGCAACACACGTATATAGCCACTGCAACATATGCAACATCCACATGAAACACTTACACCTTGCAACATGAAAACACTTGCTGCAACATAAGACTAAAAACAGATGAAACATACTCTTGCAACGTTTACAACATCCCAATCTATTTTTACAACATCCATATGAAGCACTTGCAACATAACTCTAAAATATTTGAAACCATTGAAACATGTGCTTTCAGCGCAGCGCAACATCTACTTGTTGCTCAGGAGAATGGAGGCTCGTCGACGTGTGGAGTTCACTGGAGGCAGCGGCCCAGCGGTGCTTGGAGGCAGCGACCCAACAACGGTGGCTACACGACATGGAAGGGAGACATCGGACGCGCGACATGGAAGGGAGGCATCGGCCTCGCGACACAGCTGGAAGGCAGCGTCCGCATGACTTTGAGAGGGCAGCAGCACGCTGGCCTGGCAGGGACGGCAGTCGAGCGCCGAGTGTGTTGTGCCTAGCAGGTCCAGTGGCCGAGCGTTGCGCCTTGGAACTGGCTCGTTGGCTCGCTTGTCTTCGTGCCACCGTGAGCTCGCCTCTGTGAGAAGCTCTCCTGCCTCCACGTCGTCACTCACGCGGGTCGCTGGCCTCGCGACGTCGTGCATGAGCGATTGCCACCGGAGCTCGCCTGCCTCCGCGTTGACGCGAGCTTGCCTCTGCATGCCGCTGGGGCTTTCTTGCCTCTACGGGCGCCACGCTGCGGCTCACCGGCACGCGCACAGACCATCGGTGCTCGCTACTCTGTGTTGGATGCGCACAAGGGAGAAGATTGGAGAGAGAGAAAAGAGGGGCAAGGAAGCGAACGGATTGGATAGAAACTAGATGAGCAGAGTGCTGCGTTCGGAGGCAACAGGCGAGAGGATAGGTGCGATTGGAACGAGTTGATACGAATGAGTGGACGAGCAGTTTTGAGAAACGAAGGAGCGGAGGTTATTGGGCTAGTGACGCGGCCCACCAACGGAGCGTCCGGGCGGACGGATGCCCGCTTCCCAACATTATCGAAAATTTTAACATAATATGCCTCGCTTTACTACAGCCAATTAAATAGTAAAAGCCATTTCATTCTTGCCATTTAATCCTTTTGTTGTAATCCCGTCCAAAATAAATCAACTTTTAAAGTTGTCCTAAATCAAACATAGGTTTGATTAATATTATTGAAAAAACAACAACATTTATGATACCAAATTAGTACAGTTAGATTCATCATAAAATATACTTTTATAATATATTTATATGGTGTTACAAATAATGTTACTTTTTTCTACAAAGTTGATTAAATTTAAGATGGTTTGACTTTAGATGACTCTAGAGAGATTTATTTAGGGACGGAGGTAATACATGTCTACAATATGGAGTACCCATCCTTCTATAGAATCTAAACCAAGGATCACATTAAAGGGGAAGCTACAAGGTACCCCTTTGTCAAAAAAATATAGTTTTTGTTTTTTATCTCTACAACTAAAACATTCATAACTATTTCGTCCATAGGTGCGACACCAAAGTCACTCCATGCGATCAGATCAGGAAGGCAACACGCACTCGCTCTATGTGATCAGCTCAATCCACATAACAACCGCAGCAAATTAGGAAGTCAAAAATCAATTTCTAAAAAACCTCGTTTCGTCCACAACATACATTGTGTACGCGCTTGCCTCCGAGAATACGTTGATCGGTCTTGCCAAAAGGAAAATTCCGGACGCTCGCCCCCCAGGATATACGGTGCACGTGCATGCCCACATGCAAAATCCGGATTGGTCTTGGCCAAAAGAAAAATTCCAGATTAGTCTTAGCCTGTCCACGTGTAATCCGGATCGGACCACCTAAAAAGGGAGACAATCATTGTGTACGCGATCGCCACATCCACATAGATAGCTATCTTCTATCTATCTATCTATCTACAACTAAAAAATACCTACAGCTATCATCTGCATCACCCCGCCCCACGGCAAAAATAACATAGTAAAAGAAAACCAACCTCCCCGTTTCCAAACCGAAAAAATCAAATACGGCAAAAAAAAACGTTTTCGAAAAAAACATATACACAGCACAAAAAAAATCCGTTTCAGAAATAAACTCTTCCACATCCTGTTTCCAAAAAAAAATACGGCAAAAAAGAGTGCGAAAAAAGATACAGCAGAAAAAAACCATTTTAGAAACAAACTCTTCCACATCGAAAATCATATATAACAAAAAAACTGTTTCCAAAACAAAATATTCTACATCCAAAATCATATAAACGACTGATTATAGGCCGATGAAACCGATCAACGTGTTTGGCCTTGAAAAAACTTGGTCTCTTGACCTACTACGGTATCCAGTCCAATCAGCATCCGCGTCGCCTGTACTTAATAAATCCACGGACGTTTTCATGATGTTCTGGGGGAGGTAGTCGATGAACAGGCACGTTACTAGGCGCCTCGTCGTCTGGCACACATTGGCCCGCATAAGGTCGCATGCCTCCGTGGCGGTGGCCGGACACGGCG
The DNA here is from genome assembly GCA_904845875.1 of Miscanthus lutarioriparius. Taxonomy (NCBI): domain Eukaryota; kingdom Viridiplantae; phylum Streptophyta; class Magnoliopsida; order Poales; family Poaceae; genus Miscanthus; species Miscanthus lutarioriparius. The sequence continues at coordinate 46,931,790 of CAJGYO010000007.1, forward strand.
AAGACGAGGAGGAGTTGACCTGAGACACCTTCGAAGACAAGGAGGTGGTAGGCGGAGACATCGTTGACGACGGTGCAGAGGATGAAAAGGAGGTGCGGTGTATGTACTCGTAACTATCAGCGAAGTTGACGTCGTAGAGCGAGACGATGGTGAGGGCAAGCAGGACGCGCATAAGGACTAGTGTGGCAACGGTGACGGAGATCATTCATGACAACGGAGTGCCGTTGTGGAGCTTGATGGCCGTGAGGAGCGTACGTGAACGCAAACGACGAGAAAAAAAAATCCTTGCGGACAGACACTCCAACGTGAAAAAGAGGACAAGGATGTAGAGAGTAGATGAAAAGATAACATGGTTCCATATATGTATATAAAAAAGAAACTTAGAAATAGTTTAGGGTCACCAATATAAATTTGTGTATTAATTTTTTATTATTTTCTGAAAATAATCAAATTTGTCATCGTAGATGCGCGCGAGTAAAAATATGGCCTCCGTGCAACGCACGGGTATATATCTAGTTTTAGAGTCAAATGATTTGAACTTTGATCAAAATTATACTAAAAGTACTAACATTTATAATATACAATAGGTATCATTAGATTAATTATGGATATATTTTTATAATAGACCTATTTAGAGAAATTTGGTTAAACTTAAATTTATTTGACTGACACGAATCTTATAATTATATATTTTTTGGAACGGAGGGAGTACCGTTTACAGGATTGTAGCCGTTCGCATTTGAAGTTGTGTTTTACTGCTTTTTCACCGGATAGGTCAACGCTTGAGAGATGTGTACTCCTTTGTGTTTTCATAAAGGGATGCCTCTAGAAACTCGGATCCCGTGTTGGAACTTGCGGCAGAGGAAGTTCACAAAGCAGGAACACCATCTACGGACGGACCATATGCAGCTCTGCTCCAAGCCAATAGCAACAGAGGAAGCACTGACCTGACCTGGTAACGCAGCTTCAAATAAGAGACCAATTATTGCATATCTCGATCGTTTCTGGTAGAATTAGTTTTGGATCTTCTCTTGGCCCCAAGTCAGACTTCACCAGCACTTCGATAACGAAGGAGGCGACCGATGGGGCCTTCCAGTTTCTTCGTGTGTAGTGCCATGTGAATTGGAACAAAACACGCATCATTTGCATGCCATGCTAAGCCGTGTATACGGGCTAAGCGATGCTTATAAATACTCATCAACGGGCGCTGTAATCCTCTATGAGAGTACAAAAAAGTTGTGTCCAAAAGGTTTTTAAATGTTTGAAATTTTTGCACACCAAATTATAGGCAATATTGTGGAAGACAGTAACATCTGACCGTGATGTTACGCTGTGTTTAGTTCCAAAATTTTTTCTCAAAAAGTGTTACAGTATCCATCACATCGAATCTTGCGATACGTGCATGGAGCATTAAATGTAGACAAAAAAAAACTAATTACACAGTTTGGTTGGAAATTGCGAGACGAACGTTTTGAGCCTAATTAGTCCATGATTGAACACTAATTGCTAAATAAAAACGAAAATGCTACAATAACCCAAATTCTAAACTTCCCTCAACTAAACACGCACTTACTTTTTCATCGGAAAGAAAGAAAACCCATACCTTAAACAGGTTACACATAAGTGGGCTGACCAACAACCATATGCATTAGTCGATACAGAAGCTGGGATATTAATATATTTTCTTTTTTTAAAAAAAGTGGTCTGACCATAAAAAAAAAAGCGGGCCCATAAAAGAGATCTCACACAGCCAGAGGATAGAGCCCAAGGCTGGAAAGAGAACAAGCCCACGATCGTACACCTGCGCGCATCTCATAATTCGTGCTAGCTACGAAGTTGTACTCCCTCCGCTTTCGGAGCAATAAAATGTTTTCAAATTTTATTAAAGTTTTATTTATTAAAAAATATTAACATTTATGGTATAAAATACTCCTCCAGATTTCTAAAAGACGTCATTTTGAACAACGCTGGGGTCCAACATTGGGACTATAAATTAAGTTGTTTGGAAATGTGAAAACCATATTAATAGATTTGCCTTGAAAAATATTTGCATAAAAATATACATATATCACTTTTCAATTAACGTTTTTATAAAAATAAGAAGTCAAATTTATGCTTTGGAGACTATGTCACATTCCAAAATGACTTGTTTTAGGAATCTAGAGGGAGTAAGTATATTATTAAATTAATTATAGATTATATTTTATAATAAATTAATTTGGATATATGAATATGAATACTAGTCATTCCAATCTTTGTCAAACTTAAACTATTTGAGATGTATGGATATTATACAGCCTGTTCGGCTGAGGCTGAAACGATCGTATACGATTGTAGATTATTACTGCTGGCTGGTTTGGTGTGAGAGAAAAATACTGTTCTGGCTGAAAATTTACGATCGATTACGACCAAGCGAACAGGCCGATAGTTATTTTCTTTTGTGGAATAACTTGAAGTCGGAACCATCAAAAGTCAGCTGACTAAAAGCTGTCAGTCTTAATGATTCCACATCTTTTTTTTCTTCCCAAAAAAGAATATGCATTTGGGTGCTTTACTTTTTCCTCTAAAATGCACATCACCTGTCTATAAAATTGGCTATATTATTATGTACCTTTTTTTTTGTTACAGCATGAGTGTCATACAACTTAACTTTACGCTCCTCCTGTCATTTCATAAGCCACCGTGTGATGCATATGCACGAGTTTTTGAAAATCTAATCTAATCTAATATCTGTGCCAGTCATATAAAAGGCTGTCTCCAAAAAACACTTTACAGATTGTTATTTTGACTTTTAGGCAAAGACTAAAACTCATATAGAAATCATATTTCATATTCGGAGGTTGACCCCTAGAAAGTTTAGTTGGGGCCGGTGACGACACAGCAGCTGTACATGACATAGGAAGGGACGAAGGGTAGTTAAGCACTCGAGCCAAGCTGACCATATCCTAAACATAGGAACAGAAAAAAAAATACTAAAAGTGGTGGAGATACTTTGGTGGGAAAAGATTGGTCACATTTTTCATGTAGTAGTACTGGTAGCAGTATACAAATCCGCATGCTACAGTATGTCTCTAACCAAGGTCAGAGGATGTAACCCGTAATTTGGCATTGAATTGTACAACCCTAGGTTTAGCACGATCAGACCACATACGCATATTTACTTTCACACAAAAAACTAAGAAAACAAAAATAAAAAATCCACCTAAAACCTTGTTTAGATGCATATATATCCAACTCAATCCATATGCGTCGAAGTGAATTAGAGTGGAACTTAAACTAATTTCCACCCTAATCCACTTCAACATATGTAGATTGACGTGGATACATGTGCATCAAACAAAGCCTTAGAAAGTAAAATATGTACTACAGGATACATGATCCCCTGACAGTAGGGAGAAAACAAAGCTCAGAAGCATGAAAACAAAATCCTCATGTGCTGAAACCGGAAATGGGCTGGTCTTGTTATACGGGCAAAAATCATTCTACCTAGTACTCTATAGTACAATTTTTCTCTGGCCTCCTGATTAACCAGCCGACTCAACTGAGTCATCTTCTCCGGCGCCACTAGTTCTGACAGATGCCGTATTCCAATCACAATAAGGTTTTGTTCGATCCCCAATCACAAGGTGTCATATTCAAGATTCTTTTGTCTACTTGCCACGTTGGTGGTATCCAGTGATGCCTCAAAACAAAGCATATATCATTTGGGAGCCGAGTGGTATTACTGAATTTAGTCCCTAGTAGCCTACCAATGTTTGATGTTCTTCTGAAATTCCTAAGGCCCTGTTTGGCATGCCGGTTATATTTTAGACCTGTTATTATTAGTTTACAATTGTAAATTCTTGTGCACAACAAAACCCCTGTAAATGTTTTCCCTTGGCAAAATTTGTTTGGTTACTCAAACAGATTGGGGGAGGAGGTGTCATGCTCCCATTGGCTGCATCGACATGGCTTGTGGGCGAATGGCACCCAGACGGCGTCTTCGGTCGTCCTCGCTCGCGTCACCTTTCTTCAACCGAGAGAGAGAGCAGAGCAGAGCATAAACGGAGGGAGAGAAAACAGGGTAGGGCGGCAGCGGGGCAGCGGGGACCTTGGCGTTGGCGGCGCTCGGCTCCGGCGCTGTGGCCGTCGGCGTGCGATGGACTGCGAGGGAGGCGGGGACAGCATCTCCTATTCTGCCGTTCAGGGCCCCTGTGCCCAACGGAGAGAAAGCAGAGAGAGATGGAGGCTGAGCACGAGCGTCGGCGGGAATGTGGTCCGGCTCTAGCGGCGCTCAGCCCGACTCGGGCAGGTGTGTCAAAGGGGACTGGAGGAGGGAGACAGAGAGGCAGAGGTGGCGGAGAGAGAAAGAGGAAGCGATTCGACACGAGCCCGACTTCTGTCGTAAAATTAGTGTGGTCTACAGTGGTAATTATTTTTTCCTGGTTGTATTGGTCTAATACATGTGTAAAATTATTCTGTTTACCATCCATCCAAACAACTTTTTTGCACCCGACTTGTAAAATTATTCCGATCAGTATTTTACAGTGGTTTTGAGTTAAAACTAGCCATCCAAACAGAGCCTAAAGGTTTTCTAAAAGAGACAAGATTTTTATCAGTCAAGATTCATTTGGCAAGCTAACAATAAAATGCAAAAATATCGCTTTACTAAGTGGGACATAGTCCTTAAAAAAAACTGGGATATAGTGTTTCGTTCCAAAGTTCAAGGCGGTTCGGGTGTAGCAGATCTTTTGGTTAAAAATAAGCCCATGTTTAGTTGGGTGAATTTGGATTTTGGGGCTACTGTAGCACGTTCGTTTTTATTTGGCAAATAGTGTTCAAATATGGACTAATTAGGCTCAAAACGTTCGTCTCGCAATTTCCCACCAAACTGTGTAATTATTTTTTATTTTCGTCTACATTTAATGCTCCATGCACGGGCCGCAAACATTCGATGTGACAGGTACTGTAGCAAACTTTTTGAACTTTGGGGTCCAACTAAACAAGGCGTAAATGTTGTTTCTTTTTAGGGGACAATAAATGCCTTCTTGGTAAGTAGTTATTTAAACTATTCAATGAAGAAGGAACCTGGTATATCTTGCTTAGAAATAAATATTTGAGTTCGAAATGCATGGGTACATATTAAACCTAATGATTCACTTTTTTAGAAGGGTTGATTAAAGGCTAGGAAAGATTTTTGGGAGTGTGGAACACTAAAAATAGGTTATAGTTTCTAAACTAGATTCTAGGAAGACACTTAGGCCGCGTTAAGGGTTTAGAGGGGTTCTAAACCCTTTAAGGGTTTGTTTGGCTGCCCACGAACCACGTGGATTGGAGTGGATTTGTGTGCAGCTAAACAAAGCCTAAGGAATAATTTCTACTGGTATAATATAGTCAATTACCCCTGCGTTGTAGTGTCAAATGTCATGAACCAAGGTCACTAAATGTATCTTTTCAAAGTGGTGGATAAATTAACTGCTTGGTAGTAGTAACTAGTAACCAAAATTGCTATATCGATGAGAAGGATAGTTTTACTTGAGATTACGTAGACATGGTCTTTTTTTCGTAACACCTAATGAATCAGGGTTCTCTCCTCGCGAATAAAGCTATTTGAAAGCTAAAACTTCCCTAAAGATAAATATTTTCCCTTGGTATCTTCATCAGTGAGGGGTCATTTTAACAAAGTATAACTTAACAAAAAGGATTGGTACAGGAGCGAAAAGTGTGGTTTTGTAGTGAAAAGTAGCTATACTAGTTAAGGTTACACTTCTATTTTATTGCTGGCATGCTAAACTATTTGGAGAATTATTCATATAGCTACTAGTTAACCTTGTTAAGATTTATTATTAATGATCAATTTATTGTTAATCACGTCATTTAGCAACTGCTAATGATAGTTGTATAGTAGGCATTAGAGAGACACCTTTTGCCCAATCGACACCTTTGGCCATTAGGCAACTGCCCATTGGGCTTGTATCTAACCATGTACTGTTCATCACAATAAGACATCGGTCATTTTCATTTGATCGCTCTCGCTTTCACCGTTTTCCACTTAACACGTTATCAGCACGCACGCTCCACACCGCTGACGCGAATAGCAGAAGGAAGGAGAGGGAGTTCGCCGGGACTTCGCCGGCGTCGCTGCATCTCAACCCAAGGTAGAAGATGGCAAACCCTATACCTTCCATGAATGCGATGGTGGATTCGATCATCGACGCAGTGGAATCCGCCATCCACCGTGGCCACCACGCCGGAGGCCTTCGCCACTTCATGCGCCATGGCGCCGTCCGTCGTGCCCTCCGTGACATCCACGACCACCGCATCCCTCCTCGCCGCTTCCAAGGAATCCACGCTGGAGGGAGTCGCTATTCGTCGCCGCGCCCAGAGCCGACGCTCCAGTTCGCCCTCGGTGTTTGCTCGACGCACGGCCCGACCATGTTTGTCAGGTGCGCGGGGGCGCCGCCGGTGCCGTCGATGTCACCGGTGCCGAGGCCGCCGGTGACGCGGCTACCGCCACCACCACCGATGTTGCCGGCCCCACTTGCGCTGCCGTGGAACAGAGGCGGTGGCTCCATGGCGTCTGTCCGCTCCCCAACCACAGCGCCGACGCGGAGATGTGGCCAACCGGCTTCGCGTACAACCTCGACGTTGCCCTCCCATCGCCACCTCCACCAACCGGACCGCGCTCCTACGCCGATGTGGCGGCCAACCGCCACCATGGCCTATGCCAGAACGCCCTCCCACTCAGAAACGCCCTCAGAATCGGGTTAGTCTCCTCCTCGGACGAGGAGGGAGCGGTTCCTCGCCTCTGAGTGGCCTGGGAAGGGCCGGTGGGGGCGGATCCGTCATTCCTGGCTTGTAGCGACGGCCTCCATGGCCGGAGCTCACCGGAAATGGCCGGGTTCCTCCCCGCCGGCCGGCCTCCATGGTCGGTGCATGAGCTTTGGCTCGAGCCCGCCATGAGAGAAGGAAGAGGAGGCACAAGACAGCGGCTTCACACATCAAGGCGGCAAGAGCAACATGCAGCAGCGGTGGCGGCATTGATCGGCGAGGAAGCGATGGCGGCGACAGCCACAGGCCAGAGGCGACGGTGGCAGTTGGAGGCTGGGCGGTTAGGGTTTGGGAAACCCTCACCGCCGGCCTTTATAGCCCGCGGGGTAGGCGCCCACCTAGGCCAAATCAGTGGCCCAGGCCTAGGTTGCGGCCTGTCTCCCTGCGCGCCCTTCGCCCTCGGCTGACTGGGCTACGTGGCCGGCTGGCTGGGCTGCGCTCCTGGTGGTAGGGCCGTGCCCCCCCTGGCCAGGCTACTGGGCCTGTTGTTGCTCGCCTGGGCTTAATTTGCTATGTTTTGTGTCCTAAAATTAGAATTTCTTTGTTATTTTATTTTCAGCAGTAGTACAATTAATTAACATATGGTTTAGCTAATTTAATTTTCTGCAAGAACATCAGTTTAACGGTATTATTTGATGTTGCTCTGTACCTGTTGTACCTTGTCATTGTATATAAATGTGGTTTGATTTTATTATATTACAATGCAATATGTGATTCTATTATATTTTGGAGTATGTTGGTGCACCCAAAACCCCTTTTGTACCACATACATATTATACTTATAACTTTGATTATTAAATTGGAATATGTTGGTGCACCTAAACCCCCTGTTTTGCACCAACATATATGTTGCATTTATAATTTTATAATAGAATTCGGTATGCTGGTGCTCCCAAACCCCTTTTGCACCACATACATGTTAAATTCGCTAGTGACTTAGATGTAATTTAACAAAGTTATCCACAGAATTCAAAAACTTTAATTACTGTAGGTTTAAAATTGCAATATATATCTTGATTATTTTGGTTAAGTAACACAAGGTAATGGAGTCTATGGCATTGGCTGCGTTTAATTTCTTGTGAATTATTATGTCTAGAGACCGCGCCATAGCAGTGATCAAATCACCCATTACTGAGAGGTCTACATCATGTTTCCTCTAAGACTTGATGATTACCTACATTGTGTTTTTACCCAAAATAATGGTTTTGGATTGTTATAAATGGTCTACATCCACGCGATGATTACCATTTTCATAATATTATTTTGCTATTACACTAGATGCCAGAGACCTAAGCAATGGCTGCGTTTAATTCACTTGTGAATTATTCTGTCCAGAGACCGTGCTTAGGCAGCAATATATTTGCCTACCATAAAGATCTACTCTTTGTCCTTGACTTAGAGACTATCTGTCTTGTGTATATAAAAAATTTATAATGATTTGTTGTATAGTCTACACAATTTTGTGATTATCTACAACACTCCAAAACTATGATGAGATATAAACTTTAAAAATATTGCATTTAGTATTACAACATTACCATGTTGATTTTAATTTACCATACGGTAAATTAATTAATCCATGGTTGTCCACGTAGGATCATGGTTGTGGCAGAACCGCCCAATTTAACCTAATCCCGAGTGTACTTGTCAGGCATTTGACACTAAGTTCACAAGAGACTAAGCTAAACCCAGTAGTCTGTCGAGCACACCCAGCGGGAGAACTAAAAAAATCCATGTTTTCATCAGGACCATAAACAAGTGAATAAAGCTTACAACATTCTTAACCAATTCATACATCACAAGATTTCATAAAATTAGAGTTAAAACATATTTTATATAAGCAGCGAAAGAAGGGTTATTTTATACAAGAGCAGCGGAAGTAAACAATTTTGAATATTAAAGCAGAAGTAGAATTATAAGAATAAAATGCTACGATCGTGGTGATAAAGGAAGCCTCACTGAACCCACCAGGAGGTGTCCACACACAACAACAGTTAGCTCCAGCATCCACCTGCTACCTACAACAGGGAGAATAAAACCATGAGTACACAATGTACTCTGCAAGACTTACCCAACTAGGTGGGAGTAGTCTCCCGACTCTCAAGAATATGTAGGGGCTATTTAGCTAGTTGTTTAGTTATTTTTGCGGAGAAGCATTACTAATGATGCATCCTTATATCCCAAGTTTTAGCAGTCACATCAAGTTTATTACTTCACCATTCTAGGTAAGCACCTATACTACTTTCAAGCATGTGGGAAGCAATCAGGATATATTTCATAATCTAGCAGCAGCCTCATCAGCATCTCCATATTCCAGTTGTCACTACGATGCTCGACAGTGGCAAGTGGTATCCATATTCGAGGAGGGCGGCGATTGCAATCGATGTACATCCAGCTGGGCAATTCCAAACACACGTCCGTACTCCTCTGAAAGAGCAAGTACAAGGCTACCTTTCCTCTCGTACGACCCAGGTCTAAAAGCGACCCGACCATCCCGGGAAACCACCCTATGAGGCTCGCCCCGCCAAGCGGCGACAGGTTCTCCCCTCATAAGTTTGGTCCATGGACATTCCCCGCCTCCTAACAACTCCTCGAATGGTCAGTGTAACACTCCAATAAACTTTTTAGGGACCCTGAGTCATAGGAAAGTACTTAGCTTCACGGTCAATTGTAACTCAGGGCCCTGTTATGTGTTCGGTACCTGCAAACTTAACCAACGGTCTAGCCAATGGTACAATCCTTGATCTACATAGGCAGGACTAATGCAACCAGAGCCCCGCTCTGTTGCCCAACCAAGTTCACATCCAAATCCCCAGTCCTGCCCGGTCTCCAATTTATTATCCATCTCTGAATCCAAAACCATGTGACAGTAGTAGTATAAGGACCTATCTCTCGCGAGTGACAGCCCATCACTTGACTTCTATCGTAGGTCCTATAGCATAGCATACTACATGATTCCTATCATATTAGTAGGACTCTTAGGATAGAATATTTATGCAGGTGGGTTTCAATCAACTCCTGTAACTTAATGCGCATCAACATAATAACAAATGCTTGTAAAATAAGGGTTATGCTCCGAGGCTTGCCTGGGTAACTTATTAACACTGAGTTAGTTGGCTCCATCTTCAACATGATCAACCATCATCTTTAGGACTGATCACCATGACACCCTCTCTCGCTTGACGCCAACATCCTTCAGTTGATCCATCGATCGATCATCGTTCCTAAATGATATGCAAAAATGCAATGCATGCTTAAGTCAAACAAGCATAACATACAAACACAAGACAAGCAATACGTCATCACAGTGAAGGGTAACTAAATGTTGGAGGTTCGACTCTCAGCCTCTCCTAGCGAGTTACTATTATCACACAAGCGAGTAAAACAACCATTTGCATTTTAAACACACAAGTGAAAGCTTATCATAACATGCCAAGCACACTTATACTTACTAAACACACTTTGCCTAGTCATCATGTAATACAAGTAGTATAGACAAACGTATATTAACCCTAATTTAAACACCTAAAATATATAAAAAGCCTTAAATAATTATAACCAAGGAATAAAAAGGTGGCACACCAAGCATCTCTTTTGGAGGTGAAAATTTTATGGAAGGCATATCTTAACTAAACAAAGCTAGTGTATGAATTTCATAATTTCTGGATAAGCAGATTATTTACTAGCATTTAATTAAGACTTAATGGTGATAAAAGCATGTGACACGTGATAAATCAATAACTCAGGAAATATGCATTCACTAGACATGAAATTTTTACCACAACACACCCACATCAAGAACAACTTACTATAAAAATTTCACTACAATTGGATTCATATAACAGTAGATATGAATTTAGCATTAAAAGGCATAGGCAAAAATCTATATCAAAACTTTTGTACTAAAACATGGAAAAAATCTATTATATATCTACTACATAGATCTAGTTGTGAGGAGTGTCACAAAACTAGTTTGGCATTTTTAGGATTTTTCTACAATTTACTACGAATTTTTAAAGTTCTAGCCGATTTAAACATAAGAGAAAAGGAAAAACCATAAAAGACAGACACTTTGTATTGAGGCCCCTGTGCTTTTACTGAATCAACCCACAGTCTATAAGTACTATTCATGTGTCACAAGATTTACATTGGAAACCCTATAAAAGCTTCTATTTAAGCGCGAGGTCCTTCTCTTCTTCTTCCACGCTGCATCGAGCAGAGGACGCTGCCGGCCCGACTCCGGCCGTGAGGAGAGTCGCCGAAGGTGAGGGAGGGGCACTGTAGGGCCGCAGGACTAGCACGTAGCCATGGAGCTTGTGATGGGGATGAGGATGGCCCCCGGCTGACCTGGCCGTGTGTGCTCGGGCGATTGGCAGCGTCAACAACGGCGACGGTGGCGCTCCTGCACGCGAGGGGCTGCACAGCGGCGGTGCACAAACACGAGGAGGGGCATGGGCCGATGCGGTGGAGACGATGGCCTAGCGTGGCTGGCCGCATGCGCATGCTCATGCTGTAGTGGTGATGGTGGCGCAGCTGGTGGAAAAAGGGCGAGCCGGTGCAGAGGCGCCGGGATGGCTTACGTAGGAGCCTGAGCGGAGGGTGGCAAAGCTGGTGGAGGTTCGGGTTGTGCTCGGGGAGGTCTGGAGGTGGTGAAACATGGGTTGGAGCTCAGGCTAGCTAGCAATGGTAGCCACGACTTGAATGAGTAGGGCGCATCGCAGCAAGGGAGGGTAGTAGCCAGCAGGGAGGGAGAAAGCAGCGCAAGGGGGTTCGACCTCCACTTGAAGGCGCGCGAGCGCAGGGGACAAAGCAGCGTGGGTGCACACAAAGGCACAACGCGGTGAGGACAACACCACTGTGCATGCATAGAGCAGGGCATGGGTGACGGTATGGCCATGTACCCCTCTTGGAAGCAACGTGCAGCGCGTTTGGTCAAGATACGGGCCCCACGTCCTATACAAAAATCTTCTACATGGTTCACTCTCAAACTTTGGTTAAGGGATCATGATCATTAGCCACACTAATTAGGAGATAAACATGCACAAACTTTGGTTTGTCAGATAGATTCCAGAGACTCAGAAATTTTTCTAAGTTTCCCAGAAAACTGAGTTTGATTCAAAGTTTGGAGCCTTAACTAATCTATGAAACATGCAAACTAAGCACCAACGAGCACTCCACCAGAAAGTTCATAACTTATACTAAGTTTTTCATACCAATATATTTTATAGTTTCTATATAAAATAATTATTTATTTATCCTCCAAAAAGCTATTGAGCAATTAAAACAAGGTAAGGTTTTTGGCATTTTTAATAATTTTCTCCACATTTTCCCAACATGAACCCTAAATAACTTTTGTTTGCAAACTCATTTAGAGATGTTTAAGCACAAAATAAAGGTTGGTTGACATCACACATGTTGACTATATTCACAAAGGTGATTTAAACAAACATGTATCGTATCATTTCATGCAAAGAATTTATCACCAAGCATATAAAACTTATTTATTAGGTTTTATTAAGCCTTAAACTATTGTTAAATAGGTACGTAACACCGAGGGTGTTACAATGGCCACTAAGGAGTTTGAGGAACTCGTGTTAAATGGCAGCAATTACCCTACATGGGCTTCTGATATGAAGATAGTGTTTGCATTTCGTAGTCTTTTGGCTACAATTCAGGAACCCCAATCTGGGGTTGTCCTACAAGATAAGCATACCTATACTGCTTTGGATTTGCTATGGTTTCATATTCATAAGGGCTTAATCTGAATACCTTATGATTGAAAATCCTCATGAATTATGGGTCGCTCTTAAAGAGCGATATGAGCAGCAAAAATAACTTATTTGGCCTGAGGCCAATCACGAATGGAATCATTTACGTCTCCAAGATTTCAAATCTATGGCAGACTATAATCACGTTGTTCATAGGATTTGTTCTAAGTTGAAGTTTTGTGAGAAAGAGCCAACCGATGCAGACAAGATAGAGAAAACACTCTCTACTATGCTTCCGTCTGATAGAGTATTGCAACAGCAATACATGTCTCATAATTACCAGCTTTATTCCCAGCTTATTCATACATTGACTCAGCCAAAAAAACATGATGAACTTCTTCTAAAGAATCATCATAAGCGCCCTGTTGGTTCAGCGCCTCTACCTGAGGTTCACAACGTACAGAAAAATACTAGGAATAAGTTCAATAGATCTTTTCCAAAGAACAAAACTGGTAAACGCAAACTGTCGGGTTCATAAACCCAGGGTCCCCAATGGACCCGCTTTCCTGCAAAAACTCGGCATAGCAAATGGTGTAGCGACAACACGTGCCTCCCAGGCCGGCCCAGATACATAATGACAGGCCAGGAGAACGATCCGGTCCCCGATCGAAAGGCCTGGCCAAGGTGGGGACACAGTCCGACTCCAACCTCCTTTTTCGACCGGGGATACGCCGGACCTCTGCTCGCGGCTATTCCCCGACGGACACGGTTAGGGCCAACTGGGAATGACCGACCATGGACGCCCACTCGGTGAGGGCCTAGGGATCAGGCGAAGCAGATAAGGTAAGGCGCTCAAGTCAAACCGTAATACTGAGGATCGTACCCTGCCATACCCTGTGCACCTACAGGACAGTGTCGCTAGGCCATGCCAGATGGGTACTACAACCTTCTAGGCGTGTTAGAACACAAATAGTATTGTAGGCGCCAACGTTTGCCATACCAGGCGAACACGGTAGAGCCTGCCACATGCATCTGGACATAAACAGTATTATGGGCGCTGATGACCATCTCGTACTCGACAGCATGGGCAACAAGACTATGTAGCACACGTATACATTCTCTCTCTTTCTCCGACTTGTAAGGCCATCCCCTTCAACTATAAAAGGGGATGAGCTCTCTCTCTCTAGCTCTCTGGCTCTCCTAAAAAAAGAGAAGCTAGGTGATTTGAGCACTCGAGGACCTGAGAACTCGAATAGCTCAATAGCTCTAGAACTCTAAAGCTACACAGAGCATACGCTCCAATACTTAGTGCACGTTAGGGCCTCTGTCACTCTTGGCCCTTCGGTTCAGAGTCTGACCGGGCCTTCTTATTCCTACTCATTTGTAACCCCACAGCAAACTTCGAGCACCTAGGCTCAGGAATAAAATCACCGACCGACTGAAACTGGATGTAGGGCACGTTGCCTGAACCAGTATAAATCCTGTGTTATTGAGTGATAGGCCACATCCGATCATAACGCACGGCAAAACTACAAATTTTTACTTGTTTCGCACCGACAGTTGGCGCCGTCCGTGGGAAGGACGCCTTGTGTTCATGCTTTTGGTCATTGGATGGCCCACCTTTCCACCACCTTTGTCATGGAGGGCTCGAGCGATATGATTTGCTTCGGCTCACTAGAGTTCCCCATGCTCCCACCTATTGGGATGTGTGTTCCTCTAAAAGGATCTAACAATGCCTAGAGGGGGGGGTGAATAGGCGTATCTAAAAATTAACTATAAATGCTAAGTTCAAATTTGTCAGTCAATGTCGGAAGTCCTGGTGTTTGGGTCGAAACTCCCGACGTTGTCAAAAGTTTCGGCGCCAACGTTAGCAGTTCCGACGCCTTTGTGAACTACAAAAGCAGTGCCAAATTTAACTTTACGGATAAATAATCTTACAACCTCACTTCCTAGTGGTTTGGTGAAGATGTTGGGTCACTCCCTTGACGCCGTAATGCCTCCAAACCGTAGATCGAGTCCAAACCCTAGAATGAAATTTGGGAGAGAAAGAGACAAACACATACAAGTAATCTCTAGCAATCACAACAACAATCACACGGGACACAAGGATTTATCCCAAGGTTTGGCAACCCCACTAAGGAGCTCCTATGTCCTCGTTGTTGAGGTGACCACCAAGGTCGAAGTCTTTTCCATCTCCTTGCCTCTCTCAAAGCAACCACAAAGGTCACTTGAGCTTTCCACTAAGAAATCAAAGGGTAATACAAACTTCCCAATGCTCTTCCAAAAAATGGAAGCTCTTGGGTAATGCCTAGCCAGCTAGGGGCAAAGCCCCAAGAGTAATAGACGCAAAATCAACCAGCTTGATGAAGAAATCAAGTGCTCAAACTTGCCAAAGTGATTCTCTCACTTAATCCACTCTCCTTTCACTCAAAACCCTAAGAGAATTGAAGATTAGAGCAAAGGGGGAAGGAGAGGGGTGCTTTAGTTGCTTTGGAGCTGTTGAGCACGAAGTGGGTCAGCTGTGAATGAGTCCGTAATGGTTAGAAGTGAAGAGAGGGGTATTTATACTCCAAGTGAAAATCTAATCGTTCAGATCTACGTCGGAAGTTCCGACGCAGATCTCAAGACTTCCGACGTCAACAGAAAGGACTATTCACATAGGGTTAGAAGTCTGCGCATGCAAGATAATGTCGAAACTCCCCGCAAATGTTGGGACTTCCGATGGTCGGAACTTTCGACGTACGTCGGGACTTCCGACGTGCGCAGTTAAACAGTCGGTAAAGCTCTAGGTGTCGGGACTCCCGACAAGCTTCGGGACTTCCGACGATCGAAAGTTTCGACGTACATTGGGGCTTTCAACGTCCACAGTCACCATGCAGGCTAAGTGACTGGGAGTCAGAACTTTCTATAAGAGTCGTGACTTCCGACCATTGGGAGTTCCAGCTTACGTCGGGATATCGAACACCGACAGGCACAAAAAAATAATCTACGTGCTCGTGGAGTGCTAGAGTGTCTCTCTTTTAATTTAATTATTATGCTTGAGCACTCTATCTTCCTCAGACCAACTAAATTTGCATCCCTCTTTATAGTGCGGCGGATCCTAAACTCAAAAGAAAAAATAAAACCTTTGGAGAATGCTTTGAGTTCGTCCACCTTTACAACTTCAAAAATTGAGGGATACCATTTCATCTTTATCAACTTTTTGATTGTTTCACGGGACTAATAGCTGCGACATATCTCATTAAGATCACATTAGTCCCTAATTTGGATGTCATCAATACACTAAAACCCACATAGGGGGTAAATGCACTTTCAATCTCCCCATTTTTGGTAATTGATGACAACCAACTTAGGCTTTTATAAGAATGAAAGATTTTAAAACTTTTGAACCCCAAAATTTATGAAGAGCTCCCCCTTGATGTATGCATGAATTTGAATTTCAATTAGAATCATCTATACATGATTTGCATACATCAAGACAAAAGCTCCCCCCTAAATTTTGCAATCCGTGGGGTGCAACAAGTGTGTGTGAACAAATAGATATGTGTGAAAAAATGCAATATGACATGTTATTTCACACAACAAGTAAAAGGAGTATGATGGCCAAGATTTCAAAGTAAAAACTTAAAGCAACACATGGCCATTCAAAAACATTCACCATCACAAGTATAGACAAGTACAAGCAAATAAGGTAGATAGAAAATAACTTTACTTATCCTACAATCATTCATCACAAACACATATAAATAGATGTCCATCACAAAGTAGCCACCACATGACTTAGTTCATACAAGCTAGAAGTTTTAAAGTATCGAAAGGAAATAACCAACTAACTTATTACAAGATATCAAAGCCTAACACTCCCCCTTTGTCAACAAGTGCCAAAAGGGGTAGGTTGCATGAAAAACCAACTAGTCATCATCCTCGTAGTCATCATCCTCATCGTGGTCACCATCATCACCACCATCGTCATCTTCATCATCATCGTTCTTGATGTAATCCTCATCTTCTTCCGTCGCCTTGCCCTTGCCATGAGGACAAGAAGTCGCATCATCTTCGTAGTCCGCACAAGCCTCATCATATAGAGCCAACGGATCACGGGGAGGCACAAACAGCGGTAGAGGAGAAGAGACAATCCCTGCGTGCTGTTCCAACCGATATAGCCTCTCTTGCATATTGTGCTCATGTTGAGCACTAGCACAATACTGTCCAAACATGTATGTCATTAGGAACTTGAACTTGTTGGGCTTCTTTCCAGAGGAGGACAAAGAGAGGGGCTCGGCACTAGAAGAGCGAGCAACAACAGCAGGTGTTGAAGCACCACAGCGAGAGCGAGAACCCGAAGCACCTTTCCCTTTAGCTTTGGCTACATCAGCTTTCTCCCTTAGTTCTCTAGCAGCAATGATGGAGGTCTTGTTGGATATCTTGAGCAGCTTTTGCTGAGTGTCATAGGGAAATCGGATGCCAGATACTTGATCAATGACATGCATAATGTACGGTGCATAGGGAAGATGCTTTACCAGATCCTCAGTAGCATCATGTATCTTGTTCCAAATGTATCTGCTGATGGAAAATTTCTGAAACTCATCGCCAAATCGCCGAAGCACCTTCTGTGAATCGCCGAAGCACCTTCCCGTATGATCGGTGACACACCCATGAATGGAACAAGCTGAGAGACAAACCCTGGACCGCGAGTCAGGGTGCGAGTCACTGGAGCAGCAATGGTGCATCCAGCACGATCAAGCGCTTCCTCTTCTTCATCAACCATCGGCATATCCCTAACAGGGGGAGGAGTAGGAGGAGGAGCGGCAGCCGATGACCCTTGATCATCATGGCGATGGGCAGCATGGGAACCACCATCACCACCACACTTGCATGTCACCTTGGTGCGGCCAGATGGCTTGGGGATAGCGGCACGATCTTGGTTCTTCTTGGAACGCTTCTCTTGATGACGCGAAGGACTTCCACCGTCCATGACTGCGAAGAACATGAAGTGGAACTTAAGAAATAATACAAGGAGATGCGAACGAACATCGAGAAGTGAAGAAATAGGAATGGAGTGGTCACCCTAGGGTCAGGAGTTCTGGCCATAGTCGGGACTTCTGATAGCCGGGAGTTCCGGCCAGGCGTCGGGAGTTCCGATGGTCAGAACCTCCGACGGTCTCCGGGACCTCCGACGCCCAAGGTGACCATCCCATTCATGGGGCTTCAAATCACGACATACATTCATACAAGGGAGATAGAGGAGTAGAGAGGAAGAAGGAATAGATTCAAAATGCAAGGTACATTGGAGTTAGGGTTAGGACGCCACGGTAGTACCTTGAATCGAGAAAGGAAGGAGACGAAGAGGAACTAAATCAGCAGGCCACAAAGAAATCGACGAACGTGAACACCTCCACCAACGGAATCTCCACCACACAAACTAAATGTCCACCACGATCCGAGGAAATAACAGGGCATGGGCGGTGGAATGGGGGCAGGGAGGTCAGGACTACTGGCAAGGCCTCCGACGGCGCAATGAGAAGGAATGGGGGTCGAAGCTCCCGGTAGGGCAGAGGTGCGAGCAGGGCGCGACGTGGTGGCACGAGGAGGAGAGAGGGCGGTGCAAGGAGAGGTGATGGCGGTGCTTGGAGAGAGAATGAGGGCGATGGGAGGGGTTATGATAACCGTAGATAAGGGACCGGGCCAGGTAAAAAATGAATCAGGCAACCGACTCAGCGCGATCAAAAAGTCAGATCTGCGTCGGAACTCCCGGCTTACGTCGGGACTTTCGGTGGTCGGGACTTTCGGCGCGAGCTAGGATTTCTGGCATACGTCAGGACTTCCGACGTAGGGAAACAGAAAAACACCTCAACCTGCACTTACTCTACCATGTGGGGCAAAGATATGATGGACACTAACATTTTCACAAGTGACTAGATTTCATTCAACCAACACAAAGCAATAGTCACTCATGAAAAATATAAAATAGATTTTGAAAGTGTCACACAATATTTTTTTAATTCCTTTCTAATAACTAGATCAAACAAAAGTGTGTGCAAGGGATCAAGCCACGTTACGAGAATCAATGCTATTTAGTTCACTCCTCAAAGCACAAAATCTTGACTCATCTAGGGGCTTTGTGAAGATATTGGCTAATTGTTTTTCGGTGCTCACATGATGAATGACAATATCTCCTTTGGCTTCGTGGTCTCTCAAAAAATGATGCCGGATGTCTATGTGCTTTGTTCAAGAGTGATTTACAAGGTTGTTTGCCAACTTAATGGCACTCTCGTTGTCACACAAAAGTGGAATCTTGGTTAACTCACATCCAAAGTCCTTTAGTGTTTGCTTCATCCACAGTAGTTGGGCACAGCAAGCACCGGCCGCCACATACTCGGCCTCGGCAGTGGACAAAGCAACAGAATTTTGCTTCTTAGAGCTCCACGACACCAAGGATCTACCAATAAATTGGCAAGTCCCGGTAGTACTCTTTTGGGTTACTTTGCAACCGGCATTATCCGAATCGGAATAGCCAAGTAACTCAAAAGTGGAGCCCTTAGGATACCACAAGCCAAGATTAGGAGTGTGCACTAAATACCAAAAAATTCTCTTAACGGCCATCAAATGACATTCTTTTGGATTAGCTTGAAATCTTGCACACATGCAGACGCTAAGCATAATATCGGGCCTAGATGCACAAAGGTAAAGAAGGGATCGAGCGATATACCTTTTAATCGACGTCCTTTCCTCCTTGATCAAGATCAAGATGTCCATTGGTTGGCATGGGTGTCTTGATGGGCTTGGCCTTGTCCAAGTTAAACTTGTTCAACATGTCGTTGGTGTACTTGGTTTGACTTATGAACGTCCCATCCTTGAGTTGCTTGATTTGAAATCCAAGGAAAAACTTCAACTCTCCCATCATGGACATCTCGAACCTATTTGTCATAATCCTACTAAATTCCTCACAAAAAGCCACATTAGTACTACCAAATATTATGTCATCGACATATATTTAGCAAACAAAGATATCAGTATTGACTTTGCGGGTAAACAAAGTAGCATTGACCTTTCCTATCTCAAAACCTTGTTTGAGTTGGAAATCCTTTAAGCAATCGTACCAAGCTCTAGGGGATTGTTTAAGCCCATAGAGCGCCTTGTCGAGCTTGTAGATGTGGTTTGGATACTTGGGGTCTTCAAAGCCTGGTGGTTGCTCTACATACACCAACTCGGATAGGGGGCCATTGAGAAATACACTCTTCACGTCCATTTGATATAGCTTGAAGTCATGATGGGCGACATAGGCAAGTAGAATACAAATTGATTCTAGCCTAGCCACCGGTGCATAGGTCTCCCTAAAATCCAAGCCTTCAATTTGAGTGAATCCTTGAGCCACCAACCTTGCCTTGTTCCTTGTTACCATGCCATGCTCATCTTGCTTGTTGTGGAAGACCCACTTGGTTCCAATCACATTTTGCTTGGGTAGTTCCACCAAGGACCAGACTTCATTCCGAGTGAAGTTATTCAACTCCTCTTGCATGGCTATCATCCAATCTGGATCATCAAGTGCCTCTTCCACCCTACAAGGTTCCAAAGGAGAAACAAATGAGTAATATTCATAAAAACTTGCTAAACAGGAATGTGTAGTTACCCCTCGTCGAATGCTCCCCAATATGTTATCAACGGGATGATCCCGTTGAATGGATTGATGCACTCTAGGATGTGGCACTTGAGTTGATCTTTGGATTGGGCCATCATCATCATCATCACGGTCATGATCGATTAGAAGATCACAATCATGAGCTTGTGGAGGGTTGACTTCACTTCTTTTCACGCAAAAAGAATACCCAAGTGAAATGAGAATAATCATCAACAATTACAAAACCATATTTGTTACCACCAATGCTTTTGTAAGCGACGGGTCCAAATATGTCCATGTGAAGCAATTCCAATGGCCTTTCGGTTGTCACAACATTCTTGATGGGATGTTTAGCTCCAACTTATTTTCCCGCTTGGCATGCGCTACAAATCCTATCTTTCTCAAAAGAAACATTTGTTAGTCCAAGGATGTGTTCGCCCTTTTGAAGTTTGGCCAAGTTCCTCATCCCAACATGGGCAAGTCGGCGATGCCATAACCAACCCATGCTAGATTTTGCCATTAAACAAGTCTCGGGATTTACTCTATTTGATGTGAAATCAACTAGATAGAGTTTTCCTTTTAAATGACCCATAAATGCAATAGAGGAATCCTCCCTTCTATAGACTTCCACACCCTTATCCGTAAAGAGACAATTGTAACCCATCTCATAAAATTGTGAAATGGACAACAAATTGTATCTCAACGAATTCACAAGTAAAACATTGAAAATTGAATTATCATTTGATATAGCAATTTTACCCAAACCGAGGACTTCTCCTTTTCCATTGTCACCAAACACAATATTTCCACTTTGATCATGACTTGGTTGGAATGATGTGAACATGTCCTTCTCTTCGGTCATATGATTGGTGCATCCACTATCCAACACCCAACTTGTTCCACTGGAGGAATATTCCTACAAAGACAAATTAAGCTTTTGTTTTAGGTACCCAAAAAGATTTGGGTCCTAGGGGGTTAGTCAAATAAAACTTGGGCACGCAAACACTCCTCATAATTTCCTTTCTCTTTTGGGCACCAACATATTTAACCACAATCTTGCCATCCTTGCCCCAACAACACATATAGTCACTAGCATAGCACCATGGAAGTGGTGCTTGTGGCTTGGGGACATCAGATTGCTTCATCTTGATTGTCTTGTTACTTGTAGATTGGATCTTTGGAATGTAGACCTTGTTGTTAGCCTTGCATATTAGCTCATCAAGAGCAACGCCCTTGTTGAACTTCACACAAGGCACACCATTGATCATGTTCCTTCTATTGGCCTTTCCATCATACCTATTGTAGCCAATGCCTTCCTTGATTGATGGGTGCCTTAATGACTTGTATATAGTCTTGTTGGATTGCTCTTGACACTTGCACCTATTCTTCAATATCATCTTCAACCTATGAATCTCCTTGTCTTTCTTCTCTAACTCAACAAGGTTAGTTGTATATGCATTCACATCAATTTTATAGCATCTTTTACAACCATCACTAGTGGAGACATTAGAGTCTTCGGTTGCCTTAGGAGAAGTTGAAGTGCTAGCCCAAAGAGTACTATAGTTTAGCTCAAGATTTTGATATTTTTCTTCCAAGCTTGTGAGGCTTTCTTGAGCTATACTCTTCTAATTCTTGAGGCTAGCTACTTGATCATTAACCGAGGAATGTTCCTTAGTCAATTTCCCAATTGAGTCATTGACTAAAGACAATTCAACGGTTAACTTCTCAACCTTCATCTTTTCCTTAGCGATAGATGCTTCAAGAGCAAGATTTTTCTCTCTCTTGAGTGATTATATCTCCTTGCATCTCTAAGCATCTATCCCTCTTCTCTAATTTCTTCATTAGTGTTTTTATTTTAGTGAAGGCCTTTTTACCAAATTTCTTTATCATGGTTGCTTCAATTTCTTCTATGTTATCATCACAACTATCATCCTCATCACTAGAGGAAACGGGTGTAGTATGTACCTTCTCCCCTTTTGCCATGGGACAAGTTGGGGTCTAGTAGTCGTTGTCGATTAGGTTGGAGAAGAGCCTCGGTGGTGAAGATAGGTTGGAGAAGAGTTTTGGTGGTGAAGTTGAGTCAGGGAAGATCATGGTCGGTGAAGAAGAGAGGTGGATGGTGATGTTTGCGGTTCCCTTCTTCTTTTCATCATCACTTGAGTCACTATCATTTGACTCCCATTCTTCCCCAAGATGAGCTTCACCTCTCTTCTTACCTTTGTTCTTCTTGTCTTCATCCTTGTTATTCTTGTGCTTCTTCTTCTCATTAGGACAATCGGCTATGAAGTGACCGGTTTAACCACATCCATAGCAAAATCTCTTTTTGAACCTTCTCTTCCCATCACCATAGGTCTTGTAGTTGCTCTTCTTCTTCATAAACTTTCTAAGATTTCTAATCACAAATGCAACCTCCACATCGGAATCTTCTTCTCCACTTGAGGAATCATCCTTCACTTTCTTCTTCTTTTCTTGACTTAAACCTTGACCTTCATGTTGTTGAGTTGCTTTAAGGGCTGCACTCTTGTTAAATCCCATTGCATTAGGATTTTGATTGTGAGCATTGATTGCATCTTCATCTAGACACTCATGATGCTTGAGTTTTGAAAGAACTTCTTGAGGTGTCATCTCATCATAACCGGGCCTTTCCATGATCACGGACGCTAGCATGTTGTTTTTGGCTCTATAGGTTCTCAACATCTTTCTAACAACCTTGTTGTCATCCCATTCGGTGCTTCCAAGAGCTCTTATGCGGTTGACCAATGCCATGAGCCTATCAAACATGGATTGTGTTGTTTCATTTTGCAAGAATACAAATCTTTCCAATTCACCATGAAGTGACTCTATGTTGCCTTTTCTCACACTTTTATCTTCTTCAAATAATACTTTCAAAGTATCCCAAATTTATTTTGCACTTTCCATTCCATTCACTTTTCTAAGCTCATCCGGAGCTAGGCTTGACATAAGCAATGCTACGGCTTGTGTATTTTGATGGAGGTTGTGCACTTCTTCTGGAGTTATCTCTCTATCTTCATCGGTAGGAATCATCACACCAACATCCACAACTTCCCAAAGTCTTGTGGCAATGAGATGCATCTTCATCTTGTAAGACCAATCGGTGTATCTTGTTCCATCAAAGTGAGGTAGCTTGCCAATGTTAACGGATGGAGTATGTAGTGTTGAACCTTTTATGAGTTGTCCATAGTCAAAACTCATGTTTGAATATATTCCCTTTCCATGAGCATGCTCACCGGCTCCAATATCACTAGCGGCATCTTTGTTTGCTTCATTCTTGTCACTAGTATCATTCTTGCCACTTATTGCATCATCAACCTTCTTGCTCAATTCTTCCTTCATCTTGCTCATCTCATCTTGTATCTTTTTCATTTCATCTTGAAAGAGCTTGGCTTGAGCACTCATCTACTCTTCAGCTATTTTCATGGCCATTTCGACGGCAATGGCTTGCATCTTGTCGGACTCCGACATTGTTTCTTCTCACGCGGTGAAGCGCAAAAAGAAGACCTTGCTCTGATAATAATTGAAAGGATCTAACAATGCCTAGAGGGGGGGTGAATAGGCGTATCTAAAAATTAACTGTAAATGCTAAGTTCAAATTTTTCAGTCAATGTCAGAAGTCTCGGTGTTTGTGTCGGAACTCCCGACGTTGTCAGAAGTTCTGGCGCAAACGTCAGCAGTTCCGACGCCTACGTGAACTACAAGAGCAGTGCCAAATTTAACTTTGCAGATAAATAATCTTACAACCCCACTTCCTTTTGGTTTGGTGAAGATGTTGGGTCACTCCCTTGACGCCGTAATGCTTCCAAACCATAGATCGAGTCCAAACCCTAGAATGAAGTTTGGGAGAGAAAGAGACAAACACATACAAGTAATCTCTAACAATTACAACAACAAGCACACGGGACATAAGGATTTATCCTGAGGTTCGACAACCCCACTAAGGAGCTCCTACATCCTCGTTGTTGAGGTGACCACCAAGGTAGGAGTCTTTTCCACCTCCTTGCCTCTCTCAAAGTGACCACAAAGGTCACTTGAGCTTTCCACTAAGAAATCAAAGGGTAATACAAACTTTCCAATGCTCTTCCACAAGATGGAAGCTCTTAGGCAATGCCTAGCCGGCTAGGGGCAAAGCCCCAAGAGTAATAGACATAAAATCAACCGGCTTGATGAAGAAATCAAGCGCTCAAGCTTGCCAAAGTGATGCTCTCACTTAATCCACTCTCCTTTCACTCAAAACCCTAAGAGAATCGAAGATTAGAGCAAAGGGGAAGGAGAGGGGTGCTTTAGTTGCTTGGGAGCTATTGAGCATGAAGTGGGTCAGCTGTGAATGAGTCCGTAATGGTTAGAAGTGAAGAGAGGGATATTTATACTCCAAGTGAAAATCTAACCGTTCAGATCTACATCGGAAGTTCCAAAGCAGATCTCGGGACTTCCGACGTCAACAGAAAGGACTGTTCACATAGGGTCAGAAGTTCGCGCGTGCAAGATAATGTCAGAACTCCCGGCAAACGTTGGGATTTCCGATGGTCGGAACTTCCGACGTACGTCGAGACTTCCGACGTGTGCAGTTAAACAGCCAGTAAAGCTCTAGGTGTCTGGACTCCCGACAAGCTTCGGGACTTCCGATGATCGGAAGTTCCGACATACGTCGGGACTTCCGACGTCCATAGTCACCATGCAGGCTAAGTGACTAGGAGTCAGAACTCCGGCAAGAGTCGTGACTTTCGACTGTCGGGAGTTTTGGCTTACGTTGGGACATCCAACACCGATAGTCACAGAAAAATAATCTACGTGCTCGTGGAGTGCTAGAGTGTCTCTCTTTTAATTTAATTATTATGCTTGAGCACTCTATCTTCTTTAGACCAACTAAATTTGCATCCCTCTTTATAGTGCGGCGGATCCTAAAATCAAAAGCAAAAATAAAACCTTTAGAGAGCGCTTTGAGTTCGTCCACCTTTACAACTTCAAAAATTGAGGGATACCATTTCATCTTTATCAACTCTTTAATTCTTTCACGGGACTAATAGCTGTGACATATCTCATTAAGATCACATTTGTCCCCAATTTGGATGTCATCAATACACCAAAACCCATCTTTGTGGCACTCTAGACCTTCCTCTTCAGGAGTCTAGACTTCATCGCTGACCAACTCAGCATACTCCGCCTCCATGAGGAGGCGCTCATCTTAGCATCCACTGGAGGAGCGCCCTCCACCGGCCCTGGGCCACCCGACGACCTCAACGTCGAAACCCTCACGCTTCACCTCGAGCCCATGCTAGGCTCAAACTCTATGGTGAGTAATGTATATGTTGTTCTTTACTCATTATTTAACACCTTCAGCCGACTCTCCGGAGGGACCCCGTTGTCCTCACTGTAACTGTCGTGTGACTGGTTCCCCTATAGCTTCACATCCAACGGGGACGCATACGCGAGGGGGCTCCAAAGGATGCTGACACCGCCCCCTCTCACATCTGAATTCATGGGGATGGCGGGCTACGCTCCCGCCTCCTTTCATGACCACATAGATGATGAGGTCAAAAGCGATGGCTCCAGCATCAGCAACATCATGGCACCTAGCCACCCTCTGTCCTAGGTGTGCGCTATGGCGGATGCCCCGGGACAGCCACCGGTGGTAGCAGAATCTCTGCAGACTCACACCCCTCCGGACCCTCGTGCGAAGACCCTCGCGCGTGCGTAGGAGCATGGCGAGGAGTTATGACAAAGGCGGCAGAGTCAGCCACCACCTACGTTGGCATGCTCGATGCAGCATGCTGTGCCACGTGAGCATAACCCGATGAGTGGTGCTCGAGGTCGCGCTCGCCAGGTCCAGCGTAACATCCTGGATGGAGGGAACGATCCCCCATAGTTTGCTCGGGCAGGCCAGAACATCGCTGCTGCGGCGATGCTTTTGCGTGGCCTTCCCAAGCCTGCCGACCCCCAAGAATGGGCAATCTACCAGAACCTCCGGGCGCTGGTGGGAACCGCCGCCCTTGAATTGGCAGAGAGCTCCGCGTCGCGACACCAGCTCGTGGCCTCTTGCCCCACTAGGGGAATGGGGCCACACCAGTCGAATCGCTCCATCCACTCACCACTACAGTTGCTGGGCGTGGGGTAGGAGACCGTGGCTGCACCACAGCCTGACCCAGCGCCCGCTCCACAACGACCACCTATGCGCAAACGGCTCGGGCCAAACCATGACACTCGTAGCGTCATCAACAATCAACGCCATGCCCGACACGATGATGACGTCCATCAAGTGGTGGCAAGAGCAGGCGGCACGGGCCCTGGCCTGACCATCGAGGAGTGCGGGGACATACATCCCAGGCATGGTGGCTGACCAGACGACTGGAGCCCTAGCTCAGATGGCCCGGGGCCATGGGCCTTTGGTCATCGCATCCGGAGAGCGTCATTCCCACAGTGCTTCCAACCACCCACCAACATCGCTAGATACACAAGGGAAACAAACCCTGGTATATGGCTCAAAGACTTCCGGCTCGCCTACCAATCCAGAGGAGTGGATGATGACCACTTCATCATTTAGTATCTCCCCATCTGCGTGGGGAGCATGTTCGAGCATGGCTCAAATTCCTCTCGCCCAACAACATCCATGACTAGGCGGATCTCAAGAGGGTCTTCTTCAAAAATTTCTAGGGGACATATGTCCATCCTAGGAATTCCTAGGAACTCAAGAGCTGCCTGTAGGAACCTAATGAGTCCCTATGGGATTACATCCACAGGTTCTCAAAGCTGTGCAATTCCCTTCCTAATGTCGTCGACGCGGACATCATCACCACGTTCCTCTCTGGGACAACCTATGAGTCCTTGATTCACAAGCTCGATTGTCTGAAGCCCCATACCACCCATGACCTGCTCGACATCGCCACAAACCATGCCTCAAGCGAGGAGGCGGTCGAGGCAGTCTTTAGCAGCGGTCGGGATAGGGGTAAGGACAATCATGAGAACCAAGGTGAGGGCCCCTTCATGCAAAAGGACAAGAAGAACAAGAAGGATTGGCACTGACCGGCCAACCTAGCTTTGGTCACCATAGCTGATCGTGTGGGCAAGCAGCCCTAGCAGGGCCAGCCCGACCACTTCAACGAGCTCATGGAGAGTATGTGCACCAACCACGTCTACCCCATCAAGCACCTCTACAAGGACTGCGAGCTCCTCAAGCACTTTCTACGACAGGTCGATAAGCCAAAGGAAGGGAAGGGCAAGGAGGAGGCGGCCAAGAAAGGAGGCACGGCAAGTAAGGATGATAATGGCTTCCCCGACCCCGAGGAATGCCTCATGATCTTTGGGGGATCCAACACCATCCACTCCAAGCACCAGCACAAGGTACGCTATAGAGAGGCATGTGCCGCCGAGTCGGCCGTCCCCTCTTTCCTTAGCTGGTCGGACTCCCCGATCACTTTTGATCAGAGAGACCATCCTTCCCACGTTGCCCGATCGGGTCGCTACCCTCTCATCATTAACCCCATCATCCACAAGAAGTGCCTCACCAAGGTGCTGATGGACGGAGGCAGCGGCCTCAATATTCTCTACGTCGACACCCTCGATGCCATGTGCGTACCTCGGTCGGAGCTCTGCCCAGTAAGCTCTCCCTTTCATGGCATGATCCTAGGACACAGGCATACCCACTCAGGCCGATCGACTTGCCCATCACATTTTGCGACCGAGCCAACTTCCGCTTGGAGGTCCTCACCTTCGAGGTGGTGGACTTTCTAGGGTCCTACCCTATCATCTTGGGGCGGCCATGCTATGCCAAGTTCATGGCGATCCCTAACTACACCTACCTCAAGTTGAAGATGCCGGGACTAAACAATGTCATCACTGTGGGTAGAGCCTTTTTGCACGCCTACACGTGTGACTGTGAGCATTACGAGCTCGCCATAGTCGTCATCAACTCCATCGAGCTCATGGAGCTCAGGAATTTGTCGACTCTAGCAGTCCTAGACTGCAATGAGCTGACCTCCTCGAGTGCCTTCCACCTGACCGAGGAAGACGATGTGGATTGGGACCAAGCTCCCGGCCAAATAGGAAAGCGAGCTCGCCGACTTTCTACGCGCCAATCATGATGTCTTCGCATGGAAACCTTCTGACATGCCGGTCATACCAAGGGAGGTCACCGAGCATGCATTATGCCTCATTTCAGGCTCGAAGCCTGCCAAGCAACGCTTGTGTCACTTTGATGATGAGAGGCGTAGGGCTGTAGGTGAGGAGATCGCCAAACTCCTAGTAGCCGGATTCATCAAAGAGGTATACCACTCTGACTAGCTAGCTAATCTGTTCTTGTGAAAAAGAAGACCGAGAAACGGAGAATGTGTGTTGATTATATTGGCCTCAACAAGGCGTGTCCAAAGGACTATTTTCCTTTGCCACGCATAGACCAGATAGTCGACTCCACCTCAGGATGCGAAATCCTCTCCTTTCTGGATGCCTACTCTGGCTACCACCAGATTGCGATGAAAGAGTCCGACTAGGTCGCGACTTCATTCACCACCCTGTATGGTTCATACTACTACGTAACCATGCCTTTTGGTCTAAAGAATGCCGGCGCCACCTATCAACGGTGCATATAGCGATGCTTCACCGACCAAATTGACTCGCTCGACCAGCCTGACCAAGTCAAGTGGCCGAAACCAACAATCGCCATCTATGTAGATGACGTAGTGGTGAAAATAGCTCAAGCTAGCGACCTGATCACAAATTTGGCCACAACATTCGCAAACCTCTGAAGGTTCAATATCAAATTGAATCCCGAAAAAAGTGTTTTTGGAGATCTGAAGGGGAAGCTCCTTGGATACATCGTGTCTGAGCACGGCATCAAAGCCAACCCCAAAAAATCATGGCCATCTCCAACATGGGCCCTATACGCAATGTCAAGGGCGTACAGAGGCTCACCGGCTATTTGGCCGCCCTAAGCTCCTTCATCTCCCGTCTAGGGGAACGGGGATGCCTCTCTATAAACTTCTTAAGAAGACAGATGCATTCATCTGGACAAAGGAGGCACAACATGCTTTGGAAAGCCTCAAAGCATCACCGACGTTGGCCCCAGTCCTCGTCACTCCTGAACAGGGAGAACCCCTCCTCCTATACATCGTGGCAAACAACCACGTTGTGAGCGCCACCCTCGTCGTCGAAAGGGAGGAGCCGCGATGCCCCCTGAAGGTTCAACGACTGATGTACTTTGTCGATGAGGTACTCACCGACGCCAAGGCTCGATACCCCCAGGTGTAGAAGCTTTTGTACGCTACGCTGATGGCGACCTAGAAGTTCCTGCACTACTTCACCGACCATGAGGTTATGGTCGTCACCTCATACCCGCTGGGAGACATCATCCACAACCGCGATGCCACAGGACGAATCTCCAAGTGGGCTCTCGAGCTCATGGGTCACGACATTAGGTATGTCCCTCCCACCGCTATCAAGTCTCAGGCTCTCGCTGACTTCATCGCCGAATGGATGGAAGTCTAGCTCCCGACCCCAGACGTCACCGATGTGTACTGGACAATGTACTTCGATGGTTCGGTTATGGCGCCCGGCTCGGGGGCTGGAGTGGTTCTGATCTCCCCAGATGGGAAAGGGCTCCGCTACGTGATCCGTCTCCATTTTTTGGCCTTAACCAACACCGCAGAGTATGAGGCCTTCATCAATGGACTACGCATCGCCGTCGAGCTCGGCGCTACACGGCTGTACGTTCGTGGCGACTCGGAGTTGGTCGTTGACCAAGTCATGAAGGAGTCCTCCTGCAAGAGCCCTCTCATGGTAGCATACTGCTAGGAGGTGCGCAAGCTCGAGGACAAGTTCTGAGGGATTGAACTGCATCATGTCCCCCGAAAGGACAATGATGCCGCCGATTTCCTCGCAAAATTGGCTGCCAGCCGTGTTCTGTCTCTAGATGGGGTCTTCATCAATGATCTCGATGAGCCGTCTGCCCACGTTATGGATGATCCGATCCAGAGACACTCCAACACCAATCTAGCACTCGAGTGCTCCGACCTCCTAACGTGCCCCAACCTCGACCAAGTGCTCGGGGGCTCTGACCTTGGTGCCTCCATGACAACGTCGCCTGTTGACATCGCTGTGGTGGCACTCGATCAGGCTGACTAGAGAGCACCACTACTCACCTACCTCCTCAAGGAGGTTCTCCCACTAGAAAGGACTAAAGCGCGACAAATCACTCTACGCGTCAAGATGTTCATCGCCATCGGTGATGAACTTTACAAGCAAAGTCTGTCGAGGGTACTCATGAAGTGCATCCCGATCGACCAAGGGAAACAGCTCCTCCTCAAGGTCCATGCTAGAATCTGCGAACATCACACGGCCCCAAGGTTGTTGGCTAGGAAAGCCTTTCGCTAAGGTTTTTACTAGCCCACTACACTGCGAGATGAAGGGGAGGTAGTTCGTAGGTGTGAAGGATGCTAGTTCTATGCTCGACAAACTTATCTGCCAGCACAGGAGCTTTAGACCATCCCCATCACCTAGCCATTCGTGATCTAGGGCCTCGACATGGTTGGACCCCTCAAAAAGGCCCCGGGCAGCTTCACTCACCTGCTCATAGTGGTGGACAAATTCATCAAGTGGATAGAGGTGAATCCCATCACCAATATCCGCTCGGAAGAGGCGGTCAAGTTCTTCCTCGACATCATCTATCGATTTGGTGTTCCAAACTGTATCATCACTGACCACAGAACAAACTTCACCAGGAAGAAGTTCCTGGACTTCTATGTTGGATACGGCATCAGGATCGATTGGGCCTCGGTCAGGCACTCGCGTACCAACGGTCAGGTCGAGCGGGCCAATGGCATGGTCCTCCAAGGACTCAAGCCCCGCATCTTCAACCGACTCAAGAAGTATGCTAGGCGATGGATTGCAGAGGTTCTAGCAATCCACTGGAGCCTAAGAACGATGCCAAACCGGTCCATAGGGTCCACCCCTTTCTTCCTCGCATACGGAGCCAAAGCAGTGTTGCCCTCCGACCTTGATCATGACCCCCTGAGAGTAAAGGCCTTCGACCAAGACCAAGCCTCGAAGGCTTAGTAGGATGCGGTCGACCTACTCAAAGAGGCTCATGAGATGACCGTCATCCACTTCGCTCGTTACCAGCAAACTCTCCATAGGTACCATGAAAGAAAAATTAGGGGGAGGATCCTCGAGGTCGGTGACCTTGTACTCAGAAGGACCCAGTCAACCAAAGAGAAACATAAACTCTCTCCACCATGGGAAGGACCCTACATGGTGACTGAGGTGATCCAGCCAGGTGCCTACCGGTTGAAGGACGATAACGGCAATGTTCTCACCAACACATGGAACATCAAACAGTTACATCGTTTCTTCTCTTAAAACTCGGTCTTACCGTTCTCTTTCCATTCAATGTTTGCTCCTACAGCACCCTAGCCCGAGCACTCTTGGCCTGGGTCACTCGGGGGCTCCACGAGGATACGATACCACCCTCCTCTTTTACTATCATATAGTAATACTTTTCACCCAAACAAAAGGGCATCATCCAAACGAAAAGGCATTCCATTCCTTTGATTACCCTACGTAACTTGCGTTTTAACCTCCTGACCGATCACACACCGCCATGACCTATGATTACAAGTAGCTGAGCCTCATGGGCCACGCCCGGGTTCTTAAGGTTGTAGCCTATGGGTCAACGGGCAGATGCGGAAAAGAAAGGACAAAAAACAAAGTTACGCTGGGGTAAAAACAAGGGTGGATGGGACAAGCTTCCCCTCACGAGTGATTTCATCACAAAACAAACTTAGAATATTCACGAATGTAAAGCTGTTCACATGGGGGCTCCCCCAAGAATTCATCTCTTACATGAACTGACTATTTCTACTCTAAACTCTATTATGGCCTCCCGATGGCATTGGCTGACGGTACGGTCGACAAGGATGAAGGCAGCTCGCTTCCGGTCGGGACGACATTCGGCTCTGTTGGGGGTAGGACGACGCTCTCCTCTGACCTAGTATCCACTCCCTCCATAGGCTGGACGACATCTTCCTGGCGCACGTCTTCAGCCACGGACGAATGGCGAGCCTCCATCACCCACTGCGTGGTGACCTGCTCGGCAACCATCTGTGCATGTGGCACCAAACTCTCCCCCAGCACATGGATTTCATCTACGCTCCACCTGTCGGCATATCCTCTATAGATGGCCGTGAAGTCTAGATCGGGGTGATGGGTCACCACCGAGGTCAGCACCCCCATCATTCCGTCGAACATGCCGTCGAAGATGAGAGCCCAAATTTCATTCGGGACCTCTGCTAGCTAGACGACGAGCGTACTAGTGCTTGGTCCTGACCCAAACACCTCGGAGATGACCACCTGCACAAATCTGGTCGAGCTCCCCCTCAAGAGCATGTCGCTCCTCAAGGGACTGGGCTAGTGCCTCCATACCCTGACCGACCACCGCTTTGACTATCTCTAGCTCTTGCTCCAGAGAGCCGATCTTTCCACCTAGTTCTAGAAAAAGACAACAAATTCAGAAGCAAAGGAAAGGAAAATCAAGGCATCAACCAAGGATGGAATAGATACGTACCAAGGTGGGCACTTTCGAGAATGGAGAGCCCTTCCTCTTGCCGGTTCACCCGCTCGAGCAGTCGAGTGTTCGACTCCTCTGCCCTAAGCATCTGCCTCTAGAGTGCAACCACTTCTTGTTCGGCGTCCGACCAGGCCTTCCACTCTGCCTCCAAAGCCTCCAAGGACTTTTGAAGCACCGCCTCGGTCTCCGCCAAGTGGACCTTCACCGCGTCTAGTTCCCGCTCGGTAGCAGTCACCCGCTCGACCGCACGCAGCTCCACCGCCCATGCTCCTGTTGCCTCGATCGCTTGGTCTTGGGACTCATGGCGGGTGGACTCCAGCTGGTGCCTGAGCTCATCAACCTGCCATGATGTTGTCGCTTCCTGCTCCATTCAACCATGCTCCTCCCGAAGGAAGTGGGACTTATGGATCGACATCATCTCTGGATCCTGTGAGACAAGAAGCAGGCAAGCTAGACAACCATTTAAAGGCCAAGGAGTCAATGACAACACCAAAAACAGAGAACTTACCTCTACAATGCATGGCAGGTCGACTGTCATAGCCTAATGGATGAGCTCAACCCTCTCCAAGGCCTCCTTGAGCCTCGCCTTAGTAAGGGCAAGATCGGACTCCATCGATAGTCCTGTCTTCCTGAGCAGGTGCTAGAGCTTCACCTCCTCCTGTCACGAAGGATGAACTGGGCCTTTCCTGGCTCACCGGGGTAAGGCCACTCCATCTCATAGGTCACCCTGACCCGTTGGAAGATCCAGCTATCGCAGTATCATGCGACGACCGGATCATCACCAGCTCCTAGGATGGCGGGATGGCTAGTGGCTCCACCCTGGTGTCTTCCTCACCGGAGAAGGGGATGTCCACCGCTAGGACTCCATGGCTCACCGGTGGATGTACTACCTCTAGCCTGGCCACGGTTCCTCCAGACCCCTCTAGCTCTGACCAGGCGGGCGAACCGTGCGCTCCTCCGCCGGGTGAGGCAGGGAGCCCAGTTTCCCTCCTCTCCTCCTCTACAAATGTTGGGGGAGGGACCGTGAGAGTCACCTCTGACCCAACCTCCACCATCACCATGGGGATCACCGCCATCACAGCCGACGCCGCTGCTGCTGTTCTCGTGATCGGCCGGGAAGACGCAACCCCTAGTAGGGAAGGTCGTGCCACCACCAACCTACTTCCCCCGCCGCTCATCGCGACCCGCTGTAGGCTGGGTCTCCACTCTTCTCGCATGGGAGGTGGGGAGATTCCCAGTCCCGCCAGCCCCTAGCCACTGTCAAACAAGCGCAGGTTAGTCACACGCAAAAACTCAACTATGAGAACAAAAAGGAGTATGAATGCATACCTAGATGAAAGCAGCAGAGCCCTAAAGCCCCGACCGGCTGATGATGAGCCAACTAGATGAGGATCACTTGTGGGTCACGACCCGCGCCCCCTCACATCGGCCGAGGGAGGGGCCGACCCGGCTGGTCCCCGATCGGCCCTCGAACGGCCGCGACCGCCAGCTCGTGGCAAAACCACTGGAGTAATCTCGGTTCAGCACTGATATCACATCTGATACATATGTTGTAATAGTTTAAGTCATACAAACATATAGTTGTTTTGGGTTGTATTATTTAGTGTGCTTGAGAGTTGTACAAACTTCTTTATATTGTTGTTAAGTTGTACCAACTCATTGATATTGTAATATCATACTCTTGTACTTGATATTCAATATATTGTATGTATAATTCTATATGTTACATTTGAGTATTTTAATTACATTTGTTTTACATATAGATGTCTGTTGATCTCAATCTAAAGGAAGAAGAATTATGCCTTGTGGACTCATGTACCACAAACTCTATACTTAGAGAGATGAAATATTTCCAGACTCTTAAGAAAAGAGAAGAAAATATTATGACCATCGCTGATCGCGATGCGTTAATAGTTGGTTCAGGAAGAGCCACTATTACCCTTCCTATGGGTACATAAATTACGATGGAGGATGCCTTGTTGTATCCCGACTCGACTCATACCCTTCTAAGTTTTAGAGACGTCCGTAAGAATGGTTTCCATGTGGAAACACATATGAATAATAAAGAGGAATTTCTTCTCTTTACCAAACTTATTGGATATGGCAAACAAATATGTGAAAAGATTTCTTCACTCCAAATTGAATTGTACTTTACATACATAAAGCCCATAGAACATGTTGCTTATAAGATAATTTTCCAAGACGTCGATACATTTCGAAATTGGCATGATCGACTTGGGCACCCTGGAATAGGGACAAGGAAGAAAATTATCGGCAATTCCATTGGTCATGATATGGAAAATGCAAAATTTCTCCAAAATAAAGATTTTTGTTGCACCGCTTGTGCAACTAGGAAATTAATTTTAAGACCGTCATATCTTAAAATTCGAGCTGAACCACTCAAATTCCTTGGACGAATTCAAGGAGATATTTGTGGTCCGATTCAACCA
Source organism: Miscanthus lutarioriparius (assembly GCA_904845875.1). Lineage (NCBI taxonomy): Eukaryota > Viridiplantae > Streptophyta > Magnoliopsida > Poales > Poaceae > Miscanthus > Miscanthus lutarioriparius. The sequence goes on from CAJGYO010000007.1 coordinate 46,966,944, forward strand.
TTGTCGGGGCCATTCAGGTACTTCATGGTATTGATAGACGCATCTACTAGATGGTCTCACGTGTCTCTTTTATCGACACACAACCATTCTTTTGCCAAAATATTGGCTCAACTTATTAAGTTGAAGGCACATTATCCTGAACATCGGATTCAATCTATCCGAATGGACAATGCTACTGAATTCTCATCCTGTGATTTTATTGATTATTGCATGGCATTGGGAATTCAAGTTTAGCATTCCGTTCCATATGTACATACTCAAAATGGTTTGGCTGAATTGTTGATTAAAAGAATCAAGCTCATTGCAAGACCTTTGTTGATGAATTGCAAATTGGCTACGTCGTGTTGGGGTCATGCAGTTCTGCACGCTGCCGACCTGATCCAACTATGACCAACTGCATATCACGAAACATCCCCTTTGTAGTTAGTACATGGGAATCCCTCGAGTATTTTCCATTTGCGTAAGTTTGGGTGCCCAGTATACGTACCCATCTCACCACCTCAGCGGACATCGATGGGTCCTCATAGGAAATTGGGAATCTATGTGGGATATTCATCAACATCGATCATTAAGTACTTAGAACCTCTAATAGGGGATCTATTTATAGCCTGGTTCGCTGATTGTATTTTTAATGAGGATCATTTTTCGGCATTAGGGGGAGAATTATACCAAAAGGAATGCTAGGAAATTGATTGGAATGCAGAAGGCATTTCATTTTCTGATCCACGTACTACAGAAACTGAACTACAAGTTCAAAGAATTATTGATTTGCAAAATATTGCAAACAATCTATCAGACGCTTTCTCTAATTATAAAGGTGTTACAAAGTCTCTCCATCCTGCAAGGAATGTGCCCGAACGAGTGGAGGTACCTAATAAAACCACTCACCCCCAAATTGGCTACAAGAGAGGGAGAAGCACTTCCAAGAGGCAAGATGTGGTTGCTGGCAAGCAAAAGAAGACTGGAAATGTAACTCAACCTTTGGTTGAAAGACACCTAGAGGACATACAATGTCCTATGGATAGAAGTGATCCACAATCTAGCTCTGTTATGTGCATAAACACTGAGGCTGGAACATCGGAAGACCCTAGATCCATCGTTTCGGGAAGTCATGATGAATCTTTAAGGGTAGATGAAATTGCTATAAATTTCATAGAGACTGGAGAGTTTTATGATCACAAGTCCATAATAGTAGACATTTATTTCTCTGAACAAATTGCAAATATCCTTCAAACTGATTCAGATCCTAAGTCTATGATTGAGTGCAAGAAGTGCTGGGACTGGGATAAGTGGAAGGTAGCAAACAGAGATTGCCTCACTTTATAAAAGGGAAGTGTTTTCGGCTGTAATGCCAACACCACCTGGTACCTTCCCTGTGGGATACAAATGGGTTTTCATCCGTAAAAGGAATGAAAACAACGAAGTCATGAGATATAAAGCAAAGCTTGTGGCACAAGGTTTTACGCAAAGACCTAGCGTTGATTTCAACGAAACTTACTCTCCGGTAATGAGTGGAATAACATTCTAATTCTTAATATCGCTGGTAGTACAAAATCGTCTATCTATGGTGTTGATGGACGTAGTGACCGCATATTTGTATGGGTCATTGGATTCTAATATATACATGAAAGTTCCTAATAGAATCAGTATACCGAATCCCAAGGCAAATCAGAACATGTATTGCGTCAAGTTGCAGAAGTCATTATATGGCTTAAAGCAGTCGGGCCGAATGTGGTACAATCGGTTAAGTGAATTCCTTAAGTTGAAGGGATACACAAATAATGATGACTGCCCATGTGTCTTCATTAAAAATCATCAACATGATTTTGTATCATATCGGTGCACGTTGATGATCTTAATATCATTGGCAACGAACCCGATATTAATGAAGCACGTCATCATTTAAAGACGGAGTTTGAAATGAAAGATTTGGGTCAAACCAAATTTTGCTTAGGTTTACAACTTGAGCACTTTTATTCTGGTATATTTATATACCAAGCTGCCTATGTCCAAAAGGTATTGGAGAAATTCAATATGGACAAATCATATCCAACCAAAACCCTGATGGTAGTGAGATCCATAGATATTAAGAAGGATCCTTTTAGACCACGGGGGAAGAAGAAGAGATATTAGAACCACATGTCCCATATCTTAGTGTCGTTGGAGCACTAATGTATCTTGCTAATAGCACCCGGTCGGATATTGCATTCGCAGTAAATTTGCTGGCAAGACATAGTGCTTCTCCTACCAAACATCATTGGGTAGGAGTCAAAACCGTTTTGAGATACCTCAATGGCACTAGAGATCTTGGATTATTCTATAGTAGAAATCAAGACCCAGTTTTGTTAGGATATACAGATGTTGGTTATTTATCAGATCCACACAATGGCAGATCACAAACAGGCTTTGTATTCTTACAAGGTGGAACAATAATATCTTGGAAATCTTCAAAGCAGACTGGTGTCTATTTCCACCAATCATTCTGAAATAATTGCTTTATACGAAGCATCATGTGAATGTGTATGGCTTCGTAGAATGATAAACCACATAATACAATCATGTGGTATTGGTGCACTTGAGACACCAACAATTATCTTTGAGGATGATTCGGCATGTGTTACACAAATGGAATTAGGTTATATTAAGAGTAATATGACTAAGCATATTATTCCCAAGTTATTCTATCCCCATGAGCTCCAAAAGAATGGAGAAATTGAAATCTTGCAAACTAAGTCATGTGATAATATAGCAGATTTATTCACAAAATCTCTACCATACACCGCATTCCGTAAATCTGTTGAGGGCATTGGTATGAGAAGACTTAGAGACTTGCAAGAATCAGGGGGAGAATCCCTCTAAAATATAACCTATTTTCAACATCACATTACACTCTTTCTCCTTTATATGAGTTTTACTCTTCTAGAGTTTTCTCATGTAAAGTTTTTAATGAGGTAATGTTAACACATAGTAAATGTCATATTATCTATTTTTCCCCACATAGGTTTTTTCGAAGATAATATTTATGACATATTGATCTCTGACCAAACTGTTTTAGACTATGTCTTTAGGGACACCTAAAGGGTCTATTAACATTGGAGTTATATATATCATGGTGTTTCTCCTTATTGTTTCCACTGGATTTTAAAGAGTTTTGCCTGGTATATCGGTATACTTTGGTTTTTTTCCCACAGGGTTTTCCAAAGCTTCAAGACGATGACTGATGAACAAACAACGATGCCTACAAGAAACCAATTGATCAAGGGGGAGTGTTAAGATTTATTATTAGTGATCAATTTATTGTTAATCACGTCATTTAGCAACCGCTAATGACAGTTGTATAGTAGGCATTAGAGAGACACCTTTTGGCCAATCGACACCCTTTGGCCATTAGGCAACTGCCCATTAGGCTTGTATATAAACATGCACTGTTCATCATAATAAGACATCGGTCATTTTCATTTGATCGCTCTCGCTCTCACCGTTTTCCACTTAACAAACCTCCCTTGTTCCATAACTCATATACTGGGAGTTGGTTAACTGGCATAGGGAAATTGAGCTTTGTAGGGTCGCTTCTTTTCTTTGGGCAGTTTCATGAACGCAAAATGATACTTTTAATGCGAGTCACTTCTTTTATACAAGTTATTTTGAGGAGAAAATACTAGCCATAATTTTTAGCACTATTACAACACGAGGAGAAAAATGGGATCGGCTGACTGGTGAGCAGACATTTTCACCAAGAATAAATGGAGAACAATAAAATAATTTGCTTATCATCAATATTTTAAATAGCAGGTGACCTTCTCCAAAAAGCTATAAAGGATATAGTGAAAGCTTTTTTATTACTGGTTTTATAGAAAACATGAAAATTCTTTAAATATGCATGGAAACATTTAACTAAGAACAAATTCGTAAACATAAAATACTCAAATACATGTCAACATTCACCAAATCAATCAACATACTCATGACTACGATCAACATTCATATTCGTTCAATATTCAATATTCATAGTTCAAAAGTTATTCAATAGTTCATTGTATCATTTATTTAGTACATTACCTAATAACGAGATATAGCCCTATTTGGAACCGCTTATAAGAAAATCGGTTATGATCTAAATAGGATTTTCTAATAAGTGTCTGTTCAAAAAAATTTATATTATGGAAAATAAGGGTGTTTGGAAATCCTTATTATTATAGCAATCCTGTTTGGAAATAGGTTATTATAGCAATCCTTTATGCCCTTCTTCATCTGATGCCCTTCCAAAATTTCATCATTGTTCGGTCACCTCCCCGCCGCTCCCCACTTCGAGGCCTGACCTTGTGCCTGACCACCATTGCATCCAGCGCCTCCCTCCCGACCATCGCCCCCCTTGGCTTGCCACCACTGCCCTTCTTGTTCCCCGTTGGCCTCGTCATCGCTGCGCGCGCATGGGGTGGCCGAGGGGAGCGAGTGGGAAGCAAATGAGGAGTTCTTTTTTCTCGTGCAGTGGAGCAACATTTCTTCTCTTGGACAGGGGAGGAGATAGCAGGAGGAGACGGGGTGAGTGGAGGAGGTCAGGAGAGGAAGGGAGGGGCAACCAAGGAAATCATCCCGCAATAATGGATGTACCGCGAGGCCTCCCTCATGGAACATGAAACACCCAGTGTAGTTCAAACTTTGATTTTTATCCTAGTTCGACTCTAGATAATCGAAGAATAACCGAGTAGTTTGAGTTGGATTCTTGATTGTTTTTTTACATAGAATCCGATTTTTAAGTGGCTCTGCCTCAAGATTAACAGTGATAAAAGTATTTCATGGCTAAGCCAAATAGCAGTGCTTAATAGAGCTAAAATATTATTACTGACAACGGAACAATTAGCAGTATCATAGTGCCGGACCCTATGAAAAAGCTATAACTAAGTTATAGCAGTACTATAACAGGTTATCTAGAACTATGCCACGGATCATTTTCATTTACTTCTGTTCTATCTTCAACTTATTTTTTTGCAAGGTATTTTCTAATTTAGGCCCTATTTGGATGCAAATATTTTTGGAGTATCTGGACAAGTACTCCGATTTTACAAAATACTTTTGTTTTCAGAAACTGCTGGGGTTTGGATATAGTAAATCTTATAGTTTCTAAAACCATGATTTTTTCAAAATTGTAATCTTTTGAGTTTTAAAACTCTATCCGTGACCCCTATTTTCTAAACCATGATTTTGTATCGCTTTGGCTTATAAAACAATAGTTTTGTGATATAACTACATTATCCAAACATGCCAAAATCAGTTTTTAAAAGTTGACGTCTCCTTTAAAGTGTTAGTTGAGTGAACGGCAACGGAAGCCATCTCGATTCACCAAGGGCCTGCTTGGTTGACATCTAAAATTTGCCACGCCAAAGATTTCACAAGCTAAAAGTTGGGCAAAAACATTGCCATAGATTTGGCAAGACATATGTGAGAATTTGGCAAGTTTGGGTAGTAAATCAAATACTAACCAAAATCATGACTTGCCAAATCTTTAGCATGGTAAATTTTGGAAGCGTACCGATCAGGCCCCAAATGAGAGGGATGGGTTTTTCTTTTCTATTTTATGCCTCCTAGATTTAAAGCTTGCCGACAACTTAAGTGATAATATCTATGACAGATTCCATACCTCCTAAAAGAACAACATTTGATTGGGCATAAAATAGAAATACACATTTGTTCTCAAGATTTCAGCAAAGAAAAGTTTTACCACAGTATTACAAACAAAATTATCCCCTCTATTTATAGTGAAAGGTAGAGAAGATATAGAGAAAAGAGGAGTAACGTATATAACCGGTAAAAACAGGCTGGCACAGTTTGATGGCTTCCATATATTGAAGTTCGATGGAAGAGTAGTTACTACATATATGTAGATTGTTAAGGAGCTCCATTGATCAAAGCTTTCATTGAGCTCCTAACCAATCCACTTGATCTTGGAAATGAAAGTTTGAAGTAGTTGGTTGTGTGGTTGCTACCTATATCACCAAAAGTCGCCATATGCCTAGTTTCATACATATATTTTTTAAAATCACTATCTATCTTGTGGTTCCTAAATTAAAATTAACTGAATCTTATATGGATTCCTTTTAGTTCTTATTTGCTAGGATTTGCTCTCGTTATCTATTATAATTAGTCTATCTAGATTGAAGACCAATTTATTTTGATGACAACACAAGTTGAGAGATTTTCCCACGGCTAGCAAACAGCCCAGTCCAACCCGTGGACCCACAGTTGTGTCGAGTATTTTTTGGATATACCTAATATTTTTAGGTATTCAGATAATACTCCATTCCGAATTATAAGACATTTTAACTTTTATAGACACATTGCTTTTACTATATATCTAGACATTGTGTATGCCTAAGTGCATAGAAAAAGCTATTGAGTCTAGAAAAACCAAAAAAATTATAATTTGGAATGGAGGGAGTAGCGCTATGTTTTCAGTGGTAGGCAACGTCTCCGTCGACAGTGAAACGTCTGTGGTGACTTCGTGAATCTTAAGATTTGCCGGCTCAGTCCTTCGGAGGTGCTCATAGAGATAGGGTTAGCGTAGTGTGTTCATAGAATGAATGTGTGTGCGTGTTGTGAGCGTCAACCTAACGTGTAATTCTCAAAAAAAAAAAATAGTTGAGGTGTCAAATTGCTATTCTGTGCCTGTAATTTTTTTATTCGCCACAAGCCAGCCCACAGGCCACACACCCGACGGCCCATCCGGCCTTTCCCACTCCTCGCCGATTCCTCCGAGAGAGAAAAAAAAAACGCCGGCCGCAATCGGGAACGGAGAACCCTGGCAGCCGGCAGCGTCGCGCCGCCCCCGCCCCTCGCCGCCTCGGCGCGTCGCCGGTGGCCGGCCTCGCTCCATCCAGCAAGCTGACCAGCTCGACTGCTCGAGCTCGTCCTCGTCGTCGTCTACCAAAGCCGCCAGATCACGGCACTCCGTCCAACCTTCGGCGCTACCGATTCCCTTCTCCGCCGCCTCTCCTCCTCGTCGCCGGTGAAGATGATACCCCAGAGCCAGAGCAGCTCCCTGCAGCGCCTTCAACTCGTCGAGAAGGTAACCTCACGGCCCGCACCCCGATCTCGGTGGTTGTCAGTTCGGTTCCTTACGCTGGCTCGATGTTTGTTGTGCGTGTGCAGCGGATAGTGCGGGTGCTGGAGCTTGCTGGAGCGGTGATGGAGGAGCTGGGAAACTCTCAGGGCCCTCGCACCGATGCAGTCGGCGCGCACTGCCGCGAGCTCATGATCGCTATGAAGGTAACCAGTCCACTGCCTGCCCTCAGATCGTTAGGCTGCGCGTTCCTGTTGTTACCAGTTATGCGCCTCAATCCTCGCTAATATCATGCTAGAGAGACTATTGGAAAATCAACAGCTGTTTTAAAGTGCTGTATGAAAATTTTTGCTCCGGCCAATGCTACTTTGTTTCCATCAAATTGACTATGTAAATATATGCATCTGCTCATCAATTGGTTTTTATTTAACGCAGTATACGTGCCACAAATCATTCATGATAACTCACTGCTTAATTATGTTTTGGTTGGAGTAGGAAATTCAAACAACGTTGCGTGAGGAAATCAAAAGTGCTTGTGAATATCGTCCATTTGAAAAGTGTGATTACAGCGCAAGGATTGCTAATGAGATATCCTGCAAGAAGCTGGAGTATGTAATTGAGAAGTTGGATACCATGCAACACAACCTTGAACAGAGCACTGATGATGTTTAGTGAGCTGGCTACACAGTAGTAAGTGTACCCTTTTTTTGCAATAAAGTGTAAACTGCTTAGCGAATAAGAGGATACTTTATGATGATAGCATCCGCTCAATCAGGTGATTTTATCAATACTTTGCGGCAGTGGTAGAGTTGGTGAATTAGCTCTTTTCAATTTCTTGGTACTTGCAATGCAGCCATTATACACTACATGACTTCCGCCGCGCTATATATTACTCCCTCCGTTCCAAATTATAGGTCGTTTTGTCTTTTCTAGATACACAACTTTTTATTACGTATCTAGACATACCGTATATCTTGGTGCATAGCAAAAGCTATGTACCTAGAAAAGCCAAAAAGACCTATAATTTGGAACAAAGGATGGTACGTGTTTACAAGGACTTCTATTTTGGCTTGTAAATTTGCTTGCAGAAGTTCTTTCCATTCATGTCTTATGTTTAAACTTCAAGCCTTCATCTTCTCATCCTCAATGTGTAATTCTGTTGTTTGAGAGGATAATGTTTACACCAGATATTTGTATTTAAATACACTGCTGATATCGCTTGTTATATGGCTAGCTCTTGTAATGCTTCCATATGTCCGCAAGGGCGGTAATTCTCTTTTTTTTTCCCCATTATGATTCTACAATAATCTTTTCTGGTACTCATCCTTGATGAATTGTCTACCTTCTAAACGGGGATCAGGTTTCGTCTGAGTTGAATTACTCATACTCTGTCAATTACTTTCAGGTTTGGGAGCAACAGATGATCGAGCAGTACGCAGAAGGAATGTAGAAGCATTGTATCAACCTATAATTGCAGGAAACTTTTGCTCAACTCTGGGACTGTAACTTGTGGTTTGCTTGTATTCCATGTTCTGTGACAGAGTTCTTAGTTTAGCTGCCTGCTGATGCTCAGTAGCATTGATCTTGGCCTGAGTAGGATTGGAGTAGCATCCTTGAGCTTAAAATCATGGGATTTTAAGGCAGTGTATTTTACTGATGAGAATTTGCTCTTCTGTATTGCATGGACTTGCTTCATCCTTAGAACATGCCTTTTGGTATATTGTTAACTCGTTTTTCAATGATGATCTTCATGTGATTGCAATGAATGCTGTTTTGATTTAATTGTTCATGCTGGTTCGACATCCATTGCATTTGAAGCTCATCATGTTTTATCTGCTGTAAATACTGTATGGCTATTTAGTCTAGTTTAGAGAGCAGGTAAAACATAAATGAGGCATTTATCTGTCATTAATCTTGAAGTCTATGACATATAACATGATTGGGTATGATGCCACATCAACCTCTTAAAATCCAAAGTACATTGAGGATTCATATTCCATTGTATGATTTTCAGTGTATCTTCCAAGTGCATCTTTTTTGTTCGCAGACTTGTTCTTTAATGAAGGTCACCAATTAGGTGAACAACATGCTTTATTTCGAAGATGGAGATAACTCATCCCTTGAGTCCTTTTGGTGTGAGGTCAAGGAGTGTGATGGACACATGAAGTTAGCTGACACCCTTAAGGTTATGTGTTATCCATTTCCCATTTACAACGTGTGTCTTGGGGAACATACCTCTGCCCAAGAGGGGAAGGACCCATCGGTGGGGTCAGAAGAGAATGGTAGGCAAAATCGCAGAGGAAACTGATGCTCTTAAGAGATATACCATTTCTTGTTGAAGTCTCTTGAGGCCTGGGCTCAGGGATATGGCTACTATGCCTACTCCAACCACTTGATCAGGGAGATCCGCAGCAGCATCTACAAAGAAGGGAAGCTCAACAAGCGTCAGAGCTAGTCAGCCAACCTCCATACATGTGCCCAAGTAGTGCAGCACACTACTAAGGCTCAGAAAATGGAGAATAGTCCTTGGCCTGAGTTCTGATCTAAATTAAGACACTGGTGTCAGAAGACAAAGAGGTGACCACATTCCTCGCATAGAGCAGGGGTAACCGTATAGGAGTTGAGGGAGACACTTGCTCATGATTTCGTGCCTATATAGCCTCAGCTTTGTGCAATTGAGGCCCCAGAACCTTGTGCCAATGAGGAACCAGAATTGGAATCGACCCAACAGGTGCTGATGATGAGGCGGACAATTGCTCCTAGCCTCCTATTGTCTAGCTTTGTTCTAGTCCATGTAAACATCCACAATTTATGGCTCTTGAACCAATCACCAACCGAGTTTAGAGGTAAGTACAAATACAACTACTTAGCTTTCAGTTTTAACCTTCCAACTTATGGTTCCTTATGACTATCCATACTTTCAGTGGAGAATATAGTAAATTACCATGCTGCAACACATGGGAAGCCAATAACTGGACTTGACAATAGAATGATGATGATGATGAACTCCCAAACGAGGTAGCTACCTCTTTGTTCATTTTGAAGCATGTCTATTACTGTCCCTTTGTATCTCTTTATGCTGCCATTTATATTTTTCAAATCACAACTGAAGCGCATTTTGCGTTTGCGTTAAGAATCAAATTGAGGGATCAAACTGTCTGACTTTACATTATAGAGACTAAATTGAACCTGAGGAAAAATTATGAGGATTGGTGTGGACTGACTGACGAGATCTTAACATATGGGTATGTTAAGTCTCGGGATCAATGGTTCCCGACCGAAGAGACCCCCCGACCGGCCCCTCTAGGATCGCTGGGGGGCTCGTGGGCTATACCCATCGGGTACACTCGCGCGCACCCTCAGACCAAGAAACCTGGCCGAGCCTGAGCACGCCGCGGCCTCTGCTCAGGGCTCGGGGGCCCGCCCAAGCGCCCGAGCCTTAGGTTCCCGATCGACGAGAAGCCATGGCCCGATCCTTGGCTCCTGCCTGGCTTACAATGCCAGCCAAGGCTTGGGCGCAAGAAGACACGGCCTGAGCCATCGAGGCTAGGGGGCTCCCCGACGCTGCACCTTGGACGTGGCTTTGCCGGTCGCTCCCCCGACAGGGTCACGCACGGGGCGTGACACAAGAAGAAAAGCTCTCCCTCGGCCTTCGGGGGCTCGGGGGCTTCCGGGCCCGCACGTCAGCCTCTCGAGCCGACCTCCCTCACCACCGAGAAGACTCCAGAAGGCACGCTTGGGGGAGGCCAGTCCAAGCTGACACAGCCTGACACTCAGCGTGTCAGAACAGGCCAGCCGGACGATGCCTAGGGCTTCTTCGGCTCCACGACATCGCCACGGTCCACAGAACGCTGCTGCAAGATCCTCCTGGACTCCGGCACATGTAGACCATAGGCTCAACCCCCCAAACCGTCATGTACCCGACGTATCTCGATATATAAGGGGTAAGGTCGGAACCTAGAGGGGGGAGGACGATCCTAGACAGATCATTCGATTCCTCAATGATCCGCTCCTGCTCGGCACCGAGAGCAGAGCAACCTAGAGAGGGGCACCGAGAGCTCCTCCACCACACCCGTCGTCTTCCTCCTCTCCGACGAGGGGAAGGCTCCACCGGCAGCGAAGCAACCTAAGGATTAGCACCGAGCTAACCCCCTACCAAATCTCTCTTCTTCCTTTACACTCTTGTAACCCCTTGATTTTGGGTGCTCTTGAGTATAAGGATCTTCAGCTGCTGGACGTAGGGCATCGATCGGCCCGAACCAGGATAAACCGATGCGTCCTCTCGGTGATTCTTGTGTTCTTGAGTCCACCCGAGCCACCGGAGATGCACACTCTGACACCAACTCGAACAACAATGCTTGCTGTGGTTCCGACTCCACGACAGCGGGCACGACAGGTAGGGGGCAGCGTCAAGTGCGATTCAGGCTATACGGTGGCTGGAGCCATCCGCCTCATCACCGGAGCAAGCAGCACCGCCCCAGACGGCGGTGTCCGCTTCCCTGGCGAGTTCTTCATTACAGCCGGTGCCTTCGCTCTGGGCCAGATCCTCAACTTTGGGAGCCTGGCCTATGTCGCCGACTGCTACGGCGAGCTATGTCCGCTCAATGGGGCCACGCCAGCGGGCAACGAGCTCCCGGCGCCACCCTCTCCGTTGGGCCTCCTAGGAGCAGATCTCGAGGTCCTGGCCCAGCAGATTCGGTGTGGTCTGGGTCTGTACCCCACCATGTCAGACCGTTGCCAGATGTTCTACATGTTGGTCAACGTCCATCACCAGATCGCCACCGGCGAGGTGCTCCCACCGCCCGACCGCTTCTGGTACTACCTCCCGGACCTGCCTTTTGGGATCTAGAATGCAGCGGCGTCCTTCCAGCTGGAGCTAGAGCAACTCATTAGCCGCGAGGCGCAACGGATCGCCATCCTCTCTGGCGCCGTAGGGGCCGATGTCCCCTCGCTGCGCACCTTCCTCGAGATCCTCTTGGGGAATGGCTCGGAGTATGACTTCGACGACATCAACTGCTACGCTCCGCCACGCATGTGCTACCACATCGACGACGAGGTTCCCGCCGAGAACGCGCCCGAGCTCACGCCGCCGGACTAGAGTCTCCGTAGCCGCGTGAACTACCTTTGGGAGAAGGGCGCTCGTCTACAGGCTCGGCAGGTGGACCTGGAGGCCGCCGAGGCAGAGCTCGAGCGCCAAAGGCAGGACCTTGCGTGGCAACAAGCTGCGCACCCCCCGGCAATGGCGACGGTGCCCGCACGAGGCACCCAGCACCCTATGCTTCCCCCGAGCGGCCTACAACATGGCGGCTGCCGCCTGCCGGCCGGAGGACATCTCCGACACGCCGGACCCAAAAACCAACGTGCGGCTGCACGAGGTGAGATGGCTTCTCCGCGTTGCTCTCGAGCAGCAGGCCGAGAGCCCTGCTTCCCGGCGTCACGCCACGTTCTCTAGGTCGTCCCAACCGACGACCACCGCCAAAGGGGATTGCTCCGACGCCCACGCCCCGCCGATGGGTGGAAGTGGTGGTGACTCCTCCGGCAGCAGCTCCGACCGTCCGCGGACCACGGGCGCCAAGCCCCTACAGGAGCGAAGGCGCGAGCTTTCCCCTCGGCATCCCCCCACATACCACCAGATCGGCGACGACCGCGACGTCCGCGATACCATCGAGGCCAGGCGCCACGCTCAGGCGTAGTCTCGCACTCCTGAGTGGAGGGACGGGGGCGCTGCCCTGAATCACTTCAACCCTAGGCGTTCAGGGCAGTGATCCGGGCGGCCCCCTGCCCTAGGCGATTCCGGTCGCCGACACACATCTCCAAGTATGACGGTGAGACCAACCTGGACCATTGGCCCGAGGACTACCGCCTCGCCATGAGGGCCAGGGGGTCGGATGACTTTGCTGTCTAGTACCTTCCTCTGCTTCTGTCGAGATCGACCAGAGCTTGGCTCGAGCAGCTTGAGCCCGGCAGCATCCGCTGCTGGGGCCACCTCCATTCCGTCTTCATCGGTCACTTCCAGGGTACATACACGCGACTCGGGAACTCATGGGACCTCCACAACTGCAGGCAGAGGGCCGACGAGACCCTCCGGGAGTACATCCAACGCTTCTCTAAGAAGCGCAACGAGCTCCCCAACATCAGCGACGCCGACGTGATCAACGCCTTCATCTGCAGCATGACCTGCGAGGCGCTCGTCTACGCGCTCGGCCGTGAGACCCCATGCACGACGCGGGAGCTCCTAGACGTTGCCACCCAGTATGCCACCGGCGAGGAGGCCGTCCAGGCCAACTTCAGTGGCAAAGCCAAGGCCACCAGCCACCTTAGCGGTGGGGACAGCGGTGATGACCCCGCCTCGTCCCAACATCGCCGCGACAAGCAGAACAAGGACCGGGAGCACCGCGGGGAGGAGATGGTGGCCTTGGCCGACCGCGTCGCCAGGTCTGAGCCCCGTGGGTGCGGTGCGCGCCATGAGCACTTCGAGAAGGCACTCAAGGCCCCCTGCCCGTTCCACGGGGGGCAGACGAAGCACTTCCTCAAAGACTGCACCACCATCAGGGGCTACATCCGCAGCACCCTTGGCCAGCAGGGCAAGGCATAGAAGCCTACCCCGAAGGCTGGCAAGCCGGCGGATGCCGCCTCGGAGGCTGACACCTTGTTCCCTGAGGCCGATCGCTGCCTCATGATCTTCGGGGGCTCCTAGGCATACGGGTCCCACCAGCAGCGCCGCATCACCGACCAGGAGGTGAACGCCGTCCACACCCTCGCCACCCCGATGCGGCTCCGATGGTCCTGGACGACCATCACCTTCGACTAGGGAGATCACCCCGATCGAGTTCCTCACCCGGGACGCTACCCGCTCGTGGTCAGCCCAATCATGGGCACCATGCGCCTCACCAAGGTGCTGATGGACAAGGGCAACAACCTCAACATACTCTACGTCAGCACCCTAGACAAGATGGGCATCCCGCGGAGCAGCCTGCGCCCTAGCAAGGCGTCGTTCTACAGGATCGTCCTAGGGAAGGAAGTCGTGCCCCTCGGGCGCATCCGGCTCAACATCACCTTCGGTTAGCCGGACAACTTCTGGAAGGAGCCACTCACCTTCGAGGTGGTTGACTTCCCCCGCGTTCACCATGCTCTCCTGGGCTGGCCATGCTTCGCCAAGTTCATGGCCGTCCCTAACTACACCTATTTTAAGCTGAAGATGCCCGGCCCGGCTAGCCCCTCCATCCAGGCGCTCGGTCCCCCAGAAGGGACTGACCTGATCGAGGTGAGTTCCGACCTTCCCCATGAGGGAAGGCCATCGCCGAGCCATCCACCCAGAAGTCCAGCGTCCCGAGCCAATGCCCGCTTGCCGACCTCCTTCGCCAGCCTACCTCTCCAATGACAAAAACCAAGATAAGTCCCATCCTCCCGACCTTCCTACTTTGCTTGTCTTGTTACTATCTCCTTTATCCCGAGCGACTCCAGCAGCTGCTCAGCTACACCAAAGGACTGACTAAGCTAACCACCCGTTGCCCTCTTTGTAGGAGGACTGTAGCAGAGGGCCCCCGAGCAAGGCAAGGACGGGATGGATGGAACGGGAGGACCGGGCGAGAGATCGGCAGAGCGCTAATGGAACGGCCCCAACCGCCGCGTTACCAGCTATGTCATCTTTCCCTTCTCTTGTGTCCATTTCGTTCATTTGTAGCTATCTCCTTGTCTCCTGATCCTTCATCGGATCGCGTCTCCCAGCCGCATGACGGCATGGGGACCCGCCAGAAGGGGCGTCGCCGAGGGTTCTAAGGCCGGCCCACTGGGCTTCAAGGTCGCCCGAAGCATCTAAAAGTGCGAGGGACATTCACGGTTCGGTACCAGAGGCCTTAGCCGAGCACTCAGAAGCAAAACCGGCCGACTGTCGAATGATGTCCGAGTACCGACCTCGGGCCGCTCGTGGTGACCCTACGAGGGAGGCAGCGAGCCCCCGAGCGCCGATAGATGGGCTTGGGAACTATACGAGTGGCTCGGTCAGGAAGCTAAGGACCTCCCCTCTAGGGGACATGACTAGGGCATGGAACGACCGTAAACCTGTGGTTCTCATGAACTCACCCGCTAGCAGCACGGGCGCGGCAGTCTTGGCCACCGAGGCCATTGTCGTAACAGCTCATCCAAATGAGGGACCTAAGTATCCGAGCCCAACTCGTGAGCGATGAGATTACAAACGAAAGTAATTTCATTTCATTAATTGGGAACGACCCGATTACAATATACGGCGGCAAAAACCGCTACAAACATCGCTGCCGCTGTGGCAAAAGCTGTGATCGCTCGGTTGGGACCCCTGACCGAGCTTCCGCGGCACATTGACAGGCACGGTGAAGGCAGGGTTGGGCCCTCGCCTCACTGACGCTTGAGAGCGTGCCGAAGGAGGAGGCACCTCCACGACGGCCGACCCCTCCCCGAGCCAGCGGCACCGGCCAAGCTCGTCGTCGCGAACACCCAGCGAGTCCCTGGACTGCTGGCTCTTCCATTGAGGAAGGATAGCGGGACAGGAGCTCGACGGGCCCTAGCGCAAGGAAAGCATCGGTGCTGGCAGCGCTTGGGAGGAAGACCGCGGCTGCTCCGGCCATCGGCGGTGCTGGAGGCCCCGAACCTCCGCCCAGCGCTGCGGTTCTGCATCCTCCCCCGCGCTGCGCCATCGGCTTCGCTTCGCTGGGATCCTTCCACTCTCGAGGGAGCGATCGCCCGGCGGGGGGAGCCAGATTCACTCGGAGGGAGACGTTGCACTTCATCCTCGCCATGGCCGCTAGGAGTTGGATCTGAGAGGAAGAAGAGAAGGAGCCGGAGGAGGGATAGAAGGTGTCGCGTCCCCGGGGCTTCCCTTTATAGCCCCAATCGATGCGCTGTGAGGGCTCTGGGCCCTCCGATCAGCCATCGATGGCTAAAGAGGCCTCGGCAAACCGGCCAGGCGCCCCTTCAATCCTCGTAGCACGCCTCAGAGCGGTTGCGTGATGGTGGCCGCGCAGTAAAGGCGGAGTCAGGAGGGCATTGAGAACGAGTCAAGTCCCCACTCCAGTTTCCACCAAGTGCGCCGCCCACTCCGAGCACGCCTCCTCATGGGACTTGAGGGGATCCGACTCTCCTCGGGCCCACCAGCCGCCATCAACGACCCAGATCTGTGCGCACCAAGTGCCACAGCTTCTCCGCCAGATCTGCTCCACGTGGCCTGACGTCCCATCTCCCAGACGAAGTGGGACGGCACGGGAGTGCACGCGATAACTCCTCTGGGCACGGCGGCCCAGGCGCCATCAACTACCTGCGCAAAGTGTCAATGGGAGGGACATGTCTAGAAGCCACCGCTCCCGCTACCACGGAGGCCCCATGACGGCCTCGGGGGCCGCGCCGGCTCCCCAGACGGAGCGACCTGACCCCCCGATCGACAGGGAACCGGGCGGCGTGCCCCCAAAACCAACCAACTGCCCGGAGTTGGGGCGGGAGCCGTTGAGCAGCGGGCCCAACGAGGGTCCCCCATCTGAGCTCGGCGCGCTCCCCATGCCTCAACCTATGGCAGCAGAAGGTCAGCCCAAGAAGGCCAGCCCGAGAGGATCGGGGCCGGCTACCGAAGCCCCCAGAAGGGCGTGGCGCGTAGGGTGATCAGGTGGCCCCGAGACATAGCCCAGATGCTCTTGATCACTCGACCCATAGCAGGCTTTGACCAAAAGGAAGGGTGCCCCCCCGCCTAAAGTCGGTAGCTCCAAGACGAGTTCACCGAACCCTCGCTCGGGCTACAGACCTACGCGACATAAGACCAAAAAAGGGGGTCAGCACCACTATCACTCGGCCTCAACAGCTGAGCACCCCCATTACACAGGGGAGAGGGCCCCACGCAGGGCATCGCACTCTTGTCAACGGAGGCCATCCCCGCTATGGCTAGCTCGATCACCAGAAGATCGAAGTCAGCCCTTCGTCGCCATCACGAACCAGGCCAAGTGAGGCCACGAAGGGCTCGGGGGCTCCTGACGAGATCCTAACACATGGGTATGTTAAGCCTCGGGATTAATGGTTCCTGACCGAAGAGACCCCCCGACCGACCCCTCCAGGATCGCCCGGAGGCTCGTGGGCTATACCCATCGGGTACTCTCGCGCGCACCCTCAGACTAAGAAACCCAGCCGAGCCTGAGCACGCCACAGCCTCTGCTCAGGGCTCAGGGGCCCGCTCGAGCCTCAGGTTCCCGATTGACGAGAAGCCAGGGCCCGATCCTTGGATCCTGCCTGGCTTACAACGCCAGCCAAGGCCCGGGCGCAAGAAGACACCCCGAGCCATCGAGGTTCGGGGGCTCCCCGACACTGCACCTTGGGCGCGGCATTGCCGGCTGCTCCCCCGACAGGGTCACGCATGGGATGTGACACAAGAAGACAAGCTCTCCCTCGGCCTCCGAGGTCTCGGGGGCTTCTGGGCCCGCGCGTTAGCCCGTTGAGCCAACCTCCCTCACCACCGAAAAGACTCCAGAAGGCACGCCTGGGGGAGGCCGGTCCAAGCCGACACAGCCTGGCACTCAGCGTGTCAGAACTGGCCAGCCGGACGATGCCCAGGGCTTCTTCGGCCGCACGACATCGCCACGGTCCACAGAGCACGGCTGCAAGACCCTCCTGGACTCTGGCGCATGTAGACCATAGGCTCACCCCCCCCAAACCGCCATGTACCTGACCTATCTCGATATATAAGGAGTAAAGTCGGATCCTAGAGGGAGGACGACGATCCCAGACGGATCATTCGATTCCTCATCGATCCACTCCTGCTTGGCACCGAGAGCAGAGCAACCCTGAGAGGGGCACTGAGAGCTCCTCCACAGCACCCGTCGTCTTCCTCCTCTCTGATAAGGGGAAGGCTCCACCGGTGGCGAGGCAACCTCAGGATTAGCACCGAGCTAACCCCCTACCAAATCTCTCTTCCTCCTTTACACTCTATCGTAACCCCCTGATTTTGGGTGCTCTTGAGTATAAGGATCATCAGCTGCTGGATGTAGGGCATCGATCGGCCTGAACCAGGATAAACCGTTGCGTCCTCTCTGTGATCCTTGTGTTCTTGAGTCCACCCGAGCCACCTGATACACGCACTTTGACACCGACTCGAACAACAATGCTTGCCATGGTTCCGACGCTATGACACTGACCACTAATTCATTTAGGTGATTCCTAGGGATCAAAATGGATGGAAACGGGCGGGAAACACTCTCTCCTGTTTCTGTTGTATTTTTTCTACCGGTAGCACTGGATATACGCAAATGTGGGAGCGAATTTTAGGCTGAGGTTAAAAAAATCCCCTCGTCCGTCCCCATAACCAAAGCACTGGTGGGGCACCGGTCCAATTCTCACTTGGGCGACGGAAAGCCACCGTGTAAGGGTGGAGGCGGGGGTTCGGGGGTTTTCTCAGCCGGATGAGAAGGTCCTTCTTCTTATTTGAAATGCTGCGGGGGCAGTCTTAACCCCCCGGGTCGAGTTTTTTTTTTCTACCTGTAGCGGGAGGAGTGGGATATATGGGTATACAAAAACTGGTAAACACGAGCGGATATACGATGGAAACGAGCGGTAGACGGGAACATAAGCCGGAATTACATGCAGTCATAGATGGTGTATAAATTCATCAACAAACATAAAACAATTACGGGATCAACGTAAGCGTGAAACTAGAGATTCCCCTTTTAAAAATTTAAGTGGTGTATAAATGGGTGCTATGAGTATAACTGCACCTATGACTGCGGTTTTCTTTATTGGACTACTAGCTCTGTGGCACTATGAATATAACTACATCTATGGCACACTTCGTCTTCTTTTAATATATATAAGTCATCAACAAACACCAAACAATGACTAGATCAACATAATGTCTTATTGGCAAGAGTTCCAAATATAAATTCACCATAATAAAGCCAGAACTGCAAATAAGATAGTTTGGGAGATATGATCATTAAATGTAATTGATCCTCTCAGGGATGATCATAATTATTATTGATTTGATTTGCACTATTATTTGGAGAGCAGAAACTCCACTTCCAAATGCCCCAACTCCTTTAGCATCACCCTAGGAGCATGGTTGACTCAGTCTCTAAGCAAAACATTTAGTTGAGTTGGTCATCAATAATGGACTTGATTTCAACTAACATGTCATGGTATTTTTTCAACTCCAATCCTATTACCTCAAAGTCGCCATTCACCACACGGACCAGTTTTGGATCAATATTCTTCTCCCGGGCCTTCAGCTCCTCACCTCGGAGTTTTGTAGCCTCTATCTGTTTCTTCAGCTCTGCATCCCTTTCCACGAAATGTTGCAGTACAGTCATCGTAACAGTGCCTTTGCTATTTCTAGCATCACCTGCAAAGAAACATTCATTATCAGAGTTGATAGAAATAGAATAGTGTTAAAGTAGTAATGCTTACTGGTCGATGAGATGATGATAAGATCATTACCAGTGTTTTGTTTATCCATTCTCGATGAACCCTTCACCATTGACTACTCCAGTACTCAATGTATTCTAGTGTCTTCTGTGTATGTGTGAAAATGATGTGCGAAGACCGGTGTAGCAAGATTATGTGGATGCCTTTATATAGAGATTTGTGTTAGGTGGTATTGAATTTTATAAGGCTGTACATTTAACGCATTCCAAATTCAACTATCTAAAGATTGGATGTATCCAGCGCCAGTGGATTGGTTGGTGCTATCATACACAACCAAGGTGCTTTTTATTAGCAGGTAATAATTGTGAATATGTGTATATTTAGCATGATTCGATATGTGCAACTGAACCGCTGAGAGTTTGGGTAGGCCCATTCTGGACGAATAGGTAGAAATGAAAGATAATACTGGTGTAGAAACAAGGTGCTTTTTAGCAGGTAATAATTGCACATATGCGTATATTTGGTGGGATTCGATATGTGCAAAACTGAACCACATATGCGAATATTTGGTGGGATACGCCCAGTCTGAACGAATAGGTAAAAATGAAAGATAATACTGGCGTAGAAACAATGGTGCACATTTAGCAAGTAGTAAATACACATTTGCTACTTAAAAAAAATACACATTTGCGTATATTTAGTAGGATTCAGCGTGTCAAAAATTGAGCTGTTGAAAGTTTGGATACCATTGGGGAAATGGATCACATCTCCCACCTTTGTCCCAGAATGACCTCTGAACCATGTGACACTGTAACTTGTTCAAATCGAAAACTAGCCGGAGCCACAGAGGGGAAGCTCCCGGGGCTCTGAAGGCCCAATTGGGCTGATGTGAGAGTTGACTTTGTGGTTAGTGAAGTCTACCTAAGGCCTTCTGGATGACTTCCCACATCGTCGGAGGCCTCCACACCAGGAGCCTCGTGTGTTGTCCTCAAGAGACTGACACCTAGGGCCCACCAAAAGTTACTAGGACAAGGTGAGCCCATGACACATCACACATTCAGAAGTGTTGGGGTGGCGTTGGTTAGAGAGAGAGAGAGAGAGAGCATATGTATAGATAAAGATATTTAGATATTTTCTTTTCTATATATCGAGATCGAGATATCGAAGTTTATTTATGGCGAGGTTCAAAATCTTGAGAAGATCAAGAAAAATAAGAAAATCTTTCGTTTTATCTCTTATCACTTGCACAAAGTAGAGAGGGAGGGTATTCTTAGGTACCTAGCATGCAGGTAAAATGTGACAAATAGACAGGCATGAAAGATAATACCGACATAGATAAACAGGTGGATATTTAGCAGGTAGAAATTTTGCATATTTGGTATATCATGTTCTGTGTATGAAGGACTATGCAAGTTAATTAAAAACTTGTTTGGTGATTTGTGTCACTTGTTTGGTAAGTATTGTTCATTGGAAGTTTTTTTTACATATATGTGGCAGAAATACATCCATATGCAAGGAGTAAGTGTCCTTAATTAACATATTTTACTTGCCTTGGCTACCTTCATTACCCTTGCACCCATTGAGTGAAATGCAGAAAACCTTGCCCATTCAGCACAGAGTAGAAAAACAATATCTGCTCTAGATTAGGAATGGCGCACCGCTGAAGGAGTACAAATTTGAAATTGGGTTTGATCTCTGCAAGAAAATAGTTTATATTTTAAGCCGACTGCAGCCTCTTGTTTCAGTGCTTGGTACTCTTATGTCGAAACAACATAAGAGGTTGGTCTTCCAAGTTTACAAATGTTAATGTTGTTGGCCTTTTCCTGTTACTCCTTTTTTGGCATGTAAACTGCATACATAAAGAAATACATCAGTTTCCCCTTTTCAGCTATTTCAAGTTCGACAAATCTGTATGAAGATGAACCAGAGGATGCGCGGATTGGATGTTAGGTGGAAGAAAGAAACATACATATTTTCTCAAGATAAAAAAGACACTTATCTTGTTTGCTGTTGCAGGTTATTTCTTGTCTTGGCTGTACATAGTTTTAGTTAATACATTAATGTTGCTAATAACCGTGATAATTCTTTTGCGTGTAGGAATGACAGACTGAGAGCAAGAAGGCGATACATTCTTCGTGTGATTGACTGATCGTTGTACTCTGTAGCTGTATATATATATGGTTATATGAGTACTGCTTTTACTTCTACACTGTGGATTATTTCCAGTTGACAGTTGGTGTACCATAGATTGACATTCAGGTGATCTTCGTTGAGTTCTGTTCCAGATTTCCCTTAACTTTACGCCGCCCTTCCTTTTCACTTTGCCCCTTTGGTTTTGCACTTGCCAACTGTCATGCTGCCGCCTACCAACGAAATAGAAACGCTTTCAGCTTTGGCCAAAGCGCTGAGTCGGTCCGAGCTCGTTCACCAATTCTGTGATTTGATTTAAACTTTCGACTATGATCAATTCCTGATAATGGAGTCGTCGGTCGTCGATGGGAGAGAAACAGTTGTTTGGCTGGGCTTTAACCCAGTCCTTGTCCACCCAAGTGGATGGGCTAGAAATTTAGTTCGAAGGTGGTGTCTGCAAGGCCTGAATAGTGTGGTACACAGATGGAATTTTTTTATTATATTGCTACAAACATCAAGGTTATTTTTGTAAGCGTTACATCATAAGCAAATTAAGTGGTTCTATGGATCGATTTTGGTCTTTGCAAAGAATTTGCATTTTAAACAGCTAGGCAATTAGTAAATTGATGCACGCCTATTAGACTGAATAATTATTTGAGTTCTTGTAATACTTTTCTCTCTACTACGAGTGAATTGTCAGATCACACACAATGGAGACGCCGGACCTAAACCTCCCGGTGATCGATACGTCGGCTTTGGTCCCAGCAGGTTTGGTGAATGAACGAGTCAATCAGTTGGCTCGTAGTGCGGATGGTCGGGGGGTTAATGCTTCGGAGGAGATTCCGAAGAAGCAGAAACGGAGCAACACAAATTCAGAAGCAAGATTGGAGGCGGCTGCAAGTGGCCGGGCACAATGAAAATCATGAGCCTGAACTGTCTGGGGCTGGGGCAGCCCGAGGCAGTTCAAGTATGTAGCTTTATACAGCTTCACCGCCCCACTTTGGTGTTTCTTTGTGAGACGTTTGTTCGGCGATTCGATGGATGGATTGAAGAGACAACTCGGCCTCCCTAACGGGCTGGGTGTGGGCTGCTACGGACGGGGAGGGGACCCTGCTCTTCTCTGGACGCATGAGGTCTGTGTGAAGCTACAAAGCTTTGACAAGCTTCACATAGACGTGGTGATTGTTGACCAGACTTTAGGTGCAGAGCTGTGGCGCTTTACTGGGTTCTATGGTGAGGCGAGAAGGGAGTGGAGGCACCGGAGTTGGGAGTTGCTGAAATTCCTAAGTAACCAGAGTACCGTCCCGTGGCTTTGCGCGGGGGATTTCAACAAGATTCTGGATGCCCAGGAGCAGCTTGGGAGTGTGACAAGGCCAGAAAGACAGATGGATGGGTTTAGGAATGCGGTGAATGTATGTGAGTTTTCTAACCTTGGCTTCATCAGATTACCATACACCTGGGACAATCGTCAATAGGTGTTGGCCGTCCTTAACGACCATATCCGACCGTCAATTAAGATCCAAAATAGGAGAAATAAACAAATTTATGACACATATGTTTTTTACTATTGACATAGTTCCACTTGTATTGCGGGATTACTATTTTGCAGGACTTATACTGGAATACAATGGAATTATAGTCAAAATGCGCCATCAGAGAAAGCGTAATGCAGATCCTACACCAAAGAATAAGAAAGCCCAACCAAATGCCAAAACTGGGCCAAGCACCAACGTGGGATTGATCCAGGCCCTGTCAGCAGCCCACAGCGCGAAGGCGGCGCCGAGGTGGGCCAGCCCTGGTGCGGCAGCACCAGGGGTGCGAGCGCACCGCACCCACCACCTCCTGGCCCCACCTTGTGCTGGCGGTGCCATCAATGCACCTGGGGGCGGTTCAAGATAGTTTCCTAATTTATCTCTCCCAAACCGACCACAAGCTAGTATAAAAGAAGGGGTGGAGCTCTCCCACAACACATACACACCATTTGAGCCTCTACACCTCACATCTCCGCTTGTAATCTTTTTACTTTTTAGTAGTCTTTGGAGCTAGCAAAGCTATCAAGGAGAGCTTGGCTCCTTGGAAGAGAGAAATCTTGGTATGAATAATATGAAGAATTCTTCCAAAGCATTGCTCTCATTTTATCAATATAGTTGTACTATTAAACTAGAGTATAGTCTTCATGTTATGATCTTGACTTATGAACTAGTATATAGTTTCTATGTTATGATCTTAACATGTAGAACTTTATGCTTAATCCTTCTTATAACGTATATGAGTAGAATTAGAGCTAAGTTGAGGTGGCGGTTCATCGTGCCTTCGGGTGTGCCCAAGTCTTTTACTTGTCGATCTGTAGGGTCGGAGTCCCGAGGGGACTTGGGTAGTTTATGTGTAATCAGGCCTGGTGCCTGGGTACATAGGAACAGGTGAATGCATTTCCTACTCCACGGTTGAGGGATAGGTGGTAGGTGGTGATAGCCCTGTCCATCCCTTGTAATCCCCCATGTTTGGGTAGGGTGTAGGAGTCTAAATTGTCATATGAGGTTGCTGGCAGACCAGTACTCGGTGGCCTTCCGACCCAACTCATGCCTAGATTTAGCTCTAACCATGTAATTTGTATGACCATCAACTATTCTTTGCATGGCTATATTAGAACAAGCCTGCCCCATTTAGAAACATTCTTTTATTCTTTGTTTCTCTTATCTTTGAGGTTGGCCCAAGTATGTGTCCACTATCTTGAATATACCATGTTTACCCCTGTCATAAACCTCGGTTCACTTTTCAAGCATGTAATCTTGTTCATATCTATACCAGAATCTTTGCACCATGCCTTCCTTTGGAAAAATATAAATAACAATACCCTGAATATTTTCGGGTGAAATGCTACAATGATAGATCCGTGTGCTTGCAAATATTTTCTGTAATCGTTAAGAACTATCATGTCGGGTTCATAAACCCGGGGTCCCTCGGGGACTGGCTTCCACGCCAGGGCTCGGCCCAGGAAAGCAACATGAAGTTCATGGGCCGGCCCAAGAGTCTAAGACACAACGGGCCAAAAGGACAGTCCGGTCACCGACTGGCGGGTGTACCCGAAAGGACTAAACGCCCGACCGTCAACTTCCTCGGCCCACCTCTCCAACCGGAGCACTCGCTTCGGACACCAGCCGCCTCCGGACGGCCTCTCTGATCGGAAGGCCCACCTCTCCGACCGGAGCACTCGCTTCGGACACTAGCCGCCTCCGGGCGGTCTCTCCGATCGAAAGGCCTGGCCCAAAACACTGCTTCCTACTCTGGCCCCGCGCTTTCCGACCGGGGGCCCATAGGAAGTCTGCTTGCCGCTCTTCTCCGACTGGCGCTACCGGAACCGACTGGGGCCATCCGACCAGGGACGCCCGCTCGGAAGGGACCAGGGGCGAACAGAGAAGGCAGCGCACAAAGTCAAAACCACGATACCGGGACCACACCCTGTACGCTTGTTGGAACAGTGCTCCACAACCGCCCTGACACAAACAGTATTATAGGCGCCGACATTTGTATCTACAGTATTGTAGGCGCCGTTGGACTCCCATACGGCAAAAAGCCCCCACATGCCTCTGGGCATCGATGGTACTGTGGGTGCCAGGATTCACCATACCTGGTACACGTGGTAAGGCTCCTCACAAACCAATAGTATTTTGCAGGTACCAACATCCACCCTTCCTGAAGAAGCCAACACAACCTCCCATGTGTACCTGACATTCTACAGTGACGTCAACAGTATTGTGGGCACCTACCATCATCGCTACCCTCTTCAGCGTGGGCAACAAGGCTTAGAAATATCCGTACTCTCTCCCTCTCACCTGTAAAGCCATCCCCTTTATCTATAAAAGGGGATGCGCTCGCTCCAACAAAAAAGTCGACTTCTTCAAGTTCAGACTCATTAGATCGATAGCTCACAAACCCCTCAAGCACACGCTTGAACACCTAGCTCATAGCGGAGTTCCAGTCGCCCTCGGCCCTTCCGGTCGGACCCGACCGGGCCTCTCATAGACCCCTCCTTTCTCCTTCTCGTTTGTAACCCCGCTACAGACTTCGAGCACCTGGGCTCAGGAATAAAGTCACCGATCGACCCACACTGGACGTAGGGCACGTTGCCTGAACCAGTATATATCCTGTGTCATTGAGTGCTAGGCCACCTCTGATCACAACGTACAGCAAAACTACAAATATTCACTAGTTGGTCACTTTCTGTACCGACAGTTGGCGCCGTCCGTGGCGAGGACGTTGTACGTTCAACACTTTTTGGTAATCAGATGGCCCATTTTTCTGCCACCCCTGCCGTGGCGGGCTCGGGCGATATGATTCGCTTCGGCTCACTGGAGTATCCCGCACTCTCGCCTGCGGAGATGCAGGTTCCACTCGTGTTCGAGCCATCCCAGGCCTTCCTCTTTGGAAGCCTGGACTTCGTCGCCGACCGGCTCGGCGTACTCCACCTCAGCGAGGAGACTCGCAACCCGGCACCCGTCGGAGAGACGTCCTCCATCGACTCCGGGACGCGTGACCTCAACAGCGCGGCACCTACGCTTCATCCCAAGCAAACTCTCTGCTCAAACCCCACTGTGAGTAATATACATGCCGTTCTTTACTTACTACATTCTATCTTCCACCAAATACACGGAGGGCTACCGTTGTCCCCGTCACGGCCACCGTACGACTGGTTCCCCTACGGCCTCGTGTCTCCCGCGGACACGTACGCCCGGGGGCTCCAAAAGGTTATGGCGCCGCCTCCTCTCACGTCTGAGTTCGTGGGGATGGCGAGCTACGCTCCCACCTGTTTCCTCGACATCATGGACGACGACATCGGGAGTGACGGCTCCAGCATCGGCGACGTGGCACCCAGCCACCGTCCGTCCCGGGAGTGCACCATGACGGACGCTCCGGAACAGCCGTCGGGGACAGCGGAGTCCTCACAGAGTCATGCCCCTCCGGGCCCTCATACGAAGACCCCGAGTTCACACGTGAGCACAGGGAGGAACTACGACGACAGTGGCCGCATCAGCCACCGACTGCACCAGCACGCTCGGCGCGATACAGTGCGCCCCGTGCGCATGAACCGACGAACGGCGCTCGGGGTCGCACCTGTCAGGTCCAGCGCAATGCCCCAGATAGGGGGACTGATCCCCCGCAGTTCGCTCGGGCCAGTCAAAAAATTGCCGCCGCGGCAATGCTCCTGCGTGGCCTGTCCGAGCCGAACGACCCTCGCGACCGGGTGATCCACCGGAACCTCCGGGCACTGGTGGAAACCGCCGCCGTTCAGCAAGCGGAGTGCTCCGTATCGCGACGCCGACCCACGACCTCGCTCCCCGTCCGGGGAACATGGACGCAGCAGATGGGGCACTACACCCTGTCACCGCAACAACCGCTGAGCGCGGCACATGAGGCTGCAACGGCACCTCATCTTGACCTGATGACCGATCCGCACCAACTACCTATCTACACGCGGCTCGGACCAAACCGAGGCACATGCAGCGGCGACCGGAGTCCCAGCACTGACGGCCTGGGACCACCGACCTTTGCCCAACTCCCCTAGCAAGCGCCATTCTTACCGCGCTTCAACGGAGGCCATGGCAAAGGTAAGGCCAAAACCAGGATCAAGACGAAGGCCCCTCCATGCAGAGGGGAAAAAAGAATAGAAAGGATCATCGCCGACCGACCAACTCCGCGTTGGTCGTCACGACCGATCAGCTAGGCACGCAGCCCTAGCAGGACCGATCGGGACACTTTCACGAGCTCATGGAGAGCCCATGCACCAACCAAAACTATCCCGTCAACCATCTCTACAAGGACTACCAGCTCCTCGAGTGCCTGCTAAGGTAGTCTGGCAGACCAAGGAGAGAAAAAGGCGAAGAAGCAGCAGCAGAAGAAGGGGGCACAACAGGCGAGGATCCAGATGACTGAAGACTGAAGTAATCCGACCGGACGCCCACCGACTGAAACACAACGACAACGACGTTCTCTCCAAACGCTTGGAACAGCTATGTTGTTTTTTCCTTTCCCTAAGTTTCAGTTTTACCATTGTTTACTTAGCGAACGCTCCTATAAGAGCACCCCGACCCGAACACTTTTCGGCTCGGGGCGCTCGGGGGCTCCACTAGGGGGCTCCACTACCCCTCTGTTTTGTTTTTACTTTGAATACTCTTTTCATATGGAGAAAACTCCTTCTTACCCGAGCAGAAGGTCAGTTTGTTCTTTTGATTTGCCTTACGTAGCTTTGCATTAAAACATTCCGACTGATCGCACCCCGCCTTTTCCTACGGTTACGAGCAGCCGAGCCTCGTGGTCCACGCCCTAGGCTCAGAAGGTTGCAGCCTATGGGACAAACGGGTAGGTATGAGAAAGAAAGAAATAAAAAACAAAATTATGCTAAGGGAAAACCAAGAAACGAAAGAGAACAACCTTCCCCGAATGGAGCAACTCCATCACAAAAACAAAAACCAATTGTAGTCATTAAAACACACATGAACATTTTACACAGGGGCTCCCCCATGAACTTAAACTTTCTACGTTTACTAACTACTTATATTCTGCAAGCTATTAAACCGGCCCGGTGGCATTTGCTGGCGGCGCGACCAACGAAGGCGCAGGCTGCTCACTCCCCGGCGGCACGACGTTCGGCTCGATCGAGGCCGAGGCAACATCCCTCCCCAAACTAGGCTCTGGGCTATCCGCAGGCTCGGAAGCGTCCTCTCCACGCATGCTTCGGGCCATGTCTTCATGGCGAACGTCCATCACCCACTCGGCGGAGACTCGCTCTGACACCGACCGCGCGTGCGGTAGCAAGATCTCCCCGATTGATTGGATGTCCTCCATGCTCATATCTTCAGCATACCCACTGCAGATAGCGTCAAAGTCCAAGTTTGGGTGGTGAGTCGCCACCGAGGTCAGCACCCCCGACGCTCGGTAGAACAGCCCGCTCCTGACAAGGTCCCGGACCGCATCCGGAACCTCTGCCAGCTGTACCGCGGGCGCACTAGTACTTGGTGCCGACCCGAAGATTTCCGAGACGATGAGCTGGGCAACGTTGCGGATCTGGTTGAGATCCCGTTCGAGAGCACGTCGCTCTTCAACGGACTTGGCCAGCTCCTTGGCATTCCGGCTGAAGCTCGCCTTGGACGTCTCCAGGTCTCGCTCCAGCACCTTCACCTTTTCACCCAGCTCTGGAGGAAGGGCGACAAGCTTAGAAACAGGCTGAGGGAAAAATAAACACCACGAGAAAATAAAAAGGTACGCACCGATGTGAGAGGCCTCAAGGGTGGAGAGATCCTCTGCCAGCCGAGCCACCTGCTCGCGCAGCTGAGCACTCGCGTCCTCCATCCCCATCACCCGGCCCCAGAGCACGAACACCTCCTGATCCGCCTCTGATCGGGCCCTCTGCTCTGCCTCCAGGGCCTTCTGTGCTGACTCCAGGGTGGCCCGCTCTGGCTCAAAGGGCCGCCAAGGCCTCTTGGAGCGCCGCCTCGGTGTTAGCCAAGGATGTCTGCAGCCCCGCCTCGATCTCTTCCTGGCGGACCTTCGTCGCCTCGAGCCCTTGCTCAGCAGCAGTCGCCCGCTCCACCGCACGCTGCCCCTCCGCCCGCGCCGTGGCCGCCTCGGCCGCCCGGACCTGGGACTCACGGCAAGCGGACTCCACCCGACACTCAAGCTCAGCCATCCGGGGGTGTTCCGCTCAGAGGAAGTAAGACTTGCGGGACGACACCTTCCTTATTTCCTATGAAAACAAGCACACTAAAAACAACCGACAAAATTCAGAGGGCAAGGACAAATACCAGGAACTCACCTCCGCAGTGAGCTACAGGTCGACCTCAACCAGCTGCCGAGCAAACTGAGCCTGCTTCCGGGCGTTCTCGAGCTTTGCGGACAGCTTGGTAAGCTCGGACACCGCGGCATGCCCTTGCCCCCCAAAAATGCCCCAGAGCTGACGCTCTCGGGAATCTCGGAGGACGAACCACGCCTTCGATGGGTCCTCAGGGCAGGGCCACTCCAGGTCGCTCTCCAACAAACTAGTGGAGGGCCTAGCCTCCAACTGGACCATCGCCAGCTCCCGCGGCGGCACCGGCGGCCCCGCCATGATATCCGTCTCATCGTTAGACGGGATCTCCACCACGTCACTCGCATGGGACGCCGTCGAGCGTCCCAACTCTGTCCCGACTACACCTCCCTTCAGCGCCTTCAGCTCCGACGGCAAGGATAGGTCGTGCAGCCCTCCACCCGGCGAGGTAGGGAGCTCGCCCTGCCTCGTCTCCTCCACCATGACCGGCGGAGGAGGGGCCGTGAGAGTTACCTCCGATGCAACCTCTGCCATTGGCACTGGGATCACCGCCAACACTGACGCCACCGCTACCGCCTTATCGGCAGCCGTCCTAGGGGCCACCGCCCCCGGGAGGGAAGGCTTCGCCACCGCCACCGCCACCCTGCTACCCCCTTCACTCGCCGCAACACGCTGTAGAGTGGGCCTCCAATCCTCTCGCAAGGGGCGTGGGGCGATGCTCAACCCCGGCATCCCCCGCTCGTTGACAAAAATCGCAGGTAAGCCACACTCCCAAAAAGACTCGACCAGCAAAAATCGAAGCAACAAAAGGAAAATATACCGGGTGGCGAGCGGCACGACCCGGAAGGCAGACTCCGGTGACCACGGACCTATGGGATGAGGACCGCTCCCAGGCTGTGACCCATGCCCCTCACTTCAGACGGGGTCGGAGCTGTCTCGACCAGCTCCTACCCAGCCTATGGGTCGCTATGACCTCCGGCTCGGGACTCCCCGACCAGAGCAGCGGGCGGGGCGCCCTCCGACTATAAGTCACGCGTCAACCGGGTACCAGTCTGCCCCTCAGACCGCCTGGACTGCTCGACCGCACCCACAGCGGGTGGGGCCTCCTCCGGCTGCAAGTTCAGCGTTGGCACCGGTCCCGTCGCCGCACAAGCGCCGCTCCGCTCCTCGGACCGCCCGGCTCGCTCAGCCACGTCCGCCGTAGGCGACGACGGGACCGGCGACACCGCCAAGGGGCGTGGTGACCGTGTCTGCTTCACCGCTCGCTCACCAACGGCGTCCACGCTCGCCGCACGCTTCCTCGACGCGGGAATCGCCGCACGCCATGCGGCCTCCTGCTCCTCACCAACGGACATCGCCGTAGGGTCGCGGTGCACCGCTGAGGTCACAACGACCTCCCGAATCTCCTCCTCATCGGAGAAGACCTTGTCATCCAAGTCCGTAGGATCATCCGACATGAGTTCCGACTCGACGTCGCTCCTACGTTCCCCGGCCCTCACGCGCCGGGCGACCTCCTTCTTATTCTCTTCCTTCCGCTGAACCTGCTTGGTTCTTTTCTTCTTCCGGGCGTCTGCCGCCTCCTTCTGGGCGGCTTGCCAGGCCCGGCCCTCCGGTCCCTTAGGGCGGTGCGGCCGGGACTTGTACCTCCCGAGCCCCTATGGAACAATTGAACCAAAATCAAAGAAATGGGGAAAAAGCAGAGAAAGAGCACGAACAAAGTAAGGAGCATACTAGTGTGGGCACGATCGAGGCATTGAACGGTATGGGTTTTCCCACGACCGTCTCTCTGGGCCTCAGCTGCAGCACTCGGCCAATTCGGCTCCAGATCTCGTCGTCCGGTAGATCCTCCGGCGACACGCGGTCCGGGTCCGACCGGCCACCGTACGTCCACATCGGGTGCGTCCTCTCTGCCAACGGCGCAACCTGACGGCGGTAAAGGGTGTGGAACACCCGCACCCCATTAAGGCCTCCCCTTACAAGCTTCTGAAGCTCCTCCTCGATGGCCTCCACCTTGTGCCTCTGTGTGTGGGCGCAGCCCCACGACCAACTCTTCTGCTTCATCGGCCTCTTGCCGGTGAACGCTGGAAACGGCACCTTCGCTGGATTCCTGATATAGAACCACTCCCCATGCCATCCCGAGTTGGAGTCACATGGGATGTATGCGGGATACGAACCTCCCGCACTCAGCTTCCTCTGCAGGGCGAAGCCTCCCACCGGTGCGACCTCGGCCGAACTCCAGTCCGCCATAGCTCTCTCGGAGAAGAAAAGCCGGAAGAGATCCGCGTGTGGCTCCATCCCGAGGAAAGCCTCGCAGATGGTGATGAAACCAGCAATGTGCAGCACCCCCATCGGATTGAGGTGCTGCAGCTCCAGACCCCACTCATTGAGGAGCCCACGCAGGAACCAGTGCGTGGGGTACCCTAACCCGCGCTCGTGAAAGGTAAGGAAAGACACCACCTCATCGGGACAAGGTTGTGGGAACTAATCCTTCCCGGGGACCCTCCAGTGTGCCACCTCCTATGGCGGTAGAAACCTCTTTGCGATGAAAGCCTCCAGCACTGACTTCCTCACGGTGGACGATCGCCAGTCTGACATTTCGCTCCAGATCGCAAAAGGATCAGTGAGTTCCTCTCTTCTCCCTCGCTCTCTCCCCCTCCTTTCCTGGAAACCTTCGCGACTCTCGGGAATGCTCATGACAAAAGGGAAGAGAGAAGGTGGCGGTAGTTGAAGAACAGGCAAAAGAACGGAACGAAAACCCTCTCCCTGCTCCTACTTAAAGAAAAGGGAACAACGGTTAAGGAAGGACGCGCTGATCGGGGAAGGCAGAACGGCGGAGCAAGAATTTCTCTCTCTTTTCCATTTAATGCAGATGAGACGCGCCCTGCACCGATGAGACGAGCCCTGCTCGATGGAACGGCTCCTGATCAGATGGGACGTGGCCTGGCCGTGGCCCACCACTACCACACAATCAACCACTACCACACGACGGGCACAGGAACCGAAGCACCACCGCACGCAAGCGGCTTCCCGCCTCCCCAGGACAGACCTGGGGAGGCCAAAAACAAAATCTCCGCCGAGAGACCAATCGATCCCCCGAGCCGATCGAATCGCTCAGGGTAAACACCAAGACATAGGTAGGAAGCGAAGGGATGCCCCATGTAGGCCATGCCGACTCCGTCACGAACGACGAGTGTGGGTCTCGGTCGGGTGTTTCCGACTGAAGCTCTCCGAGCCTCGTCACTCCAGTTGTCAAGGTAAACATTACCAAAACTCCCTCTATTTCTTTATATATCATTCATACATCCATAGGCGCATTCATTCCATACGCCCGTGCCTCCCGGACGATTCGGGCCCTGAACCGCCCGAGGGCTCGGGAACTAAGCATCGCACATGCAGCGAAATGCATCAGAACGCTCTGTGTTGCATCATGAAGCGGCGGTTGCCTCATTCGACATGGGCAACCAACAGAGCCAGGGGAGAAAACCATAGATGAGCACCGTGTGGCCCTAGCTCGGTCTGGCAGACCGGGTCATCTCAACCTTCTCATTCGATCCTAAACCTCTCGCTAGGCCCACAGAATCTCCATCGAAGGGGAGGCCGTTAGGCCACCCGGGTCGGTCTCCAGAACGACCTAGGCATCTGTCGGGTTGTAGGTAAAGGAGTAGTGGAATGTCACAAGAGGGCTATGCCGACCCTATCACGAACGACGGACCCAGATTCCACTCGATCACACCCGTTAGCGAACTCACCGAGCTAGTCTTCGAGCCCGAGCGGTCGGGACAGGCGACGAAACTCAGCCCCTCCGGTTGTGAGGAACCGAGGATGGGGTAACGCACAATACTCACATCGACCCCCACGAAGGCCCGATAGGGCTCGGGGGCTCAAGAAAAACGCCAAGGATAGCGACCTCGAACTTGCCAGATCCACGACTCTGACTCGCCCAATCCCACGGCGTGCACCGACGCCAGGATCCGCGAGCATCGCCTCGTCCGATCTTTAACCAACTAACTATGCTTCGGCTTCAAAAAACGGCTTCACTTCCGACTGTGCTCCAATAAAACCTGGGACCGCGACTCCTAAACTCACGTAACGGCTTCACTGTGCTCCAATAAAACCTGGGACCGCGACTCCTAAACTCGCGTAACGGCTTCAGATGGCTTCACTGCGCTCCAATAAAACCTAGGACCGCGACTCCTAAACTCGCGTAACGGCTTCAGACGGCTTCACTGCGCTCCAATAAAACCTGGAACCACAACTCCTAAACTCGCGTAACAGCTTCAGACGGCTTCACTACTCTCCAATAAAACCCAGGACCGTGACTCCTAAACTCGTGTAACGGCTTCAGACGGCTTCACTGTGCTCCAATAAACCCTAGGACCGCGACTCCTAAACTCGCGTAACGGCTTCACTTCCGACTATGCTCCCAGGATCCGCGAGCTCCAGCTTGTCCAATTCCGGAACTAACTAAACTAACTCGCTCGACCCTCGACACGCACCGATGCCTGGGTTCGTTCGTAGCTCCGCCTCGCTCGATCCCACGGCGCGCCTCGGCGCCAAAGATCAGTAAACTCTGGCACATTTGAACCGAACTATACCCATCCGTGGCGCGCACCGACACCAGGGTTTGCCCTGAACTAAACCTTCTCACCCAATCCACGGCGCGCCCCGATGCCAGGATCAGCAAGTTCTGTCTCATCTCCGCGCCTAAAAACGCCTCGGCTGTACAACGACGTCGTGGTTAAAATAAAATTTCGTCTCGAACTAAAAATACGCACGTCCACTAAAACAAAACACCCCCAAATGGTTCGGCCTGAACCGCCCAGGGGCTCGGGGCTACACTTTCATGAGAGCTCGCCGCGCACCCATCGACACATGAAAAAACTCCCCCATCGACAACGCGAGAAACCCCCACCGGTTCTCGCCCGAACCGCCCGGGGGCTCTGGAAACTACACCCATGAGAAAGCTTCGCGCAGCACCCGCCGTCAAGACAAAAATCCCCCGGATGATTTGGCTCAAATCGCCCAGGGGCTCGGGGGCTCCTGTCGGGTTCATAAACCTAGGGTCCCTCGGGGACCGGCTTCCATGCCAGGGCTCGACCCAGGAAAGCAGCATGAAGTTCATGGGCCGGCCCAAGAGTCTAAGACACAACGGGCCAAAAGGATAGTCCGGTCACCGACCGGAGGGTGTACCCGAAAGGACTAAACGCCCGCTCGTCAACTTCCTCGGCCCACCTCTCCGACCAGAGCACTCGCTTCGGACACCAGCCGCCTCCGAACGGCCTCTCCGATCGGAAGGCCCACCTCTCTAACCGGAGCACTCGCTTCGGACACCAGCCGCCTCCGGGCGGTCTCTCCGATCGGAAGGCCTGGCCCAAAACACTGCTTCCTACTCTGACCCCGTGCTTTCCGACCGAGGACCCGTAGGAAGTCTGCTTGCCGCTCTTCTCCAACTGGCGCTACCAGGACCGACTGGGGCCATCCGACCGGGGACGCCCGCTTGGAAGGGACCAGGGGCGAATGGAGAAGGCAGCGCACAAAGTCAAAACCACGATACCGGGACCATACCCTGCACGCCTATGGGAAAAGTGCTCCACAACCGCCCTGAGACAAATAGTATTGTGGGCGCCGACATTTGTATCTACAATATTGTAGGCGCCGTTGGACTCCCGTACGGCAAAAAGCCCCCACATGCCTCTAGGCATCGATGGTACTGTGGGCGCCAGGATTCACCATACCTGGTACACGTGGTAAGGCTCCTCACAAACCAACAGTATTTTGCAGGTACCAACATCCACCCTTCCTGAAGAAGCCAACACAACCTCCCATGTGCACCTGACATTCTATAGTGATGTCAACAGTATTGTGGCCGCCTACCATCATCGTTACCCTCTTTGGCGTGGGCAACAAGGCTTATAAATATCCGTACTCTCTCGCTCTCACCTGTAAAGCCATCCGCTTTATCTATAAAAGGGGATGCGCTCCCTCCAACAAAAAAGTTGTCTTCTTCAAGTTCAAACTCACTAGATCGATAGCTCACAAACCCCTCAAGCACACGCTTGAACACCTAGCTCATAGCGGAGTTCCGGTCACCCTTGGCCCTTCCGGTCGGACCCGACTAGGCCTCTCGTACACCCCTCCTTTGTCCTTCTCATTTGTAACCCCACTACAGACTTCGAGCACCTGGGCTCAGGAATAAAGTCACCGACCGACCCGCACTGGACGTAGGGCACGTTGCCTGAACCAGTATATATCCTATGTCATTGAGTGCTAGGCCACCTCTGATCACAGTGTACAGCAAAACTACAAATATTCACTAGTTGGTCACTTTCTGTACCGACATATCATGTTGGTGTTCCTTAGCGGTGTTGCTAAGATTTATTCAAATCTTAGTGATGGTGCTAAGAAATACCAACAGGCATTTCTGGCGCCATTGCCAGGGATGGATTCTATCTTCATACTTGGTGATTGCGCTAAGAAATGCCAACAAGCATTTCTGGCACTGTTGCCGGGGAAGGCATTAGTTAAAAAGAATCTAGTAGGACATGATCATGATCATATGCATGAATGGTAGCCATAGTTTATGCAGGCTAAATCTGTCTGTTTTCTCTTGTTGTGGATGAAAATAGGATAGTGTATGACCGGTTTCGTCTTGCCGAAAAACTACACAGATAATCCAGAGGCACTCCTAAGGAAGAACCGGTCTCGTGCCGCTTCTACTTCTGTCACTCCACCGGTAGTTGAACCAGTCACCCAAGCAACATCCGCTACTACCACTATGGCCTAGAAGTCACTCCATGAGTTCTCTGTCCCTGTCGTTGCTAACGTGCCCGTTGGGCCCGCTGTCAACGTGGGTGACAAGAATTTCGAACTCCGTACCGGGCTGATCACGATGGTGCAAGCAAACACATTTTGCGGGTTGCCTAGCGAGGATGCAAACGCCCATCTTCAGCACTTCCTGGAGTTGTGTGACACCATTGTTATAAAGGATGTCGCACCAGACGTCATCAGGCTCCGTTTGTTTCCCTTCTCCCTCGTGGGGAAGGCAAAGCAGTGGTTCTACAAGGACAAGGAATCCATGAGGGGAAGAATTCCAAATTTCCAGCAGAATGCTACGGAGTCCATTCCCGAGGCATGGGAGAGGCTGCAAGAATATATCCAAGCCTGCCCACACCACGGGATTGAAAATTAGCTTGTGCTCCAGAACTTCTACGATGGGCTTATGCCCATGACAAAGGGGCACATCGATGTCGCTGCTGGAGGCGTCTTTCTCTCCCTCACCATTGATGGAGCTACGGCTCTCATCGAGAAAATGGTGTCCAATCAAAGCTAGGGGGAGGAAAGGTCCAATAAACAATAAAAAGGCATGCATACTGTGAAGGAGGCGGATATGCTTGCCGCAAAAATGGATCTGTTATTGAAAAGACTGGACGAACGGCCCAACGAGAAGGAAGCCATGAAGGCCACCGTCCAGGCCACGGACTCACATATGACATGTGATGTCTGTGGAGAAGTAGGACATTCGGGGAATGACTGCCCCAAAACCTATGAAGAAGCTGCATACATCAACAACGGGTTCCGACAGCAAAATAATAACGGTTGGAACAATCAGTCCCGCCTGCAAGGAGGTAATTTGAATTTCAACTCCAATTTCAATTCGAATCAACCATCCTTGAAAGACTTGGTCTTAAGCCAAGAAAAAATTAATGAAAATCTCACTAAAAAATTGATGTTTAATGATAAAATGCTAGAAAATATTAACCCAAAAATAGAAGGTCTATCTTCCTCTGTTAAAAATCAATTGAGCTTTAATGAAATGATCAAAACACAATTAGCTCAAATTGCTTCTACTATCCCTATTAATAATGAAGGAAAAATCCCAGGGCAACCCGAGAATTCCTTTGAAAAAGTTAATGCGGTGACCACGCGGGGTGGTAAGTCCACTCGTGATCCACCGAACCCTAACAATAAAGCAAGAAAGGCACAAGGGCAACAGGAGGAAGGATCTTCTTCATATACAAAAACACAAAAAGATCAAGAATAAGAGGGAACGACACCGCAAGACTTTGTCGACACAAGCTACTTGTCGTTTCCCAAAAGAAATAGAAAGCAAGCCATGGACGAGCAATTCGCTTATTTTGTTGAGATGATTGAGAAGATACACGTGAGCGTCCCATTGATGGACGTCTTGCATGTACCTTCTTATGCAAAATACATCAAAGATATCATCAACAACAAGCGACCCTTGCCATCCACGGAGGTCGTAAAGCTGACGAAAGAGTGTAGCACAGCTATACTCAACCATCTACCAGAAAAGAAGGACACTGGGTGCCCCACAATCACATGCTCAATAGGGGCCCAACGGTTTGATCATGCCTTATGCGACCTAGGGGCTAGCATTAGTGTGATGCCCAAGGTCATGTTTGACAAGTTGAACTTCACACACTTAGCGCCAACGCCTATGATGCTCCAGCTGGCAGACTCAACGGTCCGCTATCCGGTAGGGATTGCTGAAGATATCCCGATAAAAATCCAGGGTTACTTCGTCCTGGTTGACTTCATGGTGCTAGACATGGAAACAATGAAGGAATCGCCCCTCATTCTTGGGCGACCCTTCTTAAGCACCATAGGAGCACAAATTGATGTGGAGCCGAAGAAATCTGCTTCAATATCAATGGCAAAAAGAAAAGTTCAACTTTCGGCTCAGACAGGAGCAATGCTCCATGATCAGAATCAAGTACGGGCCGAACCCACAAGGCATTAAAGAGGTTGAGATCGAACCTCAACTGGTGGATAGACTCGTTAGAAAAAGCAAAGAAAACAAAAAGAGGATGGAGCTGAAGAAGAACAACCCAACTCCAAAACAAAAAGAAGAAACACCAAAGGTTGTTCCGACACCACCAAAGAAGAAAATGGTGTGGAAACAAAAAGAAGAAGCTCCAAAGTCCACCACCACACCACCTAAATCAAACAAAATGGTGTGGAAGCCAAAGAAAGTGCAATCATCCATGTCCACTTCTCCGGGCACGGATGTACCTTCATCAAGCAAGAAATGAAGGGAGAAGTGTTCTGCTCATTGGACTTAAAACAATGAGCCCTTGCTGAAGGTAAATCGGTAGTTATCCTTTACAATTATAATTTGCTAAATAAAAGTTGATTTGAATTCCTATATAGTAAAACTATAGAATATGCATTAATTATGTTAAAATAATAATAAAATTTTCTAGTTCACCTTTCAATTGCCTTCACTTTTGTCGAATAAATCTTGGTTGTCCTTCCATGTTCTACACAAGTAAGTTTTGGTTTGGGTATGGTTCTTGCACGATCATGCTTTCATAGCCCTTTCAATTTAAGCATGGTGCTTAGAATGACTAGCCAACCTTGATCAAATGTTTAGTTTGATCATTGTACCAAAACTACTGAATATTGAAAGGACCTTGATGTCGCCTAGAGGGAGGGTGAATAGGCCTGTTTAAAACAAACTCGCAGCAGAAGTTAAATTCTAGGTGTGGCACTGTTGTTCCCAAGGTGTAGCACTGCCGCACTGCGGCACTACCTCACAAAAGTGCGTCACGGCCACGCCTGTAGACAAGCTCGAACTACAATTCAAAAACTATCCAAGAAAAAGTAGATCGAGCAAATTACTAATGTTCCTGGGGTAGTGTAGAGCATATTCCACCACCTGGATGTTGGCGGAAGTGCACGAGCAAGTAGATCGGGACCAAACCCTAGAATCACCACAAATACAAGTATAGCAATGCAAATCACAAGAACACAAGTAAGACACCAATTTATCCCGTGGTTCAGTTCGCCACTATGGCTTGCCTATGTCCACATTGTTGAGGTTGCCACAAAGGCTTTGGGTCTCTTTCAACCCTTTCCTCGTTCACAAGTTAAGAGAATGAACTCTTGAGATGAGGGGTGATTTTACTAGCTGTTTGGGGTGATTACAAACCTTCTGGGGCTACCACACAAATTGGCAAGCTCCACGGGCGACGCTTTAGCCGGCTAGGAGCAAAGCTCCAAGAGTAATAAACACAACCGCCGACCAAAACGTGAATCAAGTGCTCTAGGAGATGAAGAACAGTTGGGGCTGCTCTCAAATGCAGTTTGGCGGAGCACTCCTCGAGATCCATCGTGGCGGTGGCGTGGACCTCGGCCCTTCCCTTCGGCTTGTGGAATCTGCCCATCGACGACGTGTGCGCATTTCGACGGCTCCCCCCTACCCTGGCCGCATCCCCGACGGCGCATCATGGGTTCGGTGGGCGCGGGTGAGGCCCCGGCCCTAGATTCAGCGAGCGCCGGCGCCGCCCCGTACTCTCTGGCCGACAAGCCCCGTTAATGAGGACATTCCTAGCATTCACTCATCTTCAAATGCAACTTCACTTGATATAGCTGGTCCAATTACAAGAAGTAGAGCTAAACAATTGGAGAAGGAAATTCATTCTCAGGTGAACGCTAACCTTATGTTTAATAATCAGTTTATGTTGAATGAGCCTATGCTTTTGAGTTCTTATTCCAATGTCCTTAGGAATGATGGAGTGTATGAACCAGCATGGGATGAAGATGGATTCAAGCCTCTGGACATTTGAACCAAGAAGCCTATGGTGTGCAAGAATAAAATGGTGGTTTATCACCTTTGCATGGAAATGCAACCAGAAGCTAGATGACTGATACATGGTATGAATTCCAAGCATCACCGCGGACAGAATACAAGGAGTTAGACGGTGTTCTATATGTGGATGGAAGCGTCTTCAAGTCTACTTTCCAGCCCATCAAACGGCTCATTATTTGGACTTCCCAATAAAGAGTTATGCTTATTTTAGTAATCGCTATCGAAGCTGAAAGACGCATGAACCAGCCACAAAATCCATTGGTGCATGCGCATGCTGCCATTTACTCCAAGCTGAACGTCCCTATCCCTATATATATATCTTGTACTAGACAATGAAAGGTCAGATTTTGGTTGGCTGAATTCAGAATACACAAACTCGTGGAGTTTTGTTTATGCGTGAGTCTTGAGAGGCTTGC
Source organism: Miscanthus lutarioriparius (assembly GCA_904845875.1). Lineage (NCBI taxonomy): Eukaryota > Viridiplantae > Streptophyta > Magnoliopsida > Poales > Poaceae > Miscanthus > Miscanthus lutarioriparius. Next base: position 47,007,326 of record CAJGYO010000007.1, read on the forward strand.
AACACTTGTTCTTTCGATTCCTGAGGGAGTTGTAGAACGCCGAACTGTGGTTCACCTAGTTCGTGCCTTCATGTCTATAGGGCGTGATTGCGTGGGCTGTTTCGTCGGTACGTGGAAGAGTGATTGTCTCGGTAGTTCGTCGCGTGGACAGCCTCGCGGTGCACTGCCTCTTCACCAGGTCACGCAGCGACAAGTTATCAAGTTCGCGGATCCTACGAGAAGATCGGGCCACACAACTTGCTACACGCATTGCATAGGCGTGTGCGCATCACCCGTCCTCAACTATGTCTCCGGTCGGCGAGCCCCCTCCCTCGTCGTGGGCAAGCTCCACCTCCACGGGCTAGCTCCGCCACCGCGGGAGCAAGCCCCGCCGTTGCGGTCGAGCTCTGCTGCCGTGGGTGTCCTCTGGTGGTCGAGCTGCACGAGCCCAGGCACATCCCCTCCAGCGGTGAGGTTGGAGAAGAAGACAACCCAGGTGCATCCCCATCTGCAGGCACCTTCCCCTGCAGGTGCGGAGCGGGCATCCACGACCGGTGGCCGCGGCGCGGCCAGCCCCAGCGAACACAGCCATCCCGGCGTGTCGAGCTCTAGCGAGAGGAGGAAGAAGATCCATTCTGCGTATGACATGTGGGGCCGCTCGTAAGTGACAAAAACTTTTTCAAAAGACACAACAACTTAACCAAATAGGCTTTCAACTATCCCACAACAGCTTTTCCACAGCAGTTTTACAAAAGTCACAGCCCACAACAGCTTTTGCAAAAGCCACAGCCCAACCAAACATAGCCTAAATTATTGTGCATTGGCCATATATCTACAAAAGCATGATTCGTAATTCTTGACTATCCATCTTATTTGCCCGTTAGCTCTAGTAGCACAAGTCACCACATTTGTCTGGTTGTCAGACAATTGATACGATGTCTACCAATAAAAAGATAATTATGCCCTATTTGGATCTCATGGCCTAAAGTTTAGCCACTGGACTTTGGCTCTTGAGGGTCTAAACAGGTGGTCTAAAATACCATCTAAAGTTTAGCCAACCCCAATATACTATTATTTTATCAGACCATATAAACATGACAAAATGGTCTAAAACTTGGTAGTCAACTAAACTTCAGACCATGAAATTCCAACAGGACCTTAGTCATAAATAGGACCATCCGTGTTGAGTCTGTAACCAAATCTCGGGTTTGATTTGGGTTACGGACGCAACACGTAATTAGGTAACAACACGTAGTAGTTCAATAAGGATGATAAGTACTATTGCAATTACATTTTTGGATGGAGGAAGTATGTTGACTGGTAGTTGTATGTTGATCATCCGTGTTGATTCCGTAACCCAAATCAAACCAAGATTTTGGACGGATGTGAGCAAGTATTATTGCTATTAAACTTTAGTCCGTAACCCTCATCGTTTGGATTTCTTATATTTTGAAAGGAAAGGAGTATGTTGACAGGTAGTAGTAGTTCAGTAACAACACGTCACAGCGTGCAAAACTACACAAGGAAGTTCAAGCTCAAGAAATCTTCTCAATGGGGATTGGGCAAGCAGCTTTTTGTTACGTGGGGACAAAAGTTTGCATGGGTATATTAAACTCCATATAGTGCCTAGCTTCGGTGCAACGAGAGCGCTTTGACTACTGTTTCGTTAATGTAGACCAATCTCTCCATATAGCGCCTAGCTTCGGTGCAACGAGAGCGCTTTGACTACTGTTTCGTTAATGTAGACCAATCTGACGCAACCACGTGGCATCGTGCGTGTGTGAGCATCGATTTAGCGTTTCCCGATTGTTTAGGTAAGCCACGTCATCTCCTTCTGCTTCTCCGTAGAAAAAAAAACTCTCCTTGACTCATCCGGTCATCCCATCAATCATCGACGAAAAAAAAACCAGACCGCCTCGCCTCGGCACCTCCGCGGCTCCTCCTCTTCACCCTCTTTCACTCTTTCTCTACCCCGGCCGTACATCTGCTGTCCACCGCCGATTCCTCTTCCCTGCGGCAGCGTCTGCCGGTGCGGTGGTCACGGCGATGACGCTTGGGGTGCAAGCGGGCATAGGGCGGTAGCGCTGCCAGGAGGCCGTCCTCATCCTCATCTCCGTCGTCAACCATGGGCTTGTCCACCAGTGCCTTGCCGTCGCCCTAACCCTGAGGTTTGTGTCCTCTCCTCGATCTCCATTCGGTGTCTGATGTCGATCTTTCTTCTCTCAGATCCCGCCGTTGGAGGAGGTCTACCCAACACGGCCTGAGTTGGAACGGCGAGGACAGTGATGAGCGGCCTCAGGGCCAGCACCGTTTCTCAGGTACTCCAGCGTCCTCCATTTTTGTAATTTTGTTTTGCCTCTCTGATTTCTCCCCGAATTGACTTCGATTCCTGTTCTAGGGTTTGGGCTCTAATGCTTGGTTGACCTTCCAGACTTCAGGTAATCTCCTAAACCTTGCAATTTATGAGTTCAATTTGCCTGAAAATATGTATGGCGTCACAGTTACTGTGCTAACATAACTAAAGAGGCACACTATGATTCTTTTTTAGGATTGGTTCAACAAAAAACAGTTTTGTTTTTTCTATTCTACCTTCTCTACTCATATCAGCTCATGACTAGGTATACCAAATTTATTTCCAGTCTTACAAACGAAACTATTGATTACATATAGCGTTTGGCATTTTCACATTTCAGTTACTAAACCTGTGTCAGCACTATTCAGACAAATATGCTTCCAGCTTTCTGTGTTTAGTCAACCTTGGTTGTTGATCAAATCTCATATGTACCTGATTTAGAAAAATCGAAAAAAACGTATTTTCCATCCATTAGGTTCAGATACATCAAGCCTCTTTCTCTTTCTGCATGTAGCATTTGATTGTTGGTTCAAACAAGGCATCGGAGTGATGCATCAAAGTTCATGGATTATATTTTAACTATTTCTTACTGGAGTTATTTGGACACAAATCATAGTCACACAATGCACCATTGGCCTACGTGCTTCAGCAACAATCAAACTGCGCAACATATTGGATTTTAGACAAATGAAAACAACAGCGAACAATGAGACATCATCCTATGTACATGTCCTAAAAAACTGCAGCACGACTTAGTGTATCACGTTATCCCGTTATGAAATAATGTTATAATGATATATAGATGTACAAAAAAACATATTTAGAAAGATCTTTCATTTCTTTACTGAGTTTCACTTTCATGCAAGTGGCATCAGGATCTTCAGAGGATGCTGCCATATCAAGATACAGATTGCCAGGGCAAGCACTAGGCAACTGCATATGTCTACCAAGCTGGCACAAGGTCTAAAAATGAAGAAAAACATCTGATTTGCCTTACACATTTTTTCCAATTGCTCATTTCGTAAGATGACTACCCAGTCCAATACACTGTAGAGAAGCAGATGTAATTACCTTTATTGAACTAGGATGCTGAGCCCTTCCAAACTGAACGCTATTTTGTCCAAGGCGCATCCCTGGCTCTTTGTCAGTGTGGTCTTGGTCAATTACAAGTACAGGTAGAATCAATAGTAATCTTGGCTTCTGCTGATCAGATGTTATAGCTTTATTCTTTCCATATTTTAGTGTCATAGCAAATTGGTAATAGTAAATATCTCTTTAAAAAATGGTAATATTAAGTTACAACTAGAGAGGAATGACAAATTCATGCTCTAATATCATTGATAACATGCAACATGATTATTCTGTGCCTCTTAGACATCTCATGCACCTTCCTGTATTTATCATTGATAACATCTCATGCATCTTGCTTTACTCGCATGAAGTAAAATCTCATCATGTTTTTCCTCTTTCATTGATTGGCAAACATGTCTGCATGGATGCATACACAAAGCTAAAATTGGTTTCTGTTCTTGTGCATTGATCACACCAGCAAGTGTCTTACCTTGCTTTGGCTGAAATGTTCAGAAACAAGTGGTCATATCTCCAACACAAGTGAGGTACTGAGTTGGATATGATTGTAGTTACATGCTCTGGTCTGCCTCAACGTTCCTTTTCAAGCCACAACGATGTCACTGTTTTCCACACTACCATATGTGTGCGAAAAAGTTCTAACAAAATAAGCTTGATTTGGTTTCATTCTGCTTCTTTGGACATGAAAAATCTACACACTCCTTCAGTTTTTAGCCATCAGTTTATTGGCTGTAGGCCCTGATCCAAACAAATTTTACAATATCCATGTATGCTCCATTCCAAATATTTCTTCGGTTTACTATGTTCACCAACCTTTTTTGTATTTTCTAATGATTGATTTGTACATTATACCTACAGCATGATGACATGTGTTATGCATAAACTGATAATGCAGGACATATCAGTCCAGATGCTTTTGATCATCACCTTTATGTTGTATGTGGATTGTTACCGGTTTAACTAAGGTAACTAAGGTAAACCACATGTCTCCATTTGGATTTGGACAAACTCATGCCGCTGTCTTTAGATTGTCAGATAATTTTTCAGGATGTTTCAAAGTTTTACGTTCACTTGGTACGTATTTTAGTCAACAGTTCATTGGTTCTTAACGAGACATCAGGTCTCCGCGGCGAGATGGTCTGTACCGGATACGTTTTTACTTGAAATGGAACTACTAATGTATAAGGAAACAACCATTTGTAGTATGTTTTCCTTTTAATATGAGTTAGCACAAGTACATAAGCGTACCTCTCATATATGAGAAAGGACTGCCAGTTTTATGTTCATAGAATGCAAATTGAAATTGTCTATTGTTGTCTTATATGCTCACACTATGCAGCTTAGTGCCTAAGGTTATCTAATTAAACAAATATAAATATGTGTGCGCTCAACGAACGGGCACAGCGGAGCGCGCCTATCGTGCTAGTATGTACAATCTGCATTTCTCTTGCTTGCAAGGGATAGCAAGTATTATTGCAATTATTTTTTTCTCTCGTGGATTTGCATTTGCTCGGGTGAAAAAAAAAACAAAGGGCGGGTTGACTTTCCATGTATGATTTATGTGCATCATTTAGTTTTGGATAATGCTGCAGCCAGGTCGTCCGTCCGCCCGGACGCTTTGCTTGCTGGGACTGTGAACCGGCCCAGGCAACCGGCCACTCATCTCCACTGCCCGTAACTAAAAAAACCGGAATCGCCATTTCCTCACCCGACCATCGCGGCAGGCTCCACCGCCGCATCCAGGCCACGCCTATGCTCCACCGCCGCATCCTGCGCACGCAGCCGCTCCATCGCCGCATCCTGCCCGTGTGGCTGCCTCCACCCCACATCCAGCCTGCGCAGCCGCTCAACAGGTGCATCCTGCCCGCGTGGCCAACTCCACCGATATCCGGCCGCCGCGGCCGCTCCATCGCGCCGCCCAGCGTTCCCTAACCCTAGCGACCGGTTGCCTGCCACGTTTTGCCTGTTTCCGATGGCAGCTCGCGCCAGTAGCTGCTACCTTCACCTCTCTCTCTCTCCACGGTTGCCGCACCGTGTGCTCCTTCCGCGATGGTTTCCACCAGAGCGGCGAGCTCCGCGCCACCGGCGAGCTCTACACTGGTGAACTCCACTCGCCGACGAGCCTCCATTCCCAAGCAGCAAGGAGATATTGCGTTGAAAGTGCATGTTGCAAACGTATGTTTCACGTGATTAAGATGTTTCAGAGGTATGTTGCAAGTGTTTTATATCGGTGTTGCAAAAGTAGATCGGGATGTTGCACATGTTGCAATGGCTATACACGTATGTTTCAAGTGTATATTTCAAATATTTTATCTGTTTCTGACGTATGCTGCAAGTGTTTCATTTGGATGTTGCAAAAGTAGATCTAGTTGTTGCATATACATGCACGTTGCAAACATATGTTTCAAGTGTTTTCAATTGCTACGTATGTTTCAAGTGTTTCATCTGGATGTTGCATATATTTTGCAATGGTTACACACGTGTTTTTCTGGTGTTTCAAACGTATGTTGTAAATATTTCAGCTGTTTCGGACGTATTGAATGTTGTAAAAATAGATCGGGTATTGCACATGTTGCACCGGGGCCCACCTGCTGCAACTACTGGGGCACCGTGCATACGCGTGGGAAGCGAAGGGGTGGAGCGCAGCGCGGTGCGGCGCAGGAATCAGATGTCGTTATGTGTTGACGAGTGGAATCTGATAACGTTATAGGCTAAGTGAGAGCTGCGTCCGGACGCTTCCTGGGGCCGGACGTCCGGGCGCTAGCGTCTCCCTTTAGTTTTCTAGATCCGTATAAAATCCAAATGAAATCTCTGGTAGTTGGAAGGACTACTTTTTTTCTTGGATCCCCACGCTTTTGGACTTCTTGGCTTTCCGTAGTCATCGTGTCAATATTTTCCTACAACTAATAAGCCACCAGGGTTCAGTGTGTTAGTTTTCTACACGTGACACAAAAACAGAAAAGAAGCATGTCATCAGATCGAATTGTACTTAAGAAAAGAAGTTTTTCTTTACCTGCGTTCTGCTATTCAACAGATGCATTGACCTTCTCCATCAATACATGATCCACAAAGCTTCTGCAGGTCTTTGATTTATTTTATTTTTTAAAAAAGTATCACATTGTCCTTATTGTTAAGATTGGACTTCGGCTTGCCAACCCAACCCCCTCCCTTTTCTCCATGATTCACACGATGCTTTTCTTTTTTCCCTAAGCATGTTTTAGACAGAGAAAAACTATGAGTATGATGTATTAAAACAAATAGAGTAAATGTGAAGCATAGCAACAGGATAGATATCATAAAATATTTACATGGAGATTGCATTAGAAAATGAATATAGAGCAGGTATTACCTCCATCGCAAAAAGAATTTAACTATGGGTTGGATGCCACCTAAAGTATTCACATTTATGGCTCTAAATTAATTTATTATAAAAATATATTTCATAATTAATATAATGATGTTTATTTGGTATCATAAGTATTGATACTTTTTTATCCATAATTGGTCAAACTTAAGTTGAGTAAACGTTTAGTAAAAATCCTATTTAATACAAACTATGTTACACCTAGCATTTAACATGAGCCTTCAAATTTATTTGATTTAATTGATTTAAAAATGGGCAAAGCCCAAATTAAATCCAACACAAAAAAGATATCAATGATTTTTAAGATTCTAACTAGTACAAGAGTATAGATTGATAGGCTAGCGAGGCTAGTTGTGATGTAGGTTAATTAGAATTTAGCTCCTTTGATCTTTAGAGCATCTCCAAGAGTTTCCAAGAATTTCTTCCCAAAATCATAGAGTTTTCCAACTCGCTAAAAAGTATTTGGAGAAATAAAAAAAATCATGTCCAACAGTTTTCAATAACTCACTCCTAAAATATAAAAGACAATTTTACATCAGGAATCCTACACTATTTCCAAATTATGCAAATCACTTATATATATTTTTTCTCTATTGTACATTTGCATCAGGAGCCCTTCCACTTTAGATTGGGAGACCGATACACGGGTGGATATATCCGTGCTTTAGATGATTTTTTTTCTAAGTGCCAAAAGATTGGAAGGTGGGATTGAGGGATGGATTTTTTCTATTCTTGCCAAAAATCCTAGATTGGGAGGCTTTATTGGGAACTATTGGAGATGCTCTAAACCTAGTTCTTTACCGACATGTGTTTCTCTAAGACTTGGTCATTTGTTTTGATGACTGGAAACGAGCCGGGTTGTGTGTGGGTGTGTGTGTGTGTGTGTGTGTGTGTGTGTGTGTGTGTGTGTGTGTGTGTGTGGGTGGGGGGAGAGTGAGGATATCCCGACCTGGGAATCTGAGATCACCGGCCATCCGAAACGCAACACCAGATGAGACAGGACTGGACTCCAAATACTGCAGAATAAGCTGAAACTACTCTCTATAGGAGCATCTTTCAACGTACTACGTACAGCACACCACCTAATCCCACGACGTGGCGACGTGGGACGGCGCGCGCGAGCCTTTGAGGCCGGCGCTTCGGGCGCTGTTGATCAGACGTTCAGCGCTGGTGCATCTTCTGTGTTCGTGCTCGACATACATTTCCTCACTAAATACATATGACATGTGACATGTCGACATTTCAACCGGAGCAAAACGGATGTTCTGGACCTGTAACCCTGTTGACTGCCTAAATGTATGCTGCAGACCTAGCCGGGGTATGAATATGAACATGTGTACATAGCCGCGTTGCTTTGCTATTCGGCCTCGAGCATTACAGCTCGATCTTGAGTTGATGATGTCCCACAGGCCACAGCACCTTTTTCATTGGAACTGTTCCTTTCATATTAATTCGATGGAAATATTAGTATGACGAAGACACTACCTTGATGTACAATAAGCTCGATCTTGAAACTGTTCCTTTCATATTGTTTGTTTCCCTTTTTCTCGTCTAATAAAAATCCAACAAAGCTCTTTCCGACTTTCAAAAAAAATGTACAATAAGCCAAGCAAGCTAGCTGTTCTTTTAACAATTAACTACACCATGCATGGTCAAAATCTAAGTTGGGTGTTGTGGCAGAACCGTCCGAAATAATACGTTTTTTGAGGCGCTCGTCTTCCACTAGACACTAAATACCTCGAAAGTGAGCTACATCGGACAGTTCCGTCGAGCACACCCTAAGAGAGAACTCAAAACAATCCACGCTTTATATTCAGAATCCAATAATGAGTACGATCTTACAATACTTAGTCCACTTCATACAACAAGAGTTCTTAAAAATTATTTATTACAATACCAGAGCTCAGAGTGTGATAATTTAATAGTGGAATGAAAATAAACATCTAGCGGAAACGATACAAGGATCCGTCTGTGTCCACCAGAAGAATCCTCCACGCAAGAGCTACTCCTCAAGCTACACATGCAACATGTGTAAAATAAATCCTAAGTACACAATGTACTCCTCAAGCAATCAGCACTATTTTACCATATTTTATCTTCTAGTTCTCACTACGGTGCTAGACCATAGCCAAGTCCTACCGTCTCACGGAAACAACGATTCACGAACCAATGTATCACAGCTGGGTACCCCGAAACACACGTCCCGTTTGTACCCAAGGCACAAACAAGACCAACCCATTCCACTCCTGTCACGGGGTTCATGTCCCCGTTCAAACTTGGACTTCAAGCCCCCACACTTGAGACCCAGTCTCAACATGGTGTTAAGACCTCCACCTTTTCCTGCCTCCAATCAGTCGGTCCAGAAAGAGCCAGAACCCACGATAAGGGTATAACGAGCCTTCCCACTCCCATAAGCAAGTACGTGCTCAGGATAATAAGTCTGTGACCTGACTACCATCCACAGCAACGGACGGTCTTTAATCGACACGAACAGGAAAACAGTATAACCAAACTAAGCCCCGTTGGCCACGGGACACAACCTGTTACACCCACTAATACACATACCATATCCCTACCCGGTCTCCATTTTTCTTTCATCATTTTATCATGAGAGTAATTATAATAATCACCTATTATGAGTAACGGCAGGTTACTCACTCTACTAAAAATCTAAGCATAGCAGGTACTCGAACCTATACTAGTAGGACTCATAGGTATATATATTTATGCATGTAGTTTTCATAAAGTTCCTGTAATGTAAATGCACATCACATATATATACAGTGACTATCAAAAATAAGGGTTATGCATCGAGGCTTGCTTTGGGCAGGCGCGGTGTCAGTTGAGTCAGTCAGTGGTGGCTCCGGGACCTCATTCTGCACGAGAATCTCCTCCTCGTACTCCTCGACAATCTCCTCGAACTCATGATCGCCGATGGTCATGATCTCCGCCAACTCGTTCTCTACATGCATGCGATGATGATGCAACACTTCATATTTAGGCAACATCAACTGTTAAACTAAGAATACGCATACTAAGCCACTAAGTTAGCTCTAATGACTAAGGTACTAAGCTAACTACCATCTTAATCAAGCAAAGTGTTGGGTTTAATTAACAAACATTTAGCTTAGCAAACCAAGGATATATCTTTATTTCTAATAATGATTTAATGTATATTGAAACAGAGAGCATCTAACTACCCTAATGCATAGTCTATTCTGAAGCTACAAAAATTAAAGTGAGCACATAATAATACAATGAAGCTACTATAAAAATTTTAGGACTAAAGCTATCACCAATTTACCATAAAAATTCCTACAATAATTAACTTAATATTATTAAGCATTCTCAATTGACTTAATAGCTCCTAATGTCAACACATATAAACATGAACTAAATACACCAATAGATAAAGCACAATTTTTATGAACCTAACAAAATTTGTTTCATAATTTTTGGACACCTACATAATTTTATATTAATTACCAAAGATCAACTCAGAAATTAAATTAGAAACCCATTCACTAATTCCTTGAAAAAGAAAAACCAATCTCCTGTGCATCCCACACGTGTGGCCCACACGACGCCGGCCCACGTGACGAGACGGCCCATGGCGGGGCAATCCCATGTGCGCTGGCGCTTTTGCATAATAGACCTCGCACTTCTCCCGAATTACAACTAAGTCCTAACGCTATTTCCCCCTCTCTCAAACCTTCTCACTTAACCCACTGGCTTTCCTAGAATTCCATAGCGTGCACCCCTGGTGACTCGGCGCATGGTGGTGCGGCGGGCGATGACACAGCGCGGCCGCGCCAGCCACCTAGGACATGCGCCGGCCCACCTATCGGGTCGGTCACCATACCCAACCCGAGCAGCTATGCTAAGCGGCAACACGGGGCGGCGGGACTCGCTAGATCCAGCTGCGGTGGCGCGCGGCCATCCATGATGGTGGCGCGGCTGCTCCGACGAACTAGGGCACCTAAGGACCTAACCGGCTAGCGAGTAGCATCAGTAGACTACTGTGGACCTAGCCGAGGTGACAGTTGGAGAAGAGGGTGACGAAGAAGGGCTGGCTACGTGCGACCGAGCCATGCGGTGGCATGGTCGCATCAGCGATGACGGAGAGGCGGTAGCGGTTCCTCTGGCATGCGCAAGGTGGAGAGGGAGGCAAGGTGAAGCTAGTGGTATAGGTGAATTGGTTCGGATGGGCGGTAGGAGGGCTGCCTCAACCATGGCCAAGCATAGCCTTAATGGCACGGTGGGGGGAAAACTCTAAATTGGAGCTTGGCCTTGCATGGTTCAAGGCTGAGTGGGGTCGGGCAGTGAGAGAACTTGATGGTGAAGCCGCGAACGTGCTGAATTGAATGGAGGTGATCACTTGATGGCCAAATTGATGGCGTGACTCAACGGTGGCAGCAGAGAGAGAGAGAGACAGGTCCGAGCTTTGGTCGTCCTCACCTTGGTAGCTAGCAATCGGCCGGACTCATGACAGTGCCTGCACACTCGCTACGCAACATGCGACCAGACCACGTGTGCGCGTAGGGAGGCAAGTGGGGGCGCTGCCTACGCGGCCACAGCGCCATTAAGGCCAGGCAATGGCGCGAGCGCAGCTGGGATAGCTCACATGCATGTGGTGGCAGAGCAAGCGACAACAGTGCAGCACGGCGTCGTGGTGGCATCGGTAGCGACAACATGAGGCAGTGCAACAGTGGTGGCTCCGCGCGGTGGGGCTAGTGGCGTGGTATAGGTGAAGAGGACAGGCGCGAACGCAACAGTGATGCAGCGGCACCGACAACGGCTAGAGGCGGCCAGTGGCCCACGGCCAGCTAGGCACGTGGCTAGCGGTAAGCGCGGTGGCCAGCAACGCGGCAGCAAGGTGGGGCAGCAGCACGGCGGCTAGCAGCGGCCAAGCCGTAGCCAGGCCGCGGCTAGGCCGAGGACGGCCTTGGCCGGCCAACATGCGATAGTCGCGCACCCGAGCGTGGTGACCGCACCCACCTGGCAAACCAGCTCGAGATGATGTTCGTGCACGTATTTTAAAGCGTTTGCCAAAACTAAATTGATTTGATTGAGGCTCGACCACCTAACCCATGCTAAAGAGGGTACATCAAACTACCATACTGAACAAAAACATAGCACTGACCTTTAGCTAAATTTTCAAAATTAATTCACTAACATAGCCTTGTCACACTGGAAGATGAGCGCCTATAAATTAATTCACTAACATGAGTTATCTGTAAATAGATAGGAACCCACCGTTAGGGACCAGACCTCCATACTTAGAAACAAACAGCTAGAGAGATGATAAGGCCCAATAAATGGTTACAAGCGAGAACTTCTCCTTAAGAGTTAAAGCATTTCTCTTTATTTATTATTCTATCAATTTACTGCCCAAAATTATACGTGTGGGGGAGTTTAGGTTAAGCAAGATTCTCTTTTCATGATGCATAGATTGACCTATTCGTTCGCTCAAGCCGGAATATAGCGGCATTCGTATATAATTTTTGGCACAGCGCACACTCACTTCTCGTACGCTAAACGATTCTTACGCAGCATAAGTTAGTGTACCTATAGAAGATTGATTAGATAAAACTAGTGCCACTATCCTATATAGACTATATTACTAGGGCTTACACTTATTTACGTAATTTATCGCATCCTACTTTTCGCAAAGCTTTTATTGGTCAAATTTTAGGTTTTGAAAAGAGTTTTTAAACTCATAGACTCATTATTGGCTCTGATACCACCTATGGCAGAAATGTCCGAAATAACATGCTTTCATAGGCGCTCATCTTCCACTAGACACTAAGCACCTTGAAAGTGAGCTACATCGTACTGTTCCATCAAGCACACCCCAAGGGAGAACTTGAAACAATCAACGTTTTACATCTAGAATCCAATAATGAGTACAAGCTTACAATACTTAGTCAATTTTATACAACAAGAGTTCTTAGAAATTATTTATTACAATACCAGAGTTTATAGTGCGATAATTTAACAGCGGAATGAAAATAAACATCTAGCGGAAATGATACAAGGATCCGTCTGTGTCCACCAGAAGAATCCTCAACACAAGAGCTAATCCTCAAGCTACACCTGCAATAGGGGTAAAATAAACCCTGAGTACATAGTGTACTCGCAACCCTTACCCGACTAGTGGGAATAGTTTCCCGGCTCTCAAGGATATGATAAGCAATATGGGTTTGCTGTTTTCTTTTTGTTTGCGGAAAGCATTACTAATAGTTCATCCTTACAGTCAAGTTTTATTAGCAGTCATGATTACTTCATTAGCTAACCATTCTAGGTAAGCACCTATTCTACTTTCAAGCAAGGGTTAAGCAATCAGCACCATTTCACCATCTTTCATCTTCTAGTTCTTACTACGGTGCTAGACCATAGCCAAGTCATACCGTCTCATGGAAACGGTGATTCGCGAACCAATGTATCCTAACATGGTACCCCAAAACACATGCCCCGTTTGTACCCTAGGCACAAACAAGACCAACCCATTCCATTCCTGTCATGAGGTCTAGGTCCCCTTCTAAACTTGGACTCCAAGCCCCCCACTTGAGACCCGGTCTCAACATGGTGCTAAGACCTACACCTTTCCCTGCCTCCAATCAGTCAGTCTGAAAAGAGTCAGAACCCACAACAAGAATGTAACGAGCATTCCCACTCCCATAAGCAAGTATGTGCTCAGGATAATAAGTCTATGACCTGACTACCATCCACAGCAACGGACGGTCCTTAATCGACACGAACAGGGAAAACAGTTTAACCAAGTTAAGCCCCGTTGGCCACGGGGCACAACCTATTACACCCACCAATACCCATACCATATCCCTGACTGGTCTACATTTTCCTTTCATCATTTTATCATGAGTGTAATTATAATAATCACCTATTGTGAGTAACGGCAGCTTACTCATGCTACCGAAAACCTAAGTATAGCAGCTACTCAAAACTATACTAGTAGGACTCATAGCTAGATATATCTATGCATGTAGTTTTTATAAAGTTCCTGTAATGTAAATGCACATCACACATATATACAGTGACTATCAAAAATAAGGGTTATGCACCAAGGCTTGCCTTGGACAGGCGCGGTGTCAGCTGAGTTAGTCAGTGGTGGCTTCGGGACCTCATTCTGCACGAGAATCTCCTCCTCGTACTCTTTGATGAACTCCTCGAACTCGTGATCGCCGGTGGTCACGATCTCCGCCAACTCGTTCTCTACATGCATGCGATGATGATGCAACACTTAGCATTTAGGCAACAACAACTGTTAAACTAAAAATACGTATACTAAGCCACTAAGCTAGCTCTAATGACTAAGGTACTAAGCTAACTATCTTCATAATCAAGCAAAGTGTTGGGTTCAACTAACAAACATTTAGCTTAGCAAACCAATGATATATCTTTATTTCTACTAATGATTTAATGTATATTGAAACAGAGAGCATCTAACTACCCTAATGCTTAGTCTATTCTAAAGCTACAAAAATTACAGTGTGCACATAATAATACAATGAAGCTACTATAAAATTTTCAGGATGAAAGCTATCACCAATTTACCACAAAAATTCCTACAATAATTAACTTAATATTATTAAGCATTCTCAATTGATTTAATAGCTAATAATATCAACACATTTAAACATGAACTAAATACACCAACAGAATTTTTAGGAACCTAACAAAATTTGTTTCAGAATTTTTAGACACCTACATGATTTTATATTAATTACCAAAGATCAACTTAGAAATTAAATTAGAAAACCATTCACTCATTCCTAGAAAAAGAAAAACCAATCTCACGCGCGGCCCGCACGACGCAACGCGCACGCAGCGGCCCGCTGAAGCGGCCCACGCGACGCTTGCCCGCACGCGAGACGGCCCGCAGCGGGGGAATACCGCGCGCGCTGGTGCTTTTGCAAAATAGACCTTGCACTTCTTCTGAATTACAATTAAATCCTAACGCTATTTCCCCCTCTCTTAAACCTTCTCACTTAACCCCCTGGCTTTCCTGAAATTCCCCCACGTGCACCCCCGACAACTCAATGCATGGCGGCGCGACGGGCGGTGACACAGCGCGGCCATGCCGGCCACCTAGGACTTGCGCCAGCCAACCTATTGGGTCGGTCACCATCCCCTATCCGAGCGTCTATGCTAAGCGGCAACACAGGGTGGCGGGACTCGCTGGAGCCAGCTACAGCGGTGCACGGTCGTCCGTGATGGTGGCGCAGCTGCTCCGGCGAACCATGGCACCTAATGACCTAACCGACTAGCGAGTGAGCATCAGTAGACTACCGTGGACCTAGCCGAGGTGACGGTTGGAGAAGAGGGAGACGAAGAAGGGTTGACCACATGTGGCCGAGCCATGTGGCGGCGCACCACGGCGGTACCGTCACGTCAGCGACGACCGGGAGGCGATAGCGGTTCCTCTGGCTTGCATAAGATGGAGAGGGAGGCAAGGCGAAGCTAGTGGTGTAGGTAAATTGGTTCAAGGTGGACGGTAGGAGGGCTGCCCTCGACCATGGCCAAGTGCGGCCTTAATGGCACGGCAGCAAGAAAAGCTCCAAATTGGAGCTTGGCCTTGCACGGTTCAAGGCTGGGTGGGGTCGGGCAGCGAGAGAACTTGATGGTCAAGCCGTGGATGTGCTGAATTGAATGGAGGTGACCACTTGATGACCAAATTGATGGCGCGGCACAACGTCGACAGCAGAGGGAGAGAGAGATGGGTTTGAGCTTTGGCCGTCCTCACCTTGGCAGCTAGCGGTCGGCCGGACTCGCGACCATGCCTGCGCACTCACTACGCGACATGTGACCAGATCACGGGCGCACGCGGGGAGGCAAGTGGGGGCGCGGCCTGCCTGGCTGCAGCGCCATTAAGACAAGGCGACAACGCGAGCGTAGCCGGGACAGCCCACGTGCACGCGGTGGCAAAGCGAGCGGCAGCAGCACAACACGACATTGCGGTGGTGTCGGTAGCGGCAATGCGAGGCAGTGCAGCAGTGCGTGGACGCGACGACGAAGTGATGGCGCTGACAGTAGCTTCGTCGCTACGCGGGGCGAGGCAGACGGCAACAGCGGTGGCTCCGCGCGGCGGGGCCAGCTGCGGGGTATAGGTGCAGAGGACAGGCGCGGATGTGATGGCGATGCGATGGCACCGACAGCGGCCAGAGGTGGCCAGTGGCCAATGGCCAGCCAGGCAGGCGGCCAGCAATGCGGTAGCAAGGTGGGGTAGCAGCACGGCGGCTAGCAGCGGCCAGGCCGAGGACGGCCTCGGCCAGCCAACACGCGACAGCACATGTGAGCACGGATGACCAAACATGGCGAAGTCGCGCTCCCGAGCATGGTGACCATGCCCACCCGGCCAACCAGCCCGAGATGATGTTCGTGCATGTATTTTAAAGCGTTTGCCAAAACTAAATTGATTTGATTGAGGCTCGACCACCTAACCCATGCTAAAGAGGGTACATCAAACTACCATACTGAACAAAAACATAGCACTAACCTTTAACTAAATTTTTCAAAATTAATTCACCAACATAGCCTTGTCACACTGTTTTCAAACTTAAGGATTTTTCTAAGTCTTGAGCTGGATTTGATTTCAAGTTCTAATTCTAAGCTATTAGAAATACTAGCTAGCAATATTATTTTTCTACAGCAAGAGTTGCATTGTCATCTACAAAGTTTGTACTTCAAACTTTATTTAAGCATCACACACATGTTCTATAGTATTTTTGCTTAATAAAAATTGGTTTTCAACCCTACCTGACATAACATGAGTTATTGAATAAATTTCCATTTAACATTTTTATTAGTTATTTTAGGTTACTAGAAATTGATCTATACACTTTATCACATGCTTTATCAAATAAACATGATGCTCATGACATGATTTAGTAATTTGTTTAGGGCATAACACCGAGGGTGTTACAGCTCTCCCCCCTTAAACAAAATCTCATCCTGAGATTTCATGTGTGTGCCTAATGTGGGAAAAAGGATAAGAAATAAACTTTTACTTAACCCATTACCTCAATACTTTGGGGAGAAGATGGGAATAATGCTCTAGAATATAACTCTCATGTTTCCAAGTTTCTTCGTCCTCTGAATGATTTTGCCATTGGACTTTATAGAATTTGACCACTTTATTCCTAGTGACTCTCCCTTTTTCATCCAAGATTTTTATGGGATGCTCAATATAACAAAGATCAGGTTGGCGAGGGAGTCCTTCAATTTCCACCACTTCATTGGAAATTCACAAACACTTTTTTAGCTGGGAGACATGGAAAACATTATGGACTGCTGATAAAATATCCGGGAGTTGGAGACGATAAGCAACAGAACCACACCGCTCCAAAATTTTATAAGGTCCAACATAACGAGGAGCTAACTTTCCACAAACTCCAAACCGATGCACACCTCTCATCGGGGATACCTTTAGGTACACATGGTCACCAACTTCAAATTGCAAAGGTCTTCTCTGGTTCGCATAAGCTTTTTGACGGTTCTAAGCCGCTTTCAAATGACTCTGAATAACACTGACCTGTTCTCTTGCCTCTTTGATAAAATCAAGTCCAAAGTACCCAAGGTCATCTACTTCCACCCAGTTAAGTGGCGTTCTACATTTCTTACCATATAGGGCCTCGAACGGTGCCATTCGAATGCTGCTCTTGATAGCTATTGTTATAAGAAAACTCAGCTAAAGTGAGGCATTTGTCCCACTTTTCTAGATAAGAAATGGCACAAGCTCTCAACACATCTTCAAGTACTTGATTGACCCTTTCTGTCTGACCGTCAGTTTATGGGTGATATGCTAAACTTCTAAGGAAACGAGTACCAAGACATTTCTGGAGTTGCTTCCAGAAGCGAGAGACAAAGAGTGACCCTCTATCGGAAACAATGGTAAGAGGAACTCCATGTAGGGTCACAACCCGATCAAAATATAACTTGACATACTTCTTGGCTAAATACCTTGTATCCATTGGGAGGAAATGAGCGGACTTGGTAAGGCAATCCACAATGACCCAAACAGAGTCATACCCCTTTGCCGTGCGGGGCAAACCCACAACAAAGTCCATAGAAATATCTTCCCATTTCCAAATAGGGATAGGCAAGGGTTGTAGAAACCTAGGCATACACATATGGTCCGCCTTAACCCTTCCACAAATATCATATTCTGAGATGTATTTGGTAATATCCTATTTCATATTTGGCCACTAGTACAAGTGACGCAAATCATGATACATCTTGTTACCTCCCGGATGAATGGATAATTTGGAGTTGTGGGCTTCATCCAAAATTTTTCTCCTAAGCTCATCACTTGAGGGGACCACCAATCGGTTCTTGAACTTCACCACACCTTGATCATCAATACTAAAATAAGGACCATGCCCTTCGGCAATTAACTTCTTGATATGCAGAATTCCTGAAGTATCTTGCCTTTGCTCTATAATAATTTGCTCAAGTAAATCCGAGACTAGAGCAATATGGGCTAACACTTTAGAATGGGTGAGGGACAAAGATTCTTCTTCAACTTGATGCGACTTCCGACTTAAGGCATCAGTTACCATAGTAGCTTTTCTAGGGTCATAATGAACTTCTAAGTTATAATCTTTGATTAACTCAAGCCACCTCCGTTGCCTCATATTCAACTCGGATTGAGTGAAAATATATTTGAGGCTCTTGTTATCCATGTAGATATGCACTTTATTTCCCAATAGGTAATGTCTCCAAATTTTTAGAGCGTGCACAATTGCATTCAGTTCTAAATCATGGGTGGGATAATTTAACTCATGCTTTTTTAGCTGACGTGAAGCATAAGCGATCACACATCCACCTTGTATAAGCACACATCCCAGTCTAGTCCTAGAGGCATCACAATACACATCAAACGGCCTATCAATATCTGGTTGGGCAAGAACAGGAGTAGAGGTAAGAAACTTCTTCAGGGCTTGGAAAGCTTCTTCACAAGCTAGACTCCATACAAACTTGACATCCTTTTGGAGCAACTTTGTCATCGGTTGAGCTACTTTAGAAAACTCAGGGATGAAGCGCGGATAATAACAAGCAAGACCAAGGAATTGACGAATCTAATGCACTGATTTTGGAGATTTCTAATTTAACACATCCTACACCTTGCCAGGATCCACAGAGAAGCCTTCAGGTGTTAGAACATGTCCCAAAAACTGCACTCGATCCAACCAAAACTCGCACTTGCTGAATTTGGCATACTACTTGTGTTCCCGCAATTGGGTCAGGACTATCCAAAGATGTTGTTCATGCTCTTCATTGCTCTTAGAATATATCAATATGTCATCAATGAACATCACTACAAACTTGTCTAACTCCGACATGAAGACTGAATTCATGAGATACATGAATAATGCAGGAGCATTGGTGAGACCAAAAGACATGACTAGGTATTCATAAAGCTCATACCTAGTAGAGAAAGCTATCTTTGGTATATCTTGTGGCCGGATCTTCATTTGGTGATATCTAGAACAAAGATCAATGTTTGAAAACACCTTGGCACTAGCCAACTGGTCGAACAAAGTATCAATACGAGGTAAAGGATACTTGTTCTTAATGGTTACCGCATTGAGGGGGCGATAATCCACACACATCCGAAGAGTGTCATCCTTCTTTTTCACAAAAATAGCTGGACAACCCCATGGTGAAGAACTTGGATGGATGAATCCTTTCTCCAACAATTCTTCTAACGATTTCTTCATCTCAGCCAGTTCCTTTAGAGCCATGTGGTAGGGACACCAAGAAATAGGAGTAGTATCAGGTTCTAACTCAATGACAAACTCCACATCCCGGTCCGGTGGTAACCCAGGTAGATTCTCGAAAAAGACATCTAGAAACTCACAGACCATAGGAATAGAAGCAAGGTCAGGAGAAGCTACAGCATAAGCAACAACTGGTAGGGTAGAAACTGAAGACATAAGGAGAGACATTCTATCCTCAGAAGAAGGAAGCTTCAACTCAACATTCTTTGCCTAAGGTTCAAGACTACCCCATAGTTTCTCAACCGGTTCATTCCCAGAATTGCATCTATGCCTTGCCTAGGCAGCACCATGAACTAGAGATGATAAGAATGAGTGGCTAGCACTGGTCTCACTATGTCTGTCTGAGTTTTTACACACAAGTGTGCACCCGAGGATAACCATAGTAGATATATTGTGCCTTTGTGCAAACCCCATACTCATGAATGAATGTGATGCACCAGAATCAAATAATACATATGCTGGGTGGGAATCAATGGTAAATATACTAGCCATCACAGGCTCACCCTGTGGAATCTCCTCAGCCATGGTGAAGTTAACCTATCCCGAGCGGCTCACAGGCACATTCTTCCTGATGATAGTCCTCTTGACCAAATGAGAGCTGGTTGAAGGCTGATAAGACTTGGGAGGCTGATTCTGAGGGCACTCTCAGGCATAGTGACCTTCCTTGCCACACTTGAAACAAGCACTAGGCTTGTTCCCCTATCCCTGATGAGGTAGAACTTGCTGTCCCTGAGGCTGCTGCACCTGCTGAGTAGGTGCACGGAACTGAGTGGGAGGTGCCTGGTGAGTCTACTGAGTCTGGCGAGACGACTGTCCATCCAGAGAGTGATAGGACACCCTCCTCACAACATGTACCTTCTAAGACTATGGGTGACCAGAAGACCCAGTGATCACCCTCTTGCGTTTTCACTCAGCCTGAGAGTCACACTGAAGTCCCTCCATAGCAATGGCAGCATTCATCAAAGCATCAAAGGTCTGATAGCCCCCTGTATATAGCTTCTCTTGCAAGATGCAATAGAGACTATGATTGAAACGGTCCATCTTCTTCTCATAAGTATCCACATGAGTCCTAGAATACTGTGCATGATGGTTGAATTTATTCACATACTCCATCACAGTCATGTTTCCTTGCATCAGCTCTAGAAACTCAGACAACTTCCTATTCAGCAAACCAGCAGGAATACAGTACTGACAGAAAGTAGTGGTAAACTCCTGCCAAGTCACATGGTGGTTCATAGACTGCATGGCATTGAAAGTGTCCCACCAAGCACTGGTAGATCCTAGAAGCTGCTGTGCAGCAAAGCACACCTTCTGCTCGTCAGTCACATTGAGCAGCTGAAAGTTCTGCTCTAGAATACAAAGCCAATGCTCCATGCCCAGAGGCTCAGCAGTCGGCGTGAACGTAGGCTGGTGTGTCCCCAAGAAGTCCTGATAGGAATAGGGCCTCTCGGGACCACGGGCACCACCCCCGTTCCTACCATTGCCACTGGGGCCTCCATGGGCGAAGCCACCAATAGCTTTTGCCAGCATCTCCAGGGCACGGGCTGACTCGCGATGAGCAGCCATTATCTCGGCATAGGTCATCAGAGGCGGTGGTGTTGGTGGAGGAGGAGGACCAAGGAGTGGGG
Source organism: Miscanthus lutarioriparius (assembly GCA_904845875.1). NCBI lineage: Eukaryota > Viridiplantae > Streptophyta > Magnoliopsida > Poales > Poaceae > Miscanthus > Miscanthus lutarioriparius. The sequence goes on from CAJGYO010000007.1 coordinate 47,028,539, forward strand.
CCTCATGGCTCTCCCCGTTGGCATTGCAATGATCATCACCACGACCATTTTCACCTTGGTCTTCACCAAGACCACGGCCCATCCCAGCACTGGTGCTCCCACAGCCAAACCTTAGGTTCATCTGTAAATAGATAGGAACCCACCGTTAGGGACCAGACCTCCATACTTAGAAACAAACGGCTAGAGAGATGATAAGGCCCAATAAATGGTTACAAGCGAGAACTTCTCCTTAAGAGTTAAAGCATTTCTCTTTATTTATTATTCTATCAATTTACTGCCCAAAATTATACGTGTGGGGGAGTTTAGGTTAAGCAAGATTCTCTTTTCATGATGCATAGATTGACCTATTCGTTCGCTCAAGCCGGAATATAGCGGCATTCGTATATAATTTTTGGCACAGCGCACACTCACTTCTCGTACGCTAAACGATTCTTACGCAGCATAAGTTAGTGTACCTATAGAAGATTGATTAGATAAAACTAGTGCCACTATCCTATATAGACTATATTACTAGGGCTTACACTTATTTACGTAATTTATCGCATCCTACTTTTCGCAAAGCTTTTATTGGTCAAATTTTAGGTTTTGAAAAGAGTTTTTAAACTCATAGACTCATTATTGGCTCTGATACCACCTATGGCAGAAATGTCCGAAATAACATGCTTTCATAGGCGCTCATCTTCCACTAGACACTAAGCACCTTGAAAGTGAGCTACATCGTATGGTTCCATCAAGCACACCCCAAGGGAGAACTTGAAACAATCAACGTTTTACATCTAGAATCCAATAATGAGTACAAGCTTACAATACTTAGTCAATTTTATACAACAAGAGTTCTTAGAAATTATTTATTACAATACCAGAGTTTATAGTGCGATAATTTAACAGCGGAATGAAAATAAACATCTAGCGGAAATGATACAAGGATCCGTCTGTGTCCACCAGAAGAATCCTCAACACAAGAGCTAATCCTCAAGCTACACCTGCAATAGGGGTAAAATAAACCCTGAGTACATAGTGTACTCGCAACACTTACCCGACTAGTGGGAATAGTTTCCCGGCTCTCAAGGATATGATAAGCAATATGGGTTTGCTGTTTTCTTTTTGTTTGCGGAAAGCATTACTAATAGTTCATCCTTACAGTCAAGTTTTATTAGCAGTCATGATTACTTCATTAGCTAACCATTCTAGGTAAGCACCTATTCTACTTTCAAGCAAGGGTTAAGCAATCAGCACCATTTCACCATCTTTCATCTTCTAGTTCTTACTACGGTGCTAGACCATAGCCAAGTCATACCGTCTCATGGAAACGGTGATTTGCGAACCAATGTATCCTAGCTGGGTACCCCAAAACACATGCCCCGTTTGTACCCTAGGCACAAACAAGACCAACCCATTCCATTCCTGTCATGAGGTCTAGGTCCCCTTCTAAACTTGGACTCCAAGCCCCCCACTTGAGACCCGGTCTCAACATGGTGCTAAGACCTACACCTTTTCCTGCCTCCAATCAGTCAGTCTGAAAAGAGCCAGAACCCACAACAAGAATGTAACGAGCATTCCCACTCCCATAAGCAAGTATGTGCTCAGGATAATAAGTCTATGACCGACTACCATCCACAAAGAACGGACGGTCCTTAATCGACACGAATAGGGAAAAGCAGTTTAACCAAGTTAAGCCCCGGTTGGCCACGGGCACAACCTATTACACCCACCAATACCCATACCATATCCCTGACTGGTCTACATTTTCCTTTCATCATTTTATCATGAGTGTAATTATAATAATCACCTATTGTGAGTAACGGACTTACTCATGCTACCGAAAACCTAAGTATAGCAAGCTACTCAAAACTATACTAGTAGGACTCATAGCTAGATATATCTATGCATGTAGTTTTTATAAAGTTCTGTAATGTAAATGCACATCACACATATATACAGTGACTATCAAAAATAAGGGTTATGCACCAAGGCTTGCCTTGGACAGGCGCGGTGTCAGCTGAGTTAGTCAGTGGTGGCTTCGGGACCTCATTCTGCACGAGAATCTCCTCCTCGTACTCTTTGATGAACTCCTCGAACTCGTGATCGCCGGTGGTCACGATCTCCGCCAACTCGTTCTCTACATGCATGCGATGATGATGCAACACTTAGCATTTAGGCAACAACAACTGTTAAACTAAAAATACGTATACTAAGCCACTAAGCTAGCTCTAATGACTAAGGTACTAAGCTAACTATCATCTTAATCAAGCAAAGTGTTGGGTTCAACTAACAAACATTTAGCTTAGCAAACCAAGGATATATCTTTATTTCTACTAATGATTTAATGTATATTGAAACAGAGAGCATCTAACTACCCTAATGCTTAGTCTATTCTAAAGCTACAAAAATTACAGTGTGCACATAATAATACAATGAAGCTACTATAAAATTTTCAGGATGAAAGCTATCACCAATTTACCACAAAAATTCCTACAATAATTAACTTAATATTATTAAGCATTCTCAATTGATTTAATAGCTAATAATGTCAACACATTTAAACATGAACTAAATACACCAACAGAATTTTTAGGAACCTAACAAAATTTGTTTCACAATTTTTAGACACCTACATGATTTTATATTAATTACCAAAGATCAACTTAGAAATTAAATTAGAAAACCATTCACTCATTCCTAGAAAAAGAAAAACCAATCTCCCGCGCGGCCCGCACGACGCAACGTGCGCGCAGCGGCCCGCTGAAGCGGCCCACGCGACGCTTGCCCACACGCGAGACGGCCCGCAGCGGGGGAATACCGCGCGCGCTGGCGCTTTTGCAAAATAGACCTTGCACTTCTTCTGAATTACAATTAAATCCTAACGTGACATGTGACCATGCCTGCGCACTCACTACGCGACATGTGACCAGATCACGGGCGCACGCGGGGAGGCAAGTGGGGGTGCGGCCTGCCTGGCCGCAGCGCCATTAAGACAAGGCGACAACGCGAGCGTAGCCGGGACAGCCCACGTGCACGCGGTGGCAAAGCGAGCGGCAGCAGCACAGCACGACATTGCGGTGGCGTCGGTAGCGGCAATGCGAGGCAGTGCAGCAGTGCGTGGACGCAACGACGAAGTGATGGCGCCGACAGTAGCTTCGTCGCTACGCGGGGCGAGGCAGACGGCAACAGCGGTGGCTCCGCGCGGCGGGGCCAGCTGCGGGGTATAGGTGCAGAGGACAGGCGTGGATGTGACGGCTATGCGATGGCACCGACAGCGGCCAGAGGTGGCCAGTGGCCAATGGCCGGCCAGGCAGGCAGCCAGCAAGGTGGGGTAGCAGCACGACGGCTAGCAGCGGCCAGGCCGAGGACGGCCTCGGCCAGCCAACACGCGACAGCACATGTGAGCACGGACGACCAAACATGGCGAAGTCGCGCTCCCGAGCATGGTGACCATGCCCACCCGGCCAACCAGCCCAAGATGATGTTCGTGCATGTATTTTAAAGCGTTTGCCAAAACTAAATTGATTTGATTGAGGCTCGACCACGTAACCCATGCTAAAGAGGGTACATCAAACTACCATACTGAACAAAAACATAGCACTGACCTTTAACTAAATTTTTCAAAATTAATTCACCAACATAGCCTTGTCACACTGTTTTCAAACTTAAGGATTTTTCTAAGTCTTGAGCTGGATTTGATTTCAAGTTCTAATTCTAAGCTAGTAGAAATACTAGCTAGCAATATTATTTTTCTACAGCAAGAGTTGCATTGTCATCTACAAAGTTTATACTTTAAACTTTATTTAAGCATCACACACATGTTCTATAGTATTTTTGCTTAATAAAAATTGGTTTTTAACCCTACTTGACATAACATGAATTATTGAATAAATTTCCATTTAACATTTTTATTAGTCAATTTAGGTTACAAAAAATTTATCTACACACTTTATCACATGCTTTATCATATAAACATAATGCTCATGACATGATTTAGTAATTTAATTAGGGCATAACACCGATGGTGTTACAGGTGTGAAATTTTCGTGGAAGAAAGTTAAGTTTCTTCCATGAAAAAAAGTCACCGATCATTTTATCATTGAGCGTGTGCAAAGCTTTGTAGGGTTTGGTGTCATCGGCTTTCCTTAGTCCGCGTTCCAGCAGGGTTTGGTGTCAATCTTCTACACGTGACAACTAGAAATAGAGTAGTCAAAGCTTGCACTTTCCAAAAAAGAGAAATGATGCTTTTCACCAGATCGAATTTGAATTCAGATAATAAAAAAAGGGTAGATGTGCCGGTCCATGTGCGTCACATTGTCATTAAGGCAGCGTTTTATTTGTCGCCTTGAGCTTATCTCCGGTTTCCAAGTTATTTTATATGGTCTTTCAAATATAAGGTTTTTATCCATTCAAAAAAATAAGGTTTTTATATATGAAGTTCCACACGGGCTTTTCAATTCTAGAAGTATTCCTTCAAAGACTTCACATACATTTGGTTCATTCACAACTGAAATGTCACGTTGATTAAGAGCCTCATGCTTTGCATTGTCTCTAATAAAACATATGAACACCCTTTTGTTTTATATCTATTAGAGTTTAGAACAATTTTATAATTACAAATGCACTTCACATTCCTACAGTTATTATTTTGTATCTAGTACTCCCTCCATCCAAAAAACATTGATTATTCTAAAGTCAAGCTATCTTAATAAGTTGATCAAGTCTATAATATATATACCTATATTACCAAACAAGTATCATTAGATTAGCATAAATTTTGTTTTACATAGTTACCTATTTGGTGTCATATACACATTGATAATATGCTCTATAAACCTGGTCAAATTACAATAGTTCGACTTAGAAGGTAGAGTGACACGTTTTTCGGATAGAGAGAGTATTAGGTATTCATGAGATTTATTATTTGAAAAGACCAATGTACTGTGATTATGGATTTTTATAGCCTTGTGGACGATCTATATAAAGTAGGAGATTTCGGTCTTAAACAATCTTTGTGATAGAGGTCGAAGCTAATCATATCCTACCACAACAATCATGCCATTTAAGTTATTGTGACGTACTCTAACATCTCCATAGTTGTAGCATGATCAATATTGGATGATCATACCTCAATCAAAGCTGACGAGTTCGCCCAAACAGATGCCGAAATGTAGTCGGGAGATGGTCTGTCATGGATGTCACCATGGAGGAGGCAGTTGTAGGCCCAAGGCACCAATAAAAGAAATGCATGGATTCCTTGCAAAAAAGAAAGAAATGCATGGACAAATTCAGCTTAATTCAGCAAAACGCCACTCATAATGATATTTACGATATGGCCTCAAGGGTGGTAGATAGTTCTAACTTCTCAGATTTACTCCATATTAGTCACCTGATATTTTGAATATCCATCAGTCGCCCGTGCCCACTTTGTTCTTCTTCCCAACCACACGCGCCCGCGCTCACCCCACCCCCTTCTTCCCTAACTCCAGCTGGCTTAGAAGAGAAGGGGTTTGGGGGAGGAAGGCTGGCCAGGCGGTGGGGACGGTGGCAGTGCGGTTTAGGGGCCCTGGTGGCGGTGGAGGCGGCCAGGATAGGTCAGTGTGTGGGATTTCCATGGCCAGAGCTCGCCACAGAAGAAGGAAGGGGAAGGGGAAGAAGACAGCCACCGTGGGCACGCTAGGTTTTCGCTGGAGCTCTCCGTCCACGGAGCTCTAGCAAAACCCTAGCGCACCGCGGCGGTGGGCAACGGTGAGGACGAGGAGGAGGGCACGGCCGCCGGCGAGGCAGGCAGGGGTGGGGCGTGAGGACGGCATGAGGATGAGGAGGAGGAGGTGGCAGAGGAGGGGCATGGGGAGGAAGACGGTTGAGGAGGAAGAAGGCGCGACCGCGAGGAGGAGTAGGAGGAGGAGGAGGAGGAGGAAGGCACGGGTAAGGTTGAAGATGACTGATGGTTTACAAGCCATCAGTCACCTGCGTAGGAGACACACCTTAATATTATGCCTGGTGAAAAAGACAAGCAGAATGAGATGAAACCACTCCACCATATGTAAGGAGGACCAGGGTGTTTCCTAGAGAGGGAGGGCCGGAGGGCTAAATAAGCAATTCCCTACAAATCCAAACCCGTAGCAGGATTTAGATGCTCCAATCAGAGAATAAACTTGCTCGAATCTGATTATGTGGAGTAACTTCACTCAAAACTTCTTGTAGACAGGCTCATAGAAGATGTTTAAGAGTTATACTTTCACAAGCCCTATACCGAAAGCTTTGTGACAAAGTAGATCAAATGAAATCTTCATAGAACAACAAACAAATCAAGAACACAAGTAGCATGTTCGGCTCGATTTGTCTCGGCTTATTTCAGCTTATTCTCTCTCACATAACACTATTGAATCAGCCAAAACTAGCCGGAACCAGCCGGTACACAGTAGTTTTGTGTACCAGCCGAATGGGCATAGGAAACTCAAGATTTGCTTCTCAAAATCCGGCCACCTTCATAGGGTACCTACATGTTAGTTGAGGAAGCTCTACAAGCCAGGTTTATTTTAAGCACTTTCCTCGTTCCATTTTCTAGCTTCTTCCCTTGCAGAGGTGCAGACCGAGCATTCACAAACATCCTCTTCCTGTGAATCACTGCACACATTGGGAGCTCAATGGGTAACGCCTATGGGTTGTCTAGGAGGCTCCACCTCCAAGAATATGAAATGTTTCACAAAATGCTTGATGAAACCTGCAAGTGTTTAAGGATTGGGTTTGCTCTGTCTTTTCTGTTCACACTCATCAAAACTCTCAAACCAACTAAAGAGTAACTACGGAAAAATATCAGAAACGGAGGTTGGATAGAGCTTACAGGTCCTCTAGGGTGTCTCAACAACACACCAAATTCAGCACCCTCCTACCCAAAAAAACACCCTAGCCGTTAGTCATAGGTCAGTTCTTATTGGACTATCAAGTATCCTTGCGGAAAATTCGTTAAGACTACATTCTCAACCTTCAAACCAGTTTAGCAAGTAGACACTTTGGCAACATTTACTACTATAAAAATCATTTTTGGAGACAAGCCCCTTATTAATAGAGGGGGGCATTTTTTGGTGCGGCCTATAGAAATGGCGAGGCGGGCCCTAGGCAAAAGCCCGCCTCTATTTGTAGTCCATTAACAAAGGGTCTTGTTATGTCGTAATAGATTTACAAAAGCACTCCGTAAAGATGATGGCTCTATTAATGAGTGGCCTATATAGGCCACACCATCTTCTTCCTTCCCGAGCTCACCCACTTGGACACCTTATCTGAATTGAGGTGGTCAAGGTGCCCAAAAATTGGTTTTTCAATGGTGGTCTTGATTTTTTTTTGGACAAGTTAGGTCTAAAAGGTTAGCCCTGTGCCCCTCACATGCCTCTTTTGTTGTATCGTTACTAGTTTTTTTTTGCATATTTGGGATGGATATTTTATCTTGGCCTATGGATGTGTCAAATGTATGTTTTGGTTGCTTTGGTTTCTTTTCAGACAATGTCGTGGTTGTAATAATAGACAGCTATATATATCATCGATACAGAGACTGGAATATTAATACATATTACCTTTTCTACAAAAAAAGATCTAGATGGAGGAAAGAGAGAGAAAAGGAGAGATGTGTGTGTTGATTTAGCTAATTTTTGAAGCTTTTCACGAATTTGGCTGCTGAGAGCAAGGTTAATAATATAGCATTCTCAAGCTATATATATTCTTATAACCAACTTATTAGACCATTTATATAGTAGTTAGCTCACCTATGACTAACTCCTTCTCTACAACGATTATTGATTGGTTCTTGTGCATTAACTGGCTGTAAACTTGCCCACCTCTCATCTTTTTTCTCCACCTCAGCATAAAGCCTACTAACAGCCTTTTTTTTCTCTAAGTATCTTTCATGATTCTCGAAAAAAATTTCTACAACACATCATGGCAAGAACCATGATAGATAGATGTTTCCTGACATGGATAATACTATATATCCGTGGTAGGAAATGGCCTCATCTTTGATGCAGTTGCTCTCGATTGTGAAAACCATGGCAAAGGGAGCTTACGAACTGTGAGATGAACCTTTGTCGAGTAGCGATGCAAATTGAGAAAATGAGTAATACACTGATTGCGGATTTGTAGTCTCGTAGTTATTTATATAGAACACATAGTGATTTGGAAACTAATATATTCTTTCTTAGCCATATACTCTAAGAATATGACTAATAGTAGGTTGAGCTCATTCATTCTCCAAGCTAAAATGTCTCTTAAGTATGTGAGTGGTGAAATTTAATAAACTTGTGGCACCTTGGAGTTCAGACCTTGTGTGGCTGCTAGTGCTAGTAGGTCCGTATTGGTTATGAGATCAAATTATGTGGATCACCACAAAATGCACAGTAGTTTAGGCCAGAAGTAATCTAGTCTCGGTCAGTCGTAATGCGGATTTCCTTTTCATTAAATAAAAGAGGAGGTGCCACGTAGGAAAAACATGACGATATACGACTAGTAGTGTCGGTATTTCAAGTTACCAACGAATAAATTTGTATTTACGCGTCTGGCTCGGATGGTGTGCTTAGAGGACACGATGTTTATACTAGTTCGGACAGAAAGTCCCTACGTCTAGTTCGTCGCTGCTGCTCGTGTTACTAGCACTTAGTTTGCTGTAGGGATTACAAACAGACGAGAGAGGGAAAGGATCCCAAGTCTCTGGTAGAAGGAATGAACGGATGCTGAGAGCTCGATCGCTGTTCAGCCCTGTGTTCATGTTGTGCTCTTGTGTTTTTATCTTGTGGTTCGGTTTCGTGCGGCTCTAAATCTTGTGTCCGATCGTCCTTACTCATGGGGCGTCCTGCTTTCTCTTTTATAGGCACAGGGAAAGCGCGGGTTACAGCGGAGGAAAAGGAGAAGAATCAGATAGAGGAAGGCTTCCAGGATCGTCGGATCCTTCTTCTCCTTCATGCGGGTCACGCCGATCCTATAGATGTCAACAGGGACGGCTCCACGTCGCGGCTCTGTTCGTCACTAGCGCCATGCGCAGGCGTCATCTGCCTGTCATGGCGTCCCAATCCGTCCCGACAGGCATCGTGGTGAACTGACGCACCTGTCAGCATTCGTACGAGGGTTATGCAGAACAGCACCGGCACGCCCGACGCTGTTCTTGATGTGAATCCTCAGGTATGGCCCGTCATGGCTACGGGTCACATCGAGGCTTGCCGGTCTCTTCTTTGGTGTCAGAGTTTTGACCCGGGCCCATACGCTTGGACCTAGAGTGGTTGGCGGCGGTATGTGTCCCCGTCGGGCGAGACGGAGCCCGCACCCAAGGGGTCGGGCGAGACAGAGCACAAACCCAAGGGTCAGGCGAGGCAGAGCCCGCGGCCTCGAGGTCGGGCGAGGCAGAGCCGCGGTCTCGGGGTCACAAGAGGCAGAGCCCGTGGCCTTGGGGTCAGACGAGATGGGGCACCCGACCCAGAGGTCAGGCAAGGCGGAGTCCGCGCACCTGAGGATCGGTTGGAGCTGTAGTCGTGCTCTTGACTGCTCGGATGAATCAATGTTGATGACCATTAGCTCCTCCTCTTCGGGTACCCTAGTATTGGTCCCTGACAGTAGGCCCCGAGCCTGCGGAGGACTAGAATACTCCTTCGAAGGATTTTTCGAATGGGAGGACTCTGAGGGCCTTGGCCTTCTTTTGTCGCCCACGGCGTGTCCTGGGGACGGCGATTCCCTTTCGTCGTGATCGGACCCCTCGGGGGTATAGCCATGAGATTTTGTGTGTCGAAAAAGGTCTTTCCTGATTCCGACCCCTACGGGGGTCTATCGTTCTGCGACCGCGTGTTCGGTCTCCTTGCGAGTCCAACTTTCCTCGAGCCCCCGCCCGTAGCAAAGGTCCTGGACGAGGGTCGGCTCGTCTTTGTGATCGTCTTCCCTCAAGAGTTTATTCCGATAAAAATAGAGGGGCTAGGCGGTGCCATGATTTTTCTCTATGGACGAATCATGGTGCTCGGTGAGCTGTTAATGGGCTAGTCCGAGTGGCGCCCTGGCATCCTGTTCATGGGGGTCTGACTTGGGTTAGCTGGTGACCGACTCTAGATTCTCAGTGGTCAATCCATATAGTTCTCGGGTCCGTTCGACCGGTCCCGAGGGCTCTCTGCCTTTCTTTGAGGAAATACCATGGATCGTATCCGGCCAAGACTCGAACGTGGGTCGAGATGCCCACGGTGCTCGTGTGCCTGAGTATTGGTCGCTAGCGGGCACATCCCTTTCCACCCCTCACTTTAATGGTGCTTGGAGCGGTTGTTGAACCCATCGGTGGGCCAACCTTCAAAATCCTAGGCCTAGACGGGGCGTATGAGCATTTTTAGCTCCGTATCCCTGTTACCTGTGACGGGTTGTGGCCCATTTGGGGAGACGAAATGTTCAGCGTGTTTTCCGAGGGGACAGCCATAGGTTACGTATGCACGCCCCGCGACGAGACGTGGTGATAGGTCGTGGCAAGCGCGGAGATCTAGGCTGGTGGTTGGTTTTCTCGCACCCGTCACCCCTATAAAATCAAAGGGTTAGCCCTCCGTGTTTCATACGCACGCCTGCATCCTTACCTCTGCAACCACGCCACCGCCGCCAATGCTTAGGTTTCCTGCCTCCGCATCTCCGCCGTTGTTGAGCTCGCATCCATCCGCCCCACCTCCAATGGTCAGGATAAAAAAAGTATATAGAGGAAGAAAAGGGCAAGAAGCAGGACCAAACAATACCTGGTCGGAGGGCACAACAATGTCGCGCAATGCGCCTGTGGCGTGGTCTAGGGCCTCGAGCACGGACGCGATCCCTACGTCGAGGCTCTCCCACTCCATGCTCTCTACGGCATTGTCATGGGTAAAAAGCATCGACGCCGGATCCTACGGATCCGTCCATAGGGAGGCCCCAGACACACCGGCTCTAGATCTCGGATGGATGCATCTCCGCCACCAATGCTTAGGTTTTCTGCCTCCGCATCTCGGATCTGCCGAAGTTCATCGGGAGCCTGATCGAAGAGGCCCTGGAGCAGTGGAGGAAGTGCGCCGTCCTGGAGAAGGATAAGAAGAAGATCTGAGACCACATCGCCGCTATCCACAGTTTCCTGCCTCCGCATCTCGGATCTGCCGGAGTTCACTAGGCGCCTGATCGAAGAGGCCCTAGAGCAATAGATGAAATGGGGCGTCCCGGAGAAAGATAAGAAGAAGATCCAAGACCACATCGCCGCTATCCACGTCCTGAAGGAGAATGGCCTGAAAGGATCCAGCGTCATCGGGGCTTACCACGCGAGGAGGGTGGCGCCGTTGATGACGCGCACGCTCCAGCTATACGCGATAGCGCCCGAGGCATCGTTCGACGGAACGGCGCTCGCTGAGGGAACGCTCCCCAGAGCCGCACGAAATCGAACCACGAGATAAAAATATAAGAGCACAACACGAACACAGGGCTGAGCAGCGATCGAGCTCTCAACACCCATTCATTCCTTCCACCGGAGACTAATGTTTTCTTAAACGGTAAATGGTCTTTACATGGTCATCCTTTGTTTAGCGTTTAGGCTGTTTATACGGTGTTTAAATGAAATTAAATGGTCTAAACGGTTTTGTACTTTAAAAACATATAATTATATATGTGCATGTAAAAAATCAAGTATTCTAGCATTTATACATATTTATCCGAGTAAAAATCAATTATTTTAGTATATATATATATATTTATGCATGTGAAAAGAACCAAATATAAATATTTATGCATGTAACATATCAAGTGTATACATTTATAAATATAATAAACTTAAGTATACAAATTTATCCATACAAAACTGAACTAGATTTATCTCGTGTTCGCATAAACAGCCGTTTAGCCCGTTTAATGTTGTTTATCTCCGTTCCGTTTAGACCGTTTTTTCCGGGTTTTTTTACCGTTTAAACGGTCAACCATTTAATTTTCGTTTATCCCTTAAACAAAACAGTTTACCACCGTTTACCGTTTACTGACCGTTTAAACGGGGCCATTTAGGCGAACACTATCAGAGAGTTATGATCCTTTCCCTCTCTTGTCTGTTTGTAACCCCTACTACAAACCAAGTGCTAGTAACACAAGCAGTAGTGACGAACTAGACGTAGGGACTTTCTATCCGAACCAATATAAACCCGTGTCCTCTAAACACACCATCCAAGTCAGACGCGCAAATATAAATTTACCCATTGATAACTCGAAACGCCGACAAGTAGATTTAAAAAAAATGAGGGTAAAGGTTTTATCTAGACGAGACTGAAACCTGCGCTCGAGGTCCACTGCGTTGCCTACCTCGAACCAAACACCAACTTAGTGCTATAGCTAAGCTATGAAACAGTAATATAACAATTTTCTTTCACTCGTCAACGCAATTAACTATACAAAGCACTATACAGTAGATGATATCATACTCTTGCCAACGGTAAAATAAAATCAAACGATGCATCGGGTTTTGGGGTGCCTTAGCCGCCAGGTCCACGGCTAAGCTCCTGGCCGGTGGGCAGTGGCCACTGCTCATCTCCGTTCATTACGGGGGACGAGGCGCGCGCACCAGATGAGACTCCAAATACTGTAGAATAGGCAGAAGCTATCTACAGCAGGTGGCCATGTCCCATGTGGGACTCCGCCTTACCAGTTTTGCCAGCGCGATAGCCACATATTTCAGGCCAGCAATCCGGTGGCTGCTGATCCACAACATCTCATGAGTCATGGAACAAAAACAAACAAATTTCAGCGCTGATGATGCAGCAGCTGTTGTGTTTGTGCACTACGTATACTCCTACATTTCTGCAGAGGTTGGTCGTTGCTTGTGAGATATGACATGTCGGCAGCCGCCCTGGTTCAGTTAATCATTATTTATAGCCATGCAACATGCTCCTGGATGGATCGAAACTTCAACCGGAGCAAAATGGATGTCTTGGACCTGTAAGTTCTGTAACCTGTTGATGGGTTGACGCAGACCTAGCACCCGGGCTATCAGCATGTCCAGACTCCGAAGCACGTTGCTTTGCTATTTTGCGGCGTCGAGTATATATAGTTACAGCTTATGAGATATTGAGTTGATGGTCTATAGTGTCTTTTCAACTATTATAATTATTATTTCCTCCGTTTTTATTTACATGCCCTATTAATTTTGTCCTTAGTCAAACATTTATATCTTTGACTATTGCTTTCCAAAAAACTATATAGATTCTTGAAATAAGATTTATGTTTTTAGATTGACTGTGGAAAATACTTTCATACTATAGAATTCATATATTGTAAACTATAAGAATTTTTTAAAAATGAATGATTAAATATAATAATGTTTGACTTAAGACAAACCTAACATGGCATGTAAAAAAGAACGGGGAAGTACTAGACGATCTGTCCTCTAGCATGTCTTTATAATTTTTTGTTACAGAATTTCTATCTAAATTTTATTTTAAAATTGATTATGTTCAAACTTTCTGTTTATATTTTATTTTAAACTTTCTCGTCTAGGGTGACTCAAGCGGCGGACTTCTCCAACCCACCGCTTGGAACCGCGTACTTCTCGAACCTTCCTCTCACCATTGCGTTCGAATGGGCTACTGGAAGCCAGCGCAGCCGCAAGCACTACTGGACTCGCATGCTTTGCCGAGGGCCTGACCAGAAACCCTCGGCAAAGGCTTTGCCGAGGGCTGCCCTCGGCAAAGACCCCTCAGGGAATTTTTAGACGGCAAATGAGTCTTTGCCGAGGGCCCTTTATTGGGCACTCGGCAAAGAAAAGAAGCCGTCACACGCCGGCGCCGTTGGCGGTTTCTTTGCCGAGGGACGACCCTCGGCAAAGAAATGGTTTTTTTTGAATTTTTTTTGTCGAGGGCCGGCCCTCGGCAAATAATTTTTTTTATTTTTTTTTTAAAAACCTTTGCCGAGGGCCTCCTCCCTGGCCCTCGGCAAAGAAATTTTCAGGATTTTTCCCAAAAAAATCTTTGCCGAGGGCTATTGCCAGGGCGCTCGGCAAAGGTTTTTTTTTAAAAAAAAATTGTTTGCCGAGGGCCGGCCCTCGGCAAAGAAATAGTTTTTTTTCGAATTTTTTAAATAAAACCTTTGCCGAGGGCATGCTCCCTGGCCCTCTCGGCAAAGAAATTTTCAGGATTTTTCCAAAAAAATCTTTGCCGAGGGCTATTGCTAGGGCCCTCGGCAAAGGATCCTTCTTTGCCGAGGGCCTTGGTCATTGCCCTCGGCAAAGAGGCAGAAATTTAAATTTTTTTTTGTTTGTTGCATTCCATCGACACAAGCATTTCATATATATACATATATATATCACACAGCACCCATTTTCTCATAATATATCACGACCATAATTGTGAACCACAAATCACAATATATTACAACGACAAGTCACATGTTCATCATCATTCACATGTTTATTACGACAAGTTAATGAAATCCAAGCACAAGTCACAACCATAAATCATAAATCACGCTAAAGTCCAACCACATCACCTAGCACGAGTCCTCATCAAGCTAGCCTATGAGACGATGGTGAAGGAAAAGCAGGATCACCCGGTGACGCACTAGCAGGTTGATTAGAACCCGCGGACGGAAGCTGCACAAAGGAGCAGAGATTGCATGTGTGAGTAATCCGGGAAAACAGTTTTGGAACTTAGAGATTGCATCTAGTAATCTATGAATACAAAAAGATTAGACTCAATTGAAAATTTCGGCAGCACCTCCCCTACACGGGGAGGTTTCCAAAACCTGCAAGAAACGACGGCACGAACGCCGACATCCACAACGGCACGAAGGCCGACATACATGCAAAGCACAAGCGAAAAGTGAACTTTCATACTTACAGGAGTAGCTACAGGAGTAGGAGGTGGAGGAGCTGAAAACTGCACAGGTACACCCGATGCTTGCCCAAGACTTTGCATGATCACCATCATCTCCGCCATCTGCTTTTGCGCGGCCTCGAACGCGACCTTCTGGGCCTGCAGCTGTGCGGTCAGCTCCGCGTTCTGCTCTTGACTTTGCCTTCTTATTTCTTGCAGCTCGGCCTGCAATATTTCACTCCAATGTATCAGTAATGCAAATCTAATTTAGGTGTGTAAATATCTACGTACGACGAGTAAAACAGGAATTACCTGGAGTGCTTGGACCTGCTGCAGTGCTGGAGAAGGCCGTGGATGTTTGGGCTGGCTGGAGCTCATGCTCCGTGCTTGGATAGCGTCGAGGGAGGGAACAGTGGTGGAATCGATGGCGCCGTCTGCAATCCACAGCCACTCGTGCTTCTTGCCTCCTCCGAGCCTCATGATCGCCTCTGCATCAATGGGCTCAGTGCGCACATTGTAATCTTCCCCATAGGTCTCCCTTACCATTGACGTGTACTCTTGGACTTTAGTGTACACGTTCAGATCGGAGTACGCCTGGGGCGGGGCAGCTAGGTCGAAGGAGACAGAGGACGACGCCCTTCCCATGTGGGACATAGCCCATGCAGAGAACTCCGAGACCTCCTCACCCGGGTGCGCAACCTCCTGCGAGAAAGACGGGAAGATGGTGAGAAATCAAGCAGAATTGAGCGTCAAAATAAATAAAAGAAATCACTTACGTATGCTTGTTTGTATCCGGGGAGGCTACGGCTGCCTTGATGGTGAGTTGGACCTTGCCTCATTAGACGCTGTTCCCGTTGCCTCTCGTGCGTGTCAACAAAGTCATGTGATAACCACTTGTCCACGATCATGGCCCAGCACTCGGGATATGATCGGCACCACCAGGGAATCACCTACAAGTCATCGAGTATTTGACATATAAGAAGATGAAATTGAACCTACTTAATATCAAAACAAATCATTATGAATGTTATTCGCCTACCTCAAGGTACTGGTCCTAGGTCAGCGTAATCCATCTTGCTTGAGGCTTAGGGAGGGACTACCTAAGTACCAACCTGTAGTAGTCTATGTGGGCCTAGACGCGCCCATGGTGGTGCATCTCGGTGACGTACTTCCTACAAGCTACGGTAGCCGCCCGATCCGCCTGGGCCTCAAGTCCTTCTCCGACCTTGAAATATTTCTGCATACAAAACCGATGTATCCATTCATTATTTCAATAAAAGATTTAACCAATTAATGCGATGTATTAAGCAATGTTGTGCGAGAGAGACTTACCCAAAACTCCGCCAATACTCGCTCCTGCTTGTTGCGGTAAGTGTCATCCGTGACCAGCGCGTACCTGTCCCAGTTGGAGGTCGGCTCCCGCACCACCGGCTCTTCGGACAGTTGCACAATGCCGGGGTACCATTTCCTGCACAAAACACCGAGGATGCTCGCGGGGGTGCGTGCTGGAGTACCCGACAAAACCAACCAGACCCTGCACAAGTGATTAAGAAAATTTATCAGTTTCTCTTAAGATTTCCAACATATCTTATGAAGTAGTTGTGATAACATCCATAGTTACTTACCTCTTTGCCATAGGCCGAATCACTGGGCGGTTGTGAGGAAGCGGAATCGGAGGGAGGCTCGTGGGACCTCACTCGTAGAGAGTCCAGGTAGCGGTACCATCTCCCTCGCCCTCGAGTGCATCGTCTCCCTCGCCTGTCTGCTGACCCCTCTCATCCTCCGATGAGGACGTGGCCATGGCCATCACGTGCTCCTCCTCTAGCACCTCATCACGTGTCGAGGGAGGAGACCGCTGCCTCCTGCGGTGGCTGCCCCTGGTCCTCCTCTCGTCACCTCCTGCGGACGCTGCCCCAGACGACGACCCCTCGCCTCGAAGGAGAGGGGGGTCTCTCCCGTAAACCGAGGGCGTGTCACGGCGTGGACGTCTGCTCGCCATCTTTGTCCAATCACCTGCAATCACAAAGAATGAACAAGACTAATTAGTACATATATTAGAAATAGATTCAAAATATATAAACAAAACATAAATTAAAAAATCATAGTATTATATGTATTAGGAATAATCTTCATGATTGGGATCATAGGTCTCATCATCACTGTCAAAATTGTCCAAATGGGCAACACTATCCGAAGGTTCTATGTTGTCATCGTCGTCATTGCCTAGAAGTAATCGCTCAAGCATTGCTATGTCCTTGGCATTTACCACCACATCTCCATCGACCTCGTCATCAACCGTTTCGTTGTCTACTTCCATTTTGATTGCTTCGGGTAAGACTATCTCAAATGTGCCTGGTAGCCCATCTTCTTGATAGAACTGTCCATCATATGTGTTTGCGTTGAAGTTGTAATCATCATCGTTTGGGGCAGGTAGTTTACCATGTGGAGATACCTAGTGCACAATAGCCCAACCCTTAAGATCCTCTTTGTCTTGGTTGGCGTATCGAGTATAATACACCTGCATGGCCTGTTGAGCCACAATGTAGACATCTTTTCCAGGATAGATGGAATCTTCTCGAATCTCGACTAGCCCACGATGAGGGGTTCGTCTCGTTGATCGATGATTAAACCAGTGGCATTTGAACATGACAGGTTTAAGAGGTTCGTCTCCATGAAATGAGAGTTCATAGATTTCCTCAATCTACTATGATAGTCGAGGCCATCAGTGCCGGACGTACAAACTCCGCTATTTGTGGTTTTTCGTTTGGGCCGAATCTACTCGTAACTTGTTGTGTGGAAGCGATATCCATTCACGTCATAGCCGGTAAATGACTTCACCCTAACGTCACAGTTGTTTGCAACCTATTTCAACTCATCACTCATGGACGAATCGGTCTAGGCCTGCAAGGTGAAGCATGATAGATCATTATATTAATCAAACGTACGATCACCTTGGACGATCGAACGTACGAGCTAAATTGGACATTACCTTTTGTTTGAACCAAGAAATGAAATCAGGCCTCCCCGCTCCCGCACCTCGCGAAACAAGGGTGTCTTGTTCATGCAAGGTAGGATCCCTTGATTGATGCCAGAATTCACGAACAAATTCCCTGTCCGAACGAGAATCAATGGGGTTGGATGCAGAATAGTGACGGCATATTGAAATAAGTTCGTTGAGAACTTACTTGATGAACGGCTGCACCTCGGTAAGGTTATTCAACACATATAGCATGATACTGGGCCACTCTTCATTTCCCAATAGCTTTGGGGTTGATCCACTCGCGCTGCCGAGTTGGCCTTGGAAAAGGCTCAGGGTCGATTCATTTTCGCCAGTATTGTAACGAGGGGGTGGATTATGATTGCTAGGAAGGTTCGGCTTGTAGTATAGTGTTGTGAAGTTTGCCACCTCCTCCCGAAGGCATGCCTCTGCAATGGAAGCCTCAATTCTGGCTTTATTTGTACATTTTTTATGAAGAGTCTTTAGACATCTCTCGATTGGATAGCACCAACGGGCCTGCACGGCCCCCCCCAAACGTGCCTCAAACGGGAGGTGCACAATCAGATGTTGCATCGGCAAGAAGAAGCCGGGTGGAAAGATCTTCTCCAGCTTATAGAGAAACACAGGTGCCGCTTTTTCCAAGTCCTGAGCGACGGTCCGAGATATCTCCTTGTCACAAAGCTGGCGGAAGAAAAAGCTCAACTCTGCCAGCACTTGCCAGACATGCTCAGGGACATAGCCTCGGACCATCGCCGGAAGAAACCGCTCAATCCATATGTGGTAGTCATGACTCTTCATCCTGTTGACTCGTAGAGTGCCTAAGTTCACTCCCCTGCTAAGATTCGCTGCATATCCATCTGAAAACATTAACATATGGATCCATTTTAGTACCTCCCTCCTTTGATCGATTTGCAAGACAAAATTGATGTTAGGCCTTTTCCAATTCTTGTTTCGGCCACTAGGAGGCTGCATCGCTTGATTCGGTCTATCGCACAACGTCGCTAGGTCCACTCTAGCCTTAATGTTGTCCTTAGACTTGTTAGTGTCCATGAGAGTTCCCCAAAGTGCCTCGGCGATATTCTTTTCAGTGTGCATTACATCAATATTATGTGGTAGAAGAAGGTCATCGAAATAGGGGAGCCTCGTCAAGCCGGATTTATGAGTACACATATGTTCCTCACCATATCCCACGAAACCACCTTCTTCATTGGCACGAGAGCATCTATCTGAACATGAACCTCGGCACCAGTCCTCAAGTGCGATTTAGGGTCTATCACTTTGACACCTTTCGTAAAGCTCCTGATGTCTTCTCTAAATTCATGGTCTAAAGGGAGGAACTGACGATGCTGGTCGAACGACGAATACTTGCCACCCTTCTTCAACCAAATGAACCTCACAGCTTCCTTGCATACTGGGCATGGGAACTTCCCGTGAACACACCAGGCGGCGAATAACCCATACGCCGGAAGTCATGCAGGGAGTAGTGGTACCAAACGTGTAT
Source organism: Miscanthus lutarioriparius (assembly GCA_904845875.1). Classification (NCBI taxonomy): domain Eukaryota; kingdom Viridiplantae; phylum Streptophyta; class Magnoliopsida; order Poales; family Poaceae; genus Miscanthus; species Miscanthus lutarioriparius. The sequence continues at coordinate 47,047,830 of CAJGYO010000007.1, forward strand.
TTTGAAGCTTGTCTTTATAGCTCGATCGTATGTCCATACCCCCTTCTCCCAAGCGTGGATCAATTCATCAATCACAGGCTCCATGAACACACCCAAATTACTCCCCGGGTGTCCACGAATTATCAACGACAAGAATACGTTATGCCGTTGAAAGGAGATGCCGAGAGGGAGATTGAGGAGGATAACAAAAACGGGCCAGCATGTGTATGGGGCAGCCATCATTCCATAAGGATTGAACCCATCTGTTGCCAGCGCGACACGTACATTACGGGCCTCAGCTGCTTTGTCACGATGTTTGTCATTGAAATACGTCCATGCTTCAGCATCAGACGGATGTACCATATTCCTAGGATTGTACCGTTTGCCATCTTTGTGCCATGTCATCTGTTTCGCGGATTCCACAGTCATGAATAGCCGTTGGATCCTCGGTAGGAAAGGAAGGTGCCGTAGCACTCTCGCGGGGATCGGAAGCTGCTTCTTCTGACCATCACCAGAGTCTTCCTCCAGGTACCTGAGGATTTACACTTCGGATAGTAATTTGCATCCTTGTGTTCTTTCCTAAATAGGACGCACCCCTTCGGACAAACATGTATCTTGCCATACGGCATCTTAAGCATACGAAGGAGTTTCTCTGCCTCATACAAGTTCGTCGACAAAGTGTGCTTCTCTGGTAGCATGGTGCCAAACACGGCCAACATCTTATCGAAGCCTTCTCGACTCAGGTTTAACTCGGCCTTCAACCCCATTACGCGTCTAATCGCATCCAGTTGAGAAATCATTGTACGCTCGTGAAGGGGTTTCTGTGCCGAGTCCAACATTTTGTAGAAGTCCTTTGCGGATTCCTCCTTCTCACGTCGTTCAGCGAAGTGAGCTTGGTGGGCGTCATCTAGCATGTCTGCTACCCCGACATCATCATCAAAAGCCTCGAGGCGTGGTCTCACCACCTCCGTTCTTATACGATCTGCTTCACCATGGTAGATCCACTGCAGGTAGCTAGGCGTATAACCATTGAACACAAGATGTCTACCCATGGTCTTCTCGCCTACTTTTCTCCTGTTGTCACATTTGCTGCAGGGACACCAAACTAGAGAATGTCCTCCTGCTCCTAGGCCAAATGCATGTTTCAAGAAACCATCTGTCCCCTTCACCCATTCATAGTCGTAGTCACTCCCGCTTCTCCAACCCGTGTACATCCACTGACGGTCCTCCATCCTTTAACATTTACAGCATAGAGTATTGTGACCATCAATTGCATCTATGCGGTGTTCCTACTGTCTAATAGGTGAGGATAGGTCCTAATCCCACCCGCGGATGCGTAGATGAGGTCAGTTTCCATGCTCCGCTCCTTTCCGAGACAGAATTTCGACAGCACCTCCCCGCTGTTCTCCCGATACACGTCCTGCAAGGGAGAGTGTGTATCCAGAGAACAACAGGGAGGTGTTGCCGAAACTCCTCGGACCGGAGCGGACCATGGAAACTAACCCATCTACGCATCCATGGGCTGTCTAAAAAACGTGGACAATCCGAAACAGATACGGTCGTAGATACACAAAGATCTGCATACCTACGATCGTATCTCTTTCGGACGGGAGACGCCTAACTAGGTTACGTGTGGGCTACGATAGACATGCGGAAAAAGAGGTTATTTATACCTAGCGTGTCGGTGAAGTAAGGCTAGCGGGGCAGTGGCGAATCAACGCAGTGGCGAGGCGACGTAGTGCAAGCAGAACCGCGACATCGACGAAGACGATCGGGGTCCTCCGCTTCCCCTCCGACGTACTCTTCTCCTGCATAAAAAGACAATAGGTTATTGTTTGTTCAAAATTTTGACAGCACCTCCCCTGCACGGGGAGGTTTCCAAAACCTGCAAAAAATGACACGATGGCCGACATTCATAACGGCACGAAGGCCGACAACCATAACGGCACGAAGGCCCTCATATCAACTTACGGCAAGAAGGCCCACACAACCACATATGGCACGAAGGCCGACAACGAGAGTTTTACCTAGGGTTGCGGTGGAGTCGGGCGTCGTGGTGCGGGGGTCACTTTCTTCTCCGGCGAGGTCGAGCGGCGTTGGAGTACTCCTCTCCCCCTCTTCCCTTTCTTCTCTCCTTTTCCTCTTCTTCTCCTTCTCTTCCCCTTCCTCCTTCTCCTCTTCTTCTCCTTTTCTTCCCCTTCCTCCTTCTCTTCTCCTTCTCTTCTTTCTCCAACTTCACCCTCTGCCTCCTCCCCTCCAACAGCAGCCCGCGACGGGGGCGGCCTGGGGGTGGGGGTCGGGGCAGGAAGGCCGGCGAGGGGGGGCCGCTAGAGGGCCGGCCGGGGCAGCCGACCTCTCCTTGCTCGACGGAGACGGGGAAGGGAGGCAGGGCGTGACCTCGGCCACCACTGGGCGTGGTGGGCCGGCGTGCTAGTGGGGCGGCGGGCTGCTGGGCAGCCAGCTGGGCGGTGGGGGGGGCAGCGGCACATGGTGTGTGAGTCTTAGTTCTTGTGGTGGTGGAGGCGCGAGCGACCGGGGTGAGCAGCTGCGGGGTGTGTGGCTGGCAGGCTGGGGCTGGCTGGCGGCGGGTGGGGGCTGGTGGCGGCAGTGGTGGAGGGCTGGGCGGCGGGGCTCAGGCAGCGGCGGTGTGTGTGTGTGCTGGTATGTGTGTGTGGTGGTGGCCATGTGGGCCTGGCGCATGCGGTAGCGTGGGGAGGGAGATGTGGTTTCGATCGGGATTTTTTTTTGACAAGATTTCGATCGGGAATTTGGGCTGGCGGTTCGATTTAGGTTTGGCCCTTTGCCGAGGGCTCAGATCCAGGGCACTCGGCAAAGATTTTTATTTTTTAAAAAATTCTTTGCCGAGGCCCACGAGCAGGCCCTCGGCAATTTTTTTTGGGTTTTTTTAGCCCAGTTTTTTTGTGGTGGTACAATACATTGTTTTGAACTCAATTTTAAAATTTGGGTCAATTTTGACTTTTTTTGTATATTTCCTTAATTTATTTCGATTCTTTGATTTTTTTCGAATATGTCAAATTTGAACTGCAGGTGCATGGAATATTGCAATGTAGTGTTTTGAAAAATGTTATTCATGTTAATTGGTGCATGTTGAGTCCATATCCACGAACTCGCATCAAATTTCGCGCATCTTCTTCGCGTAACATGACGACCGACTTGCCGGAAAAGTGTTTTAAAATTATATAAAATCCATACGAAGTCCGAAAATCACAAAACTTGGCGAGATGTCATGTTATCGCATGTGTAGGCTGTGGTAAAAAACTGAGAAGGTTTTGAGTGAGTTGCGACGTCGGATGCCTAAAACCTAGACATCTTCACATGTGATAACATGACATCTCGCTAAGTTTCGTGATTTTCGGACTTCGTATGGATTTTATATAATTTTAAAACACTTTTTCGGCAAGTCGGTCGTCATGTTACGCGAAGAAGATGCGTGAAATTTGATGCGAGTTTGTGGATAGGGACTCAACATGCACCAATAAACATGAATAAAATCTTTCGAAACACTACATTGCAATATTCCATGCACCTGCAGTTCAAATTTGACATATTCGAAAAAAATCAAAGAATCAAAATAAATTAAGGAAATATACAAAAAAAGTCAAAATTGGCCCAAATTTTAAAATTGAGTTCAAAACAATGTATTGTAGCACCACAAAAAAAACTAGGCTAAAAAACCAAAAAAAACAATCTTTGCCGAGGGCCTATCCTGGCCCTCGGCAAAGGGCTTCTTTGTCGAGGGCCTCGACTCGGGCCCTCGGCAAAGACGATTTATAAAAAAAAAATTGGCCAAAAAACTGGTTCAAAAAAAATCTTTGCCGAGGGCCTGGTCTAGGGCCCTCGGCAAAGACTTTAAAAAAAATTACCGAAAAACTGGTTTCACAGAAAAAAAAAATCTTTGTCGAGGGCCTAACGGGTGGCCCTCGGCAAAGCTTGACGGGAATAGCCGCCGTGACCCAACGGGCCTAATTTGCCGAGGCCCTCAGCAAAGATTTGATTTGCCGTGGGCCTGTCTTTGCCGAGGGCCGTTCTTTGCCGAAGGCTCCTGTGGCTCGTCCTCGGCAAAGAGTGTCTTTGTTGAGTGCCCGAGATTTGGCCCTCGGCAAAGCATCAGGCCCTAAGCAAAGCACGTGTTTCCAGTAGTGAAGGATTGCAGTAACGACGGCACCCACCGTCTTCTCTTGAGGTTGCAGGTGGCCATGGTGTGTCAACGGCCGGCTACTCTGATCCTGCGCCCCCTTCATTGGATCTGGCAGCATCGCGGTTGAATCTAGCAGCACCGGTGGACTTTACTTGGGAATCTAGCAGCCTACATATATGTGTTCCCTGACTCGTTTTGAGTAGCTCTTTCACCCAAGTTGTGGCACACATAATAGCATATGTTGGCAATTGAGATACAAACTTAGCTGTTATTTTAAATTATCTTTCATAAATGTAGATATTGTAACTTATGTATTGGGGGTTTATTTAAAATTATAATGATTTTAGAGGATTACTCTTTGTATTTTTTTCTAATAGCAGAGGTGGGTCATTTTTAATAAAAGATTGTGAATCAATTATCTATTATTGACTATGATAATTAGAGCTTACCAAATTAAGTGTAGACGTTTCTGAATATTATGAAATTTCTAGAGTTCAATTTTTTAGCACATCTCATGAGGATTAACGTGACCTCTAGTTAATAATGATACGATTGATTTTTCGCAAACGTATGTGCTTAGTCACATTTCTCATCTTTGTTCTTCTTCTGCTTCTTCGACTCTCGGCATGCCAATTGTCATGCATGTATATAAATGTCCATGCAGCCCGAGGCACAGCGGCCCGACACGAAGCACGCAATTTTGGTCTGGACCAAGCACGGCACGGCCTGATGGTCAGCGGGCCCGGGCTGGCCCGGCCCGAGGGAGCAGGCCGTGCCTGGGCCGCTGCTCAAGCCCATGGGCTGGCACGGCACGGCTCAGCATTCGACGGTCAGTCCGGTAGCGGCCCGGCCTCCCCCCTCCCCCTCCTCACTCCTCCTCCCCTCCCTAAGGCTGGCATGCTCCCTTAGCCGGCCCGCCCCCACCCACCCCCTGATCCCTAACTCCCTTCCCATCCCCCCTCCGCATCCCTCCGCAGGCTCCCAGACGTACGAAGCCGCAGCTCCCTCCGCATCCCTACCGTAGGTGTGACGCCGCAGCCTCTCCCCCTCCGCATCCCTCCCGGCTCCCGCAGGCGCGACACCGCATCCTCTCCCCCTCCTGCACCACTTGCGTAGTGTAACACCCCAAAATTTGCTACTTTTGAAAATAGAGTTAAAATGATTTATTTATGAATTTTTATACACATAAAAACATAGGAAAATAAAAAAAATCATTGATTTAAAATTTATCATAAGGTAGAAACATGTTTGTTGTATTTATGCCGGTCGCACCTCGTGTTTCTATGTGCAAAATGTGTGTTTTTTTATACATTTAGGAGACGAATATCTATCTTTAGAAATTTTCCAGCTTCTTCCTGAAATTTAATTCCTACCTCCTTCACCTTAATCTTTATGTTCCAAATTCCCAACAATATTTTTATGAGTTCTAAATACTTTATTTGGGTTCATCATATTCCAAAGTGTCTCTAGAAATTTTTTCCGAATTTTTAGAGTTTTCGGAATATTTTTCACGGTTTAAATATCAATTCTGGACTTTTCAAGAATTATTTTATAAACAAAATTAATTAATTCCAAAAATAATAAATCTCTCATTTTTCCCAACGGGTCAAAGCCCATGTGCAATAATCCTAATAAATCCTAAAGACACACGTCTTTATTTACTAATGGGGTTTAATGTTTATTCAGGCTCATTACTAAATGTGGAGGGTGCAACATTAATTAGTATCATATTGTTAGTTGATGTAGATGTGGTGAGTTTTTCTCCCTATATATGAGTACCAACCCCTTGGGCAAAGCACACCAAAACTAATATAAGGTGAGTCCATAGTTTGAGAAATCCCTCGTGTAGTAAATTAGATTTTTCTCCTTCTCTCGTCGTCGCCGCGCTGCCCAGCCCGGTGTAGCACCTGATTTTAAGAATAAAATCAGATACGCACCATATGTGAACTCCCCACATCTACATCAACTAATAATATGGTACTAATTGATGTTGCACTCTCCACATTTACTAATGGGCCTAAATAATCATTAAAGCCCATTAATAAATAAATGCATGGGCCTTAAGAATTTATTAGGATTATTGCACATGGACTTTGAGCGTTGGAAAAAATGTGAGAGATTTATTATTTTTGGAATTAATTAATTTGGTGGATAAAATAATTCTAGAAAAATCTAGAATTATTATTTAAGCCGTGAAAAATACTACGAAAGCTCTGAAAATTCGGGAAAATTTCCAAAGATATTATGGAACATGAGAAACCCAAATAAAGTATTTGGAGCCCATGATAAGATAATTTGGAGCATAAAAAAATTATGCTCACAGATAAGTAGGAATAAGTTCCAGAAAAAACTAGAAAAAATCATGAGAAGTTTATAGAGATTGATTGACGAACGAGTAACTAAAAAGAGTTATTTACGTTACAAAGAAAAGATTTTAGGAAGCTTACAACGAAAACTTGAGCCGAGAAACAAAAAATTTGATTTAAAAAAAGATAAAGGTATGCCGGAGAAGGAAAATCGACCTACTAACGTATTTTAAAAACTTTGCTCACTCTCAACCCACAAAGAAACAACAAGCAAACATCACATCATCTAAACGCCCGTCAAAATTAGAAAACTTTAAAAATCCATATTTTTTCTATAACTAAATTTACGCTAGCTCAAACTAAACTTGGTAAATTTTATCCAAATATTAAAATAATTTATTTTATTTATTGTTTTGTCGGCCATCGGTAAGTGCCCCCACGCAACACTTGTTCCATCTATCTTCTACGTTTCTCCAGCAAGCCTCCCTGGCCGCCGCTTCTTTCTATCCAACTGCCAACGTTACGCTACATATTTGCATGCCCCTGTACATCAGTACATGCCAACCATGTTCTACACCGCATACACAAGCAAGCTCGTCACCATCTTACCTATTGCAAGTTACGTGCCATTCCACATGTAAGCATGTATATCATTTATATTTTGGTTAAGCTCTTGATGACGTGCACCGTGCGTGCTCCGTGCCCTGCTCCAGTTAGCTGTTCCCATTAGCTTGATGACATCACATGACATCACGTATATGTTTTGTGGCCGTTTTTCTTTAAAAAAACAAATTTAGAAATACAATGGGAATACACATTTACATCCAATCATCCTGAGCCTTCCGTTTTTAGATCGACGCTTCATATTAGAAGATACCCTTTGCTGGTCTTTTTGCTAAAGAGACCCTCAGCTTCCTGCATATTCCACCCATCGTCCAGACTGAGATTAAAATCAGATTTTGATTTATTCCGAAAATAAAATTCTAGGTATTTACAAAACTGCCACTATCTTGTTTAGACCAAATCTTCTACATTTTAACTCCGTTTTGACCCGTCCAAGTTGCGTTAGATTCATTACGACATAATCTACGCATTAGTAACAATGTTTACCATGTCTCTAGCTCTAGAATTTTTATGATTTAAATTCTGACTTAAACAATGATTATGCATCTGGTTTATAAATAAAATATGATTAATTTTACTTTAGTTTTCTAATTCAAATTTAAACTTGACTCAATTCGATTTAGATGTTTCTTTGAAATATCTTATACATGTTTTATATAATTATTAAAACAAATGAAGCCTATAATTTTCTTTTTAAAGTAAATCTTTCAGTAGCCGTTTCTTTCCAACCGTAGCTCCTATTAGAGTGCTTCCCGCGACTGTGTGTTCGTAGCGATGCGTAGAATCGTGTTTAAAACTCTTTTATTTATTTTTCTATGATTGATGTACTGTTCTGATTTAGTTCTATTGTTTGCTTCGTGTATGATTGTATGGATGCTTGTGTGGTGCTTTATGATTACGTCCAGTCGGTGAAATATACGTGGTGATCAAGAAAAAGAAGAACGTTGAAGATTAAAGCTTACCGAAGGATCGATGTTTTAAGGCAAGTATAGCATGAGACCATCCTTATTACCTATTCACCTTTAATCACTTAATTCATATTGCATGTGTCTACCTTGTTGCCAATAAGGATATCCTAGATATTTGATATCTTGTACCTTGATACCTATGGGGTATTGCATTGGGTAGTATGATGCTAGTGCTCAACTACAACCATGATTTTATAACTTGACTAATGGTATATGCAATAAACACTAAAAGATATTTTTTTAGCAACACGGAAACAGGGGCCTGGAGTGTTTAGCTACTTTCTAAATGTTCTAGATTCCTCTCCCTAAGGCCTTATCTGTAAGTGATCATCCGGTACTTACAGTATAGCTGTGAGGGCTACATGGCTCTGGCTTTAGCTCAGTGTGAGGACCTTTTCTAGCTTGTTAGTGGTTATCTTTATTGGCGTAAGAATGGCTTGACGAATCAGGTATAGTACGGCCTCTGTCTCCTTGAGTATAGGCTGCACGTCATTGTGCCATCGGGAAGAGTGGCTCTATATCTGTTTGCCGAGTGAATCTAATGGCCCTAACTTGTTAGATGAACCTTTGAAAGGTTTTATAGTGAACCCTGCCGACCTTCCTTGGTAGTGGGTTAAAAGGCTCGCGGCCTCAGACGAAAGGGTAAATCACGACTCACAGTGAAAGTGTACAACCTCTGCAGAGTGTAAAACTGGTATATCAGCCATGCTCACGGTCACGAGCGGCCTTGAACCCTTACGGAATAGATGATCACTAATGGTTAACGATGATGAACATGGATGATACTAATGATAAAGATGCTCACTAATTATTACTGTTTATGCTATTTATTATTCATGTTTACTTGATCATGTGTTTATATGGGCTTGTGATAAACTTGTTGCTACTCAATCGCTAAAAGATGACTCATTAAAAGTTAATCACAGTTAAACTAGTGTTAGCATTTTGAGCCTCATGAACCCCATGTTATATTTGTTGAGTACGACATATACTTACGCTTGCTTTACTTGTCGAATATTTGGATGAAAATTTCGGATGGGTACCAGATTGCTAGAGTTTTGAGGAATTAGTCTTGTGATCAACCAGTCATTTATCCCTGTGGATTTGGAGTCTTCGCCTGAAGATCGGAGTTGTCTTTCCGCTGTCTATACTCTGAGGTTATATTCTTTATACTAAGTACGTTATATATTGAGCATCGTCTATTGATATTACCCTTATTTGTAGTTATATGTGAGATTAGACTTTTTGGGCTCACATATGGTGTGTATCTAGTTTTGTTCCTAAAGCTGGGTGCTACACGCAGTGCCGCAGGCCGTAGCTTCTCCCCTCCGCATCCCTCGCGCACGGTCCTGGATCTAGGCCTCGGACGCGCTGCTGGTGCCGCGCAGGACGCCCCTCGCTCCCCTCGGCCCTCGCGCACGGGTGCCGATGCCGCGCCCCCACGCGAACGCCCCCTCCCCGCCTCCACTCCGACGGCCGCGACAGCGGGGGGTTCCGCGGGCTGTAGAGACCCGACGGACCCGTTCAGGCGGAGATCCGGAGCACCGCGCTCCTAACTCCCTTCCCCTCCCACCTCTGCGCCACGGACGCTGACGCCCCCTCCGTCTCCTCGCTGGTGTCAAGGGCCCCAAGGGCAAGGTCGTCGGCAGCCACTGCATCTCCGGCTACTCTCGCTTCCTCCCCTTCCCCCTCTCTCTGGGCGCTCGTGCTTCATCGTGGGCCCGAGCTAGCCCAGCACGCTGGACTGGCCATGCTTCTTGGGCTGGCCCGGCCCGATAAATGGCCCAGCAGGCCGTGCCTAGGCCGTAGGTCAGGCACGGTGCCCGCCTTGGCACGGCCCGATAGGCATGACGTGCCATGCCGGCCCGAACCCCATCGGGCCGTGCCTGGCACGGACCCTTCTATATGCATGTACATCCCTAGAGTATTATAAAGATAAAGATAAAGATAAGAAACGGCTCTATCATTTTCACATGATGTTTTTATACTTCCAATAGATAACCACTACTCTGACGAATTCTCGAGGGTTCAGAAGTCGTAGTAGCTAAATTTGTTTCTTCAATGACAAAACAAAGGAGGCCCACCTCGACACGGCGCTCAGTGGCTGGTTTTGGAACACGAAACCAAGCTCACTGCACCAATTCCCATCGGATTAATTATAATTATAATACTCGACTAGTCAGCCAGTCGAACGCGCTAAAACGTGTAGTTTTTTCCTATAAAAACCCCGACCCTGCCTGGTCTTCTCACCATCCATCGTCCAAAACCGTCCCATTTCCCCCTCTTCCTGCTGCCGCATCCTCAGAAACGCAATGGGGACTCGGCAGCGGGTCCTCGCGCCATGGGCGGTGCTGCTGCTCGCGCTGCGTCTTGCCGGTGCCTCCCATGTCATCCACCGGAGCCTGGAGGCCGAGGCGGCACCGCCATCGGTGCCGGCCTCCATTGTCAGCCCCCTGCTCAGGACGGGGTACCATTTCCAGCCGCCAATGAACTGGATCAACGGTACGCTAGCTACTTCTCTTGAAGTTGGAATGAATTAATGGTTCTTGTGCTGTTTTCGTTTTCATGCCGCTCGCTGCAGAAGCGTTGTTGTAACATGGTGTTTGTTTTCTGTGTCCCTGTCCATGTTGGCGGTTCTGATTGCTGGGACGGCGGAACTCATCGGCTGCAGACCCCAACGGTACGCCTTTTACCCAGCCCGTTTCTTGCAGTTATCTTATTCTTATCCCTGTGTTGTGCTGTCCGTTACTAGTGCCTGTTCGTTTGGCTGATAAGGCATAGCTAAAAGTACCGTTGACTGATTTGTTGTGAGAGAAAAATATTATTCGTTGGCTGAAAAAGTATGGCTTATAATCAAGCAAACAGGACGTAGATCTATATAATGTCTGCAAGTATCATGAACAGCTGTACTCGTTACTTAATCGTGGGAGGATGAAATGGCGCATTTTTAAGTGCTGATCTATCTAGTAGCAAAGGACATTTTAACATTCAAAAACAGTGCATGCCCCTTGTGCCCCGCAGACTCCACATGAGGAGGCAGCTCGTAGGGATGTCCTTTTCCTGTGGGTTCTGGGCTCCACAGTCTCTACAGTCTTACACATGTGTAGTATATGGTTTTTAGCGTATACGAATCATCAACATCAAGTGGCGTAAAAGCCGGTCAGTGCAAGTACACGATAGAATCTGACTTCATATAGTATATAGTATAGAGCAACTGTAAATAAAGAAATAAAAAATATTCTACTAGCGAAGGTTAGATTTCTTCAATCAATAGAAAAAGAATACTAATCCTAGTTGACATAGAATTTGGCAACTCTAAGTGCAGCTCCGATGTACTACAAGGGATGGTATCACTTGTTCTACCAGTACAACCCCAAGGGCGCGGTATGGGGCAACATCGTGTGGGCACACTCCGTGTCGCGCGACCTCATCAACTGGATCGCGCTGGAGCCCGCCATCTACCCGAGCATCCCCTCCGACCAGTACGGCTGCTGGTCGGGCTCGGCGACGATGCTGAAAGACGGCACGCCGGCGATCCTGTACACGGGGATCAACCGCCCCGACATCAACTACCAGGTGCAGGTGCTGGCGTTCCCGAAGAACGCGTCGGACCCGCTGCTCCGGGAGTGGGAGAAGCCCGCGGCGTACAACCCGGTGGCGGCGCCGGCGGACGGCATCAACGCGACGCAGTTCCGCGACCCGACCACGGCGTGGTACGCGGCGCACGACGGGCACTGGCGGATGCTGGTGGGCAGCGTGCGGGACGCCCGGGGCATGGCGCTCGTGTACCGGAGCCGGGACTTCAGGACGTGGAGGAAGGCGAAGCACCCGCTGCACTCGGCGCTGACGGGGATGTGGGAGTGCCCGGACTTCTTCCCCGTGTCCGGGCCGGCGCTCCGGGACGGGCTCGACACCTCCGACGCCGGCGCCAAGTACGTGCTGAAGGCCAGCCTGGACCTCACACGGTATGACTACTACACCATCGGGTCGTATGATAAGAGCACGGACCGGTACTACCCGGATAACCCCAACGGCGACTACCACCGGCTCCGCTACGACTACGGCAACTACTACGCGTCCAAGACGTTCTATGATCCGGCGAAGCGGCGGCGGGTGCTGCTGGGGTGGGCCAACGAGTCGGACAGCGTGCCGGACGACAAGGCCAAGAGCTGGGCCGGCATCCATGTACGTCCTCTTTACTACTGCCTGTTTGCTGCTGCTAGCTACGCCATCACTCCGATCCATCAGTGAGAGAGAGATTGAGAGAGCTGCTATCACCCGCACGCATGCGCCTACTACTCCTACTCCTTGGCTAGCTAGAAATTTCAAAGCGTTGAATCGTTGGCATGCAACGGATCGGATCGGACGACTTGTTTGACTGCTTGTGGGTGCTCGTGACAGGCGATCCCACGGAAGCTCTGGCTCGACCCCACCGGGAAGCAGCTGCTGCAGTGGCCCATCGAGGAGGCTGAGAAGCTCAGAGGGAAGCCCGTCAGTGTGGGCGCCAAGCTGGTTAAGCCCGGCGAACACTTTGAGGTCACAGGCATCGCGACTTACCAGGTTGGTTGGTTAGTTTTACTGCTACTTTCGATCGATGATAAACTGTTTTTGAAATTAAAATTTTCATTCGTGTCAATTAGTGAATATGTTATCCACTAGCTAGATAGTGGCGGCAAGGGTAACATGCATGTGCGCGCGCGCACGCAGCAGCTTATCACGGGCGCACACTACGCACCGCGAAGAACAACAAACAACTGGTGCTAGCTAGTATGTAGCTAGTACCTGTCAGTATAGTCAAGCTTCGCAACTTGTGGGAAGTATATACTAGTAGTAGCACTGTACGTTGCAGTCAAGGACCCCACGTGCAGAGTATCTGTCTAGTCCAGCCAAGATCCGATGGTCCATACATATGCCTTGTCGGTTACACGAGCCCACTCCTACGCTTGTCTTGCTCTGCCACTTGCAAACACCGGAATACGACGGGTCTCCTCGCCGTCGCAGATCTTTCACGGTTTCACCTCCTTCTCTGCTGGTTTACGTACACACCTAGCTAGCCTGCAACACTTGTTTCTGTTTGAAGTTTGAACAATCTTCTGTCACACACACACACATACCTGTCGCGTAACAAATCACCAACCAGACAGCAGACAGGACATGAGCAGAAGAATCTTCCAACGCACACGCCTGTTATTTTCCAAGACAAGTTAATCTTCCAGTCCACATATTAATTGATGCCACGTACGTGTGACCACTGATTACATTGACTGACAAAGCCAATCTCCTAAGTACTTTCTGAAATGTTTTGTTCTTCCGGCGGAGAGTGAAGCTGAAAGACGCTACTCCTATATGTTGACCCATCGATCGTCGATCTTGTGATGGCAGGCTGATGTTGAGGTGACCTTCGAGATCTCGAGCTTGGAGAAGGCAGAGCCCTTCGACCCGGCGTACGACGACGACGCGCAGAAGCTGTGCGGCGTCAAGGGCGCGGACGTCAAGGGCGGGGTGGGGCCCTTCGGCCTGTGGGTGCTGGCTTCTGCCGACCTGCAGGAGAAGACGGCCGTCCTCTTCAGAGTCTTCAAGGACGGATACGGCAAGCCCAAGGTGCTCATGTGCACCGACCCCACCAAGTATGGCCCACCTACCTACATCCTTCGCCCTTCTTGCATCACAACAGCCACATTGCACATGTGCATGCACATAGAGGGGGTACATGTATGCCCCCGCTATGTGGACGCATATGCTTCTTCAGATTACAATGTTCACACAAAACTAAATAGATGGCTTGTGTTTTCTCCCTTCTTGTGTTGGGCAGGTCATCTCTTAGTCCAGATCTGTACAAGCCGACCTTCGCGGGCTTCGTCGACACCGACGACATTTCAAGCGGGAAGATTGCTCTTAGAAGCTTGGTACGTACAGACGTCTCTGAAGCAAATGTCATGCACAATTGTTGACTACTGCTGTTAAGCAATTGGATTACGACTTATCACTTGACTGATCCTTATATTATCTTGTTGCTGTTTGTTGTTTTCTTGTGCGACATGGCATCTATATACAGATCGATCGGTCCGTGGTGGAGAGCTTCGGCGCGGGAGGCAAGACGTGCATCCTGTCACGGGTCTACCCGTCCATCGCCATTGGAAAGGATGCTCACCTCTACGTTTTCAACAACGGTGAGGTGGACATCAAAGTGTCAAGCCTGACTGCCTGGGAGATGAAGAAACCGCTCATGAACGGCGCCTAGAAGCGTGGATGACTTTATTCGTTTCTCTTCAACGACCGTACCTTTGCTGCCAGAAATACTATTGATTATTGATTGTTGAGGTCCTTCAGTTTTCGCCCTCCATCTACGTATACACAAGTGACGACTAGTAGTTTGAGTTGTTTTACTTCCATTGGCTGGATGATGATGATGATGATGATTCTTCTTCTTCTTCTTCTTCTTATGTGCACGCACACAAATGGGAGTATATGCTTAGCTGTCCGGCAAAGAGAAATTGATTACGCTTCTTCTTGTATTGTACAATAATATGAGATGAATAAAAGCCTGCTAATTTTACAGTGTCAAGTAACAAGGGCTCCTCCTCTCTCTTCTTCCAGATTATATATATGACCAAGATGCTAACCTGACTTACATCTGACGAGCTAACTAATCTAGTCTAATTTTATTTTTCGAAATTTTTAAGTGGTAGAGCTCATTTTGCCTCTGATTCTCTATGTAATGGGATTCTCTAAGAAAAATGATCATGTGACTGAAAATGGTTATCTAAGATAAATTATGTATATGAAGTGATTAGGTGCGAAAGTGAATCGGGAGAGAGCCTACTTTTTTCAGCCCACGGTGTCCTAACTAGTTCATCACTATAACAAAACAGCACAAAGAAGGCACACCCAATTTAGTGACATGAAAATGTAAAACTAGTCTATGATTTTAGGAGTTTCTATGATGCATTAATTTTAGATAACCACTTGACGGAATTCACATATATTTCTGCAAAAAAAACACCAGTTGGCAGACACTAGTATAGAAAACATTTTCAGAGGTGGCCATTTTTTTCAAAGGTGGGCAGGCTGTCCACCTCTAACAAAAGGTCATTGTTAATCACTTTACAGAGGCGGTCCGAATGCCCGTCTTTAAAAATTAATCTGAAAATTAATTAACAGAGGCGAACATCTTACGATGCTCGCTTCCGTTAATGGTTTCTAGATAACCTAGAAATTAATGAACTCATGATCTACAACTTAGAACTAACACCTTCTTGCCACTACACCACAAAATCACTTGTGAGTATATATAGGATTCTATCTTTTTTACAAATATTTTTGTAATTTTGTTTTGAATATTTTGACTACTAAATGAACTCAAATGAAAAAAATCTTTAACTACAAAGTTTTAAATCTTGTTGACCATTATAACTTTGGTATAGGATGTGTCTTCATCCAAGATTGTTTGAAAAACTCAGAAAATTTGAGTAATTTAAAACATATATTTGAGAGACTAAACAACTTTAATTAAAAAAACTTATCAACAAAAATATTTTAGAACAGGTCGGCAAACAAGAACTTTGGTATTAACTATGTGAATATTTAAGGTCGTTTAAAAATTATAGATTTTCAATTTAAAATCTATGAACTTAGAACACAAATTTAGGACTCGATATCACATCCGGTCTAGTTTGAAATTTGGCCCATAATGGCCCATGTGCATGTTAATGAGATATTGTGGAGGGTTTAGTCCCATCTTGGTTGTTATGAGTGGGCTAGACCAACATATAAGGCTTATAGAGTCCATCCCACCATCCCCAGGTTAATCCTTCTACGTGAAGCGAGGACGAAAGCGTAAGTGGGATGGTGGTAGGTGTGGTTCACTCAACATGCAAAGTTGATCTAAGCCGTTTGAATTTGAAAGTGCATCTAGCCCTTTAGTGGGTTTTGGATGATTGAATGACAACGTGATTAAATGTCTAACTCGTTTGCTAAGTGTGGACAGGTAATAGGTTATCTCACAGGTACTTAATGAAAGCTAAAATGATGTGTTGTTGTATAAACAATCTAGTTCAAGCACAAGACAACAATGCAAATAGAATTCATGCAAAGGCTTATTTATTGTGGGATTTTCATGTACTATGTGAAAGCAAGCTCGGTAAAAACTAGTTGATGAGACATGAGGGATTGCATATGTAATGGTCTCATATTTGAAGCTTGCTAAATTGAAATTAAAAAGATGACAATACAAATGAATGGATGATTCAACACAAGATGTGACTTGATGGCTTGAGATGGTGAAGATAGCAAGGAAAGGCTTCGAGGTACTAAGCAAGGGTGAAGGACAAGCGATGGCTTGGCAGTCGAAGAACCTAGCTAGGGTGAAGAAGAAAGTACTTGCATTTAGTTGAGGTACTAATCAAGCTATGATGGTCATATTATCATGGAGGATCAAATCTATATTAGACAAAGTGTTGAAAGTGACTTGATGCATTTGGAGTTATTCATATTTAACAAATAGTATCAAGTCGCGTGCTCAAGAAGACTATGCTCAAGTGAAAAAGATCAAAGTTGACTTGTTGGCACCCTCACTTGATGAAGATTGGAATACACGGCTTCGGTTGAAAGAGATCAACTCAAAACGTTTAAATTGGTTATACTTTTAAATTTGAGTTAATAGGAATGTGATACTATTAAGAGGGATGCATCATGTTGATAGATAATGTTTTATAAGTGCTCAAGCCAACCCATATGAGTTTATAGAGGGTTTGAGAGACAAAAGAGCTAACTTGTTTTGCTGGTCTGGCTGTACGGTATTGATACCAGACGTGTCCGGTATGTGCCCAGCCACGATAAAATTCTTGATGTTCTTAGGTTGGTTCGTAGGGAGTTTAGACGGTCGGGAGTTCTGACGTCTCGCACTTAACTGACTTGGAGAGTTCACTGTGGTGGTCATACCGAACGTGTCCAGTATTCATACCAGACGTGTCCGGTATGGATGGCCAGAGGCCAACGGCTACTTTTCAAATGCCTTGAGGGTCGGGAGTTCCGACGTGAGTCGGGAGTTCCGGCATGTGTCGGGAGTTCTGACACCTCACATACTTTAACTCAGTTACCGTAGTTTTCAAATGTGCTGAGGGTCGGGAGTTTTGACATGAGTCGGGAGTTCCGACGGTCGGGAGTTCCGACATTCATCGGGAGTTTCGACGCCTCACAACGACACTGTAACTCAGTTATCGTTGGCGCAGTGTAAGTCATACCGGACGTGTGGCAATGGCTATAAAATGGCTAGTTTTTCCAAGGGGGCTATAAATAACCCCAAGCCTCCACCATTGGAGGCTGCTGATTCTGCTGGTTGCAATACACATTTTTGAGCCTTGCCAACTCTCCCAAACCCTCTCTTAGTGAGTGTGTAATCCAAATCGTAAAATCTATTTGTGGGTTAAGAGAGAATTTGAAAAAGAGTGAAAGCCACCACTTGAGCACTTGTGCATATTGTCTATTTCGTGATTTGCATTTGTTACTCTTGGACTCTTCAGTCCTAGACGGTTAGGCATCGCTGGAGAGCACCCGAGAGATTGTGGTGTGACTCAGAAAGTTTATAACGGTCGATTCTGTCGCCTCAGAATCAACTAGTGGAAGGAGGAAAAGGAGTTGGAAAAGACTTCAGCTAGAGTGACCTTCGCTAGGTTGCCCGTAGCCCCCTCAATGGAGAGTAGGACTCGAACGAGTCCGAACTTCGGTAAAACAAATATCGTGTCTCAATTCGCATTTCATTCGATATTTATGTTGCTCTAGCTCTTGTGCAGGTTCTCTATGTATATTGTCATCTCCAGTACATACCTGTAGTTTGGTTTGAAGATAGAAATCGAAAAGAGCAAGTTTGGGGCTACTCTACAGAAACCGTGCATACCAGACCGTTCGGTATACATACCAGACACATCCGATATTTCTTGCCTGTGCTGAATACATTTGTTCTCTATTCTCACTTTATGTTGCAGGGTTGTAGCTTCTAGATATATTCTTTATACCTTGTATACTCTGTGTCTAACTTGTGAGGGGTGGTATTACTCTTAATTTAGAGTTTCTATTTTAGAAACTCCCTTTACTAATAATTTCTGCATTTAAAGGTGTTAATTTTTAGAAACGCCTATCCACCCTCCCTCTAGGCGACATCCTAGGTCATTTCAATTGGTATCAGAGTAAGGTTCTCACCTAAAGCTTCACTGCCGTGAGAAAAGGATGTCGACGCCTATCGAGTTAGAGCCGGTGCTTCTCTAAAATGATGGTTCAAACTTTCTACCTTGGTTAAATCATGTACTCAATGTTTTTAGGGATATTAGTCCTCTTGTTGAGCATATTGTGGATGCAAGCATACCTCTTCTTATAATTAATTGGAGCAACTACAAAATTTTGTCAAAAGAGGAAGAGATATGCGTGCAACTCAATGCTCAAGCTATTAATATCATTTTGAGTACATTAAGTGCAGAGGTTTAAGATGAGGCAATCTTTAATAGACAACCACCTCCGGAGAGTGCTCATCTCATTTGGACTAGACTTGTTGAGTTATATGGAAAATCCAAATGTGATGATGCACTTGAGATCGAGACAATGGGAAGTTTGTCCATTGTGTCTTCATGTAGCGAAGAAGCCTCACAAGACCTCAAGAGCGCCGAGCCGGAGCAAGAAGTGCAAGCAGCGCATGACCTGCTGTCTGCCTATGCCCACCAGACGTGTCCGGTATGGCCATGGCAGCAGGACAGCAGGCAGTCTGTGATGATAAGGCTCAAGCTCGGTGGTGACCAAGTGATGAGTCAACCTCAGTATCTCATGATACTCATCACTTGTGTCTCATGGCCAAGAAAAACAAGAAGAAGAGTAACAAGAAAGATCAAGAAAAAGAGAAAGCACAAGTGGATGATCAAGATAAGAGTGATGTTGAAGTTGAAGACAACTACAATATTGATCATCTCAACCGCAAGGATAAGTTCATCATCATGAAGATAGTTGAAAAGAATGATGAGCTTGAAGAAGAGATTGAGAAGAAAGAGCAATCACTTCAAAATCAAGAATTGTTTCTCGTCTCCAAGATGGAAGAACTAAAGGCTCTAAGTGAAAGGTATGAAAAATTATCATTTGAGCATGCTTTAGTTACTAACTCTTCTTCTAGTGTTTCACAACTAGAGAAGGAAAACTATGAGCTCAAGGCAAGGCTAGATGAACTATCAAGCAAGTATAATGTGCTACAAGCAAACTATGTTCATCTAAAGTGCTTTCATGAGGAAGTAGTAGAACCAAGCATCATGCTTGAGGTAGCTCATGAGGTTGTGGTCACATCGGTAAAATTTTCTCAACCTCTTACACATTCACTCACTAGTACACCATCTCAATTAAATATTTCTTGTACTAATGAGTGTGCTCCTCAAGCAAGCCAATCTTCGATTGAGCTAAATCTTATAGAAAACATAGAGCTCAAAGAAGAGATGAAAAGGTTAAAGAAAGATGTGATTCGGTTGAAGGGTAAGGAGAAAGCACAACCTTCTCAAGATAACCGTGATAACATGGTGAAGAAGCTTGAGAAGGGTTCAAACCTTGCTTCCTCCAAAGCCCAATAAAAGAATCACATTTCAAGCAAGGCCAACACAACCAAGAGCAAGAAACATGGAAAAAGGTTATGCTATGGTTGTTGATTATATGGACGTGAGTGGGCAATGTGTCCACATAAGAGTTGGGCCGACAAGTGTGAAGCGGCCGAACAAAAGGCCTCAAACAAGTTGGCTAACCAAGAGAAAAGTGATGGACAAAGCGCTTGTCTCATGAGCAAGAAATTGGAGCATCCTACCAAGAAATGCCCAATGTACAAAGAGGCAAGAAAGGAAGCCCAAGTTGCAACAAGAAGATGCTATGGATGCAATGAGATGGGCCACAAGGTTGATAGATGTCCATATAAGCAAAACAAGCATAGAACAAACAAAGGCCGCATATGCTATGCTTGTAGAAGGAAAGGGCATCTAAGCTATGAATGCCCAAATGGTAACGCTCCTAAGCCAAACACATTTGTTTATAATGATATGCTTAGGAAGACCACAAATGGAGTTAGCACTAGCAAAGTGATGTGTTCACCACAAACTAGTGCTAAGGCCATTTGGGTGCCTAAACACTTGTTGACTAACCCAAAAGGACCCAACAAAAGTTGGGTATCAAAGTGTGCTTAGGTTAATGAAGTAGGTACTTGGTGATGAGATGAAGGCTTTGGGGTGGTTGAGCGAGCAAATTGATAATATTCACTCAATCTATCAACTAATTCTTATCATAATCTCCTATATGGTTGACCCAAAGATAATTCAATGAATATATCATCTATTTCATCATCACCATTGGTAACAAGTACCTAAACCTTATAGGATAGCCACTTTGTTCATTTTGTGTTCAATAGTTCACAAATAGGCATATTTGTGAGATGTTGAAAGTGGCTAATTAGATTCAATTGAAAAGTATTTTATTTTGCCATATGATGCTTTTAATGGCTCTCTAGCAGAGCAATTTATTTGTTGAGATGCAGGGCATAAAATAAATACTATAGCTAAAACCAAGAATCACAAGCAACGAGTTATTTGTTTCTGTCCTGCACCTATCGGACGTGTCCGATATTACTATCGGACGTGTCCGGTATGGCCAGGGACAGAAAAGACAATGTTTCTGTTTTGCGTATTCCGGACATGTCCGATATTGCAGGAACCAGAACACTAATTGGATTGCAACTGAGTCTTTGATCCATATATTTTCATATATCCTTAATTTACTCAGAATCTTGTGATTTATCAAATCTTAATGGATTGTGTGAGCATCTCTTGAACTCAAATATAAATATGGCAAATTATTTGGTTGTGGTTCAAAATAGAAAAATTGACTCTCAAATTCTTAATAGAATAAAGTGCTAGATAAAAGTCATTCAAATTACTTAAAGCACTTATTTAGGGGGAGCTCAGTTTCTATTTTGCATCTTGTGGACTAACAAATTTATCTAGCATTCTTTGTAGTCCTTTGGATGAAAAATTGATTTCGTATCTAGCATGATTATTTGGCAATTAAGGTCAACATAAAGATTATCATGCTATGTATCTTCTTAGTGGTATTCTTGTGGGCTCAAGACAAAGGTATGTTTTTACATACATGCATTGTAAGTGCATCTAAGGCCATTTATATGTTAGAATGTGCATTTGTGTGACATAGGAGAGATGTTTTTCAAAACCCATAACTAGCATGTGTAGGTGGTGTGAATTTGAAAAACTATTTGAATCTTGGTCTTTGTGACCTAGCCTTGTCATGTGATAATTATAGCTCTCCTTGATTGTTTGATTGGCTAATTACATATGACATGGCTTTCTTAAGTCCACAATCTACTATGTCTCACAATATCTCTCTCAAGTAATCAATATCTATATATGCCAAATATTTGGAAAAGAGAAGTGATACTCATGGCATTTAGATATGAAAAGTAATTACACCTTTTTTGGATCAAGGACATATATGTTTTTGGATCAAGAAATAATAGAGAAGGGGATTGGAATTAAGTGAATGAAGTTTGGAACAAAAACAACCAGCCCGCAAATACCGGATGTGTCCAGTATGCATGTTCGGTATGAGCGGGGTTATAAAATGGTCGGTACCCCTTTGGCCCTGGTCCTCTATCTCTCTTTTCTCTCCTCCAAGCCGGTGCCGCCACCGCTGTTCCACCGCATTAGCGATCGAGTGATTCCACCAAGAAAAAGAAGAGAGGGATATTGGATCGGAGGAGATTTGCATCAAGATCGAAGGCTTCGGGACTTGGTTTTCCAATCGCATCTTCATTCTCTCTCTCAAGATACCCTAATCCCGGACCTCTTCCGATCTAAGTGGTTAGGGCATGATTTTGAAATCCCTTTGATAGAGATACTACATTACCTGCCTAGAAGCAATGCCCAAAGTTTGGATTGAATTGGAGATGAGATTGAGCGTAAGCCCCTGATTAGGGTTGCTGTGTACTTATACCAGATGTGTCCGGTATGAGCCAGTAGTGCAGGTTCAGCTGCAGCCTCAACTCAATACTCATTGATTATTGTCCCTTTATATATGATTGTTTGTCTAAATTAATTTTGTAAACCTTGACCATGGTTGGGATAGCTGATTGCGAGATTTTGGATAAATAATTATATATATATGGATGATGATATAAGAAATATTGTTTGGGCATGTATCTAAGATTCTTTGCAAATCTTTTTGGATACAAGGCAACAACCATGAGTGGAAGACATAAGCCTAGGTCCAAGCATAGGCATGATCCAGCTCTAGAGAAATACAAGAAGGCAAGGCAGGACATGCATCCCAGATACAGTCAGCAGGAGCAGGGCAGCAGCAGGGGACTCTCCAGAGCTACCAGGGGTGCTCCACAGTACAAAGAGGGAGACAGTAGTTCTTCCTCTGACACAGATATAGAGGAGTATAGAGTGGAGCCCAGTACCAGAAAAGAGGAAGAGCACTGACAGAGGTTCAGATAGTGGCAGCTCAGATGATGAGCAAGAGATTGACGAGGAGCAGGCAGTACCTCCAGCTTAGCACTAGCCAGGCCAAGGTATGCACTATGGATTACTTGAGACACATCCACCTAGTGTACCCTCTTATGTCTCTAGAGTTGACTATCAAGGGAAAGGCATGACTAGAAGGGCCAGAGACGAGAGAAGAATTGATCCAAGGGGCTTGCCTAGGATTTAGTTTGATCATCGATTTCAGACAGCCTTTCATATGGATTTCTATACCAGTGTGATCCTCACCAGGAACCTAGTGATTGCCAGGTCTCAGTGGATTGACTGGTAGTACGTCAAAGATTTGTAGAAGGCCTCCATTGATCACGCTATTGCCATTTGCCAGCATATAGGGGTTTATGAGATTATGGAGTTCCAGCATGACTAGAACACAGAGGTGGTAGCTCAGTTCTACGCCACCCTATATGTTGAGGAGGATGAAAGGTGTATGCACTAGATGCTTGAGGGTCAGTGGTACAGTGTGGATTATGATGCTTTTGCCACCCTGCTTGGTTTTTCAGAGGAGGATCTTTAGAAAGACAGGATCCATACAGAGCAGGTACTCCCTCCAGAGCAGCTGGCCTACATGTACCCACCAGGGGGTGAGAGAGAAGCGGTGGGGAAGGTTCTAGGTCTTCACCCTACTTACAGATACCTAGACAGGATATTCAGGAAGACCATTGATTGTAAGGGTGGAGACAAGGGAAACATTGTAGATTATTCCAGGAACTTGCTCCACAGGATGGCACCTGATGCATGACCTTTCAGCGTCTTTGACTTCATATGGTGCGAGATTAGGAGCGTTGGCGAGAGGACCCTCAAGGGTTGTGGTTTTGCTCCCTACATTATGCACATGATTGAGCAGGTCATAGGGCATACCTTTGAGTATGACAAGGTACATAAGGCCCTGAAGATTGTTGTAGACTTGCCTAAAATTGGAGTGCCTCTAGCAGGACCAGGAGGAGCAGCAGCAACACTAGAGGTAGATGCACCTGCAGGTGGTGCAGCAGCAGGAGGAGCTTCACCTCTACCACATCCTCCTTCACGTTCTTCTTCACGTCACTGTAGTCCTCCTTCTCCTATTCGTAAGATGTTCAGTGCTATCTTTGAGATGTGCAAGGACATTCAGGTCAAGCAGCAGAAGGAGAGGGAGTCTAGGAGGAAGGACACTCAGACTTTGAAGCAGATTGCTGCTAGACTTGAGCTTGATCCTCCTAGGTCTCCACTGTCAGATGAGGGAGCTGGTGAGCCTAAGTCTAAGGAGCAGCAGCAAGCCAGGTATGATAGAGAGTATGCTGAGTTTCTTCAGCGATAGCAGCAGCAGCAACAAGCACCAGAGCATCCTAACACTTTACCACTATAGGCTCTAGTGCCTACTCACTCTCAGCCACATCCCGGTGCTACAGATGAGTATGCTTCAGACTGGTGGAGTGACCTCACAGGTGATTTTGGCTACTACAGGTCTGGTGGCTATGACCCGTCTGGTGTAGGTGGTTCTCGTCCAGTCGGTGCTCCACGCTCAGATGATGAGGATGTTGGTGGAGATGAAGATGATGATGAGTGATCACAACATTTAGAGACAGCTTGTAGGCCCTTTGTTCTTAGTATGTCATTGTTGGACCTTTATGGTGATAGATGACAAAGGGGGAGAGAGACTGATTAAAGCTTCAGGATTTTTGTTTCATTTTGCTTTATCTTTGTACCTGAAGATATGTACTGCAGGCTGTAGTTTTTTGAGCTTCATCTTAGTTTTTGAGCTTCATAGATTGTATCTTGTGAGAGATGAGACTTATACTTATGCTTTATCTATGTATCTCTTAAGACATAATCTTTATTTATATATTAGTGGCTCGTGGACATGAGAAAATGTGTAATGAGTGCTATGTGTGACATACATGTGTTTTATTTATTTTTATAAGGACTATGCATGCTAGAATAAAAATATTTGATGTGATGCCTTTGTATTTATTCTTGTGTGATATATCTTGTCATATGCATCACGGTTTTATTTTGTCACACACACACATACACCCCATGGATGCAATGATTTAGGGGGAATCTCCTATATGTTTTAGTATGTGCAATTGACATTTGAGGTCATTTTGTGAATTCTAATCATAAGCACATATTAAGGGGGAGCCTCTCATAAATTATTAAACCCTAAAAGCTTAAATGTTTATATCCTTTTATAAGCTTTAATTAAGTTGTGATCAATAACTAAAAAGGGGGAGATTGAAAGTGCATCTAGCCCTTTAGTGGGTTTTGGATGATTGAATGACAACGTGATTAAAGGTCTAACCCGTTTGCTAAGTGTGGACAGGTAATAGGTTATCTCACAGGTACTTAATGAAAGCCAAAATGATGTGTTATTGAATAAACAATCTAGTTCAAACATAAGACAACAATACAAATGGAATTCATGCAAAGGCTTATTTATTGTGGGATTTCCATGTACTATGTGAAAGCAAGCCCGATAAAAACTAGTTGATGAGACATGAGGGATTGCATATGGAATGGTCTTATATTTAAAGCTTGCTAAATTGAAATTAAAAAGATGACAGTACAAATGAATGGATGATTCAACACAAGATGTGACTTGATGGCTTGAGATGGTGAAGATAGCAAGGAAAGGCTTTGAGGTACTAAGCAAGGGTAAAGGGCAAGCGACGGCTTGGCGGCCGAAGAACCTAGCTAGGGTGAAGAAGAAAGTACTTGCATTTAGTTGAGATACTAATCAAGCTATGATGGTCATATTGATGTGGAGGATCAAATCTATATTGGACAAAGTGTTGAAAGTGACTTGATGCAGTTGGAGTTATTCATATTAATAAATGGAATCAAGTCACGTGCTCAAGAAGGCTATGCTCAAGTGAAAAAGATCAAAGTTGACATGTTGGCACCATCACTTGATGAAGATTGGAATACACGGCTTCGGTTGAAAGAGATCAACTCAAAAGGTTTAAATTCGTTATACTTTTAAATTTGAGTTAATAGGAATGTTGTACTATTAAGAGGGATGCATCATGTTGATAGATAATGTTTCATAAGTGCTCAAGCCAACCCATGTGAGTTTTTAGAGTGTTTGAGAGACAAAAGAGCTAACTTGTTTTGCTGGTGATACCGGACATGTCCGGTATGTGCCCAGCCACGATAAAATTCTTGATGTTCTTGGGTTGGTTCGTCGGGAGTTCCGGCAATGGTCGGAAGTTCTGACATCTCGCGCTTAACTGACTTAGAGAGTTCACTGTGGTGGTCATACCGGACACGTCCGGGGGCCAGAGGCCAACGGCTAGTTTTCAAATGCCTTGAGGGTCAGGAGTTCCGACGTGAGTCGGGAGTTTCGACGGTCGGGAGTTCCGGCATGCGTCGGGAGTTCTGACACCTCACATACTTTAACTAAGTTACCATAGTTTTCAAATGTGCTGAGGGTCGGGAGTTCTAACGTGAATCGAGAGTTCCAACGGTCGGGAGTTCCAGCATTCATCGGGAGTTTCAACGCCTCACAACGACACTGTAACTCAGTTACCGTTGGCGCAGTGTAAGTCATACTGGACATATCCGGTATGCATGGCAACGGCTATAAAACGGCTAGTTTTTTCAAGGGGGCTATAAATAACCCTAAGCCTCCACCATTGGAGGTTGCTAATTCTGTTGGTTGCAATACACGTTTTTGAGCCATGCTAACTCTCCCAAACCCTCTCTTAGTGAGTGTGTGATCCAAATCGCAAAATCCATTTTGTGGGTTAAGAGAGAATTTGAAAAAAAGAGAAAGCCACTACTTGAGCACTTGTGCATATTGTCTATTTCATGATTTGCATTTGTTACTCTTGGACTCTTCGGTCCTAGACGGTTAGGCGTCGCCAGAGAGCACCTGAGAGATTGTGGTGTGCCTCGAAAAGTTTGTAACGGTCGATTCTGTCGCCTCAGAATCAACTAGTGGAAGGAGGAAAAGGAGTTGGAAAAGACTTCAGCTAGAGTGACCTTCGCTGGGTCGCCCGTAGCCCCCTCAATGGAGAGTAGGACTCGAACATGTCCGAACTTCGGTAAAACAAATATCATGTCTCAATTCGCATTTCATTCGATATTTGTGTTGCTCTAGCTCTTGTGCAGGTTCTCTGTATATATTGTCATCTCCAGTAGATACCTGCAGTTTGGTTTGAAGATAGAAATCAAAAGGAGCAAGTTTGGAGCTGCTCTGCAGAAACCATGCATACCGGACACGTCCGGTATTTCTTGCCTATGCTGAATATATTTGTTCTCTATTCTAACTTTGTGTTGCAGGGTTGTAGCTTCTAGATATATTCTTTATACCTTGTATACTATGTGTCTAACTTATGAGTGGTGGTAATTTTCGTATTTAAAGGTGTTAATTTTCAGAAACGCCTATTCACCCCCTTTTGGCGGCATCCTAGGTCCTTTCAGAATTCTAGGGTGTTACAAATGGTATCAGAGCCGACCTTCGTGGCCACGGGCACGTGCGGGTCAGGGGTGCGGACATGGGGTTCATTGCGCGTGTAGGACCTACGGGGTGCACGGCATGGCACATGTGCCGGCACTGGACGCATGGTCGCATGTGCTAAGAGGGAACGTTTCTGATCATCGTTTGTCTGGTTGTGGGTATGTTGGGCCGACGAGGACGTCGGGCCCTTTGAGGGGGGGTGTAGGTCACATCCGGCCTAGTTTGAAATTTGGTCCATAGTGGCCCATGTGCATGTTAATGAGATATTGTGGAGGGTTTAATCCCACCTTGATTGTTATGGGTGGGCTAGACCAACATATAAGGCTTCTAAAGTCCATCCCACCATCCCCAAGTTAATCCTTTTACGCGAAGCGAGGATGAACGCGTAAGTGGGATGGTGGTAGGTGTGGTTCACTCAGCGTGCAGAGTGGATCTGAGCCGTTTGGACTCTGGGGCATTACACTCTAACTGACTTCGAATCAAAAACTTTTCAACTACAAAGCTTCATATTGTATTAAGGACTACAACTTTGATATAGACCAGGTCAACATCAAGATTGTTTGAAAAATTTAAATTTCAAAATTTTGTGAACTTAAAATAATATCAGGACTCTAAACAGTTTCAAATTAAAAAAAAATCAACTACCAAATATTGTAGATCACGTGGAGAGCTCAATTTTGATATAAAGTTGTTTTCATTTGAGTTCATATGGTTATGAATTATTTTTTTGCAATTATTTATAGAGATGGACATCTTAAAAATGTCCTGAAAATCGACTTTTAAAGATAAGCATTTAGAATGTCCGCCACTGTTAAAAAATTTGGAGACAGACGGCCGCCTTTATTAGTCGATAATTTTTAAGTGGCAGCCACCTTAGGACACCCATCTCTCAGAAGTGGATATTTTTCTAGAGGCCGCCCAACCATTTATTGAGACAGCCCACAAATATATCCGCCTCCTAAAATCATTTTTAGTAGCAAGAGCGAGAGTTTAGTCTGGATTTGGCCTGGAAGCAGCTCGCTAGCCCCTAAGCTAAGATCCACTATCTCTTTTTTATTATGGAGTAAGTCAAACTATCAATCTTCAGTAATACTGTATATGCCAACTTTTACTACTTCCTCTATCTTGTAATATAAGTACATTCTAGCATTCAAAATTTGTCCTTAAATATAATGCATTTTAGAGGATAAAAACCAGTTTTCTATTAAATATTTTTCATTTATCAGCCAATCACCATTAATCATGTTCATGATAGCGTCTGATTAGGAAATAAAATGAAGATATACATGCGTCTTTTATGTTCTCTTAATTTGTCTTAAAATTCTTATAATGCACTATATTACAGGACATATAGAGTATTTATTTATCATACAGACAATGAGTTTTCCAAATAGAAATAAGACAACCCTAACTGCACATAGTATAGAAAAAATGGAAAAGGACACCAGAAGCCTCGATCTATGGTAGTGGTAGTGACGCAAATGATGGGCGGGGTCTGGGGCTGGGATGCCAAATCATGGGAGGTGCGTGTACGAAATCATGGGAGGACACGTCAGCACACGGAGGACGGTGCCCTTAATTAATTTAACCTAAGTTTAGTGGAGTAGTATAGGAATACACACGCGCATCTCTGCTTTGATACCCAAAAAAAATATAATAAAAATATCCATATGTGTTGCTATCTCCAGGTGGAGAGATGGCCAATGGTTAACAAGGAAATCACAACCGGATCAAGTTATTATTAGTATAGTATATACAAATAGTGGGCGAGTGATGATGGCCACGTCCATATTATTGCACTAGTTGTTCCAAGCTCCACTAATTATAGTTATAATTATACTCATGGATAAGGATGTTTCCACATGGAAAGATTGTGCCAAAATCTAATGAAGTAAGAGCGTCTCCAAGAGCACCCAAAGCACTCTCCCAATTTAGGATTTTTGGCATGATAGGAAAAGAACCATCTCCAACAATTCCTAATCCCACCTCCCAATCTTTTGGCACTTGGAAAAAAATCCTCCCTTGTGCGTCAAGATGCGCGGACTCCAGGTAGCGCGTATCCCCTCTCGCGGCAATCTGAGTGCGTATTCTTCGGCCAATCTAAATGTGGAAGAGCGGAAAAAAGAATAAATAGTAGAAAAGGGTTCCTAATGCAAATATACCAGAGAGAAAGCATATATATAATTGGTTAAGATAATTTAGAAATAGTATATGATTCTTGATGTAAAATTATCTTCTATATTTTAGAAGTAAATTATTGAAAACTGTTGAAGATGATCTTATTTATTCTTCCCAATACTTTTTGGCGAGTTGGAAAACTATACGGTTTGAGGAAGAAAATATTGGGAACTCTTCTTAGCTATAAAAAGGGTTTTGGTGAACTGCAGGTGTGAACTGTGAATTGAAGCGATGATAAAGAGGCGGCAAGGGTTACATGTGTATGGCAATGGAGAGAGTATATATATATACACATAATGAAGACAACTGATGATATAGCATGGCATCATGCTTAGGCGATGAAATCGTGGCCATCTGCCAGGAAGACGGGGACGATCACACAGTAAAAAAATGATAGATAAAGCGTCAGAGAGTGTAGGTTGTTTTGATTCGGCTAGGTAATTAACAAGCTGAGGGCCGTTGCGGCGTTTAGATGCTTGTTTAATGTTCCCAAAAAAAAAACGGGACTGTAATAAGTTCTCATTTAAATTAGCTATCAAAATCATACGGGTGCTTATCACGTGAAACTCATTATAACTGTTACGGTTGCGCCTTAGTGATCGAGACTATTTAACATAGAGTGGTAAAATTAAATTGAAGTCCGAGGGGAAGATATATTTAGCAAAGTCTCAACGGAACGGCGGTGAAGTTAAAATCCCCGTTCCCACAAAACCCATAGCTAGTTTTTGAGCAGAAATAAAAGGAATGGTTACGTTCTTTATTCTTAATAATGAACGGTACCACTAGATGAGTATATCTAGCCGGTAGGCACCACTGCTCCAGTAGACTAATGCGATCGATGTGCCAAGCAGACATACACTTTTTCCTTGTATCTTGCATGTTACACGAACAAGCAGTCTCAGTGGATCCAAAAGTCGAGAGCTTGGCCACAACACGTACACGTACAGAACACAGGGAAGAAGTAGAATGGATCGTGTTGATGTGGTTAGAGGTCTGTCAGTTAGCTTTTTCTGTTGTCTTTTACTATATGTCATGATAAAGTAGTAAGATTGTTGTTGCTATAGAGATGAGCAACCTCGGTTATTAATGGTGGGTAAAGAAATAAATCTATTATTACTTCTAACTTGATTAAAAGTGACGGGTTTTATTTTTAACCTTTACTTATAAGATTGCTGTCACAATATATGTGCCAAGTGATTAGGAAACACAAAACCACTTTCACGATTACGGGATAGTGATGCCTCACAAGTGTCAAGTTATGGTTACCAGTAATAAATACTAGTCAGATTTGCCCTGTCACTATTGATGTCCTTATGTTGGTATTACCCGTACCACCTGGCATTCATTACTTCTCTGTCCTGAAATTTTTAGTCATCCCGTAATTCCAACCATTCTAAGCTTGTACAAAAAATACTAATATTTACGATATAGAATTGAGTCAAGTAGGTACAATATAAGATGTATTTTTATACTATCGTCTAACAAAAATCCGACAAAGCCTTTGCCGCCTTTCTAAAAAAATTGTATTTTTATAATTTATTTGTTGTGATAGATATTTATATTTTTCTCTGTAGATTTAGTCAAATTTAGAATGAGTTGATTGAGAACAGCTAAAAAATTATATTTTAGAACGAAAGTATGCATTTTTTTTCACATATTGCGTAGCCGGATTTCTCCCTTGCAGCTGCCGAATTAGTTGGCTACCAAAATTTGCTATATCAGGGATTTGACAACCCAAAAGTTAGGCAAAAAAATTACCAAAGATTTAGCAAGCTAAATATGATAAGATGGCAAGTTTTGGGAACCAATCTTTAGCTAAAACCATGGCTTGCCAAATTTTAGGTATGATAAATTTTGGTAACCAACCAATCACACCCGATGAGACCGATCAGAACATCAGCATCAGTGACGTTGATGGTCACCGATCACATGTACTAGTACACACGTGGTCCAGAAAGCAACTGGATCTTTTCTTTGACCTAGTAGCAGATTAGGATTTTATTAGTAGTATTCCTTGCACGGCTTTTTCTTATTGTTGCTTGTACACATTGGAAAAATCCTTTTCGCAAAAAGTGATAGGACAAACCCTCCCTGCTGTCATGCCTGAATATATACTTTGCCAAATTGTGAACAGCGCTCCAGCATGTGCTAAAAAGAGCTAATAATCTGGTACAGAAACTTGCATGGGCGATGCGTTCGTCGTGACACCGTCATCACACATCCTTTTGCATGTCTTCTAGTACTAAAATCTTATCTTATGATTTGATATCGAATGACCGGGGGGAAAACCCTGATGTTTCACCCCACCTCTCGCCGACTAAAAGGCTTGTGGTCAACTTAAAGAGAGATGATTCTCGCGTTCGCCGCCTCTATCCTTTCTGCGGAGAAATAATGAATGAAATCCTCCAGCTAGCAACTAGCAATGTAACCCAATTGTTCCGGAATGCATGCGTGGCTACTGATGACCTTTGTTTGTTTGTTTTTCCCCCTTCTAGTGGCCATCATTTCCTTATCAAACGCTGGCTGCCGTCATACGCATGCATGCGCGCAGTTATCCGGAAGAAGCCATCCATATATAGAGTAGACGATCGATGCGTGCCACTTGTATGAGTAGCGACGACGCTCGCCACTCCACGAAAAGCGACGCAAGCCCTACAGCTAGCTAGCTAGCTAAGTAGCCGCGTACGTACTAGAAACAGCACCGCATTGCCGTTCGCAGAACGTACACAGACGAGAAGTCGCGCGAGACAGGCACACCTGGAAGAAACACCCGTCCATGGGCGAAGACGACGCATGCGTGCGTAGCTCTATATACGACGATGGCGAAGACGACAGCACAAGCATGCGCACCAACACTACCACATTCAGTTCGTTCGTTCGTCAGCAACTAACTGGACACGATATATCCAACTGCCACTGACAGAAGAATGTCGAACTGTCGATCGATGAAACCTAGAGAGGCCCGGCCCGATCGATCTGTGTTCTGTGCTGTGCTCGCTTTCGGCAAGACGACGACGGAGACAAGCAGGCAGGTCGGTCGGTCATCACCATTCCATGGACATCACAAGATCATTTGGCATATTGGCAATAGTGGGTGGCTGCTCTTGTTACCAGATCGACCCCGAACACGACAGGTCGAGGTTGCAATTGCACTGGGATCGATCGGATCGGATGTGATTCGACCGATCGTCGGACGACACTAACGTGGCGCGGCAAGCCAAGATACGGCACCTTATCAAGAGTACTCCTAGCGCGGAGGTGTAGGTGGTGGGGCTTTTCTTTTCGCGCTTTACTAGATTTCTTTTTTCTTCTGCGATTCAGATGTGGGATTGGGTCTGCCGCCGGCACTGTCGAATCCAAATGTAATGAGAGCCAAGAAAGAACTAGGTATAAGCAACATTATCTTCCTTGTTTTCATTTTCTTCCACTTTTGCTGCTGTCAACGTACTATCTTGTTCATGTTATGTGAACCATTTTTTGCATGTCCCTGGCCCCACCCTTTTATCGTTTCAAATACCCCGTATCATTTCGTACTCTCTGTGCTCTGCGTCATCCAATACTATTCATCCGTTCATCAGTATCTGATTTGCTGGTTTTCCCATGCTCGATCCGCCGAATGCGTCGGATATGTTGAGGATGCACGATGCTGGTATTGAACCATGTGGTTAGGCTTGTTTTTACATGTAGATAGAGATCTTCGATTTTGTTTCGAGCACCCTATAGCACTAAGGGCCCAGCCCACCCCAGCCGGCGGCCCTGTTGGGATGGACTCATCCATTGTGGCAAGCCCAATCAGAAACACGGCGTGCTAGTTTTAACTTGGTTTGTTTTCCAAAATATGAACTTCGTTAGTTAGCCATTGCTCGCAAAATCAGATCACATTATGGCGTACCTTCAACTTCAAGGTCCTCTCAGAAACTAGAAAAGGTTTCTAGTCTAGTCATAAAAAGATGTGATAGGTAGATAATAAAGAAATAAGACGTGATAAGACAAAAAATTATTTTGAAAAAACTATTCACTAAAAATATGGTTTCTATATGCAATGATACATAAGATAATTTAATAATAAATTAGAAACTACCTGTGGTTTCTATTACTGAGGCTGCCCTAACTGCCCTCAAAACTCAGTGGTAAAGACGGCTAACGAGACCATTTATAAACAAAGCTAACAATAATATAAGTAAAACCGCTATCACAAAAAAAAAGTGGGGCCTCTTGTAATTGTGCCTTGCTATGTTGAATGCCACATAATTTGTCAAGAACGATTACAAACAGAAAACGTCCAAGAGTTGACACAAAATTTCAAACAATACAGATCCCAAAAACTTCCTCAGTAGGAGTATATTAGACGCTGGCAGACTTGGAACTGCTACATCTGACAGGGCCACCGCGACACGACTTGAAATTACAGCCTCCTTCCTCTCCTACCACCCTTTCTGCGAGTGCTGTCAGTGGGGACTGGAGTAACATCCTCTGTACACAATGAAATCCCAGGTTAACAAACCATGCAAGAGAAACCACGGTAAATTTTTATGTCATATAACTTTTCAAAGCAAGATAACTACATTCTACCAAATATTTCTAGCAACCACGGTAAAGTTTGATTTGTCATAAAACCTTTTCATCAAAAGATGATTATATTCACAGTACATTCTACAGTTTATGTATATCTAAAACAGGATGTATTTTAATGGAGTTATGCCTCCCACCAGGTTTGGTTCAATGATGCCAACAGCCTAGTCCTCCCTGGGTTTGGTTCAATGATGCCAAGTGCCAGTTGGGCATACTATAGAACAATAGCCAGATAATGTTTTCACTTGTTCATAGTAGCTCAAGCTTCAAGTTTTGCCCTTGCCAAGCATGTTTTCACTTATTAAAAGTAGCTCAAGCTGAAGTTTTGTCCTTGCCAAGCACAGCATGTACGTGTTTATCCATTAGCCCCAAAATACTAGGTCAAGGTTCTGCATAACATACAGCAGCAGACATCTAGGACTTTTTTAAATCTAGCTCAGATGACAGAAAGATGCAAAAGGGAAAATTCATAGGCCAGCATGCTTACCAATACGGCTCAGATGACAGAAAGATGCAAAAGGGAAAATTCATAGGCCAGCATGCTTACCAATACGGCCAATCTTCATGCCAGATCGAGCAAGGGCTCTAAGGGCAGACTGAGCACCAGGGCCAGGGGTTTTGGTCTTGTTTCCACCAGTAGCACGGAGTTTAATGTGCAATGCAGTAATTCCAAGCTCCTGCAAATGGGAAATAAGAAAATGAGGACCTACTTATCAACAAGTAACGTATTTTTTCCACAGTAAGAAAATACCTTGCATCTTTGTGCAACATCCTGTGAGGCAAGCATAGCAGCATAAGGTGAGGACTCATCACGATCAGCTTTAACCTTCATGCCACCTAGACAATGCAAAAATTGTCAAATTCTAGTAAAAAGAAAAAGGAAGACCTGAGTGACTAGAAAAAGAACTTGCAACTTTAAGAAACCAGGACAATAGGCAAAACAACATTTAGCTTTAATCCAACTCAAACTGGTTTAAAAAAAGCTGTCTGAAACCTCATAACAGAACATATTATTTGTATCTATATAAACTAAATCACAACTAACTGGTGACAGGGAGACCATTTGACAGTAGTCATAAGTTCAGCTGTCAGAGCAAATACACAGACAGCCAATCTGCAGTTAGAAATTATTCTCAATTGATCTGATGTTTGATTCAGCAACAGGTAATAGAAGCCTAAAATAACTGGTAAGACAAAGTGCAACTGGACTGTACACAACTAAACAGAAGATGAAACACAACAAACAGAAATCATGTTCACTTCCATGATATAGGCACCTTCATTCAATTTAGCGATGGTACCCAGCAGGAATGACTCAGCTAAATCAGTGCAAAAAGCAACTGACTGAGGCCAAGCAAACACCACAGGATACACAATAGCAAGATAAGATACCTAAAACAAACAGGAAGAGAGAGGACCCAGAGAAAAACTCTCTGGTCCCTCATTATCAATGTTGCACAGCTATGACTCGAAACGCTCCCACGTGAATGGAAGGGAGGCGATCTTAAGGGCCGTGCTTGAGAAAGACAACTAGAAACCAATACAAAGCATTACCACATAGCATTCCTTCTATCACAAATAAACCAAGATAGCACACAAAGTCCATCCAATGTGATGCTAGACACCATGTCCAGGGAAACAATGCAATTGAATCAATTGAATGAAGTGGATGGCAAGCTTGACCAGCCAAACTAAGCAGCAGCATATTCATCAACTACAGCTACATCTCCTTACAGAGAAAGGGCCAATCAATAGACAATAGCACAAATAAGCATATGAAAAAATAACTGTGTCATCGCAATCAGAGAGTAACCCCAGTAGCATAGATCAACTACAGCTACATCTCTTTACAAAGAAAAAGACTATGGTAGTAAATAGGCTACCCAACATTACCAAAGTCATTGCAATGGTACTAAATAAAAAACAGTACCAATGTCATTGCAATCAAACAATAATCCCAGTATCATAGGGACTCGCAAAAGAAACGTGAGAAGGCTAAGTACCAGTGATGCGGACGAGCGTCTCCCTTCCAGACAGATCCGTCACATGCTGCAACACCACACACAAACACACATGTAAGTTTCAATTTTTCGCTCGTTTCTACGAATCCTTCGCCCAGAATCGGATGGGAATGGAATCGGGGATTGCTGCGTCTTACGATGAATGTGTCATTGAATGACGCGAAGATGTGGGCGACGCCGAAGACGTGTTCACCCTCGCGGACGGTGGGGCCAAGCGTCACGTTCTCCTCCTTGGGCTCACGCGTCTTCTTCCTCCCAGACTGCACAGCATAGGCTCAAAAACAGCAACAAAGCGGTCATGGCCAGCTCGCTTTAAGATCTGAAAGAGGACGCAGAGGTAGAGATGGCAAAGATACATACCATGGCGGCGATGGCTGCAAAAGAGGGGACGGCTGCAAAAGAGGGGTATGTTAGAGTTTGCTGGGGAGGACGGCGGCGAGTGGCGGCGAAAAAACCCTAACACGCAGAGGTTGTGTTTAGGCTTCACGCTGCCTGTATAAGTATTGGTCGACCATTCGTGGGTACTAGAATCCTTGAACAATGCACTATCTAATTACCAGAACTCAACTGATATTATTCTAAGCAGTCTTGGACAGGGTTTAAGCTACCACTAAACAACCTACACAGCTGATCAGCAAGCACCAAATTGCTGCCAACTGGAGACCCAAGTGAGGGATCTCTCAGCACCAAACACCTGCAGACTGATGTACTTATTCACTAACTAACTAGCTAACTAAACAGCCTCCCTGGACCAGAACCAAGAATCGATTTCAATCACGCCAGCATACCAGAATTACAAGACAAGCTTCACTGATAATGCAAAAGCAGAACACAACATTACAAGAGAAGGACGCTTCACGGATCATGCAAAAACACAACACTCAATACCCAATACACAGTAGCAGCCTAAATGGGAACGCACAAGAGCATCAGGAATCAACGCAATCGTGTCAAAGCAGCAGGAGGGGCAGGGATAAATCAAGAAGCCGACGAGGCGCGCGCAACGCCACCGTCGTCCTCCTCTGCCAGCCCCATCCGCATCACCTGACACGCTCTACCACCTCATCGTGAAGCCGATTCAAAGCCCGGATCTGCTATCGTTTGGGAGGACGGGAGGGAAAGGGACGTGGAGACAAACCTCGACGGACGGCGGGACCGAGAGGAGGGCGCAGCGGCGGCGGTGGCGGCGGGCGATGGAGAGGAGATGCTGCTAGGGTTTTGCCCAGCGCAAGCGCGAGGCAGTGCTGCTTATATTGCGCTTGGCCCGGCGGACGCAGGTAGCACAGGTACAAAGCCTTGTTGGGCCAAGTCGCCGTCCAGCAAGTAAAAAAATCCCATGGGCCGTCCAGCAAGCCCAAGAATCCCAACCATGCCAGATCACACGGTTATTTACGACCATTTCTTCGACTGGCTATTTCAAAAGAAAAAAAAACTTCGACTGCCTAGGAATGGGGCGAGGCAGTGAGTGAGGCTACGAGAAAATGTGATGTAGGTCCCAGTCCCAACTTTATTCAGGTTTTTAGGCACACTGTTGGTATTCCTCTGAAATCTGCCGGTTCAATAGAAGAAGTTTGTTGATATGCTAATACGAATTTCAGAACTTACAAGACAAGCTTCACTGATCATGCACAAGTGGAATAATTTTCTCCGGTCTTTTCTCTATTTTATTGTGGTTAGATCTGGCCACGATAAAGGACTAGGGAGAATAAATTTCATATCAGTCTTCCTCATTCTTCGATGATAAAAAGAAAAGAAGGAAGACACTAAAAAGAAGAAGATTCTCAACTCCGCCTGTAAGAATGTTGATCGTCGTTCGTTGGGCATCTATTCTCAGGCCTTTTACTGAGTGTTTGCCAATGCGGTCATCCATACTGCAAAGCGTCGTACAGGTTTGGTTTGAGATATAGAGCTTTTTCACAGCGTGGGTACAATTTAAATGAAAATCAGTTTCTGGATACTTATAGTGTAATAATCCAGAGCGATTATAACGTGTTGATGTACCCAGCTATTATCTAAATATAATTCTTCTTTCGTTGTAAAAAAATGGAACATAACATTATAAGAGACGGGCGCTTCAGAGATATCTGTATTCATTTTGTTCCGATTAATATTTAATAAGACTTGTATATAGATGTCTGTATTTGCATCCACTTCTGATATGGATACTAAATAGATGTATTTTAATCAGCTTTTTGTTATTATTTTCTATCTGATTTCATATCATGGAATATTCGATCGTTATCCCTGTCTATGGAAAAAATATGCACATGATGAAACCATTTAAAAGTTATTTTTGTGATGACTAATTATTAGTTTTAATATTACTAATTTTATACAGTTGAAAAGAATCGAACTTGGCCAAAATTGAATAAAATGGGCAAAATCTAGTAAACCAGCCCAGTCCAATTTCTATGAGCTTCGGTCAGGCCCCTATGTAAACCGGCCCTGGCAGGCCTGAGCCGGTTTTGGCTATCCGAGCTCAATTCAATCCAAGTTTTCAATCAAAGCTCCTCCAATCTCAGGGGAAACTTGCAAATCGTATTTTGGGAATATTTTTTATTGGGATAAGACCACCCCATTAGAGGATCATGGATGACTCAGATATCCCAGTACACATTTAACTATTGTATTCTAAAAAAATAATATATTTCTACTTTCTTTTGCCTTTAGCTCTTCCAACCTTCTGTTGTCCAGCGTCTCTCTCGACGAAATTCGTTGGCATTCAAGGTGGTCTTGTCGATCCTAAAGCAACCCCGTTGTGCTCATCTTAGATGGGTCTTACTGGAAGGTTTTCGTGAGTTTTTCATACTTTTTTTTGAAATAATATTATTTGAATAAATAATAGCAAACCTAGATACTGTTATATAAAAATTGTAAAAACGATAATGATATATAGCAGACGTCCGGATGGGGATGGACGGCCATGCCGCGCCGAACCTAATCCATCCTTTTCTTGCTTCCCCGCACTCGCTCTCCCCCGCTCCGCTCGCTCCCACGCACTCGCTTTCCCCTGCACTCGCTCTCCTCCCTCTCCGTCCGCCCGCTGTCCTGGGCGTCCGCTTGATGGGGACGTCGCGCCCACATGCAGGCTCGCTGCCGCGCGCCTGCCCGCCCGTGCTCCCTCTCTCCCTCCCTCCCTCCCTCCTTTCCTCGCCCTCCATGACCTCCATGCAACCCTGCACTCCCCAACGACCCGCCTCCCGCTCCCCCACCGGAGACGAGGACGACGGCGGCGGCTCCGACGAGATAGGTCGGTCCTTCTATGGATCTGAGCCCTCCTCCTTCTCCACCTCCTTCTCTGGATCTGAGCGCTCCTCCTCCTTCTCCTCTGGATTTGAGCCCTCCTCCTCCTCCTCTGGATCTGAGGGACGCGGCGGTGGCTAGGGTTCTGGTGAGCTCTGGGGTCCTATTCCGTCCTCCCTCCGACGAACTCAAAGGTGATGGGCCAGGGGCTGTTTTGTACGTTTTTTTGTTGTATCTCCCGTGTTGCAATGATTTTTTTTGCGATGTTGCAACAGATGATTCGAATGTTGCAATGGGATTTTTTGGGTTGTTGCAACAAATGTTTTTGTGATGTTGTAGTAGTACTCCTTGATATGTTGCAATACATAATTTTCGTTGTTGTAGCACATAATTTTCAATGTTGTAGTACATATTTTTTTCGACATTGCGGGACATGTTTTTTGATGTTGTAGTACATATTTTTTTGATGGTGCAGTACATAATTTTCGTTGTTGCTGAACAAGTTTTTAATGTTGCAGTACATGTTCTTTCGATGTTGCAGTACATGTTCTTTCGATGTTGCAGTACATATTTTTTCAATATTGAAGTACATAATTTTCGTTGTTGCAGTACATATTTTTCGATGATGCAACACAATTTTTCAATGTTGCACTACATATTTTTGTGATGTTGCAGTATTTATATCCCGATGTTGCACTACATAGTTTTCCATATGAAGTGTTCCGTGCTCTTTTTTGGGAACAGGGTGTGTCGGGGAACGAGGGATAGGAGGGCGGTGGGGAGCCGAGGACAGGGGCGGGTTTCGTTCTATACGCGGGGGACGTATGGGTTTAGGAAGCGGACCGGCATCCAGACGCACTCACATGCCGGATGTCCGGGCTCATAAAAATAAGTGCCCATCGGCCATCAGGAAGTTGACTAGGGACTTATCGGCTATTGAGTTGCCGATTGGTTTGTATCGGCGCTTTGGGTGCCGATCAGTGGTGGTATGTAAATCTAAGCATGGCCATGTCAAACCTTTTCGGGCCGATAGGCAGCCCTATCGGCTGCCCGGTGGCCGATAAGCCTGAGATGATTACCGCGCATTGCTTATGCTTGGGCATTGGGTAGAGATGTCTCTGATGGAATCTAAGCAAAGAGGCTACAAATACTACTTTATATATTTTATTAGTTTAATCATTTTGTTGACACCCAAAAATGTCTCACGGTGAATTATAGGCATTCCAGCATGTTGTAAATATCGTATACACTAGAAACCATGCGCAGCGTTGCCGCACCTGCCTATGTTGGGCTAGGCCACAATGAACCAGTACGTGGAGAGTATCAGTGTGGAGAGCAGCCAATGTTCTTTCCTTGCTTAGACTTCAGATACATTTTTGAGGGAATAAACTTTAGATACATTAGATAGAAAAAGGATTGCATATACATTGATGTATCTATTTAGTGATGCAAAATATAAAAAGAGGTGAAGGGCGGGCCTGGTGCAAGCGGTAGAGTCTTACCGCCTATGACCAGAAAGTCCCGGGTTCGAGTCGCGGTCTTCTCGCATTGCACAAGCGAGGGTAAGGCTTGCCACTAACACCCTTCCCCAGACCCCACAAAGAGCGGTCTTCTCTTTTTTCTTCTGCTAAAAAAGAAAGTTCTCTTTCTTCTTTATATATATGTAAGCGATTTCTTTTTTGAAGCAAATCCTAAGAGATTTTGTTTGACCTGTCAATCTGTCATCCAAATCAACAATGAGCCTCTCTAGGAGAGTTCCAGCAGCTCTAGATACACGAAAACAAATCCACCACATCAATGGAGCCGCTCCATGGTGGATTTGGAGCTATTGAAGCTCTTCCAAAAAGGCCCAATATTTTTTGGTTGTGACAACTAGGATTTGGGGTGAGAGTAAGAGCATCTCCTATAGTTCCAAAAATCAATTGATAAATCAATGAGTTTTCCATGTAGCTAAAAAAGATAGGAGTATATGTGATGATCCTTTCCCGGGGGCCGGTTGGGCGCGGCTAGGCAGGGGCATGGGTGGCAAAGGAGGGTGGCGGCACTGCAGAAGAGCAGCAGTGGCTTTAAGGCGAGCGGTGTCGACGGCGCTGATGCGCCGGCTACAAGGGCTAGGCGGCAGCATGCGTAGGGGCGCAG
Source organism: Miscanthus lutarioriparius (assembly GCA_904845875.1). Taxonomy (NCBI): domain Eukaryota; kingdom Viridiplantae; phylum Streptophyta; class Magnoliopsida; order Poales; family Poaceae; genus Miscanthus; species Miscanthus lutarioriparius. The sequence continues at coordinate 47,089,021 of CAJGYO010000007.1, forward strand.
GGCAGGGAGGCAGCATCCAGAGAGATGGGGAGGAGACCGAGGCATAGAAGAGAGGAGAGGGAGATAAGGAGCCAAAGCCCACTTCTTGCTTAAGATTGAAAGGTTACATCGCCCCTCTATTTATAGTCCTGAGAGACTTAGCCCCTAAGCAATGGTGGCATCCGCTGCAGCGCCGGCCCCACCTCACCTCGTTCCTCGCGACCGGTCGTATACCACCGGCGCCGCCCACGGTTTTGGCAAAACAGCCGACACGTGGCACAAAACTAGTGGCCACACCCCTCCTGCTGCCACACAAATGGCCACATAGATCAAAGCTGCATGGGATCGAGCCTCCTTCTATGTAGACAACACATGTAGCCACGCATGCATCCTATGAACACACGCATCCTTGCATGCAGCCGGCCCTACCTCGGCACCTGCGCATGAAGACCAGCTTGCCACGGATCACTAACGTGTACCTCCTAAACAGTTGGATCGGAGGCCACGTCGATCCATCTCCACCATTCATGCGATTTATGTTTTCTCTAAGCCGATGACACCTTGGCCCCACCTGACGTTAGCACGCCCTCCCACCCCGTTCCAATATTTTGTACGAGGCCCTCTCTCTCTCGTATGCCGCACTCCCCTCTCTCGTCTCGTGTACTCTAGAGCAGCACCCCTTCTCCTTCTCCCTCAGTGCTGCCAGCGCTCTTCCCCACCCCCGAGCTATGCCCTTCCCCTTGACTACAGCAGATCCACCTCCACCTCCGGCCGACCTCCTCTACCTCTGGCTGGCCCCCTCCACCTCCATCTCCGGCGGCACCCTCCACCTCCACCTCCACCTCCAAATGGCCCAACGATGCTTCTCCTCAGCACCAGGAGTAGTACATCCAGCGGCGGACATCTCTTCCGGCCACGGCATGGTGGCGGCGGCGGGTGCCTCTTCCAGCAATGGCACGATGGTGGTGGGTCTCGGATCTGGCTGCCATGGCCCAGATCCGGCGAGGAGCGCCCAAATCCAGCGAGCGGCGGTGGTGGTGCGTCGATGGGCTCGACGGGCCTCGTGGATGGGCTTGCCGGGCTCGTCGATGGGTTTTCTTTTTTATTTTTTAATCTATCAACAGAGGTGGGCACGTTAGGGCAACCGCCTCCATTAATACATATTATCTGAGGCGGTTGCCTTAAGGCTCCCGCCTTGGTTAATCAATTAACCATGGTGGGCAAACCAACCGCCTCGGTTGGTCACCATTAACGGTGACCTTTGATTAGTGGCGGTTGTGTTGCCCACCACGAAAAATCCAAAATGCCCGCGTAGTAGTGTTATCTAACAAATCTCTTATTTATTTTCCTACCTTTTTTACTTTCCTATTTTATTCTAGATCTCCTCGGATGTCGGGAGATCCAAGGACGGTGGCGGCGCTGTGCCCTAGTCGCGCGTCCCTTGACCGTACACGGGGCGCCTCTAGCGTCTAGTCGAGGCTAAGTCCTGAGCTCCCGTGGGCCCACTAAGCTCGTCTTGGGGGCCCAATTAGGCACATGACAGTATATTTCGACCTTCTCCAACAATTTCCAAAATCTCGCTCCTACAATGTGGCAAAACCACCTGAATTATATGGCCCACGTGCACCTGTCATCATCCTAAAGACCTCTGACTGCTGCACATGAGAGCCAGATAACTCCGATAGTCTGTCGGGTGTCCTCGGGGAACCCCGAATCATCCACATTTTACAACTCATACATGATCAACATGGAGTTATCAAAACATTACAACATTTGGTACAAAAATATCTTACATCGGAGTGCGGAAGACTTATAACATTAGTTTACAAAACATGTTCAAGTCAAAACTTAACTTGAGTTACAAAAGGTGAGTAGTTCTACAAAATCAACTTAGGTGAAACACCTAAGGTAGAAGGGACGGTCAGATCATGTCAAGCCCACCGACTTGACCTCGATTAGCAGCACGAGTTAGAACCTGCAACAGGGGTTAACAGACCCTAAGTACTTGAGGGTACTCAACAAGTCTTACCCAACCAAAAGAAAAGACTCCGAGGGCATGTAGGCTTAAAGGAAAGTTAGAAGCAAGAATAGCTTTTGCAGAAAAGCTTACTACAAGTGAAATCCTTACTTTCAATGTTTTAACTTCACGTTAAGTTATCAGTAGTATCCAGTTTGCCCTTGATCTATCTCAATCACTTCTTTAAGCATCTCATCTCAACTTATACCATCTCGTATCCATCAGTACCATTATTTCCTTGATTAACTACGATGCAGGTCAGAGTATTGAGTCTCCATAACCGAGGAGCACGACGATTCAAATCGATTAGGCCCAGCTAGGGTTTCCTTCCCCATGACATATACAGGTCCTAGACCTACATATATCCACCTTCACTCAGATCCTCCAAAATGTTAACCGGTCCGTGCTACCTGAGAGCACAATACTCCACCTCCCTACGTCGTTCGTCCTTGACGGATTCATAGGATGTGTACACGCTACTCTCACCATCTCCCACGCCTAGTGCGCGGTTGTCTTTTCACATAATGGAATAGCCGAGCTATCAGGCTTACCGGAGCATGTGGCCAGTACTGCAAGGTCTCAACCACACAATGGCCTACAACAGTATGGTCCTTAAGCGACACAGGCGGATCACTACATTGAGACTCCATTCTCGATGCAAGCCACCCGCCCGATCTCAATTTAAACATAAGCATTATCATGGTATTCTCATTAAGCCTGGGTGTTCAGGTTACCTGATTTTTTCGGGTTGGGTAATTCGGGTAATACGAACTTCGGGTAATATAAAATGTTACCCGATATTAGTCCCGAAAAAATGTTACCCGCAATTTCTGGTACCCGATAATTCGGGTTCATTTTTAGGTAATACCCGATATACCCAAATTTACAGAAATTCCACTAAACTGGGGTGTCCTCCTTCGGTCTTCATCTTCGAGCTTCTAGACTTCTTGTGTATGATGTACCCTGAGTGCCCTTTCTTGGGTCCTCGTCCCTTGATCTACCGATGCGGGCGTGCGGCAGTCAGGCAGTGCAGGCGTCGTGGTCCAGGTGCGTGCGCCGCGCAACTGCTTGGGAGGTCATCGGTTGAGGCATCGAAGCCATCGTAGGCTGGAGGTCCCGAGGAGGGCTCGAGTGCTTGAGGTTGCAGTGCGCAGGCTGGACCGCTAGACTGCTCGAGGTTGAGGAAGAGCAGCACCGCCGCCCACTAGGTTTCGCGAGTCATGACTTCGCGTTCGCCTATCGAGTCGAGGAGTCGGGGCTACGGGGTGAGGATGTGCGCTGGGGTTGGGCTCTCCTCTCCTGTTGCCTATTGGGCCGAACGAAGTGGACTAACTAGTTGGGGGCTTGCGTAGGGGCTACTAGATGTTCTGTATATATACTAGGTCTCTGGGTAATTCGGGTACCGTGGCTTATTACCCGAACTACCCGAATTAATTTCGGGTATCTCAAGTTGATATCCGAAATTGTAAATGGGTAATTTGGGTCCGGGTAGTTCGGGTACGGGTTTAGGTAGTTCAGGTTCGGGTATTGGGTAGCGGGTAATTTGCCCAGCCTTAATTCTCATGAGCCATCAACAAAGCTGAGAAGAATATGGTAAAATCTATTTCTCGCGAACGATGAAACCATCATTCAACTTTTACCGAAGTCTAAGCATTACTAAGCATTAAAGGTGTCGACCTATTCATACTAGCGGGTACAACTAAGGATATCTGAATATCAAGGTAATCATGCAGCAACGGTATTTGACCAACTCCTAATTACTTAATGCACATCTCACAATACTTAAAGTGTAATAAAAATTTGTAAATATTAGAGAAGAGTTTATGCTCCGGGGCTTGCCTGTGTTGCAGAGAATGTTAGATTCCATAGAAAGATCCAGTAGTCAAACTTGGCACCAACACCACTGGTGGATGGACCTTCTCCAAAACTTGATCGACATGAATCTTCTCACTCTGATATGCACTACATGTAATAAATGATGTTTTGCTTAACATGATAGAATGCATGACATGATGCATGATGAGAGATATACAAGCGCATGATGGAACTTAAACAAACTTAAGAAAGTTGAGTACAACTTTCCTTCACCAAAGAACTAGGGTTTGTATTATAAAAACATCTTAGTTATTTAACTAACAAGTTAATTAGTTTTATCATGAAAGAATTAAACTTAACATTGACCAGCAAGAAGTGATTAACATTTTCCTTAACTCATGATTATTACAAGGAACTCGTAAAACTTAACTAAGTATTTAATAAACCCATTCCAATTATTTTATAAATGAGTTGATTCAAAGCATATCAATCAAGTAATATAATTGCCAAGGAACAATAGGGGTTTGAGTGTTCCAAAGTCATTCAAGTATTTTCCTAATTCATTTTAGCATTTATTAATTATTGGAAAGGCATTTAAACATACTTTATTTAATTTAACCAAGTTAGATTTATCAAAACAGTACCAAACTTTTGTGAAGGCAGGTCTAAGCATGTAAAGCATACACAAAAAGTTTCATGATTAAAAGATTAATATTTTTGCCTATAAAAATTATACAGGAGCATTTTATAATTAAAAGAGGTAATTTTTAAGCATACCAAAACTAGTGAAAATGACCAATTCATATTTTCCATGGTAGAGCATCTCATAACAAGGCTACACAACAAATTTCATAATTTTCTCATGCTCCAATAATGAGTTATGAATTAAACAAGATTCAACATATATTAGCATTTTCTGAAAAAAAAAGATTAAATCATTTTTTTGCGCCATAGTCTTTTCTCACCCACCCCTTTTCTACCCACTGGGGCTGACACGCGGGGCTGGGGTCAAACCCGACCCTGCCCGCTTTGACCGTGGGCTTGCCGGCCTTTGACCGACGGGTACTTGCCAGCGGTGAGCTTGCCGACGATGAGGTCAACTCCGACAGACTACCCTCTTCCTTGCGCACACGCTGGTGGTACTCGTTGAGTTTCTAGCGTATGGCAACACGCACGACAATGGCCATGGCGGCACGGTGGTGCTCCGGCGAGACGGAGGCGGCCAACGGCGAGTTCACCGGCCACAAGAAGGTCACCAGCGCGCTCGCCAATCTCACACAAACACGTCTATGCTATCAGTTGAACTGGCTAGGGTTAGGTGCGCATGCAGCCGCAGCCATGGCGGCTCATCGGCGCGAGGCACAGTGGCACGACGACTGGTGCGCTGCTTCAGTGAAAGACTGGCTCGGCTAAGGTTAGCTAGGGCATGGGGAGGCTCACCGCAACTTGACCGGCTCCAAGGGTGATGGTACAATGGAGGTGTGCATGCCAGCGATGACGACGTGTGCGGCGGCGTGAACCAAAGTCGTGGTGGCGTTCCGGCGTGACCGGCGCATGCCTGGCAAAAGCAATGAGCCTATGAGCATCAAGGCATCACAAGGGAGCTAGAACACCAAATGGCGCGCGTGGCCGACTCCGGCGATGCAAGGTGGGGTCAGCGGGCTCAGGCAATGCACAGGGTCAAAGCAAAGCTAAGGGCGTGAGGAATTGGATGGTGGCGGCGCAGTCAGAATGAATTCGACTGGCGCAGGGGAGCTCTGCCGGCGGCAGAGTAGAACGGAAAAGGAGGGAGGTGACCGGCGGCGCGGGCTTTTAACGACGTGGGCAAAGCAGCGAAGCGTGCCAGCAGCTGCTTGGCCACTCCACGCAGGCAGCTACATGTCCAAACCGACACGGGCGGTGTTGTAGGGCGGCGGATGGCGGCAAGCAGCTCGGTGGCACATGCTTCCCCTAGCGACACTGTTCATGTCTGACAAGCGCCACTTCTCCTTTCATTTTCTCACAATTTTAGAAAACAACTCACAGATCGGTCTTAAGCAAAGTTGTTCCCTGATAAATGATCTCCAACACCAAATGATCAAAGTTTTGAGATTTTGAATTAGGAACTTGGGTACTTCGAAACTGAAAATCCAGATTCAGTTAGGGTTTTGAAAGCTATTTTAGTTAAGCAACTTTGGGCAATTAATTAGTGGTCAAGCATCTGTCAAACATCATAACCAATTACAGAATATCAAAGTTCAAACATTCTACCAATCAATGAAACAAAAAGTTGGACATATTTTATTTATAAACATTGATTTTATAATCCACCAAAAATTGAACTTATTAACTGGTTTTCAGGGACTTAGCCATAAAAATGACTAAGTGTGGAGCCAGCATTAATTCAATTTTTGGAGCTCAAATTTCACAAGTTTGACTTAGAAACATTATCACATTTTTATTTTACATTAAAGCACACACTTAGAACCACAAAGTTTATTTTAACAAAATTTTAATTGTTTAAGCAAATTTCACATATATAAAGTCACAAATAACCTTAATCACTAATGTTGTTAACATTTCATGCAACATAAGAAACACTATAGATGCAACATATGAAACATCACATATGCAACATATGAATGATATACATGAAACATAAATTGCATGTATGCCATGATACTTGGTGATTATGCTTGATGATGCTCATGATCAAGTTTTAATTGTTTTTTAACATCTAGGATGTCACATACAATTTTGCATAAGGAATTCTGGACTATTTCCAAATCACCCTAACTGTTTTTATACTTTCTTTCTCTCTTATACATTTGCACTGGGACCCTGTCATACTCGTACTCATACTCCTTATTCTTCCTCAAATGAAAAGTAGTGTTCGACACCTAGTTTTTTTTATTTTTAACCTTTTTTATTTTAATTGTTATTTTAACTATGAAACATGTTCGTGCGTTGCAACTAAACCCAATACATATATGAATCGGACTCTATATCATTGTTACATGCAGGTTGTTCTAACTCATATATGATTGTGAGTCATGAGTTCGAATCACATGCGAGATACGTTGAATACGACCCAATACGAATTAGAATCAGATTCCATATTTTTTTTCTTGGACACGCAGGAGAGCTGCGCATTATTGTATTTATTAATAGAAGGACAAGAATCATACAGAGACCCAAAACACACACACACACATCCACATAAACTAACAAGACTTAATTACCAGAAAACAGAAAGGTGAGACCTAACCCAAAACCAAAGGCACTCTAAACAACACCTCTTGCTGTGAGAAGGGTTAACCCCTTGGCTCTAGCCAAGCACCAAAGATGGGCTTCATCCCTAGTAAGGTTCAGAGCAGTAGACATTAGGGACAGCCCCATTGAATACACAATCATTCCTGAGCTTCCAGATAATCCAAGCGTTGAGGGTGATGAGGGAGTTTAATCCTTTACGCACTTCAGCACTAACAGCAGATTCTGCCCTGTCCCATGTTGGTATATTTTAGATGCACATAGATTAATCAGCAAGCATACGGATACCGATGTAGCACTTCATCGGAAAGTATTCTAGAATATCAAACTCAAGGAAATGTGTGTGAATTACTAAGTCTAACTTAACCAGGGGTAGCAACAAGCCTAAGGATAATTAGGAGCGTAGAGAAGATTACTAAGGTTCTCTTCTTCTAACTTGTGCAAGCTATGTCTTTTACTATTTAACTAGGGACATTACTAGAGAAAGCACAAGCAAAGTATGCTATTTCATAGTAATTGGGTCCTACTTGGCCTAACAAATGGGAGATGGACTACAAAGTACTCAATGAGGCTCTCACCCTCGCGATCTACCACCTATCTAGAATGTAGGGTGCATCCATGAGTAGCCAAGTCTAAGCACCATGCTTACACTATAATTACTACTTTAACCTAAGAGCTACAAGGATTAAAGTACTCAAAAGAGAGTCACGATCCTGATGAACAATATAAATACTTATACTTACTTGAATCAGAAGTTAATTACTAGAGATATCTCAGAGGCAAACTCAAGTAGAACTTGAATCCACCAAGGTACAAGCCGTAGAGAGAGCACCGACAGGCCGGGTACTTCCTCCAAACTATTCCCTCACTCTCTATATCACAATTTCTATTTACAAAGGATAGTTCTAATGTGGAGAACTATTCTTCTCTGGATTGCTGACATGCCCCTAGAGGGGAAGGTATGGGGGTCCTTTTATAGGGGGCTCTAGGAGTCTTGTGGGCCCATGAATCCATGACAACGTCAAATCTAGACCCTCGAATCTAACCGACCTTGAGCAATGGCGTAGATTGAATCTTAGTGGCGGTGGGAAACCGACGTAGCAAGTGGAGACTAACATGTGGCCCCACTGGGCCGGCCGGCCTATAGGTGGGGCCGACTGGCCCCACACTCTGACATCTAGGGTCGGGTCTCAATGGTTTGTCTTCTATGATGATTCTAGACTCTTCCAAGTCGGTTTCGTCACTAATGATCATGATTTGCTCTGACGATTGGGTCCACTTTGTTGGGTTTCTGATTAAATCCTCTTGTATTCATGAAATCACCAAAACTTGTGGAACTCATTAGTTTAAAACACTATACCTATGTTGGTGATCCATTTTGATTATATATGCAGGATATATTGATAGTTTATGATTGACATTAACTATCGTCAACAGGCTCCCCCACACTTAGGCTTTTACTCGTCCTCGATAAACGGTTGGATGACTTAGACATAACCTTAGGACAAGACATTGACATAAAACCTTTCCCAGTCATACTTGCTCTGTAGGATTCAAAGTGTCTACCATGCAACTTTGGGCAATTGAAGAATGGAATAGCTTGAAACATATCACCATCTTCCTTTAGGTAAGTCAATTGGAGAAACATTTTTTTAGGATTTTGAAAACAAAACATAGTGACGGTGCCATACTCCTAGGATTCTCGACTACCAGATATGCTGGCTACTGAATCTGAACCGAACAAGATCCGAAGGTTCATGACTCCCCTATTCAAGGAAGGATATCCGAAGATCACGCTAAGACTCAGACTAGGGCACGACTATGTAACTTGTACGGCAAGTAGGCTTCGGATATAAATATCTAGCTATCCACCCTGTTGTAATCATCGAAACTCTCATAGGCATAGCCATCTTGTAATCACCATCTCGCCATTCGATGAGATCGTAATACAAACAAGTAGCAACTGGACGTACGGATCTTACTCGCTTCCCGAGGGCCCGAACCAGTATAAATCTCGTGTCTCTACGGTGCTTGCTCTTTGCATCAACCGAGTTCCTCCAAGAACCGAATATCTACCGGTAAAAAAACACCGACAGAGGCACACCAGGTAGAGGGATTTCGCGCAAAGAGTGATCATGCCGATCTTCAAGAATGCTTGTGCCCAAGATCCGATTGCTTTCGACGCAACCATCTGGCCAAGCTCTATTAGATCTGAGGCAACAGGAGAAATCCTCCTGTTTCCCTGATCAATGTCGACATCCCGCTACGTGCCACCAACCATCCACTTCGAAAGTTTGGTATTCGAGCACCAAGAAAACATTGACCCACCACTTGACAAGGCACAAGGACCCAATTTGATCTATGTTGGAAACATCCCGATCAATCTATCTTCGGGTCAAATTTTTATTGAACAATATAGCGGGTACAATCCCAATTTTGACAATTTGAACAATAAAGTCCACCTTGTGCAAGACTATCACATTTGTTTGGCATCTCAGCATCGGAAGGTTATCCACACCAAGCGATCAGACACCCACACATCTCAATGTACAGATGAGAGGTCGGAAACTGTACACTTCGTTGAGATAGCTTAGCCAGGATTTTACATGAAGCCGTGTACGGGGGGTTAGATAGATGATACCATGCCAATCAAGAATGGAGACCCCATTCGCCTGGTTATTTCTATAGCAATCGGCCAGCAACAGTTCGATGAAGTCATCTACGACATCGGCTCCAGCGTAAACATTATACCCAAGGTAATCTACGATAATGTTCTACAATTCGGGCCCCTACTGCACGCAGCTATGTGTTTGAGGTTTGCAGATCAGTCGACTTGCCATGTAGAAGGAATCGTAGATAACGTCTGCGTATGCATCGGGAATTCATATGTGCCTGCAAATTTTGTAGTCTTGGACACAGGTCAGAACCCAAACACCCCCATAATTTTGGGCTGTCCTTTCCTACATACTGCCAATGCTACTATCTACACTGGAACAGCCGAGGTCTGTTTCTACCTCAAAGAAAGAATAGAGCAATTCCCCTTCTATCGTCCCATCAACGCATCCATTTGATGAGTGCGAACTGGGAAGCCAAGGAGAAGGGCTCCGAGGTCTAGTGGCCTCAACAACGCAGAGCGTTACTGAAACAACCCGAGCAGGGCTATACCAGCTCAATCAACACCTTTTTTAGGAGGAATAAATCCCCTAACAAAGGCAAGTTGAAAGCCCCATGGTCAACTCCTCAACTCGAAGGAGACCATTATAAGCAATTACAGATTAGATTTGCCAGGTGTCTAAACTCAAGGCAAGCCTAATCGGTCAGATGACTCAACCCCCAATTGGGTCGATTGAGCACCTTTTTTTGGGAACCATCAAGCATGGCGAGAATACCGAGCACTCAAACAGTTGGGCTATCAAGAAGACCGATCTAAAAAAAGGAGAAGTGCCCTCTTCATCATAAAACGCCGATCCCAAGGAATAACTCTACGACCAGAAGATAGGTGACCCGTATTAAAGGAAAAAGAAATGGTGTAGATTCAATCTCTAGCTACAGATCGCTATGCGTTCAAGGTCTCCCCTTAGAAGATCAACAAAGTAGCATATGCAACGACTGCGAGGATTAGGCTACATTTGTAATTTCCTTCGATGTACACTCTTGAAATAATAATAAAGATGTCTTCTGGTTTCAAATTAAGTTCTTGCTTATTGTTAATTTGTGTGCAAAGCTGATTTAAGCTAAGTAGTTTTGGGAACACAACTACGACATTTTCAAGAAAGTAAATTGAGAACATATTCTCAATCAAAATAATCGGCATAATTATAAACGACAAAATTCTCGATCAATACATTATGACATTCCACTCGGGAAAAAACTATCTTTATATCAACAAGGACAAGAGATGCATGACATCCAGGGCCCAGAAGACAATATTTGAAGGGTGCGAATTCGAAGCATCTAACCATTTTGGTCACAAGGGTCAAGGTACACAAGTTCGAAACTCCTCTCTCATTCGGTTATAAATTATCAAATCTATTTATGACTAGATCCTTCTACATGCTGTTGACGGTCATTAACACCAATTATAAACCGTCAACATAACCTACATATATATTTAATTCCATCACCAAACACATGAATAGGGGTTTAAACTAATGAATTCCATGAGCTTTGGTGAATATATGACTGTAGGAGGATTTATCCAGAAAACAGCTCCTGGGGCCACTGTCATACACTCCAAACAGGCAAACCAATGACAACAAGTGATTCAACCTGTGAAAACTGTGAAAGACAACTCTAGAAGGTTCCAGAGGACACCATGCCAAAGCTTGGGCCAAATGGCCACAATAGTGGGCTGGCCGGATCACTAGGGAGGCCGCCCGTCAAGCTCTAGAGCCCGCTCGCCCTCTGTTGCCTCGTATGCGTTTCCAAGACCTACACCATTGATTTTAAGGCGGTTATAGGTCGGTTCATCTAACGGTGATCGAGGGAGTTGACGCGGATCGATAACGTGGTGATTCCTTGCCCTCTACTCCACCTTGATTCCTTGCCCCCTACTCCACCTCAGGCCTATATATAGCAGCCCCTACCCCCTCCTTAGAGCCATCCCTAAAACCCTAATTTATATCTCTTATTCAGAGATCAAGATACACTAGAAGGATTTGGTCTAGACTCTCCAATGTAGTAGATTAGTAGCTCGGAAGTGAGGGTCGAGTTGGGCTCATGCAAGTTCCGGATCTAGTCTTGGAGGCTCGGCAAAGCCTTGTATCTTCACTTCTACATCTTGTAAGACTTATTATCAATTTATCATATTCCTATCTACATGGCTATGCTTACTTTGAATATGTATCTTGCTTAGTTGAGGTTATCATTACTTTTGTGTGCTGGTTCATAGAGCACTTAGACTGCTAGTTTACCATGGTTGGGCTAAGTAGCCGAGCCTCATGTAAGCATGGTGCTTATACGATGCTATGCCTGTGAGTACACCCTGTTCTCTGGTTGTGTGGTAGCAACGGGTGGTGATAGTCCCGTCTATCCTTTGTAGTCCACACCGAATTGAGCAGGTTCTTAAATTGTAGGATCGTAGTCGCGTCAGTAGAGTTATCTATTGTGGATGCTCTACCGTTTAAGTGGTGTCCCAAAGTGCATAAGAGTAGAGTGAGTCTTAACTATAGTCGGGTATATATATACTTTGATCTTGTAATAAGAATATCATAGGAATCTACCTCACCCTTTGTCCTCCTAAGTTAACTAGTTTACATTATCTTAATGATCTATCCCCTGAGTGTCATTATCCTTAATTCCTATCATTAGCTCTACCCCTTGCTCTAGCTATGATGGTATGTTGATTAGTAGACATTCCTTTGTTATCTAATAAATCTTTACTCCATTGTTTCCCTGTGGTAAAACATAAATAACGATACCTAGAATACTTCCGGTAAAATGCTACAATGGTATTCTGTGCGCTTGTGGAATCCTTCATATTCTATTTGCACTTATAAATACCAAGAAGCATTTTTGGTGTCGTTGCCAAGAAAACAATTGGTGTAAAGATTTAGATCATTAACATACCACTAGCTTTAGTAGGATTACCCCTGTTCTGTTGAATTGTGGAATAAGACAGGACAGCAGATGTCGTTTTGACCTTCTGGCAAGCTTCCACAAGAAAAGAAGAAATATTGAAGAACCCCAGGGTGCCTGAACATTCAAAGATCCATCAACACTGGAACCTAGCCATCTCATAGGTTTGTAAAGACATATATATATATTATTCTAACCATGTGTAGATTGGAGAAAAAAGGTTGACATCACAAGAATTGAAATCACATCTCAAGTGACGGAAACAGGCGTTGCACTACTCACAAGTTCCATCATGTGAGTCATGGTAAGTATGATCAAGAAACATGAGATAGTCATGCTCATGGACTTTAAATTTAATGAGTAGTTATCTTTTTAACATTTTGTTTTCCACTGTATGTTTACTTGGAATAATCCATGCATCCATTCTGTTTAGTTTGAATTCTCTCAAATCCACAACATGTTTAGTTCCATGCATATATCCAAGCCACCTGCATCCTTTATCTTAAAAAAATCACTCACCATGATCATGCTCTTTCATCTCTATTTGAGGAAATCTCTAAAATGCTTTCATGCTACTTTTGTCTTCTATAGTATGCTTTGGTTTGGAAGTACTGTACATACTTCCATTGGCTTTTAAATTAAGCGTGGTGCTTAGATTAAAATGCCTTCCTTAATCAAAATTAGACATGGCGTCTAGTTTGGTTATTGAACTAAAAATTGCTTGTCTAGACACTGGTTATTTTTGTTGGACTAACCCTTGCAGGAAATTCTCAAATTTAATTTGGGAAAGTCCTAAGATGAACTCACACCGAAGATGAATCAAGGCATGCGATAAACTCCAACAACTCTATGCAAAAGAAGACATCTCATTTTTCATCGAAGGAAGAACTGTGAGTATAAAAATTCACTCACTTTGTCTTTTGCTGCAAGTTACCTTTGCCTTGAACCATGCTTGAATGCAGTGAATAAATAAAATTTGTTATCAAACATGATAAACAATCTATGCTAAAGTAATTCAAGAACCACCTTTTCATTAGCATAGATGAGAACCACACAAATTATGGATAACAACCCGTATTTCAAATTTGTTGTATTCCCTCGGGTATATGTCCATTAACATTTTGTAGGAAAGAATGAATCTATGCTGTGCCAGTCCATGGTTTGGTAAGAACCTGCCAAACCACCACTTCGGCTATGGAACAAAGAGAAATGAGACAAATGCCACAAAAAGGATCTACAATAGAAGCAGTCACTCATAGGAAGTGGACGAACAAATCAACAGGCCACAAGTAATGTCGAAGGCACCCTAGCATTTCCAGGACTCAGGCTAGGAGGCTAATGAGAAGCAGGGTGCAACTCACCTCATATCGACTAATCTGATGCCTGCTTTCATCATCTTCGAAAAGACCAACTCGCACGTCGACAGCAAGGACTAGGATGACAAGAGCCACTACATCATGGCATGCATCCTCGGATCATCAGACGTCAAAAATCAATGGAGGTCTGTCGACAGTGTCTCATAAGGCTACGACCATGGTCACGAGACAACATCCCAAAGTTGTTGAAGATGAAGCTTCTATGCAAGTACCAATGAGGTTCTTTCCTTGATAATCAAGACGGCTGGCGTATTGCTTATAAATGAAGAACAACTCTCCGCCACGCCGCTAGACAATCAAGGAGGAACTTGAGTTTGCATCTCTAATGAACCCCAACTCGTCAACCAAGAATCAACAAAAATCAAGAAAGGTTGATGGAAGGAGAATATGCAATTGTCCATATCCTCATCTCTAAGATTGGATGGTGCAAAGAAAAGCTAAAAGCAAGGGAGTGGTCCTGCTCAATGGACCTAAAACCATGAGTTTTTGCCGACAGTGTCGACTGACGTAAAGGTCCAAGTGTGGGGGAGGAAGGCTGACTTTTCTATAGCAGATACAACCTTGCTCTTCTTCCTCCCAGGCTCCCATCGCTCTAACATGCTGGTTTGCAATCCCTCTGCTCAATATTGCTTTGTTTCTACAAGTTTGAATATATTTACAAATTTCATACATGAAAATCAAACTTAAGATGTAAAGTAAAATCAATCCTTGAGAGAAGAAGTTTTTGCAACAATTGAGGCACATTATTTAAAACAAGGGATAAAAGTTCTATGCTAATTAAAATGTTAAAACCAACTCTGTTATAGCATAGAGGTTGACCTTTAGCTCTACGATAACATTACCCTTGCTTCCAATCATTTTTGTATACTCCTTTAGGTATGTGTTGTCCACTAATCTTTTGCAGGAATGAGAGGAGCAAAAGGTCCAACACAATGCCAAGATCCACAAAAGAAAGGACAAAATGATGGCATGACAAAAGAATAAGAAAGAAGGAGTGCGACATAGGAGACAAGATGCTCATGAACAACTCAAGCAAGGGAACCTTCAAGCAAGAAGAGAAGACCACCACAAGTCATCTGCCCTTCATCACATGGTGTCATCACGCTCCAATAATGAAGGTAACATCTTAAGGTAAGTGGTCATCATTTTCCTCTTGATCTTGGTATGCACATAAATGAAGAAACAAACAAGTTTGAGTTACAATTTTTCTTAATCCAACCTGATTAACTCAACATGTTTTGTTCCTTAAGCTTGTTCATAGCACCACTTTTTTGATCTCATAGTCTTAACCAAATGAGCTAAAATTTTTCATATCTTACCCTTGGAAGATAATAGTCATAACTATGTAAAGTTTGATACATTATAAAGATGGACAATCCTTCCATAGGTGAAGCAACTTCACTCTTTTTGTCACAGTCAAAATGCTACATCCTTCTGATCTTATCACCCATGTTATAAGAATAAATAATGCACAAAACATTAGCTCTATCATGATTCAATGTGCCTAAGCTAGAGAAGAGTAAATAAAGTTTTGGTTCTATTGATGTTTTTCCACCAACAGAGCCTATGCACTTGATCTCTACCTTGTCTTTATGAGCAGAACACACTTCAAGTAAAGTGTGGGGGAGTTGATCCCCCAAATTCTACAAGTGGAAGTTCTGAATTCGACAATAAGCTCACAACCATTGATGAGAGGACAGCTGCCATCCAAGGTATGTTACATAATCACAACAATAGCAGGTAAGCATGGGACACGAGATGGCCAGCCTCCAGCAACAACAAAATCAAAATTGGGAGGCTCTGTTCTAGCATCTCCACATCCGGCCACCTTGTTGAGCAACCACGACAACAACCAGCTTGAGGGAGAAGGCATTCCCCGTGTATCCAGATAAGTATTTCTTTCCTTTTATTATTCTTAGTTTGCTTTATATATATTAGAAAAAAAGATGAATAACTAAAAATGAAGTAAAAAGTTATCTTTATAGAAATATATATAGTTATAATGTGTGATCTAAAAAATGAAAACAAAATAAAAAGAGTGTGTCTAGTTTGTTTTAATTTGTTTTTAAGAGCTGAATAAAATAAAAAGAACTCTGAAGATAATCATTTAAAATAAAAATAATAAATAGTTGCTCTGTTGTAATTCCTTTCAAGTACATAGTTTTTAGTCTTGAATTCTTCCGAGTTTCGGATAAGATTGTTTTGATATAAGGATTTACTCTGAACTTGAAACTCATGGGTAGCATATGCTTGATCTAAGTCTAGGTAATTGACGGATATGATATGAGAAGGTCTAAGCTGCTGTTTATATTGTTTCGAGTGACACTAAAGTTCTAGAGATTTATCTTTTGAAAAACATAAAAATGCTATATGATGAGTTCCTGTATGACAAAGCTTGAATTCCCACAAGAGCCATACATGTTATTTAGACTAGGAAAACTTTCACATATATGCTGCTTGCTTTTGCATTGAGTTTAGTCAAGCTTTGTTGACCCTTATGAGAGGTTTATCATGCTCTTAAAATCAAGATCACTACACACCACCCACATATGCACTACTCCTATACTGGGGGTAGGCACAAAAACATGTCTTCCATCTAGATCCACCCAAAAATATTTTACTCCTACACTGGGATTGAACACCAAAAACATGCTTAATAGGTTTTTCATCCACCAAATAAATGCTTCAAAGTTCTTGTTGCTATTTCTCAAAAGTTTTGTTGCAGAAAAAAGGCATGGGGCTATGCAAAAGTTATTCATAAAAAAGAAAGAAAATAAAGAGTTGAGAAAAAATGGACAGGTGTCCGAGATATCTAAAACAATGGGTACTCAGATGCCCGCCTAAAAAAAGAAAGAAAGAATAGATGAATAAGATAGCCCCTACTCTCTAGCAAGTTTTTCAAGTTCCAAGAGAGAGATATGTTTTCAAGGAGCCAAGTAGAATTATGTTAGCCACCATATATATCCACCATACTTCCACACACATGCACATCCTGATTTGATTGTATGACTTACTCTCTTTGGATCCGAGGTTTGGCTTTACAACATATGCATTGCAAGTATGCTCTTTCTAGCTTTCTCCCTATCTATAAATTCCACATAAGCCTTAGTGGTAGGAAGAGAAAATGCATAACATCTTTATTGCCTTGGTGAGCATTCATGAATACCACATATATTGAGAGACTTGAGAGTGTCATACAATGGAATCTCTGAGTTTTATTTTGAAAACTTATAAAAACTATGGAACAATGGTGGAACAAATACCTTGAGACATAGTGCTTGACTTGATCGTTCTGTCTTTCAATTACTCAAGACCCAAGTGAAGGCTAAGAAGCCCCATGGTTAAAGGTAATGTGGGTAAGTTTGAAAGTCAGATCAGTTTATTCTAATCCGAAGAAGAATTCTTGATTGAACGCATGTGTACTTTTGAGGCGTGAAAGCATTATAGCAACTCCTAATCCATTGCTAAGTTTAGCTTTGCTCAGGGACTAGCAAAGGTTAAGCTTGGGGGGCTTGTTGACGGTCATTAACACCAATTATAAATTGTCAACATAACCTGCATATATATTTAATTCCATCACCAAACATAGGAGTAGGGGTTTAAACTAATGAATTCCATGAGCTTTGGTGAATATGTGACTGCGGGAGGATTTGTCCAGAAAACAGCTCCTAGGATCACTGCCAAACACTCCAAACAAGCAAACCGATGACAACGAGTGATTCAACCCGCGAAAACTACGAAAGACAACTCTAGAAGGTTCTAGAGGAAACCATGTAACACCCCAAGTGTTAAGCTTGCATAGTTGCATGAGCATAAGCATCATCCATTTATTTGCACTCATGAGCATGAAATGATACATTTTCTATTTGTGATTACTTTCATAAAATGCTTAAATTGCCTTGTGAATGCTTAGTGATCATGCTTGTTCATGCAAGTGGTTGTTGTTTGGTCACCAAACCAACTTAGACACACTTAGGATGAAAAATGAAACCATGTTTATATTCATGACTTGGTCCAAAGATGTTTTTAAGTGTTGGTATGATTAAAATTTACCTTTATCATGTTGATTGTTTGACCTATCTTGACTAACTACTTAGAGGGCTTGCATGGTAGTGGGACCTAAATAAAAGTTGTAGTTTAGCTCATGTGGAACAAACTTTTTTTAATGGTCAAGAGCTGAATCAGTGCCTAGCTTAGTCAAATAGGGCTCACAAGAATCAATTCAATGCTGTTTTTGAAACCTAAGAAATGGCTGTCATAAACTGACTTTCAGTTTGCATGTGGCCAACTTTGGGGCATTTTATTTTGAAAACCAGTGAGAATTAGACAAAGCTTTTTAAAGCAAAGTTGTAGATCTCCTGTAGCTCAACACTTTTGATTATTCAAATTTTTGCTAACTCGAACCTGAATCGGCCCTTGCCGATTCAAATTTTGGACGACGATGTGGCCAACCGCGTCAGGCCGTGGCCGCCGTGTGGCTGCCATACACTAGAGCTGAGCCCACGCCACGGTTGGGGTGGCACTGAAGGCAGCGCAGCCTCGTGCGCTCTCTCTCACCCTCACTCTCACTCTCCCTCTTTCTCTTTCGTTCTCGCACAGCACCGAGGAGGAGGCGACCGCGCCACTCCGCCGTTGACCTTTCGTTGGCCAAGCTCACCACCCACGCCATGCCACCACTCAATTCCTCGCACCCATAGCTCCACCATGTCACCTTCTATTCCACGGAACCGCTAGCGTAGCTGTTCGAGCCCAGGTGAGCACCTTAGAGCCGGTGCACCATTATCGCGACTACCATTGCCGTCGCAGAGCTTGAGCTTGTCGTGGCCACGCTCGCCTAGTCTTCTTCCTCTCTTGCTTCTAGGCATTAGAGCTTAGCCATAGGATGGGGAAACTATAACAGGGCTTGGTTGAGCAATGCCATCACCCAGCTCACAGGAACTTCGCAGCGCCACCGTCATGTTCACGCCGTGCCACCGCCATGCACATGGTCGTGCCTCACCGGTGCCACCGCGAGCCTAAACCCTAACCCTCGACCTCCGCTAGGTTACCCTAAAGCCGTAGCTGAGCTCCCTAGAGCTTGCCATGGCCAGAGATGGCCGGAGCGCTGCCGCCCTAGCTAGAGGCCGTAATAGGTTCAACCACCTACACCGCTGGATGCGAGATAAGGAGGGGAAGCCGTTGGGGGTGATCGCATCGCTGGAGACCTCACCTTTTGCGAGCTCTTAGCCGATCAAACAACGCCCCTGTTCTGTGTGGATGACGGGTGGGGCCGGTTGACCAAGGGGCCCAATGGGCAGTCACAGGGAGTGTGTAGGAATTCGGGTGTGCTTAGCATTTAATAGGGTTTTGCTGTTTTTCTTTATTTGTTTTTTTAGAAATTGTAGCAAACTTGTAAAATTCAAATCTAGAGCTAGGAGTGTCCAAATTGAGTGAACCAAATTTTGTTAGTTTCATCTTGATGAGTACTATCTGATAAAAATATGAAACTTGGTATGTGCTATAGTTTTATACTCTATTTGGATTTATTTTGTTTAATGCCTATTAATCTTGATGAGTTAGGGAGATGCTAAAATTGTGATTCCAATTTTGTTGGTTTTGTTTTGACATGCTGTAGCTAGGAAAAAATATTAAACCTACGGTAAGCATGCTTTGAATATGACTTTGGCTCCGTTCGTTTCGCTGAAAAAACAAGCCAAAAACACTGTTCCAGTTGATTTGTTGTAAGAGAAAAACACTGTTTCGACTGAAAAAAGAAGCTGAAAAGTACGAATTATAAGAGAAGCGAACAGGGCCTTTGTAATTGAACTTGATTAAATGCTAGTTTCTTGTGAAATTAATTGTGGTAGATTTGTGTAACCAATGGGCATGAATTAATTTCCACAGCATTCTTGTGTTACGAGGAATGTAAGAAAAATAGGAAATATGTTGTTTGACACTTTTCACTATACTAAACCTATTTAAGTTGTTATAAGCCTATACAACTTGTCATTTTTTTAGAGGTTGCTACACTTATTCAAATGGCATGAAATTTGAACAGTAGACTCTTGGGAGCATGTATAGGCTGCTGTAATTTTCCTAGATTTTTCTGTGCAGTAGAAATAGCAGTTCCAAATTTTACCTTGCTATACTTATTAAATCAATAAGTGTCTTTAATAAATTGTTTGGGCTTAACCATTATACTTTCTAGCATGTTTGTGATGTATACAATCTGATGGTACACTTGGTGGTTTCCAGATTTGATTGGTTGTATGCAGCTAGCTAATTAATGCTCTATAATTCACTTGCATCTAGTTCTTGACTGGTTTGCTTTGTGTGAGCTTGATGCTTGTTGATTTGATGCTTAGGCTAATTCAGGTAAGTTGTTAGATGCAGGTTTTAGGCCTCTTACTGCTGATGAACAACTTTACCTTAGGTTGCTAGAACATGATAAGTGTTTGTTTCTTATACTAGAGATGAGATATGCACCTACTCGATAAAGTAAAGTTAATCTTATACTAGAGAGGAGATATGCACCTACTCAGTAAAATAAAATTAATCTTGTCATCACCTTGCTATCTTGTTGTTAAGAATGAGTATATATATATATATGCATGCATTGCACCCTATCATTCATGTCATCCCTTGTGCATTCTCTATATTTATCTATATACTCATACATATAGGATCGACAGAGGGAGTGACATTGCTGGAGTTCGAGCTCGAAGGAGAGGAGACTCCGTAGGAGATCCCACAGCAGGAGGTTCTCAAAGGAGAAGGACAGGTTTAGGAGGAGTTGCCCGAGTGTCCTGATCACAGACCCTCGGTCTATTTGAAAGGCAAGCCCCGAAGCATTCTAAGTCTCCTATGTTTTATAAATGCCAACTTGAGTTATTTATGTTAGATGCATTAGGTTGTAGCAGTTGAGTGGAAACACTTGATACATATGATCTCCTTGTCCAGAAATATATCTTGAAAGCCTATGTAGATCTAGGATCGAATAAATGCTTAGCCATGCTTAGTTCGGTAGAAGTCGGATGATTTCCTGTCACCTGCGAGCTATAGGTGGATACCTGGTCATGGTTGGCTATATTTGCTATCATAGAAAAGAACCATGTGATGATGTAAATAGAGGCCGGGTGGAGTCTAGGTTGTAGGATGACACTTGTGATTCTGTCCGAGCCGCTTAAGGACCGCATCGTTGATGGTCCTCAGTCATTTTGAACATAGCCTCTCACTTAGATGGTCGGATAACTCGTTCCGACCGCAAAGCCGAGTAGCTCAAATCAGGTCGGGAGTCGTTCTGTCCGAGGGTGCACACTGGAGATAGTAAGGATGTGCGGGGAGCTAGATATGAGACCAAGGGCAGGCCGGGCCTGAGCGTCCTGGTAGCTAGTTAGTCCTTGAGTGTGTGACATTGATCGAACCCACGAAATGAGTCCTGAGTTGTACCAAAGGTGACCTAAGGCTACCTTCGTGCGGTACGCCTGGGTTTGTGTTAGGATTTCTGCCCAACTGGTTGCAATCGATTCGAATCGCCGTCTCTCTCGGATAGTGAGAAACTTGACTGAGCTTCCTTCTATCGTAGTAAGTAAATGGAAGTGAAATGGTTATGATGATGATATAATCAATGGCTATGGTTACTAATGTGATGTTATATCTATATTTGTATACAACATGTTTGGCACAGGTTAGTTGCTAATCTAGAGTGAATAGCTATAATTAACTTGATGACCGAATTATAAAATGTGTAGCTCAACTAGTGGCTTTTTATGCAAAATGATGTCAAGCTAAACCTACTTATCAAGCTTTCCATAATACTTGGTGTTACTTTATTTTTGGTTTATGACATATAGGTCTACCTGAGTACATTCCAGTACTCAGGGTTTATTCCCACTTGTTGCAGATGGTATTGTATATCATGGTTATTGCAAGAGCTGCTTCTCTCCAGCGATGGACGAGGAGTGAGACCATGGGCACGGTCCTTCTATATTAGTTTGCTCAGGTTGCTTTTGTTGGACTTGATCATGGAACTGGCACGTATCTAAACAATGTGTGTGAGATGTTTTAAAACTATATTGCTTTCGCTACTGAGTTTGAACTTTGTGTTGTAATAATTATATTTGAACTCCGATGTATGTTGAAGTACTTGTGAACTTTATGTAACATGTGACATGTATGTTTAATCATGTACGACCTTGGTTTATATGTTGGTTATGAATCGAGGTCATTCGCGACACTCGATGGACTACCGGGTTTATATGGGCTCAAGTATGACAGTGTGACCGCCTCGGTGGTTGCCATTGTACTTGTGCTCTTATAAATTGGTCGGTTTTGTGACACACCACACCGAAGCTTGGGCCAAATGGCCACAATAGTGAGCCGGCCGGCCCACTAGGGAGGCCGCCCGGCCTGCTCCAAAGCCCGCTCGCCTTCCACTGCCTCGTATGAATTTCCAAGATCTACACCATTGATTCTAAGGCGGTTATAGGTCGGTTCATCTAACGGTGATCGAGGGAGTCGACACGGATCGATGACGTGGTGATTCCTTGCCCCCTACTCCATCTCGATTCCTTGTCCCCTACTCCATCTCGATTACTTGCCACCTACTCCACCTCAGGCCTATATATAGCAGCCCCTACCCTCCTCCCTAGAGCCATCCCTGAAACCCTAATTCATATCTCTCATTCAGAGATCAAGATACACCAAGAGGATTAGGTCTAGACTCTCCAATGTAGTAGATTAGTAGCTCAGGAGTGAGGGTCGAGTTGGGCTCATGCTCAAGTTCTGGATCTAGTCTTGGAGGCTCAGCAAAGCCTTGTATCTTTACTTCTATATTTTGTAAGACTTATTATCAATTTATCATATTCATGTCTACATGGCTATGCTTACTTTGAATATGTATCTTGCTTAGTTGAGGTTATCATTACTTTTGTGTGCGGGTTCATAGAGCGCTTAGCCTACTAGTTTACCAAGGTTGGGCTAAGTAGCCGAGCCTCGTGTAAGCATGGTGCTTATACGATGCTCTGCCTGTGAGTACACCCTGTTCTCTGGTTGTGTGGTAGTAGCGGGTGGTGACAGTCCCATCTATCCTTTGTAGTCCACATCGAATTGAGCAAGTGCTTAAATTGTAGGACCGTAGTCACGTCAGTAGAGTTATCTATTGTGGAAGCTCTACCGTTTAAGCAGCATCCCGAAGTGCACAAGAGTAGAGTAAGTCATAACTATAGTCGGGTATATATATACTTTGATTCTATAATAAGAATATCATAGGAATCTACCTCGCCCTTTGTCCTTCTGAGTTAACTAGTTTACATTATCTTAATGATCTATCCCCTGAGTGTCATTATCCTTAATTCCTATCATTATCTCTACCCCTTGCTCTAGCTATGTTGGTATGTTGATTAGTAGACATTCCTTTGTTATCCAATAAATCTTTACTCCATTGTTTCTCTGTAGTAAAATATAAATAACGATACCTAGAATACTCCCGGTAAAATGCTACAATGGTATTCTATGCGTTTGCGGAATCCTTTATATTCTATTTGCACTTATAAATACCAACACATGCTATACGAATACTTTAGTACCATGTATAGATCGCCCCTTTCCAACTCATTTTTTTGTTTTCCTCCTACGACTTAAATACCCGTATAACATGCTCATATGACAAGCTTTTACGACCTATACCATAACCCCATATCATAAAAGTCACAGCATTATGATAATAGCGTCCTCTGCATGGGCATTACGGTCGAGCAAATAGAGTACAGGAAAATCCAAGTCGAAGAGAAAGAACAACAATTTAATTAAAAGACAAAGCTCTTTTTGTGACATATATCCTAAATTCTACAGTACTTGGTCATGCGAGATCTATCCGGTGCAACAGGTTACACCTGATCTCAAAAGAGGCCAAAGTACATTTCGAAGCACTCAATCTTATGAGGGTCCAAAGACTTGACGAAGTTCTTGACCTCAAACTGATTAAAATGCTCATTAATACCGAAGTACATATAATGAGAGGGTCCATTGCATTTGACAGAGTGCTCGACCTCAAATGACCGAAGTACTCGTCAAACCCCAAAGTGCCATCACGCGAGGGTCCAAAGGCTCGATGGAGTTCTTGATCTCAAGTAATCAAAGTACTCATTTAAACTGAAGACCAGTCACAAGAGGGGCCATTGTATTCGATGGAGCACCCGACCTCAAGTGATCAGGGTTCTCGTTAATCATTTCAAAGTTACTATCATTAGAGATCTCATGAGATCAATCTCCAGTGATCAAAGTAAGTAAAACTAACATGTCACAAAGGTACTCTATTTGTTTTTAAAATTGTACTGCCGTCTACTGGCAGGGGCCTTTCTCACAAAATTGAAAGAAACCGATTGAGGGTTGTCAGAACTAACCAAACAAAACAAAACTAGTCACCCCCATATCATCAGTCCTTTATGATGTTTTGGCTACACTTCCTTCTCCCTGACTCAAACATGCTTGGGGGCTAGAGCCTGCCTGTAGCCCCATTCGATGTCCTTTTAGTTATAGAAAGGCTTGGGGGCTACCCTGAAACGACAGCCATTCTAACAGCTAAGCTAATCCTTATCTAGAACATCGATCGACATTGTTCACATAAAGATTAAGGAGGCGATCATTTACTCTATTATGTCTCTACTCTTTATTTGAATAATTTCCTTATTTAAATAAAGAGTCGGGGGCTACCATACATATATACCTACCAAATTTTGATTTTCCCCGAACGCATGGAAGCTAGAACACCCAAACACACACTGTTGCTAGGAATAATTGTACAGACAGACCGCTCGAGTCTCAAGTACACCAGCCTTACAACTTATGTGAAAACGGCACACAGCGATGCAAGAGGGAAAATTACCGACAAAATGAAACTACTTAAATAACAGAAAACGATAATGTGTTCAACATTACGAAAATTATCTCAGGGTAGTGTTAATGTTCCACAACACGGTGATTGATGCAAGATAAAAAGTCACTTACCATTTTCATCATCATCGTCATCAATGGAGAAACCGAGTCTCTCAACAAAGGCTCGGCTGTGGGGCGGATTCCATCAAGTAACTGTTGAGCATCTTCCGCCTGACTGCAATTGTAACCTTGCAGTATGAGGCTCGGGTCAAAATCAAGCCGGCGGCTCTTGATGACTCCCACCACGTGCTCAACAGCAGTGACATCTCCCTCGGTCAGCTTCTCCTCAACAGCAGCCCGACGCTCCTCGGCAGCCTCAAGCTTCTTTTGCAACTCCTCAGCTTGATGTTTCAAAGTCGTCTTCTCCCTCTCCAGGATATCGACATGTTTGCGCAGGCATGAGAAAAGCAACAAGGAGTTAGGGCCCGAAAAGCAGCGGGCGTATTTCAAAATTACATCAAAGCTTACCTTCATTACTCTCTAGAAGATCATACACCTCCTGCTGCAGCTTAACATTGTCTAAGTCAGACTGCTCGGCTCTTTTGAGATCTCCTTCCCAAAGATCACAGAAGCCTTGCATCTCTTGGAAATGGGCACGCAGTCGAGAGGGGTTTCTCTCTAGGAGTATAGTCTCGTCCCCTTTGACCTGGACAGTGGTCGTTAGAGCCATGTTCAAAACCTCAGGGGTCGGGGTAGCACCAGGCTCTTCAGCTACAGTCTTTCTCGAGCCTTCGAAAGTTTTGGCGTTCCTGCAAAATAGCAATTGAACGTAGAGAGGGGGAAAACTCAGGAAAAACATGGACAAAGTCGCCAGCCAATAACTCACGGGTCAAGCGGGATCAAGCACTTCAGCTTCTTTGATCGCTAAGTCGTCGGTTTGGGCGCTGGTGGGGTTATAGCTTTCTCCTGAGTACAAACCTCCCGAACACGTTCAAGGCTATCCAGATGGCTAAAAACCCCGATCAAGCGATCAAAAACATCTCTAAGTGGTACCTGATCACTGGAGCGAGGTAGTACGTCTTGTTCTGCCTCCTGTTGCGTCGTCGACCGATCTTCACCAGTACCGGTAACTGAAGGAGGGCTTTTGGACTTACCTCGACTCATTTTAGGGGGAGAAAGCTTAAGTTCTTCCACACTCCCATGTGATCGGGTCTGCCTCTTCTCAACCACCCGAGCAGCCTTGGGGGCTGGCACCTCCTTGGGTGCAGTCTCGTCACCAGATGCTCCTCCGGTTACCTCCTTCTGTTGCGTCCCCAAGCCAGGCTTGGGGGTTGGTGTAACAGCACGGGACGTAGGAATCCGAGTAGACCCACCTTCCGAGGTTGCCCCAGCTGCCAATTGCTCAGGACCATCGTCACCATCACTGCCAATGTCCATCCCTCCGGCGATAGGGCCCAAGGGGACGACATCCTGGTATGCCATGGTGAGTAAAACATCAAGATTGTTAAAGAAGCAAGTCAATAAAGATCTCGTTTGGTTCAAAGTCAAGCTAGAGTGACATCTCACTAGAAAATATTCCCGTACATGCAGGTTGACCGCGCGCCCCCTAACCCCAAAAAACAAAAACAAAAACAAAAAACTGAAGTACAAAGTCATCACAGGGGGACAAGAGCGTGGGCATTGTCTCATTTAGCAGTTGGATCTTCTACGTCATTGTCTCATCCCACTTTTTGGTGTCCTACGCCAAACAGAAAATGGGTCAATCTAGAACCAAACAGAAAACGGGTTCATAACTTTTCTCTCAGCCAAACGCTATGCACATTTTTTTTTTTTTTGTGTCGTTTGAAGGAACGATAATTTTCTAATCGCGCAACAGGATTAATAGATGGACCACAGGTATAAAATTTCGTCGAGGATTTACCCTGTTGTTGTGACCCCTTTTATTCTGTAGTAATAAACTAGATAGATTATGTATGGCTTTAACATAGCAACTTTTAAATAAAATAAAAAAGAATGATATTTACGTGGGCATTGTCTCATCTAGCAGTTGGATCTTGAACGTGATTGTCTCATCCCATTTTTTGGTGTCCTGCGCCAAACAGAAAACGGGTCAATCTAGAACCAAACAGAAAACAGGTTCATAACTTTTCTCTCAACCAAACGCTATGCACATTTTTTTTTGTGTCGTTTGAAGGAACGATAATTTTTTAATCGCGCAACAGGATTAATTGATGGACCACAGGTATAAAATTTCGTCAAGGATTTACCCTGTTGTTGTGACCCCTTTTATTCTGTAGTAATAAACTAGATAGATTGTGTATGGCTTTAACATAGTAACTTTTAAATAAAATAAAAAAGAATGATATTTAAAAATATCAAAAAAAGATGACAGCTGTGGGATTTGAACCCACGCCCTTTCGGACCAGAGCCTAAATCTGGCGCCTTAGACCACTCGGCCAAACTGTCAAGTTATACTAGAAGTTGGAATAATATATTATATCAAGATAACACACCAAGCGGGCTACAGGAGCACAGTAACCTTGGCGAGATTGATTCAACTTGTCACAAACCGAACGTACATACAAGCATGAATCTACTGCTGTTGTGGGCAACATATTTGCCACAAAACAAAGGAAAACATATTGTCATATCAACCTAATCAAAAGGGTCAATCCGTGGATCATGCTCACTTGCCATCGCCATTCCTGTACACAAGCACGTCGGGCACATCACCTGGGAAACATGGAGATGCAACAATAAAGGAAGTTTATTTATACTTTATAGAGGCAAACATGTTACTGGTGGAAGATGATATGGAATGCCCTTTCTAATCTGCAACCAGGAATTCCCATATGCATTCCCACAAAAACTCTATGCAACACTTTTTAGTTTGAACAAGACTCAGACAATCTCTGCGCAGCATTGAATTTAAGCATTAATTACTTGTTTGATCTGCGGTATCACCTCGTCATTTAACCTAAAGGCAGTACCTCAAGTATGATAAACTTTTCTATTGTTCAAATCTTCTAGAATGCATCAAACTGGCTATTGTGAAACATAACGGCAATATATAGAATACCTTTCCAGCTCCAGAACAATTCTGACACCTTCCTTTCATTGACCACATATTATGCCCCAATAATGAAAAGTGCTTTGTGTTCAATAACATCCCACTAGCAGAACAGCGAGCACATGGCAAGTATCCTATATTGCAGAAGCAAGATCAGTCAAGAGAGTAAATGTAAGGCTCAAGCTAGTTAGTGTTAGTATAGCATTTTTTTATTTGGAAGGTAGTTGAAAAGTATTTTGTTTGTACCAGTCCCATGGCAATATGTGCATCTTTTCTTCTCTTGCTGCCTGACATTTCTCACTTCAACCAACATTAAAGCTGAGATAACACCAACTGCTCCACCTGAAAATGATGCCACTATGGGATCTACCTGACTGAACAGCAGCCAACAAAAATGTATCAAACACTTCTCTAAGTACTGCTACATAATTCACTATAAGAGACAGGTTGTTCAAAGCACCTCAATTGAAGAGGTAAGTGCAAGGTCCTTATAAAATCTTCATAAGATGTGCCACCCAGCCCTAATTTCAGTTCAAGCTGCATCAAAAGGCATCTCCTTTAGGAAAACTTACTATATGACCTAATAGTGAGAAGAGGTTCTGGTAAAAATAATAGGGAGTTCAACCATAAAGCGACGCATGTACTTACTACTGGGGCTACCAAGCCTCCGAAAATGATTATCCCAGATATGACAGAAAATGATGTCATATAGAGTTGCTTCATAGTCTTTGGTGACTGTTTTGGGGAAAGGAAAAAGACAAGTTAATAGAAGTTAGAACAACTCCAGATGCCAATGTGATCATTTCTCAAAAAAACAGATGAGTGCTGTTGGTCACCGCATCAGGCATAAATGGAATAGTTGATGGAATCTCAGGCATTTCATTTTCTTCAGTGTTGGCATCTTTGCTTTCAGAAGTTCGGATACGCTGCTGCACTCGCAATCGTCTAACCTGATTAATTTTTCCATACAGAGAACTTCACAATGTTGTCTTAGCAAAGCTACAAATGGATAGCTACTTAGCTAGAATTGGACAAATGAAATGAAACACATAGTCTGCAAAACTGAAAACCTCTTCCATCAGAAGGAAAATTTTGTTACGTCGGCTCTTGATGTTGTCTTCAATCTCTTGCGATTGCATTTGAACAAAGTCCTCGATTGTCTCTGGACCTTCAATTATACAAAAGCTGCAGAGAAGAAACATGATTGATCCTGTAAGGCTGAGCCAGAACGGATTATCATACTTATTGTTCAACTAAGTTTCCATAGAAAGATATTGATGCTTACTTAATCTACTAGTACTTTTTTTTGAACTTTAATCTACTAGTACTTACCATTTAGGACTATTAACTTTTGCTTTTTATTACCCCTCCACTACAAGGTTAATAATGCACTTCAGATCTATCAATTTGATCTGGCATATAAATCTCTCTTTTATGATATACTCTATTTCAAATATCTCATATGAATATATCTCAGTGAATCTTTGATGTGATTCTTCCCTCTAAGGTCAGAACTTAGCGTTAATATAAACTCTACTTTTAGAACTAGAGCAGGAGGCTCGGAACTGAAATATCTTGGGAAGATGTCCCCAGCAGATGTCAGTACTCATTAGAATTGGATATGCTGTAAGCTAACTGGGACTATATCTTCCCAAGCAACTTCGGCAAAAAGTCTCAAACTTGACGAGTGGATGCTAATGCCCGCAGCCGCCAAGCAAGAACTCATCATACTAGCTTGTAGTACTAGCTACTAGCTCAACAGCAACCCCGTCCCTCGAACCATTTCGTAGCTGAAAAGGGAAAATTTCAACAGTGAATTAAGGTAAAGCAACCTGGAGAGGCCGCCGTCCCCGGACGCCGCCCTGGACTCGCCAGCTGGGGAGCACCGCCGCAGCACCAGCTGCGGCCGCCGACCGCAGCCGGCTTCTCCCCCTCCCGTCGTCGTCCCCCGCGCCGCGTAATAATGCAAGCCTCGGCACGGCGAAGGCGGGCGCAAAGGACCGGCCGCGCGGAGCATGCGCGGTGCCCCCGTTGGCGGTGCCGCCGGCGGCGCGGCGAGGCAGGACATGGCCGGCCAACCCAGCGCCGCGTCGTGGCTGTTGCCTGTTGGGGGCGTATGGAAGCGTCCGCTGGCGCCTGGCTGTGACGGATTTGGATAGGCGACGACGGCGAAGCGGGTCGGGTACACCGTACACTACACGGGCGGCGTTACGCCGTAACCCCATTACCGCGGGTAGATGACAAATGTGGAAAGGCGAAGCATCTCGCGACAACGGACAGCAGCATCGAGATTTCCTTCGTTGACGCGCTGCAGGCTGCGGGTGGCAGATTCAAAGTTTGCCCACATGTTCTTGTATAACCTCATAACATGACCACAGCAGTTGCATCTTCCCATGAACAATTTCATGTCGTTCTTGTGTCTCTATCAATAGATATGGATGAGCCTTGGTCTTCCGGATTGCCTTAATTAACTATTAGCAATAATAATTGCCCCAACAACAGAAAGCACCATGTGAAACACACGGCTGCAACCCTGCAAAGTACATGATGCTTTTACAACAACTCAGTTTGTTCAACCTACAGTGATGAATCACATGGGCACATTGTCCTCCGAACTTAAGGTGCCCCGGCACTCTCCATCCACCAGCTTGCCAGGATTAATGGAAAACTCATTTATGTAGGGCTCTTAGTCTCAGGTGATGTCTTAAAAAAAAATAGACACATTGAGTATGACTAGGATATATAGGAAAAGGCATGAGGAACAAAATGACCATTTGGCTTCCCAACTGTAGCTACGGTAGTGACTCTAATTATATATGATGCAACTCTACCGACAAGAATTTCCTCAATCACATGGTTGATCACTACCTTCACTATGTTTTACGTCTTGCATGGACTTAGCAATTAGTAGACTCCGAAGAATGTTTGTTTACTTGGCGCCATTGATTCATGTATAGGACCCCACTTACAGACTTACTAGTCTTGTTGATCCATGTACGAATTGGATTACTATCGGTAAGCTGCAACAAGGGTCCAATAAAGTGACAAAGGGGCTGTAGAACCCACACAATATCTATAGGAAATTATGATACCAACTGTTAGCAGTAGTGTAGCTAGGGCTCCGTAACATCTCTGGTGCTACGTGCTCGCTTAGCACTGAGATTACGGCCAGAGAAATAGGTCTATAAATATAGTGAGTTAGTTACTTAAATGTGCTAATAAAATATTAACAAAAAAATAGGAAAAGTAGTTTTAATTGTTTGGTACGAAAAGCAATTTTTATAAACAAAAATACAATACGACTTGTATGTAGTATTTAAATAAAATTCGAAGTGTAAGTCTAGTAGATGAAAATGCAACTTTTGTTTCGGTAAATAAGTGTCGTTCGATAGTATTTTGATAGCTCGAGGATTAAAATTGGAATTTAATTCCAGCCTCTAGAACTACAATAAGTCTAAAAACTTAATGACGATGTCGTTTTGGCATTTAAATTTTGATTAAATTTCTTAAACACTAGATTCGTGTGTTTGCACTGTTGGTTGCCCAAGATGAGCACTCGAGAATGCTGTAGGTTATAGTCGTGTTGAGTGTCACGTGGATCTCATAAAAAATTGCCTAAGTTCATTAGAACACGCTGCGAGCTATGTGTCAACGCTCTGTCGCGAACCAGAACTTCGAGGACGAACTCATCTCGGCACGCATGTATCTTCCTCTCGGGTGGCCCTTTTGTTGTGCGGGTTGCTCCATTAGATAGCTGATAAGATCGACTTTAGGGTCGGGGAATTAGTTGAACCTCAATCGTGATCATTAGCAGTTTTCACGTTGCTTTAAATTTCGTGCTCGTCATCGTTCGTCGTTGGTCAGCCTGAGCCATAGCCACCGCGCGCGCACGTTGTCGTTCCAGGCCGTGGTCGTGCCTGTGGCCGGCCCTGCTGGCCAGGCCACACGTCGTGCTAGTGTTGGTCACGGCCGTCTTCGCGAGGCCGGGTTGAGCTGCAGGGCCGCTGCAGCGTGGCCATCGTGTACGCGTTGCCGGCCTGACGGTGCGCAGGCCAAGCTGGTGCCGCTAGCCGACGTTGGATGGCTGACGTGGCACCTATTTCGCCGCCTATCTCACCTACCTCGATCCTGCCCGCGTCCTCTGCTGCCGCGTTCGATCGGTGGCCCGACCACAGTGAGGACGGGACGTCTCCCTGCCCTGCTCTACTGCTAGCCGACGTCGGTGACCCCACTCGGACCCCGTTGCTACGATTCAAATGCATCGCGCCAAGTCCTTCTCTGTTCGCCAGCCGCGCCACATGCTCGTGGCTGCTGTCAATCGGACCGCTCCGCCTTAACCCGCCGAGCTCGCTCGTGTGTCCTCCCCACGGCCGTGACATGCGTTAGACCGTCGCACCCCCGCTTTCCATTTTGCCTAGCTCGAGCTCGCCACCGCTCTGCGCCTTTCCGCGCTCGACCACCTGCCCCACCGCCTCCGCTTCGCTCTCCTCTGTGTCCCGCGTGTGCTCGTCGGGCTTCACCGAGCCGGGAGCCGCCGTGTGCCGCGCCATCACCAGCAGCGCCGCTGCCGCCGCCGCCGTGCCATGCCCACCTCAGGCAGCAGCCGATCGGGCCGCGCCTCTACAGGGTCGCCGCCTCTGGCTGTGCGAGGGCTAGGCTAGGCTGCGCCCTGGCTAGCCGCCACCAGCCGCAGCCTCGAGCTGGCCGGTTGGCTCGTGTCGCCGGCCGCGACCCGCTGTATCGTACTGCTCTCTACGTAAAGAGGTAGAAGAAGGACCCGGCTGCAAATAGAAACTCTTTACCGTGTTCACTTTATAAAAATGCTAGACACATTAATTTACATATTGGGCTTCGTAAATTTTGGTAAAGTCCAGGGGCCTTGATGGAAAGTGTTTGTCCTATTAGGCTTTCCCTTTTTCTTTTTGTTATTTCGGCTGAAACTTTGGAAATTCATAGTAAATCATAGAAAAATCGTAAAATGGAAAATAAAGATGTTTTGGAATCCTTGTGATTA
Source organism: Miscanthus lutarioriparius (assembly GCA_904845875.1). NCBI lineage: Eukaryota > Viridiplantae > Streptophyta > Magnoliopsida > Poales > Poaceae > Miscanthus > Miscanthus lutarioriparius. Next base: position 47,121,972 of record CAJGYO010000007.1, read on the forward strand.
GATCTATGCAGTAGGTGTATAATATTTCATGTGTTGGTAGAAAAATCTTGCTCTAGATTTTTGCCTAGGATTTTTATGGAGAAATTCATATCTATAATTTCTGTGCTCCAAATGTCATGAAATTTTTATGGTATGCTATTCAAGAGATGCTTGATCTATGATAAAAATTTCGTGTTCAATTCATGCATAGTTACTGAGTTATTGATTTATCATTGTCACGTGCTTTTATTGCTATTAAATCTTAATTAAGTGCTAGTAAATAATATGTTGATCCAAAAAATTATGAAACTTGTACAATATTTCTGATTAGTTAAGATGTATCTCCCGTAAAATTTTTATGTCCAAAAGAGATGTTTGGTGCGTCACCTTTTTATGTCATGGTTGTTTGTATTTAATCTTTTATAAATACTAGATGTTGGATTAAGGTTAATAAATGCTTTTCTATGCTACTGGTTACTGGTTACCTGAGTGATTGTTACTCAATTATGTTTGTAATGGTTATAGGCTTAGCATGTTGCCCTGTCTTGCGTGTGTATGTGTCGGTGTTTCGAACAAACACCGGCGAGTAAATTTGTAATTGATGCGCGTTAGGCCCGGATGGTGCGCTAAAGGACACAAGGGTTATACTGGTTCGGGCCGAATGTCTCTACGTCCAGTCTGTTGCTGCTCGTGTTATTAGCACCGAATGAGGTTCGTAGTAGGGGGTACAAACGGTTGGGAGAGGGAAAGACCCCAAGTCCCTGATGGAGTGATTGGAAGGACGCCAAGAGCTCTGCTGGAGCTTGGCCGTGTGGTGCGTGTGTGTGTGTGTTCAGAATTGATCCCCTTAGTGGGGAGCCCTGCCCTCCCTTTTATAGGTCAAGGGGGAGTAGGGTTTACAGACAAAGGAAAAGAGCACTAAGGGCGTAGAAGGTCCTTCGAGGGACCCGGGCCTTCCTTCTTCCCCACGCCTGACCTATCCATCATGGCAGGCCGTGTCAGGAGCGAGGTGACTGTGGATCGTCGTGGGCCGTGCCATGGCCACTGTTTAGCAAGTGGGTACGTCCCATCCCGCCCCTGCGGGCGGCGTGTCGGACAGGATTTGCCGAGCCCCGACCCTGAGGGGGTCGGGTGGCGGGGTGACTGTTGGTTTGCCCTTGGAACATAGTGGTTGTCGTATGTCTGTGTCGGGTTCTTCGTCCAGAGGTTGCGGGCGGCACCTACAATACTGTAGGATGAATAGCAGGCGCCCGCAACACTGTTCGGGCTCTGCCACGCCTGGAGAGGTCAGATGCTTGTCTCTGCCACATCCTGACGGTACCTCTCTGCAGGGGTGCAGGGCATGGCGTCTGTCGCTGCGGTTTGACCCGAATGTCTTGTCTTTACCCTGTAGTCGCCATCATGAGGATGCGGGGTACGTTTCGTCAGGTGAGCTAAACCAGCCTCCGGATATCGGTTTAAGACGAGGTCCGTCAGTGGTCGTTGGATGAGGTAAAACCTAGCTTTTACCGTCGGGTGAAGCGGAGGTGTCCCCCGGCCGTCGGGCGGGGCCGAGCCCAGCCCTCGGGGGTCGGGCGAGGCGGAGTGTATCCTTGGGGGTCGGGTGAGTTGTTACCCAGCCGTCGGGCGAGGCGGAGTTGCCTTCCAGCCGTAGGGCGGGGCCGAGCCCAGCCCTCGGGGGTCGGGCGAGGCGGAGCAAGACTCCTGTTTGCTCGGGCAAGAGATACAGCCGCGCTCTCGGGAGTTTTTACCGTTCGATGGTGCATTGATTCCTCCTCTTTGGGGTACCCCGGTATTAGGTCCCCGACAGTAGTCCCCGAGCCCTCGGGTGATTCGGGGTGAATCATCCGGGGGGTTTCTTCGGTCTCGTCGGAGTTACCTTTCCAGAGGGTGCGCGCGAGCGCACCCGGTGGGTGTAGTCCCCGAGCCCTCGGGTGATTCGGGGTGAATCATCCGGGGGGGTTCTTCGGTCTCTTCGCGGGTAAGGTTGAAGGACTTAATTTTTCGTCAACCGGACATTTTTCCGAATGGGTCGTGGTATTCCGTTCGCTGGGAACTGATTCGAGGCTGACCTAACTGGTGCTTCTGCCCTTGATTTCGGATCGTCCGCGGATCCTTTTTTAGTTGGGCCGACCAGCGAGCCTCCAGGCCCTAGGTGGGCCAGAGAGAGAGAGAGCAAACCTTTATGACCCGTGCTTCCCTAGGTGGGAAGAGAGTCCGGATTCGCCTGGGGAAGGCGATCCGTCCGCCAAGATTTTTGGGGTGAAAGGATAGGGACTGCGGGCGCGTGTCCCGCAACGTGACGCGACGGCACGCGTGGCAGGCCCGGAGATCGAGGCGGACGGTTGCCCTTCTCGCATCCGTCGCCCACTATAAAACCACGGGGTTCGCCCCCAAGGTTCTGTATTTCGCTCCCCTACCTTTGCGTTCTGAAACATCCGCCGCCCATCGTCCAGCCTCTTGCGCCCGCATCGCCACCGTCGACCGGCCTGCGTTCGTGTCCCGACCGTCGTCGAGCTCGCACCTGCCCTTCCCTCCTACTGCTGTGATGGAGTTATGGGGCAGATTAAGCATCACCTCCCGGCGTCTGGAGGGCCTCGTCCGCCGTGGCCTTCTCCACCCACTGTCCGCCGTCCGGGAGTGGTTGCTACCTGGCGACAAGGGTGAGCCGGTGCCGCCTGAAGGGTATGTCGTCTCTTTCGCCATCTTCCATGAGCGGGGGTTCGAGGTACCCGCGCATAGTTTCCTTCGGGGGCTGCTGGATTATTATGAGGTGGAGCTGCAGCATCTGACTCCTAATGGGGTTCAACACATGGCAGCGTTCGTTGCCCTGTGCGAGGGTTTCCTGGGGATCGATCCCCATTTCGATCTGTGGCGATATTTTTTCACCGTTAGTTTGTCGAAGAGGCGGGTCGGGGGGAAGGAGGTGAATGTGCCGATGGGATGTGCCAGCATTCATCTGCGCCCTTCCCGGTCGAAGGCTTACCCGCTCATGCGTCTGGTGACCTCGAACAAGGGATGGCTTTTCATGATGGTTTTATGTCAGGGATGACCTGAGTGCTACCCTGCCTAAGTACACCGGGCGCCTGATCGAAGAGGCCCCAGCGTCGTGGGGTTGGGGCATCCAGCGAAAGGACAAGAAGCACCTTGACGACCTTCTCACCGCCCTCCGAGCTCTGATGGATCGGGGCGTAAAGGGGGTGGGGATTATTGGCGATTATCATGCGAGGAGGGTGGTGCCGTTGATGGCGCGTGTGCTTCCCCTGTATCGGATGATGCCCGGGACATCGTTCGAGGGGACGGTGCTCGTTGATGAGGCGCTCCCTTATTCCAAAGTGGCGCAGCGTGTTAAGGAGGCGACGGAGCCGACGAAGGATTCTGCTGGTGGCGTCCTAGACATTGTATATCCGGTGCCCGGACATCCCCCAATGCGGCCGGAACCTGGGTTCTTTAAATTTGTAAGCCTTCTTTTCCCTTGCTCCTTCTTTTGCCAATATCTCCGTATTTCTGATTTTTTATTTTCGGGGAGTTCGGGACCAGCCGAGGCGGCTTTCCTTCAAAGACTGTCCTGCTCCGATGCCGAGGGATCCGGCCGTGGCGGCTGCGAAATGCCTTGGTGTGAATGGGACAAGAAGGCAAGGGAGCGAAGAAGAAGAAGGAGGCGGTGAAGCAAAGCGCGGGATCGAGGGAAGGCGTGAGCAGCGATGATGATGATGATGCGATGATGGCGAGGTAGCCGCCGGCGTGGATTGGGGCGTCTGGAGGATGAGGACAAGTGGTGACCGGTGCCAATCCACCCCTGCGAGGGACCCTTCGCGTTCCACGCGGAGGGAAGCGAGTTAGTGGAAGCCGGGAGTCCGCCGCCGCCACGGCGTTCGGCCGGGGATCGGTGGGAGGAGGAGGGCGAGCCCGCCGCCACCGATCTGCGGTGATGGTGGTGGAGGCGGCTCTGGCGCCATGCCCCCCTGGTGGTAAGGAGGCGAGCCCCCCCGCCTCGGGGGCGGGGCAGGCTCGAAAAAGGCCCGTCGAGACGAGTTGGGGCAAGGACACGGGGTTCGTCCCCAAAGCGCTTCCGGACGGCCAAAGGCGTCTGCGTAAGTCGGCCGATTCCGTGTTTTTCATCCTTTTTACCTTTCTATTTTTGACTGGCGCCTCTTACCTTTGCGTGAGGTTTTTTGGACGAGCCACTCCACGGGGCTGGCGCCCAAGAAAGTCTCGCCATTGAGCGGGGACGGTTGGTCTTGCCGGCGTCGCCCCTATTTTGGGCAGGAATGGCGCCGATGTTGAGGCCGTCTTTGGCTGATCCGGCGGCGCGCTGTGGTGGAGCCCGCGCCCTCGGCGGTTGTCGAGCGGCGGTATCTTCCGCGGTGGGGCGTGATACTGGCCGATCGTGGATCCACGCCGACCAGGGGTGGTGTCGGGCGGGGCGAAAGTCGCGCCACGGGAGACCCAAGTGGAGATGGCGCGATCACTCCGAGCCCAGTGGGGTTGGATGTTGCCACGTTGGCGTCGAGGGTGAGAGCGATCGGTGCCACCGGCCGACCCGAAGCGGCGGCCGGCGGATGAGGCGGGCGAGGCGGAGGTGGGCACCGCCGGAGGTCGTCGACGTCGTCGTGGTGGTGGCACATAGGAGGAGGAGGAGTCGCCCGGCCCCCTTGCGGGGGCGTGCACTCCCCTGCTGGGGAGCCGCCGCTCCGATGGATGTCCCCTCGGGATCCCTTGTCGGTTGCCCTCTAAGCTTGCGATCATGCCGAGAGCATGGGCGGGAGAGCCTTGACCTCGGGATCTCGAGCATGATGGAGGCTCTGAACCGGGCGGAGAGGTTCTCTGTGAGGTCTTTGTTCCCCGACGACCGGGTATCGGTTTGATCTTCCTCGTTTGTTTTCTTCTTTCTTTTATGCTTTTGTGTTTTTGAACTTCCGATATTGGTTTCCTTTTTTGCAGATTATTATCGCTGCTCGTGGCGGGATAAATCCCGTTTCCTCCGTGAGCAAAAAGTGGAGTGGGACCGCCTTCCGAAGAGCCCATTTTGCTGCAGATATGGCATGTGACTTATTGTTTTGCCAAGGAGTGGGAGGCCGAGGCATGTCGGGACACGGAGGAGATCCACAGGATGTTCGAGGACTGAAAGGCGAGGTCGAAGCTTGAAGAGGAAGAAAGCGCCGAGGATTTGAAGGAAGCGAGACAGCTGCTCGAGAAGGATGCCCATGCCAGTGAGCGGGCTGTCGAGACCTAGAGCGAGCTGGAGGCGGAGCGGGATCTCAAGCGGAAGGCAGGGCGGAGCCGTGGCCCTTGAAGAAGGTGGGCGAGGATCTTGTCTTGATCGATCGATCGTCTGTGGGGGGGCGGGACGAAGTAGCGCTTGATCGAGGAGAGACTTCGCTCGAGAGGGTAGGCTTGGCTCATGAGGGCTTGACCGGGTCATCGAGGAGCTTGACGAGGCGCGCCGGTGGCGGACTCCTTCGCGTGGATCTCAAAACTGCGATGGCCCGAAGCGAGCTCTTTGAGAATGTCTCCATTGGACTAAAAGGAGCTCGCCCAGTGCGAGGGTTGCTTGAGCTAAAAGCGGCAGGCACGACCTTGCGCAGATCGCCATCGGAGTCCTTGACACCCCCTGCGGTGGTGGAGCGGTGGAGACCAGCCCGCTCACGGCCCGTGTTGCGGGTATCACGCGGCGAGTGAGCCGACTTGAGGAAAATGCTTTTCTTGCGGGATCACCCAAGCCTTTACCGTCGCCCATTCTCATTACGATAAGGAGATCAACTTTGAAGGTGATGAGCCAAGGCTTCCGCGCGCTTTGTTTATGAAGATCTTGAGTGGGACGAGATGAGATGGAAGGCGGTGGCACCCTTTGCGCGCGGGACTGGCGGATGATTGAAAGAGATGGCTCTTCCTCCATGAAGTAGTTAGTTAAATAAATTTGATGAGTAGCTATATGTAATATCACGAACTTAATGTCGGTCTTGTCATGTTTGGACACGCAGTTTTTTATGATTTTGTTTCGTGATTTCGTTTCGTTTGATCTTTACCTTCTTTCCTTTTGGCAAAAAAGACTTATTTCGGTAAAAGAGAGGAGGTATTCGTACCTTCTGACCCCGAGTGAGATCGGCCCTTGTTTTTCTTTGGGGTCGGATGTTCTTGAGCAGGTCGGCTCGTTTTTTGTGGTGTTCGTTCCGTCCATCTTTCTTCATGTTTGGAGGGATTGGGGCGGCGTTATTTGCCTCGGTGGCTCGAATAGCGTGCCCGATGAGCTTACTACTATCGGGGTGTTAATTTGGAAAAAACCTATTTAATTTGCTTTGCGATGGGGTCGGCAAAGCCCCGGTGGGTTTTCGTTACCCCTTGGCTCGCCTTCCATGATTCCCCCCTCGGCGGGGATTCTATGGGCTCGGTAGGGGTTGGGTCGAACTTTTAGAAGGTTGAGATGACCTGTCCGCCTTAATGCGGGATGGGCGAAGGCCGTTGAGGCTCATCTATGTTTTCTCCTGGCTCTTGTTTTTTTGAGGCGGTCTCGTATCCTTTCTTGGGCCGACCTTGAACCTCGGTCTCTCGATGTCGGATCGGCGGCTTGAGTCCCCGAGCCTGTTGAGAGTACGATAGGGTCGGCCATTTTTGCGTGCGTTACCCGTCCTCGGTTTTTCATAGCCGGAGGGTTGAGTTAGCGACACTTGCCTCGATGGCTCGAGTGTTGCGCTCGATGAGCTCGCTAACGAATGCGTTAAGTGTGAAATCCGGGTCCATCATTTCTTTGATGGGATCGGTGAAACTCTTTGGTGGCATTTCACCTTTTTCCAACCCGCCTCCCGGCAGATGCACGAGCCATTTCGATGGGCTCGGGGGCCCATTGGCCTCTCCTCGGTGGAGATACGTGGGTTTGGCTCGGGGTTAGATTCGAGCGAGAAAGGTCGGCGAGGCGCCTTGCCCGCTTCGGCGGGTCGGGCGAGAGGCGGCTGGGGCTCATCTTGGTTATTTCTCCCAGCTCTGTTTGGCGTGAGGCGGCCTCGAGCCCTTCGCGGGGCGGCCTACGAACCTCGGTCGTTTGTTGCTCGTATAGAAGCGAGGTGGCGCCACTTCATGACGCGACATGAAGTGTTGCGATCTGGCGTGATTGCATGAGTTTAATATCGATAAATTTAAAACAAAAAGCAGGGTTCGTTAATGTTACCTCGGTGGTGTGAGCGATAGGAAGCTCCTATCAGATGTGTCCGCGCGGTTTCGAGTCCGTTGTTTACGACGGGGTCGGTCGTGACTGCATGAGCATCGTAATTTTTCGTTTACGCCTCTCGGTGGCGATTCGAGCCGTCCAATTGGCTTTAGTCGTCTGACGGACTCTCCATGAAGGAGGCTGAGGGGACCCCTCGAACCCCTCTCGGGAAGGTGAGAGCCGAGGCTAGTGGTGCGGGGAACTATGAGTTCGTTTTATCTTTGGTGAACAAAAAACACCGTAGCCGTCGAGGCGTGGGGTCTGGTGGTTCGTCCAGTTCTATTCAAAGTTTTTATACCCACACACCGTGTTCCTGGCTTTTTAGACGTAAGGAGGGGTCGGGCGAAGAGAGTGTCTAAACAAATAGGCGCCCTCAACAGCCCCCGAGCAAAGTCCGTGCCCACGCCGTTGCTGGGGTCGGTGGCTCGGTGAAGAAATTATTGCTTTAAAGTAAGTAAGCAGAGGTACTTATCTTTCAGCGATCGTTTCTCCGTTGTTTTACCTGGGCCGTTCGATTGGCCCGTGAGGCCTGCTGGGCTCCCTCTGGACGGAGGTTTCGTTGTTGGGTCGTCTCACGGTCCTGCCTGGGGGAACAGAGAGTTGCTTGTGCGGGTGCGCCTCGGTCTTCGTGCCCGGTGGGTGGTGGTGGGTCATGCCTGCTTGGTCAGGTGGCGTCTCATTAATTGCGCGGCGTCCCGTCCGCTGGGTTCCTGTCAGCATTGGTTTGCCACCTGTATTGAATAGGGGGAAGGCAGAGAGTTTTTGGTCCCGTCCTTCACCTTTCCTTATCTGTTGGTCCTCTTCCTTAAATAGGGAGAGGGAGGGGGGTTCTCGTCCGCTTCTCATTCTGCCCCTGAGCCGCTACCTCTTCTCCCTTTTCTTCTCCACCGAATATGCTCGTGCGTCGCGGCGGATCCTGGGTGAAAGAGGGGCTAATGCTAGAGGGAGGTACTCACAGTTTCGTCGGTGAGTCAGGAGCATGATGTCGAGCTGGAGGTCATCTAACGTAGATGAGATGATGCGGGCCGCCTTCGCCGAGGAGAGGTTGGCACCGCCGCCGAAGGAGGGGGAGCACCGGAGGGTGTCGAGCGGTGTTGTCCTCGCCATGGTTCGTTGTGGCCTTCCTCCGTGGCGCCTCATTCGGGCGCGGTTGTCGGTGTTGTGGTGATAGCGATGGCGTAGTCCCGGGTGCCTCGGTGGAGGACACCACGATCGCCGATCGTGATGCTCGACGTTGCGGACAGCGCGGCGTCCTCGAGATCCTCTGCGTGGTAGGGCGTCGGGTGGTGGAGAGCATGGTGGCGGCGGCAGTGATAAGCGTCTTGGCCCGTGTACATGCCCTCGGCAATGACGAAGAGCTCTTACGGTGCTTGTGCTGACGAGATTGGCACGGAGACCCCATGATAGTAGTCGTGGTCGATCTAGCGAGAGGTTGTAATCGAATAAGTTTGTGGGGGAGTCCCTGGCGGGTAGCTTTTGGTCTTGGGAGCTCATTTGGCCATTGTTGTGATGAAATTACTTTGTAAGTGGTGAATTTGTGCAAAGAATGAACAACAAATTTTTCATCTTTTGTCGTGGCAAACATTTTTTGATTTTCTTCCTCTTGAGGAGGAGGTTTGGTGTGTCTTTGATCCTTCCCATGGTTCAAGCTCGCGAAAAGACTAGAAGTGCGGTGATTTAGTCTGATTTATCTTTGGTGAGCAAGGAGATTGTAAATGGCACGGGGTGTGGTTCTCCTTGATCCTACCGGTTTATACTCGGGGCGTATTTTTGCAATCCTAGTTTTTAGGACTTGTTCATGGGATGAATCAAAAAACTTAGAAAGAGTTTGCAATTTGTGTCTGAAATGTACAGTTTATATCGACCCCGAGGGAGGTCGGACCCTTTGTGATTTGGGGTGGACGTCACTTAAAGTTCGAGGAATTTGTAAAACGAAAAGCGATAAGGAAAAGTATACGTTTATTTAGGGGTAAAAGCGGCGTAGGCTGTTCAATGTTCGAGCGTTGGTGAAGACCTTGCCATCGATGGTTTTCAACTTGTGTAGGCGCTGGCGGAGTTTTTTCTCGATGACGTCTGGCCCTTCGAAGTGGGGAGAGCTTGTGGCGGTCCTTGTTGCTCTCTGTGAGGCGGAGGACAAGGTCCCCAATGTTGAAGGCTCGGTCCGTACCCGTCGTCCGTGGTAATACGCCGTCATAGCGCCTTTCTTTGGTACTTGGCGAATGGAGGAGGGCGATGTCGCGGGCTTCGTCCGGTGGTCCATGGCGTCTTTGTGGGATGCCTCGGCTCCTTCTTCGTTGTATGCTTTGACCCTTGGTGCTCCGTAGTCAAGGTCCGTTGGGAGGACGGCCTCGGCACCGTAGACCATAAAAAAGGCCGTGTAGCCGGTGGCCCGGCTGGGAGTTGTTCTCAGGCTCTAGAGCACAGCGAGGAGCTCGGTGACCCATCGTGCGTCGAATTTGTTCAGCCGGTTGAAGATCCTGGGTTTGAGGCCCTGTAGGAGCATGCCGTTAGCGCGTTCGACCTGCCCGTTAAATCGGGGGGGTGTCGACGGCTGCCCAATCGATCCGGATGTGTTGCTCATCGCGAGAATCGGATGAATTTCCTACGGTGGTGCGTGCCGTTGTCCGTGATGATGGAGTTTGGTACTCCAAAATGATGGATGATGTCGAGGAAGAACAGCACGGCTTGCTCGGATTTGATCGTAGAGATCGGCCGAGCTTCGATCCATTTGGTGAACTTGTCTATGGTGACAAGTAGGTGGGTGAAGCCCCCGGGTGCCTTTTTAAGAGGTCCAACTAGATCGAGCCCCCAGACCGCGAAGGGCCACGTGATGGGGATCATCTGGAGTGCCTGGGCTGGGAGGTGAGTCTGTCGAGCGTAGTACTGGCACCCTTCGCAGGTGCGTACGATTTGCTCGGCGTCGGCTACTGCAGTGGGCTAGTAGAAGCCCTATCGGAATGCGTTTCCGACCAGAGTTCTTGGTGCGGCGTGGTGACCGTAGACCCCGCCGTGGATGTCGCTCAACAGAAGCTTGCCCTGTTCGGCGGGAATGCATTGTTGTAAGATCCCGGTGTGGCCTCGTTTGTAGAGTTCGCCTTCTACAAGGACGAAGGATTTGGCGCGGCGTGCGAGCCGTCGGCCTTCCGTCTTATCCGCTGGTAAAGTGTCGTGGAGAAGATAATCGAGGTAGAGCGTTCTCTAGTCGTTCGGAGGGTCGGGCATCATACCTTCTTCAAGCTCCATGACCTCGGGGTCGGGCGGAGCTGCTGGTTGGTCAGCCCCCGGGGTAGGATCGGATGGGCCATCGTTGGCCCGTCCCGACCCTTTGTGGCTTCTGAGGGTTTGTCTTTGGTGTTGGCGAAAACTCCGTGGGGACCGGCTCTCGGCGGATGCCGCTTCGCATATAGCGCGTCGGTCGGGCTCGTTGAGGCGTCTCGGGATGTGATTGAGTTCAAGCCGTCGAACTTGTCCTCGGTACCGTCGGACCTCTTGGCGATCTGCGGCCATCTTGGCGTCGTGGCGGCTTGATTCCTTCATGACTTGATTGGCGATCAAGCTGGGAGTCGCCCCGAGCGTCGGCGTCGGATGCCCAACTTCGATGGCGATTCGTAGGCCATTGCGAGAGCTTCATACTCGGCAACATTATTCGACGAGGGGAAATGGAGGCGGACCATATACCTCATTCGGACCCGAGGGTGATCGAAGACCAGCCCCGCGCGGCGCCTTTCTTCATTAGTGACCCGTCGAAGTACATTGTCGATTACTCTGATCGGCGATCGCGGTGGTGTTTGGATCTCGGTCCATTCTGCGATGAAGTCAGCCAATACTTGGGATTTGATCACCGTTCATGGGGCATATGTTATGCCTTGATCCATCGGCTCGAGTGCCCACTTCGTGGTTCTTCTGTGGCGTCCACGGCTCGGACGACTTCGCGGCGAGGGGAAGCGATGTTCTGTTGTCATGGGGTGACTCGAAGTAGTGACGTAGTTTCCTTTTGGTGATGAGGACGGCGTACAAGAGTTTCTGGATCTAGGAGTAGCGGGTTTTGGAGTCGGATAGTACTTCACTGATGAAATACACGGGATCGTTGTACCTTGAGTGCGTACCCTTCTTCTTCCCGCTCTACTACCAGGGCGGTACTAACCACCTATGTGGTGGCCGCTACGTATAGTAGGAGTGCCTCTCCGTTGCTTGGGGGGACGAGGATCGGGGCCTTTGTCAGAAGTTGCTTGACCATGTCAAGTGCCTCCTGAGGCCTCGGGTGTCCACTTGAAGCGGTCGGCTTTTTTTCAAAAAGCGGTAAAGGGGAGACCTCGTTCACGAGGCGTGAGATGAATCGGTGAGGGTGCAAGGCACCCGGTGATCCGCTGTACCCCTTTACGTTCTGGATTGGACCCATGCTTGTGGTGGCGAAATCTTGTCGGGTTGGCCTCGATCTGCGCGCTCGGAGCGATGAAGCCGAAGCAAAGCATGCCCCTCGGGACCCCAAAGCGCATTTCTCGGGGTTGAGCTTGATACCGTTTGCTCGGAGTTTCGCAAAGATTTGCTTGAGATCAACAACAGAGGTGGTCAGCCCGTTTGGACTTTACCACGATGTCGTCGATGTAGGCCTCAGCGGTTCGCCCGATGAGGTCTCGAAGCATCTGAGCATACATCATTTGGTATGTTGCCCGGCGTTTTTCAAGCCAAGCGGCATTGAAGCGTAGCGAGCGGCCCGAAGGGAGTGATGAAAGAGGTCGCGAGTTGGTCGGATTCCTTCATCACAATTTGATGGTAGCCGAGAGTACGCATCTAGGAAGCGAGAGGGTTTCGCACCTGCGGTGGAATCGATTATTTGATCTATGCGTGGTAAAGGAAAGCGGATCCTTTGGGCGCGCTTTGTTGAGACCGGTGTAATCAACACACATCCTCCATTTCGCGTTTTCTTTCGAACAAGGACGAGGTTTGCCACCACTCCGGGTGGTGTACCTCCTTGATGAACCCGGCGGTCAATAGTTTGGCTATCTCTTCGCCGATGGCCTGCGCTTTCCTCATCGAAGCGGTGTGGCGTTGTTTCACCGGCTTGGAGCTGGATGGATTTTAGGGTGTGCTCGGCGACTTCCCTCGGAATGCCCGGCATATCCAGGGTTTCACGCAAAGGCGTCTCTGTTGTCGCGGAGGAAGTCGATGAGTGCGCTTTCCTATTCGGGGAGGCGTGGTGCCGATCGCACACCTTTTTTTTCTTGAGCTGCGGGGTCTATGATGACCTCTTTGGAGCCCTCTGCTGATTTAAACGACCGGTTACTTTCTCGGCGTCGGGCGCCTCTTGGTGACCTTTTTCCACGAGGGCGGCGAGCTCCCGGGCGACGATTCTTTGTTGCATGGCGCGACATTCGACCTCGCATTTCGTGGCCCGGCTGGAAGGAGGCGCCGATGGTGATAATCCGTGGGGTCCCGGTAGTTTTAGTTTGAGGTATGTGTAGTTCGGAGCGGCCATGAACCGCATAGCATGGTCGTCCCTAAGATGGCATGGAAAGTTCGGGGAACCCTACCACGCCAAAGGTGAGGGTTTCGATCCTGTAATTGGACCGATCCCCAAAAGTGACCAGACGGATCGATCTGCCCGAGTGGTATGGCTGTTTGCAGTGCACGACGCCATGGAAGGCGCTCGGACGGGCGGAGGTTCGTCCGGTCGACACCCATCTCGTCGAGTGTTTTGGCGTACATGATGTTGAGGCCGCTGCCCCCGTCCATCAAGTACCTTTGTGAGTCGCTTTGGACCGACGATCGGGTCGACAACAAGCGGGTACCTTCCGGGTGTGGGATGGTATCCGGATGGTCGGTCGGTCGAAGGTTATGGCGGATTCCGACCACCGGAGGAAGGCGGCGTGGCGGTCGGTTGTATAGACCTCGGCGCGTGACCTTGGCGCCGCTTGGAGTCGTGAGGCCGTTGATCCTCCGAAGATCATAAAGGCGCCTGTTCGGAGTTGGGAAGGTTTCGTCCTTCTCCTCCTCATCGTCTGCTGGCGGGGCGAGCGCCTTCCCGCTCCCCTTGTTGGTGCTCCCGAGTAAGAACTTGCGCATGAGACCGCGGTCTTTGAGCAGGTGCTTCAGGGGAAGGCGTGGTTCGGACACAGACCCCTCGAGCATTTTTTTGAAGTGGTTGGAGTGCCCTCGCGGGCTTCCGACTACCCCCTTGCGGTCGGCGGCGGCGGTGAAAGCGAATCGTCGCGCCGTTGCTTCTTGTTCTTCTTTTTTGGCGGAGCAGTTTGGGCACCTTCGCCGCGGCGTCCTCGTCCGCTTGGCCTTGCCGTCGAGGCGATCGAAGATCGCTCCGACTACCTCCTCCCCTGAGGCGTGACTGGTCGCGATGTCCAGGAGTTCCTTGGTTGTTCGCGGGCTTCTGCGTCCCAGTTTGTGAACTAAAGACTCGCAGGTTGTCCCTGATAGGAAGGCTCCTATCACGTCGGCGTCGACGACGTTGGGAAGCTCGTTGCACTGCCGTGAGAAGCGCCGGATGTACTCGCGGAGAGTCTCACCGGCCTTCTGACGGCAGTTCTTAAGGTCCCATGGGTTCCCGGGGCGTTTGTATGTGCCCTGGAAATTTCCCACAAAGATTTCCCTCAAATCCCATGGCCTGTGTATGGTGTTGGACGGTAGGTGCTCAACCATGCTCGCGCCGAGTTGGCTAAAACGATGGGAGGTTGCGAATAATGAAGTGGTCATCATTTGCGCCACCGGCAGCGAAGCAAGCCGATAGTCTTGAGCGAGCCGGGGTTAGTTTCACCAGAATATTTAGGAACGTTGGTGGGCGGTCGATACCTTGATGGGAAAGCGGCGTTGAGGATGTGTCGGCCGAAGGCTTGAGGTCCTAGGAGGCCGGGGCTCAGACTCCGGTCCTCGCCGCTGTCGTAGCGTCCACCACACCGAGGGTGGTAGCCATGTCTGGCTCCTTCTCTTGAGTCATTGTAGGCGCGCCTGCGGGCATCGATGGTGCTGCGCGCGTCGTGGTTGTGGCCGAGGCGTTCACGCACCGGGACTGTAGCATCTCGCCTGTCGCCTGGTGGCGTTTGGTGAACTGACGCATCTTTGGTGGGACGGACCGAGGGCGTGCGCTGGCTGGTGTCGAGCTCGCGTCGCCGAGACAACGAGCTCTCTGCCTGCTGTGCCGCCGCACGTTCGAGGAATGTGCGGATTTCTCGGCGGGCCCAGCGATCCTCGGATGTCGCGGCCTGTGGGAGACCGTGAAGTAAGGCCGTTGCGGCGGCGATGTTTTGGCTCGCCCGAGCGAAGTGTGGGAGAGCCCCGTCGTCGGTGAGGATCCTTTGGTGTACCGCCTGGGCAGTGGTGCGTGCGCGCCCACCATCTCCATGGCGTCTGATCTCTTTATTGACTTTCTCGTACTCTCGGGCAAGCTGTTGCCCGGCTTCAGCGATCTCCTCCCTTCGGGCTCTTAGCTGCTCCACCCCCACGTGGGGCGGGGCGGCTGCTCCTCTCTGGGTTGCCCCGGCGGGGTCGAATGCGGGGGTAGTCTCCTCCCCGGAGACGCTTTCGACGTGTCCCTCGGGGGTTTGTGTCACAAAGCATCCCCAGGAAGGACGATGGCTCCCGCTGTTGTAGTCAGAGCTAGAGGATGACTCTGGCTCTTCGGGGAGGAGTTTGTGGAGAGACTCCGTGTCGTGTTCAATTACCCCCACGAACTCGTTGTCCGCGGGCGTTAGAACCATGCGTAGTGCCAGAAGATGGCTCACGGTCGCCGCGGCGTTGTGGAGACCGAACGGAAGCGCCGTCGGGGTGCTCCGTACGTGTCGTTCCGGAGAGAGGTGTCTCTCACCAGAAGGTCGCGCCATGCTGTCGCCGTTGGCGATGGCGAGGCGATGTTGCTTCTCCCTGGACTCCCATGGTCCGTGGGAGACGTCGAGCTGACGCCCAAGCCTCTCATGGTAATGGCCGTTGGAGGGAAGAGATTGGATGGCGGCGTGCGACCATGCCAAATCTCCTCTCCCCATGATGATGAAATCTAGGCTCCCGAAACGCATGTGTGCGCCTGGGACCCAGCTAATGTCGTGGTTAGCCATCCGCGGCCTGGTTTGGAACGCGCAAAGGCCCCTACCTGGCGCGCCAACTGTCGGTGTTTCGAACAAACACCGGCGAGTAAATTTGTAATTGATGCGCGTTAGGCCCGGATGGTGCGCTAAAGGACACAAGGGTTATACTGGTTCGGGCCGAATGTCCCTACGTCCAGTCTGTTGCTGCTCGTGTTATTAGCACCGAATGAGGTTCGTAGTAGGGGGTACAAACGGTTGGGAGAGGGAAAGACCCCAAGTCCCTGATGGAGTGATTGGAAGGACGCCAAGAGCTCTGCTGGAGCTTGGCCGTGTGGTGCGTGTGTGTGTGTTCAGAATCGATCCCCTTAGTGGGGAGCCCTGCCCTCCCTTTTATAGGTCAAGGGGGAGTAGGGTTTACAGACAAAGGAAAAGAGCACTAAGGGCGTAGAAGGTCCTTCGAGGGACCCGGGCCTTCCTTCTTCCCCACGCCTGACCTATCCATCATGGCATGCCGTGTCAGGAGCGAGGTGACTGTGGATCGTCGTGGGCCGTGCCATGGCCACTGTTTAGCAAGTGGGTACATCCCATCCCGCCCCTGCGGGCGGCGTGTCGGACAGGATTTGCCGAGCCCCGACCCTGAGGGGGTCGGGTGGCGGGGTGACTGTTGGTTTTCCCTTGGAACATAGTGGTTGTCGTATGTCTGTGTCGGGTTCTTCGTCCGAAGGTTGCGGGCGGCGCCTACAATACTGTAGGATGAATAGCAGGCGCCCGCAACACTGTTCGGGCTCTGCCACGCCTGGAGAGGTCAGATGCTTGTCTCTGCCACATCCTGACGGTACCTCTCTGCAGGGGTGCAGGGCATGGCGTCTGTCGCTGCGGTTTGACCCGAATGTCTTGTCTTTACCCTGTAGTCGCCATCATGAGGATGCGGGGTACGTTTCGTCAGGTGAGCTAAACCAGCCTCCGGATATCGGTTTAAGACGAGGTCCGTCAGTGGTCGTTGGATGAGGTAAAACCTAGCTTTTACCGTCAGGTGAAGTGGAGGTGTCCCTCGGCCGTCGGGCGGGGCCGAGCCCAGTCCTCGGGGGTCAGGCGAGGCGGAGTGTATCCTTGGGGGTCGGGTGAGTTGTTACCCAGCCGTCGGGCGAGGCGGAGTTGCCTTCCAGCCGTAGGGCGGGGCCGAGCCCAGCCCTCGGGGGTCGGGCGAGGCGGAGCAAGACTCCTGTTTGCTCGGGCAAGAGATATAGCCGCGCTCTCGGGAGTTTTTACCGTTCGATGGTGCATTGATTCCTCCTCTTTGGGGTACCCCGGTATTAGGTCCCCGATAGTATGTTAAATGCGGAATGGTCGTGATGATAGCTTGTGGTATGTTGTTAGTAACCAACTCACGAGTATGTTTCGATGAGAGTGTGAGAGTGGTTCTTATCGATAATTAGCTACCTTTGTCCTACTTCGACATGTTGCTTGTTCTTAAGTTTTGTAATGCCTGCTTGTATGCTTGTTTGACTGAAGCATGTATTGCATTTATGCATATCATAATAGGAATGGTGATGGATCGATGGATCAACTGGTGTTAAACCTAAAAGGTGGTGCCATGGTGAACAGATCATGAAAATGGAATACTAACTTCTGATTAAATCTTACCCAGGCAAGCCTCGGTGCATAACTCCTATTATTCTGCACTTTAATTTATGCTTGTGCATTAGGTTTTAAGGAGTTGAATGAAACCCACTTGCATATATATATCTTTATCCTATGAGTCTTACTAGTATGACAGGATCGTGTAGGTTGCTATGCTATAGGACTCCGGTAGAAGTCGAGTGATTGTCTGTCACTCGCGAGAGATATGAAATATATTATTGTTGTTACTATATTATTATCACCTGGAATATATATGAATAATAATTGGAGACCGGGCGGAATGGTACTTTGGATATGGACTTGGTTTGGCATTCGAGTGAGGCTCATATTGCATTTGTTCCGCCTGTGTCGGTTAAGGACCGGCCGTTGTATTGGGTTCTAAGCAGGTCACATACTTATTATCCTGAATACATACTTGTGTATGGGCGCGGGAAGACTCATTTCTCTCTTGTCATAGGTTCCGGCTCTTTCCGGACCGACTGATTGGAGGCGGGGATGGTGGAGGTCTAAGCACCGTACTGAGTCCGGGACTCAGGAACGGGGGCTTAGAGTCCAAGTTTGGACAGGGACCTAGACCCCGTGACAAGAGGGTGGTGGGTTGGTCTGGCTTGTGCCTGGGGTATAAGCGGAGCGTGTGTTTCAGGGTACCCAGCTGGGCACATTGATTCGCAAATCACCGGGCGATCCGGTACGACTTGTCTACAGTCTAGCAACGTAGTAAGAACTGAAAGATGAAAGATGATAAAATGGTTCTGATTGCTTATCACCTGCTTGAAGGTAGCACAGGTGCTTACATAGAATGGTTAGTTAATGAACTAATGATGACTGGTAATAAAATTGAATATAAGGACACACGTTTAGTAATGCTCCTGCAGGTGCAATAAACTCACAAGCCAAATAGCCTTGCATATCCTTGGAGTCTTTTCTCTTCTCCTATCGGGTAAGTCTTGCTGAGTACAATTGAGTACTCAGGGTTTTATTTCCCCCTGTTGCAGGTGACAGACGGATGCTAGAGCTGACTCTTGTGTGTGGATCCCTCTTGTGTGTGGATCCCTCCTGGTGGGCTTAGAGATGATTCCTTTATCTGCGATCATAGTTTTTATTTATAATTCTCACCAAATATTTTTATAAATAGAAGTTCTATAATCTGTTTTCCTAGCTTACGTACCAATGCTTCATCATGTCATGAATAGATACTTATTTCCGCTGTCACTCTGATCACATGTTTATCTTCCGCTGTTAAATTAAATTATTCATAACTCTGATAACATTATCATATTCCGCTGTTATAACAATAAATATTATACTCTGATGTTGCATGAAAAGTGATGTAAGAAATGGCTAAAATGTTGTAAGCTTTATTCTCCCATTTGTGATCCTGATGGAAAAATATGGATTTTCGGGTTCTCCCTTGGGGTGTGCCCGATGAAACCGCGTAATTTAGTGTTCTTCCTTGAGTACTCAGTGTCTAATGGAAGACAAGTACTCCTGGGAGGCATTAGATTAGGCGGTTCTGCCACAGGCTCGAAGAGAAGCACTGAGGATCAGAGAAGTAGCTAGTGAAGCGTAGAAATCTAGAGGGAGAAGAACCCGTAGAGGGGAAGCAGGATTCCAAAGGAAGGAGGAGATCTGTTTTGATTTCATAATAATCATGGATATCCCCTTCGGCTTGTAGTTCAAGCTCTTTGTATCATTGGCTTGGCCTTGATCTTCCTCTATTCGACAACTCGGGTCCAACTGCCAGCATATCCTTACACACGTCCCTAACAGCTTCCCTCGGACAACAAAAGCCATTATGGAGCAACCCTATCTTAATTTAATAGTATAAAGATACCTTGCACAAATATTTCCATGAATGCCACCATGTTAAGAGATGGATGGAGAGGCTGAACAAGAAGGGTTGTTTGGTTTATTACCTGGCCACACAACAACATTTTACCAAATAGAATGGCGGTGTCCCATAGTTTTGTAACAATAGCAAATTGTTTGCTACATATAAAAGTGTGACAAGATTGATGTTGAAAATAATGTTGTCTATGATGACAAGTGGGGTACGACATGTAGAGATTATTGTCCAAAAAACGAGGCGAGATTTGAGCTCGGGTGATGCTCCTAATTGATATTTTCCTCCCTCTATCTATGAATCGTAATAATCAAGTAGAAATTCTTTACTACAAGTAAGAATGGGTTATTTTTCCCTTAGAGCTTATTTGATTACACTTGTATCTATCTCAATCCACGTGTGTTAGAGTGTATTATTGTAGTAGAAAATAGTTATTTTGTCACCCCCAATACATATGTATTGAGGTGGATACGAGTGCGAGGTAGCATCCTTGCTGACTTGTCTGCCTCTCATTGATAAATGGAAACCAAGTGAAGTTAACTTTTTTTACAAGGATATTATATTGGTTAACTGTAACCAAATCAAAGCATTTATCAGCACACTTAGGTTTCTCGTGGTGGAACCTTTATGTGCGGGTTCAAATCCTTGGTGCTCGTATTTTTCTAAAACTTATTCTAGAATTTAACAGCGCTACTCTTTAAGTGTTTGTCGATAGTGAGACGCTTGAGGTTGTACGGTATGGCGAGTGTTTGTGTATGTATATATGAGTAACTGCACATGTACTGTGTTTCGTAGAAATAAGAATAAGAAATGTCTACGATGCTAAAGCTTATATAAGATATAAATTTTAAATAAAGAAGTCCCTCAGCTTGCATGGGCCGACATCACAAAGTTCATCTTTGTGAAGCCATATCAGGATGGTGTACGAGCTTATAAGCCCAAAGCCACTTCTTCCATGCTAGTGCTCTCTTCAAGTCTTCATCAACCCTTGAGTAGAAAGTTTAATGTCGACGTTTGTCGTTTGATGACCCTAAATGCACCCAAAAAATAATTTTAACTGTATTATAATACCGGCACATTGCCTAGTCCCGATGTGGTACTAAAACCATCTCCCACGCTCTCGCAGTCCCACCGTGCCTTGTCCAAATACGAGCGGTGTGTTTACTCCACGCTACAGCCTACGGGCCCGATGCTTCAATGGCTGACTGGTGGTGCTACGAAGAGCCTGGCGAGCGGCCGCGGCCGCGGTGGACTTGTCTTCCGCCCTCTGATTTTGTTGGGAGGCTCAGAGCTGGCTATTTATGCCGTTGCTTGATGAGTTCAGTTGAGCGCCAGTGCCCGTGTAGAGGCTGACAAGTTGGTTGGCCAGTGGCCACGCTACATGATGGTTGATGGCCGGCCGCCATGATCTCAATAAAGAAGTCCCTCAGCTTGCATGTCCAAGCAGATCGCCTATGGCTCCTCGGGGCGCTCCTGCTGCTCCTCGCCGTCGCGCTCATCGGCGCGGTGCCGTGCGAGAGCGCAGCTCCCGCGCTCCGCCTCCGCGGCTCCGTCGCCTGCCTCGACTGCGCCGCGGGACACGACCTCTCCGGTACGTACACGTACACTGGTGGTCTGGTCTCACTTGTCCCTGTCGTGTCAGCCAGGCCGACGCGCGGCGCCTGAGAGTCCGAGCGTGACACGCACGTGCGCGCTCGCGCCTTTTGTGCTTGTATAACAGGTGTGGTCGTGGCGGTGAAATGCGCCGGCGACGACGGCGGCGGCGGAGGCGCGGGTCTCCACGCGGCGCAGACCGACGGGCGCGGCAACTTCGACGTGGCCGTGCCAGGAGCGTCAGCCTCGCCGTGCGCGGCGAGGGTCCTCGGCGCCACGGAGCAGCTCTGCGCGCCGCAGGGGCTCACGGTCTCGCGCGTCGTCCCGGCCCGGGCGCCTGGCCCCACCGCCGCCGCCGCCTCCTCGTATGTCTTGGGCTCCCGCCTCGCCTTCTTCACAAGGTGCGCCGCAGCTAGCGGCAGCTCCGCTATCGCGACGACCATGGCAGCCGACCGTGACCGTGACCACCAAGGGAACGCCCCGCGGGAGCCGGAGCTGAGGCCGACGCCCCCGGCGGTGCAGACGCCGGCGTGGCCTCCGCCGTTCGCTGGGTGGAGGCAACAGCCCTTGAACGTGAACGCTGCCGTGTCCAAAGTACTAGTATAGTACAGTACTACTTATATTTGAATCCCATGTCCGGTTCGAAGTAATCTTCAGGTATCCATGACATAATACCAAGTGTAGGCAAGCGAAAACAGCAGCCAATAATGCAAGAGATTGTATGTTCCACAGAGTCAAGAGCGCAGCTACGTTTCATTACAAATGTAACCGTGCCAACCGAAGATGGGCAACAGCTTTTTCTGGTCCAGGCGAGCAGCAGAACAAACTATTCCATGGTCCAGGCTTTGCCTGCTCAAACCGAGCAAACCAGTAAACGAACAGGGCTTCACCAACAGCCATGGTAAATTGGTGATAATGGAACACACACAAGAAACACACTACACAGCACCTCTACTGCTCCACAACATGCGCCGACCTCTCTGGATTTGACACGGTTAAATAAATATTAAAAACCTTCAGCTTCAAACAGGTAAATATCCAATTTAAATTCAGACGCCAAATGTTGTTTCAAGTAATGTTCCAGAGTACAAGGAGAATCACGCAAGTTTTCCAAACAACCACCTTGCGCAAAGCTTAAGCAGCTCATCCTCAAAGTTTTCTCACACTTCCGAATGAAATTCTCAATAAATTGCAGAAAGATGGTGTTTACATGGTACGAGATACAACACGAAAATAGCTTAAGCATGGTGTGAATTCACACCGCATCAGCATTATGCCAACCCTTTGTGCATGGAGGTATCTCCATAAACTCATCAAACTCCTTGACATGAACATCACAGCATTTCCACTGCAAGAACAGATACATGGTTGATATGGCGAGACTAGTTATTTACAGAGGCAGAAACCAACATGTAACTTTGAACAGATACATACCCCTCTCATCCTGTCATGGAAAACAGCAGGACCTGGATGGTAGTCACATGCAGAATCATGGTTATCCTTCTCCTTGTAGGATTTACCACATCCTTTATTTTTACATATCCTCGGTTCATTTATATCGATCCTTTTCTTGGGCGGTGGAACAGAGGATTTCTCAACAGGTTCCTTGTTTGTATCATCGGTAGCAGCTGGTTTTTGTGGCTTGGGCTGTGATCCTGAAAACAGCAACACAAGCTCCACTTAACGATTTTCTATAGGTAGCTAATAATGCTTCTTACCAAATTATTACTGTAAAGGACCATATGGTGTGGCCAAACATATGTGCAGGGTGGTAAACTGCTAACACTTATAAATAGGAATCAATCAGTTTAACAAAAACAAGATTACTGTAAATACAAACTCACCATGATCAGAGCAAAAGAAACCTTGACGACACCTTGCACACGCATCAACTCCCACACCCTGCTTAGAGGACTGGATTGGTGTTGCCTTTATAGGGTTATTAGTTGAAACAGCTTTTGTGATTGGTTTTTCGGTTGTATGCTTTCCTGTTGTGCATCTACACCAAAATAGAGCATGCGGTCAGTTACTCCTTTCTCTGGTGATACAAGAGGTGGTTGAATGATATTGGTCTATAATGATAAAACACCATGATCAAAACCAGAACGTAGACGACCTTAAAAACACTATTTCATAACGAATAATGGTAGAAAGACATCAATTCACCAGCAAACTGAGACGTATATCTGGATCTCCATGGAGAGTAGAATAAATATGTTGAGCTGAGCCCATTCATGCAGATTTTATTAGAGAATTTCCCACACATTTCTACTAGTGTGTTCTGCCACTTAACCATCAGAAGCACTTTTCATCAACTGCTGATAAAACAAATCACTTCAGAGTCTACAGTGAAATATAAATCAAGCAACTTATGGTCAGCCATGACCCACAACTCTTAACCTTAGATAGTTAGATATATATAAGCAACTACCACTTAGCCTTCTTTATTCTTTCTTTATTAATTTTAGTCAACTGTTGCCTACACCTTAGTGGTCATCTAAGTCACTTCATGGTCGTGGTGATCATAAATTACATAACCATCCAGCGATTTGAAATCAAGCACTTATTCTCATTGCCTACAATTGCTGTTGGTAACTTATGTCAATTCAGTCTCTGGTAAATACTGCAGTTTACAAGTTTAAGTCAAGACACCAAAAATTAAACGTGAGCATCCAAATACGAAATATACCTGCATATTACTATGAAAAGCAAGGTGGCTAATTCACAGATATTCAAAGTGGATGTAGTGATCTGCCCAATGGTTTTTGTATTGGGTTGGTAAGTAGCCAAAGCACAGAGAGATAGTTTGTGTAAACTTAGCACATTACACGAAGTAAAAAAAAGAGCACATCTTTTTTTTACTCCTTCCGATCCCATATATAAGTCCATCTAGCCTTCTCTCAAATGCACAAATATAAGTCCATTACAACTCCAATGCACCTTTTACTCTCATTCTTACATGTCTGCCCCTAGTTAGATGCACCCTAATCAATGCAACACAACTTGTCATCTATCTTAACTCGAGCAATCATTGATGGGTAATAGGGTCACTGTACACCATACCCTAGTTCTTGTGCCCAAGCCTAATTGACTTATATTTGGGATCCAAGGGAGTAAGGAAAAGGCAAAGCATCATATTTACACTATATTCAAATCAGAAGCATACCTTCATTTGCTCTGCAGCGTAATGGAAATGCATTGAGCATAATATGTCCAAAGCAATGTTGTTAAATAGGACGACTAATCACAATTAATTGTCCTTATTGTAACAATGACCTCGATTAGAACCCTCGATCCGATTACCTCAACTAGAAACCTAATTGTCCGACTAATCATGGGCCACCCAGACAACTAGTTGTACAGCCCAAGTAACTTTTGTGGTGAGGGAAGATTTTGGGTCAGTCTTAGCAAACCCATTAGGTTTCCAATATATATATCGTGGACAGGAGGAGAGAAGCTCCCAAGTCGCGTAGCCGCTGCTTTTTTTCACGCTCGCGCGGAGATGTCTCATTTTTTCTGCACTGCTTGTTCCTCCCGCCTCGTTCTGGTCCTCCCACCAGCACCAAGAACCTGGAGGAGCTCCCTTCCCCGCGCCCGTCCTCAAGCAGTCAAGCTGCAGCGGCCACAGGTGGTCAATTCTCAGGCATCTCCAACTCCAGGTTCTTAAGCAGCAGCAGCCCATGCTCAAGCTGCAGCAGTCGCAGGTTCATCCTCAACCGACTGATGTGCTTGGCTGCTTGCTTTGTTTGCCTCTTTCATTTGCCAATTTATGATGGTGTTTACATACATTTACATACACATGGGTATTCCATCTAGGCACCTGGACGACTACATGACCGACTAACCAGCCCTGATGACGACTAATCCTTCTGATCAGTGGTCTACGACTAGATGTTCTGATAACATTGGTCCGAAGCAACAAAAATCTTAATGTCATATGAAACCCAAACAACAACACAGAAGTGAATCCACACAACTGCAAACAGATTTTCCCCCTTTCAGGCAGCAGAGCCTTACAGAGAAACTGCCATATGGCCTATCTTTATAAAAGACTCTACTGTATTACTATCATGTATAAGAAACTCCAAATACTCCAGGAGTAAGTAAAGAACAAAATGAGCACAAAACACAGAGGAGTTGTTGCTCAGTTAAGCTATGTTTGGATACAATGTTTGCTCTATCATAAAATAGCCAAAATAGAACATAAATCTAATTTGTGAATATCAATGATGTAACAGTAAATATATACTCCCTCCGTCCCAAAATAAATGTCGTTTTGGATTCTGTGTAGGTCACCCCTTTCTTAAGTTTGACTAGATTTATAGAAAATATTAACAACATTTGCATCTCCAAATAAGTTTATTATGAAGATATATTTAACAATTAATCTAATGATACTTATTATGCATCATAAATATTAATGTTTTTTGTATATATTTGGTCAAAGTAAAAAGTGTTTGACTTCTCAGGAAGTGAGATGACACTTATTTTGGGACAGGGGGAGTAGAGAAGAAGACTTGCTGACATAGCTGCATTTTCACAAAGCACAAATTTTGCCTGTTTGGTTCATGTCCCCACAGAGCATTTTTTTTTTTTGGCAAAGCTAACTTATTGGCGAAACCTAATTTTGATAATTACTGCATCATTTGGATAGTGGACAACCCTGCAGGGACACCAATTGAGCTGAGTGAAGCAGCACAAGTGATTTGATCACTCAAGGATTTCCCACACACGATGTTAGATTTTGTTTTGGGTATTACCAATTGTTGGTTAGGTTTAAGTCAATTCTCAACTAGACAACCATACTGACAATGTCATAGTGCATCATACAGTACACACTAATATTGAAGTCAAAATATTGGCAGTGGCTCAGTGCATACCAAGGTAGGAAGAGGGATCCTTACCCAGGTATCTGCAAAAATAAGCTGAAATCGTGGCTTCTTTGCTTGCAGCAGCTCCATTCTTTCATGCCGTCATGAAACATAGGCTGAAAAAACATATATCTTAAGGAAACTGACGATGATTTCCTAAACAGAAATGCCTCTCAACAAAGGGGAAAACTTACTGCCTGCAAGAGAATAAAAACGATTAGGAGAGCTGTTAGAACTTAGGACAGTAGTGGTGAAATAAATGTGGAGCAAGCAACTATACTTTGGAACACACTTGATGAAAAATAAATTGCGATTCAAATTGATCATGTAAGATAAGCAGGAATGCGTGCATAATGTAGTGTCTGGTTATTTGTATGAGGTTCTACTATGTGCAAAATCCTATATGTGCCACTAATACTCCATAGGCACCTTCAGTGGCAGTATCCAGTAGTGTGAAAAGGGCTTAAACGTCACAATCCAATTTACAATTACCTCGAATATAGTGTTTGTGGTTGTCTAATTGGTCAATTTAATCCGAATAAAGCAAGATAATAGTTCCTTGTGGAACAGGTAGCCATTCTTTTCCCAGTCTTGCAGTCATTTACTTTTGACAAGTACAGTTATCAACTATAAAAGATTGTAACAGTCACAAAAGGTGGTACTGACTATTTTCATTTCACTGAAACATTTTGCACAACTAGTGCAGCTAGTGAACAACTACAAGGGATGGATCAAGTGAACATTTTAAGCATATAAGGCACCTGGTCAGCGGAAGAAACTAAACAATACTGTGAATCAAGTGTCTACCCGTGGGGAGGGAAGAAACTTCATTACCCTTTTTTATTATATATATATGATGAATTGTAATGTGACCCATGACCCATCTAGCATGGGACAAAACTATTCCCCAGTCACATATAGCGCAAGCTCTCCTCGACAAAGAAGAAAAGAGCGGGTAACTTATAAGCACGGCACCTCAAGCTGAAGGTTGCCAGCATTATGTTTCGAATTAGCAACAACTGAGTTGAATCTAGCTGCCAAATATGTGCCTGCTTGAGTGCAGGCTCTGGCCACACCCCTAAACCTTAGCACAAAGATTGAGGAATCCAGCCCAGTGGTAGAACTGCAGGGCCGGCGCAGGTACTCGGGGCAGGCGAGCAGATGCCAACCCCTTTCTATTTGGGATTTAAAGCAGTGATGTGACTCATAATTATCTTGCCCGGGTACCAGGGTTTTGGGAGGAGAGGGGAGGTCAGATGAGGCGGAGGAGGAGCTTACGGAGGGGTGGTATTGGCAGGAGCCCTCGGGGTTGTCGTCGTCGGTGAATACGGCGTCGCAGCCGATCCGCTGGCACCGCACCGGCGCGGCTGTGCCGCTCTTCGCCGCATCCGTCGCCGTCGACATCGCCGCCGGTGCCCTCTCTCCGAGTCCCCGTCGCCCGCTCTGGAAAAAGGTCGAAACATCTCGAGACTTTTCCTGTGTGCCATTACCACCGAATTTTTTATTTTTTAGCTATTTTTTGAAAAATTTTCACAACAAAATCTGGACCCTTAGCTCGGCGTCCACGTCTCGGCGCCATCGTTGCTGGCGTTGAGGTCTTAAACTCGACGTAGACGTGATAGTGACTTGACAGACACCTTGGTGCCGAGCTCGACGCCATAGATATTGGCGAGCGTCGTGGTTATTGACGCCAAGCCTATCTTACGTATGGGCCCTCCCTTCCTTTCTCTATTCCTCTCTCGCGCGCCTTGAACCGCGCGCGCGCGTCGCGCCGCCACGCGTCCATCGCCACCGCCACCGCGCCCGGCCTACGCCCGTCGCGCCCTTCCCCTGATCTCGCTCGCGCCCAGCGTCCAGCTGTCCACCGGCCCCGCCGGCCCTCGCCCGCCGCCGTGCCGCCATACGCGCCGCCTTTCACCGCCGCCGTGCCGCCCGTAGGTGCCGCCGTGCTGGGCGTGCCATGCCGTCTGCGCGCCGTGCCGTGTGTCGGCCTCGCCCATGAGCGCCGGCCGTCTCAATGCCGCCCGCCGCCAAGAAGAGTTCCCGGCCGGCGCCAATGCTTAATGCGGCCCGGCTCGTCGGCCTCACCCACGCCCGTCGTCCGCTGCGACTCCGTCCTAGGGCCATCGATCCCGACGTCCGCTTCGACTCCATCGACGTCCGCGACTCCGTCGTCAGACAGGTAAAAATTATGAATATGCAATGTACGTACGTACTTAGTTAGCTTTGGTTGTAGTGTAGTAGTTTTGGCATTTGTTATTTACTAGTTAATGTGATGACTCAAGTAGTTGATTTAGTTAGTGATCTAGTGAGATAGATATATAGATAGATAGAAACATAGATACATAGGTACATAGATATAGTTAGATAGCTACTTAGATAGGTAGTTATATATTTAGTTAACTAAATAGGATCTAACTATTTAGTGAGTACATATATATATATATATATATGTAGTTATTATCTTATTTACTTAGTTTTGTGTTAGAAAGTACTTGTTAGGTACTATCTATCATCTAATTTGGACTAAAGAACATATGTTTCGTTACGTGTTTGAACTAGATGGATAATCTAGTGAGCATATATCATGGAGGCACCATGGAAAGAGATCGCTATGGATATGTTGAGTTTGTTGAGATGCAAAGCGTGCTTGTGTTATTTAATGAGAAGCTATCGTTTAGTGAGTTTGCTGCGAGGGCTCGGGAAGAGCTACATTGCCATGGAGCTGATGATGGTGGTGGCATCGTAGTGGAGGGTGTACTTCACATAGGTTCCACTCCCAACATCCTTAAGAAGATAATCCTAATTGGGTGTGCAGACCAGTGGGAGTACGATGACAGCAGCGATATATCACTTCGCTTACATAGTACACCTATAGCATCTAGGCTTTTCAGTGATTTATTATATCAATGACGAATAGACTTTTCAGAAAATGAATCTAGGCTTTTCAGTGTCCATTGAAATAGGCTCTACAGTGAAACTAATTAGACTTCTTGTGACCAGTTATAACACATTGAAACGGTAACCAAACCTGCCTCTGCCTATATATACGCAATGCTGGATGCATTGCTAATTACTTCCCAACTAGTATTTTCTTTCATTGCAGTACCAATGTCTAGAGGGTCATCTAGAGGGAGAGGAAAGGGGAAGAGAACTACCATTGTGTGGGAGGGTTCTCTTGGTCCCGATTTCTTTGAGAAAACTCTTTATGAGAGGTTTCTAGTTGAGAGCAAAAGTAATTTCATCAAAGAGGCACCACTTAGAGGATACGATGAATGGAAAGAAGAGTGGCCAAAATGCATGCATGGTGAGGACTGCCTAGTGCATATGTTCACCGAAGGAATAGATGGAGGTTGTCGTTTCTTCAAATGCCCGCGAGCATGGGTAATTGCTATTACTATTTGTTTCTTCAATATGTTCCTCTTCTATACAACTTACATGACATACTTATTGTAGTCTTCCTTGGCCGAAGAAAACTGTGGGATCACTAGGTGGGTCGATCCTCGACCTATTTATCCGCATGCGGAGTACATCTACTACCTGCAGGACCGTATCTTCGATCTAGAAAGGGAAGTTAGCAGCGGTTACAAGGACAACGAACATGACGACAACAACAACAGTGTCGATTCATAAGAGGCACTCTGCAATGATCCATATTGCACCTGCGCTAACTACAAGAACAAGGGGCCTCCGCCTTCACCCTAGCCACCACCACCAACAACAATGGGAGGCTACTGTGGAGAAGGTGCAACACAATTTGCTATATGGCCACACTACTAGGACAACCCTATCTTATTCACATGGCACATCCATGTGTTTGTTGTTTAGTTTAATTACCTAAGGCATGTTAGGTTTAGTCGAAGGAACTCTGTACCCTGGTTCGGTACATGTTCTCACATGCCATTTCATGTGTTTTATGTGTTGAATTATATAATGCCCTACTTCGTTAGGTTGTGTTTGCAGCACGTGATCACATTTCACTACGTCCGCAACATTATACTAAATATTATGACCCTAAATAATGAAAACAACTACATAATGAAAAGTCCAATACTATGCCACATTAAACAACATAATAATACTAGAAGTACATGCCGACAGTAGACAACATTGTTCATAAATAAACCATAGAACTAGCAAGTCATGGAGACTACTGAGTGTAACGAGGCCACTTCTCCTTCATCACAGCTTTCGCTCGGCGTGCACGCTCAAGCTTCTTCTCCCTCTCCTCCCTATACGCAGCAACATGCCTCCTTTTCTCCTCTTCCTTGTGCTCCTTTTTTGCAGCCTCCACTCCGCGTCTCTTCTCCATCATCTCCTTATCCTGCCTCCCACCGCAACAGTTCTGCATCCATTTCTTGTCTTCAGGCTTGATCTCAGTGTCGATCCACTGCTCAAAATCACAGAGCAGTGGAGGAGCCTGCAAAAAATGCAATTGTTACAAAATAAAAAAATCATGCAAGATGTCATATGACACAAACATCAATTCCTCACCATCTTGTTAATGCGGCGCTGACGAAGTGTATGCTCAAACGCAAAATTGGAACGCATCCAATACCTCTGCCTATGCGTGTCCTCTTCATCGGACTTGGCTACCTTGCAAGGATCGTCGCAAAAGCACATGAGCACTGAAACACCACTAGGCAGAGGCAATGGGTCGAAGGTATTTTCGGTCATCCGGCCATAACTACAATTCAATCAATTTCGTTCTAAGAACCAAAATCAATTAACATTAAACCCTAAACATAGGGTTTCCCATTTGATGCACAGCAATGAACCCATGACATAACAACATGCGCTGAGGTTACCTTGGTTTGCTAGCTTTTCTACACCTTGGCATCCTACGGTTGTATAATACAAATATTAAAAATTGCATGAAACCCTAAGTAATGACGATTCTTATATTGAAAATACGACTAATACATACCGAATCGATGCAAAAAAAACTAGGAGGGGAGCTATAACAGAACCGACCAATTATATGAAATTAAGTAAGAAAATCATCCGCCAGAGCAGACGATTTAGCAAACTTAAGCCCGTATAACCCGGTAGTCCGTGAAATCACGAAGGATTTCAAACCAACTTTCATTCCAGCCAAGATCGTAATAAGTTTAGCGGTCACCATCACATATTACATAAAAGTTCGTAATCTCAGATACATCAGAGTTTCAACATAGTTATTACAAAACCAGTTCGAATAAAAGTAGCGGAAGCCATTTGTTCAAACCACACACACACTCACGCGGAGTTCAAATATAGTGCCAGCGAATGATCATCTCCAACAAAAGCATTAGACGAGACGTAAGGAATGACCATGCCCATGGTCCTAAGCATCACCCATCGTAGGATAAAGGTAGTTGATACAGTAGCCGTAATACATCTGCCCATCTGCAACAAGTGGGAATAAAACCCTGAGTACGAGAAGGTACTCAGCTAGACTTACCCGACATAACCGAAAATAAATGACACCAAGGATTATGAAGGGCTTTATAGTAGGGTAGCTGACTCATTTGCAAAAGAAGCATTTTTAGCATTTCAAGAACCTTTCTAAAAGCATTATTGTCAAGTTAATTATTATTAACCTGTCGACTAGATTTGCACCTATACTAGAGCAAACATATGATTAAGCAGATAACGATAACCAATGATCATTAAACAACTTCCATACTGTCATATTTATCATAACTGTCCAAGTGTTCCATAACCATTTACTACGATGAAGTAACTCAAGTCAAGTGCTCACTATCCAGGAGCGATGGCGATTCGAATCGATTCCTAACCAGCTGGTGATTTATTCCTTACACAAACCTCACTCACCCGCTAAAGTGAGATATTGATCACCGAGTCAACTTTTCAGGTATCTCGAGTTTACCAGGAACCACATGTACCCGGGGGCCGACCGACTGCACTTTGGTCTTATCATCTCGCCCCCGTGTCCTACCACACCTGCTCCGGCACAGTGCGCTGCGGGCAATTTACTCGGCCCGAAAAATCTCCCAGCTTCGCGGTCGGAAGGTACTTTATCCGACCAGCTAAATGTAAGTCATGCGTTCAACATGACTCGAGGCCCAACAACGGTCGGTCCTTAATCGACACAGACGGAAACACTACAGTCCAAAACTCTGCAAGTCTCCGTCCGGTCTCAATTTCATTTAACACTTAGTTATACCATGACTTCATAGTCATCCAAGCAGATCCAGGTAACCACCTATAGCTCGCAGGTGACAGGAAATCACCCAACTTCTACCGGTCTAAGCCAGCTAAGCATTGACTCGACTGCGGATACCAGGGTAACAAGGATATAGTATAACAAAGGTAAACAAGGTATAATGCAGCAACGGTTGCAAATAACTCCTGAACGTAATACATCAATTAAAGTAAAGCATTTAATTAATCATTGCAAACCGGGAGAAAAATGCTCCGGGGCTTGCCTCTCTCGAAGGAGCTCGGACGGTGATCGGGGCACTCCGGAAGTTCCTCAACGTCCTCCTCGTCGGCTTTTGGCACTTCCTGCGGCTGCACCTCGAACTGCTCCTCGGGCTCCTCGGGTATGACGACTGGGTTCTCGGTTTGCAATCCTGTATGATGCAATGTGCGTAAGTGCTTATGCAATCGGTGCATAGGATGAGATGAATAATATGGATATGTCTGAATGCAAGGTAGTCAACATCATCCAAGAGAATATACTACAAGCACATGTCATCTACTGCATTCTCTTCTACTACTAATATGTTAAGTCAACATATCTTATTAAATGCTTCAAAGATACACCAAAGCTTTACTAATTTCTTAAACACACATAAAGCAACACTTAATTAAACTCTAATTAATAATAGGTTTGAATAGCAACCTCTATTTTTCTTGCTTAGAAAAATCTTAGAAAATTACCATAGCACATTACTACCCTAAGTAGTCTACTATCAGATTTTCATGGTATTTGAATGAGTGGATTAGCCTACACAAAAATAACAAGCTATAGCAGGATTATGATCATAAAAATACTTTGAACTGTGAAAAGTGTCAAACAACAGAATTAGTATTTTTCCTAGGTTCTTCATAGCATACAATGACTGTACAAAAATTATCACAGGCATGTTTTATACAATGTTTGCTCTCTAGCTAAAATAACAAAAATTCAGCCATTAAAGGTACTTGAACTACACCTCAAAATTTTCCCACAGCACATGCATGAAACATATTTTTTCTAGAAAGTACATTACATAAGAAGATTAATAAACTTAGAAATCATATTTCTCTGAAGCCTATAGATTTTTCTACATATTTTTCAAGTTATCAGCAATATACATGATTAAATAAAATTCTACAGCAAAGTATCTCAAAAATGACATGCAATAATTTTCCCAAGTAGATTTGATGATAAAGAACCTAGATAAATTTATTTCAACAAATTTGGAGCAAATTTGAGTACCCAAACATTTTCCAAACCATTTCTATTTTCAAATAATAAAGAAAAATGAAAAAACAATTCATTCAATCGCTACTGGGCCAGCCCGCTGGATTTCATCGGCCCACGGCCACTTTTGGCCTGTGCGGCCCGAGTGCAAGGGAGGGGGAAGACGGCCCAGGGCGTCGACCCACCACCACTCGGCTGGTGGTGGTGAAATACGACGCCACTTGCTTGGCTTTGCTGTGTTGGTGTGCTTCGCGGCCACCAGTAATGACCATCTCCGGCCGAGACAAGGCGAGCTAGAGGGCGCATGCGATGTGTGAGAAGATGGCGAATGCGGTAGGGTAGCTAGGCGGGGCTGGAGAAGAGAAGGAAGGTGACTTCCATGGCGGCCGAGCACGGCGGCGCCATGGCCGTCGGTGGCGGGGCTTGAGGCAGCGCTACCTGGGCTCGGCAGTCGGCGCAAACGCGAGCACGACTTGAAGGAGAGCGAGGCGGAGCTGTGGGCGTGTGCTTGATGGCCGAGGTGGAGGAGCCACGGCGGAATCCGCCGCCGGTGCGTGCGTGTATGGCGAGAGAGAGGAGTTAGTTAGGCGCTCGGCTCTGGCGGAGAGGAGGCGGCGTGGGAATAAGCCAGTGAGCTGCGGCAGCGGTAGGCGTAGGGGCGAGGCGTGGCGTGATGGCTTGCGCGGGCTGCTCATGACAGCAGCGACGGCGGCGCGCATGCATGGCATGCTGCGGTGGGCAAGCTCTCTGCATGATCGGCAGTGGCCATGGCATACATGACAGGTGGCCTGGCAAAGACGGAGGTAGGCTGCAGCGTGGTGTGGGCTTGGGCCGAGCGAGGCGAGGCGCTGGGAGGCTGGTGGGCCGACTTTGACCATGGGCGAAGTGGTAGTGCCCTGAAGGAGAAAAGGTCCTTTTCCAAATATATTTTCAAGGAATTTTTACATGCCATCTTTCAAATATTATTTTGAGCAAGAAAATGACATCTTTTGAAAATGTACCAAAAATGAAAGTTGATTAGAATTTAATTTTCTACAACTTTGCTTTTATGACCACAGCCAAATTCTTTCTAGATTTTGAACTGTAAGGTCAAAGTCCACGTTTAACTCAAAACCCTAATTTTTGGGAATTTATTTTTGAAGCCAAATTTTGAATTAATTTGAATACAAACTTTGCTTCAAAAATTGAACTAAACATTGCTAGATGATTTACAATAGTAGCCAAACATGTTTCACTAACCTAGCAAGCAAAATCAGGGCAAAACAACTCTTAAACAGGTGTATGCAACATTCAGGTTTCACAAATGTTTCAAATGTTTCGAAGCAGTGTTTCAATTGTTATTTACATGATTAGGCATGTATGATTAGGATGCTTGATGATGCATGATATGTATGATTAGTAGTGCCTAAATGCCGGCATAACACCGGGGTGTTACAGCCCTCCCCCCTTATAAAAATCTCGTCCCGAGATTTGGGTTACGAACCATTTGTTATAAAAATCTTCATAAGCTTTTTGTAGATACTCTCCCGTTTCCCAAGTTGCATCTCCTCATCATGATGATCCCATTGTATCTTGTATGTTTTCACCACACTATTACGAGTATACGTTCTTTAGTGTCTAACACCCAGATTTGGTTGCTCACGATACACCAAATCTGATTTGAGTTGGATACCTCGAGGTTCTATTCTTTCCTCCGGAACACGCAAATATTTCTTGAGATGTGATACATGGAAAAGCGGGAAAAGCGGTACTCATTGTCTCGAGGTAACTCTAATTTGTAGGCTCTGGGACCTCTTTGTTCCAAGATCTTGTATGGTCCCTCTGAATCTCGCGGCAAGCTTTCTTGAACTCCGAACCTTTTCTTCTTCATTGGCGTGACTTTCGGATAAACATAGTCACCAACTTCAAACATAAGGGTCTCCTTCTTACATCGCATAACTTTTACGGCGTGATTGGGCAGCTTTCATATTCTCTTTGAATAATATGAACTTTCTTCTCGGCTTCTTCTACAAAGTCAATGCCATAATACCTTCTATCTCCAGGCTCGACCCAATTCAATGGCGTTCTACATTTTCTGCCATATAAAGCTTCGAATGGGGCCATCTTGATGCTTTCTTGATAACTATTATTATAAGAAAACTCAGCCAACAGTAACCATGACTCTCATGATCCCTTAGAAGACAATACACAGGCTCTTAACATATCCTCCAAAACAGCATTCACTCGTTCAGTCTGACTATCTGTCTGAGGATGATAAGCGGTACTGCGAATCAAACTAGTTCCTAAGCCTTTGTGTAAATGTTCCCAAAAGTGGGCCATGAACTGTGAGCCTCTATCAGATACTATGGTCTTTGGTATACCATGCAACCTCATAATTTCTGCGATATACTTCTCGGCATATTGAGGTGGTCAATAATCTGTTTTGACAGGTAAGAAATGAGCGGTCTTGGTAAGACGGTCCACAATTACCCAAATCGAATCATGTCCTTTTTGAGTAGTGGGAAAACCCGTGATAAAATCCATACTTATATCGTCCCACTTCCAACTAGGGACGGACAAGGGTTGCAACATACCAGCAGGTTTCATGTGGATGGCTTTCACTCGACAACATGTGTCACATCTGACAACATATGCTGTAATTTCTTTCTTCATTTTGGTCCACCAATAATGAGATCTTAGTTCTTGATATATCTTACTACTTCTGGGATGGATAGATAGCTTAGAAAGGTGAGCTTCATCCATGAGTTTATTCCTAAGCTCTCAATCCTTGGGAACCACAAGACGGTCGTCAAACCACACGCCCTGTTCATCCACTTTAAAGTGTTGAGACGGCTTTTCTTTTATTTTCTCTTTGATGTGGAATATGCCCTTGTCGGTTTTCTGGCCTTCTATTATCTTACTCTCCAAAGAGCAACTAATCTGAATACTAT
This sequence comes from Miscanthus lutarioriparius, assembly GCA_904845875.1. Taxonomy (NCBI): domain Eukaryota; kingdom Viridiplantae; phylum Streptophyta; class Magnoliopsida; order Poales; family Poaceae; genus Miscanthus; species Miscanthus lutarioriparius. The sequence goes on from CAJGYO010000007.1 coordinate 47,157,474, forward strand.
GTAACATAGCAGGATGCATTAGATCGAACCCATCTTCAAGTAATGGCTGCACATTCAAGTAATGTGACTTTCTGCTTAAAGCATCTACCACTACATTGGCTTTTCCAGGATGATATTGTACATTCAAGTTGTAATCCTTGATCAATTCCAACCATCTGCGCTGTCTCATGTTTAGCTCTGGTTGGGTAAAGATGTACTTAAGACTCTTGTGATCTGTGAAAATGTTGCACACATTACCAAGTAGGTAATGTCTCCAAATTTTTAGGGCGTGCACAACTGCAGCAAGTTCAAGATCATGTGTTGGATAGTTGACCTCGTACTTTCTCAATTGACGTGATGCATAAGCAATGACTCTCCTTTCTTGCATAAGAACATAGCCCAATCCAGTCTTTAATGCGTCGCAAAACACATCAAATGGTTTCTCGATATCTGGTTGTGCTAGAACAGGAGCAGTGGTCAATAGTTTCCGCAAAGTGTGGAAAGCTGCTTCACACTCCTCTGTCCACACAAACTTGTGATCCTTCTGTAGGAGACTCGTCATCGGTTTGGCAATCTTCGAAAAGTCTGGTATAAAGCGACGGTAATAACCCGCTAGTCCTAAGAAACTTCTAATCTCAGGAACTGTGGTCGGTGCTTTCCAATTCATAACTTCTTGCACCTTACTTGGATCGACTGAAACTCCATTCTCTGACAGAATGTGACCAAGGAAAGGAACTTCCTTCAACTAGAATTCGCATTTGCTAAACTTAGCATACAGTTGATGATCCCTAAGTCTGGTCAAGACAGTTCTCAGATGCTCTTCATAATCTTTCTCGTTCTCGGAGTACACCAGAATGTCATCGATGAACACTACCACAAACTTATCCAATTCTGGCATGAAAACTGTATTCATCAAAAACATAAAGTATGCAGGAGCATTTGTCAAGCCGAAGGACATGACAAGATACTCATACAACCCGTATCTGGTGGAAAATGCAGTTTTCGGTATATCCTGTGGCCTAATCTTGATTTGATGATAACCGGATCTCAAATCTATTTTTGAGAACACCTTGGCCTTGGATAATTGGTCAAACAGAACATCAATATGAGGCAAGGGATACTTATTCTTTATGGTCACAGCGTTGAGTGGCCTGTAATCTACGCACATTCTCAACATGCCCTCTTTCTTCTTCTTCACAAACAAGGCGGGACATCCCCATTCAGACTTGCTTGGCCGTATAAACCCCTTTTTTGATAAATCTTCTAACTGCTTCTTCAGCTCAGCTAGTTCATCTGGAGGCATCCGATAGGGTCTCCTTGAAATCGGAGCTGTTCTGGGGACTAACTCAATTCCAAACTCAATCTCCCTATCCGGAGGAAGACCAGGTAGCTCATCCGAGAATACATCCGGAAATTCACACACTATCGAAATCTGATGAAGAGGAATGACTGCCGTAGCACATGTAACACTTATAAGGTCTGTTCTTCGAGGCAATGGTACTTGGAAAGTACCCTCACCCAGGGGATCCTTAAGGGTAAGTACTCAACTTCCAGTATCTATGACTGCTCCCCAATCCTTCATCCAATTCATCCCTATAATGACATCCAACACTAATCTAGGCATAACTATTAAGTTCACCCAGAACTTCCTGCTACCTAATTCAAGGGTTGCCCCTCGAACCATCCGGTTGGTCAAAACATCAGCCCCTGCTGAACTTATATGGTACCCATAACCCAATTCTGTGTATAGTTGTCCTTGTTTCTGTGCAAATGCTTGACTCATAAAAGAATGCGATGATCCAGAATCAAATAGAACAACTGCAGGGTTTTCATTGATAGAAAACTTACCAGCAGTGACGGGCTCTCCCTCAGGAATTTCATCCACTGTCGTACTATGCACCCTAGCATTGTAAGTCTGCTGCTTCTTGGGCGGATACGGACAAAACCTCGAGAAATGGGCGGGTTGATCACAGTTATAGCAGGGTCCCCTCACTGTCCCGACAGATCCCACAGTTCCCTTGGAACTGCCTTGTACCGCAGTTGCGGCTGCTTTGTTGGACTGCACTGCCATCTTGTAAGGCTTCTGGGGTCTACGGAAATTCTGACTTCTTTGCTGAGGTGGCCGGAACCTAGCGCCAGGTACCGATGGGCGATATGGAGGACGACCTCCCATAGGTGCTCTAGCTTGCGACGGACCACCTTCAAGGGCTCTCTTGCGTGTCTTGGCTGCGGTGCTGGTGTTGTTATTCTTCTCCTGCTTCAGACAGTCGCTGATGAAGTCATTGAATCTGACGCGGTTGTTGGTACCAACATGCTTCATCATTTTTGGATTGAGTCCCCTCTTGAAACTGGCTAGCATCTGTGTCAACCATGTCGGGAGCATAGCGACATAAGTTGTTGAAGGCATGTAGATATTGCGTCACGGTCTTGGTGCCCTGGTTCAACGCCAGAAACTCTCCCAACTTCGTCTCGGTCAGCCCGGGTGGAATATAGACTCCCCGGAAGGCCTCAGCAAACTCTCTCCAAGAAATCTAGGCATTTGGAGGGAAGGTGGTGCGATGGTGCTTCCACCACATTCCCGCCGGTCCTTGCAATTGAAGTGCAGCATACTCCGTTTTCAACACCTCAGTCATCCTCAACACACGGAATTTATCTTCCATCGTGTTGATCCATTCCTCAGCATCGAGTGGCTCTGTTGCTTCCTTGAATACTGGCGACCAGGTGTCCATGAAATCTTTGAAGCTGCTATATTGGTTCACTCCCATGCCACCACCTTGATTGTTACCACGTTGAACGTTGTTGGCGATGGTGCGCAGAAAATCCTCCATGTTCTTCTGGGATTGTTCCGCGTTGCGCTGACTCCCGAGCAGCTGTGCGAGGAACATCTCGGGGGTAAACGGGGGAGGAGGTGGCAAATGCGGTTCATGGGGAGGTTCATTGTTGTTGTCGTGGTTTCCACCACCACCACCGGTCCCCGCACCGTTAGCACCGGTCTCAGCGGCCTCATACGTGTTTCGGCGAGTGTTTGTCATCTGCATATTTCGGCAACAAGTAATGATTGAGTGAAGCTGTAATAATTGCGAGTGAAGAAAAAATTATGTCATACTGAATTTACTGGAGAGAATAAATTCATACAATAAAACAGAGGCACAACAATCGCATCCCAATTAAAACAACAGCACTTAATCAAATTACTTCAACGGCAAACATCGCGTCCATACAATCAAATTGCCAGCATACATACACTGGACTTTTTATGCGTTCAGATATCGCATTCAAAATCAAGTTCCAACCACATGCCAAGTCTCATACGTTCAAAGCAACATACGATAGGTTACATGCCAACAAAAGAAAGGTCATCGTGACAGGACCTAGATACTAGCGCAAGGCAACTAGCCTACTCCTCGGGGCCATCGTCGGGATCGGAGACGTCACCATCGCCCCCAGGTGAAACTACAGGCTCGTCCTCATTGTCGTCGTCGATGTCCATGCCAGCGGCGTTTGGTGGAGCATATGGGCCAACCCCATTGTAGAGCGCGTGAAACTCCTCGTGCAGGTTGCCGTTGTATTCCTCTAGCTCATCTACCCTCTGTCATAGAAGGTTTCTTGCGTTCCAGGCTTCATTCCTTTCCTGAACCAACTGTCCTATCATGCGGTCTGCATTGTTGTTGGCTTGAGTCAACGTATGCACCCGCTGCATAGCTCTATCACCTCTCTCAACCGCCTGATCTCGCTGTAAGTTCATATCAGCCAACTGCTCCTGCAAGCTAGCTATAGCACGTGCCTGTCTCTTCTTCTGCTTTCTCCCCTTGAGCTTATCCTCACCACGCAAACCAGTCAAAGTCTAGTAGGTACTCTCGAGACCCTCATACGCTCTGATGGCGGCGAACATAGCACTCATTGCCTGGTTGTCGCTAGCCTGTCCTTCAGCTGGACCTCTGACCAATGCACTTCCCTGAGGCTGAATCCAAATGGCATCACGAGGATCATCCCTAGGAAAAGTGCCAGCTAGAGCTGCTGCAAGCTCACTGGGAAATCTGCTCATAATGTCCCTGATGACATGGAAAGCTGCTCCCTCTGCACCCTCAGCTAGAGTGCGACCCTCAAACTCCAAATGCCAACCATCCCAATCTGGAGCATCACCGAGAGCAGGAACCGTGATCTCCACCACTGCGAGTCCATCCTCTGCTAACTGGCTCTCATTCCAAGAGTACACCGGCTCTTGACCCTCTGGGTACCCCACATCATGGAGCACTCTCCAAAACAAAGTCGGCATACCAAACTCGCTCAAGAAGGTGTCCGTGGTGCGGTGCTCCCTCAGGGCCAACGGACGTCGAGGTGCTCTTCCTCCGGTGGACTTACGGGCGGTCTGCTTCGTGCGGGCCATCTGTAGCAAAAGTTCTTTGATTACCTCAGAAAAACATATTTTAGGTGATACAACTTTTATCAAAAGGAGATAATCAATTTATAAGGGGAGGAATGCATGACATGAATGAATTACACAGTAATATGATGTATGTACGTGCCGTACGTTCTCACAAACTTAGGAAATAAATAATTTCTAACGACGAATTCGGTGGCATACAAACGATCTCTCAAATACGTAACTAATACGTTCTACACGATAGCGTTGTTATGTACCTACAAAAGATTCATTTCAACCCAATTCCCAATGAATGCATAAAAGCAGTAAATTTTATCTACACGCTCTACACGAATCCCCAGATACATGTACAACGGTAGTAACTACCCGAACCATCGTCCTATTGATGGCATCGCCTCAACAGACGGAAGACCCATACATGAGATGCCTTTGTAAAACATGCGTAGAACATGTAATTACTCCAGCATCATATAAACATTCACCCTAGATCGACGGTGTATCCGATCATGCTCTCACAACTCACACTTACCGAGGCATAGAGGCAATTGATCCATACATTACCACTCAAACAAGTGGCACTCATACAATAGCACGCCGTATGAGCGACGAAAGAGAAATATGATGCAAGAACCCCAAGTCAGTACTTAATTAAGCCACCTAGAGTCCTTAACTGGGCATAAAGGATATGACCACTGGCACACTTTATAGTTTGGAAATCACGTTTTTCAAATGTCTTTTTGTTTTAAATACACTTGTGAACAGTAACACGCTAAACCATGCTCCGATGCCAGCTGTAACAGAACCGACCAATTATACGAAATTAAGTAAGAAAATAATCCGCCAGAGCAGACGATTTAGCAAACTTAAGCCCGTATAACCCGGTAGTCCGTGAAATCATGATGGATTTCAAACCAACTTCCATTCCAGCCAAGATCGTAATAAGTTTAGCGGTCACCATCACATATTACATAAAAGTTCGTAATCTCAGATACATCAGAGTTTCAACATAGTTATTACAAAACCAGTTCGAATAAAAGTAGCGGAAGCCATTTGTTCAAACCACACACACACTCACACGGAGTTCAAATATAGTGCCAGCGAATGATCATCTCCAACAAAAGCATTAGACGAGACGTAAGGAATGACCATGCCCATGGTCCTAAGCATCACCCATAGCAGGATAAAGGCAGTTGATACAGTAGCCGTAATACATATGCCCATCTGCAACAAGTGGGAATAAAACCCTGAGTACGAGAAGGTACTCAGCTAGACTTACCCGACATAACCGAAAATAAATGACACCAAGGATTATGAAGGGCTTTATAGTAGGGTAGCTGACTCATTTGCAAAAGAAGCATTTTTAGCATTTCAAGAACCTTTCTAAAAGCATTATTGTCAAGTTAATTATTATTAACCTGTCGACTAGATTTGCACCTATACTAGAGCAAACATATGATTAAGCAGATAATGATAACCAATGATCATTAAACAACTTCCATACTGTCATATTTAATATAACTGTCCAAGTGTTCCATAACCATTTACTACGATGAAGTAACTCAAGTCAAGTGCTCACTATCTAGGAGCGATGACGATTCGAATCGATTCCTAACCAGCTGGTGATTTATTCCTTACACAAACCTCACTCACCCGCTAAAGTGAGATATTGATCACCGAGTCAACTTTCCAGGTATCTCGAGTTTACCAGGAACCACATGTACCCGGGGGCCGACCGACTGCACTTTGGTCTTATCATCTCGCCCCCGTGTCCTACCACACCTGCTCCGGCACAGTGCGCTGCGGGCAATTTACTCGGCCCGAAAAATCTCCCAGCTTCACGATCGGAAGGTACTTTATCCGGCCAGCTAAATGTAAGCCATGCGTTCAACATGACTCGAGGCCCAACAACGGTCGGTCCTTAATCGACACAGACGGAAACACTATAGTCCAAAACTCTACAAGTCTCCGTCCGGTCTCAATTTCATTTAACACTTAGTTATACCATGACTTCATAGTCATCCAAGCAGATCCAGGTAACCACCTATAGCTCGTAGGTGACAGGAAATCACCCGACTTCTACCGGTCTAAGCCAGCTAAGCATTGACTCGACTGCGGATACCAGGGTAACAAGGATATAGTATAACAAAGGTAAACAAGGTATAATGCAACAACGGTTGCAAACAACTCCTGAACGTAATACATCAATTAAAGTAAAGCATTTAATTAATCATTGCAAACCGGGAGAAAAATGCTCCGGGGCTTGCCTCTCTCGAAGGAGCTCGGACGGTGATCGGGGCACTCCGGAAGTTCCTCAACGTCCTCCTCGTCGGCTTCTGGCACTTCCTGCGGCTGCACCTCGAACTGCTCCTCGGGCTCCTCGGGTATGACGACTGGGTTCTCGGTTTGCAATCCTGTATGATGCAATGTGCGTAAGTGCTTATGCAATCGGTGCATAGGATGAGATGAATACAATGGATATGTCTGAATGCAAGGTAGTCAACATCATCCAAGAGAATATACTACAAGCACATGTCATCTACTGCATTCTCTTCTACTACTAATATGTTAAGTCAACATATCTTATTAAATGCTTCAAAGATACACCAAAGCTTTACTAATTTCTTAAACACACATAAAGCAACACTTAATTAAACTCTAATTAATAATAGGTTTGAATAGCAACCTCTATTTTTCTTGCTTAGAAAAATCTTAGAAAATTACCATAGCACATTACTACCCTAAGTAGTCTACTATCAGATTTTCATGGTATTTGAATGAGTGGATTAGCCTACACAAAAATAACAAGCTATAGCAGGATTATGATCATAAAAATACTTTGAACTGTGAAAAGTGTCAAACAACAGAGTTAGTATTTTTCCTAGGTTCTTCATAGCATACAATGACTGTACAAAAATTATCACAGGCATGTTTTATACAATGTTTGCTCTCTAGCTAAAATAACAAAAATTCAGCCATTAAAGGTACTTGAACTACACCTCAAAATTTTCCCACAGCACATGCATCAAACATATTTTTTCTAGGAAGTACATTACATAAGAAGATTAACAAACTTAGAAATCATATTTCTCTGAAGCCTATAGATTTTTCTACATATTTTTCAAATTATCAGCAATATACATGATTAAATAAAATTCTACAGCAAAGTATCTCAAAAATGACATGCAATAATTTTCCCAAGTAGATCTGATGATAAGGAACCTAGATAAATTTATTTCAACAAATTTGGAGCAAATTTGAGTACCCAAACATTTTCCAAACCATTTCTATTTTTAAATAATAAAGAAAATTGAAAAAACAATTCATTCAATCTCTTGGGGCGCCCATTTGATTTGATTTCATCGACCCACGGCCACTTTTGGCTGTCTTGGCTGCGAAAGCTAAGGGGGGAAGGCGGCCCAAGAGGCGTCGCCCACGACCACTCGGCCTAATTGGGTCGAGGTGAGGCCACGCCACGGCAGTGCTAACATTTGGCCATGCTGGTTTCAACCCATTTAGGCGGTGACCATCTCCCACGAGACAAGGCGAGCTAAGCGGCGCATGCGATGTGCGAGAAGATGGCGAATGCGTAGGGTAGCTAAGTGGGGGCTGGAGAAGAGAAGGAAGGTGACTTTCCATGGCGGTAGAAAGCACGGCCGCGCCATGGCCGTCGGTGGCAGGGGCTTGAGGCGGCGCTTCTGGGCTCGGCGATCGGTGCAAACGCGAGCACGACTTGAAGGAGAGCGAGGCGGCGGAGCTATGGGCGTGTGCTTGATGGCCGAGGTGGAGGAGACCTGGTCGGAATCGCCGGTGGGTGCGCGGGTGGAGGAAGAGTTGGGGCGCTCGGCTCAAGCGGAGAGGAGAGGCAGCGAGGAATGAGCCAATGAGCTTGACCGGCCAGCAGTGTGGTGTAGGTGGCGTGGTATGGCGGTGGCGTTGGCACGACGACGGCGGCATGGCGTCGGCGGTGCATGGCGCCTGCGGTGGGCAAGCTTCTGCACATGGGTAAGTCATGGCTGTGTGCTTGTATGGGGCATGGGAGGCCGGAGGTAGGCTGCAGACGTGGCGTGGCATGGCTGGGCCGAGCGAGGCGAGGCGCGCGTGGGAGGCTGGCTGGGCCGACTTCGACCATGGGCCAGAAGTGAGGCGGCGGCCCGCGAAGGAGAAAAAGTCCTTTTCCAAATATATTTTCAAGGAATTTTTACATGCCATCTTTCAAATATTATTTTGAGCAAGAAAATGACATCTTTTGAAAATGTACCAAAAATGAAAGTTGATTAGAATTTAATTTTCTACAACTTTGCTTTTATGACCACAGCCAAATTCTTTCTAAATTTTGAACTGTAAGGTCAAAGTCCACGTTTAACTCAAAACCCTAATTTTTGGGAATTTATTTTTGAAGCCAAATTTTGAATTAATTTTAATACAAACTTTGCTTCAAAAATTGAACTAAACATTGCTAGATGATTTACAATAGTAGCCAAACATGTTTCACTAACCTAGCAAGCAAAATCAGGGCAAAACAACTCTTAAACAGGTGTATGCAACATTCAGGTTTCACAAATGTTTCAAATGTTTCGAAGCAGTGTTTCAATTGTTATTTACATGATTAGGCATGTATGATTAGGATGCTTGATGATGCATGATATGTATGATTAGCAGTGCCTAAATGCAGGCATAACACCGGGGTGTTACAGGAGCGAGGATACCTTGCTCTCGAAGATCTATGGATCAAATCAAAGTTTCCAAGGTCCAATATGCCGATTCGTGAGGTAGAACGAAGTGGGGAGAGAAAAAACCCGAGAGAGAGGAGAAAGAAGAGGAAGAAGTCTCGGGCAGGAAGGTTGGGGGCCGGGTTAAAACACCACCTCGACGCCATAGATATTGGCGCCAAGCTCGGTGCCAAGATCTACGGCGCCAAACTGCCTGCCAAGTCACCGCCACGTCTGCGTCGAGCCTAAGACCTCGGCGCCAGCAGCGATGGCGCTGAGACATGTAAGCTCGGCGCCAGCAATGATGGCGCTGAACTAAGGGTCTAGATTTTGAAATCATAACTCCAGGGGCATATTTGTCAAAAAAATTCAAAAAAGTCTAAAAATAAAAAATTCGGCCATTACGACGTAATGCTCCATTCATAGGTGCCACCAAAAAGTTCTTTGTGCCATGACACTAAACTTTTTTGACCAACACGTCATTTGATCCAATTTTGCTCCTAACGGTGGGTAACGACGTAGTCAGATGACTTAAATGCCCTTAGGCTTGAGAGGCTCTATGAACTAGTTGGTTTGCTTCTATGCCATTCCCAGGCCAACCCTAGGCCGAGTGTTTTGGCGCCAAAGCCAGGGTTGATGGCGCCAACTGAGCCCCTAGGCTTCTCCTCCTATATATAGGTCCTCAGCCCTATCTATTGCCACTCATCCAACTTGAGCTCTATCTCCTTCACCTCTCTCCTACCACAGCCATGCCTCAAGCTTCTAGCAGCTATGGTGGTAGGATCAAGCGGGTGATTTGCCCCAACTGTCATGTGCTTGCCAATTAGTTCATCTCGATGACCAGGAAGAACAACAACCGTGCCTTTCACAAGTGCCCCTATTTTGTAGTTTGTGTTTCCTTCTCTGCTCACCTTTTCCTTTGCCTATTTCTTTTTTATTGTTTGGTGACAATGTGTTGATGCTTTGGGTTTCAGATTGGAGGCTGTCAGTATTATCAGTGGGAGGATGAAATGGAGGACACTAAAGTGCAGACACCTACAACCCCTACTCCACTACAGGTAGTTCCCTGTAGGCAGTGGCACCACCTGGTGGTTTCCCTACCGCAGCTCCTCTGGCCATCATCCAGGAAGGTTCCTAGGCTGCTCGAGTTGCACAAGTGGAGAATAGGATTGACAATAGGGCTCTACAATAGCTTAGGTGGATTGAGAAGATGGTCTATGTTTGTATATTTCTTGCTTTGTATGCTATTTTGAAGAAGTAGGTGCCTATGTGTGTGTGAGTAGTCATGGATGAATGAATCAATCAATGTTGAATGATGAATATGAAGATTGTTCATTTGTCCAGAATGCAACAACATATGAGAAGAATATAACAACAATTTAGTTATTGAAGCTGAACATGTATCTACAAAGTAATTTAGTTACATAGTTTAACTTTCAGCCTCCATTGCAGCTATATCTTCTGGATTCCCATTCTTGCAAGTGTACCAGTGATGCACTCATGGCATACACTCATGTTTCTTTGCCCTCTTCTTGCTGCTGCCTCCCTCAAGTGATGATTTCATTCTATTCTTCCTTCTACCTCCTGTGGACCTAAGATAGGGAGGGTGCATGAAAAAGCCATCAGTAGCTTTGGGCCACATGTTTTGTCAGGAATACAAGGGATAGAACCCTCATATGTAGCTTTGAATTTGTTGATAGAGAAGTAATCATCCACATGGTCTTCTAGTTTTTCACCAGGAATTGAAGTAATGTAGGCTATTGCATGCTTGCATGGGATTCCTGACCCCTGCCAAACCCTACAGGAACAGGTTCTGTTAGGTAGGCTGACCACAAACCTGAAGCCACTACCTCCCTTAGCACATAGTTCTACCACACCATCAGGGGAGGCTGTGATCATTTCAATGTCCAGGTTGTAACTGTCTTCCCTTAGCTTCTGTAGGATGTGAGGCATAATCTTTTCTTCCAACTTCTTGGCTACCTTCTTCCTATGGTTCTATTTGATCAAAATCTTCTATCTTATAGTGTCCAGCAAGTCATCCAGGTGCTTTACCTTATCAGGCTTGATCCAATTATTGAATGACTCAGCCAAATTATTAGTCACATAATCAACCTTTGACAATGTCATGTACTAGCTCCTAGTCCAAAGTTTCTTGTGAGTTTCTTGTAGATACTTCATTGCCTCAGGTTTGGCTGCAGCCATTGCTTGATAGTGCTTCTCAAACATGTAAGGGCTCTATGAATATGAAGAAGCCTACAAGTGATCATCAAATACCTTCCCACTGTACCTCTTCTTGAAATTTTGTACTAAGTGATACATACACTCTATGTTCAGTATTTGGAAAAACTTCACTAACCCCATTCATGACTGCCTGGCCACAATCTGTGCAGAATGTCAAGCCCTCTAGGGTGCCTATTGCGTCCTTCAACCTCTCCATAAACCACACCCAATTCTCATTGGTTTCTGAGTTAATTACACCAAAAACTACTGGATACATCCAGTTGTGCCCATCTACTGCACAAGCAATGCACAACTGTCCCCTAAACCTTTCTATTTAAAAATATGCTATCTACTGCAAGATATGGTCTACAACCTCTAAGAAATCCATCAACACATGGTTTCAGTGCAAAGAATAGCCTATTGAACCTGAACTTATTGTTGATGGTGTGATTATCAATGACAAGAAATGATCCAGGGCTTGATTCTTCTAACTGGGCCTTAAGCCTATACAAGTTATCAAAACTTTTGTCCCAGTGCCCATAAATCTTATCCATGGTAAGATTTTTACATTTATACACTCTCTTGTAGGGCACCACAATTTTATGTGCATCCTTTAACCTCCTTTGCAGTTCTATTGCACCTAGAGTTCCATCTTCCTTCAGCCAATCAATCATCTAACTGCACACCCAGAACTGTGTTACCCCTACACAAATTCCTTACCTCCTAGTGCTCTGACACTCATGAGGGTAGGGGTTCCTTTTCACCTGCAAAACAGTCAAGTAATGCACTTATTACAAGCCACACAATGCAAGAAAAATAGGGAGCAGTCAATGAAAACAATGTACTAACACATTACCTTAATAGTGTGCCCATCCCTTAGAGTTGAGGCATGAAGTCTTCACCTGTAGCCCTCACTCAGCTATGAGCAGTTCACCCTATACCTCCCTGTATCACTCTTCTCAATATCATAGTTGAACTCATGTTTAACAACATGAGTAGCTAAAGCAATCATAAAAGCATCCATGTCTGAATACACTGTTCCTACTGACATAGAAGGGTCCTTCTTGTCATAATCAACACCAGGCAGATATTCAGGCTCCCTATCTTTAACCATATCATCTATGTCTTCCACTTCATCATCAGAGGATTCATCATCAGAGTCTGTCTCAAAGGATTCATCAGCACCAGAACTCTCACCTTCCATTCTTTACTCCCACCTTGGCTCTAAGGATTGGGAGGAGGTGGGGGTATTGGGGACCAAGGTCAATATAAAACCCTTCCTCATCAACACCCACATGCTCATTCATTGGGTTTGGGTTAGCCAGGTATTTAGGTTCAGTAGATTGAGTGTGTGTGGCATGACTTGGTTCTACTAAGCTTGGACAAGCAATTGAAAGGGTGAATGGGGGTTCAACAGAGTTCACAGTGGTACTAGAATCCCAATCAGGAATCACAGGGGGCTCACTACTTGGGCTATGATATGCAATAGTCAACAATGGAAGCCTTATGTTTTGTAAACATTTCAACCAAATCTTGGTCAGTGCAGACTTGGATGTTCACTTTACTATCCATGCAGAAATAAAACAATATCACTATGTCATCGTAGTTATGAGGATACTTGTCAACAACTTTAGCAACTAGGTCTATGAAGTTAGTGCGGTCAGCATCCATGACTTTGTTCAACGAAAACCAAAGCGCACGAGAATTGGGAGCAACAATTTGGATTTCTAAGTTGTAGATACTTTCTGCGTTTGTCCTATAGATGAACAAGGAGCACGCAATCAACACTACAAACATGGGGCACAAACGTAGGGCACTAAATACCAATCAACACTACAAACATGGGCCACCACGAAACCAAGGGGGGAAGCAGTGAACTCACTCGTCCGGAAGCCAATCCAGTCGCTCGCCCACACCCTTGTTCCCCGCCATGCCACACCTATCCTCTAGATCCATGGTCGAATCCACGCTCCACTACCCCATGCACCGCCACAAGCATGGGGGATTCGTCGTCTTCTCTCCCAGCCGCCGCTACAGCCTTCGCCGTCGGATCCGCCGCTGCTAGGGTTTCTCCGCCGCTAGGGTTAGGGAACTGAGGGAGTCGAGTGAGAAGAGAGAGTGAGAGACCGAAGGAGATGCCCGTCAATATCGGTCAACACAGCCTCCACATATGCCCGTGACTGAAAGGGCAACATGGACATTTTTCCTGCCCGGTCCCACATGTAAGAGATGTCAAACGGTCAAAACTAAACAGAATGGATACGGAATGACGTGTTGGACAAAAAAGTTTAGCGTCATGGCACAAGGGTCCATGTGAACTTTTTAGTGGCATGTAGGAATGGAGCATCTTTCATAATGGCACATAAGGAAAAGGCTCAAAGATCTCGCTAGCACTAGAGCCCACGGAAGGAATAAAACAAGGGGCGGTCGGGCAGGGTCGTTCGCCCAAAAATGGGTCTAAATCGACTATACGAGCCAGGAGTGTAAACGGATCCGAGATAGATACTAATACACGGTATTTCTCGCATTCCCTGAATTGTATATACGAATGATAATATGGTATGCTAGTGCCCGGATGTCCGAAAGCTGCGCTGCACTTTGTTCCTGCGCTTAGGCCAGTATGTCCTCACCCGAGCCTACATTTCACGCACCCACGTGGGGCCCTCGCCGCCAGACCGCGCACACAGACCATTCGTGCCCTCTCCCCTTATCATGCGTATTGCAGTATGTGTAACACCCAATTTATTTTTGCAACATTCAGTTGAAACACTTGTAACATACGTCCAAAACAGTTGAACACTTGCAACATACGTCCGAAACACTTGCAAAACACCAAAAACTTAAAAACACGTGTATAGCCATTACAAACATATGCAAACATCAAGATGAAACACTTGCAACATATGTATAAAAACACCTAAAACACTTGCACATATATGCAACATCCCGATCTAGTTTTGTTACATCCAAATGAAACACTTGCAACATACGTCTGTAGCAGATGAAACGTTTAGAACATACACTTGAAACATACATGTATAGCTCATTACAACACGTGCAACATCCTGATCTACTTTTGCAACATCCTTATGAAACACTTGCAACATACCTCTAAAACATCTGAAACATTTGAAATGTACGTTTTAACACGCATCGTATCTCGGTGCGGCCTCCTCTGCCATTTGCATCGGGGCGCCGCAGCCATAGCAGGAGGCGAACCCGGAGGGCTTCTGCGCCAGGGCCCAACGCTTCTTGCATGGCGGCCTCAGTGGCTAGTTGGCGGCCGAGGGAGCGGTTGCAACACGTGGGGTGCGGTAGTGCCCGCATCATCAGGCGAAGCGGGCAACAAAGTAGCAGCGGTAGGAAGCATCGGGACGGCGTGGTGGAGCAGGAGAAGGAGTAGCGCGGGGTGACCGTCTATGGCGGAGCGGGCCGCAGAGTAGGAGCAGCGGGACGACCAACGGAGCAAGAGCAGGTGGGGTGACCGTCGACGCGCGAAGCAGATCTGTCTTCTTCTCTTTTTCTTATCCAACCGGCGCAACGGAAGAGACGGACGTGGATATACCGTAATAAAAAAATGATCAGACGCAGAGCAGAGGTCTATAGGCTGGTATACAAGCCTACGAAGGGGCGTCCGGAGGGCGCCCTGCATGTAGCATTTCTAATGATAATATTATTCTCGCATTCAAATTTGTCAATACGAGTAATATTAGCTGTGTCATGTGTCAGATTATATATAAAGAAGTATTGATAATATATTTAAATTTGAATATCTTGATACCGATAAGATGTATGAATACTAATTTCTGGATTCAACTATGATAGATTTTTTTCCTTGAAGTCCTTCAATGGATCGATAGGTCGAGAAATATCCATACTATTTACATATTTAGCATGAGCTCGTTTTAATTTGATACCGATGTTATTATAAAGGAAAATAAACTTGTGGGTTATCAAAATATTGTTGAAAGGAATAGTCATTTCCATATGAGTAAATAGCACCATATATATGTATCTTGGAACCACTCATTTGAGTCAATTTTGTCTAAATGGTGCATTTTTTAGACCGAATCCACGAGCCTGTTTCATCTCTTGCTACTCAAATTTCAAACATTCCTATCCCATGTATCCACAATAGCAAGTGGTATATAAGGCCACGTGTACTGACAAAACAAATGGTACATAAGGGGATTATTAAGAAAGTTTGCACGATAGCAAGTAAAGAATCACTTTGCATTATCCAATTATCCATATTATAGCTTAAAAAATAGTGCATGTTGACAGTTAAAAAAATTAGTGCTTGTTATTTCCTCGTGGCAATCTAAGTGGCTCATGGAACCATCCCACGACGATGGAATTTCAAACTTTGATTCTATCGGGAGTGCCACAAGAAGCCAGCCAATTAAAGCATTCATTAGAGTTTCTCTTTGCCAATTTTGCGAGGGTGAACATAAAAGCCCTCACAATCTCTTGATCAGACACCAAACAATCACTAAGAAAGTGCTCAACGATCCAACTAGCTCCAAGCCGTCTAGGTGGTGGCAACCACCAAAAGTAACAAGAAAATGTTGCCACCACACTTCTTTAATGCCACAAGATGAAATCCAACTAAACAATGCACTAGATCTCACTCAAATTTCACTTTAAATCAATCACTAAGCATGCAATTGAGTTGAGTGTGTGCTTGAGCTCTCCGAGGGTGTGTGTATCAAGAAATGGCCAAGATAGTTAAAAGAGCCGACCACGCCCTTTGTTTATAGCCTCTACAAGATTTATAGCCATTGAGAGCCCAAGATCTAGATTCTGTGGGGTGACCGAAAAATCCGGTGACCAATGGAAAATCTCCACGAGAGAACTCTTTATGAAGATCTAACGGTCTAGATTCAAATCAACCTAGCCGTTACAGAGCCTTTTCTGTGGTGACTATTGTGGAGCCACCATCGAATAAATCCGGTGGTCTCCCAAGGCCACTGTCTCTAGTAGGTGTTCGTTGGAGTTCCAATGATTCGGATGACCACAAGCTTCGGTGCGCCTATAACCTCTCTGATCGCCAACCCGATAGCTCTATGGTATGGCTGAAAAAGTTTGATAACCCCACAAAAGCAAGTGTTCCTGCCTTTGAATTTTCATGCACAGGTGACCCCCTAACCCTTTTCTCCAGTGCTGCACAAATACCTCACCATCGGATAAATTCGGTGGTTGCCTGACAACAATAGCTAAACATTGAACAACACAGGGTTAGAGACTATTTTCGAGTGACTTCCCTAGAGGGGCACATGATAAATCTGGTGAGTGCAGAAACTCTGCACTAAATCGTTCTCTCAAATGCTTTTCAAATTTACCAACTCCAAATGTGTTCCAACTTGAACACAACACCTTTAAGTACCGAGAGTTAGGTTTTTCAAAACAATCCTCGCTTGCTTCTCACCACAGGTCTTATGCACAAACACAATTAGACAACATCTAGTGGCACTAGATAACCACAGCCGCATTAGAGTTTTCCTCTTAATAGTACAATTATCTATCCTCGACCATA
Source organism: Miscanthus lutarioriparius (assembly GCA_904845875.1). Classification (NCBI taxonomy): domain Eukaryota; kingdom Viridiplantae; phylum Streptophyta; class Magnoliopsida; order Poales; family Poaceae; genus Miscanthus; species Miscanthus lutarioriparius. Next base: position 47,174,302 of record CAJGYO010000007.1, read on the forward strand.
CACTCTATTGCATCTCGATCGGCAAAAACAAAGACCTATGATATACTTTTGCCTCGGGCTTGCTTTCCTTCTTGTTTCCTTCTTCTCTAAGGTTGAGCACTTCATTTGATTATGATCACCGTCTCACCATCTACTTTGCTTTGCTCAACTCCATGTATTCATTGAGACATTAGTCCACCAATTATCACTCAACTGCCATAATCAAAGATGCATACCGGTAATCATGTTGTATGCACTCTTGTAACCCTTTAATTTTTATAAAATGAAATTGAAGGGCTGTGGGGACCTCCCCCACAGTTTTTGCCTTAAAAAAACTACCATAATCAAACTTAGGGCTTTCAAGTGTGCCCCTCCTTCCTCGCGTTCGACGCCCCTCCCAAATTTGAACATCCAATTCAATGTACATCTAAACAACATAATTTGTATGGTGTCCAATTTCGGTACCAAAGGTGATTTCGTATTGAACTCAATTCAAATGCACACCTCGCTTCTCGAGATGTAAAATTTTTTAAACTTGACCAAATTTATATAAAAATATATTAATATTTACGATATACCAAAGGTGATTTCGTATTGAACTCAATTCAAATGCACACCTCGCTTCTCGAGATGTAAAACTTTTTAAACTTGACCAAATTTATATAAAAATATATTAATATTTACGATATATAATAAATATCATTAGATTAAGCATGACGTATATTTTTATAATAAATTTATTTAAAGATAAAAATGTGTAGGCTATTTTCTATATTTATAATTATTTAAAAATTTGACTTGTTAAGAAATGAGATTACATTAACTTTGGGACGGAGGAGTATTCAAACAGACTCTGCTTGATGGAAGTTTCGCATTTCTGATACATCGTGTGCATTCGCTTGGTTTGTGCCATTGTGTGTGTGACCCTTTGACACGAGGGTCTGAATTCTTGGAAGACAAGACTCAAGAGAGCCACAAACATACGCCCATTTTCGACCGATTCCACTTCAAGAACTTCCATCATCAGACACCGAAACCTCCAACTCCCGGATCGCATCGAACCCTCCGGCCTCCAAGCGAATTCCTCCTCTCCTCTCCTCTCCTTCCGGCGCGAATTCAACCGCCCGCAAAACCCTGGGCCGATGCGGCCGATCCGGCTACCCGAGCCGCCGGGCGTCGACGGCATGGAGACGCCCGAGATCTTCTCTGGCAGCGGCACTGGCGGCGCCACCGTCGTTCGCCGCGCCGTCCTCATCGGCAACGGCTCCCCCGCCGCAGAGAACCAGTGTCTCGGCCTCGCCCGTGCCCTCGGCCTTGCCGACAACCTGACCCTCTACGTCAGTTCCCTCTCCTCTACTTCCCCCTAGTACCTACCATTCCCGTTTTACGCACTTTCTGTTCAATTGCTAAACGAGATGACAGATGACACGAATGGAAACCCCGTTTCGATTGCTCGTGTAGTTGCGCCCGACCGTCGCAAAATTTAATGATTTTCTGGGTTAATTTTGCTTTTGGGGGGCTTGGCTTGCAGCGTGTCACGAGGCCGAGAGGAGGGATCAATGAGTGGCTGCACTTTCTCCCCATTTCCTTGCACAAGTTTATAGACCAAGTGCTCAGGCAGTTCTTCCGCAACACGAGGTTCGCGATAGTGATTCAGGGGAGGAAGCCGTACCGTGTCCTGAATGATGGATCGGTTGGGTTGTCTGCAGTTCTGGAAGCAGACGTCAAGAAGATTGTAACTGTGGCCCGCGATACATATGAGAAGTAAGTCACTATTACTGCTGTAGTTTTTCTCAGTTGCTTCCTTCTATAAACCTGTGCACTCTTTTAAGTTTTAACCATTACTCAGGCTAAGTGTGACCGAAATAACTGACTAGTTCATGAATTTTGCCCATTGGCCAATCAGAATTTTTAACCTTATTTATTGCATTATAATGACCCTTTTTGTTCTATCATCTTGTTTATCATCTTAGGAGCTGCTCACATATTGTGATCATTGGACCTTGACATTTATGCAAAGCACACACCTTTTGTGAATACATGATTCTTTGCAGTATGCTTAAAGGAGGAAACATTGGAACATGGCATATGAGGCACAGTTGCTTGCGTCTTTGCGATATACATAATTGAGTTCAAAAGCCAATTACAAGATCTACTTTATGAACATCTTGAAATTGCACATAATAAATATTATGAAATGAGTCACCTGACAATTTCTTTCTATTTTTGGTCAATCAAGAAGTTGAACCCAGTAAACAATTCCATCCAAAGGAATGTTCTAGTGTGGGCTTAAGCTAAGAGCTGCTGCTTTTATCACATTGGACTCTACTAGTAAAGAGATGGGCCTTCTTGTCTGACTCAACAGGGATGCAGGAAAAGCTTCTTCTCACCCAGAGTTCCTAGCAGCTTTAAGCCTGTTAGCTACTTCCTTTAGTTGTCCAGGTTGCCCCACTGTTTTTTTGTTGGAGAGATAGAATGGGGTGCTTTATGAAATTTGATCTCATTCGAATAATATTGATTTGGCTGGTCATTTGTGCTATTATAGACCATTGTATCACAATGGTGTTACAAGCTGTCACTTATGAGTGCATTCTGTGATGCTCGGCTGGAGCAAAGGGCCTCCAGGAGCTTCTTGTGAGGCCTTTTGGGAGGGGTCCAGAACCTTAGTGTGGTTGTTCTGGTTGTTTTATTTTCAGTGCTCTTCTAGAGTGGTGTGGGTGTGCGAGTGTTATTGGGGATTTCTTCCCTGTATTTCAAACCTTTCTTCTTAATGAAATGATACGCAGCTCTCTTGTGTGTTTGATGAAAAAAACCATTGTATAATTCTGTGTAGAAATACCCTTCATATTTTCTGTAACTTTATGGTTGTTGTGTGTGGCCCTGCCAGGGTGTGCCCCCGTAGAAAATCTAAGTTCTTGCCTTAACATATGTATTGCTTGTGGGTTGGTTGTCAGGTTTTTGCAACTTCCTCAAAATCAGGCAGTCCTACTGGCTTTTGAATATTATGCTAAGATGTGAACATAACATTATGACAATTAATTCTTCTTCCAGGGAAGGTCCGACATTAGTCGTTGCTTGTGGCTGGGACACCATATCATATTCAAGCTTGATAAGGAAAGTAGCTTCAGATAATGTGTTTGTCATCCAGGTAGTATTCATACCTAATCTGCTGACTTTCACTGCTACTCCTATCTGCTAATACAGTAGATCCACACAATAAACTTGCAAATTTTAATCTGATTCTTGTAATGTGTGCTGTTTTATTTCAGATCCAGCACCCACGGTCTCGCCTTGATAGGTTTGATTTGGTGGTGACTCCTCGCCATGATTACTATGCTTTAACCGCTAGTGGACAAGAAGAAATTCCACGCCTGTTCCGCAGATGGATTACTCCACAGGAACCGCCCAGGAGCAATGTGGTATGCTGCCTTTTTCATACTCATAGTTTTCAAGTAACTTGCACAGTGGTGGCATGCTGATTCTGAATTTTGAATAACCAGGTACTCACTGTTGGTGCACTACATCAGGCTGATTCTGCTGCGCTACGGCTTGCTGCTATAGCCTGGCACGATGAACTTGCCCCTTTGCCTAAGCCGTTGCTAATTGTCAACATTGGGGGGCCCACCAGTAATACTCTGTCTCCTGTGCATGTTTTTGCATAGTTCTGTTTTGAGTTTTCTGCAGAGTAAATCTAGAGTCTAGGCATTATGCCAGTTGTTGCTCTCAAACAGGGATGCTGTCAGTGTGGCTTACCTAGCGCATAGTTGCATATAATGAGTGAATGTATTATTTCCTTTACTGATTGGATGGCTTTCCTTTATTTTGATATCATATTGGATAGGCTTGCTTGTAGTATTATGATCCTAATAAGGATTGATTTCTAATGAACTGCAGAAGAATAGTACCCCATTCCAAATTATAAGACGTTTTTAGCTTTTCTTTGCTTTTACTATGCATCTAGGCATAGTGTATATCTAAGTGCATAGCAAAAGCTATGAATCTAGAAAAGCCAAAATGTCTTATAATTTGGAATGGATGGAACAGTATCTTAGTATCTACTAGTGTTGTATTGTACCAATTGATTATTGGACTTGCAAAAAGTAAAGGTGTAAGTATGACAATGGAAATATCATCCTTTTAGGCTGATTAATATGGCATTGTTCATTGATTTAGATATTCCATCTATTCATGTTATCCTGGACTTCATCTCACCAATAGAAAAAAACAATTATAGATCCCAAATATCTGCTCTATGTCCAATTTAACAAAAAGAACTCCATGTAAGCCCATTGCCACCCAAGGGCCCAACAAGTTAACCCTGGCCTCAAACTGCATGGTTATGTGAAAAGGGCAAAAGAGACAGGCATCCAATGGAGTGCAGAAATAAGAATAGGTCTTTCATTACTCGAAATAAAATTCTCTTAATATTTTGTTTCATTGTTTTTTGTGAACCTTAGTTAACATGAACAGTGCAGCATATCAGCGCATCATTTTCCCTCCCAAAGTCCTTAGCAAACCCATACACAAGTCAACTTAGGTCAATCGATCCAGGGTGCAGTTTGCCCTGTGGCAAATCTGGCAGGTAGAGAACAAGTGCATTGCCATTTTGTATACATGCTATGAGGTACTGTCAACTATTTTGGACTTTTCCCTTTCCCAACTTGCATACCTACTGGCCTTCAGCCGTTCCAATTTTCACATCTTATTCTTTGGATACCATTTCCAAATGTGTTGAATTATTTGTTAATTGCTTTTCATACTCAGATACACGATGATCTTTCTAATGTGTTTTTTTCCCTTTAAATGTTCAGGGAACTGTAAATATGGTGTAGATCTTGCCAAGCAGCTCATAACTTCTCTGTATAATGTGCTAGATAGCTGTGGGAGTGTCAGAATCTCATTCTCTCGGAGAACACCATGGAAGGTATGGTATTTGGCAGTTTTTTCTATAATACAAGTTGGTAGGCTTGACAGTTCAACTGTCTGCTTGTAGGTCGCTGATATTGTATTCAAAGAATTTGCTGGACATCCCAAGGTCTATATTTGGAATGGTGAAGGTAGAATCTGAAGACTAGCTCTAAGTTGTTCAGTATTTATGCTTTTTGCTCAACTTGTTGAACTAGCAACTATTTTTACTTCTGCAGAACCTAACCCTCACATGGGACATCTTGCATGGGCTGATGCTTTTGTCATAACAGCAGACTCGATAAGTATGTTAAGTGAGGCATGCAGCACAGGGTAAGTTGTTTTCTTATTGGAATGACTTGCACGTTGCAACCTTTTTATGAAGCTTCATGAGTGTGACTAGCTTCAAATTACCATCGCTACAGGAAACCTGTTTATGTTGTTGGGACCGAACACTGTAAATGGAAGTTTTCAGCTTTTCACAAGACTCTACGGGAGCGAGGGGTTGTTCGTCCGTTCACTGGATTGGAAGATGTAAGTTTTTTCAATATTTATACTAATGATAATCTGTTTGGAGTGACCACTTTGATACTATGAGCAGATTTTGTTTGAGTATGTTATCCCATTCAAACTAAGTTTTAGTGCCGATCATTTTACTTTATACATAATACTGGACTTTTGCCCATAACTTATATGCCAACTTTGATCCTAACTCCTAAACAATTTTTCTGTGCTCGTGAACATCCCTAATAGCTTCTCATGCACAAATAGTTATCTACATATATATGGCAGTGCAAATGCAGTATATTTACTCTTGGCATCATTTATAGTTCCTGTGGTAAATACCACACTATTCTAATTGTTCTTGTGAAAATTTCATCTAAATACATTAGAAATATCTAGTTGGTGCATAAATTATTATGAATTGAAAGTATGAGTTCTACAGCATATCGGTACTTGGTTGTTCTGCATCTTGTAGCTTGCCCCCACCATATAGAAGATTTTAGTATATACTGGTAGAATGATCAAAATGAACAAGACAAATATGTTTTATTAGGTGAGATTTCCTTGAAGCTCAGATGGATGTACCTACACAGCTTATCACTTGACTTTCCCTTGTAGATTTCAAATAGCTGGAGCTACCCTCCCCTAAATGACGCCATTGAAGTAGCTACTCGTGTTCGTGAAGTGATTGCAGAACGAGGGTGGACAGTGGGGGGATGATAGTGATCATAAGTAGCCTTGTATTATTCTGTCAACTTTGGTTCAGATATGATATATATGGTAAACTATAGAGTTTGGTTAGCATCACCGTGGATTCAGTTAATATTCTTCGGAAGGAGGGAAGAATAACATAGCCATGGAATGGCCTGTACAAAAGCTGATCCTCTCTTTGGTGGTATACCCCAAGCCAGTTTTTTTGAGTAACTGCACAGCTCCGGGAGATGTTTTTTGTTTGGCTATTGGCAACATGTTGCCTGATGTAAATTTAACGCTGCTAGAAGGAATTGGAGTAGATGGTAATGTGAAAATTTGAAGCTGACGCAAGTCAGGTGACGTTTTGGGTGTTGTATGGTTGTATGCTTATGACTTCACCCAGTTTTGGTTAAATTTGTGTATGATGAAACATGCAGAACCCATCAGCTTTTGCCAAGACTGATGCCTTTAGTGGATTTTTTGCTGTATATGGCGGAACTCGGATGTCCTTGGCTTCTATTGCATGCCGGAACTGAGCACACCTCTCTGCATTCTTATCTGGCATGTAGCAGCTCACAACATGCAGCTATTCAATACCTGATACCTGTTTTTAGTACATTTCTACGCTATATGCTAACTGGGATGTATTCTACTTGTTACGGTGATACTAGTGTCTGCGCACTTAATTCATGAACAAATTTCCATTTGAAACGAGCATTGTTATGCCTGCATAGGTTGCCTAACATGTTTACTGACCAAGAGAAAGAGGCTGTGCAAAACGTACCTGCTGTGCAAAAAGTACCTTCCTGTCCAGCTTTTGAAACGGTCAAGGCGAGACCGTGAGGGAGGGTTCAGAGCAATGATCAGTTTGGAGAATTTCTGCATCGTCCAGGAGGTTTTGTTCCCAAATCCCATGCTTTGAACTTTGAAGCTGTATACTGATCTGTTACACGTTCGGTTTGAAAGAGTCTCGCAGGGTGGGGTATAACGTATAATACTTGCACGTTGACTCTACCAGGATGGTGAAATAGAAATACTTGTATTTTGACCATGATGCCGAATTGACTGTCCGATGCCTTACAGGTCTGCAAATCAACTGTCCACCAAAAAATGTCAGTTCTTGTGGCTGGCGCCCTTTGTTTCATCATCAGGTCGCAAGAAGCAAATGCATTGAGCGGGATTTAGGTGGCGATTGCGGTAGTGTATGTGTATACGTTGCAAATAAAAGACAAGTATACGCAGCACGATTGGTCTAGTCTGGAGATAAGCAACGGGAGGACCCGGCCTTTGGAATCACAACTGTGCTTGACCGGTGCAAGGTCGTCAACAGCTCGAGTAGTCGAGTGACTCCAAGTCACTGGTCGCACAGCAATTCAAAGGGGGGAACGCGATTGTGATTTGGCAGCACAGCGGAGCCAATGCTGCTTTTTTTAAAAAAAAAGGCATCGACAAGAGCATTGCCGGGCAAGTATTGACAGAGAAGGAGCCAAGTACAATAAAAAAAAACCCTCTATACTCACGAAGGAGACAACAAGACCACCACCAAAATAAAAAACACCAACGAAACCACCAAAGCAACAACGCCAAGAGCCACCCTACAATGCAAAGAAACAAGTCTTGTAGCAGGAAAAGGAGAGAGGAGGTTTCCACGGTGAGTCCTCCATGGAGGGGAACGACACCCACAGGTGCCACAAACGCCGTTTAGAAAATCAAGGTTTTTCAACCCAAGCTCCTCTAGGGGCAGAGGCTTCACTGCAATGCCTCCAACGAGGGGAATGACGCCAACGGCGTCACCATTGCCGGCCACAGCCAAAGCCTAGGCAGGGCTTTCACCCAAATCCTGCCACGACGAGCAACCTCGCAGCTGAGCCAAACCGAAGTAAACCACCACCAGCAGGACATCGCAGAGGCACCGAAGAGGTCACAGGCATGCGTGACCTATCGCCGCCACGCCGGCCCGCAAGGGCCACCTCCATCCTGCATGACACCGGCCACCACGTGAAGTCACCACTTGCTCCTGCACCAAGCCAAGGGAGCTACCAGCGCTGCTGCACGTCGCTGTCCATGAAGCTTCTAGAGAAAGCAACGAGTGTTCCTGCCCAGACTGCCATCCACAACGAACCGCCTGCAGTTGGTTGTCGCAGCAGTTGTAAGCCAACCATAGACATGCGTGGCACGTCGCGCCGGTCTACACGGACCGCAGCCAACCCACCATCACTGGCCCAAAGAAGATCGCCTAGGAGGAGACCTGCCAGAAATCACTGTCCACTTGCATCAGATAGCACCACCGAACACCACCCCTCAAACTCCAAGAATGGTAGTAGTCATCCTGCTGCCACCAACGTAACCGCTTAGCCTCACCAACAGAAGGAGCCGCAGTGGCCACACCAAACTGACCACCGCTAAGCGGGACCGGTCGCCATGGACATGCTTCCGATAAGCCGCCGCAGACCCGCTGTCGCTGCCACACCACTGCAGCGCCAGTTGTCAAGGACCGCTGACAGCATGGCCAACATCGGCCACCGTGAAATGCTCCAAGATGGAAAGGGGCACCTATATTTTTTCAAATTTGTTAACCATTAGATGTAAAATCAAGAATTAAATGCACTCTAGGTCCACAAACTTGTTTAGGGGTGCCAGATAGGTCCATAAACTTGGAAAATACATTTGTGGCACAGTAATCTTGAGTTTTGGTTCACTCTAGGTCCATGTTGACAAATAAGCAGGTTTATGCTGATGTGGCGTGTCCAGGGTGGACTGAGCCTCCTAGCTGTGTCACGTGAGCGGCGCGTGATGCACCCAGCCAGCCCGGCAGCCCGCATGTTCTTTGCCAATATGCAGAAAGCCCCCGCCGCATCCTCCTTCGCTCTCTCTCAGTCACTGACTCTCTCTCGGGCTCCCCTGCTCCCCTCATTCTCTCTGCCCTTGCCTGCACCCTCCACTCTGTCGATCTCCTCCATGGCGCAACAGTGGATCGGCTCGGTCCTGAATCGGCGCAACCTTTGATGAGGACATGACACCCATACATATGACCATGTTTGGCGCATGGTATGGAGGGTTAGGAGGCCAGCAAGGGTGTGCAAGTCAAGAAGGAGGCCCGAGGCTAATTCGGTTCGAGTCTCCGAGGTGGAGGCCCAAAGCAACTAAAGTTCGAGGCCGTCTCGGAGTCCATGAGCAGCACATACTAAAAATGATGCCCAGGTCGCATAAGGTGTCCGTTTTGGGCGTTCTTTATATGTATAGAAAGATAATTTTATGGAGATTCCAATGGCACCGGTCCCACCTTAAAATTCGATCGGAGTCAACAGAAATCATCGAAACAAGTGGACGTCCAGAATCTGTCAGGGTGCTGCTCCACCGTCGGCGACAACTTAATTTAGAGGTGAGCTCGTTCTTAAGTGATCCTTTCATACTTTTGAGAATAGATTGCTACCTAATGATGTTATATTAATTAGGAACATTAGAGAGTGTCATGAGGGACTTAGAGGAAGAGTTGGAGGCAATGATGACTAGCAAGGACGTCCAACAGAAACCGGAGGCCCAGTCCAACATGATTTCGAGTCTGCCTCGGCCTCTAGGACCAGTCTGCCTTAAACTGGTCACCCAGGACGCATCTGGACTCCGTTTTCGACGATCCACATATGGATGGAAAGCTAATTTGATAAGGAAGTCAATACAAGTGGTTTCACGTCAAAAGCTCTTCGTAATCAACGGGAATCGTTGAAACAAGTCAGCGTCCAGAATCTGCCAGGGTGCTGCGACACCTTCTTTTGGTCCGTTGGACCGTGTATCGTGTTTGGGCCCATTAGGGGGCGCGTCCAGGGTAGGCAACGACCCTAAGACCTTTATAATCATACGCCGCCGTCGTCATTAGGGTTTGGGGTTTTGCTTAGATTATTCTGTGAAGAACAGTTTCGCCGTTCATCGGTTTGTGAGACCCCAACTTCGAGAGTTTAATCATTCATCTGCAATTTGGTTGCGTTCTTTCTTGTTCTTGCTTGTGTTCTTCGTTGCACAGACAGAGATTAGCCTTCTTGGCGAGGTCAACCTGGTCCGTGACTTGGTTGATAATCAGAGGAGCTGTGGTGCTAAGATTGCAGGGTTCGATCTTTCGATCTGAAGCCGGATCGGTGTGTCATTCTCCGCCACAACGATAGTTACCACCACCTGACGGAAGATCGAGATCCCCGTCTCCATTAACCTTGACCTCCCTCTCATCATATGCTCGGATTGCAGCCGGCGGAGGGTGGTGCGGCGGGTTTCAATGTAGGAGCACAGCCGAGGGCAAGTTTTTTTACTGTTGCCCCTTCCATAAGGTAAGTTAGGGTTTGGAAAGTTTGATTCTTGGTTGCCTATGAGCTGCATCTCGATCTTGATTTCATTTTGGCTGCAGAGGAATTCGGGTTGTCCTTTTTTCTACTGGGAAGGTGAGTATGAGGAGCATCTGAAGGTGCTAGCCAGGGAAGTACTGTTGGCTCCATTGTTGGCAACTGATGGAGAGCACAACACTGGAGTTCCCAAAGTGGAGGCAGTAGCTTCTGAGATGAAGGATATTGGGCTGGTAGCACCTAGGGAAGAACCAATGGTGAAGGAGTCAAGAGTGTTAGCAGTAGCACCTAGGGAAGAACTGCTTGTGACATTGAAAGCTCTGTGTTTTGTGTGTTTGTATGCTAGTAGTTCAGGTGCTGATCTTGTTAGTGTTGTTAGTGAAGTGAATGGCACCATGTAGTGTTAGTACTGTTAGTGTAGTCAATGACATCATGTAAATTGTTAGTCTGTACTTTTGTTAACCATAATGATGCAATGGAATGGCAGTTAGTATCATGCCATTGATCTTGAAATATTTGACACAAATTGTGAACCCAGTAATCTTTGAGGCTGACAGAAATATTTGATAGGCAATGTGAACCCAGGCAAAATTTTAACAGAAATTGTGGACACAGGAAATATTTGACACCAACTGAGCTTGACATATGGACTTCTCAATCGGTAAGGAGTTTGAGATTGATATTCGCAGGCGCTTTGGTTCTCTAGTGCATCATGAATCCCCTTCTTCGCGGGGCTCGTTTTTTCTGCTCGCTACGTTTCGGAGATTTCTCTTCAGACTCAGGGAGGAAAGTGTGGCTCTGGTTTTACAATCTTGCCTGGGTGGTCATGCCCCATTCTTCCATGTGGTGGAAGTGAGCTGAAACCATTTTCGATTCTCGATCTCTTGCAAAGCTGTGGGATTTGCTATTTACGCCTTGCACAGAGTTATTGGATCCTCTTTTGATGTATACTTTCACCTCTAGAGCAATGGTGCCCCTCACTGGGAAAGGGAAAAGCGTCTATGGGAAGAAGAAGAAGCTAAGAAGTGGTATGATGTCCTACGCATGAGTCAGAAACGAGCTGAGAAGGCCAAGGCAAAAGTTTCTGTCAAAAAATCTATCAGGTTTTCGTCTAAACTCATCTCTGATTCCCCAAGGAGGATTGGTAGCCCGACTGTCAACTTTGGTTCTATTGTGACGCCGATTGATGAGTCTGCTAGGCTTACTCAATCTTTTACAGTGGGGTTTTCTAATAGTTCTTTGATTCAGAATGTGCATGCTACGTCTGCTCCTTCTTCTTCCAAGCAGTTTGAGTGTGATCAGCTTATTGGGGATCGTTCAGATTCTATTCCCATAGCTCATGCAGGCAGTTCAGATTGTTCAGTTCATTCAGCTCATTCAGATTATTCAGTTCAGACGCAGCGGCCATCAGTCCATACCTCTCAGCCTATCCCGATTCTGAAGAAGTGTGCCCTCGATGAGGTTCCTGGTCTTGGGGCTGGTTTTCTGGTGAGTGACCAAAGTCACATTAACGTCCCAAGTTTCAAGGAGCAGCCTCGTTCTCCAAGATCATCATTAATTAAGGCGGTGGCTAATTCAAATTCAAATTTGAGCCGCTCCTGTGATATGCCAGAGAAGGCCACCGGTCACACAAGGCATAATGAGATGATCAAATTTAATTCGGACCAATGCTCGAGATGCATGCGCTGGGGTCATTCTAATCGGAGGTGCAAATTCCCAGTCAGATGCCTCTCCTGCTTCAACTATGGTCATCGGGCTAAATCCTATTGGGCTCGGCCCAAATTTGTCCGTCAGTGGAGACCCAAGTTATCCAAGCCCATTGCCACTATGGCTGGTCCGTCGTTGTTCTAGAGGCCCAAAGTGATAACTCAAGCGCCGCTAGACTCTTCGGTGTAGCAGGACGCTGGAGTCAATGTGGGTATGATGCAGGACATCAACATGGAGCTCCAGCCCGGGGACAACGCTGTTGCTGATGGAAATGCCAATGTTGGACAGCGGGGTGCTCAGAACGCCATGAACATTGATGAAGAGGCGATTCCCCACCATCCTGATCAGCCGCAAGATACAATCTCCTTCAATCAGCCTAGAAGTACAATGAACTATATGTGGACAACCGGTCCGGATATTCACCTGACAGTGGAAGAAATGATGGCCGATATTCAGAATAGTACCTCCTCTGACGGTTCAGACAGTCCTAGAGTGCAATATGCACTTCAAATCAACATGGTGCTTGTCCCTCCTTTCATCCTCAAGGCTTGTCAGAAACTCCCTACTAGGTGCAAGTACACGCTACCTGTGCAGATAATGCAAGCTAAGACCCCTGCTCCTGAATGGAAAGAAGACACAAGCAAGGCCATAGCGCCAGTCCTGACCTTCCTGGATCCTCTGCTCGTTAGACTCTAGGCTGCTCTGTTTGGGCAAGTTGCTCCTGTTCCTGAAGCCCAGGTGGACAATGCAGGTCTCTCCTTCCCGTCTGCGACTTCGACTAGGCCGGGCTCCAAGACCCCCCTGGTGAACACCCTCGTACGCCGCAGCACTCGCCTGAACCCTTGTGCCGTGGGAGGGGTTCAGGTTATCAAGATGAAAGAGCCTGCATCCAAACGCAGGAAGAAGTACATGATCAACCTGGACGCGCCACCGGCCAACGTTGATGAAGCTGCTGATCCCACCCCGCTCAACATCCTCTAGGGGTGGGCAACTAGCTGTGGAGTGTCTCCTATGGAGCTCTCGGAGGACGCCCTGCTGGAGGGGCACGCTGATGATATGGTTATCAATGAATAGAACGTGGAATATCTTATGCTGGAACGTAAGGGGGATCAACAGATCTGAAAAATGGCCTTTAATTAGAAACAAAATTGATGAAAGTAATTGTGATATTTTCTGCTTCCAAGAAACGAAAAAGGAGAATTTTGACTTGGCCTTTGTAAAGAAGTTTGCTCCTAGGAAATTCGACCAATTCATCTTCTCCCCATCTGTTGGCGCTTCAGGTGGCATTATAGTAAGATGGAATGGCAGCTTGTTTCATGGTACTGTGGTGGAAGTCCATCCCTTCGCCATCACTGTTTGTTTCTCCTCCAGGATGGATTCTAACGTTTGGTACCTCTCCACTGTCTATGGCCCCTGCTTGGAACCAGCTAGATCAATCTTTGTCAATTGGTTCAAGAACCTAGACATTCAGGATGACTGTAATTGGATTTTGATGGGTGATTTCAACTTCTACAGATCACTTGAGAATAGGAACAGAAATGAGGGAAATTTTCAGGACACTCAAATATTTAATGAGGCCATTGATCATTTGGGCTTGGTAGAGTTGCCTTTAAAAGGCAGATCTTACACTTGGAGCAATATGCAGGAAGAGCCCTTACTAGAACAGTTAGATTGGTTCTTCACTTCAGTTAATTGGACCAGTGATTTCCCAAACTCCATGGTCACTCCTTTGGCTAGGCCCACATCTGATCATGTTCCATGCAGGGTTTCTATTGAGACTAAAATCCCTCGGGCTAGCATTTTCAGGTTTGAGAACTTCTGGGTGTCCCATAGTTCATTTCTCAGTACTGTTCAAAATTCATGGAATCAACAAAATAGAAATGGTTTGAATAATATTGTCTCAATCTTATCGGCCAAATTCAAAAAGCTTCGACATGACTTAAAGCAATGGAGCAGATCCATATCAAGTTCCAAGATTCTCATTGATAACTGCAACAAAGTCATCCACTACTTGGACACAATAGAAGAGTTCAGACCCCTTTTTAACCCTGAATGGAATACCAGAAGGATCATAAAACACCAGTTGTGCAGTTTGCTGAACCAACAGAATACATACTGGAGGCAGAGGAATACCATCAATAGGATCAGACATGGGGATGAATGTACTAAGTACTTTCACTCAATGGCCACGGTCTCTTATAGAAGAAACTTAATCTCTCAGATTCAGGATGATTATGGTGTTACTCTGATTCAACATGAAGACAAAGCCAATCATCTCTGGCTAACATACAGGAACAGAATGGGTCAGTCGGGAAATGTTACCATGGCCTTTGACTTAAGCTCTCTGATCCAATCCCCAGACAATGTTGACCTCAACTACTTAGTGGAACCTTTCCTTCATTCAGAAATTGACAACATTGTCAGAAGCATGCCTGCTGATAAGGCCCCAGGGCCTGATGGATTTAATGGAGTTTTTATTAAGAAATGTTGGAACATTATCAAGGGTGATATCTACCAGCTTTTCTCAGACTTCTATGAGAACAGGGTGAATTTGGCTCCAATTAATGGGTCTTACATTGTGCTGGTCCCCAAAATCACTAGTCCTATGACTGCTTCTAATTTTCGGCCTATTTCCCTATTAAACTGTTGTGTCAAACTTCTCACCAAACTACTTGCTGATAGGTTACAAGGGATCATTCTTCAGCTGATTCATAGTAATCAATATGGTTTTATCAGGCAAAGGACCATCCAAGATTGTCTGGCTTGGAGTTTTGAGTACATTCATCAGTGCCACCAGTCTAAAAGAGAAATAGTCATCATTAAGCTGGATTTTGCTAAGGCATTTGACACTATGGAGAACTCCACCATCATTGAGATGCTTGTAGCTCTTGGTTTCCCTGAAAGATGGATTAGCTGGATTAATGCCATACTCTCTTCGGGTTCGGCCTCGGTTCTACTGAATGGTGCCCCTGGGAAAAACTTTTGTCGCAGGAGGGGAGTGAGGCAAGGGGACCCTCTGTCCCCTCTGCTATTTGTACTAGCTGCAGAGATCTTGCAATATGTGATCAATGGCTTGAAGGACCAAGGAATTTTGAAGCTCCCCATCCCATAGCCCTCTAATGACTTTCCTATAGTACAGTATGCCGACGACACATTGCTCATCATGCAAGCTGATGCCAGACAGATTTTTTGCCTAAAAGCCATTCTAAACACCTTTGCATCATCGACTGGCCTTGCAGTAAACTTCTCCAAATCCTTCATGGTGCCTATTAATGTTTCCAGTGAGAAAATTGCCATTCTTGCTGCTACCCTGGGGTGTCAGGTGGGCTCCTTCCCATTCACTTATCTGGGGCTTCCTCTAGGGACTTCTAAACCAAAGATTGAGGAGTTTGCCCCTCTGTTGGATAGAGTAGAGAGGAAGCTATCTGCTTGTTCTACCCTGTTATCATATTCTGGGAGAGTTGAGTATATTAACTCAGTCCTAACCCCTACTGTCAACTATGCTATGTGCACCTTCAAGCTTCAAAAAGGTGTAATCGAGGGGATTGATAGAATCGGAAAACAATGCTTATGGAGAGGCAATACTGAAAGTAAAAGAGGTGGGAATTTGGCTGCCTGGCCA
This sequence comes from Miscanthus lutarioriparius, assembly GCA_904845875.1. Taxonomy (NCBI): domain Eukaryota; kingdom Viridiplantae; phylum Streptophyta; class Magnoliopsida; order Poales; family Poaceae; genus Miscanthus; species Miscanthus lutarioriparius. Next base: position 47,190,040 of record CAJGYO010000007.1, read on the forward strand.
CTGGTTCAGAGACCAAAGAAAAAAAGGGGGTCTTGGTATAAAAAATTTGTATTTGCAAAATGACAGCCTCCTCATGAAGCAGCTCCATAAATTTTACTCAAAAGACAAGACCCCTTGGATATAGCAGATATGGTTCAAGTACTATGACAATAAAGTTCCCCACTCCCAAAGAGCAAGGGGCTCCTTTTGGTGGAAGGATGTGTTTAAACTCAAAGATCTCTATATTGAAATCACCAAGGTTCAGCTGGGAGATGGAACGTCCACTCTTTTCTGGAAAGATAATTGGGCAGGGGGGGTTTTGGAGGACCTCTTTCCTGCCATTGCCGGATACTCCAAGAATGATAATATCTCCATCAGAGAGATGTCTGAGGCAGCCAGTCTTGATGAACTGTTTAATATTCCCATCAGCCAACAAGCTTCCGACCAACTTGATCAAGTAAGTCAACTCATCCAGAATTTTTCTCTGACTAACAATGGGGACCAGAGGTTGTTCAGTTGGGGTGCTCAGTATAAGGCTCCAAAGCTCTACAAATTAGCATTCTCAGAACATCAGGTTCCAGTGGTCTTCAGTTGGGTGTGGAAATGTAAAGTCACACCAAGGGTAAAATTCTTTGCCTGGCTCATTCTAGTGGACAGGCTTAACACTAGGGACATGCTGGCAAGGAGAAACTTCAACGTACAGCCAAATAATATCTGTGTACTCTGCAGTGACAATTGTGTTGAGACCATTGATCACCTGTTCTTTAACTGCTCATTCGCCAAACAGTGTTGGGCAAAGGTGGGTATCAACTGGACCTAGGACAGTAGCCGAATAAGAAGAATCTAGAGAAGTAAGCAAAGGAGCAGCAGGTGTCTCTTCATGGAAGTGTTCCTAATTGCAGCGTGGGAACTTTGGAAGGTTAGGAACAGGCTCATCTTCGATGGTGTACAAGCCAGCTTTGCAAGGTGGCTGAATAATTTCAAGGAGGAAGCTACTCTCCAGTCCTGCAGAATCAAAGAAGCTGATAGAGCACCTATTTTGCTTTGGCTTGATGCCTTGTAACTTTATTTCCATATTTATGTACCTCCTAGGTGCTTGTATCCCCCCTCTCCTCCTCTTATCATTTGTAAGTCCCTCTGTACTCTTTTGTTCCTTTAATTTATAAAAGTCTTTTTAAATCGTGGGGACCTCCCCCACGGTATTTCGCGCAAAAAAAAACTGAGCTTGACATTGCATTGAAAAAGTTCACAAGCAGTATTCATGGCAACCAAGTCACCAACAGTAGCACTTTCATCTTATAGAACCAAAAGCATGTCATCTGTGCGTAACTGGTATCACCACCAGTCAATCAAAAGCATCTATCACCACCTGTGTGTACTGGTGCCACCACCACTAAGTTACTCTAGTAATCTGACTTCCACTAAGTTACTCTAGTACCAAAATGATATCAGCATCCAAGTGTTACATCACATTGTTTTGGGTGCTACATCACATATTTACAGACAATAGCTGGATCAGACGGTTTTTTCTGTTGGAGTAGTCTTCTTCCCTGGCTTCTTTGCAACCTGAGGTTTCTCCTTGGGATTTGTAGGCACCTTGCGCTTTCCTACTACGGCTCTTCCTTTCTTGGTAGCGAGAGATGGTGCTACTGTGTCTTGCAAAGATGTGTGTTTGACATGATGAGGGTGAGTCAGCAGAGATTGACGTTGGACGCTTGATGTTGCAACCTGTGTGTACTAGTACAATTCTATAGTCAGGTTGTGAAATGCAAAGAAAAATAGTAACAGTCATGATGTTCTGTACATACCTCTTGGTCCAGATGTGAAATCATTATCTCTATTACCTCTACACTTCCTTCTGTAATCTGAGACCATGGTGGCTAACTCCCATCTACAAAATGGTACACAGTCTGCAACAGAATAATGTCAGTGAAATGAGACAAATTTGTTGCATGGTAGTGAAATGAGACAAATTTGTAGCACTGCAAGTACCTGAGCCCTTACATAATCATACATGTCTTCTTCATGCATATTACTTGGCATTGCTTCCCTTGATCTCGACTGTCTTATTTCTTCATCTTCAAAGATTGGTCTCTGGGGTTTTTTTGGGCATCAATCTCGCGCTTTCCTAAACTGGCAGCCCCTTCTTATTGTGGCCTTTGTCTCCACAGAGATGCATGTCATAGCCACTCCATGTTTTGACAGCTTTACTTCTGTAGCAGTTTCTATTTCATTGGTAGTTTCCTTCTATTCTTTGAAGGCCTACCCACCTTTTTCTCATACTTGGGAGGTAGAACCTTGGGTGCAGATACCTTCTCCCAGGTGGTCTTATCACTACATGGCATGATCTTAGGACCATATGCTACAAGGAACCTTGCAGAACTGTAACAGTCATGGACCATTGATTCTGTAGGAATTCTTTCATGCCTAAGACATGAGATGGCATGGGAGCAAGGTATTCCAGTGAGATCCCATCTCCTGCACTCACATTTCTTGAGTCCTATATCAACTATGTAACTATGGTCCCTATCTTGAACCTGAAAGATTCCTTTACCAGAAGGGATGGCATAACATGCGTTTGCCCACTCAGAAATCTTATTGACCTTTTTCCTTATTTTGGGACATATTGGACCCTACCACATATCTCCATGTTCTTTCTCCTTGGAGTAGTGCCTTGCCATCAATTGATTCTTAATTTGCTCTATCATACTCAACACAGGCATTTCTCTAGCATCTAGGATGAATTTGTTGAAAACCTCACAACTGTTATTCAATAGAATGTCACACTTGCTGTAAGTACTAAAAAAGATCTAGACCATGTGTTAGGGGGCATTTTCTCAACCCACTTATAAGCCTTCTCATCTAGCACCCTAAGTTTGTCCATGTTTTTTGTCCACTGAACTACAGTACTAGATCTTGCACATGCCTAGAGTTGTTTTTTCAAGTTCTCACCTTTGAAGTGCTGTTGGAAGTTGGAGTACATGTGTTTAACACAAAATCTGTGCTCAGACTCTGGAAATACTCCACCCACAACTTTAATTAGGCCCTGCAAAATTCAAGTACATAGATTGTCATAAGTATACAACAATCACACAGTTGTCATAAGTTCATAGATTTAACATAACTTGGACTACAATGAATGGAAAATTCCTCACCTTCTGCTTGTCAGTCATTAGTGTCCAGGGGTATGTGTTCTCAATCCCTAAATCCTACTTCAGTGTTGTCAAGAAGCATCTCCAAGAATCTAAACATTCCACCTCAACTACACCAAAAGCAATAGGGAAGATGCAATCATTAGGATCAATTCCAACTGCAGTAAGCATTATACCACCATACTTAGTCTTCAAATGGCACCCATCCAAACAAATAAGAGGTCTGCATTCTCCAAGAAATCCCCTTTTGCAAGCACCCAGAGACACATACAGTGACTTGAATATGTTGCCATCTAGGTTAAGGTAGAAGGTGCTGTAAGGATTGGTCTTCCTCAACTCATGTGCATAATCCCAAAGCATGTTATATTGTTCCTCTTCATCTCCCAGCACCTTTTTCATAGCCAACCTTCTAGCTCTAGCAAGCTTGGTCCTTGATGGAGTAAGATTCCACTCCTTCTGCACTGTCCTAGAAAAGTTGGACAGTGACATTTTTTGGTCTGCTCTAAATGTCTCAATGTATTTCTCAGCAAGCCAAGTAGATGTGCAACTCTTCAAGACCCATTGCTTCTAGCAACTATGTTTCCCAGTATAAGTCTTGATCACCATGCCATTAGCCCTCTTATCATATGATGCATAAAGGAACCAAGGACATCCTTCTAAGCAGTTAGCTTGAAGCCTTTTCTATTCATTCCTAGGCATCTTGATATCCACTCTGTTCCTAAGACTGTATTCAGTTATAGCCTTCCTTAGCATCTCAATAGTGTCAAACATCATACCCACCTTAAACACTGGGTGGGCCATGTCCTCTGGTTTGAATGACTTGAATTTGAATGCTGGTTCACATTCACCAACAGACTGAGGTAATTCTAGCCTATCATCATCAGTTGACTCCTCATTTTCATCATCATCATGAGCAACTATTGAAGTTCCAGTACTGGTCCTTCCTGTTGCCCTCTTGGTTCCCTTAGCTATCTTCCTCCCTTTGGCAACACCTTCATCTGTCACATGTTCATCAATATTGTCAACAAAAAGGTACTCATCATCCTCTAAGTCATAATCACTATCATCAAAATCACTGTCATCACTTGAGCTGTCATGTGCATCTTCAGGGCCTTCATCATCTGCTGCCTCATTATTTCTCTGCCTTGTCTGACCTTTGGATGGGCTGATCACTCTAGGCAAGGATGCAACAGGGTTTGCAACTACATCATCCCAATCTGAGCCTGATGTAATGGCCTCATGATCAAAATACAATACAAATGTCTTCACTTTGTGCACAACTGAAGCCATCACTAAAGTGTCTTCTTCTGAAACAATCAGCCTGATGCCATCTGGGAAATCCTTTCTAGGAAGTAACCAAAACACCTTCAATTCTGGATTCCTTGGATAGTGAAGCATGAAACTGAGGTCATGAAAGGTCTGTGGACACAAAGTTTGGGCTTGAACATGATCGATAAAGCTCACTCTCTCATCAATGTATGACCGATTCGTACCATGACCAACAAAGAAACCATTGTGATGTATCTCAACTGTAAACTGATCACTAATTCCACCTACATGAACAACAACAGAACATATTCAGGCATCCATCCATCTAATTTGACCTAGAACAACCAAGTTAGAAACCCTAGCCTAGTCAAAAAAGCTTCTATATGACCCCATCCATGAATCCTTCTCAACAAATCAGCGATAAACACAACCAAGATTGGACCTTGGAGGCACTTACTGTAATCAGGGGGTGGCTCCCCTTTCCGCCGCACTCTAGCCTTCATTCTGCACTTCCACTAGGATCACCGGGGAAGACTGCCCTCACTGCGGGGAGAACGACCTGTCGTCGCCACACAACACTCCAATCGCGATGCCGATTCACTCCACGATCGCCTCTCCTGCTCGCCTGTCTCTTTGCCTCCCGCACGACGAACTCGAGAACAAAACCCTTGGTCAAATGGGGAAAAGGAGGATGCGGCGGGGGCTTTCTGCATATTGGCGAGGATGCGGGCTGCCGGGCTGGCTGGGTGCATCACGCGCCACTCACGTGACACAGCTGGGAGGCTCAGTCCACCCTGGACACGCCACATCAGCATAAACCTGCTTATTTGGCAACATGGACCTAGAGTGAACCAAAACTCAATATTACTGTGCCATAAATGTATTTTCCAAGTTTATGGACCTATCTGGCACCCCTAAACAAGTTTGTGGACCTCGAGTGCATTTAACTCTTGATTTTACATCTAATGGTTAACAAATTTGAAAAAATATATGTGCCCCTTTCCATCTTGGAGCATTTCACGGTGGCCGATGTTGGCCATGCTGTCAGCGGTCCTTGACGACTGGCGCTGCAGTGGTGTGGCAGCGACAGCGGGTCTGCGACGGCTTATCGGAAGCATGTCCATGGCGACCGGTCCCGCTTAGCGGTGGTCAGTTTGGTGTGGCCACTGCGGCTCCTTCTGTTGGTGAGGCTAAGCGGTTACGTTGGTGGCAATAGGATGACTACTACCATTCTTGGAGTTTGAGGGGTGGTGTTCGGTGGTGCTATCTGATGCAAGTGGACAGTGATTTCTAGTAGGTCTCCTCCTAGGCGATCTTCTTTGGGCCAGTGATGGTGGGTTGGCTGCGGTCCGTGTAGACCGGCGCGACGTGCCACTCATGTCTATGGTTGGCTTACAGCTGCTGCGACAACCAACTGCAGGCGGTTCGTTGTGGATGGCAGTCTGGGCGGGAACACTCGTTGCTTTCTCTAGAAGCTTCATGGACAGCGACGTGCAGCAGCGCTGGTAGCTCCCTTGGCTTGGTGCAGGAGCAAGTGGTGACTTCACGTGGTGGCCGGTGTCATGCAGGATGGAGGTGGCCCTTGCGGGCCGGCGTGGCGGCGATAGGTCACCCATGCCTGTGACCTCTTCGGTGCCTCTGCGATGTCCTGCTGGTGGTGGTTTACTTCGGTTTGGCTCAGCTGCGAGGTTACTCTAAAATCAAAGCTAGATGTGGATCTCTCTCTCTCTAAAGCCTTATCCCTTTCCACGTTGCTCACCATAGCCAGCGGTCCAATTCGAAGCTCCTGTCCCTCATCAATGCCTCTGAGATCAGGGCACGACAGTGGCAAAGCTAGAAATTTTTAGAAGCCCGATCAATTTTTATTTTGTAAAAATATTTAACTAAAACTAGTGTTTCAAGCGAATCCTGTATCACTTGGAATGATGTACCTCAAGGTGTTGAGGGTGCTCAGCGATTTAGCTGAAGCTTATAAGTAATGAAAAGGCCAGAAGTTTCAAAAAAAATTATTTTCTTTTATAGTTTGTTGATGAACCTGGACAAGCTGGCCAGGGTCGTCGGTGTTGAGCCTCACTTGGAGGTGAGAAATTGCAAAAATAGAAGGGTTACGGTTTTGCTCTTTGAATCTTTGAAGGGTTAGGTTTAAGAGGTAAGTTTATCCATCCCTAATGTCTTTTAAAAATTTACTCTTACATTTCTTTCACTAATTTTTGTTCTCATCTAGAGAGGTATTGTTGTTATTTTTTTCCATTTTGTTAGCAATTTAGACCGATTTATCGATTTTTCCCAACTTACTGGTATGTAGTAGGCTCACATCAATTTCTAGTTACTTTGTCACTATTTCTCTCTCTATGAATGTACAGGTTTTTAGATCTAGCTAGATCAGATCTAGATCAATTTATGCCGAAATTTTAGTTAATTCCTTCACTAGTTATATGCTACTACTATTTGATGGTGGGGTCAACAAAATTAATTAGATGCTGGTGATTCCTTTTTCACAAATTTACTCAAATTTAGATAGTTTTGAACAAAACTCAAGCATATATTTGTAACCTTTATGTTGCCTTATCTCGTAATAAATAAATTTCTTCGTGCCTTGATTAGCGAGGATATTGCATATAGCACCAATAATACGGAATAGTATCGCTTATAAATATGGAGCTAAGTCTTTATCACGGCGTCGACTACCCTTTGGTGGACAATGGACAGTGGATACCGGATATATACTACTCCTATATATCTTGCGCAAAAGTAGACAAGAGCCAAAAATTCACCGGCTAAGAGCACCCTCAACAATTGAACAAGCATTCTAGTTCGTATTTTTACCACATCATTTTAAATTGAGCATAAGAGACAAGCACTCTAACAATTTTAATATTTTAGATAAAGTTTATATAATTTGGCTGAAACATTATAGCATATCAATAATGATCTAATTAAAAAATATCAATAAGGATCTAAGCACTCTATCTTTTTCAGAAATGCTATACAACACACATGTTTTGGCAAAAAAAAACACATGGATTTTTTTTATCTCTCTCCCTCTCTCTTTCTCACCGGTGACTACTGGGGCTGGCGCCGGGCGAGCCATGAAGCTCGCCTCACGCGCGCCTCTGCCCGCGCCCAGCCATGGTGATGGGTGGTGATGGTGGCGCGCCAGCGCCAGGCGCGCCCCACGCCCACGCCCGCCATGGCAAATGGCGGTGGCGGGCGGCGGCGGGCGCCAGCGGCCAGCGCCTCCCGTGCGCGCGGCCATGGTAATGGCGGTGGCGGTGGCGGCGGTGGATCTGTGATTTGTCCTTCTATAGAAAAAAAATTGTGATCTGTGATCTGTGGAGGCTGGAGGTAGAAGAAAGGTGAAGGCTGTTGGATCCTAATCCTATGGTGTAAAAAAATTCATGTGTTGAAACTGCATAAAACACATGAGTGTGTAGTAGACAGACTTTTTTTTTTATAAAACAATACAACATGGTAGAGATTTTATAGTATTTTAAATGGACAACATATTAGGTGCAAACCAACCAATCTGTGCAAACTTGGAACTACCGATCAGGATCACTAGATGCTGATCCAATGGATGTGGTGAGAGGTGAGATTTTTTTGCGCTTAAGGCCCCACCCGCCGGCCTTTTTTTTGCGCTTAAGCCCCCTCACCTAAGGATGAAAACGGTCGAATTCGGTCGAAAAACTCCTCAACCGTTTTTTACTTTTACATTTGAAATACGAAAGCGAAAGCGAAAGCGGACAAGCCGGACATGAAAACGAACACGAACTTACGGAATATCTAAAATTTCGGAAACGAACCAATTCGAGCGGAATTATGTCGAACGCGGTCGGTATGCGAAAATTCAATACGAAATACCGACCCACAGTACATAACATCAAACAAGTGCACGACCAAATACATAACAAGTTCACAACTAACAAATGCATGATTTAATTCAAGTGCATAACATTAAACAAGTGCACGACTAAATACATAATAAGAGAGATGAGGATGGGCGCCGTCTATAAGAGAGGGCAGCTAGCCACCAGTAGAAAGAACGCAGTTGCGTGGTGAGCAGCCTATAATTGGGCTGTATGACCTGTGCAGTTGGCCAAATTCGGTTTAAACCGAATTTTGAATTCGGAATATTTCAAATTAAAAGTAGAAAAGTAGAAAACGGTCAAAAAATGTGTAAACCGTTTTCTACTTTTACATTTGAAATACAAAACATCTCAAATGCGAAAGCGAAAACGGTAAAGTCGGACAAGAAAATACGGATTCGATCGGATTAAATATAGAAAACGATGCGGTTCGGTTCGGGATATTTCTATTCCGTTTTCATCCTTACCCTCACCTCATCTATTGGATCAGCATCTAGTGGTCTTGATTGATAGTTTCCAAGTTTGCACAGGTTGGTTGATTTGTACCTGATATGTTACCTTTTAAATGGTACTTACTCTATATTTGACAAGTCAAACTTCATAAATTTTGACTAACAATTCATTAAATTATACGTAAGCTTAGAGCATAAAACTTTTTTTTTGAGAATTTCACAGTACAACGTAGATGCTCACAAAAACGCATGCACACTCACCCCTATGAATACACGTACGTAAATCCTATCCTTATGAGCACCTCCGGAGGACTGATGAGGTGGTAGATCTTGAGATTCACGAAGTCACTACAGACGACTCACTGTCGACGAGGACGACGCCTACCACTAAAAGCACAGCGCCATTAAATTTTGGAATAAATCCAAGAAATACGAGCACCCGTACAAAGTCGAGGACTCCGGATGGGCATGCTCTAACACAGGAAACCTAACCAACTAATCCATGGTCGGTTCACACTTAGAGCATAAAACTTATTTCAATAGATTTCTGTTGAAGTGCCTCTGAGATGATACTGATGTGTTTAACAATTGACCAGTACATACTATATTATAAGAGAAATTATGAGTTAAAATCTACTCTGTATTACTTTTCCTCTGATCAAATACAATTATCATTTGTAAAGGAGGGAGTATTGCATTAGAAAAAATGAATAGTTAGTTGTACATACTAAATATATCCAAAAAACTTTTACTAATTAAGCAATGTAAAATTATAGGCAGTGCTGAAACACGTTGATGAGCAAGTATAAAAATGATAAAATAACCAGAAATAAGAATGGTTGACGTAGTATTGCTTACTGATAAAGAAGTGCAGAGTCTACTGTCAAATTGGATGTTTCGTTTTGGAAAAGTCATCTCGAACGCGGGAAGTTTAATACTTACATGTACGTTGACTCATCAGAAAAGCGAAATAGCACTTCGACGGTGCTGCATGATTGACTGTGCGATCTTTTCTTTTTCCTTCCACGACTGATCAACAGACCGGGAACCTTGGATCTGTACGTGTGCCCCCGACAAGTCTGAGCTTTCAGGTTTCAAATTTTACAAGTTTGATACCTCTCTAGAACATATGGATTTCATAGAAATTTCAGAAGAATCAATTTAGTTCCCACATGACTGAAGAAAAAATGTACAGTATATAATTTCAAAAAGAAGAGACAGATAGAGTTACATGTTTTTGTCTCTTTGGTTTCACTGAAAAATTTGTTGTGCATGCTGTATCACCAAATTTAGTGCCTAATAAAATATATAGTGACCAAATTGAAAAGAAAGAGAACTCTCCCAAAACAGAAGTATTTACATGATGCTAAGAACTCCTAAATAACGTTGAGGACAAGATGCATCGCCAGAAGCCCAGAACAGCAGCTCTACCGGAGCACGACGGTGGCGATGAAGCTGAGAACGGCAACGGCGCTGACGGCGGAGCAGCAGAGATCGACGAGCACCTCCTTCCTGGCCTTGGACTCCTTCCTGCCCCTCTTGCTCCTCACGAAGTCCTCGTACCTCCGCTTGGCCGCCTCCTCTTGCTCCTCCGCCCCACCCTTCCTCGGCCCCGCCATGGCCGCCGCGAGCAGCCGCAGGGTGCCTTCGCCGCTGACCGCGGCGCCATCGGCGTCCTCGACGGTAAGGCTGATCTCCCGGACGTGCCCGGCCGCCGTCTCCTGCTGGGAGCAGGAGGAGCAGGTGACGGTGGCCTCGAACTTGCAGCCGCCGAGCACGACCGCGTAGCGCACCAGCGTGTCGCCTGTGTACCAGTGCCTGTCCACGGCGACGGGGCGGCGGCTGGACACGTTCACGGCGCGGCCGCTGCTGGGGTCGATCGCGACCCAGCTGAGGTCCAGCTCCGCCGGGGCCACGGCCACGGCGGCGCCGGCGCGGCCGACGATGGGCACGGCACCGGCGGGTCTCTTGCACTCCACGGCGTCGACGCAGAACGGCGAGGTGAGGAACCACGAGGACGACGTGGAGGTCTCCACGACGCGGGAGAGCACGGCGACGCCGCGGTGGTAGACGTCCACGGCGGAGACGAGCTCGCTGGGGACGGGGAGCTGCTCAGCCTCGGCCCGGGCCATGGGAGCCGAGGAGGCATCGCACGGGAACGGGAAGGCGTCGGCGAAGAGGCGCTGCGGAGAGATGGAGGAGGAGAGGAGGAGGTCTGGTCGCGAGGCCAGCGACGGCCAGCGCGCGAGGCAGAGCGCGCGCCACGTCTCCGGGTCCGCGGCGAGCGCTCGGAGGCCCGCGGTCGCGCAGCTGGCGGCGGCCAGGGAGGGCCCGTCGAGGCGGCGCAGCGCGCAGGCCAGCACGTCGGCGGGAAGGTCCTCCACGGTGGTGGTGCTCCTCGCCATGCTCCGAACGGGCGCTGGCGCTGCGCCTGCGCTTGAACGGTGGTGCAAGCTCGACGGGTCGAGTGACTCCAAGCCACTGGTCGCGCAACACAACACTCCAAGGGTCTCCAGGCTAGTGACAATGACAAGCGGGCAGCAGGAACGGGATGGCGATATGGCAGCGCAGCGAGATGCTCGTCCTTTAATAGGGCCGGGGATGGGGCCGGGCGCGCGGTTTGTTTATGGCCACGATGCCGTGCGGCAGCGTCGTGCCGTGCCGTTGCTATCGGGCGAATGGCCCAGGCTTCGCGAAGGCGACGACGTGACAGCCCTCAGGGGCCGGGCCCGTCCGGCCAGCGTGAGACCGCGACCGCGGGGGCGCCAAATGGAGTTTTCCTTGTGTCGGGGCCGGATGGGAAGCGAGCCGGCCGTGCGGGGAACGCAGCGCGCCTGTGCCGCCTCGGGCGGGGTCGCCGGACGCGCGGCCGGCGGGCTCCAAAGGCGCGGGGCACGGACGGGCGCCATGCGCCCGTGCCCCCGTGCCGTGTGGGCATGCAACACAGCCGTCTCACCGCCCGGTTCCACGCTTTCTGCCTGTGCGCGCAAGGCGGGCCGCGCTTCTTGCTCCGCGAACGAAACATTCGGCACATGTCCTTTTATTTTTTTTCTTGAAAACTATATAGAAACAGATATATCACTACACTCCAGAACAATTTTTTTTTTGCTTAATCGCCACGATTTACTATGATCACGCCCTTTTCCCTGGTGCCACCGGCTAGTGCCCAGCGGATATTCCTACCTCACAAAGATCATGCATACAGATAGAGGCATACAGCATACACGGACGCATCGCGTGCAGTTGTGTCCCTGCTGTAATCAATCCCAGAATAGAGTACTGTATGTGCACAGCCGTATAGATATCCTAGTACAGCTATTGCCATGTCAGCGCGATCGACAGCACAGCTAGCATGCAGAACCAATCCATTAATCCAACTCGGGATTTGTTTAAAGGCAGGCCCGGCGATCAGATTGGTGGTACGGCATCCTCGCAATAAAATGTACTCTACTGATCTGGGTTTGGTTTTTGCTGATGCATCATGCTTTGCATGGATTGGTGGAGGTGTATGCTTATCTAGCTACTCTCGGTCGTTCTCTCTCGAGTTCTATGGTTCCTGGTGCCTTTGCCGGCAACAACGCCCCCGTCTCACGGTCAGGGTGGCGCCGGTTTATGACGTGAGCGCGCATGTCGCCCGGGCTTCAAAATTTCCACAATCTATGCATTGTTTATGGAAGCGCGCAGGTTATCTTGTTGTCGGCTATGCATTTATTTAACTTATTACGATCACACGTCATGTCAGCTGCAGTGAGAGCCAGTGATCTTATGAACATTCTTAGCATCGTCCAGGACCAGCAAGTGCAGTCCAGATGCACCTGTGCATTTTCCCTGTTGGAGAAGATGAACATTCACGATAGCTGTTGCCATGGTCGTATGCATTGGGCTATTCTCACACAGGACAGCCACATATGTTTTTGGTTTATGAGATTAGCACAAGAAATTTATCTCCATCTTCTTACATTCTTCCGCTACTACTTAATAATGTGTTGGATCCTTTCCGTGCCTGCCAATTCGTTTACAAAAGAGGCTTCGGGCTCGTAATGTTCACGGGTTGAGAGCGGGAGTTGAACTCTAGACGGTCGAATCTCCTCTTGTTCCTCAGTAGTTCAATGGTAGAGTGGGCGGTTGTTCACCGGTCATAGGTTCGAATCCTACTCGGAGACATCTGATTCATTCTTTAGTGTAAGAATAAAGAACTGAATTAAAAGACTTGCTTCTATTGCAATGAGGAATCGTCCAAACAAGGCTTGCTTGGGGAATAGGTAACCTGTTCGCTATCCTTGTTTCTATTGCATTATATCTCATCGTATCACATTCTGTTCTACGACTGTACTTTGACAAAAGGAAAGACATTGAAATTAAGTTGTTTGGACGAAACTACGAATGAAAATGTGTTGGATTATTGCAACGTTCAATTAGGAAAGTATGGTATGTGTGTAAAGAAATATGACATCCTATTTAGGTATATATATAGATATTAATCATAATTCAGAATTGGTATTTGGCTACGGAAGCGGAGCCAAGTGGAGACGAAACTAGGCTCCTGCCCCCTTGCTCCATGTGGCTTCACTGACCTCAACAACTATGTTTGATGCTTGCTACTGTTGAAGAAGACAAACATGCCGTCAAACTTAGTGCAAACGATATTGTTGAAGGGGTATGGCTGAGTGGGTTATGTCCTGATGTGCTCTATTTTTCATTGCATTCGCCCCTCCTTCCTTTCCTCTTCTTCCTTGCAGTCGGCGCCTTTTTTCCTCTTTCCTTGCAGACGGTGCCCTCTTCTCTTCTTCCCCCTGTTTGTTGCTTCCTTCTATTCTTCATCACCGCATGACGAGCTGTGGAGGCAAAGTTAATGTGAAAAGTGTCGCACATGTGAGCAAACTTCAATTCCATGCTTTTGTTCACCCAAATAGAAATCGAATTGGAGCGCTTCCTAGGATCCCAAAAGCTAGTTTAAGTGTCATCGAAACAACATAATTTGGACTGTGGCCTATTCCAATATCATGGTCATGGCTGATATGATATTGAACCCAATTCAATTCCATACCCTCCAATGTCGACATTATCCAAATTAATTTGAACTGCGCTAAGTTTGATAAAGTTTACAGAAAACAATAGTATTGTTGACACCAAATTAATATCGTTATATACATTACGATATATGTTTCTATAATTTACCTCTTTGACATGGTAGATATTAGCACTACTTTTCTATATAAATAGTCACGACAAACTTAAAACATTTTGTGGTTTAGGACAATTCATTATTTGAGGACTGAAGGACGTATCTAAAACGAGACGTCGGAAGCCTTACGTCTTTTGTTATCGTAGCAGCCTAAACAAGGTTTAAAACTTCCGGTTTAAAAATGAGAGGTCGAACGGGTACCCTTTAGGAGGATTCAAGTAGAAAACTGACCTCACACTAGCTCACAGTCAGAGTCTCTCAGATAGATTAAAGAACGGGAGCAGTTCAAACTGCAAAACATCAGCAGACAGCAGCATGCATCACGCTGATAGAGATGCCATGCATGCATCAGTTCGACATTTCTTTTTTGTGGGCGGTCCGCCATCTCTATCAGGCCGCCATGATTAGGTACCTGCTGCGCATGTAGGAGTATCGTCTGCTCGACGACGAATCACACACACGCGCTGTCCCCATCACCATGTGCAGCATGGAGACTGGAGATCGGGCACGGACGGCCGCTGCACACTACCAGCTCCCGGCCGCCCTCTCTTTTCCGATGTCATTCTTCCACGAACCTGCCCCGGCCAAATGTTTGCCGTCCGTCCTCTACCTTTCTCTGCGCCTTTTGAGCTTTCAGGAATCATGGGACAGGAGCCCGCAGCTTTGTCTCTTCTCTATCAGCTTGTCCCATACCGTATGTGCTGTGCTGCTGTCTGCGTATACCAGCAGTATACCCTATAGCAGCGTCGATCGGCGTCGCTGCTGCAGTCGACCGCAGGAGAATATTCAGCGCAGGATGAGCATCAGCATGTGGTGGTCTTCGCCGGTGGTAGTGCTGCAGTCGACCACTAGTCACCATGGTTGTCATCGATCCAAGGCTCCAAGCTCGGTGGCGTCGATTCGAGGGCCGGCCAAGGACCACGCTCGCGCCGGTGCAAGTGTCAGGTTCCCCGTTTCCGCCATGGTCCATGGCTATCTCCCTCCAGGAGCTCGAGCTGCACCTCTATAGATTGCGCCCTGCCCATCCTGAACGACGCTCGCCAGAACTCGCGCCGTCGCCCGAGAATAGATGCACGGTCTCTGGCCCATGGGCCATGGGGGCAAGCCACCGGCGAGCGTCGTGGGCTGTCCTCTTGACTCTAATACATATGAGGATGGTGCAGTTCTCTAATACATATGGAAATTTAAGCTACAATTATGGTGAAAACTTGATTCCAATAGTAGTTTGTCAAATTTTTTTGTACGTGGGTGCATCTACACCCACAAATGAACGTAGCTTGGCCACTGGTTGATCACCCTAGGCTTACAAGGCATAGCTACACTGTACATTGGTAGAGAACAGAGCTTTACTTTCGGTGGGGAACCCCCTCTAGTCCTGGTTTTCCACCCAGGAGCAAGCATCCGGGACTAAAGGTGAGGAACCGGAACTAAAGGGGGACCTTTAGTCCCGGTGGGTAACACCAACCTGGACTAGTTGGTAATACGAACCGGGGCTAAATGTTTTTTTTCTTTTTTCTTTTCTTTTCATTTTTTTGTTTTCTTTTCAAAATAGGTTTTCGAAGTCGTATTGTATGCTGCTAATTATATATTTATACGCGTGTATAGTATGTTTCGGTTCAAGCACAATGAACGTATTAAATCACACAATTCAAGCATAGAAATATATATATATATATATGCATATGTGTATTTTACATTATATTATTTCATGTGCATATATTACAAAAGATTGCATTACAGTTGTTGTGATATAACAAGTTTCCTCTCATCCTCTAGCTTGGTTTCCATAGCAGTGTTGGGTCAAAGTAGAACTCGCCCTTGAAATCGATGACCTGGTCATTAAAAAATCCGGCTATAGACTCTTGAATTGCTTTGATTTGGTCTTGCCGTATGACCTTTTTCTCCAACCATCGAGCCTACAGGTTTGAATTAAAGGAAAATAAATTAATATATATACATACATATATATATAAAGACATAGTAACACAATCAATAATAATAATTAAATGAATATATAGTGTATTTTTTAACGTACTTTGAGTCTCTCTGTAGGGGTTCTTTGGGAGACCACCTTGATAAACTTGCAAACATAGTAACCACAGTAGTTGTTCCCCTGTTCCTGCCTCAGACACCACTTTACGAGAAAAAGATTTGTTATCCAATCCGGTGATCCGGTGAAAGCTATATGTTTAATTAATAAAAATGATGCGATTTAGGGGACTTACTTTCAAAGGGATTACATTAAGTGGCGCTTTGCATTTTCCCATGTGTTGCTTCTCAATAAAGGTTTTCCAAACACTACCCAATAAAAAATTTGCCACATCATCAGATATAGTTAATCATCATGTTTATGTGTATATATAGTTGCTAGAGATACCGAAATTACCTCTGGATAATATCTATCATATCTTGGTAGTCTTGTTGTGGTTTTCTCATCGAGTCATAAATTATCAAGTGACTTTTCACCAGATCGATGTCCATCAATATCCAGTGATTGCTGTATGTGTTTATAGGATATAACGCATAACACTCATTAATTAACTAGAATCAACATATGAGCCATTAAGGATGATCGACATTATTAACACTCACTTGAAGTTGTAGGGAAAGAGTATATCCTTCTTGTGGCGTTGGTTCACTAAGAAGTTCATGAGGTTACTCTCTGACTCAGACTTCCAATTAGGCTTTGGAGTAGCTGGGTCTTTGAATACTATATGGGGATCACCAAAACCAATTTCACTGCAGCCTTTCTTTCTGAGCTCTGTCATTGTAAATCTGCATATATATAGTACTTGTTAGGATAATTTATATGCATATACACACATATGATGAGTTTAATAATAGATCAAAAGAATTATTACTTACAGGCAATAGCAGCTAATGATAACTTTGTCCAGAGAGGTCAGGTGGCATAGTTGATGAAATTCTGCAAAGTCAACATACATAACATCATCGCCATGGAACCAATGTTCGTCTCTAATTCTGACACCAACGCAGAAGTCTCCACCGGTAGACGCCTGCATGTACCACTTGTTTAGCAGGTACATTTGCGTCCCTAGATCACATAAGGCTTGAGGGTTGTATAGACTCTGGCCTAGTACAAATTTTTTCTTCCAAATATCAACCTCCGCCGTACTCTCAATGTTTCCATCACCAAACATCTGGTAAAGGTCGAGACCAGTCACTTCAATAAATTCACCAAGGTGATCCAAATCGACATCCGGAGGTATGTTTGCCTGATGCATTAATCCTAAATTCGAACCATATTCATTACCAACAACTAGCGGGGGGACTGATTGATGCGATTGTTGTCCGAGTTGTGCAACTCCTTTCCCTGCCCGCTTCTTTTTCTGTGCCGCCTCAATTGACTTGGTGAGAGTGCGGTCATAGTCCGTTAACGTTGATTTGGACGGCTTATGAGATTCCCGCTGTTGTTGCTGGTAAGAAGCCACCTTTTTTCTTAGAATATCTGGAGCTACGAAGAAGTACGGTTTCTCTGGGTTTTTAAGTTTGTCATAGAATCTGGACATATCTTTTTTATATGCATCAGTTACTTCTTCCTTCTCTTCAGATATTATTATAGGAATAGCCCTTGGTTTCACGGTGGCTTTCTTTGCCGGCGGGGACTGGTTCTTTGTTTGCGGGGCTGGCCTCTTGCTAGTACTTGACTTCTTGGTAGGCGAGGGCGGGGGAGGCGTTGGAGACCTCCTTGGAGGTGGTGGCAGCGGCGTTGGAGACCTCCTTGGAGGTGGCGGCTACGGCGTTGGAGACCTCCTTGGAGATGGTGTGGATGCAGCCTCGCCTTCCAACACATTGTCATCGTACAGAGCACTATGATGATCTGGCGATTGAACAATTGGATTTAGGTTGGGGGAGGATCTGCTACAAAAAAAAGAAATGACATATTATTATGAGCAGATTATTAATTATTTAAGCCAATATAAATTAATGATGTAGCATTTTCATCCGCACCTATGGTGAGGTAGTTCAGGAGGAGGTGGAGGCGACATCCCGGGAATGATGATGTAGCGCTTGCGCCATAGAATGAATGTCTTCTCTGCTTCTCCTAGAGTCTTCTCGCCATCACCTCCAGGAATGTCAAGAGGCAAATCGCTAAAACCTTTTTTAGCTTTATCTATCGAGATGGTAGCATATCCTTCTTGGATTATATTCCCATGAATCCTTGGTGTCTTGGTTCGGTCGATAGGATTAACAAGACCGATAGCCACCTTGATTGTGGAATTTCCCTTCGGAATGTGTAGCTCACACGATGTACAAGGTTCAGTGACGTCATCCACAGGGAAGCGCAGTCCTATGTCCCCTTGATTTGGTATCTCCGTGGAAGCGCAGCTGCTTTTCAACTGAATAGATTGGCTAATGTTGATTCCTAGCTCTGATGCCTGCTTGCTTGCACTCACTGCTATTTGCACTTGCCTTCTGATTTCCTCCTGCATTCTCGCTTCAAGGTTTTTTCCCGCTCCTGTGCTTCACGCACCGCTTCCTCCAACCTCTGGAGCCGCTGTGCCTCTTCTTCCTTCTTTCTCTGGCCGCTTCTATAGGAAGGTCTGTCCTTAGGGAATCCATGCTCCCATGAGACACTTTCTTTGCCTATAGTTCGGCCACCGTGTTCAATAGTCTCGATGGCGTATGTCAGTTCATCCTTCTCTCTGTTGGGCCTGAACGCACCACTAGCAGTAGCTCTCTGAGCATAAAACAATCTTTCTGCTGCTTCTTACAGTCTTGCGCCATAAACGCACTTCCCTGTCTCCCGGTCCAGTGTTCCCCCATGAGCGAAAAACCAATTCTTTGCACGCTCTCCCCACTCGAGTGATTCTGGTGTGATACCCTTGGCAAGAAGGTCTGCTTCCATTTTGTTCCACTTCTTAATGGCAGTCGGGTAGCCACCTGATCCCAAGTTATGGTGGTATGTCTTTTGTTGGGCATTACGTTGGTTCTTTATCACCCGACCCACACCCTCTTTCGACGTCTTGTACTGTACAAACTCATCCCAATAGGGCCTCTGCTTTGAGATCGGGCTTGGGACAGTGAAATCTGGTGCTATGTTCTTCTTGACATACGTCATGTATAGGTGTTTCTTCCAAGTCTGAAACTGGGTGGCCATCTTCTTCATTGCCCAATTCCTAACTCGCTCCTTCAATTCATCACCATCTATTATATCATCATAACCATCTGTTTAGAGCGTGAAATGTACCAAGACATCTTTCTAAATTAACGTCTTGTCACGACCGGAGACAAAACTGATATGAGGAGCATTGGTCTTCTTCTTCCATTCGTGGGTACTGATTGGGAGCCGGTCCCGTACAAGGTAACCACAGTGGTGCATGAATTTCATTTTATTTGCCCCCCCCGGTTCGCCTGTATCCACATTGAACTCTGAGATGATGAAGCGGCCCTCCAATGGCTTTTTGGGACCTCGAACATTTTTACTCTTCGTTGTAGTTGTTGATGTCGATCCAGAGGGCTACAAAACATAAACATTATTTTTAATGTCATGAGCACACATAAGACATATGATAATATATATAGCTAATAATAAAAAATATATACTTGGCCAATATGTTGTTGCTCATTTTGTTCAAGAGCTAAGTACTGACTCCCGTCATCTGCATCCTCTTGCACGTTATTTTTAGCACCATCATCACCGGCAACTTGAGTGCCAGTGTTGATCAAATTCATCATCAACTCCTCCTCATCCATGTTTCTCGGGTCGGCCATCTAGCTTCAAAAAACAAAACTAATATATAGTACGTCAAATCTTTGCATACATGCGTAAAATCTAGGGCGAATTGTGTCATTACTAGGGCGAATTAGGGCTATACATAAACGGCCGAGGGCGAATTGCGTCGGTGACTAGGGCGAACCATGTCGGTGACATCAACAACATGGTTCACCCTAGTCACCGACGCAATTCGCCCTAGTGTGATTGTTTAGCGTTAACGATAACGATAATACGAATGTTGATCGACTAGGCCACGAGAGAGGGCTGTGTGACGAGAGTGGCGGTGCTCCGCTCTGCCGTATATATGTTTGTACACATGGGTGAATGAGGGCGGCGGTGCTCCGCTGTATAAACCCTAAACCCTAGGGCGAACGAGGGCGGCAGTGCTCCGCTGTATAAACCCTAAATCCTAGGGCGAACGAGGGCGGCGGTGCTCCGCCGTATACATAGAAACGCATGGGCGAACAAGGGCGGCGGTGCTCCGCGACGTATATATACATGCATATGAATACAAATGACGAAAACATATGGACCGCCATATACATAGAAACGCATTGGTCAGCCTCTGCCTGACTCGGTGACATGCCGCCGCGGAATTCTCACCTCTCCTCGTGGCTCCCCCCAGGAAGCTCTGTCCTCGAGATCCTTAAATGCAAAGAAACCGGGCACCATTTATGCTCGCGCGGTTGCGCCCATAAAGATGCCGCCGCAGCCGCGCTCGCCTCAAGAGCGCCGCCTAAGTCCTCCCCCTCCCACCGGCGGCATGTACTACTCCAACGACATGGAGGCTTTCTACGATGCCTAGGTGGGACGGGAGGAGCAGATCGTGGCCGACCTCACGGCGGCGCTCGCGCTCCCGCCCCGACGCTAGAGCCACGCGCTAGCGTCGCTCGTGGACGCCACCGTCGCGCACGTCGCCGCCTACTATGAGCACAAGTCCTGACTAGCCGACCGCGACGTCGTGGCCGTGCTGGCTCAACCCGCTTGAGCGCACCTTCCTGTGGGCCTGGGGATGGAAGCCCGCGCTCATGTTCCGCTTCGTGGAGACCGGCGGCGTCGGCGCGGGGATCGACATGGGACCCGAGCAATGGCGCGCGCTGGAGGAGAGAGAAAGCCGAGAGAACTCACCTCACGAATGTGGACGCAGATTGACGGGGTCACGCGGGCGCGCGCGGTGGAGGGCCGCACAAGGTCGTCAGCGCGAGGTGGGGTGGCGACCGGCGGCGGCGCGAGGAAGAAGAGAGAAAGGGCGGCTGTTCGACGAGGAAGAAGAGGAGGGGATCGATCTGCGCGAGGCACTGGTGCTTATATACCAGGGAGATTTACTCCCGGTGCCAGCCACCAGCCGGGAGTAAAGGTCCTTTACTCCCGGTGCGTGTTACCAACCGGGAGTAAAGGTCCCGGTTGGTAACACGCATCGGGAGCAAAGGTTTTTTTTGGCGGGCCACGAAACTGCAGCCCCCACCCGGGAGTAAAGGTGGGCTGCAGTTTTGTTTCCCGCATGTTTTGAGCAAAATTTTTTAATAGAAATGCAATAGTCTTGTTAAATACATAGTAAATTAAATAAAAGGCATAAAATTATTTTGTTAAAAATATAGATTTTCTTTTTCTTTATTGCACATAGGAAAAATCTATAACCTAACTTTTTTTATTTTTTGTTATAATTATAAAACATAATGTAACTAATATTTATTATTTCGTTAATGCAAAAATGTAGTGTTTAATTAAAATTATTAAAACTATTGGTTTTGGACAGGAAATTTGTTTTCACATCATTTTAACGTTAATATTTTAATTTTTCATCACTCAATATCCTAATTTAACTTTTCGAGAGAGAAATCCCACCAAATCAAACATTGATTTAATTTAAAACACGACATAATAAACATCTGAGTTCACAATTATTACATAATATCTCAAACACACACTACATTAAATCACTATATCATCAAGTGGGCACAACAGTGAACTTCTTTACGTATGTCCTTTGGTTATGATCGCGTCGTAACCATGGAGTGTCCTCATCATTTACCAAGATGCTAGGGTCTTTGTTTACTTTGAAGGGCGGAATTCGATCATCCTTTTCATAATCTTCTGACATGTCCGACTTGTCCTCAATTCCCACGATGACTCTTTTCCCTGAAAGAACTATGTGGCGCTTTGGCTCTTTGGTTGAGTCATTATCGTTTTTCTCTCTTTTTGTTTGGTAGACATATCATTGACATAGAACACCTGATTCACATCCTTGGCAAGGATGAATGGTTCGTCTTTGTACCCAATATTACTAAGGTCTACTGTTGTCATTCCATACTCGTTGTTCATCGTTACCCCGCCTCCGGTCACCTTGACCCATTGGCACTTGAACAATGGGATCTTCAAAGTAGGTGCATATTCTAGTTCCCATATTTCATCTATGCGTCCATAATATGTCTGCTTATTCCCATTCGGGTCTGTGGCATCTATGCGGACACCACTGTTTTGGTTGGTACTCCTTTTATCTTGGGCTACTATGTAGAATATGTTCCCATTTATCTCGTACCCTTTGTATGTGACGATATGCCATGATGGTTGCATAGCCAATAAATACAGTTGATCATGGATGCTCTCATCACCTTGACATTTTTTCGCAACCAACCGCCGAAAGTTTCCATGTGCTTACGCGTAATCCAAGCTTCAGTCTTCCCTAGAAACTCGGATCGAAGAGATCCTTGTGTTTCTCAATATACGGATCTACCAAAGAGGAGTTCTGTAGAACTGTGTAGTGCGTTTTATTGAAATAATCATCCTCCATACCAATATATGTTTTCCTCCCTAGTGTCCCCTTTCCGCTTAGTCTCCCCTTATGTCTCGATTCAGGAACACCAATCGAGTCAAGGCCGGGAATAAAGTCAACACAGAATTCAATGACCTCTTCTGTTCTACAGCCCTTGGCGATGCTTCCTTCTGGGCGAGCACGGTTGTGAACATATTTCTTCAGGACTCCCATGAATCTCTCTAAGGGGAACATGTTGTGTAGGAACACAGGACCAAGAATGAAAATCTCCTTGACTAGGTGAACTAGGAGGTGTGTCATGATATCAAAGAAGGAAGGAGGGGACACCAACTCAAAGCTAACGAGACATTGAATCACATCATTCTGTAGTTTAGCTAGATCGGTTGGATCAATTGCCTTCTGAGAAATTGCATTGAGGAATGCACATAGCTTCACGGTGGCTAGACGTACATTTGGAGGTAGAATTCCTCTTAATGCAACTGGAAGTAATTACGTTATGAGAATGTGACAGTCATGGGACTTTAAGTTACAGAATTTCTTCTCTGGCACATTTATAATACCCTTTATATTTGAGGAGAATCCAGATGGTACCTTGATGTTGTTTAAGCATTCAAACATGATTTCCTTCTCCTCTTTGCTTAGAGTGTAGCTGGCAGGACGTAAGTAATGGCGTCCATCATCTGTCTTCTCTGGATGCAGGTTGTCTCTTTCTCTCAAACAACGCAGGTCCTGTCGTGCTTCAAATGTGTCCTTAGGCTTTCCATACACACCCATGAAGCCTAGCAGGTTCACACAAAAATTCGTCGTCAGGTGCATCACGTCGATCGAACTGTGGACCTCTAGGACTTACCAATAAGGTAGCTCCCAAAATATGGACTTCTTCTTCCACATGGGTGCATGATCGTTAGCGTCATTCGGAACAGGTTGGCTGCCATGTCCTTTTCCAAAGACGACTTTCACATCATTGACCATATCGAGTACATCCTCACCGGTTCGGTTGCGAGGCTTGGTCAGGTAGTCTGCCTTCCCTTTAAAATGCTTGCCTTTCTTTCTTACGGGGTGATTTACAGGAAGAAATCGACGATGGCCAAGGTACACGACCTTTCGACATTTTTTCAAGAATACACCTCTAATATCACCGAAGCAGTGTGTGCATGCATTATATCCCTTGTTTGACTGTCTTGAAAGATTACTTAGAGCAGGCCAATCATTGATTGTTACGAACAACAATGCTCGCAAATCAAAGTGTTCTTGTTTGTACTCATCCCACACACGTACACATTCTTTATTCCATAAAATGAGAAGTTCGTCAATAAGTGGTCTCAGGTACACATTGATGTCATTGCCAGGTTGCTTCGGGCCTTGGATGAGCACAGGCATCATAATGAACTTCCGCTTCATGCATAACTAAGGAGGAAGGTTGTAGATACTTAGAGTAACAGGTCAAGTGCTATGACTACTGTTCTGGTCTCCAAAAGGATTGATACCATCTGTACTTAAAGCAAACCATAAGTTTCTTGCGTCATTTGCAAACTCCAGGAATTCTCTGTCGATTGCTCTCCACTGGGACCCATCAGCAGGGTGTATCAACATATTGTCTACCTTACGGTCTTCTTTGTGCCATTGCAACAATTTTGCATGTTCTTTGTTTCTGAACAGATGTTTCAAGCGTGGTATTATAGGAGCATACCACATAACCTTGGCAGGGATTTCTTCCACGGACGTTTGCCCTCAACATCACCAGGGTCATCTCGCCTGATCTTATACCGCGATGCATGGCATACCGGGCACGCATCCAATTTCTCGTACTCTTTGTCACGGTAGAGGATGCAGTCATTAGGACATGCATGTATCTTCTCGATTTCTAGCCCCATAGGACAGACAATTTGTTTTGCTTCATAGGTAGTGGCGGGCAATTCATTGTCCTTCGAAAGCATCTTCTTTTGGATTTTTAGTAACTCTCCAAATCCCTTGTCAGATACACCATTCTTTGCCTTCCATTGCAGCAATTCTAGTGTGGTTCCTAACTTTTTCTGCCCTGCATCACAAGTTGGGTACAACAATTTCTGGTGATCTTCTAGCATCCGCTCGAACTTGATCTTCTCATTTTCACTTTCACATTCTCTTTGTGCGTCACGAATGACCTGACAAAGATCATCAGTAGACTCATCTTCTACGGCTACCTCTTCTTCAACTTCTCCCATTGCAGCATCATTGAAGCACGCACCATCGGGAATAATATCATTGTCGTCCCATTGTTCTTCTTCACATTCTTCCATTACAACACCGGTTTCTCCGTGCTTTGTCCAACAAATATAGTTTGGCATGAAACCCGACTTGAACAAGTGTGAATGAAGAGTCCTTGAGCAAGGATATTCCACCGTATTCTTACATACGACACATGGGCAGCACATGAAACCATTGCGTTTGTTTGCCTCGGCCGCACGTAACAAAGAATGCACGCCGTCCATGAACTCTTGGGAGCGACGATCAGCATTGTACATCCAATGTCGACTCATCTGTATTACACGACATAAATACCGTATTAAAACCTATAACATAATTAGTTAATTATATAACATGCATATCACCACAAAAGCTATAAATTTAAGAAATCCTCGCTACAATGTAGACAATCCCAACTACCACTAAAAACACTAAAGCTAAAATGCACTTCAGCAGCACAAGAATTTTGCGACCAATCCCAACTAAAACAGATAGATCCCCCGTTTATTCAACATCTTTAGGCTTCTTTGGCTGGATCACTGCCTCATTAGCCACCATATCTGCCTATTGTGCAAGATATTTTTGCACGAGTTCAACATACTCTTCCTCCCAGTAGAAGCCTGAACATCCAGTGCCATCCCACTGAAATTAAAACAGAAAATTAGAACTTTAATCACAACCATCATGAAAATAGGTATAAACTAACCATAGTCATTAAATACGATAAAATAACTCACATTGCGATCCGGACACTTGTAGAAAATGCGACCCTTGTTGGGACCCTCCTTCTTCACTCGGTACTCCATCACAATCTTTGTCTCATCACAACACTTGTCGCATGCAATGAATGGGAGGCCCGGCCTAAGTTGCTTTGGAAACCCATGAGAGGCCGAGGACCCGGAAGCAGTTGCCATCTACTCTCTATACTCATTTTTAATACACTATAAATTTCTCATTTTATAAATAAATAAAATTAAAAAACTTTAAAATTCTCTATATCTCTAAACAATGAAGTGTGCTATCCATGCTACAAATGAACGGTGAATACTAGTTTTTAATAGCTCCTTTAACCTTCCTTCGTGTAAATATGCAAGCTTGAAGTTTAAAGGTTTCCAGAGCGTTTAACACTACTCTGCTTGCCGTGGCCATGGTCATTGTGTTCTCATCTTTTACTGCGGCAGGTAAGTAATTCACATGATATTTCCACAAATTAACAGAAGAATGGGAGTGTACACACATAACAATCGATTATCGTTTATATTTATATATATACTACGTTTGGGTACGGTGATTGACAGACTACTGTGACGATATCGAGATGTGTGAATAAATAATCATCCGTACTAGTTGACATTGCTTACGTGATCATCTCGGCGAGCATTTCTCCACCGGACGGCACCGTACTTGGCCCGGAAGAGCTCTGATTCTACGAGGAAGGGAACACGGTCTTCCACGACCGTTGTCTCTCTCCCTCGTAGAATCAAAGCTCCTCCTTGACATCCGTTACCGCTCGGCAGAGAACATGCTCGCTGAGATGAACACGGTCCGCAAGTTCAACTAGCTACTTTAACCTTCTTTCATGTAAATATGCAAGCTTGAAGTGATTTTGAGCTCAAATTGCTTACAAATGAAAAAACCACAATAAAGAACTATATATATAGTGAACAAAATGAGATAAGACAATGGTGAAAAATAAGAGTATGAGATTGGTAACCTTTACAACTGAAGAATCGACGGAGGAATCGAAGAAATCGACGAAGGAATCGACGGAGGAATCGAAGAATAGATAGAGGAACAATGGAGGGAGGAAGCAAGAACACTAGTGCAGTGAGCTTCAAAATGTGCTGAGCTCGGGCTCGGGGAGGAAGAAGGAGACGGCTGTGATATAAAGGGGGACCTTTAGTCCCGGTTGGTGGCTCCAACCGGGACTAAAGGTAACTTTCCAACCCCGGGCGCAGCCACGGCCCAGGAGTAGACCTTTACTCCCGGTTGAAGCCACCAACAAGGAGTAAAAGTCTACCTTTAGTCCCGGTTGGTGGTTCCAACCGGGACTAAAGGTCTCTGCAACCTCTGTCTGGCGCAGTAGCCGTTGGGCAGGGATCTTTAGTCCCGGTTGGAGTCACCAATCGGGACTAAAGGTATCTTTAGTTTCGAGCGCAAAAAATTTCAGAACTAGAGCCCATTTTAGCTGAAGATCAAAAGTCTATTCTCTACCGGTGCCAGTGATATTGGTTATCGAAGCCTGCATTTATTCTAACTGTTTGCCTCCATCAAAAGATCTTTATACACTCCTCCACTCGGAAACAGAGAAGCAATGAGAGGAGAACGAGGATAGCGATGGTGACGCATGCTCGCGAGGGTTGCAGCAGCTCGTCAGAACTGCGATGGAATACGCCTCCCCTAGTCCCGCCTCCCCCCGAGAGAGATCTCGAGAGAAAAGAGGAAAGATAACTATGAAGTTAAATTCATTTATATCGACTTTAAAACTGGTATTTCGATATCTATATATGGTGTCGTTCGCTGGTCTGGTTTCCAGACCAGCCGGCTGGTTCCTCCTCACAGCGGTACTATTCATCAACCAGCCGCTCACACAACCAGCCGCTATAGTATTTTTGTTTCTTTTTTCAGACAAACGAACGGGGCCTATGAGTATATTCTGTAAATTCAGAAACTAGAATAACACGACGATAAGTCTAAAGACCGCTGGTACAATATAAAGTTCATTCCAGTCATGTATCGCAGAAACTTTTCGACAACCCAGCCGAGATTTTTGACCGTTTACCTCACTGACTTCGGAATGGACCGGACCGGAGAGAAAAACTAGGATGAGAGGGGGAAAAAAATCCGAAATGACAAGGCACCGAACTACCGTCTACCGGAACGGAGCACGCATTCCTTCTCCCACCGTCCCACGGGCCGCGGCCCCACCATCAGACGGCGGACGGCGGAGTCGCGGAGACAACCGCACGATTCGTGACGGAGTGCGGAGATGGCACAACGGCCGCCGTCTGATCGGAACAACCTCCCGGCGTCAAACCTGGTGTGGGTCCCCCGCCCGCTTCCTCCCCATTTTCCGCGGTTTCTTCACGTTTCCTCTTTCCTCTCCTCGCTTCTCTCCCTCCCAAGCAACCGCTTCTCGCCGGCGGTGCCGCCACCGTCTCGGCGCCTCGCCGTACTAGCGCCAGAGGCTTCTCCGATATCTCGGGAGGCGTCGCCCGCGGCTTCGTCGGCCGATGAGCCGCTGCCCTGTGAGCTATCCTCTCCCGGTCTCCCCTCCTCTCTTCTCGTCTCTTTCTCCGACGCCGCCCGTTCATATCGCTGCGTGGCGCGCGTCGGTGGCTGCGCCGGTGATCGTGGTGTTATCAACGGAATCTAAGTTAGTAGAGTGCTCCCCTGTGCGATAGCGTCTGCTAATTGTTCGTGTTAGCGTGCCCCAGTCCATTTTTTTTAAATAAGGGATATTAGTTGTCTTCCTTTAATGGAGCGCGATTTTGTTCCTTTGTTTTTGTAATCGTGCGCCCGCGTGTCCGAGAATTGGATTTGCCCGCGAGTCTTAGCAATTGTTACAACAGTTACACTTCCACTTCAGTAGTTCAGTTGCTTGTGGTAGGGAAATCTCAATGACTGAATGGCTGTGGAAATTTTGTAACTATCAGTTTACTGGTTGGGATAGCTTCGAAGGGGCTTATCTTATATGTAGCTCATTGAAACAAAAAGGAAAGGTCATGATTTCGTTTGCGCAGTTTCTATTTACTTCTCTATATTCATTTTAAAAGCACTTTGTAATATTCAGATGAATAGTGATGTCTGAATATTAATGCGTTCATTGGTGAATTTGTTTTTAGGTTTCCTCTCGTGCAATATAATGGTGTCAAGGCCTGTAGTGCTTGTATTCCTGTTGCTGATACTCGTAGTCACGTCCCAGTTTGAATGGAAGCAACAGCTTGTAAATGAGTTGGAATCTAAAGCTCGCAACCAGAAACATGTTTCAAGTAGAGAAGAGCTTGTCAAGGATCAGGTGACTCACTGTGTGTATCTGAATGCTTTTTAAGCAAGGCTTTTTTTATTAGTTTTAGATAGTGACAAAGTTTTGTCTACAAATTGCTTTGAGATGAAAAGGAGCTACTTGAATAGCAGGGCTCTAATAACATGCGGATTATTGCTTCCTAGACCTTATTTTCATGGTAAATATACTTCAAGTGTTGAGACACGTTCAGTAACCTCATTTTAGATATATATATTCTTATGTTGTTGTTTCAGCACATTACAAAGATTGTTTGGTTAGAAAGAACATTATTATGTAGTACATGAGAATTGGAAATTTATTTGTCACCCATAGGAATGTTGCTTGAGGATTTTTTTTAATGGCACCAGTATTCAAATTTGGCTATAACTTTATACTTGTTTTCAGATAATCTTCACTCAAGAAAAGATGATTCAGAAATTGAATAATTTTATCCAGAATCTTCAGCAACAGTTGCTGCAGTGTCGTGGCAACAATAGGACAGTGAATCCTTCTGGAACTTCTTTGACATCCTATATTAGTGAGATCCAGAGGCCGCGGATGATGGATGACTGATAACGTCGTGCGGTGTGAGCTATACAGATAAAAAGATGGGATATTGACACAGAGTCATGTGGGCAGCACAGTTCACCCAGTAAAAGCAGTTATAATGTAGTATTAGCCTGCACAGAATAGTATTCGATCAGTTCCAGAGCAAAAGGAACGCTGATCCTTTGAAAACCTGTGTAATTTTATTTTCCTTTCCTTTTTTTTTTTTGCTAAGAGAACCTGAATATTATTTGTTTTATGATTGACATCTATATATATTTATAACATATAAGCTTTACATTCTATCCTCTACAGATTTTGTGACATGAAGGTGTTTTAAAAGTGTAAATTGCTCTTTAGTGCGTGCTCTGGCATTAGCACTGAAACCTCTTCAAAGAGGAGAGGACTCTGCTTTGGCATATTACAGTCTCCGTTTCTCCCCATTTTACAGTCTCCGTTTCTCCCCATTTCACAGCATGCTGCAACTTTCTTAAAACATCATATCAGTGTTAATGCCAACAGATTTTCACTGTATGATTCTCACATTTATGCAGCTTTAATCTTTTTCTCAGTATTTCAAATGCTTTAATTTCAGCAGAATTTTGGACTTATGCTATTTCCTAATGAAATTCTTATTGTAAGAGTGTTTCTTGACGTGGAGATCAGGGGTCAGGGCTAATTGATGAATGTGCAGACACCATCAGCATAGTTTGGAGCTTAATCTGTTTGATTGCCATAGTAAAGGATCTAGTGCCACATGCTTTCCGGTAATAACTTATTACTATGTTGTTAAATATATCTGGATAAATTGTCACTATATTGTATATTGAATATTGTGCCAATACTTTTCTTGTGAATCCTGGGGTTATGTACTTATGTTTGCCTTGCATACTTTAACTAAAGAAGTAAGAAAGTTGCTGACTGTTAGTATATTATTTTGGACTTCACATGGATGGGAGACTAGACAATAGTTGTTTCTGAATTTTGGGATTATGTGATAATTTTGTGGCATTAATATGTACTTACATTACTTGTGGGTAAATGTTGTTGAGGGTAAGTCTTATTTAGTTCTTCCACATTACTCCCAGTACGTCAGTACTGAACTGAAATGTATTAATGCCTTTGACTAGGTCCTCTTGTCTTGTTACGCCACTCCTGTTGCGGAGCAGCAATGTTTGAAAGGGAGCTGTCGGCATGCCATCTTCTTAAGTGGTAGGCTATAACCATAATAGCCTTTTTCGTAATTTAGGGCTTGAAGCGATTGGTTTACAAGGTCTGAAGCTTTTTGAGCAACCAGGGCTGAATAGTACTTTTTGTGATGCCCTCATGATTTTTGCTCTTGCTTTTGCAGCAGGTTGTACTATAAGGCAATGATGACCATGCCAATGAAGGGCTGGAATGCTATCTTTACAGGAAATGTAGGTAATAGCACTGTGACAAACTTATAACATCAAGATACTCCTTAAGTTTGGCACATGGACTCTGAGTAGTGATTAATTTACACTTTATCAGTAACAATGATGTCTGAATGTTGCTTGCATCTAAGTCCATCTGTTTGCAAGGCTTTCCTGCACATTTATCTTATTTCATCTGTGCATTCACATATCCTCTATTTCTCTTGCGGTTCATGTGGCATGTACTGGGAACTGATGCTGATATATCCATTGCCTAATTACTTATCCTGGAGTCATTTTGCTGTTTTTCAAGGCAATCAGCTAGAGTTCTCGCACATTTTATGTAACAGGCTAA
Source organism: Miscanthus lutarioriparius (assembly GCA_904845875.1). Lineage (NCBI taxonomy): Eukaryota > Viridiplantae > Streptophyta > Magnoliopsida > Poales > Poaceae > Miscanthus > Miscanthus lutarioriparius. The sequence continues at coordinate 47,220,983 of CAJGYO010000007.1, forward strand.
CAGCATCCTTGTTTCAGACTTTCAGATGTGAGACGTGGGTAAATTCCTGAGTCATGCATATCTATCCAGGATTAAACAAGGTACGCAGAATTGCAGATTCCGAAATACCTTCTCATAATCTGGAGTAATTTGCTTTTGTACGACTGGAAGCTGATTAGACATGGTTGTCACTTTGTCATGGAAGTGCTGCGCATAGAGCGGGTGTTCTGCAGATGTCCCTGTCTGGGAACCTCTGCTACAGAGCAAGTATCTGCAGAGAGAGGATAGGTCGATGGCCAAATGCTGTGCCCATCGGTAGTGATCAATCTTTTCAATCTGTGCTCCATTATGTTCATTTGGATTTAAGATGCAAGAGTCTCTATCTCCCTGCAGTAGTTGGTGCATGTGCCCTGTACGACATTACGTTGTAACATTAGCATCTGGCGTTGGTTGAGCAGCAGTGCATCTGCTTCTTCTAGTTCGTGCACTGTGCAACTGTAGAAGCCTATAAGCAGTAGAGTGAGTTGCTGTTGTTTAGCACTTAGCTGGAAATGAACGCTCATTTCCAAATCATGGTTTGCCTTGGTTTTATCCTAAATAAAACTTTCTTAACATTGAAGTCATAGAAAAATACACCAACATCAGATTAGTTTTGCTAAATTCTCCATGAAACATGTTTTAGTAATGGATTTATTTAAAATTGTATATGGTAACATATTTTTTTTACAAGTTTGGTCAAAATTAGATAAGTTTAACCTAGGATAAAGCTAAACTGAACTACAATTTGAACGAAGAATGAAGAAAGCAGTACGTAAGTCCAATTGTCCAACAAACAAATTACCATATGGAAAAGAGCACTATCTGTAACCCTCCGTTGAGATGAAAGGAAGAAAGGGCTTGGCTTTGCTCCCCCTCCTTGGCCCCAACTGTGCTTGAGTAAGCCATCAGAACCCCATATACAACAGCAAACTTTTTTTAATACCTTTGCCCATCCATCAATCTCCAAGGTCTCCTATACCATTAAACTTCTTTTGAGAAACCCCTTGATCAGATCAGTTGATCTGGAAGGAAATTTTAATACCTACTAGTCGGAACCTCCACGCTTTTCGCGCGGATGAAGCTACTCTTGTTTGGTATGCAAAATGAAATAAAGACTATCTCATAAACTATTTTAGCTTTATCCATTTAGTGGTAGTTTCAAAGAATATCTCATGAAGACATTATGATTTCCTTTAATTAGGATTACACCCTTTTTAAATATAATGAAATCATAATTTTTAGTGGTAGTTTCAAATGCTAAATTCCTTAGCTAACCTTAATATCCTTGTTGACCAGATGTTCATACATTTTTATGAACACTCCAGACACAGATCCTTTCTAAGAACATCTGGTTAAGTCACTCCTTTAGTGGGTTAGAACTAAGTCATTGAGCCACAGTTGCTTCTTCGTGTTGAACAATATTAAATAAGTTAGGATATTGGAAGTTTAGTGCTGAGTACCTAACTGTTTGTCCTCCCAAAATCTAATTTGGTCTACACTTAGTCTAAATGTCAATAGATTTAGGAATCGTCTTTGATCCCATAAGGCTATACCAGAGTTTCCAACTTTTTTTCAACATTTGGCTCCAAGTTCATTCATAAGATATTTTTTTGTAATAACTCTTTCCATACACCCTTTTATTACTACAGTTTGAAGAGCCATTTAGTCAAAAGGCACTTGTTTTACAAGTGTTAGTTTTGTATTCCAAGACCCCCTTGCTCCTTTAGTTGACAAAGGATGTCCTACCAATATATATTTATTTTTGTGCTGATCATTTTACTAGAAAATCTAGCTAGATCTACAACACTCTAATTTCTTAAGTACTGCTCTCGGTATCTCAAAAAGGAGAGCACGCATATTGGCAAACTAGACAGAACTCGATTTATCAGCACACAGTCACCCACCGACCGACAAATATTTCCTTTTCCAACTACTTAAGATTTTTTCAATTCTTTCTATGTTCTTCTAATCTTTGTTGTTTAGTTTCCTACAATACATTAGGATACGCATATAATGAAAAGGATTGAGTCCCAAATATTCACAATATCCACAGTTACTTTGCACCCAAGTAATTGTGAATATTAGCTTTCACAAGGAAAGCATCTAGCCCCTAGTTGAGTTTCGGTGATTAATGACAATATGTGATTACTGTGACTAACGTGTGTTTTACAGATTCAATTAAGTTAGGTCATGGTAATGGAGATCGATTGTGCTATCATGGTGGTCATGCCTCTACGATGGAAATCGTTTCGGTTTTCAAAGGATGGACGACAAGGTTAAGGATGGACTACTTCTAAATGTCGTTTGGCGTTGAAAAGACACTTAGAATAGTTTAGGACTTTATTTTTCTTTTGGCCGTACTATTAAGGGGGTATGGACGGATAACTTGACCTAGGTGAGTCTAGTGGGTTAGGTGTGGTGCACACTTGTTAAATCTAGCACTAGGTAGCTCCTAAGAAGCCCTTAAATCCATTGGAGCAAACTTCATTCACGTATGATTGAGAGTTGGAAGTGAATGGAGGGTCAAATACTGACCGGACGCTGGTTCCGGTGTGACCGGACGTTGGCGCAGAGTCCAGTCAGTTCATTTGATCGAGGTTATTTCGTCTGGTGCGACCGGACGCTGAGAGGTGAGCGACCGGACGCTGGGTGCCAGCGTTCGGTCGACTCCAGTAAGGTTCCAGAGAGAAAATCGTGACCGGACGCTGTCGAACGTCCGGTCACAACTTAAACACTGGAGTTCGGGGAGAACTGACCGGAGCGTCCGGTCACCCCGCAGAGGCACATAACGGTTCGTTTTTCAACCGGTTGTATAAATACTTCCTCCATTCGTATGAGGTGGTACTTTTGCTCTTTTCAACAGCTGAGAAACACATTTGAGAGTGCCAAGAAGAGCAAGGTCATAGTGAGGTGATTGAGATTTGAGAATCCCAAATAGAGCCCTCATTAGTGAAAGCAAGAGTAGCAAAGTGTGTATCCACCCTTCTCATTAGGCTTGTCGTGGTCAAGTGAGAGTTCGTGCTTGTTACTTTTGGTGATCGCCATCACCTAGACGGCTTGGTGGTGATTGACAGTTTGGTGATCATTCGGCGGAGCTTGTGGATGACCCAACTCAAGTTGTGAGCGGTTGTGGGTGATTCACCGCAACGGAGTGTCAAAGAATCAACCCGTAGAGAGCACTTGATCCTTGCGCGGATCAAGGGGGAGCTACACCCTTGCGCGGGTGCTCCAACGATGACTAGTGGAGAGTGACGACTCTCCGATACCTCGGCAAAACATCGCCGCGTTCCTCCTTCTCTCTTTACTTTGAGCAATTCAATTATTGTCATTTACAATCATAGAATTGCCATGCTAGAGTAGGATTGGAACATAGGTTGCTAAACTTTTATGTGGTAGATCAATAGAAACACTTTCTAGGCATAAAGGGTTAATTGGGCTAACCGTAGGACTTAATTATTGCAAAGAAATTTAGAATTAACCCAATTCACCTCCTCTTGGACATCAAGATAGGATTAAGTCCATTTTTGGCTTCTCAACTCTTACATGTCTAATTTTAACTCTCAACTACAAAACTGTCTAACTTTGGCACGTCAAATATCAAAACCGTTTAATTTTAACCCAGAGCCATATCTAGACAACTTAAAACTACCTCGGGAGGTCAAAATTGAACAGGATAGTTGAGGTGCTAAAGGTAAACAAAGACAAGAGTTGAAGGGCCAAAATAGATTTAATCAAGTATTATAGTTTTTAGATATTTACAAAAATATGTTAAATTTACTTATTTATAAATATTTATATGTATTAAAATATTTATCTACATTTTTTGGGATTTATATATATATTAGATTAGATTTTTTTTTTGTTTTGAATATGGATCCGAATTTATTTAAAAATATAATATGTAGTTTTATGTTCTTATATTTGAAATTGAAATATTTTGACTTGTTCAAACAAAATCGGATGGAGAAATGGCCAAAACAAATTTTGTCTATCTTGATGAGATAACAACTTTGTAGTTGATGACTTTTTCATTTCAAATTATTTACGGCCCCAAATTCTTGTTTGAAGTTCTCATATTTTAAAAATTAATTCTTTTGAATTGGTCAAACGAACTTGGACCAAGAAATAACCAAACTAAACCTATGTGTTTGATGACTGTATCATTTGAAATCATTTATGGTCCCAAAATTTCATTTTAAGTTTTTATTTTTTGAAATTCAATATTTTTAAATTATTCGAACGAACTCGGACGAAGAAATAACATAAATCATAGTTGTAGATCTCAATGAAATAGACTATATTTTAGAAAAAAAATAGCACCAAAATTTAATTTATGATAATTTTAGAACTTCTTATGACAAAAATCAATTATTAGATAAATATTTTAATACATATAAATTATTACCAACAAATAAATTTAATATATAGAAGTTTTATTTGGCTCTTGCCTTTGTCTAACTTTAGCACCTTAACTATCATCAAAACCGTTCAATTTTGACCTCCAAGACAGTTTTGAGTGGTTTTGAGATGGCTCTGTGGTCAAGATTAAAGGGTTTTTGATAGTTGAAGTACTAAAGTTAAACGGTTTTGTATTCGGGAGTTAAAATTAGACAGACAAGAGTTAAGTGGCTAAAAATGGACTTAATCGTAGAAGATATTGGCGCTGTTCGCTAGTCTGGTAAACCAGACCAGCCGGCTGATCCCCCTCAGAAGCCACTATTTATCAACCAGCCGTTACAGTGTTTCTCTCTCACAAAACCAGCCAGTTTCAGCTAAGTTTCAAACCAGCGAACGGGGCGATTATGTTTACCCTTTGTGACAGAGAAATTCTATTGACGCTTAAGAGTGTTCCCCTTCAGTGCTTGAGGTGGATCGGAGTGCCAGCCAAACAAAATCCTGGTGGGCATTGACAAGGTGCTTTCCCCCCGCACCTTGCGAGACACTTGAGGATGAAAATCAGGATTCGATTCCTTGGATCATCACTTTGGAGGCCTTGCATTGAGTACACTAGTTGTTCATGCGTTTGTGTAGAACTAGTATTTTTTTTAACAACGACAGAAGTACTGCACTCAAAATTCGCAAACACACCCACACACGCGAGGTTGTTCGAACGGTCTCAAATGCGCCTACTGAGTAACTCACGCATTCACGCACACCCATCTCATATACACGCACACTCACCTCATACAGATGCTCGGTCCTTGTTCGGATATAGTCAGATTCGTATCAATCCACACACGTTGAGATGGAATGTACACGTGGATTAAGGAGAACCCGACAACATCCAAACAAGACCTTCTGCATAAAAATTCCCTGTGCGACCCAAGTTCGTTTAGCCAGAATTGAATATCATCTAGGTAATACAGGTGATTTCAGTTTTGTTTTTGCCAAATGCCAAGATGAATATGTTCGCTCTTTATTATCAATCAATAATCTACCGTTTTCATTTTTCTAATGCTCGAGGAACAGACCCTGTTCGCTTTGAGCTACTTTTCAGCCATGAAATAATATTTTTCTCTCGTAACATTTCAGCATAAGCATCAGCATAAGCCAAATTTCAGCTAAGGTTACTCATTCTGTTGCATAACACATTCCCAGTGTGTTTTTGGTTCAGTTCATAGTTCAAGAAACATAACCAAACATTACTTTCGGATTTTCCTGATTTTTTTAAACAATAGTAAAACAAAGTAACATATTAGCCGTAAGTTATCAATAGAGGGAATGTAATTTAGATTCTGCTTGGAATATGATCTGTTAGTACTTTAGAGTTTCAGACGATGCGATTGACTCTGAATATATTTCATACTATGTTTTTCTTTTATTTTGTGCTGCGCCACTTAAATTTGTATGCCTCTGCAGTTTCACATACACTATTTATATGGCAGGAGACGAGGTACCTTTGAAGCAGAGCAAGAACATCCGTCCATCTAACGACAATAAGAGTGGCACGGCTGAAGTGGAGTAGGAGGGATGCACTACCTGACTCTGTACTGCCCAAATACAAGATAATGTGCTGACAGTTTTCGGAAACTTCACTAAATTCTTTTTTTCCATTTTGAATCTGGGCAGTCAAACAAATCTAATAAACTTCACAACCTTGCTAGACTATGTTCTTTAACCAAATTTGAACAAACGTTGCAATTTCCAAGTCACTTCCCTTATTCGCTTACTTTAACCAAATTTGTTACAATGAGTGCTAAACTTCACAGGAATGCAGTATAAAGGCCAATATTCATTTTTTGGCTATCATTTCAACACTAAGTGCTTCGCTTACGTTTCTGTGCAGGTCATCCAAAGTCGCAAACTAAGATCTACTGTCATCATATACAAAAAGGTTGGCCAAACTCAGGAATTGGTCATGTCTTTTGCTAGATTACGGTTTAATACATTATTTCTTCCGTGCAGGCTTAGAATAAACATGTAACATGAACCTTTTATGATCTTTTTCAGCATATTCGTTTGTTGGTTTTAGCCAGGACTTATCAGCCAGCCAATAGTGTTTTCCTCTCACAACAAACCAGCACCAATCGTACTTATCAGCCCAGAAACCAACCAACAAATATGTCGTTTGTTTGGTATATTCACAGATATGTAACGCAGCGCCGATTGCTACGCTCACCTACCGCCCGCGCATTGCGCAGGGGAACTGCCTAGTAACCATGGAAATAATAGAAAATGGGGCTCTTTCCAATACTTAATTGTTGGGGTTAAGATATTGGGAGACTGCTGGGAGGCTTTTATGCATAGTGAGAAAAAAGAGAGTATCTCCTCGATCTCAAGTTCTCAACTCTGGTCCCTTCCATGTTTCCTTACTTCCTTGTATAGTCATATAGATAAGGATACTGCTCTGGTCTCACAACGCGTAAGGTTCTTACCGATTCATCCCACGCTACCATGCATGTCATTTATTATTTACTGGCCATTTTTCACCAGGCCATCACGGAGGTGTCCAGGTCAACCAGTGTCTTTTGTCGTGTAATAAAAAAAAGTCTTTTGCTGCAACGTAGGTCAATGTTTTCACCTTGTCTCGCCTCTATGGCCCCGTTCGCTTCGCTGAAAAAACAAGTCGAAATATTATTCCGGTTGATTTGTTGTGAGAGAAAAACACTATTTCGACTAAAAAATCAAGCTGAAAAAGACGGATTACAAAGGAAGCGAACATGGCCTATATGGTATCCTATCTGAATCTACTATCTCGGCACGGTAGCAGTCCACGACGGCTGAGATGCTGAAAAAGTCGTTGGCTATAGAAATAGTAACGTGGACTGTGGGTTGTTTTGCTCATAGTTCAGGGGTGTTTTTGCAAGAGTGCCAGCATGCGCGGGCTTCCTCGCCGTGGGCCGCCTCCGCGCTTGGGCCATGCCTCGCCTGTGGGTCGCCGCGCGCGCGTTGCCCCATGTGGGCCACGTTGGCCCGAAGCGGTTTACCTTTTTCGTGGAGAATAGAAATAGCTTTTTATTTGTATTTCTAAGCTGATCTTTGGTAAATCATATAGGTATCCAAAAAATTATGAAACTAATTTTGTTAGTTTCTAAAATTGTGCTCTATCTGTTGGTGTATTTAATTCATATATATATATATATATATTTGTTGATATCAGGAACTATTAAATCATTTGAGAGTGCTTAATATTATTAGGTTAAATATTGTAGGAATTTTTATGGCAATATAATGATAGCTGTAGCTTTGAATATTTTATAGTAGCTTAATGGTATTATTATATGCTCACTGTAATTTTTGTAGTTTTAGAATAGACTTAACATAAGGGTAGTTAAATGCTCTTTGTTTCAAACATACATTAAATCATTAGTAGAAATAAAGATATAGCCTTTATTTTGAAAGCTAGGTGTTTGTTAGTTGAACCCAACACTTTACTTGATGAAGAAGATAGTTAGCTTAGTATCTTAGTCATTAGAGTTAGCTTAGTAGTTTACCATGTGTATTCTCAATTTAGGAGTTGCTATTGGTAAAATACTAAGTGTTGCATCATCATCGCATGCATGTAGAAAACGAGTTGGTGGAGATCATGACCATCGGAGACCATGAGTTCGAGGAGGTGATCGAAGAGTATGAGGAGGAGATCCTCGCGCAGGAGGAGGTCCCAGAGCCACCATTGACTGACTGAACTGACACCACTCCTGCCCAAGGCAAGCCTCGGTGCATAACCCTTGTTTTGAATGATCACTTGATATACATATATATATATATATATATATATATGTGTGTGATGTGCATTTACGTTACATGATTTATATTGAAACTACATGCATAGATATACCTACCCAGGAGTCCTACTAGCATAGGTTGAGTAGCTGCTATGCTTAAGGCTATTGGTAGCGTGAGTAACCTGCCATTACTCACAATATGTGATTATTATTATCACTCTCTTGATAAAATCGTGAAAGAAAATGGAGACCGGATATGGATATGGTACGGGTATTGGTGGGTGTAAGAGGTTGTGTTCCGCGGCCAACGGGGCATAGTTTGGTTACACTGTTTTCCCTGCCCGTGTTGGTTAAGGACCGGCCGTTGCATTAGATTCTAGTCAGGTCACAGACTTATTATCCTGAGCACATACTTGTTTATGGGAGTAGGGAAGGCTCGTTGCTCTCTTGTCATGGGTTCCGGCTCTTTTCGGACCGACTGATTGGAGGCAGGGATAGTGGAGATCTAAGCACTACACTGAGTCTAGGACTCAGGAGTGGGGACTTGGAGTTTAAGTTTGGACGGGGACCTGGACCCCTTGACAGGAGAGTGGTGGGTTGGTCTTGCTTGTGCCTAGGGTACAAGCATGGCATGTGTTTTGGGTACCCAGTTGGGCTACATTGATTTGTGAATTGTCGTGTAATACGGTATGACTTGTCTACGATCTAACACCGTAGTAAGAACTGGAAGATGAAAGATGGTGAAATGGATCTAATTGCTCAACTCTTGCTTGAAAGTAGAACATGTGCTTTACATAGAATGGCTAGATAAATGAACTAATTATGACTGCTAATAAGAACATCCATAAGGATTCACTACTAGTAAGGCTTTTCGCAAAAAGGAAACCCAGCAAACCATGAAGCTTATCATATCCTTTGGAGTCGGGAAGTTATTCCCACTAGTCGGGTAAGTCTTACGAGTACATTGTGTACTCAGGGTTTATTTACCCCTGTTGCAGGTACATCTTGAGGAGTAGCTGTTGAGTGGAGGATTCTTCTAGTGGGCACAGACGGATCCTTGTATCTTATCGTTAGAAGTTTATTTCAATTCCGCTGTTTAAATTCTGCACTCTGAACTTGGTATTGTACTAATGTATTTTTGAGAACTCTTGATGTATAAAATGGACTAAGTATTGTAAACTCGTTCTTATTATTGAATCCTGGAGGAAAAATGTGGATTGTTCGAGTTTTCCCTTGGGGTGTGCTAGACGGAACCCTCTGATGTAGCTTGCTTTTGGGGTGCTTAGTGTCTAGTGGAAGACAAGCGCCTTCGAAGGTGTGTTATTTCAGGCAGTTCTGTCACAGGCAGTACTAGAGCCAATAATGACTTACGAGTTTCATAACTCTTTTTAAAACCTAAAATTTGACCAACAAAAGTTTTGTGAAAAGTAGGAGGCGATAAAATTATGTAAATAATTATAAGCCCTAGTAATATGGTCTATCTAGGATAGCGACACTACTTTTATCTAATCAAGTTTCTATAGGTACACTAACTTATATAGCGTATGAATCGTTTAGCATGCGGAAAGTGAGTGTGTGATGTGCCAATTTTTTTTGCTAATGCCGCTATATTCCAGCTTGAGTGAACAGGTAGGCCGATGCATACATCATGAAAAGAAAATCTGCTTAAACAAAACTTCCCCCACACGTATAAATGGATTAGTGAATCGATAGGATAACTTAAAAGAATGCCTTAATAAAAACCTTATCATTTCTCTAACTCTCTTGTTCCTAATCTGGAGGGTTGTCCCTAATGGTTGGTTCGTATCTGTTTATAAATGAACCTGAGGTCGGGTCACGGGAGCACCAGTGCTAGGATGGGCCGTGGTCTTGGCGAAGGCCAAGGTGAAAGTGGTCATGGCAATAAGAATGACAACGGGGAGAGCCACGAGGCCCCACTTCTGGCTCCTCCTCCGCCACCACCACCTCCGATGACCCATGCGGAGATGATGGCGGAGATGCTGGCTGCTCGGCGTGAGTTAGCCCATGCCTTGGAGATGCTTGCCCAGGCCATTGGTGGTTTCGCCTGTGGGGGCCACGGAGGCAATGGCAGGAATGGGGGTGGTGCCCACGGTCCCGAGGGGCCCTGTTCTTACTAGGATTTCTTGAAGACGCACCCATCCACATTCATGCCAACTGCTGAGCCTCTGGATGTGGAGCATTGGCTTCGTATTTTGGAGCAGAAGTTTTAGCTGCTGAAAGCTCTAGTTTGGTTTTGGTTAATTGATGAAACCCTAAGTGCTAACCTAGTTTATCAAAATAATTATGAGATAGGTAGCACTACTCCAAGTGATGAAGCAATGGCGAAGATCATGACGATGGAGATGGCATGGTGATGATCAAATGCTTGAACTTAAAAAGAAGAAAGAGAAAAACAAAAGGCTCAAGGCAAAGGTATAAATAGTAGGAGCCATTTTATTTTGGTGATCAAGACACTTAGCGAGTGTGATCACATTTAGGTTAGATAGCCGTACTATTAAGAGGGGTGAAACTCGTATTGAAATGCGGTTATTAAACTGCCACAAGATGCTCTAACTCATTGCATATGCATTTAGGATCTAGTGGAGTGCTAACACCCTTGAAAATGCTTGTGAAAATATGCTAACACATGTGCACAAGGTGATACACTTGGTGGTTGGCACATTTGAGCAAGGGTTAGAAACTTCACCGGTGGAGTGTCCGCCCGTAGAGTGCGGACAGTCCGACGGTACCACCGACGCCCTATACAGAAAAGACAGGGGTTCATAGAGTGACCGGATGCTAGTGGTGCAGTGACCGGACGCTGGGTTCAGAGTCCGGTCAGTGACAGCAGTAAGCACACGGTCTCAGTCTTGTGACCGGACGCTGGCGTGTAAACTGACCGGACGCTCATGGTCTGAGTCCGGTCAGTGCTGACGTACACTGACGTGAGGCGCACAGAGGAAACATTGAGTGATCGGACGCCGGGTGAGTCCGGTCGAGCATGACCGGATGCGTCCGGTCAAGAAATTTCACGTTTGGAACCTTACTGGAAACGACCGGACGCTAGGGTCCTGTGTCCGGTCATTTTCTAACTGATGCGTCCGGTCATCACTTGACCGTTGAGATCGGGCGATCGGTGTTTGAAGCCGATGACACGTGGCAAGCATGGGGCGATCGGACGCTGGGGTCCTACGTCCGGTTGAACTGACCGGAGCGTCCGGTCACCATGTGTTGTGCCCAATGAAAGGGTACAACGGCTCTATTTTATGAGGGCTTCTATTTAAGCCCCATGGCCGGCTCAAGCTCACTCTTTTGGCCATTTGGATTGATATAGCAACCTTGTGAGCTTAGCCAAAGCCCTCTCACTCATCTCCATCATTGTTTCATCATCATTATGAGATTGGGAGAGAATCCAAGTGCATTGCTTGAGTAATTGCATCTAGAGGCACTTGGTGTTTGTGTTTTGCTGCGGGATTCACTTGTTGCTCTTGGTGGTTGCCACCACCTAGATGGCTTAGTGCAGCGGAGGAGGATTGGCACGAGTCGGTGATTGTTCATGGCCATCTCCGGTGATTGTGAGGGGATTTGTACCTTCCCCGACGGAGCGCCGAAAGGTTACTCTAGTGGATTGCTCGTGTCATTGAGTTACCTCACTTGTGGGTAGGTTCTTGCGGTGTCCAAATTGTGTGGACGAGGTTTGTGCAACACCTCTTAGCCGCTGAACCACCAACTGTTGGTCGACACAATGGGGACGTAGCGTGTTGGCAAGCACGTGAACCTCGGGAGAAAATTGGTTGTCTCTTGCCATTTGGTATTCTCTCGGTGATTGATTTAATATTCATCTTGTGATTGGTTCACTCCTCTACACGGCGGTATAATCACCCTACTCACTCATTTATATTCTTGCAAACTAGTTGTGGTAAGCTCTTTAGTGTAATTAGAATTGAGAGCTTGCTTTGTTTTTTTAAGTTCATCTAGTGGAGCTCTTTAGAGTAGCAAGATTGAGAGCTCTTAGTGAGTAGTAACATTACAAGTTGTGTGCCTAGTAATCATTGCAACTAGAATTGTTGGATAGGTGTCTTGCAACCCTTGTAGAGCTAGAGCAAGTTTGCATTTCGCTATTTGTCATACTAATCAAATTGCTCTAGTTGATTTGTAGATTTTTAAATAGGCTATTCACCCCCCTCTAGCTATATTAGGACTTTTCAACTGCTCACTGTGACTGAAGAACAAAAGGTGCGCTTTGTAGCGCAGCAGCTATTGGGTTCTACCAGTGCATGGTGGGACACGTTCAATGCCATGCAGCCGGTGGATCACTGTGTGACTTGGTAGGAGTTTACCACCGCTTTTAGAGAGTACTTCATTCCTGCTGGTGTGCTGAATAGAAAGTTGATGGAGTTCTTGGACCTAAAGCAAGGGAGCATGTCTGATGGATTATGTGAACAAGTTCAACCATCTGGCACAGTATGCTGGGACCCACGTCAATACTGATTAGATGAAGAGGGACCGTTTCTATCGTGGCCTCTCTTGTAGTCTATAGAAGGAGCTGTATACAGGGAACTATCAGACTTTTGATGCTATGATGAATGCTATTATTGCCATAGAGGGACTTCAGCGTGACTCTCAAGCTGAGTGGAAGCGCAAGCGGGTGATCATTGGATCTTCTAGTCACCCCAGGCTCAGAAGGCATAGGTTGTCAAGCGGGTGCTCTATCAGTCTTCGGGTGGGCAGTCATTACATCAGCCTTAGCAGACCTACCAGGCACCTCCCACTCAATACCGTGCACCTACTTAGCAGGTGCAACCACAGCCTTAGGAACAGCAGGTTCTGTCTCATCAGGGGCAGGGGAACAAGCCGAGTGCTTGTTTCAAGTGTGGCAAGGAGGGCCACTATGCTTGGGAGTGTCCACAGAACCAGCCTACGCAGTCTTCCCAACCTTCAGCCAACTCCCTCTGGTCAAGAGGACGATTATCAAGAAGAAGGTGCCCGTAAGTCGATCTGGACAAGTCAACTTCACTGAGGCTGAGGAGATCTTGTAGAATGAACCTATGATGGCTGGTATGTTTACCATTGATTCCCACCCAACATATGTGTTGTTTGATTCTAGTGCATCACCTTCATTCATGAGCATAGGGCTTGCACAGAGGCACAATATATCTCTTATGGCTATTCCTATTGCTAATAGAAACAGTACCCTGGGTGCGTAGTTGTGCGTTAATACCTGGATGGACACAGTCAAATTGGTGCTAGCCACTCACACTTACCGCCTCTAGTTCATGGTGCTGCCTGGGCAAGGCATAGATGCAATTCTGGGCATGAACTGGTTGTGAGTTTATGGGGTAGTCTTAGACCTTAGGTAGAGGGTTGTTGAGTTATGACTTCCTTCTTCCGAGGATAGGATGTCTCTTCTTATGCCCTCAGATCTAGCCTTACCAGTTGTTGCTCATGTTAAAACTTCTCCTGATGTTGACTCTATTCCCGTGGTTTGTGAGTTTCCAAATGTCTTTCCTGAAGATCTACCTGGGTTACCACCGGATAGAGATGTGGAGTTTTTTGCATTGAGTGAGAACCTAGCATTGCTCCTATTTCATGACGTCCCTACCGCATGGCTCCTAAAGAACTAGCAAAAATGAAGAAGCAGCTAGAGGAATTATTGGAGAAGGGCTTTATCCGTCCTAGTTCTTCACCATGGGGTTGTCCATCTATTTTTGTGAAGAAGAAGGATGGTACTCTACGGATGTGTGTGGATTACCGCCCTCTCAATGCAGTAGCCATTAAGGACAAGTATTATTTGCCTCGTATTGATACTTTGTTCGATTAGTTGGCTGGTGCCAAGGTGTTTTTAAAGATTGATCTTCGTTCTGGGTATCATCAAATTAAGATCCGGCCATAAGATATACCAAAGACAACTTTCTCTACTAGGTATGGACTGTATAAATACCTAGTCATGTCTTTTGGTCTTACCAATGCTCCTACATTCTTCATGTATCTCATGAATTCAGTCTTTATGCCAGAGTTGGATAAGTTTGTAGTGGTGTTCATTGATGATATTTTGATATACTCCAAGAACAATGAAGAGCATGCACAACATCTTCGGATAGTACTTGTCGGCATGAAATTTCGTCCCGTGCCGAGGGCACACGAGCAAGCCGGAAGGGTCTGCTCGATTGAGCGATAGATCCGCCTGGCTTCAACGTAGGGGTGGTCGATCCTACGTACTCCTCCCGAGACGCGCCAGTCAATTTGACCCTGTAATTAACAAGGAGAGAAAGCTAATCAGTAATTTAAGGCGGAACATGCCAGTGTTGCTAGACAGTCCCGAATGTGCGGCTCTGAGAGCCGATATGGAAGGAGATCGACTAAATAGTCGACTCCAGCATATTCATAAGAAAAAGTCAGTTAAAGCTCGTGGGGTTGTGTAAGAAAAATCAGTTATCATTTAGGATGAATATCGTTATTTAAACAAATATTAGTCAATGGCAATAGGATGTCAACAATGATCAGTTTATGCTAAGCCAATGACTGCAAGTAACTGAATCTCTTTTATATAAAGAAGCAGCTCATCATCATTTAACCATTTAATAAAGATAAATCTAATGAACATATTAGATCTCATCTATCGCTATGACCAGTGGGGCATGAGGCAGAATCATACAGGCCATAGAAACAACAATAGATTTAACGACCCTAACTCATTACTAATATCAGTGGGGTATGAGGCAGAATCATGCAGGCCGTAATACAATAATAAGATCATGGGGCTAACACATCTTTCAACCTATCTTTACTTCAACGGTCTCGTGACATGAACTGCATATGTGAAAGCACTTGATATCGGCTAAAACAGCCAATTCAGGCATAGTGCATAGTTAAGGTCATGCCCTATCAGAAACAAATCTACCAAGTAACGATCCCCACTCCACAGTGCTAATAGTGGGGTGTAAAGCAGAATCACATAGGCCATGATAACGGACCATGGAACGGTTTTCGTTAGTCAATAGATCTATTAAAGACCAGACATACCTTAACCGCACGATATGCACGATCAAGATTGACATAAAACAACCGATAAAACATAACTCAACGTTTAAAGTACAGATTAGATCAGTTTAGATTAACAAACGATTGGTTAAATAGGATATAAGGCCCATCTAGATCAATCACAATCGGGCGAAGTGATATTGCTGTAATTAAATAAATAATGAAAGCAATAAGCAATATCGGTAACTTAATGAATCTATCCGAAGGAACGCCACCCTTAGATAGAGCCGATAACTTGACCTTAATCAAGTTCGAGCAGTGGAGGTCGACCGGATCGATGCAGCCATACGAACAGAAGTATAAGCCATGACAGTACTTACAGACAAGCCGGAGGTCGGCCAGACCGATGCAGCCCTGCTCGCTGAAGAACTCACCGAGATCTACTCTACTCCTACTCCTAAGGGGTGGTCGGATCTGAAAAAAGTAAGTAACTTGTATTTGATTGATTGTGTGTCTTTTACAATAGCCGGGGTCCAATATTTATACCCTGGAGCCCAAACATGAATCCTACTCGAGCATGACTCATTACAATCTTCGGCATAGAACAAAACATTCCTAATTTAAGATAACTTGGACCCTAATCTTTTCCTTTTTGTAGAGTCCGATATGTAGTTTCCAGGTGCCAACCATAGCTCATCATCGCTATCTGCTGACGTCATCCAAAGAGATCCGATTCCGGGGTCGTATCTGAATCAGCTGATATCTATCCTCATGCAATCGATTCCTTGACCGACACAATTTTAGAAGCTTCGAGTTCCCATGTTTTTCTCTCTAAATTTTGGTGTAAACACATGCCCCCCCAATTTTGGGATAAAAGTAATTTTATTCCAAAATTCCTATTTATTTGTTTACGACGCCGCAACTGTTTTGCTCTGAGATATACGCACGACTCCTGATTTCCCTGGCTGAGTCTTATATAATGTCCCAATAGTATCTTTTCTGACTCACTCGGCATGTTTGCTTTCCCCTTCTTTCTCGAGGAAATCTCAACAGCTGGCGCCGCCATCTCCAAAGCTTCAACCCAAGTAAATCCTCTACCCCGTCAAGCTCTTATTCAAGCGGTCTTCCTTAGATTTATATTTGTGTTGGCGGTAATGGTGACCAGCGACCATGTCCCCGAGGTATGCTTTCAAGCTTCTATTCCCCAAGTACCGGCTGCTACCCTGAATTTCCTTTCCTATTAAATTTATTTCATCCGATTTCTAGGAAATGAGGAACGAGGTCTTAATTCCATCGACCGTTGTTTCCAATGCCTAGTTTCTTGGGCCTATGGGTGACTCTGACCCATCTGATTTTATCTGCCAAGAGATCAACCAAATCCCCTTCAAACAATCTACGGTAGATTTGTCTTCCTGAACTATCAAAACCCCCTTCAGAAACTGGCCTAAAATGCCCAAGGGGTGGAGAGATTGGTTCCGTAGGGTATCTGAGAAAAAGGGCGGAGATTGGGAGGTGTATGATTTGAATCAATGTTTGACACTCTCGTTGTCCGGGATGGAAAGGAATGATTCACTCTTGATTTCCGCATCTTATTTCTTGTCCAATGCCCTGAACGCTTTCATTTTCGGTCACGGCCCGATGACCATTACCCTGGCCGATGTTTACATGTTGACCAGCCTTAGAATATCTAGACCAATGCAACCTTATGAATACTTGAGCGCTGGTTCTAAGAGATTAGCCAAAATATTAGATTGCTCGGGATGGGCAAGTTATATTATGAACCATATTGGAGACGAATCAACTGTTAGTGAGAGGGAATATGTGGCTTTTTTGAATATGTGGTTGGAGAGATTCATCTTCTGTGGGTCGTCTTGTGGTCCGACTTACAACCACAAGCTTATGGCAGAGCATCTAGCAGTAGGCAAAGACGTCCCTCTTAGAAAGTATCTGCTAGGTGCTGCTTATCATCTGATGTATCAGGTAGTTGCCCAATTACTGAAGAACGAACCAGTGCATACTATCAGTGGCCCTTAGTGGTTGATACAGCTATGGCTGAACCTGTATATGCACAAGATTGTAAGGCCTGATCTCAGAAACCTCAGCTTTCCTTCCTCCAACTTTGATGAGGAATATAAGGGTGAAGAACGAAGAACCCGCCAGTGCACGAGCTATGGCGAGGCTGCATCGGCCATAGTAATTGATGTCGATGTTGGCGATTTCTTCAAAAAAATTTACAGAGGGTTCGATGCAGGCATCCTGACTTGGCTACCATATAATGAGGGTGAGAACGATGAGCTGATCTTCCCATTCAAATCCCATTTTGAATCAGGCTGCTCGGATGAGACAGCGGCTACAATCTTCAATTCATTTATCAAGCCCTGCATCCTTCTAGCTGAATTTCGTCATGGTCATGGAAAAATGGCCATAGGTTCCTTCCTCCCAGGCAACCTTCCAACCTATGAATTCTACAATCCCTCTTTTATAGCTCGTCAGTTTGGTTTTAGCTAATTGCCCCCTCAACTTTTCTTCAAGGATATATTGAGGCCAAGAGAGGATATTAGTGAAGTACTGGAAGTCTCCAGAGTTTTCCAACTGGGGTTAGATCTTCCTTCCATCTATTTGCATGACTGGGTCAGGGTCAGCTTCTCTTTCACTCTCTTCGACTCCTGGTGGCAAGAATGGCATTCTCATCTTTTCTGTGGGTTGGTTCACCCTTTGTGTATATCTCTGGATGGAGAATTTGCTTCTGACAGAGAGGTAACTTGCCATTTCTTTTCAAGAAAATGGTTTGACGAATTCCTCTGCCAACTGTTCTAATCGACCTTTTTAGGATGCTGAATTTGATCCTCCGAGCTTGGATATGAAAAGGGCATCCTATTGATTACCAGCCACCATGCCTAGCTTCAAGAATGGGATCGGACGCGCCTTCACTGAAGAATTTGATGAAAACTCCTGTTGCCTCCACTATTGTAACATATCATTCTTCAAAGTGCAAGGCGGCTCAAGGGACATCCCAGAAAACCACCATTGGGAAGAGACTCCATAGAACGAGACCATCAGTTGCTCAGGTAAACAATTTTATCTCCTCCTCAAAAAAGTTATTCAACTATTGATCCTGTTCCTCCATAGCTATCGAGCATTGCGTCCCAACCTGCTCTAGGTGCGGGATTGCTATCTCAGTCGTTCGACTCAGCACCAACTGAACCCCCGTTGATTGATCCTCAAAAGGAGCCAATTTTGGTTGAAATAACTGATGCTTCCATAACATCAAAACAAGTGAGTTTTATCTTTAATGCTTGTCAGAGCATTTTCTTTAACTTTTATCTACTCGGCTTCCATTCTTCATCTGGCTTCTTACCTTGCCAAATGCTTCCTTAGGAAATACCCACCCAAGAGCAGGAGCCTGACAGTCCACTTTATGATCCTATCGGCGTCGAAGGTGACTCTATTACCGTCGACACTCAGACTGTTGATTCCTCAGCTTAGCATGCAACTGATGGTACGGAAGTTATATGTCCCTTTTATTCTTCTGCAATAATTATGAACTAAAATTTTCCTTGATATTGCAGATACCAATGTTGAAAGCTCGGAGACAATTCAACCAGATGCTTTGGTGCATCATCAGCTGTTCCTTCTTTTCATATAGAGGCTACTGTAGAGAAGGTATTATATCCTTTTTGCCATCCATTTGTAATAAACTGATTTTGAACCTCCTAATCAAGATTCCCTTATACACAGGCATTCAATCTTTCAGCCCTGAGTTACTCTTTCAATCTTGAGGAGTATCTTGATGAAGATGACATCAGTTCGTCAGCCACCTCCTCCAAGGAAACCTTACCAGAAGAGACCAAGAATCGGCTAAGAGATGTTCTGCCAATGTTTGAAAAGAATATAGCCGATTTGATCCAAGACACTGATCCAATACATAGAGTTTCCTTGGCCATTAAGGGTAATCCATCCCCGGCTCTCTCTAGAGTCTTGTCTCCTTTATCTATCTTTGAAGGTCAGGTACTGAAGGTGAAATAGGCTTAGAGGAACCTGTTTGATCGTGAAACTTTATTGGCCAAGGGGAACTCTAACAGGCAAGAGGCTAAAGAACTATCACAGTCGATTGATTACTTGAAGAACTCCTCCCTCTGTATTGACCTAGAATTGTCTCAACTAGAAGCCAGGCATGCAGAACTTGAGAAGGAGCTAGAAAACATGAAGGCTGCCATTGATCCTCATAAGTCCACCCTAGCTCAAATACCTGATGCCATTCAACAAAAGAAACAAGAACTGCTGGCCAAAGTTAGAGAAGGCAGAGCCATCCGAAGTAGCCTCGAGAGCATTCCTGGATTAGCCGAAGAAGACAAACAACAGATCGCAGAAGTTGATGCTATTCGGCTAGAAGTGTTGAAAGTGATCTAGGATATTCTAGACTTGTAATTTGTGTATCAACATCTGTCTTATGTAGAACCAATGACAACCATACTTTTCGTTGTCTCACTGTGTTTTCTTTGTTTTGGCTAAAGAGCCGATTTGAAAATAGCCGATTCTAGATTCCCGATCTTAATCCCATGTAGGTCTAAAAACATGACCTTTATTAAGAGAACCCTTCGATCTTCTATCCTTAGTCACCCGGTGTTGTATTATCTTCGGTATTAGCGAGGTGGTGCTTCACCTCCTATTAATTGTGGTTGCCTTTTGCGCGTCCCGAGGCATCCACCTCTTCGCTCCATGGCTTCAAATATCGGCCGAGGGTTTCGGCCTCGAACACATCTACACTTGCAACCGCTCCTGTTCCTTTGCACTCTTTCGCTCCCTCATACTCTGTAGCGGCCTTCCTCCCTTCCTGTAGATCCGATCAACTTCATGGCCGGCGAGGAGAATCACGGAAAGCGCGCAGCGGCGGAGGTTCTAGAGGAGAACATGCTGGTGAATCAGCGCCTCCGACGCATGAGGTGAGATCGACATCTTCTGCTTGTGATGATGAACTGTTCTAACTTGCCTATAGGTTCGTTGTGAATGACAGTCTTCATCCTCTCCGCAGGGCCGGTGAGCCCTCTGATGCTATATCTTTTGCGCTGGCCTCATCGTCGGACTCCTCTGACTCGTACAACGGCGATGATGCCCGGTGCTTCCTCCTGGAGTGTAGGGCGGCCCAGGACCGCTATTCCGAGGTGACTCGGGAAAATGGCCAGCTTGAGATCTGCTTTGGGGTTTCTCAGGCTGCCCTTCATGCCGCCAAAGAAGAGGCCAGCGCCGTTCGGGCGTGGCTGGCCGAATCCGATGCCATGGTGGCGGGTAAGATGAATTCTAGAAATGCCTCCATTTTGATTTCTACTGCCTTTATCTTGATAGTCTTTCTGTTCCTGTGATTGCCAGCCCTGACTGTGCAATTGGAGTCTCTCCAACTGGCGGCGAACGTGGCCGCAGACATCGTCAATGCTTGGGGTTCCTTCATCAACGCTCGTCTCCAAGACATCCTAGCATGCATTCAGGAGATCACCCTCCACGGTGTTTGTCATGGCGCGTCGGTGGCGCTGACCGTGGCGCAAGTCTAGACTGGGTACGAGCTCCATGCCATGGAAACCGGTTTCCCAATGGGCGATGGCCCTGAGGAACATGAGGACCTGCTCGAAGAATTCATCATTACAGCGGAGGCCATTGTGGACATCACATCTGCTCAGGATGTGGTGAACAAGGTCTTTGATTAGTTTGTACTTAGGGCGAACCAATGAACAAAGTCTCTTGCTCTTCCATAAACGTATCTCAGTGCAATGCCATTGTATGTGTCATGAATGTCTTTGTTTTTATTTTTTGCTATGGAGGCGATACATATTGTATCGGCTTTTTCACATCTTCAGGCTTATTTTTGAACTAGAGGCGATACCCTTCTGGTACCAGCTATTAGAGCCGATGACTAAATGAATTGGCTTATCAAGTGTTGATCAAATGTTAGGATAATATTCCTTCAAATATGTTTCATTGATCACTATTGATAGGTTGCGCCAGAACTTTTCAGACCAAAGGTTAAATGATCGATCAATCCAGGCCAAGCATCTCATTAAACAAAACTTCCTTTAAGAAATCTATCAACTCTGACTCGCACTTAAAATTCCATTTAGCGTTCATATACATTGGCCTAAACCCATATTCAGAACCAATGCTTATTTCCCTTAATCCAACGGCCGACGCGAAGCCATGATTACTAACTAAAACAAACTCTCAGAGCCGATTGCTTGCATCGGCTGTTGGCTTTCATTGCTGATTTTAATGAAGCCTCCTTCCCATAACTTGCTAGAAAAGCATTCGAAGTCTCCTAGTTCCCAAAAGACTGGATCGGCTGTTGTGATGCTCACAGACTCATCAGCGCGAACCAGTTCGACATCATCTCCATGCCATTGAATCAAACACTAATGCATGGTCGATGGTACAGAATAGTTTGCATGAATCCAATCACGACCAAGGAGCAAACTGTATGACCCTTTTCCATCGATGATGAAGAATGTGGTGAGCAGAGTCTTACTCCTGATTGTCAGTTCGACATTCATTGCCCCCTGGGTCTTAGACGTATTAACTCCAAAGTCCTTAAGCATCATGTCGGTCTCAATCAAATCTCCTGGTCCTTTGCCAAGCTTACAAAAAGTGGTGTAAGGCATGAGATTAACAGAAGCACCTCCGTCCACCAACATCTTGTTCATCGGCTTCCCATCAACAAAACCTTTCACATATAAAGCTTTTAATCGCCGATGCTTGACTGGTTTATCAAATATAGCCTGCTGTATAACCGTCAGCTTGCCAACTATCTCTTCATACTCTGATTCATCGAAATCTGAATAAACTTCTTGATCTATCAGAGCTCTGAATTGTGATGGCAACAGAAAAGTCATTTGAATATTAGCCGATGGTTGCTTTCTATCGGCCGTTTGCTTAGCACGCCATATTTGAGGTTTACTAGATCCTTGTGCCTGCTCCAACTCTCTATTCCTTAGGCGTTGCACCCTTCTCTTCTGGCTTCTTGTCAAACCTCTTGGACACCAATGGCCTTCCTGCCAAACATATTCTCTCTCGTTACTCTCTTCTTCATAATCAGCCCAATTTTGATCAACAACTCTTTTTCTAAGCCGACTATGAACACTTCCATTTTTTAAGCGCCGGTCCATGTTATTATGACGATACACATCTTGAGCATGAATAGACCGGCGACTGGTTTGAGATTGTCTAAACTCCCAATATTTATCGCTGCACTTTGGACAGTTATTCCTGGTAGGCAACTTCAAACCTTCGTTCCAGCAATGTCTGAAGAAAGAACAATTCTAATGTGATTCAGCTTAATTTCTTTCATATCTCTCTTTTTCCTGTTGACGCTGGTGTTCTTGCTCTTCTAACCAACGCTGATAATCCTTTTCCTTCTGTCGTTGTCATTTATTCAATAGAATTTGAGATATAACCCATGGCTTTGTCGCCCCTTCTTTTGACGTTTCTCCCTGCTCATATCGGCTCTTTTGCTTGTCGCGACATCTTTTAATTTCCTTGTGTTCATCGGCCGATATTTGCTTCTCGGGATCAACTGTTCTAGCTTCTCTTGATTTGGTCGATGTTAGGACCTTAGTCTTTCCATTGAGCAGCCTAGCTTTGACCATGTTTTGATCTCCTAGGACAGGATTATCATCAACTTTAATTTTCTGAGGCATATCAAATTTGAGTCTTCCTTGCTGAATAGCCCTCTGTATATGCTGCCAGAAAAATCTTCATTCATTAGTGGAATGAGAAGTAGCGTTATAGAACTTGCAGAACTTCTTATTCTTCAACTAATCAGGGGGCAACATAACATGATTATTGGGCAACTTGATCTGTCCCTTCTCAAGCAAGAAATCAAAGAGCTTGTCTGATTTTGTGACATCAAAGTCATAGCTCTCCTTGACTCCTCTTCCCCAAGGATTTGTCACCATTACTGTCTTTTTGCCCCAATTCCATTCGGCTATGGCAACTTCTTCTTCTTCATCTTCATAGCCATCATAGACTAAATATGGATTATAAGCTTTGGCCACTGTGGTACTCTTCTGGAATTGGGTATCTCTGCGCATACTCTGGAATTAGTTATTGAGTGCCACCACTCATTGAGCCAATTGACCCAAGTTGTCAAATTCTTGTCCTAGCAGTTTTTCTTTCCATGTTGGCAGCATCCCTTGAACGGCCAAAGCGGCTAGTTGATCATCAGCCAAATTTAATGAGAAGCATAAATTCCTAGTCTCTCGGAATCTCTAAAGAAACTCAGTGCCCGATTCATTAGTGTTCTGCCTTATAGTTGTCAAATTGGTAATATTCTTTTCTCCAGTCCTAGTATAAAAATATGTATGAAATTTCTTTTCTAGGTCAGCTCAATTGGTAATGGAGTTGACTAGCAGTGATGAAAACCAAGTGAAGGCTGGCCCTGATAGTGACAGGGAGAAGAAACGAACTCGATGGGCCTCCTCAACAGATGCCTCGCTCAATTGTGTAACATACCAACTGACATGTTCTATTGTGCTTGTCTGTCTTGGCTAGTGAACTTAGCAAACACTGGAAGCCTATAATTTGCAGGAAGAGTGACCAAATCATACCATTCTGGATATGGGCATTTGTACGAAAAGGTCAGCCCTTTTGGCTTTAGACCAAACTGATTCTTTATCATCTCGATCACCTTTAGCAACAACTCGTCAGCATGTGAATTTGGATTTCTCGGCACCTACGAACCCATCTGTGGATTGAAATCCCATGTGCCTTGATATCCTGGATTTGGAATCATGTGAAGGGTGTTGTAATCTGTGCCATAATGATACCCTTGTAGAATCTCTATCTGCTAGGTCATTTGCTGGTTTGCTGCTTGAAGTCTCTGATTATAGACATGAGGATCTATATCTCTACGGATCTTTTGAATTGATGGTGTTATTTTTTGAGCCGACGATGGTATGTGGCCTGATGTGCCAAAATTAATCACCTGGTTCTGACCTTGCCTAGTCGGCTGTTGCACATGCTGCACTAACGGTCTAGGATTATACTGTATCTGATTCATAGTAGTACCTTGAGCTTGTTCAGATGAACTCTGAACTACCTGGACATCATCATTACCATCTGGTGCTTCTTCTTGATGGCTAGTACCGACTTGATTAGTCCCTTGGGTTGATGGGTGTGGAATGTTGTAATAAGCCGGCTCAACCTGACCAACTGGAAACCTATGAAACACCTCTTTCATGGCGTCATGGAATGTGTCCAAGAAAGCTTCATTATGGCTTGATATGGCATCACGAATGGATTTGTTTACAGCTTTTGTGAAGAAACGCCTATCTTCAGCTTCATCTGCATTTGTCTGCCCATGCAATAGAACTCTTGGCAGTGGATATTTCTGAACAATTGTATTATCACGTGTTTTGGTGTAGGACAACAAACACTTGTTCTGAAATTCTTCTATAGCTTTGCTGATGACACCTTTATCTCCATCAGGTAGGTCTTCGTAATGTACCATAAGGATGTCATTGTTGTTGTAAACCGTCATGACGATTATGGGGTCCCACTGGGCATGCCAGAACGTGTGTCGGCACAAAATTTTGTCCCGTTCCGAGGGCACATGAGCAAGCCAAAAGGGTCTGCTCGATGGAGTTGTAAATCCGCCTGGCTTCAACGCAGGGGTGGTCGATCCTGCGTACTCCTCCCAAGCCGTGTCAGTCAATTTGACCCTGCAATTGATAAGGAGAGAAAGCTAATCAATAATTTAAGGCAAAACATGCTGGTGTTGCCAGCGGCTCTGAGAGCCGATATGGAAGGAGATCGACTAAATAGTCGATTCCAGCATATTCATAAGAATAAGTCAGTTAAAGCTCATGGGGTTGTGTAAGAAAAATCGGTTATCATTTAGGATGAATATCGTTATTTAAACAAATATTAGTCAATGGCAATAGGATGTCAACAATGATTAGTTTATGCTAAGCCAATGACTGCAAGTAACCAAATCTCTTTTGTATAAAGGAGCAGCTCATCATCATTTAACCATTTAATAAAGATAAATCTAATGAACATATTAAATCTCATCTATCGCTATGACCAGTGGGGCATGAGGCAGAATCATGCAGGCCATAGAAACAATAATAGATTTGATGACCCTAACTCATTACTAATATCAGTGGGGCATGAGGTAGAATCATACAGGCCGTAATACAATAATAAGATCATGGGGCTAACACATCTTTCAACCTATCTTTACTTCAATGGTCTCGTGACATGAACTGCATATGTGAAAGCACTCGATATCGGCTAAAACAGTCGATTCAGGCATAGCACATAGTTAAGGTCATGCCCTATCAGAAACAAATCTACCAAGTAACGATCCCCACTCCACAGTGCTAATAGTGGGGTGTGAAGCAGAATCACATAGGCCGTGATAACGGACCATGGAACGGTTTTCGTTAGTCAATAGATCTATTCAAGACCAGACATGCCTTAACCGCACGCTATGCACGATCAAGATTGACATAAAACAACCGATAAAACATAACTCAACGTTTAAAGTACAGATTAGATCAGTTTAGATTAACAAACGATGGGTTAAATAGGATATAAGGCCCATCTAGATCAATCCCAATCGGGCGAAGGGATATTGCTATAATTAAATAAATAATGAAAGTAATAAGCAATATCGGTAACTTAATGAATCTATCCGAAGGAACGCCACCCTTAGATAGAGTTGATAACTTGACCTTAATCTAGTTCGAGCAGTGGAGGTCGACCGGATCGATGCAGCCGTACTTGAACTAAACAAGAATTGATAACTAGCTTATACCAGAGTCACAGTGGAGGTCGACCAGATCGATGCAGCCATACGAATAGAAGTATAAGCCATGACGGTACTTACAGACAAGCCAGAGGTCGACCGGACCGATGCAGCCCTGCTCGCTGAAGAACTCGCAGAGATATACTCTACTCCTATTCCTAAGGGGTGGCTGGAGCCGAAAAAAGTAAGGCCCTGTTTGGTGCAGCGTATGCTCAGCTTCTGAGCAGAATAAGCAAGTAATCCCGCACAAACGGCCCGCGTTCGGTGTCCAGTCGCGAACGCGCTTCCTTGATCTCCTGTCGCCCGCAGCGTATCCGAAAAAGTGAGCCTTACCCCGCATTTCCGAAATCACATCGGCTTTTCCTCTCCATGCCCCTCCCTCCCTCCCTCCCGACACCGTGCTCCCGTTCGCTCCCTCCCCGGCGCCGCCTGCCATCCCCCAACGCCTGCTCGCCCGGCCCTCCCTCCTCTCTCCAGATCCGCCGCCGCCTCCCATTCCCCAACCCCTGCTCGCCACCCATTCCCTCCCCTCGGCCGGATCTGAAGGAAGGGCCTCCCATCCACCTCCACCGGTGCTCCAGCCAGGGCGCCATCATCCCTCCCCACCGCCTGCGCCAGAGCCATCATCCCTCCCCTCCCCCTCCGCAGAGGACCAGTCTGGGCGTCGGTGCTCCTCCCCAGGCGTGGCACTGGGTTGGGAAGGGATCCTGTGACCGGATGTATCTCTGCCAGTGATGAATGGTGGAAAAAACAAAATGCGGTGAGTAGTTAAGATGTCATCTTTTGTATTTTAGTACTCAACGGCATGTCATCCTCTAATTGTTATCATTTAATGTTTCAGGCTATGCCGGATGTATAAGTTTCAAAACTGCAGTTCTTGAGCACGAGGAAATGATGCGGATAATGTTTGATGCTATTAGTGTGACTAATGAGACATCCTATGTTCCTAGAAGTGGTCCTGATGATGGAGAGGGTGAGGAGCATGAGGCCGGTCATGGTGATGGTGATAGTGAGAGAGTCGAAGGGAGAGGTTCACCACATGTCACACCAAATGCTAACAAAAGGCCAGCTCAAGGTTCCCCATTTGGAAAGAAAAAGAAGACATATAGAGATCAACTTATGAAGAGGTTGGTCGACACATATGAGAAGAAGGTCCAAAGTAGTAAAAATTCAGCAACTTCTCACGCGGTTGATCATGTTAGAGATGAGATTGGGGCTATGTTGGAGCAAGTCATTAACGATGGTGCTGAAGAAGGGAGTGATGAACACTACTATGCCACCCAATTGCTTAAGAAAAAGGAAAACCGTGATGTGTTTGTTACTTTAGTGTTGTTATGTAGTAGTAAAATAAATTGTTCAGTTCCAGACATTATTTGATGAAAATTTAGTGTTGTAATGGCTACATTATTTGATGATTTATGTCATGACTTTGCTTGTGCGAATAATTATTTCTGTGTATATGCTTCCTCTATTCCTTTGCTCATGCTTCATAATGTGTACCTATTTTAGGTGCTGAAATCAATATGAGCATCTCCAGTGATGAGGATGCAAGTCAGGATGAATCGGGTACTGATGAGGATTTCATGGTTGCATATATTGCAATGGAATTGATGGGGTCAACAAACAGTGTTGCAAAGAACAAGGAGGTGGTTCCGGATGTACTAGTCATGACAGGGATATAATGGGTTGAAATCCAACTAAATGATAGAGTGCAGTGCTACAACATGTTTAGAATGACAAGGTCAGTGTTCCATCGCCTTCGTCGGACTTTGGTTCAGAATTATGGCTTGAGATCAACTAATGATATTTGTACCAAGGAAGCCTTAGGCTTGTTTTTGTGGACATGTAGTGCACCTCAATCGTTTAGACAAGTTGCAAATAGGTTTGGTCATTCTTTAGAAACTATCAGTAGAAAGTTTAGTGAGGTACTTGACTCAATTTGTAGACTGTATATTGACATCATAAGACCTAAGGATCCACACTTTGGTACAATTCATCCAAAACTGCAGCAAGCTAGGTTCTGGCCTCATTTCAACGATTGCATAGGCGCCATTGATGGTACACACATACCTGTAACTGTACCAAAAAGTGAAAAGGAAAAATACATTGGACGACATGGTTATGCTTCACAAAATGTCATGGCGGTTTGTGACTTCGATATGCGGTTCACATTTGTTGTCACAGGTTGGGCTGGATCTGCTCATGACACTCGGGTATTTTTGGACACTTTAGTCACCTACAAGGATAAATTTCCACATCCACCTAAAGGCAAGTATTACCTTGTTGATTCTGGGTATCCTAATAGAAAAGGATATCTAGCACCTTACAAGGGACAAAGGTATCATGTGCCTGAATGGCAACATGGTCGTCATGCAGTAGGATCAAAGGAGGTGTTCAACTATGCTCATGCATCCCTCCAAAATGTGATTGAGCGGTCATTTGGAGTTCTCAAGATGAAGTGGCGCACTCTCTTGCAGTTACCTAGCTATCCAATTGAGAAGCAATCAAAGATTATCATTACTTGCATGGCTCTTCATAATTTCATTAGAGACAATGCCATATATGATGAACATTTTGAAACCTATGTGGAAGACAGTAGTGGTGTTGGGTCCCAACTTCCTTCAGCTGATGGTGGTGGTTCGGCGGATGATATGAACATGTGTGCTTTCCGTGATGCTATTGCTAACGCGTTGGTTGGGTGATTCATTGTTAGAAACTTAAGTATTTTGTAGCAATTACATTACCCAAATGGATGTTATTTTCGACTATTATTGTACATTGCAACTTAATGGAGCCATATTGCTATCTGAAACTTTAAAAATATTCCCACCATTGTCTTCAGATCATTGTGACGAGTCAAAAGAGGTATAATCAGCCGCAGGGGTACATAGGTCAATTTACATCCAGGACAGATAATCTACCATAAATAATCAGGACAGCCAAACGCCTAGCTTATTCAGACAGCAGATTCTTTAGATCATGGCTTATCAGATAAGCCCGCTCAGCTTATAAGCGAGACTCAGAAAAGCTAAAACAAACAGGCGCTAAGTAACTTGTATTTGATTGATTGTGTGTCTTTTACAATAGCCGGGGTCCAATATTTATACCCTGGAGCCCAAACATGAATCCTACTCGAGCACGACTCATTACAATCTTCGGCATAGAAGAAAATATTCCTAATTTAAGATAACTTGGACCCTAATCTTTCCCTTTTTGTAGAGTTCGATATGTAGTTTCCTAATTTAAGATAACTTGGACCCTAATCAGTTGATATCGATCCTCATGCAATCGATTCCTTGATCGACATAATTTTGGAAGCTTCGAGTTTCCACGTTTTTCTCTCCAAATTTTGGTGTAAACAGTGCTAACTTGATTAAGGGAACACAAGTTGTATGCCAAATTTAGCAAGTGTGAGTTTTGGTTGGATCGAGTGCAGTTTTTGAGACATGTTTTGACACCTAAAGGTATCTCTGTAGACCCAAGCAAGGTGCAAGATGTGTTAAATTAGACGTATCCGAAGTCAGTGCATCAGATCTGTCAGCTCCTTGGTCTTGCTGGTTATTATCGGCGCTTCATTCCTGACTTCTCCAAAATAGCTCAACCAATGATCAAGTTGCTCTAGAAAGATGTCAAGTTTGTATGGAGTCCGGCTTGTGAAGGAGCTTTCCAAGCCCAGAAGGAATTTCTTACCTCTGCTCCTGTTCTTGCCCAACCAGATATTGACAAGCCATTTGATGTGTATTGTGATGCCTCAAGGACTAGATTGGGATGCGTGCTTATGCAGGATGGACGTGTGATAGCTTATGCTTCACGCCAGCTGAAAAAGCACGAGGTGAATTATCCCACCCAAGATTTAGAGTTGGCTGCTGTGGTGTACGCTCTAAAAATTTGGAGGCATTATTTGTTGGGAAATAAAGTGCATATTTATATGGATTACAAGAGCCTCAAATATATTTTCACTCAGTCCGAGCTGAACATGAGGCAACGGAGATGGTTGGAGCTAATCAAGGATTATAATTTGGAGGTTCATTGCCATCTTGGAAAAGCTAATGTGATAGCTGATGCTTTGAGCCGGAAGTCGTATCAAGTTGAAGAAGCACCTTTGTCTCTCAACCATGCTGAGGTGCTAGCCCATATTGCTCTAGTCTCGAATTTACTTGAGCAAATTATTATAGAGCAAAGGCAAGATGTTTCAGAAATCCAACATATCAAGGAGTTAATTGCCGAAGGGCATGGTCCACATTTTAGTATTGATAATCAAGGTGTAGTGAGGTTCAAGAACATATTGGTTGTTCCGTCAAGTGATAAGCTTAGAAGAAAGATTTTGGATGAAGTTCATCATTCCAAGTTGTCCATCCATCCAGGAAGTAACAAGATATACCATGATTTGCACCACTTTTATTGGTGGTCAAATATGAAGCAGGATATCACCAAGTACGTCGCAGAATGCGACACTTGTGGAAGAGTTAAGGCAGACCATATGCGTACACCGGGATTTTTGCAGCCCTTGTCTATCCCTGTTTAGAAATAGGAGGATATTTCCATGGACTTTGTTGTGGGTTTTCCCCGCACGGCAAAGGGGTATGACTCTATTTGGGTCATTGAGGATCACCTTACTAAGTCCGCTCATTTTCTCTCGGTAGATACCAGATATTCAGCCAAGAAGTATGCCAAGTTTTATTTTGATCGGATTGTGATCCTACATGGAGTTCCTCTTACTATCGTCTCTAATAAAGGGTCAGTCTTTGTCTCTCATTTTTTGGAGCAACTCCAGAAATGTCTTGGTACTAGTCTCCTCAGAAGTTTAGCTTATCATCCGCAAACTGACTGCCAAATAGAAAGGGTAAACCAGGTACTTGAGGATATATTGAGAGCTTGTGCCATTTCTTTTCCTGAAAAGTGGGACGAATGCTTGACTCTAGCTGAGTTTTCTTATAACAATAGCTATCAAGAAAGCATTTGTATGGCACCTTTTGCGGCCCTATATGGCAAGAAATGTAGAACACCTCTTAACTGGGTTGAGGTGGGTGATAGTGGATGTTTTGGGCCTGATTTTATCAAAGAAGCTCGAGAGCAAGTCAGTATTATTCAGAGCCATTCAAACGCAGCTCAAAGCTGTCAGAAAACTTATGCGGACAAGCGAAGAAGGCCCTTGCAATTTGAAGTTGGTGATCATGTGTATCTCAATGTGTCACCCATGAGAGGGGTGCATTGATTTGGCGTCCGTGGGAAGCTAGCCCCTCGCTATGTTGGACCTTACAAGATTTTGGCCCGGTGTGGTTCTGCTGTCTACCGTATCCAGCTCCTAGATATTTTGTCAGCAGTGCATAATATCTTTCATGTTTCCCAATTAAAGAAATATTTGCGGGTCCCCGATGAAGCGGTAGAAATTGAAGGACTTCCTCTCTAGCCCGACTTGTCTTATATTGAGCATCCTGTTAAGATCTTAGATGAAAAAGAAAGAGTAACTAGAAACAATGTGGCAAAGTTTTATAAAGTTTAGTGGCAAAATCACTCGAAGGACGAAGCAACATGGGAGCAAGAAAGCTATATCTTGAAGCATTATCTCCACCTTCTTTCTAGTTCACCGAGGTAATTATTTAAATTGGGATTTATTTCTTATCTCTTTTTCCATACTAGGCACATAAAATCTCGGGACGAGATTTTGTTTAAGGAAGGTAGATTTGTAACACCCTTAGTGTTACACCATAAATCATTTATTAAAACATGTCATGAGCATCATGTTTATGTGTTAATGCAAGTGATAAAGCGTGTAGATCAATTTCTGTAACTCGAAACGATCAACTAAAATGCGGAGCGAAAGTTGATTCAATAGTCATGTTATATCACTTAGGGTTTAAAACCAATTTTTATTAAGTAAAAATGCTATAGAACATGTGTGTGATACTTAAATAAAGTTTGAAGTACAAACTTTGTAGATGACAGTGAAATACTTGCGGTCGAAAAATGATATTACTAGCTAATATTTCCATTAGCTTAGAAATTGCAAATGAAAATCAAATTCAGCTAAAAAACTTAGAAATTTTCAAGTCTGCCGACTGCTAGACAGTGCTATATTTAGCAATTTATTGTGAGAGATTGGGTTAAGGAGTAGGGTAGTATTATGGCTAGTTTTAGTAGCCTAATAAACCCTCTAAGGTATAGCAAAAGTGGTTTGGGCATTGGATCAACGGTTTAGACGTCTTGAACGCTTTAAAATCCATGCATAACATGAACTCGGGTCGTCTTCTTATGTTGGGCACAGTCACCAGGCCGTCCTGCCCTGACGTCACGGTGTCGGTGCACTGGGCGCACACGCACGCGCGCACGTGGCCACGCTGGTTGGTTGCTGCTGTCGTAGCCTGGCCCCGGTGGGCACGTCGCAAGCCGCCAACTGTGAGCCGCCGCGCCCACCGCTCACCTGCGCCTGGTCGTCCTACCACTATGCTGTGCTACCCCCGCTGCCATCGTGCCACCTAGACTTGGTCGAGGCCGGCCGCAGCGAGCCGCTGGCCCTGCGCCCTGCTGCTCTACCTCGCACTGCCATTTGGGTGCCGTCGTGGCCTTGCTACGCTACCATCGTGTCCACACTGCCGGCACTACTCACGTCGCGATGCTACCGTTGCCGTCGTGTCGTCATCGCGTCCACGCTGATCCGCTGCACCTCTACACTTTTGCTAGCCCTGTGCGTGTCGCCTCTATCGCGCGCACGTGGGTGAGCCGCCGTCGCCACGCCATTTATGGCACTGTGGCGCGCGGGCCACGCCGGTCAAATGCGTGCACGCGTTGTCCGTAGCACTGGCATGTGGGCCTCTCGTGCTCGCCACTCGTGTCCTGCCAAGGTGTGGACGAGCCGAGCCCACCTGTTGCGCCGTCTCTCTCTTTCCCTCTTTCTCCCTCTGTTTTCCGCTGCTGTCGCGTCGTGTCACGGTGAAGCCAGAGAGCGAGCACCTCTCATCAATTCCTCATGCTCGCGTCTTTGCCTTCACGCCCCCTCTCCAGCCGACCCCACCCCACCTTGACTCGTGTCACACCGAGCTCCAATTTTGGAGCTTTGCCCGTCGCCGTGCCGTAAAGGCCCATCGTCGCCCACGTCGTGGCCAGTCTCCACCACTTCATCCCGCGCTAATTCCTCTGCACCACTAGCTAGCCTTGGCTCCCTCTTTATCGTGCGCACGCTAAACATAGCTCTAGTGCCGCCTCCTCGTCGCTGACGCGGCCATGCCTTTGTGGTCCGTCGTTCACCTCGCAGCGCGCACGTGGACAGCCTCGCTCGGGTCGTCTCTGGCCAAGCCGGCTTCTCGGTAAGGTCACTGGTGAGTGGTCGTTGCTCACCTGCTACCCCTACCACCTTGTTGTTGCTATGGCTCACCTGAACGCCATCACCATTGCTGTAGGGTGCCCGCCATCGTGGAGAGGTCCCTCTACGGCGTCCTAGCTCGTGCAACCGCCGCCCATCGTCTCGCGTCGAACCCTAGGTGAGCGTCGGCCTTGTAGATAGGTCAGCGGGGGTCCCGTGTGGCCGGCAAAAGCGCCAGTGCCACCGCTCACCGCGCCGGAGTGCCCGGGGATGGCTGAGGACCTTACCGTTGAAAAGAGGAGAAAGATCTGAGTGTTCCATTGCCAAGTCGTTGTCTATAGAAATAGTAACATGGACTGCGGGTTGTTTTGCTCATAGTCCAAGTGCGTTTTTGCAAGAGTGCCGGCACGCGCGGGCTTCCTTGCCGTGGGCCACCTCTACCCGCGCCTCACCTGTGGGCCGCCATGCGCTCGCGCGCGCGCGTTGCCCCGCGTGGGCCACGTTGGGCCGAAAGCGGTTTACCTTTTTCGTGGAGAATAGAAATAGCTTTTCATTTGTATATCAGAGCTGATCTTTGGTAAATCATATAAAATCATGTAGGTATCCAAAAAATTGTGAAATTAATTTTGTTAGTTCCTAAAATTATGCTCTATCTATTGGTGTATTTAGTTTATATATATATATTTATTGATACCAGGAACTATTAAATCATATGACAGTGCTTAATATTATTAGGTTAAATATTGTAGGAATTTTTGTGGCAATATGGTGATAGTTGTAGCTTTGAAAATTTTATAGTAGCTTCATGGTATTATTATGTGTTCACTGCAATTTTTGTAGTTTTAGAATAGACTTAACATAATGGTAGTTAAATGCTCTTTATTTCAAATATACATTAAATCATTAGTAGAAATAAAGATATATCCTTCATTTGTAAAGCTAGGTGTTTGTTAGTTGAACCCAACACTTTACTTGATGAAGATGATAGTTAGCTTAGTATCTTAGTCATTAGAGCTAGCTTAGTAGTTTACCATGTGTATTCTTAATTTAGGAGCTACTGTTGCTAAAATACTAAGTGTTGCATCATCATCGCATGCATATAGAGAATGAATTGGTGAAGATCATGACCATCAAAGACCACGAGTTCGAGGAGGTGATCGAGGAGTACGAGAAGGAGATCCTCGTGCAGGAGGAGGTCCTAGAGCCGCCACTAACTGACTGAGCTGACACCACGCCTGCCCAAGGCAAGCCCTAGTGCATAACCCTTATTTTGAATGATCACTGAATATATATATGTGATGTGCATTTACGTTACAGGATTTATATTGAAACTACATGCATATATATACCTACCCAGGAGTCCTACTAGCATAGGTTGAGTAGCAGCTATGCTTAGGCTATCGGTAGCGTGAGTAACCTGCCGTCACTCACAATAGGTGATTATTATTATCACTCTCATGATAAAATGGTGAAAGGAAATGGCGACCTGGTAGGGATATGGTACATGTATTGGTGGGTGTAAGAGGTTGTGTCCTGCGGCCCACGGGGCATAGCTTGGTTACACTGTTTTCCCTGTCCATGTCGGTTAATGACCGGCTGTTGCATTGGATTCTAGTCAGGTCACAGACTTATTATCCTGAGCACATACTTGTTTATGGGAGCAGGAAAGGCTCGTTGCTCTCTTGTCGTAGGTTCCGGCTCTTTCCGGACCGACTGATTGTAGGTGGGATGGTGGAGGTCTAAGCACCACACTGAGTCCGGGACTCAGGAGTGGGGGCTTGGAGTCCAAGTTTGGACGGGGACCTGGACCCCTTGATAGGAGAGTGGTGTGTTGGTCCTACTTGTGCCTGGGGTACAAGCGGGGCGTGTGTTTCGGGTATGCAGCTGGGCTACATTGATTCACGAATTGCCATGTAATACGATACGACTTGTCTACAATCTAGCACTGTAGTAAGAACTGGAAGATGAAAGATGGTGAAATGGATCTGATTGCTCGACTTTTGCTTAAAAGTAGAACAGATGCTTACATAGAATGGCTAGATAAATGAACTAATCATGACTGCTAATAAGAACATCCATAAGGATTCACTACTAGTAAGGCTTTTCGCAAAAAGAAAACCCAACAAACCATAAAGCTTATCATATCCTTTAGAGTCGAGAAGTTATTCCCACTTATCGGGTAAGTCTTACAAGTACATTGTGTACTTAGGGTTTATTTACCCCTGTTGCAGGTGCAGCTCAAGGAGTAGCTGTTGAGTGGAGGATTCTTCTAGTGTGCACAGACGGATCCTTGTATCTTATCGTTAGAAGTTTATTTCAATTCCGCTGTTTAAATTTCACACGCTGAACTTAGTATTGTAATAATGTATTTCTAAGAACTCTTGATGTATGAAATTGACTAAGTATTGTAAACTCGTTCTCATTATTGGATCTTGGAGGAAAAACGTGGATTGTTCGAGTTTTCCCTTGGGGTGTGCTCGACGGAACCCTCCGATGTAGCTTGCTTTTGGGGTGCTTAGTGTCTAGTGGAAGACAAGCGCCTCCGAAGGTGTGTTATTTCAGGCAGTTCTGCCACAGGCAGTACCAGAGCCAATAATGACTTACGAGTTTCATAACTCTTTTTAAAACCTAAAATTTGACCAACAAAAGTTTTGTGAAAAGTAGGAGGCGATAAAATTATGTAAATAAGTATAAGCCCTAGTAATATGGTCTATCTAGGATAGTGGCACTGGTTTTATCTAATCAAGTTTCTATAGGTACACTAACTTACACAGCGTATGAATCGTTTAGCATGCGGAAAGTGAGTGTGTGATGTGCCAAATTTTTTTGCTAATGCCGCTATATTGTGGCTTGAGTGAACAGGTAGGCCGATGCATGCGTCATAAAAAGAAAATCTGCTTAAACTAAACTTCCCCCACACGTATAAATGGATTAGTGAATCGATAGGATAACTTAAAAGAATGCCTTAATAAATGGATTAGTGAATCGATAGGATCTCTTTATTGGATCCTGGAGGAAAAATGTGGATTGTTTGAGTTCTCCCTTGGGGTGTGCTCGACGGAACCGTCCAGTGTAGCTTGCTTTCGGTGTGCTTAGTGTCAAGTGGAAGATAAGCACCTCCGAAGGTGTGTTATTTCGGGCGGTTCTGTCACATGAAGTCCTTATAAACCAATGCCTCATTACTTAGTCTCTTACATCACTAGTTTATTAACAAACAAATGTATCTAATCAGGAACACACCCACTACTCTTAGTTCAACCCTTTCACCTCACACTAAGTGATCTCTTTCACCTCAATGAAATAGTCCGTGTAGCGAATATCCCTCATAAAATGAGCTTGTTTGCTTCCTATGTCCAACAGACTTAGGTTGCGGGAGCAACCATGACAAGAAATGCAACATATCAATAAAATTGCAGTTTGACCAACCATACTTAGGCTTCAGGATCAGTACCTCAAGCACAAAACATAGTGTTGTCCAATGAGCCGGACAACTTTTTCAACACCATACAAACTCTCTCTCTCTCTCTCTCTCTACACTTTTTACTATTTTCAAATTTTCTAGACCTTTTGTGCTCCTAAGTAACACCTCTGGTGCAATGTTCCAAAGCATTTCCTACAAACAGCCAGCATCATCTTCGTTCCCATTACGTCCACCGTCATAGCCACCACTGCTATCATCATCCC
Source organism: Miscanthus lutarioriparius (assembly GCA_904845875.1). Taxonomy (NCBI): domain Eukaryota; kingdom Viridiplantae; phylum Streptophyta; class Magnoliopsida; order Poales; family Poaceae; genus Miscanthus; species Miscanthus lutarioriparius. Next base: position 47,257,923 of record CAJGYO010000007.1, read on the forward strand.
CGTCACGTCCGTCGTCATTGGCACCACCACCTTGTCCATGGCCACCCATTTCATCATCAAGATCAGCCATATATGTGTAGTCATACTCATCTATGTCATGAAATTCTTCTTTCAACTCAGCATCAAAGAACGCTTCATCATGATGGATCTAAATTGTTTAGTTCTTTACAAAACCTTACATGATCAAGTGCGATCTGATTGTACTCACATCTTTCGAAGTGAGTATGTTCCTGCAGCTCCTACGCGGACAAAAAAAATCCGGTTTCATTCTAGGTCATAGCATGCTTCCCTGCAGCTTCAATGAATCCATCCACTCCAAAGCAGAAAAGTGGCTTCCATCTTAATGAACTGGACATCCATGAGTTCATGTCCATCTTTTTAGACATCAAAGCAAAAAAAACAATTAATTAATATAAATAACAACAATTTATAACATTTGTGCAAGGTCATTCTTGTTTCAAGTACAAATAAAATTGGTCAACTTTACTTTAATCATATGACTATGACAAAATAGAAAATCTCTACATAGCTACCTATACATATGTAGGTCTAATTATTAGCCCCTAATCAAACAATTAATCATTTTTTACTTTATAATTATAGTTATATGAAATTTAAAGAAAATAACTAAGAACAATTAATATTCAACCCGTTGTTGATGCAACTTAATCCTTTCAGAAACAATTAATGGATATTGACTAACAAATTAAATAATTTTAGTTCTAAATCTAGTTAGATCCAAACTCTTAACCCCTATTCAAAAACTAACTAATAGACCATAAAACTCAACACATGACCACTAAATAAGGGTAGAATCTTGTTCCACTACTAAATTTAACCTTAGGACCTTCAAAGATTTGACCTAATTTCATTTATAATTGCTTCAATCATACAATGAGAGAGAAATCAATAACCAAATTAATAAAGTAATCTACCACTAAACATTCAAAAAGATGTTAGGAATAGCGTGTACATACCTTCTAGAGTCAAATCATCCAAATAAATCAAAGCAAAACCTTTCCCCTTGTATTTGCAATTTTGGAGAAGTTGTCCAACACCCCGCCCCTTTGCTTTTCCTCTTCAGGCTACAGTTATGTCCCAAGGAGAATGAAGAGAGGCTACTTATACACTAGGCTCATAATAGTAGAGACGGCTCTACAAATGGTGTTTTAGAAGCGGCTAAGAATTCAAGCCGTCACTTGAAATAGCCCTTTTGTAGAGGCTGACTAGGATTCCCAGTCACCTCTTGAAATGTTCCTTTTCAGAGGCAACAGAGTTAGCGGGTCCCTATGGAGGTCACATTAGAGGTGGATGGGAATTGAGCCATCTTTGCCTAAAAAATGCAGTTGTCTCTATAAACCGTTTATGTAGTAGTGGCAATTATCATGAAAAAAATATCAGTAGATATTTAAACATATTGCTTGACGGGACATGTTTCTATTTTGTTTAAAGGACTGTGCATATTGTTTTTTATTTATACCATACCGTTTATAATTAAGTATATTAATATAACAATATCACTTGCAAAATTTGAACAAAAATAGTTTTAATTTCTAGAAATGGGATTACAAATACAATTTTGTGCATGTACCTAGCAACGGTATTATTGTCACTTCTGTTTAAGGTATTGTTTGGACTTTGAAGAACTTGTTCTCTAAGAGCACCCTTAACAATAGTCAATTTGCTAACTTACATAAACTTTAAAATAAAAATAGAGTAACCTAACATGTTTGTATAGAAAAAATGTATAAGCAAAAACACATGAATCATGAAAAGCTATTTTATCATTCTCTCTTTTTATTCAATAAAATGTATTCTATGAGCTAGCTCTTTTAACATTATTGGAACTACCGTAAGTGAAAACTTTAAAACCGTAGAATTGTTATTTGGAGCAAAATTTAGAAGCTACTCTGATGTAGCAATAGCATCATGAGAGAGTAGCATAGGCTGCGGTGCACGGGCACGCATGCTTTATGTCGCGCCATTTATAAAACCGCAGCGCATGGATGAGAATTAGTGGAGCGGCAGCCGAGACGAGTGAGCGTATTGAATTGAAGAACTAGCTACAGGCTGCTCTGCTAGGCCATCTCATCCCATCCGTCGCTTAATCAGGACACTCCCGATCTAGAACTTTGGATGATTTCTATATATTTATTAATTAGAGAACAACTAATCAAAATTGTGATATGCGCTATAATTAAAAAAGAGAGTAGTAAATGATTTCTTAGATAAAAACTATGTCGGTATGAAACCAAGATATGAAGAGATATAATGATAGATAATAATGGTCCCGTTCGGCTTACTTTATAATCCGCACTTCTCAGCTTGTTTTTTCAGCTGGAACAGTATTTTTCTCTCACAACAATTTAGCCAGAACAGTGTTTTCAGTCAATTCAGCCAAGTTTCAGCAAGCCAAACAGGGCCAATGGAGCGATAAGACATATGATTGAATGAAAAATTATTTTAGAGGAACTATCCATTAGAAATATGGTTTCTATGTGTAGTACTATCTAGCTAGATGATTTGACAAGTGTAGAAATCGTCTTATAGTTTTTGGATTGGGACTATACTTAAGAGTTGCTCCATCTATCGTTCAAGTACATTTACTTTGATGCATTGGAGAACACTGTAGCCCATAAATCCTATTGATGGCCTCATTCAAGTTGTGGAAGCGATCATAGCCAGACTGCGCGCAATGCTTCGAAGCGATCAAAAGGAGGTGGAGTCGTAGCAGCAACCGCTGCAGTGGAATTAAAAAAAAACTGTTCGTTTGACTGTGGCTTGTCGTAAACTATCGTAAATTTTTAGCCGGAACAGTATTTTTCTCTCACACAAACTAGCCAGCAGTACTTCTTCACGAACCAGCAACGAAACGAACAAGCCAACCGAACAGGCTGATGATCTTTTGAGTACTTCTCTACTCTGATCATCGAATTAAACAAGATAAATTATGCCCAAAGCTAGGATGTGATAATGATCATCATGGTACTTCTCTCAAACAAAAAAAACAAACACTATGACAAGGCCGCAAGAGCAAGAGAGTCTAAAGCCTGTTCGCTTTGTCATATTTGGCTTATAAGCCATGACTTATCAGCCAATAAATAATATTTTTCTCTCACACTAAACAAGCCAACAGTACTTTCAATCATGACTTATAAGTCAAACCAGCCCAAACAAATAGGGCGCTAGTTGTTAGTCAACTGGACCTGTTTGGTCAACTGGACTAGTTGTTAGTCCAGCTAAACAGTTTATGTGAAAATTTAGACAACTAAAGTTTAGTCTTGTTTGAATATAGAAACGATAATGATACCCGGGTGTCCGTCTCGTCCGGACGGACTGCTCCGCGCGTCTCACCAACGCCGCTGGGTCCGTGCGCCCCGCGCCTCGCCCGCCCACGCGTCATTGCTCGCTCCCGCTCGGGCCCTAATCCACCTCGCCTATCAGGGAAGGGGAGGCAGGGGAGGGGAGGCCTGTGCCACCGTGGTTCCCCCAACAGGTAGGCAGTGACCACCGGTGAAGCCGTGCTTCAAGTATTTTAGGTGTTTTTAGAAATATTGCAAGCCTATGTTTTAAGTGTTTCAGTTGTTTCAGACGTATGTTTCAAGTATTTCATCTGGGTTTTGCATATGTTGCTATGGCTATACACGCATGTTTCAAGTGTATGTTTCAAATGTTCAGATGTTTTTATACTTATATGGCATGTGTTTCATCTAGATGTTGTAAAAGTAGATTTGGATGTTGCATATATTGTTATGGTTATACACGCATGTTTCAAGTGTTTCATCTATTTTTATACCTATGTTGCAAGTATTTTTATCTGGATGTTGCATATGTAGCAAATGACTATGTTGCAAGTGTATGTTCCGAATGTTATATCTGTTTCGGACGTATGTTGCAATTGTTTCATCTGAGTGTTGTAAAAGTAGACATGAATGTAGGTGTGGAGGAAGTCTAAGCCCTTGGTAGTCCGCTCCCTAGTGTACATGAAAATGGAGGCCACGAACACAAGAGCGGCAGGGACGGAATGCCGCGGCAGATCGGTCGGGATGTGGAGCGGGATGGACACGAGCGCGGCGCATCGGGTGGGGATGGGACACGGGCCTCCATGCTGTGTGCGTCGGGCGTAGGAGCGGGAAGCTCCGTCTGAACGGACGCTACCTCCGGAGAATGGATGGGCGCGGGTCTAGACATGCGTCGGGCACGGGCGCAGGTGCAGGGTTTAGATAGACACCGGGTCCGGAAGTTCGGGCGCCAGTCGCTCCCGTTCGGACGTCAGTCGCTCCGACATAGAAACTACTGAGAGGTTAGACGACCGAACTAAAAATTAGAGGGTATTTGGTTCTTTAGTCGCTCCTAAAATTTATGTCACATTGAATGTTTAGATACTAATAAGGAGCATTAAATATAGATTAATTATAAAACCAATTACATAGATGGAGGCTAATTTTCGAGACGATTTTTTAAGCCTAATTAATCTGTCATTAGCACATGTTTACTGTAGCACCACGTTGTCAAATCATAGACTAATTAGGCTTAGAAGATTCGTCTCGCAAATTAGTCGCAAGTTATACAATTAGTTTCGTAATTAGTTTATATTTAATATTCCATATATGTGTCAAATATTCAATGTCATAGAAATTTTAGGAATTCCGGAACCAAACAACCCCTTAGTCTACCGTGTCCATCTACCCGTTTGGATAGGCACCTGACTGACTAGCAGTATAACGGTGTCCTAATCACTAATCAGCTCCCGGTGAAAGACTTGGCCATCGCTCCATTCGAGGCACCTGACTGACTTACCTGAGACTGAGAGATCTTCGTTCTTGGCCACGACTGGAACAGCGACCCATCCCAAGCTAAGGTGGAGACCAACCTACCTGTGTCTCTCTCAAGGCGCGCCGTGGCCGTCCCCTTCTTCAGGTCGTTTTCCACCACCATGAACCGAACCGAACCCTCCTCGTCTGCCACCGAGCTCGATCGACGATTGTTGCTTCTCCGATCACTTTCAAGTCGCCTCTGCGGCGGCCCTGCCAGTTGCCAGTGCCAGGCTGCCCGCTGCCGCCACCACCTCTCCATTCCATAAAACAGAAACATGAATGTGAGCCATGAAGTGAGTGTGTTTAGGGTGGAGTATAATATGGGCAGGCCTGTTTAGATCCCACCTAAAATCTAAAATTTTTCAAGATTCTTCGTCACATCAAATCTTGCGGCACATACATGAAGCATTAAATATAGGTAAAAAGAATAACTAATTGCACAGTTTGCCCGTAATTGACGAGACGAATCTTTTAAGCCTAAATAGTCTATAATTAGATAATTTTTGCCAAATATAAACGAAAGTGCTACAGTAGCCAAAAGTCAAAAAATTTCGCATCTAAACGGGGCCTCAATTAAAGGATGCAAGTACTCCTCCACTCCACAGTGCAGCATTTAAGAAAAGCAATTGGCCTCCATGGCTCCCTTCCCTCCCACTGGCCATTTCCATTTCCCCTATAAATACTTGCTGCCATGCCATCTCTTCTTCCACGCCACAGTCCACACGCACCACCACTCCTCTGCCTCCGAGGAAAGGAAGCATCCTCATAGTCAGAGGCTCAGAGCAGAGCACTCCTGCAGCAGCTGCTGCAGACCACCACGAGACGAGACAGTAAGCGCTCTCTTTGTGCAATTAATACTATCATTACTAGCAGCAGTATGATGGATCATCAGTGATTAAGGGTGCATTTAGTTCCCAAATTTTTTGGGTTTGGCTACTGTTTGGCTACGGTAGCACTTTCGTTTGTATTTGGTAATTAGTGTCTAATTATGGACTAATTAGGTTCGAAAGTTTCGTCTCGCGATTTCTCACCCAACTGTGCAATTAGTTTTTTTTCGTCTATATTTAACACTCTGTATATGTGTCGCAAAATTCGATGTGATATTTTAGGGTGAAAAATTTTGGGAACTAAACATGCCCTAACTTGCTCAAGCTTCATGGATAGCAGGCAGGCAGCGACAGAGCGTACGTGAATACGTGATGAGCCGGGGCAGCAAAGCAGGGAGGGCGCGCGGGGGCCTGGACCTGAAGCTGCACCTGTCTCCGCCGGCGCCGGCGTCGTTGTCCTCCGACGAAGAGTGGTCGTCGTCGCCGAGCTCGTGTCTGTCGTCGGAGGGCGAGCGGGAGCCGCCGCAGCAGAGGCAGCAGAGCCACGGGCTGCAGTGGTCGGACAGCCCGGAGGCGACGTCCATGGTGCTGGCGGCCTGCCCGCGCTGCCTCATGTACGTGATGCTCTCCGAGGCCGACCCGCGCTGCCCCCGGTGCCGCAGCCCCGTCCTCCTCGACTTCCTGCACCCCGCCGCAGCCCGCAACAGCAGCAGCAGCATCAACGTCAGCAGGGAGGACGACGACGATCACAGCCGGAATAGCACCCGCGGCGGCGGTGGCGGGAGGAACAGGAGGGCGTGATCGTCCACAGTTCCACACAAGGCAGCATCAAGAAGCCACAAGTTTTTCTTCCCTCCATTATTACCATTAGTACTATTATTAGTACCAGTAGCTTTAATTCCGTCCCTTAAATTAAAAAGAACTGCTCCAGTGTAACCGTGATATTTCATCCGTCTGCCGAGACTGCGACGGTGTGAGGTGGTAACTGACTGTGGTATATATATATATATATCACGGATACACTGGAGACCTCTCGGTTTTGCTCTGCAGTCAAATCTCAAAAGGAATGAAAAGAAAAAAAAAACTTTGGTGTTTCACTGTTCACGGTGTGGTTTTCCCCGTCGTGATTGATACGTTAAACGACAATCATTTGAGCTCCAGGCAGCTGATCTGCAACATCTTTTCTTCGAGACGGTGGTGTATCCTTGTCGAGTACAAGTAGAAAAGCGACGAACAGATTTTTTTAGTAACATTTTTCAGAGCCTGCAATTGTAATGAGGTTTCACGTCAGATTATTAGACATAAAATAATAAGCAATCAGTAGCGGAGCAGGTGAGACGTGAGAGGAGGGGAGAAGCTACTCATCACTACTGCTACAGTAGCAAGGAAGGAAGTAATACTACTGGTAATCTTGTTTATTTTTTCTACAATTTCTTTGTCTCTTAAACAGTTGTACCTCCAATTGTTCGTCCTGTTCACTTGGCTTATAAGTCGTACTTTTTCAGCTAACGAACAATATTTTTCTCTCACAACGAAACAGTCATTAGTACTTTTAGTCATGACTTATCAGCCAAGCGAACAGGCAATCGATTTGGGTGCTGGTTTCTGATGGTAATCTGTGGTGGTTGCACTTGTAAAGCACCAAACAGAAGTGATGCTACGCAACGCAGCAGGGCAAAAGAGCGCATCGGCTTTCCGGCATCGGCGTCGGCATGAATGGGGAGGGGGCGAAAGCCGGCAAGAGAAATCGAAATCTTCCACAGCCTGACAGGCCAAAGCTGTCAATCTGAATCAAGAAATGGATGCAACATCTACCAAACCTGATGTCACCTGCCATTGATGATGCGTCCGTAAGAGCCAGTCTCTCCCCTCTCGAATGTATGTGTGATAAAATAAAATAAAAAATATGTGCTTTCGCCTGCTCTGCCATGAGCATATATAGCAGGCACACCGTTTAGTCGTTTACACAGACAGATACAGCCAGAGTCACGACGAGTTGTTACCCGTCATCAGTCACAATCGACCAAACCGCAGCGTCGCGCTTGCCGCGGCGCAGCATAAAGGTTGCATAGCTGAGTTGATTTTTTTTTAATTTTAATATTTTTTGGAAACTAATTTTAAATCTAACACGGTCGGTTTTTTTTAAACTAACACTTTTGGCCGCGCCTATTGTCCTGGCGCGGTCAAATGCTTGTGCCGCGCCATGTATGGTGACGCGGCACAGGGCTGACGTGGCGGCGACCGGAATCGCTGACCGCTGACGAGGCAGGGCTTGCTGCGCTATTGCGCCTTGATCCGTGGCGCGGCAGAGCCGAATAAAACCCCGCCGGCCCAAGCAGCAAGCCCGCCTGGCCGCCGCGCCCGCCACCTGCCCGGCGGTACCTGGATGGTTTAATTGGAGCGTGTCGCGCCGATAGTGGGAGTTATTCTAAGTATTGCTTGACGTAAAATCAATAGTGGATTTGTTTCTGTCTTGTGTTGAATTAGTTTCACGGTCGAATAGAGAATTTGATAAGACAATGATTTTTTCCGTCTTTCATAATACGGTTAACCACCATGTTGACTAATCGATTACGAAAAATTGGATCGGATTGAAACGAATAATATTTTAAGGAAACTTATTTCTTGGATTTTTGGCCCCATATTGTAGGATCAGCGGCGACGTGACCATGGACCTCGGCTTCCTCGACCCCTCGCGCAAGACGCTGGCCACCGGCGTCGAGATACGACAGGACTGCCGGTTCCCGAACTAGTTGCTACTTAATCTCGCCGGCAGTGCTGCCGCGACGCATAGAAACGAATATGAAGCAAATAAATGAAGTCCGTGCGCAAGTTGACAAGCTGCCACATAACATTTTTATTGGTTTGACATAAGTTTGACATAACATAACCAAATAACCCCGCAAGTTTCGGACGCCAATATTCGTTTGACCTAACAAACTAAGACCCAGGAGTGTAAGGATCCCTCGGACGCCTCTGTCTCTTCGGATTTGTTGGCAACACAATGGGAGTGTAGCCAACGTCGGTATGGTCGCGTCGACGGTGCGTGTAACAGAACCGACCAATTATACGAAATTAAGTAAGAAAATCATCCGCCAGAGCAGACGATTTAGCAAACTTAAGTCCGTATAACCCGGTAGTCCGTGAAATCGCGAAGGATTTCAAACCAACTCGTGTCCCAGCCATGATCGTAATAAGTTTAGCGGTCACCATCACATATTACATAAAAGTTCGCAATCTCAGATACATCAGAGTTTAAACATAGTTATTACAAACCAGTTCGAATAAAAGTAGCGGAAGTCATTTGTTCAAACCACACACACTCACGCAGAGTTTAAATATAGTGCCAGCGAATGATCATCTCCAACAAAAGCATTAGATGAGACGTAAGGAATGACCATGCCCATGGTCCTAAGCATCACCCATCGCAGGATAAAGGCGGTTGATACAATAGCCGTAATACATACGCCCATCTCGCAACAAGTGGGAATAAAACCACGAGTACGAGAAGGTACTCAAATGGATTTTACCCGACATAACCGAAAATAAATGACACCAAGGATTATGAAGGCTCTATAGTAGGGTAGTGACTCATTTGCGAGAAAGAAGCATTTTTAGCATTTCAAGAACTTTTGAAAGGCATTATTGTCAACTTAATTATTATTAACCTATCGACTAGATTTGCATCTATACTAGAGTAAACATGTGATTAAGCAATTAATGATAACCTTGATCATTAAACAACTTCCATCTTGTCATATTCACTATAATTTGTCCAAGTGTTCCATAAACATTTACTACGATGAAGTCACTCAAGTCAAGTGCTCACTATCCGGGAGGCGATGGCGATTGAATCGATTCCTAACCGGTGGTGATTTATTCCTTACACAAATCTCACTCACCCGCTAAAGTGAGATATTGATCACCGAAGTCAACTTTCTAGGTATCTCGAGTTTGCGGGAACCACATGTACCGGGGGCCGACCATTCGCACTTTGGTCTTATCATCCCGCCCGTGTCCTACCACACTGCTCAAACACAAGGCGCTGCGGGCAATCTACTCGGCCGAAAAATCTCCCGACCAGCGGTCGGAAGGTACTTTATCCGGCCAGCTAAATGTAAGGCATCGTTCAATATGACTCGAGGCCCAACAACGGTCGGTCCTTAATAATTACTGACGGAAACACTACGGTCCAAAACTACGCAAGTCTCGCCCGGTCTCAACTTCATTTAACACTTAGTTATACCATGACTTCATAGCCATCCAAGCAGATCCGGTAACCACCTATAGCTCGCGGTGACAGAAATCACCCGACTTCTACCGGTCTAAGCCACTAAGCATTGACTGATTGCGGATACCGGGGTAACAAGGATATAGTATAACAAAGGTAAACAAGGTATAATGCGACAACGGTTGCAAACAACTACTGAACGTAATGCATCAATTTAAGTAAAGTATTTAATGAAATCATTGCAAACGGGAGAAAGATGCTCAGGGGCTTGCCTCTCTCGAAGGAGCTCGGACGGTGATCGGGGCACTCCGGAAGTTCCTCAACGTCCTCCTCGTCGTAAACCACGGCACTTCCTGCTGCTGCACCTCGAGCTGCTCCTCGGGCTCCTCGGGTATGTGTTGGGTTCTCGGTTTGCGATCTGTATGATGCAATGCGGCGTAAGGGATTATGCAAAGCGGTGCATCGAATGAGATGAATACAATGAATATGTTTGAATGCAAGGTAGTCAACATCATCCAAGAAAATATACTACAAGCACATGTCATCTACTGCATTCTCTTCTACTACTAATATGTTTAAGTCAACACATCTTATCAAATGCTTCAAAGATACACCAAAGCTATTATTATTAAACAATCTTGCATTAAAGAGGATTATTTTATTTCTTTTTTAAACTAAGGCTACAACAACAACCTATATTTCTGGTGCTTATAAAATCTAAGAAAATTACAGTAGCATAGTACTACTCTAAGTAGACTACCATAAAAATTTCATGGCATTTGGGTAAGTAAACTATCCTACACAAAAATGACAAGCTATGGCATAAAAATGAGCATGAAAATACTTTGTACTATGAAAAGTGTCAAACAACAAATTGAGTATTTTTCCTAGATTCTAAACAGTAAATAATCACTATACAAAAATTACCACATGCATGTTTTATACAAATTTTGCTCTCTAGCAAAAATAACAAAAATCGACCATTTAAGGTACTTGAACTACACCTCAAAATTTTCCCACAGCACATGCATGGCATACATTTTCACAGAAAGTACATCACTCAAGGAAACTAACAAAACTGGAAGCATATTTTTTCTGAGGTATATTTCATTTACTAGACATTTTCTCGTAAATCAGCATTTATTCACTTTAAATAAAGCTACACAGAAAATTATCACAAATTTGACATGCAATATTTTTAACAGATAGATCTAGTCACAAGAAGCATAACAAAATTTGTTTCATACGTTTTGGAGCAACACAACTTGATATATACATTTACTAAGCATTTGAATCAAATTTTAAACCATTTCTCAAAACCCATTTCCTTAAAACGAAAAACCCAGCGCATGCAAGCGTTGGGTGCACCCGGTCTTTGTGCACCTGGGGTTTCCCTCTGTCATTGCATGCATTTGGGCCCCTTGACCACCAATTCGGCGACCGAAGCGAGGATAGGCTTCGCCGGCCGGTGCTCACCGTGGGCGAGCTCCTCCGAATCTGGCGGTACCGGCGGGCTCCCCACGCGGAACCCGCACCTCTGAGGAAGGTTAGAGGTGGCCCGGCGTCGTGGCGTTCCACGCGACCACAGCGCCGCTTCGCCCGGCGAGAAAGGGGACGGCCGAGCTCGGCCCTACTTGACGACGACGGCAGCAGAGTGAGTGAGCATAAGCGAAGGAGCTAAGCGAGACGGAACTCCGGCGAGATGAATCGAAAGAATGAAGCTGGCGGTGGAGCACGCGTCGTCGGCGAGGGCAGCGACGGTGGCGAAGCGCGCGTCTGGCTTCTTCTTCTGCAATGAGCAAGCGAGGGAGACAGGGCGGCAAAAGCGAGGAGTCTGGGAGAGAGGAGGCGCTTCGGACAGCCTTGAAGGCGGAACTCTCTGCCGGTCGGAGCAGAGCACCGCCCTCACGCCGCCGGTGTCTGGTGGTGCAGCGCGCGAGCGGTGGTGGTGAAAAGGCGCGGGTCTGTGTGTGGCGGCGGAAGGCGTGGAAAGCTTGGCTGGGCTGGGAAGCGATGGCCGGCCAAGCGAGGCGAGTGAGTGAGTGGGAGCGGGAGTGAGCGGGAGGGCGGGCGGCATTTGGCGGGCTGGCGGAGCAGAAGCGGTGGCCCGCTAAAAGAAAAACATTCTTTTCAATTTCCATTTTCAATAAATTTTCAATTAACAGTTTTCAAATATTATTTTGAGCAAGAAAATGACCTCTTTTGAAAATGTACCAAAATGAAAGTTGTTTAGAATTTAATTCTCTACAACTTTGCTTTTATGACCAAAGTCCAATTCTATCTAGATTTTAAATTATACAATCAAAGTTAAATTTTAACTCAAAACCCTAATTTTTGAGAATTATTTTAAAGAAAAATTTGGCAATAATTCAAATACAAACCTTGCTCCAAAAATTGTGCTAAACAATTTTAGATGATTTACAATCATAACCAAACAAGTTCTACTAACCTAGCAAGCAAGAATCGAGCAAAACAACTCTAATAAGTGTATGCATCATTTACTTTTTACAAACATGTTTCAAGTAATGTAATGTTGGTTGTTATATGCAAGATTACGCATGTATGAATAGGATGCTTGATGATGCACGATATGTATGATTAGCAATGCCTAAATGCGGGCATAACTGGGGGGTGTTACTGACCCTCCCCTTATAAAAATCTCGTCCCGAGATTTGGGTTCTGAACCATTTGTTATAAAATTCTTCATAAGCTTTTGTAGATACTCTCCTGTTTCCCAAGTTGCATCTCCCTCATCATGATGATCCCCTTTGTATCTTGTATGTTTTCACCACACTATTCCGAGTAGCACGTTCCTTAGTGTCTAACACGGATTTGGTTGCTCACGATACACCAAATCTGATTTGAGTTGAATACCTCGAGGTTCTATTTTTTCCTCCGGAACACGCAAGCATTTCTTGAGATGTGATACATGGAAAACTGGAAAAAGCTGTACTCATTGTCTCGAGGTAACTCTAACTTGTAGGCTCTAGGACCTCTTTGTTCCAAGATCTTGTATGGTCCTCTGAATCTCATGACAAGCTTTCTTGGATTCCAAACCTTTTCTTCTTCATTGGCGTGACTTTCGGATAAACATAGTCACCAACTTCAAACACAAGGGGTCTCCTTCTTTTATGCGCATAGCTTTTACGGCGTGATTGGGCAGCTTTCATATCTCTTTGAATAATATGAACTTTCTTCTCGGCTTCTTCTACAAAATCAATGCCATAATACCTTCTATCACCGGGCTCGATCCAATTCAATGGTGTTCTACACATTTTACGCCATATAAAGCTTGAATGGGGCCATCTTGATGCTTTCTTGATAGCTATTATTATAAGAAAACTCATAACTTGGTAACCATGACTCCCATGATCCCTTGGAAGACAATACACGGGCTCTCAACATATCCTCCAAAACAGCATTTACTCGTTCGACCTAACCATCATCATGCGAGGATGATAAGCTTGTGCTGCTAATTAAACTAGTTCCTAAGCCTTTGTGTAAATGTTCCCAAAAATGAGCCGTGAAGCTGTGAGCCTCTATCGAGATATTATGGTCTTTGGTATACCATGCAACCTCACAATTTCTGCGACATACTTTTCGGCATATTGAGGTGGTCGATAAGTGGTTTTGACAGGTAGGAAATGAGCGGTCTTGGTAAGACGGTCCACAATTACCCAAATCGAATCATGTCCTTTTTTGAGTAGTGGGCAAACCTGTGATAAAATCCATCTTGATATCGTCCCACTTCCAACTAGGGGTGATAAGGGTTGCAACATACCGGCGAGTTTCATGTGAATTGCTTTCACTCGACAACATGTGTCATCGACAACATATGCTGTAATTTCTTTCTTCATTTTGGTCCACCAATAACGAGATCTTAATTCTTGATACATCTTACTACTTCCAGGATGGATAGATAGCTTAGAAAGGTGAGCTTCATCCATGAGTTTATTTCTAAGCTCTCGATCCTTGGGAACCACAAAGCGGTTGTCAAACCACAACACGCCTGTTCATCCACTTTAAAGTGTTGAGACGGCTTTTCTTTTATTTTCTCTTTGATGTGGAATATCCCCTTGTCAGTTTTCTGACCTTCTATTATCTTACTCTCCAACGAGCAACTAATCTGAATACTATTTAACACAGCAGGATGCATTAGATCAAATCCATCTTTAAGTAATGGCTGCACAGTCAAGTAATGTGACTTCCTGCTCAAAGCATCTGCCACTACATTGGCTTTATCAGGATGATATTGCACATTCAAGTTGTAATCTTTGATCAATTCCAACCATCTACGTTGTCTCATGTTTAGCTCTGGTTGGGTAAAGATATACTTAAGACTCTTGTGATCCGTGAAAATATTGCACACATTACCAAGTAGGTAATGTCTCCAAATTTTTAGGGCGTGCACAACTGCAGCAAGTTCAAGATCATGTGTTGGATAGTTGACCTCGTGCTTTCTCAATTGACGTGATGCATAAGCTATGACTCTCCTTTCTTGCATAAGTACACAGCCTAATCCAGTTTTTGATGCGTCGCAAAACACATCAAATGGTTTCTCAATATCTGGTTGTGCTAGAAGCAGGAAGCGATGGTCAGCGATTTCCGCAAAGTGTGGAAAAGCGCTTCACACTCTTACGTCCACACAAATTTATGATCCTTCGAAGGAGACTTGTCATCGGTTTGGCGATCTTGAGAAATCTGGTATAAAGCGACGGTAATAACCCGCTAGTCCTAAGAAACTTCTAATCTCGAAGGGCTGTGGTGGTGCTTTCCAATTCATAACTTCTTGCACCTTACTTGGATCGATTGAAACTCCATTCTCGGCGAGAATGTGACCAAGGAAAGGAACTTCCTTCAACCGAGAATTCGCATTTGCTAAACTTAGCATACAATTGATGATCTCTAAGTGCGGTCAAGGCGGTTCTCGAGATGCTCTTCGTGATCTTTCTCATTCTCGGAGTACACGAGAATGTCATCGATGAATACTACCACAAACTTATCCAATTACGGCATGAAAACCGTATTCATCAAGAACATGAAATATGCAGGAGCATTTGTCAAGCCAAAAGACATGACAAGATACTCATACAACCCGTATCGGTGGAAAATGCGGTTTTGGTATATCCTCGTGGCCTAATCTTAATCGATGATAACCGGATCTCAAATCTATTTTTGAGAACACCTTGGCCTTGGATAATTGGTCAAGCAGAACATCAATATGTGGCAAGGGATATTTATTCTTGATGGTCACGACATTGAGTGGCCTATAATCTACGCACATTCTCAACGTGCCCTCTTTCTTTTCTTCACAAACAAAGCGGGACATCCCCATTCGGACTTGCTTGGCGAATAAACCCCTTTTTCGACAAATCTTCTAATTGCTTCTTTAGCTCGGCCTAACTCATCTGGAGGCATCCGATAGGGTCTTCTTGAAATCGGAGCTGTTCGGGGACTAGCTCAATTCCAAACTCAATCTCCCTATCTCGGCGGAAGACCGGGTAGCTCATCCAGGAATACGTCCGGGAATTCACACACTAGGAATCGATGAATAGGAATGGCTCTTTGAAGCGCATGTAACACTTATATAAGGCATTCTTGAGGCAATGGTACTTGGAAAGTACCCTCACCCGATGGATCCTTAAGGGTAAGTACTCGACTTCCGAAGTATCTATGATTGCTCCCCAATCCTTCATCCAATTCATCCCTATAATGACATCCAAGACTAACCGAGCATAACTATCAAGTTCACTCGGAACTTCCTGCTACCTAATTCAAGGGTTGCCCTCGAACCATCCGGTTGGTCAAAACATCAGCCCTCTTGAACTTATACTGTAACCATAACCCAATTACATGCATAGTTGTTCATGTTTACGTGCAAATGCTTGACTCATAAAAGAATGCGATGATCCGAGAATCAAATAGAACAACTGCGAGGGTTTTCGTTGATGATAAAACTTACCGGCGATGTGGGCTCTCCCTCTAGAATTTCATCCACTATTGTACTATGCACTCTAGCATTATAAGTCTGCTGCTTCTTCTTGGTTGGTACGGACAAAACCTCGAGAAATGACCGGGTTGATCACAGTTATAGCGAGGTCCTCTTCTTGTCGGCGGCAGATCCCTGACTCCTTTGGCGCCTTGCACCATGATTCTTGTTGCTTTTTGTTGGGCTGTCTTGCCATCTTGTACGGCTTTTGAGGTCCACGGAAATTTCAGCTTCTTGGTGAGGTGGCTGAATCTAGCACCAGTGCCGATGGGGGCGATATGGGGACGACCTCCCATAGGTGCTCTAGCTTGAGACGGCCCTCCTTCAAAGGCTCTCTTGCGTGTCTTGGCTGCGGTCTTTGGCGTTGTTATTCTTCTCTGCTTGAGACGATGTTGATGAAGTCATTGAATCTGCAGCGGTTGTTGGTACCAACATGCTTCATCATTTTTGGATTGAGACCCCTCTTAAAGCTGGCTATTCTTTTAGCATCTGTGTCGACCATGTCGGGAGCATAGCGACACAAGTTGTTGAAGGCATGCAGGTATTGCGTCACGGTCTTGGTGCCCTGGTTCAATGCCAGAAACTCTCCCAACTTCATCTCTGTCAGCCCGGGTGGAATATAGACTCCACGGAAGGCCTCAGCAAACTCTCTCCAAGAAATCTGAGCATTTGGAGGGAAGGTGGTGCGATGGTGCTTCCACCACATTCCCGCCGGTCCCTGCAATTGAAGTGCAGCATACTCCGTTTTCAGCACCTCAGTCATCCTCAACACACGGAATTTATCTTCCATCGTGTTGATCCATTCCTCAGCGTCGAGTGGCTCTATTGCTTCCTTGAATACGGGTGGCCTGGTGTCCATGAAATCCTTGAAGCTGCTATATTGGTTCACTCCCATGCCACCACCTTGATTGTTACCACGTTGAACGTTGTTGGCTATGGTGCGCAGAAAATCTTCCATGTTCTTCTGAGATTGTTCCGCGTTGCGCTGACTCCCGAGCAACTGTGCGAGAAACATCTCGGGGGTAAACGGGGGAGGAGGTGGCAAATGCGGTTCATGGGGAGGCTCATTGTTGTTGCCATGGTTTCCACCACCACCACCACCGGTCCCCGTACCGTTAGCACCGGGCTCAGCGGCTTCATACGTGGTTCGGCGAGTGTTTGTCATCTGCATATTTCAGCAACAAGTAACGATTGAGTGAAGCTGTAATAATTGCGAGTGAAGGAAAACTTATGCCGTACTGAATTTACTGGAGAGAATAAATTCATACAATAAAACAGAGGCACAACAATCGCATTCCAATTAAAACGACAGCACTTAATCGAAATACTTAAACGGCAAACATCGCGTCCATAAAATCACATTGCCAGCATACATACACTGGACTTTTTATGCGTTCAGATATCGCATTTGAAATTCAAGTTCCAACCACATGCCAAGTCTCATACGTTCGAAACAACATACGATGGATTACATGCCAACAAAAGAAAGGTCATCGCGACAGGACCTAGATACTAGCGCAAAGCAACTAGCCTACTCCTCGGGGCCATCGTCGGGATCGGAGACGTCACCATCGCCTCCAGGTGAAACTACAGGCTCATCCTGGTCGTCGTCGTCGATGTCCATGCCAGCGGCATTCGGTGGAGCATATGGGCCAACCCCATTGTAGAGCGCGTGAAACTCCTCGTGCAGGTTGCCGTTGTATTCCTCTAACTCATCGACTCTCTGCAGCAGAAGGTTTCTTGCGTTCCAGGCTTCATTCCTTTCCTGAACCAACTGTCCAATCATGCGATCTGCATTGTTGTTGGCTTGAGTCAACGTATGCACTCGCTGCATAGCTCTATCACCTCTCTCAACCGCCTGATCTCGCTGTAAGTTCATATCAGCCAACTGCTCCTGCAAGCTAGCTATAGCTCGTGCCTGTCTCTTCTTCTGCTTCTTCCCTTTGAGCTTATCCTCACTACGCAAGCCAGTCAAAGTCCAGTAGGTACTCTCGAGACCCTCATATGCTCTAATGGCGTGAACGTAGCACTCATTGCACTGGTTGTCGCTAGCTTTGTCCTTCATTTGGACCTCGACCAATGCACTTCCTTGAGGTGAACCCAAATGGCATCACGAGGATCATCCCTAGGAAAAGTACCCACTAGAGCTGCAGCAAGCTCACGGGAAATATGCTCATAATGTCCACGATGACACGGAAGGCTGCTCCCCTCTGCACCCTCCTCGGTGAGGTGCGACCCTCAAACTCCAAATGCCAACCATCCCAATCTGGAGCATCACCGAGAGCAGGAACCGTGATCTCCACCACTGCTAGTCCATCTTCTGCTAACTGGCTCTCATTCCAAGAGTACACCGGCTCTTGACCCTCTGGGTACCCCACATCATGGAGCACTCTCCAAAGCAAAGTCGGCATGCCAAACTCGCTCAAGAAGGTGTCCGTAGTGCGGTGCTCCCTCGAGGCCAGCAGACGTCGGGTGCTCTTCTCTCCGTGGACTTACTGGGTGATCGCTTGCGTGCGGGCCATCTGTAGCAAAAAGTTCTCTTATTACTTGAGGAAACATATTTTAGGTGATACACTTTTATCAAAATGAGATAATCAATTTATAAGGGGAGGTATGCATGAGATGAATGAGATGCACAAGTAACATGATGATGTATATACGGGTCGTGACGTTCTCACAACTTAGGAAATAAATAATTTCTAACGACAAATTCGGTGGCATACAACGATCTCTCAAGGCGTAGCTAATACGTTCTACGATAAGCGTTGTTATGTACTGCAGAAGATTCATTTCAGCCCAATTTCCAATGAATGCATAAAAGCGGTAAAGTTTTATCTACACGCTCTACACGAATCCCCGGATCGTGTACAAGCGGTAGTAACTACCGAACCATCGTCCTATTGATGGCATCGCCTCCATAGACGGAAGACCCATACAAGAGACCGTTTGTAAAACATCGTAGAACATGTAATTACTCGGCATCATATAAGCATTTACCCTAGATCGGCGGTGTATCCGATCATGCTCTCACAACTCACACTTACCGAGGCGTAGAGGCAAATGATCCATTCATTACCACTCAAACAAGTGGCACTCATACAATAGCACGCCGTATGAGCGATTTAAAGAGAAATATGATGCAAGAACCCGGTCGAGACTTAATTAAGCCACCTAAAGTCCTTAACTGGGCATAAAGGATATGATCACTGGCACACTTTAGATTTTGAAAATCACGTTTTCCCAAATGCCTTTTTGTTTTAAATACACTTGTGAACAGTAACACGCTAAACCATGCTCTGATACCAGCTGTAACAGAACCGACCAATTATACGAAATTAAGTAAGAAAATCATCCCTTGAAGCGGGGCGATTTAGCAAACTTAAGTCCGTATAACCCGGTAGTCCGTGAAATCGCTGAAGGATTTCAAACCAACTCGTGTGTCCCGAGCCATGATCGTAATAAGTTTAGCGGTCACCATCACATATTACATAAAAGTTCGCAATCTCGGATACATCGAGTTTAAACATAGTTATTACAAAACCGTTCGAATAAAAGTAGCGGAAGTCATTTGTTCAAACCACACACACTCACGCGGAGTTTAAATATAGTGCCGGTGAATGATCATCTCCAAAAAAAAGCATTAGATGAGGCGTAAGGAATGACCATGCCCATGGTCCTAAGCATCACCCATCGCGGGATAAAGGCGGTTGATACAATAGCCATAATACACATCGCCCATCTCGCAACAAGTGGGAATAAAACCACGAGTACGAGAAGGTACTCGGCCGGACTTACCCGACATAACCGAAAATAAATGACACCAAGGATTATGAAGGCTCTATAGTAGGGTAGTGACTCATTTGCGAGTAAAAGAAGCATTTTTAGCATTTCAAGAACTTTTGAAAGGCATTATTGTCAACTTAATTATTATTAACCTATCGACTAGATTTGCATCTATACTAGAGTAAACATGTGATTAAGCAATTAATGATAACCTTGATCATTAAACAACTTCCATACTATCATATTCACTATAAGCTGTCCAAGTGTTCCATAAACATTTACTACGATGAAGTCACTCAAGTCAAGTGCTCACTATCCGGGAGGCGATGGCGATTCGAATCGATTCCTAACCCGGTGGTGATTTATTCCTTACACAAATCTCACTCACCCGCTAAAGTGAGATATTGATCACCGAGTCAACTTTTCGGTATCTCGAGTTTGCCGAGAACCACATGTACCGGGGCCGACCGATCGCACTTTGGTCTTATCATCCTCGCCCCGTGTCCTACCACACACCGCTCCGCCGCGGTCTTGGCTGCGGGCAATCTACTCGGCCCGAAAAATCTCCCGGCTTCAGCGGTCGGAAGGTACTTTATCCGCCAACTAAATGTAAGGCATGCGTTCAACATGACTCGAGGCCCAACAACGGTCGGTCCTTAATCGACCTGCACGGAAACACTACGGTCCAAAACTACGCAAGTCTCCGCCCGGTCTCAACTTCATTTAACACTTAGTTATACCATGACTTCATAGCCATCCAAGCAGATCCGGTAACCACCTATAGCTCGCGGTGACAGAAATCACCCGACTTCTACCGGTCTAAGCCCACTAAGCATTGACTCGACCGCGGATACCAGGGTAACAAGGATATAGTATAACAAAGGTAAACAAGGTATAATGCAGCAACGGTTGCAAACAACTCCTGAACGTAATGCATCAATTTAAGTAAAGTATTTAATGAAATCATTGCAAACCGGGAGAAAGATGCTCCGGGGCTTGCCTCTCTCGAAGGAGCTCGGACGGTGATCGGGGCACTCTGGAAGTTCCTCAACGTCCTCCCTCGTCGGCTTCGGCACTTTCTCTGCTTTGCACTCGAGCTGCTCCTCGGGCTCCTCGGGTATGACGATTTGGGTTCTCGGTTTGCGATCTGTATGATGCAATGCAATGCGTAAGGGATTATGCAAGCGGTGCATCGAATGAGATGAATACAATGAATATGTTTGAATGCAAGGTAGTCAACATCATCCAAGAAAATATACTACAAGCACATGTCATCTCTGCATTCTCTTCTACTACTAATATGTTTAAGTCAACACATCTTATCAAATGCTTCAAAGATACACCAAAGCTATTATTATTAAACAATCTTGCATTAAAGAGGATTATTTTATTTCTTTTTAAACTAAGGCTACAACAACAACCTATATTCCTGGTGCTTATAAAAATCTAAGAAAATTACAGTAGCATAGTACTACTCTAAGTAGACTACCATAAAATTTCATGGCATTTGGGTAAGTAAACTATCCTACACAAAAATGACAAGCTATGGCATAAAAATGAGCATGAAAATACTTTGTACTATGAAAAGTGTCAAACAACAAATTGAGTATTTTTCCTAGATTCTAAACAGTAAATAATCACTATACAAAAATTACCACATGCATGTTTTATACAAATTTTGCTCTCTAGCAAAAAAATAACAAAAATAAGCCATTTAAGGTACTTGAACTACACCTCAAAATTTTCCCACAGCACATGCATGGCATACATTTTTCACAGAAAGTACATCACTCAAGGAAACTAACAAAACTGGAAGCATATTTTTCTGAGGTATATTTCATTTACTAGACATTTTTTCAGAAATCAGCATTTATTCACTTTAAATAAAGCTACAGAAAATTATCACAAATTTGACATGCAATATTTTTAACAGATAGATCTAGTCACAAGAAGCATAACAAAATTTGTTTCATACGTTTTGGAGCAACACAACTTGATATATACATTTACTAAGCATTTGAATCAAATTTTTAAACCATTTCTCAAAACCCATTTCCTTAAAAGCGAAAAAAACCAGCGCATGCAAACGTTGGGTGCACCCGTGTCTGTGCACCGGGGTTTCCTCGTCATTGCAATTTGGGCCCCTGACCCACGGGTCGGCGACCGAAGCGAGAGAGGATAGTCTCACGCCGCCGTGGGGTGCTCACCGTGGCGAGCTCCTCCAAGATGCTTGGCGGTACCGGCGGGCTCCCCACGCTGAGCCGCACCTACGGAAGGTTAGAGGTGGCCCGGCGTCGTGGCGTTCCACGCGACCACGGCAGCCGCTTCGCCGGCGCGAAAGACGGCCGAGCTCGGCCCTTACCTTACCTTGACGACGGCACCATGAGTGGCGCATAAGCGAAGGAGCTAGGCGAGGCGAACTCGGCGAGATGAATCGAAGAATGAAGTTTGGCGGTGGAGCACGTCGTCGGCGGGCGGCAGCGACGGTGGCGAGCGTGCGGCTTCTTCTTCTTCTTGAGCAAAGGCAGGGAGACAAAGCGGCAAAAGCGAGGAGTGCGGGGAGAGAGAGGCGCCTTCGAAACAGCCTTGAAGGCGGAGCTCTGCCGGTCGGGGCGGGCCGCCCTCGCCGCCCGGCCGGTGTCTGTGGCAGCCAGGTGGCGATGGCGGTGAAGGCGGGTCTGGTGAAGCAGAAAGCAATGGCGTGGGCTGGGCGTGAGCGATGCATTGGGCCAAGCGAGGCGAGTGAGCGGGCGGGCGGGCGGAGGCAGGCCGGGCCGGCTTCGGCTGGCGGGCCAGAAGCGAGGCGGCGGCCCGCTAAAACAGAAAACATTCTTTTCAATTTCCATTTTCAATAAATTTTCAATTAACAGTTTTCAAATATTATTTTGAGCAAGAAAATGACCTCTTTTGAAAATGTACCAAAAATGAAAGTTGTTTAGAATTTAATTCTCTACAACTTTGCTTTTATGACCAAAGTCCAATTCTATCTAGATTTTAAATTATACAATCAAAGTTAAATTTTTAACTCAAAACCCTAATTTTTGAGAATTATTTTTAAAGAAAAATTTGGCAATAATTCAAATACAAACATTGCTCCAAAAATTGTGCTAAACAATTTTAGATGATTTACAATCATAACCAAACAAGTTCTACTAACCTAGCAAGCAAGAATCAGAGCAAAACAACTCTAATAAGTGTATGCATCATTTACTTTTCACAAACATGTTTCGTATGTTTTGAAGTAATGTTTCAGTTGTTATATGCAAGATTACGCATGTATGAATAGGATGCTTGATGATGCACGATATGTATGATTAGCAATGCCTAAATGCAGGCATAACACCGAGGTGTTACAGTGCGTACGGCTCGTACCCTACAAGTATATGATACGCACGATTACTTATAATTATTTATGATCGTTAGTTCATGGAGCATACGTATTTAAAGAAACTACCTTTGTTAGTACCTGTGAGGCTCCTTGGGTACCAAGCAGGGTACCACCTAGCTGAGACATGCCAATCTCGTTCTGCAGCCAATCGTCCCACTGGTCGTGTTGTTTGCGGAAGCCCGGGGGGTCGTCGTCGTCGTCATCATCATCCTTGTCATCCTCGGTTGTAGGGGCCATCCTGTTATAAATTGATAAACAAAGCGTTAGAGTATTCAAATTAACATTATGTAGCATTGTAAAATTTGAACTACTTGTTATGCAATATAAAAGCACATGTATATATTCAAAGTAAAATTAATAGACATATCATGCACTAGTAACATAAACAACTTCACTAGGAATATAAGCATTTGATGAAACTTCATGAAGTCATCAAAATCGACGTATCACGCCCTAGTAAGTACCGACATTTGTAAACTAGTATCTATACCCAAAATCCCTAACTAAATAACTAACTATAAACTAAATAATAAATACATAATCAATCCTTAAACCCAAAATCCTAACCTCAAACCTAAAAACTACCTACGTAAATCACAAACAAATTCACTAACCTAACTATCATAAATCAATAACAATCATAAAACCCTAACTATCCTATATTACTAATTATCCTAAAACAATAATAATCAAAATAACATGAAATCGAGAGGGAGGTACCTTAGGAGCGGGTGGCCTTGACGCGCCGGCGTTCTTGGCCCGGCGGGCGAAGTGACCATGTGTGCAAAGGCCATTTGGCGAGGCGCGTCTTGGTGTGGCGGCGGGCAGGCGTGCGTCGGAAGGGGGCTCGCTCGCGATATTTATTTGGCCCAGCCGCGCCATGCTCCGTGGTGCGGCACTGCCGCGTCAAGATCGGTGGCGCGACAGAGCCTTGCCACGTCAACGATCGCGATTCCGGTCGTCGCCACGTCAGACCTCTGCCGCGCCACCATGCATGGCGCGGCACATGCATTTGGCCGCGCCAGGGCAATAGACGCGGCCAAAAGTGTTAGTTTAAAAAAAACCCGAGCATGTTAGAGTTAAAATTAGTTTTCAAAAAGTGTTAAAATTAAAAAAAAATCGCTAAGTTCACCATGGTCTAGGACTTAAGGCAAACTAATGCAGGATCGGGCCACTTTTGCAAGAGCCTCAGATTTACACAAAGTTAAATATAATAACTACTAGTAAAAATACTGCCACGGGTTATACAATTTATATTTTGATCACCTGGACGACACGCAGCTTGGACATTTATTCAACAATCGCGTCATACATTATCATTCATCTTGAAACCAAAGTCTATAACATGTCTAGACACGTACTCGAACTTATATAGACATAGGACACTTAGATTTATCCAACAAAAAAAGTTTACTTAAGCCCTCAACGTATTGGTAGTTGTCTACTTCACCCTCTCATCTATAAATCAATGTATTCTACCCCTTAAACTATTAAAAACCGTCTAAATAACCTCTAAGGCAGTTTTTAAAGTGGTTTTAATAATGTGGCATATTAAAAGTCTACGTAACCCCTCACCTATAAGACCTGATACTGTAACCCTTAAAGCATATTTAAAATGATCCCCGGATGATCTTGTAAGGCCCTTTGGACAAAGTATCCAACCATACTGACCTAACAATCCATGCTTGCACGCAAATTCATTGGTTTTCTCCCTCTCCCTACTCTTTCTAGGCTTGTGCCACTGCCCAATAAGCACCACGCCATCTTTTGCTCCACCTCACAGCAAATTATGACACATGCATGCATAATGTAATAATCAAAATAAATGTGAATGTGAATTGGATTTCAACATGATCAAGGAAACACTTGTCTTTTACCCAAGGAGTAGTAGTTGCTCAGACATTCAAACACAAAGCAAGAAAGAAAATAAGAAAAAAAACATACACACCATTTATAAGAAAGTTTTATACTGACAACACTAATAGATAGCATTACTCTTTGCCAAGAATAAAGCATATATGCGTTACGTTAATGATATAGGGCATATAGCAGAACATGATATTTATTGGAATTATTTTGATAAGGGAAAAAGGAAGTTGTGTGAAGATGCCAGCTTCAATCCTACACCCGCCAAGCAGTGCCCACCGCTTCATCGACATGACGGCTGCAGGAGAGCAGATCGATCATGCAGGTTAGTGCTTCAATGACGGTGGGATGCAATAGTCCCTCCTCATCATGTCAAACATCCTGCGCCCTTCGTCGACGAGAGACCCACACCTGCACGCCAGCAGGGCGCCCATGGTTGGGCCGGAACCCTTGTTTCCTCATGACACCAAACAGCCTGAGCGCGTCGTCGGCTCGTCTATGCACGGCGAGGGCTCTGATCATAACATTCCACGAGAAGACATCCTTGCTGTCCATCTTCGAAGACAACGAATGTGCGGGCCACGTCGCCACACATGGCGTACATCTCGACCAAGGCTGTCCCAACCTCAGCATGGACATGGAGCGCCGGAGTCAATGGTTGGCATGGATCCATCTGCCGAGCGTCAGCTTCCTCAAGTTCTCGCAAGCCAAGAGATCCGAGACAACGGTGAAGCTGTCCGGTTTGAGACCTTCAAGCAGGAATCTTCCGTGCCTGGTGTAACTCGAGAGATGCAGTTCCAGCCTTCCAGGACACAAGGTTCCTCTCAGGCATCCGGTTGAACAGTGCCCTCGTGCCGGTGAAATCCCCCGCGTTGGACAGCGCCCTGATCATTGTCGTCCATGGTATGACGTTCTTCACCGGCCGGCATCGTCGCGAACAGCTCCTTCGCTGCCACGACGTCCGCCGTTCTGACGTACGCGGTGAGCATCGCGTTCCATGACACGATGTCCCTGTCCGCTATGGCATCGAACACCTCCCGCGCACTCCTCACGTCTCCGGCCTTTGACGTACACCGACACCATGTCACCATCCTATTGCAGAGGCCAACCCGCGGGCGACGTAGAGCGCGAGCAGCGAGCTGCCGATGGCTGGCACGACGGCGAGCCCCTCCTTGAGCATGCGGCAGTGCACCACCTCGGCGGCCCGCCTCATCCGCAGCCTCGCGCACGCGTCCACGATGTACGGGTAGGTGAAGTTGTCCGGGGCGAGGGCGAGGCCCTGCCCACCATGGCGCGGCACTTCGGCGAACAACTCCAGCGCGCGCTCGTGGAGCCATGGTAGGCGCAGCCCCGGATCATGGCGTTGTAGAGAGCAACTGTGCCGGGGCCGGGGGCCTCGGTCTCTCGTAAGGAGGAGAATAGCAGGTCCGCGTGGGCCGTGCCGCAGCGGACGAGCAGCGTCGGGAGACCAGGGAGGAGGAGGTGACGAGCAGGCCATGGATCTGGTCGAGCTGCCGCTTGCTGGCGTAGTCCTTAAGGAGGCTCCGTCCAACTTGAACTCGAGCTACAATGATGATCGAACTAAAATAGGACTCCAGACAGAGAAAAACAGACGTACCAAAACTGGAAACGAACAGAAAATTGGCGTTTGCTCACCTCTCCTTTTCCTTTTTGGTGTCACGTGATTTGGATTGTTTTCCTTATAAATGATTGATTCTAAGCTAATGCACTTGGAGGAGGACTCAGTCTCTTACTGGGCACAACACTAACGCATCGTGGTAGGACTAGTCTCTTTGCCAGGCACAAACTTTGGATTGCGGGCATCAATGCAATATGGTGGACATATTATGTTATGGGAAGTAAAAAGCCGGGTTGAAAGAGACACTTTGCTATATAGAGAGTAAAATAAGATTGTCTAATTTATTTTCTATTTGAATTATGATTCCTATTTCTATTTAGTTTATTCAGGCTCGAAAAGATTTATTTGTCCTATAACTATCCAATAAGGTCATATAGTCGAAACAAAATAAATTCTCGACTACCGGTAGTTACGAGGAGGTGGACGAAAAAAAATGGATGGACGAAAAAAAATAGCCAAATTTTTTTCTTTATTATTAGGTATAGATTACTACTTCTACTTGCCTGAGCAGCAGAACAACAAAAAAGCTCAGAAGGATTCAGAGCATGTGCTGAAAACAGTAACAGTAATAAAGGGAAAAAGGTTCAAGTAATGATCGAGTAAACAAAAGATGCAAACTTCTTTGCATACCTTGTAACTGGTTGTTTCATCGAGCTTCTCAACTCAGGAAAGGAACAAGATAATGACAACTCAAGAATCAAGAATTCAAGATTGAAAGCGGATGCACAATATTAAGTTCACTCCCATCCAAATGTTAGTAACTGAGGGAAGAACATACTGCAGAACCATCCCTGGGGGAGCACCCACTGTAGTAATCCAGCAACAAGAATAATATCACGACCTGCTGATCATACAGAGAATTTCACAGAATGGTTCCATACCAGTGCAGTGCAGATGTACCCAAACAACAATAATTGATAATTCTCCACCCACGACAGTGCCATTTTCATGCTAACAACTCAACCCCAGGTAACAATCAGAAGTAGAGAAGCCACTGAAGCAGAAGGGCCTCAAAAGTGCCATACTCTCATCAATGTGCTCTTGACAACAAATATGAATACGCTGCATGTTCTAACGTCATACATGAAGGTAGCTGCTTACAAATATTATTTCTGGTGAACTAATATCCTTTATCCTCACATATCCAGACCTTGATGAAGCAACAACTTTCAACTTTATCGTGGATTTGCTAAACATGATGCTGGTCCCACTCTTCTAAAATCGCAAAACATCCTTGAGCCTGTTGGGATTGAACCTTCAAACATTGCAACTCAAAAGACACATGAATGGACAATTGGTACCAACATCTACATGTGACAAGATCGTAAAACACTGATAGAAACACAGTGTATTACCATTTTCCAACATGAAGCCTTTAGGCATATACTTTTACCTATCAGAATCATAGCAATGGAAACACCAATTACTTGAGGTTCTTGTGTTAAGGGCTCTACTAACATTGACAACACCTATTACTTGTGGTTCATATAACACTAATACTGGGAATGAAAATAAAATGTTGTTTGTTTGGATAGGTAGGTTTTACACTCAGCTCACCCAGGTTGGCAGGGAAAATTTTCATTTTCCCTTCCAATCTGAAGAGATTTGGCCTAATCACATCCAAAGATGCCCTAACGCAATACAGAAATGAAACCTAACAGGAGCACACAAACCTTGTTATCCTCAAAATGGACTCTCAGGATGCAAATGGCTATTCATGTAAAGCCTCAGAAGCAACTAGACTTCATTTAATGACACTCCCACCAACCACTGCTGCTTCTGACATACTGATCCACAATACCAAATTCTTTGTTCTGCTCAAGTCGCTTAGCATAATTCTCGGTAGATATCGGACCTTTCTTACGCCTGCGATAGTAAATGATTTCCCAAGGCCACAGGCGTGCAGCACCGAAGTACTTCTCCACAGATTGATCTGATGAATCTCCCTCTTGTGCCTCAATCCCATAGTGCTTCAGAGCTGAGATCACTTCATTAGTTGTTAGCTTCAAAGACTTGTTTCTCCCATTTTTGGCCAGAACGTCCTGCTTTGATTTCACTGACAAAGAGTCCTCAAAGTTAGCATTCTGGCTAAGCACTCTATTGGCAGCATTATCATCAACCAAGTTCTTATCGAAGTCAGTCCCTGTGTAACCAGTAACATTAGCATTCTTGTTACGAACAAGCGTTTCCCCATTCAGGACCTTGTTGTTCAAAACTGAACCATTCCCTTCTTGCTTGTTCTCATCCAGATTTTTTACTTCAGATCTTGTCCTGAACTCCAAATTGTCCTCCAATTGAGAATTCATCAGACCAACTAGATTTTTGTTCTCTACATCAGGAGATGACTTGTGCTGTGGTGAAGCAGATACTGAAAATGGAACAGGATGGTTGATATTTGATCTTGATCCTTCATGCTGAGTTGGTTGAGATGATTTTGAACTAGAATGTGCAGAATAAGTTGGGGAATGTGCTTTAAATCGAGGTCGGGATTGGGGGGGTTTAGATCTTGAATCTGAGGAAGTCCTGTTGGAATGAGATCTCTTAACATTAGCATGGATAGAGCGCCTTGAAGGTTCTGAAGAAGGCGATGACCCCCGTGACCTTTCAGATCTGCTTCTCTTGCGTCCCTCCTTGTTTGTTTGTGGCATGTTTTCACTGTAGTGGGCATGTCTCCTGCCGTCTCTCGGCCAATGCATTCGCATATTCCTCTCAGCAAATGGCTTCCTACCATCTTGAACTCTATGATTTGTTTGGTCCAATGGATGAATATGAAATTCTGGTCGCCTCCTCGAGGGTGACCCAAATCTTCTCTGCCTCAGCTGCCACTTTTCCCTAAAGTTCAATCCATCTCTCCTTGGTATGAAGTTATCATCTATTCCATGAGGGCAATTACGTGCAACATGGCCAGAAACACCACAACTGTAACATGTTGGAGGAGATCTTGATTTATCATGGCTTATGTCAACATGTTTGTCAGGGTGCTCTTTCCACTTCTCTGAAGAAAGTTTGTGTTCACGAGAATCATAAGAACTTGCTTTAATCACATTTTCTGTTTCTTCTTGCCTTTCATATCCATGATAAGGCTCATAGCGGTCAAAATCATCACCGTCTCCACCAGGGGTACCTTTCCCAGCCCATCTATCATGCTCAATTATATTTGCATCAGCTGTACCACCTTCGTCAGTCTTGACCTCCCCTGGACCTTCATCATTTGTACCACCTTCATCCCTCTTCACATCCCCTGGATCATCGCCAATGTTTTGTCCAGCATCATTGACAACCTCAGCAAATTTACCAGATTCCTTTTCTAGCCCAGCATCAGAATTATGACTCTGATCATGATTTGCGGGTTGATTATTCCGAGCTAGAGGATCCCTGAACTTAATATTGTCCCTAGCATCTCTGAAGTTCCTTCCGCGAGACAATTCAACAAATCTCGAACTTCTCCTGAAACCCTGAGAAAATCTGGGCTGCTGCTTTGACCAATTAACAGTAATGCGCTCCCCACAAACATATTTCCCATGCAGGGCCCTAATGGCTCGAGTTGCATCATCATCAGAATCATATACAGCAAACCCATATCCATCTTTCAGGTTCACAGTGCAACGACCAAACCTCTGGAACAGATGTTCAAGATAACTTTGCCGCACATCTTGGGAAAGCCGCCCAATATGCAATGACATCTATAACAGCAAAAATATTCCTTGAGAACTCTACTCAGAAATTCAAAATAATGCAATGAAAGAAAGTAAGATAGTAGCATTGCTAAATTCGTGATAACTACTCAAGCTGACAAGAGTATAACTTAATAACCATCCAAGGTACGTAACAAAACTGAACTCAATGTTGCCTAATTCTATTGCAAAACCAACACTAATAAGTTGATTAAACTTCACAGCATATTCCTTGTAGTAATTTCATGGATTCAAATGATTCATAAGTGAGTTAATGCTAATGAAGAGTGCCTACTTAACCCTCTTACTAGTACCAATGCAATCAGTAAAACTAGTCGTTCTAAGAAATCACAATCAGATAGCACAAATAAGCTTCAAGGTAAAACAGCAAGCAAAAAATGAATAAAGCAGTTATGATCAATTAAATTCAAGTTGATCATGAGCTGACCCAAGCTTGCATATATATATATATATATATATATATATATATATTGTTTACTGGAACATGCTTTCTCACAACTCTTACAGCACTGCTTCCAATCAAAACAAAAAATCACAAATCCTTGTGTATCCACGTCATCATAATTATATATGATGTATAAATCAACGGTATTGCTCAACCAGTACGCATTAGCTTTAACCACAATCATGGAACTAAGTTTCCCTAGGGTCGAGAATAATTTTGAATACTAACTGTTCAATATCCTGGATGGATGCTTTCTTCTTAATATAATGAAGTGCAGCTCTCCTGCGTTTTTCAAGAAAAAAAAAATCCTGGATGGATGGAAGGTATCGTCCTGATTTGTTCACAAGCACACCTATGGCCCTGTTCCCAGCACTAGTGCATAGTAAAATAAAGGCAAAGGAATATTTGTTTGATGCCTTTACAAATTACTAAGGTTCACCTTCTGTTGTTCTGCATAAGCCAAGTTGTAAACTGGAATCAATCGTGTTCAAGTTTTCCAAACACTAGTTCCATGAAAGAGAATAAATATTGAATCTGATGTGAAATGTGTGCATTCAAAAAACAAGATAGTACCATGATTCCCAGTTCCCCCCATTTGCTAGTACTGAGTACACCATTCTGACAGCTAAGCATAGATGATTTACTATCGCCAAGATAGCTCTGAAGCAGGTTGCATCAAAGCATTCATTACTGCAATTGCAGGCTGCAGCTACTAAGCAACAGAAGTTACAAAGCATATGGTCAAGTCAACTGCATCTCAGGATGTCAACCAAAAACCACACTTGAGTTAGCTGTCCTCTTAGGAGCCAAGAAAAGCAATGTGACAACTCCAAACAATGCATAAATTATCACCCAATTTCATTGCACAGTTTCATCTAATCTAATGTCTTAAACAATCAGCCTCACACAATTGGAACATAAAACACTAGTACAAGTTACAACAAAATACCAGATTTCAGATTTTGTATGGAAACCAACTTATGAAAGGGCACCTGCACAGCACTAGCAGAGCGCAAAACAGCGAATATTGCCAACCTACCGGACACTAAAGGTAATAGGTAATACACCAATGTTACATTACAAATTTCACAGCCTAGCAGAACATGCTAAGAGCAAGCCATCTCAAAGAAGCAGGTAGGCATCTAGCACAGGCATAGGTAGTACAACATATAGATGACACAACAGAACCTCAAGGTGAGAAACATATACCTTGTTTATGGTCACCAAGTGATTAAGTAACACTTGAACCTGCAAACAAATCAGGGGACAAGGTCAAGTGATGGTTAACTAGAAGTCAAATACAGAGTATGAAACCTCCGGGGCAGCAATCTAACTAGGGTTCCACCAAAAGTTTAAATCGCACAACTAGAAATTAGGGTTCTATCTAGGATCTAACACAGAAAGCAAAACTAAAGCTAGGTTACGATGGAAATGGAACAGCCCACACAAACGCCGACGATTCTCGCGGGGAGACTCAAAAAAAGGAAAAACGAAAACGCGCACCTTGCACCGCGTTCGGATCAAGATGGTGCGGGCATGAATCTAGTGCAGGATTCGGACGCGAATGTAGATGCGTGGAGCCTAGTTGCGGCCACTTACCCGGACTCG
Source organism: Miscanthus lutarioriparius (assembly GCA_904845875.1). Classification (NCBI taxonomy): domain Eukaryota; kingdom Viridiplantae; phylum Streptophyta; class Magnoliopsida; order Poales; family Poaceae; genus Miscanthus; species Miscanthus lutarioriparius. The sequence continues at coordinate 47,290,211 of CAJGYO010000007.1, forward strand.
CGACGCTTCGCTTGGATCGGATTCAGATGCGAGAGCACGATTGGAGGATTGCTTCGGTGCTTCCGCTACAACAGCAGCAGTTGCTGGTCTCCTCTTCGAAGCGTCGAGCAGCCGGAATGGCGACGAGCCGAGGGGCACGAGGGGGTTTGGGTTCTGCCCCTGCACCTGGGCTGGATCGTCCGTCTGCTTAAAGAGAATTCTGGCCCAACTAAACCTTGATGGGCCAGAGGCACGGACATAAGCGTCGGCCGCGCCATGTGTTTAGTGGACCAAAATAACAGGACGGCCCCCCTGGAGATCTAGAGGATTCTGCTGGCAGCGTACTACCCCGTGTCTGATTTGTCCCAGCTCGTAACAGACCAGACGAGCAGACTCCTCACTCCACGCCACCCGGACCCGGCACTCAGCTCAAGAAAGCACAGCCACCAAGCTCTAGCGCCGGTTAGCTAGCAGAGGTAGCAGATAGATGATGCCTTCCACGGCTCGCGCTCTGGCCGCCGCGGCCCTCGTCGCGGCGGCGGCGGCGCTCGCGCTGAGCGTCGACGGCGTCGGCGCCACCCCGGAGACGACGTGCGCTGCGGCGGCGGCCCGCGACCGCCGCGTGGACTACGGCTTCTGCGTGTCGAGGCTGAGCCACCACCACGACAGCCCCGACGCGGACACCTGGGGCCTGGCCAAGGTGGCCGCCGACGTGGGCGTGGCCACCGCCGGGGACGCCGTCTACGACATCAAGGCCCTGCTGGCCACCAAGCCGCCGGGCGACGCCCAGGCGCGGGCGGTCCTGGAGCAGTGCCAGAGGCTGTACGACGCGGCGGAGTCGGCGTTCGCGGAGGCGTACGACGCGATCAACCGTCGCGACTACGCGGCGGGCAAGGGCAAGGCCGCCGAGGCGGCGTCCCTGGCGCGCCGGTGCGACGACGCCTTCGCGCGCGCCGCACTGCGCCCGCCGCCGCAGGTCGCGCGGTGGGGCGAGGAGTCCGCCAAGATCGCGGTCGTCTGCACGGCCATCACCGACCTCATCGACTGAGCCGAGCGATGGGTACCGTACCGGCCAGGCAGGTGATGCGCTGGCTTCTGCGTCGTCGCGATCCGCCGGCGTGTTGTGTGAACTTGTGATCCGTTGGTTACACGCCAGACAAAACGCGGACGAGATGGCAGTTGCCCGAACTTGTCGCCGTTGAAAAATGTAATGTGATGATGGAATAAAAGCGTTTTATTGCAGCGCTTGTACTGTTCAGTGTTCATCTCTTTTGGAAGCCTCGTAGTTCTGCTACTACTGCCACTTTTATTACACGTCTGTATAGTCTATACGCACGCCCCATCTCTTGGCTTGTTTGGATAAGGGACAAGTTTAATCCCTATCATATTGGACGTTTAGATGTTAATTAGGAGAACTGGTTGACATAAAAATATGATGATGTGATCAACATATGGTAAGCCGGAAGATCTTGACAGAGTGAACCCGAAGATCTGCTTAGCTTCAACACAAGAACGGTCGGTTTTGGGACCAAAGGCGTGCCAGTCAATTTGACCCTGCAATTGAGAATGAGAGAATAATCAGTAGTTTAAGATGGAACATATTGATATTGCACCAGACAGTTCCAATATGTGACCAAATAGCTGATTGATATGGCCATCGACTACAGAGTCGACATCCAGCAATAAAGCAATATAAGAAAACATCGTCGGCTAAATAAAACATGATCAATATAAAACGTTGAGCCGATAAGTTTGATGAAAAGAGTATAACACATGAACAATCGACTGTTTACCATAAATGAATCCATAAACAATATGAATCTAATCTATTATCATTAACAGTGAGGTTCGACCGAATCGATGCAGCTATGATAATAATAACAAACTAAAGCCAAAGAATCTATAAAACCATCTATATGTCAGCAGATTCATGAAAACATGCCATATGTGTGAGAGCATAAGCAATCGACTAAAATAATCGATGCAGGCATAGCAAACAAACAGAGTACATATCTCCATCATGAACAAAACCAATAATCGATAATTTCTAATCTAAAGTCTTATCAGTGAGGTTCGACCGGATCGATGCAGCTATGGTAGTGTCATTAGATTAGATCAGTGTCATTAGATTAGATCTCATTAACTAGTGAGTTTATTCAAGATTGAAATATGTCTTTAGATATATACTATGTTTGATTAGAATAGAGATAAAACAGCCGATCTAGCGGAATTAAGTCATCAATTATGAGATTTAAAGCGTGGCCAGATCAAAGGACGATCAATTAAGATGATATGGTGCCGATCTATCTCAATCTCAATCAGGTGATTTATTATAATTAATAAAACATTAATTATAACAAAATCGATAACTGGTGAATCAACCAAATACAACAAGAAAAATCTTACTAATCTTGACAGATTCAAAAATTGGTGATATTGTATTGAACAACAAGTTATTTAACACAAGATCAATAACTTTAATCTATATTATGATTCGTAAGAGATCAATCAGCTGATGCAGCCTTATAAACTACGATATAGATCGATAACTAACTTATATTAGCCCCGTTCGCTTCGCTGAAAAAACAAGCCAAAATATTGTTCCGGCTGATTTGTTGTGAGAGAAAAACATTGTTCCGGCTGAAAAAAGAAGCTGAAAAGTACGGATTATAAGATAAACGAACAGGGCCATTATGGCTCATAAAAGATCAATCAACCGATGCAGCTTTATAAGCACAATAAGTCGTGATGGTACTCACAAGCAAGCTGGAGGTCGATCAGTCGATGCAGTCCTGTTTGCTGAAGAACTCGCTAAAAAGCTACATTACTCATACTCCTAAGGGTTGACATGAAGCCGAAAAAGTAAAGACTAATTTTGATTGATAAGTGTAAGATGTCTATTATAATAGTCGGGATCCAACATTTATATCTTAGGCTGATAAGAGTCCTGAAGAGACTTTCCTAACCAGATATGCCTAAACTAAAGGAAAATATTAAAAATACAACGACTCTGCGTGCATGCATATTTGATTTCTTTTCGCCTGGCAACCACGTCTAAGTTAATTTGCTTCGTATCTTCGTCATGTCCGCCCAGCACTTTCCTAGTCCATCAACCAATCGTGTCTCCCTCGGACTCCTATTCTGAGAACCTGTCGTATCCTTCAATATATATATATATATATATATATATATACACATGCATGCGAGTCTTTTTAGCTTGTCGCACTTTCCCTTCATGCACGAGCTCCGCCAAAAGATTTCTCTTATTTCCTTGAGTAGCCCGGCTATAAGTATGCCACTTTCCAATGATAATAAAATCGGTGTGCTTCCCTTTTGAATATCAACGTGCTGCTTCTGGACCGATCCATATTGGAGATATCACGTATACCATCAGAACTAAGGCAAGTAGCATTGCACATACGGAGTCCGGCTGGCTTCTTTTAATTCACATGCACGAGCATCTCCAGCCAGCAAGTCTTGCGTGATGCATTTTGTGTGTCGCTCCTTGCCAAATATTAAATAAGCTTTCGTACTTGCAACGGTGATATATATGATTTTTTCAACTCAATATTTTCAAATCATCGGCTTCCTTCCATAGACTTCCATTGGTAATAAAATTATCAAATTTTGGTGTCAACACAGAACCCTCTAGTTTGGAGTATGAATTTTCATGTTTCGAACTATTTCGATCCGATGATCTTCCTTTCCCCGGTCGATGACATTTGATCGCAATCACTGAAAGCTGTATCGGCTCCATCTTCTTTTTGATCTTGATAACTTCAAAATTGATCTTTCTCTGCATGTCCATCCATCTGTTTTAGCCGATTAGGAGCTGCCCCCCAGTCTATAATTATAATCAGCTATGTAAAGGCAATAATCAAATCGATCGCACAAATATGAACTATCAGCTGGCAACAAACTCGATCATAGCAACACAAGTTAACCGGCAGTATGGAAATATGCTGCATAAAAGTTCAGGTATTCTAGCCGGTAGTCTTTTTCCCAAGGAGCCGAGGAATTTATTGGTAGCGATATTACCTTATTCCAAGCCTCACCTACACATGTGAATTTTGAAGTGTCTACCATACCATCTTGGGTGGTTGAGGAATAGAACGGATTAGAATCCAATCATCCTCGCTTTCCCTGCTCAGAAAACTTGGTTTTTGATAGATTTTCAAATTAAAACATAGCTTTACTCTTTAAATGATTCTCTCAGATCGCTCAATGTGTATAGTTCCTCATCAAAGCATTGTTTTGTCTCTTCTCATCCTACTTCTAAAAAGTTTATGTGGAGTTTTAGGTAGGGATAAATATATAGCGTACTTACCTTGCATATATTGTAAAGTCAAATCTCGGATCTAAGGAGAGAAATGCCATAATCTTAGATCAAGATGTACATGTGCGTGAAATATTTGGTGCCTAACCTAATTCTACTATGATCTTTGAAATATATTTCTCTCTTATGGAATATTTTTTGCAAGAACATGGGCTATCTTTTTCTCATCTTTTCCTTTTTTTATTTCTTTTGGACTTCTTTTGTATCCATTTTTTATATATTTTTGCATAACCCATGTCTCTTTTTACAACAAATTTTTGAGAGGAACATTATCAAGAACTTGTAACATTTATTCTGATAAAACCTAACAAACATATTTTTGTCTTCTCCCTGTGTAGGAGTAGAACATTTTGAGGTGGATGAAAAACATGTTTTTGTGTACTTCCAGTATAGAAGAAGCACATATATGTGGCATGTATGTGATCTTGATCTTGGGAGCATGATAAATCTCTCAACAAGGGTCAACAAGACTTGACAAAACTCAACACAGAGCAAGTAGCTTATGTGGAAGGTTTTTAATGAGACTAATATATGGCTCTAGTAGGAAATTCAACATCATTGAGGAGATAAGCTATTGATTTTGAATTTTTGTAAAAAAATTTCCCAAGTACTTTGAAAAAAGAAGCAAGGTTTCTTTCATCATACCATATCTCATTCATCAACTACTTAGATAGCATGCTTTCCCTATGATAGATTGTTCACAAGTGATAGGAAAAGTAAGAAATAAAGAATATGCGTACCTCCGCTTTGAACCGATGAATGCCTTTGCTCGGACTTTCTCCCAGTATGCATATATCAGCTAGACTTCGTCAGCCTTATGATCTCTGCGTTCCCAATCAAAACATATGATATGGTATGACCGCACATACTTCCAAGATTTAATTCATCCTTTTTGTGCCCACGTACATCGTGTATATATATGCATGGAAATCTGACTTGCATGCACTACATAAAGGGCTCTATCGGCTTGATGTCTTGATGTTTCAATTCTGAGCCGATTACGAGCAATCTTTCATTTACTGCTTCTGACTTTTAATAAGGCAATTATCAGTTTTAGAAGTCCCATAATCAGATCAAATTGAGAACACAGAGAGAGCACTGCGAAAATTTCGCTTGTCGAAGCCACAAACTACAACAAATGTCAGGGCTGGCCAAGAGGCTTTTTGCGTTGGCCGCTAAGCGCGTTGTAGGTGCATCATGGTAGTGCAGACGCCTTTGTTGCCGTTGGACATGTCCTCACCAAGCACGAGCTTAGAGACCCTATCTTCCGCCAGCTCCTATCTTGTCGCTAGTGGAGCGGCGGTCGATCATGTCAGCACGGGGCTTCATGCTGAGCCGTCTGAAGGGTGCGGCGGTAAATGCCGAGGATCGGCCGATGAGCTTGGGCACTGTGGCGGTCGGCTTGAATAGTCTACTGATGTTGACGCTGTTGCACTGCTCCGAGAAGGACATGGATGCATCGGACATGGCGCAGTTGAGGTCACTCGCCATATCAATGAGACTCCATGTGGACAACAATGAGCAGCATTTGTCGTGTTATGGCCCAGACTCTTCCACGTCCTTTGCTCATCCATCGGCTATGCCTCCACGAGAGAATATAGTTGATGTAGAGGAGGAGGTCCATAGCCTTGTTTGCCAGCATCACTTCCTTGTCATCGCCGTCGGCCACGAGTTCCTTGACCTTGCCCCATGGTAGCTTGTCGTGGCTGCCATTCTTACACCGCTATAATAGCAACACGTGGCTTGGAGTTGCAAACACAAGGTTCACCATCGGCTCTTTTTGCATCCGAAGCTGACGTCTCAAAAGCTCCACTACACTTCAATACTCGGAGCCGATGTCTTTGATGACTTGGACTATTGGTTATATCTGGAAGCATGAACATTGGCTTTTACCTCGATTGCATACGTGATGGTTCCTGGTTGCTTTCTGTGTACACCCTTTTCATGTTGCTGGATCTTTTCTCCTCCATGCCAGGCCTCCGGCCTTTCTTTCTGGCATGTGGCAATATAAGTCATCCTTGGCTGACTTCCAGCAGCATGCAACAACCAAGTGGACTACTCTTTTGATCTTCTCTCAGCAATATATAGTGCTACACGTAGAAGAGCGCTCAACAGAGGCACGTAGCAAATATGAGGTGTTCACTCTTGCATCTTATTTAATAATAATTCCCAGCTCAAGATAAATCCTTCTTCGCCATAAATTTGAGAACCGGGAATATTTACCGCTTCAAAATTATTCAGCCGATGGTCCCCTATTGGCTGTCAGGTTGCCAGCTTTTTTGTGTTTCTAACGCAACCTCTCATGATGGTTTTTTCTCTTATTGAAGAATATATTACTATATTGCCCTCCATTTAGAACAAGCCTTTCGAGCTTATCGCTTTCACTTCCATCTTCAGATTGAGCTTTGTATGCTGTAGGAAAAGACAACCATATTAATAGGAGCCGATAGGCCGATCTCATCGGCTTTATGCTTAACGCACCTTTTGGTTCCTCTTCCTGATTTGTCAACTGCCGATTTTGAACTATCGGCTCTCCTGCGGCGCTATCGATTCGTCTACTGTTGAGGTACCTTTGCTGCGGCAGAGCCGGCCATGTTCGCGTCTGCCAAGTCAGATGGCTCCATCACCTGACGTATCAGCTGAAGTGGAACCTGAGTCAATACTGGCCCCTTAGCTGATCTCTTTATATCTATACTTGGAGTCGATGGGGGTGAGCAGCCAATGGAGGTGAATAGCCTGATGAATTTCAATGTGATGCACCTGGACTCTTGATTCTTGGCTGCCCATAGTAAAAGAGCCCTCATCGGCTTTTACTGACATGTGTGCCATCAGTTGTCATAAGTTGAAGTTTTTTTGAGCTTGACAATGGATTTGACGTGCCCCTTGAATGTGTGCAGCTCCCTGGACCTAACTACCTCAGCGTACTTTGTGACCTGTTGGGCGAGCTCTGATAGTTTGTGGCAGTCCTGGTTATCATCGCCGAAGTAGTTGGGATTGGCGGTAGCCTGGTTGAGGCCGTGCAACATCCTCTACACCGCGCCAGCGCTTCTTGTTCACCCTCGCCGTAGTTGGCGAACATGGTACTCAAGATCATGCTCAACTTGAATTCTTCATATGATGTTCGATGCACTCGGGGCCGTATTCACTGCGATGTTGATGTCTGTCTTCCTCAGTGCCGACGTGTTGTTCATGACATCGTCGGCATGCCGTAGATGTGTCTAGCCACTTCATGATCTTGTACTTGCGCTCTAGGAACATCTCGGCAGATCCATCCACCTTGTCGATTAGACCGTCCATCGCCAGAGGATGGGTACATGTTGCTGCCCATGCCAAGGCGTGACACTATCCCCTCGCCGATATCCAGCTGGTCACCGGTGATTACCTGCACATTCTCGCCTAGGTAGAACATGCACCGGATGATCTCCATTTTGTCGTGTCATAGTGGATCGAACAATGATAGGAGGGCGATGAACTGCCATGGTTTGTCGGTGCTTTCCTTTTCTCAAGACCTGTTGGTACGATATGCCTAAAGAGCGAAAGTCGCAGTCGGCATAGCTGTCGATCAGCGCATGGATCTTTTTCTCGACATCTTGCTCATCCGGCACAGCTAATGATCTGCTTGGGGTCCACATCATCCTCCTTTCGAACTTGTTCTTCATTACGTGACCATGCTCCATCGGCTATTAGCTTGTCAATAAAATAACTCCATTCAACTAATGCTCCATCGGCTATTTAGTTTTTACAGCCGATGAGCTATACTTATTTTATGCAAGCCAATAAGCAACCTGGAGGCAACAATCTTTGAATAAAAAATAACCGATGCATCAATATTTCTAAAAGCCAATGTCCAATTGACTTGCTGATCAACTTGATGCAATAAAATATTTCAATATACTTTAAACCATCGATATCGGCTATCTTCACGTACTTGTCGATTGGTTCCAACTGAGTCAACAATTGTCATCGGCTGTTAGTCTTTATTGGCTTCATGATCTGGCTTTGCCGATCAATTGGTGACTGTCTTGCATATATGATATATAAATATTTCCCTTTTGTTTTTCCTCTCGTAAACAACCAGGCTAGCAAGACACACAAAAGTGCCAATAAAATTGGAGTATCGAACCCAAGATGGATTGGATCACTAGGGGTTCATAAATGATAGACTGGACTTTATCGGCTCCATCTAGCCGATCAACTGCAGATGTATACCCATATCCTTCTTGGAATCCCCATGCATGACACGCATGTACACACTTAACGGACTTGGCTTCCTTGTTTCCATCATACGTCTCCAACTGGATTCCAAGACGCTTGCAAGCCGTCTTCCACACGCATAAGATAGCATTATATATACCAACTTCCAATAATGCTTGTCTGGATTCCATCAGCTTTGAACAATCCTTGCTGATCATCTTCTGTTGGTGTCATCGGCCCGAATACTTGATTTTTGGTTAAGTAACTGTTTCTGAGCTAATGACAACATCTGCAGCTTTGATAACATACAAGATATAATAAAATATTCTGACCAGCCTGCTAACGACAACATACTCTTCTCCAAATATTTTAACTCTGCAATAGTCAAGAAAAAATATGCTTGATCAAATAGCCGATATTAATAGCTGATACGTTATGCCTTTCAATATAAGTAGGTCCCGCCTCTACTCTGTGCTTCAATCGGATACTACTGTCAAGCAGCGAGCTTCAGACTCCCAGCATCAACGTGGCCATGTGCACATGTGTTGCATTCGGACTTTATCTCTTGTACTTTTTAAACAATCTCACATGCAACTACGTAACTGGTAGGCAAAGTCAAGTCTTCAACTTCCTTCGTACATGAATTCCAGCTTGCCTCAAAATAGTGTCGAATACTTTTTCAATATTGGAGCTGATATCCTGGACTTCTCAAACGATTGTGATTCCACCGTGAACAAGCTTAGGTAATAAGCCAATAGAATATGCTTAACCGGAGCAAAAATTCATCCATCGGCTATCCTTTGTTATTACCTCCATCGGCTATTCAAAAAACAATAGCCGATGAAAGAATTCAAGATATAACCAGAAGCTGCATTGATATTCATTGAGGGCTACCAGCTTTAGATCATAAATGCTCATAGCCAATAAGATCATCTCATGACTGACGAAATAATGGCAATATACCCACCATTAACTTAACATTATATTTAATGCTTCCGTAATTAACTTGGCATCGAATCCAATTGAATAACATGCAGTCGATACTTATTGGCTTCTCAAAGTATTATTACCAACTTCTACTGCTGAGAATTCTATTAACAACAGCCCTGGCAATATATTTCCAAAAGACATTGGTTAATATTCTTGCAAGATCGATCACATTGGTTGTACGTACGCCAAACTGTAAATAGCCGATGCGCTGATATTAGCTGGCATCTCTTTAGACCACCTTTGTAGAAGTATCGGCTGCCTAGATGACTGTTGTGGACTTCTACTGCCAATATTCTCCAAGCCGACATCCCTCTTCGGGCTTTTAAGAAGAATCTGATTACTCCACTGTATCGACTAACACACTTTCCACTTAGCCGATGCTTTTTAATGTAGCCCAGGATGGCTTTTTGCCGTCCAGTGCCTGCTGCACAGTGAGACCCTCTACCTTGTTCTTCGAGGTGTGTTTCGGTGATGATATACTCGTGTGGTCACCGTACTTGCTTAGGCCAAGACTACTTCTGAAATCTGAATCCCTTGCTAGTTTCTTTCGAAACTAAGCCAATAGCCGATTCTTCTCCTGAACAGACGATTCCTTGTACCAAAATTATAATAATCATTAATCTGATCTCTGGCCCTGCTCCTGCATCCTTATCTTTACATTAAATGTTAACAGTATGAAGTCCTTGATGCCTAGAAAAGAATTGCCGATAGGTCAAAAGATATTTCCAAGTAGAGAAAAATCAATCGGCTATGGATGAATGACACAGAACAAACGACAGTTGAAGTTGAAGGAGGCCAACCTGATGAAGCAACTTGAAGTCATTCGCCAAGAAATTTATTGCCTTTTTTATATATCTAATCTGATTGCAACATGGAAATCGGCTCTTTGAGGTTGCATCGGCTTAGCGAGCAAGACTTTAGACCCAGTCGATTCCACTTTCAGATAACCGATCTCTATTGGTCAGCTTCCATAAATATCACTTTTTATACTGCTTGCCCAACGAAAAATTCCATCTAGGAGTTTCTCCAACACGTGCCTAAGCACTCCATATCTGATTTGATATATATGACCAATATAATCCCTTTCCATCTTCTCCGATCCAAATCAATGTACGATATAAGTCTTCTTTAAGCTAGTAGTCTGACCAAGCCGAGTGAATATCTCTGTGTGCGCTCAGCCAAATAGTTCTTTGAGCGGTGAAGTACAAGATTTACCACCGCATGAGGCTTGCAAGCCAATCCTGCAGTACGTATCATCTGCATGGGGCCGGTTGCGACGTGTGGCAACACATTGACACTCCAAGTGATAAGTTCAAGAAGATCAAAAGCTGCTGCTCCTGTAAATATAGATGTGATTGATTTGGCTAATTTCTAAACAAACAATTGTGTCCCACCGAGCGTACCAAAAAGTGTGTTGACACAAAAATATGGTGATGTGATTAACACATGTCAAGCCGGAAGATCTTGATGGAGTGAACCCGAAGATCTGCTTAGCTCCAACACAAGAACGGTCGGTTTTGGGACCAAAGGCGTGCTAGTCAATTTGACCCTGCAATTGACAAGGAGAGAATAATCAGTAGTTTAAGATGGAACATGTCGGTATTGCACCAGACAGTTCCAATATATGGCCAAATAGCCGATTGATATGGCCATCGACTATAGAGTCGACATCCAGCAATAAAGCAATATAAGAAAACATCATCGGCTAAATAAAACACGATCAATATAAAACGTTGAGCCGATAAGTTTGATGAAAAGAGTATAACACGTGAACAATCGACTTTTTACCATAAATGAATCCATAAACAATCTGAATCTAATCTATTATCATCAACAGTGAGGTTCGACCGGATCGATGTAGCTATGATAATAATAACAAACTAAAGCCAAAGAATCTATAAACCCATCTATATGTCAGCAGATTCATGAAAACATGCCATGTGTGTGAGAGCATAGGCAATCGGCAAAAATAGTCGATGCAGGCATAGCAAACAAACAGAGTACATATCTCGATCATGAACAAAACCAATAATCGATAATTTCTAATATAAAGTCTTTCCAGTGAGGTTCGACTGGATCGATGGAGCTATGGTAGTGTCATTAGATTAGATCTCATTAACTAGTGAGTTTATTCAAGATTGAAACATGTCTTTGGATGCATACTATTGTCGGGGACCTAATACCGGGATACCCAATGAGGTGGAACTAATAACCATCGAACATTAACGCTTCCGGTCAGATAAGAATGCTACTACACTTCTTGCCTGAATGACAAAAGATTGGTTCCGGCTTGCCCAACCCCTGAGGGCTAGACTCCGCCTCGCTCGATGTCTGAGGGCAGGCTTCATTTCGCCCGATGGCTGAGGGCTGACTCCGCCTCACCCGATGGCTATGGGCAGGCTCCGCCTCGCCCGACGGCTGCGCCCTACTCCTTCATAATGACAAGCACGGGGTAAGACAAGACATTCGAGTCAACCACAGTACCGAGGACCACGCCCTGCATGCTTGTAGAGAGGTACCGTTAGGATACGATGGGATGAGCGCTTTAGGCCCTTTCAGGCATGGCAGAGCCCAAATAGTGTTGTAGGCGCCGACTTTGGTCATACAATGTTATAGGCGCCGCCATCAGCCCTCGGACGTGGATCCTGACACAAGCATACAACAACCTCTATAATCCAAGAGAGAACACACATCATCTACAGTGTAAGATGTATGGTCACTTCCCCGTCTACCCCCCGTAGGGTCACAGCTCAGCTCCCTGGCATGCCGCACCGTCCACCGGTGTAGGATGGGACGTACCCACTTGCTGAATGAGGCCAGGGCACGGCCCTATGAGGATCAGCAAACACGCCATCCCTGACACGGTCTGCCATATCGGGAGGGCAGGCACGGGGGGAAAGGAAGACCTGGCTCCTTCGAAGGACCTTCTCTACCCTCTGGTTTTTCCTCTTTCTCCCATCTGTAACCCCTGCTCTCCCCTTGGTCTATAAAAGGAAGAGCAGGACACCCCACTAGAGGGACAGATCGATTCCACACACAACACACAACCAAGCAGCAACCAAGCTCTTGGCATCCTTTCGATCTTTCCATCAGAGACTTGGGACCTGTCCCTCTCTCGACCGTTTGTACCCCCTACTACAAACTTTTTTCGGTACTAATAACATGAGCAGCAGCAAACTAGACATAGGGACATTCTGCCCAAACCAGTATAAACCTTGTGTCCTTTAGTATACCATCCGAGCCTAACGCGAACAAATAAAAATTTACTTGTTGGTGTTTGTTCGAAACACCGACAGTTGGCGCGCCAGGTAGGGGCCTTTGCACATTCCAAATCAGGCCTCGGATGGCAAGCCACACAATCAGCTGGGTCCCGGGCGCACACATGCATTTCGGTGACCTGGACTTCATCGTCACGGTGGGAGGAGAGTTGGCGTTGGCCCACGCCGCCATCCAGTCTCTCCCCTCCATCGGCTTCACCTACGGGAGGCTTGAGCACCAGCCCGGTGTCTCCCTTGGACCCCAGCCATCCAGAGAAGACCCACACCACCTCACCCTCTCTCCGGAACACTCCGCACGGAGCGCCCCGATGGCGCTTTCGTTCGGTCCCCGCAACGCCGCGGCGACCGTTAGCCACCTTGTGGCACAGCGCACGATCCCGTCCCCCGCAAACAATGAGTTCATGGGGATGATCGAAAGCATCATGAAATCCCTCCACGGCCTCCTCGCGGAGGGGCCGGGGTTGGACTCTGGCTCTGACTCCAGCAGGGGGAGCCGTCACCCCTCCTAGGAATGTTTCATGGCGGGTACCCCCGAGGGACACGTCGAAAGCGTCTCCACGGAGGAGGCTACCCCGACAGACAACCTTGATGGCGAAACCAAAAGGGGAGACATCGACCCCACCTCCCGTAGGGGTGGCGCAGCTGAGAGTCCAAAAGTGGGAGATCAACGAAGCCGGACAACAGCTTGTGCGGGAATATGCGGAGGTCGACCGGGAGATCGAACGCCGCGGAGACGGTGGGCGCGCATGCGCCGTGGCCTATGACATGAACCGAAGGATCATCGCTGACGATGAAGCCCTTCCTCACTTCATTCAGGCAAGCCAAAACTTCACCGCCACAACGGCCTTGCTCCATGGCCTTCCCGAGGCCGCAACGCCCGAGGATCGTCGGGCCCACCACGAAATTCGCACGTTGCTTGAGCGTGCGGTGGCGCAGCAGGCGGAGAGCTCATTGTCTCGGTGATGCGAGCTCGACACCAGCCAGGGCACGCCCTCAGTGCACCCCACCAGGGACGCATCAGTCCACCAGGCACCACAAGGTGGCAGGCAGCGTGCTGTGATCCCGATACATCAACGTCTCGGCCGCAACCAGGACGCACGGAGCACCCTCGAGGCCCGCAAACACACCTACAGTGACCCAAGAGAAGGAGCCCACCGTGGCTATCATCCTCATCATGGCAGATGCTATGACAGAGGTGAGGACCGAAGCCCGAGCCCCGGCCTGCTAGGCCCTCAGGCCTTCAGCCGGCATATCCTCAATGCTGCATTCCCACCAAGATACTGACCACCTACCAATATCCTTAAGTACTCTGGGGAAACAAACCCTGGACTTTGGCTCGAAGACTATCAGCTTGCCTGTCAAGCCAGTGGTGTAGATAATGACGACTTCATTATCCACAACCTTCCACTGTTCTTGGTCGATTCAGCACGAGCGTGGTTGGAACACCTGCCGTCCAACGCGATCCAGAGTTGGGCGGATCAGAAGGAGATCTTTATGGGAAACTTCCAGGGCACATACAAGCACCCTGGGAACCCATGGGACCTCAAGAACTACCGTCAGAAGGCCGATGAGACCCTCCGCGGGTACATTCGATGCTTCTCCCGATAGTGCAATGAGCTCCCTAACGTCGCCGACGTCGACGTGATAGGAGCCTTCCTGTCTAGGATGACCTATGAATCCTTGGTTCATAAGCTGGGACACAAGGGCCCACGAACCACTAAGGAACTCCAGGACATCGCTACCAGCCATGCCTTAGGAGAAGAGGCGGTCGGAGCGATCTTCGATCGCCTTGAGGGCAAGGCAAGGCGAGACGAGGGTGCCAACGAAGGCACCTCTAATAGTTCCGCCAAAAGGAAGAATAAGAAGCAACGACGCGAGGACTCGCTCATAGCCGCTGCTGACCGCATGGGTGGTCGGAAGCCCACGGAGGGCACTCTGAACCACTTCGAAAAATTACTTAAGGGGTCGTGCCTGAACCACGCCTTTCCTGTTAAACATCTGCTCAAGGACTGCGGCCTCATGCAGTGGTTCTTGTCCGGAGGCTCCAACAAAGGGGAGCAGGGGAAAGACCCTCCCCCCACTATGGACGACGCCGATGAGAAGGATGACGGCTTTCCAACGCCAAACGACTGCCTTATGATCTTCGGAGGATCAACGGCCTATGACTCCAAATGCCATTTAGAAGGTCACGCGCCGCGAAGTCTACACAGCCCAACCGGCCACACCTCCCTTCCTCCAGTGGTCGGAGTCCGCCATAACCTTCGATCGGACCGACCATCCAGATACCGTCCCCCACCCGAGGAGATATCCGCTTGTGGTCGACCCAATCATTGGCCCAAAGCGACTCACGAAAGTGCTGATGGACGGGGGCAGCAGCCTCAACATCATGTACGCCAAGACGCTCGACGAGATGGGCGTCGACCGGATGCGCCTCCGCCCAACCCGAGCACCTTTCCATGGCATCATGCCTGGGAAGCAGGCCATGCCACTCGGGCAGATCGATCTATCCATTACCTTTGGGGATTAGTTCAATTACAGGACTAAGACCCTCACCTTCGAGGTGGTTGGGTTCCCCGGAACCTTCCACGCCATCCTGGGACGTCCATGCTACGCGAAGTTCATGGCCGTCCCCAACTATACATACCTCAAGCTGAAGATGCCGGGACCCCACGGGGTCATCACTATCGGCACCTCCTTCCAGTGCGCCTACGAGTGCGAGGTCGAGTGCTGTGGCCATGCCACGGCAATCGTCGCCTCCGGAGAACTCACCGCCCTCAAGGAGGAGGTCACCGAAGAAGCGCCCGACGCGAAAAAGTCGACCGGGTCATTTGAATCGGTAGAGGGCTCCAAGGGGGTCCTCATAGATCCTAGCAGCTCCGAGGGTACAATGGTACGCATTGGTACCACGCTTTCCTTCAAATAGAAAAGCGCGCTCGTCGATGTAACACCCCAGGTGTTTGTCACCAGTTAAGCAATGGGTTTGAGCTCAAACATGACATGTCGAGTGGTAATGAAGGTGTCTAGATCAAATCTACATGATGGTGCTCCAACTTAAACTTGGGCCACGCACATTTGCTTACATATGGACCCTTGTTAAGATTATGCAAGAGTAATGTTAAACATGCTTATTCCATGTACATTACATCCACATGCATCCATCTAGACCCGTGGAAAAGTTTCATGAAGTTCGGAATGAAGAAGTCACATGAAATGATAAGTCATATCTTTGCATGAATTGCTTTATCAAGTGGATGGAAACCTATGAAGTCAACCAAACCTTGGCACCTTGCTCAAACAACTCTACTTGCACTCATGAACAAAAGTTATGAAGGGTTCATGTTGAACAGGTGGCCAGAAAATGCTCCAATAGATAAAAAGGGTGATTTAAGCTTTATAGTGATGCTACTTTGACTTGGTTTGAACTACAGCTTAGAGTGTTTGCATGGTAGTGGAACCTAAATAAAAGTTGGAGTCCATGTTATGTACAACAAACTTTATGTTTGGACCAAGAGCTAGATCAGCTTGTAAGCAAGTCAAACCGAGGCTCAAACTTTGAATCAAGATTGCTGTTTTCAGCACTTGAAATTTTTCAAAGTCCTGGGAACAGGAATTTCAGTTTCAAAGTTAGCTTATTTGGTGCTCAGATATCCCAAACCAGGCCGAACCAGTTCATGAACTTTTAATAGAAGTTGTAGTACTCCCTTAGATATACAACTTGTATTATCGAGGTTTTTGCTTAAACCGCTTGGATTATGGAGTATAAGGAGCGAAGAATGTAGTTTGGTCATTTAAGAATCGAATCTGCAGAATTTGGTTTTGAGGTACCTTACTTTGAAGATCCATATCTCCAAATCTAGGATGAGTTAGCTCTTGATCCTTAAAGCAATCTTGTTCAACTCAGAAAGATATACAACTTTGACTCTTGCGCTGTGATCACAGCACCACCGGATCGGTAGTTAGAAGATGCGAAATTGGGAGCTTCAGTCGTATTTTCGTGGTGGTATTTCTAAATCAGCCGAAGCAGCAGCAGCAATGTCCGATCGCACAGGGTTTCGATGTCGCGTGGCTCCCTCGGCTCGCTTCGCTCGACACCTCGCTCGCTGCATGCGCGCCAACTCACACTCACTCGTGTTTTAGAGGCCGAGCCCGAGCCCTTGCTCCCTGCGTTCTCCATTCTCCCCCTCCCTCTCGTTCTGTCTCTGTTTGTCGCCCACCATGTCCACCGCGGCTGAGCGGCTTCCACCGAATGCACCGTCGCTGCTCCCTACTCTAAGCCTTCTCCGCTCCTATGGAACACGCCGCCGCTTTCCTCCGTTCGCGCCGCGCCATCTCAGCCCTTTGCCATTGCGCCCCATCGCCATGGCTGCAGCCACCGGCAAGGCGGCCGTGATCGGCCGCCGGCGCGCGCGTGGCTGTGAAGGCTCATGGCTGCAACTGCTGGGTGGAGAGCCAGCGCAGTGCGTCTGCTGTCACCCCCCACGCCTCTCCGGCCACCGAAGTCGCTGGTAAGCGAGCCTCTGGCCGGCCGGTCCCGACGTCCTCCCAGCCTGTTATGTTTTTGGAAGGAGACGAGGGACTTCACCCTCAAATAAGAAAAAGGAATGGGGTTAAGTGAAGAAACCATGACTCGTTTGAATAGCGCTTCGAAGGACCGTTCCGCTAGCATTTAATTTCTATTTTCTGCAGGGACCCGGATGCAAGATTTACATGTCTTTTCTTTTGTTTTTATAGATTTGAATGGTGAACTTTGAAAATTCATAGTAATTAGTATAAAAATCATAAAATAGTAAATGAGGACTTTTTGGAATCCTTGTAAAATGGTCTATGTATTAGATCTATAATATGACATGTTTTAGTTTAAAGTTTTGGCTGCAAAAATAGATTTGTGCAGTAAGGTTGTAATGCTAGTTGAATTTGTTATTTTCCATAACTATAGATCTAGGGCTCCAAATGAAGTGAAATTTTTGTGGCATCCTACTCATGTGATAGTTGATGTGTGGTAAAAATTTCATAAGTATTGGATGAAGTATGTGTGAGTTATTGGTTTATCTTGCTCTCACATGATTTCTTGCTTTAGCAATTTGTCTTTTTCATAGAGGTTGCTATACATATTCAAATGGAGTGAAATTTGTACAGTAGACTAATGAGAGGATATGTGAGCAACTGTAATTTTTGTAGAATTTATTGTATACTTTTGGTATATGTTCATTAAGTCACCTTGTTATCTAAAATAAATTAAAAATGCATTAAAAGAATTTATTTGGTCATGGACACTAGGTTTTCTGGTGTTCTTTAGTCTTGTGTGACATGTTGGTAAAGTTGGTTTTGCCTAATTATGTGTTTGCAACATAAGTTAATATTTATTTTCTTGCAAATGTGGTTTATGGACAGATCTGGGAACCTAGCAAAGTTCTTCATGATAATGTGCTTTGTTGTGAAACTTGTTTATACAAAAGTTGTAGATAATTCATGTATCTAGCTTATGTTAAAATTTGGTGGTATTTGGCCTTGTAGTTTGTGAGTTATGCCTGTTTAAAGTTGGGTATCAGAAATTGCTGCTCTGTGTCAATTGTGGACCAGTTTCTGTAAATTGGTATATTTGACTTAGTTAACTTGAGAATCATGCTACGATGATTAAAGATGAATTGTAGACAATTCTATAATATTTCCAAAATGTCTTCTTGTAAGTCATTTGGATTTGTGTAACTCCAGTTATAGCTAAATCTTGTAGCTACTTTTTGCATGTCCAGAAATTGGCATATTTCAATTATAGTGTTTGCTTGTATATTGTTAAGTGTGACTTATGCCTTGAATGATGACTGAGTTAGAGCACCTGAGATCTTGGGAAACTTGTGTCATGCTTGGTGTTGTTGTCTTCTTTGCCATCTTAGCATGATAGATTGTGTGATGTTTAAGTTAAGCATCACAAAGTACTAAGTGTGTTAGTGTAAACTATGCTTGTCTTGCTTGATATTTTGTGATGCGTCTCAGGGTACTATTCTTCATATTTATACACATGCATCTTGCATCTCATTTAGGTACGCTAGAGGAACCACGTGAAGGATGTGAGATGGAGTCAAACTCGAAGATTTGGTTTGGTGGATATATCCCGAAGATGGAAGGACTAAGCAAGTGGTAGGATCGGAGATGTCACCAAGACGGTGCAAGCTAACTGAACTGAGATGTGTCGGATCCCAGGCAAGCCCCGGAGCATTCTAAGCCTCTCATGTTTTTACAAATATATTGAGTATCTCTTATTGTTGATGATGCATTAAGTATAGGAATTGGTTGGAACCAATTATTGCATTATATCCTTACCTTGTCCAGATAAAATCCTGTGAATCCTAATTAAGTGTAGGATCGAATGATGCATAGCTGTGCATAGACCGGTAGAAGTCGGGTGATTTCCTATCACCCGCGAGATGTAGGATGAGCTCTGGTCACAGTTGGTTATATTTGCTATCATGAAAAAGAACCATGTGTTAATAATGAAAGGAGACCGGAAGGGATGATGGTAGTGCAGCAACAAGGCATGGAGGGCTTGGGTGTGAATCTATCCCCGTCTATGCCGTTTAAGGACCGATACGTTGTACGTCCTCATGTCATGTTGAACGCAGCCTAACACTTAGCTGGCCGGATAAGTCGTTCCGACCGCGAAGCCTAGTAGCTCGACTCAGGCCGGGGACATGAGCAGTGGCGTGCATTCTGGAGGTAGTAAGGATGTGCGGAGAGCCATTGGCATAAGTCCAAGGCGAGTTAGAGTCCCAAACAACCTTGGCAGAGTGGTTCTTTGAGAATGTCGATCTGTTCGGACTCGCGACTCCTGAATCGTACCAAAGGTGACTCGTTTGCGACCCTAACGGGGGAAGCAGGGTTTGTGTTTAGGAATACCCCTCCAGCTGGATTGGAATCGATTCGAATCGCCGTCTCTCCCGAATAGTGAGAACTTGACTTGAGCAGCAGCAACGTAGATTCACTAAATATAAAGATATGGTTAAATGATGATGATAATGATGATGAGAATTATGATGAGCCATGAAATACCTGATATGGTTATTATTGTTTGCAACTAAATCAAATGGTTGATTAGTACAGGTGCTAATATAGATGGTAGGTAATGGCTAAAAGTTAATGCTAGTACAGGTGAATAATGCTAATGGTTACTCAAGCTTTTATGCAAAAAGGTTGTCCAGCTAGATCCACTGATAAAGCCTTGCATACTCCTTGGTGTCATTTATTTTTGGTTTATGACGGGTAAGTCTGGCTGAGTACATTCGAGTACTCAGGGTTTATCCCACCATGTTGCAGGTGGAGGTCTCGGGCTATTGAAGATGGTGGCTAACCGCCGGTGGGCTCGGTGATTCTATAGTTACTTCTCATCTATATGCTTTTGTCGGATGATGTCACTTATGCTAGCAATATATTTGGAACTTATATTAATGTAATCATTTGAAAGCTATGTTGTTTTCACTAAGCGGTTTTGAAACCCAAACTTGTACTTTTATTTGTGAACCCATATGTAATATTATTTCCGCTGCAACCCTGTGTATGTGATGTGTATTTGCTTAATCACGCGATCTTGGTTGTGATGTTGATTTACCGAGGTCTTTCGGGACACTCGGCGGACTACCGGGTTTATATAACTGAAAGTATGTGTGTGTCAACGTGTTAGCGGGGACAGACGTACTTGATCTTGTATAAATTGGGCGGTTCTGTTACAGCTGGCATCAGAGCAAGATTAAGCATAATACTGTCATGTACATTATTTTAAAAAACAAAGTTTTTGTTTTAAAAAGCCTATTTTAACTAAAACTTTAGCTACAGGCAAATTTGTCAAAACTAATTTGCAAAACTATGCTAGTGACATCCTCCTTTATGCCCAGTTAAGGACTATTAGGTGGCTATCTAAGTACTAACATGGGGGTTTTTACTTTCGTCGTCCATACGGTGTGTTATTGTATGGATGCCATTCGCTTGAATGGTAATGTATGGATCAATTGTCTCTACGCTCAGGTAAGTGTGAGTTGTGAGAGCATGACCGTCTAACTGTCGGTCTAGGCGAGAGTTAGCTGTGGTTACTGGAATATTTACATGTTACACCCATGTATATATGAAGGTACTTAATTGCGGGTATATTTATCGGGTAGCTATGGATATCGAAGTATATACATCTGGGGATGTATATATGGAGAGTATCTTAGTTTACTGCTTTCATTGTGTGCTTATTTATCTCTTGTGGGGATGGGCTGCAATGAATTTGCATGTAGGTACGCTAACCACGAATGCGTAGATTGAATGTAGCTGACGACTAGCTATATATCGAGAGAGTACGTGTTATGCCACCGACATAGAACGTGATTGCCACCTTAGGCTAGCAATTTGGTGAGGACGAATAGGACGAGCATGCATCATGATTGTGCTTGTGCATAAATATGCTTCCCTCACCTTGTTCTAATACTAAGTAACTTGTGATCAATGTGATGTTGCTATCTTCCCTGTGTGAAGCTAGACAAAATGCCTTGTTCCATGTTGCTTGAATAGGAAGTTCTTGAGAAAAGTGTGTGCTTAGCCTTGCTAGAAATAATTGTGGTTACATATTTAAACCTATAAATGTCCTCTAGTTTAGCCAAGTGGTGGGTATGTTGTTCTTACAAGCTTTTGCAAATGCTTTAGGCCTCACTTAAGTACTTGGGGTTCTTATGACTAAAATTAATTTATTGTTGGTCTAAGGTAACAATGTTTAGAGCTGCTAGAATAACATGTTTGTGTGCTCTCTTGTTAAGTGGAATAAAGGCAAGTTTTGTTTTGCTTGTGGGACGTTGGCTGCTAGAATAATTTCTGTAGTAGTGATGTTTTCGTGGTCATAACGGTGTTTTCTATAGTTATGGAGAGTACCAAAGTCGTAGCTAACTTTCATATCTTGCTTGTCCTAAAATTTCATGACCCCAGGCCTTATGGTTTAGGAGTTATGAATTTTAGAAGTTTGTTGTCAGGTTTTGCTTATGTTCTGAACAGATCTGAATATTTGGTTTGTTTTACCTGTGTGCATATAGAATTATTTCTTGGAAATAGTAGAAGAAGTATAGTAATTTTTCTAAGCTTTCCAAAATGTCTAATAGCACTGCTTTTGGGGATCTAAATCTCCAGTTATGAGCTTGCAAAATGGAATGACAGAATCTGTCCAAATCTGAGCAGAGATGTCTTCTTTGTCTTGTTTGGTCTTGTTAGTTGTAGGATCATCTAAATATGATAATAAGAAAGTTATAGACAACTTAATAAGCTTTACCTAAAGTCTAGAATCACCTTTGTTTGATGCCTACAACTTCAGTTATGCCTAAAACATGTGCCTACTGTACCGCTGTTCAGTTTCTGTGCATATACTAAGCGGATGCTTTAGCTTGCTTTGGTTTTGGGCCAAGCTTGTAGTTAAATCTTGTCTAGTAAATGCTTGTTATGTGTGTGAGCCTTGTGCTTAGTATTTGTGCTTAAGCTAATTTGATTTAATCTCTCAAATGCTTGCTCAAAACTATGATGTTTTATGTATGCTTGCTATCTAATTAGTGCCATAGTTGTCACCTCGTTTGTCCTCGGTAAGCATGAGTGTCAAATAGCTTTATCCTAGAACAACACTCAAGTTACATAATCGCACGGTTGTCGCCTCCAATTAGGTTCTCTCTTAGGAACCTGAGCCTGTACACGTGGTTGCTAGCCCTTGAACGTTGCGCTACGAAGACCTTTATCCATGCCTTTGCTTGACCTTAGGCCCAAGCTTAGTTCCCTTGAATGCTTGCATGTGTCAAGGTTGTTCCACTCCTATGTGGGAGGACCCTGCTCAAAAATCCTTGTCGGACCTCATTGC
Source organism: Miscanthus lutarioriparius (assembly GCA_904845875.1). Taxonomy (NCBI): domain Eukaryota; kingdom Viridiplantae; phylum Streptophyta; class Magnoliopsida; order Poales; family Poaceae; genus Miscanthus; species Miscanthus lutarioriparius. Next base: position 47,312,847 of record CAJGYO010000007.1, read on the forward strand.
TCCTTCTCCTACAGCTGATCTGGTGCAACGCTAATCGCTATCTACCCTGGCTTTAGAACCTTTTCCTCGCAGATCATGTCATTGCTTTATCAACTCAATCCCTAGTCAATGCATTGGCTGTCCCTTGAATCTCATTTATTTTGCCTCCAACCCTTTCAAGTCTCTGGATGTTTATCAGTCTTGATCACATGATGCTGCTCGACAAGACCAAATCTCAGGTTAATCTTTATCTGGTACTCACTTTGGTGGACACGAGGCGTATATGGAAATTAGGCAAGAAGTTCCCTGCTCAGTTGTCTTTGGCAAATAAGCTATGTTCTCTTGCGCTGTGTTTTGATCTTTAGATCGCCTCCTTATTGATTCCTAACCTTGTGACTATCCTTGTTGTTATCCCTCTTTTGCACAATGCTTGTTCTTACAATCTAATTGGTGCCATGGGAAATTTTACTTTGGTTGTCAGTTCAGTAATGGTGTTACGATTAACAGTCTATGGTGCCGTGACGAAACTGAGAGCCTCCTGTGGGCACGCACACAAGGTTGTGCTGCTCGGCACACGTAGGTATCAGGGTTGCTAGTCATGATCCATTATGAAACGACAGTCGATGTGATATTTTCTTGTGATCCTTTCTTGGTTATCTCCCCATATCTTATCAAAAGATCAATCTATTAGGACCATATGTAGTAGAGCTTCCTCCTGATGTCGTCTGGAAGATAACCTTTGAAGAACATATCACCGGCATAAACATTAACAGACTGCAAGAGGTGGTAGACAAGTGACTCCACTTGGTTGTCCTAGTATTGACGTCCGTCACCTAGTGAACAACTTATGTCATCATTATTGGATCAGAAAGGCACACAACACTTAATGTTGGATAAGTTGTTAGTTAGATAAGAATCGAACGTCACATTATGATTATGACCTGGCTATCCAAGTCTTGATCATTATGTGCATGTGGATCGCACAGTCGAGATCAACCATTTCTAGTGTGACCCTTTTCTGCTGACTTCAATGGCGACCATCGGTTTATGCTTCGACCACAATTCTTATTGTCAAGAGTGAAGATTTGGGACCCTTTTAGTGTTGAGAGCCAACTGATTAGTTACTAGTATGAAGCTTCACCTCCCGCTAGGTGACAATTTTTGCTAATTATGAAGGCTATGTCTCGCATAGCAATGTAAGCAATGAAACAACAAGCCATTCAGCAATTCAATTACTGCTTTGTTTTCCAAAACCTATGCTATCAACTCCATTCCATCTTGGACAATCACACAGATAGTACAAGACGTTGTATCGGCTACATAAGGAGCTAGCGAAAGCATGTGCCTAGTTTCGATCAGCATCATTGTGCCCATAAGTACCACAAACGGATTTGTTCAAGGTTCTATTGGACCAAGTGCCAGAGAATATTCAAAAATGGTTCCTTGTCTCTGTAGGAATGCCTTACATGTGGAATAATGCCTTGTGCCCTGCGAAAACAGCCCACAAGTCCAATGCTTGTGCATAATCAAGTTGGTGTCTAAATCAAACGATTTAAGTTGTTTCCTGAGAACGACATATGGAAAACCTTAGTCTACATCCTCAGAGAAAAGAGCTGCTGCTGCTGCTGCTATACAAAGAGATCGAGAGTATAGAACACACACCACAACGTGTGAAGCAAAGAAAGAGAAGAACGAGAAATCTGTCTAGATTTTAAGGTACAGAACCGAACATCTTCAAGCCAATGATTAGTGACTCAAACGAAGTTGGATTGACCCCAAACTTGGTGATCTCATTCCTTGCTTAGGACCCTTCAATGTCTTAAGTTGGTTTGAGTATTGGTTGAGTAAAACATCGGATTTGAGAGATATCTTGTCGGCTTGGTTTGCTGCCATTTCAGAACACAGTAGTTTTGGTAGATGAATTGTTTGGATGGTCAAACGGTGTTCGGTTGAGTTGAATTTTGGTGAGTAGTTAGAAGACCCATGGATATACATGCCCACCAAAATTTGTGCATATTGGATCAGTAGTTTGTGAGATATGAATAGAAAACAAAACAGTACAGAATCTGTAATTTCATTGTGACTGCGATCATCCTTTGCATTAGACGGTTGTGTTTGTAATTCATGCCAAGAAATTACAACTTGTAGGTGTATTTCTGTTAGACAACCCTCTATACCCTTGAGAAGATAAATTGCACCCCTATGTGCCTTGCTTTTGCCCTCTTAGATCAGCAATGCGTGAGCAGTCAAGGTGTTCTAGAAGCCAAATTGTGCCCTTGCAATTCGAAAGTAATTGGAAAGGTGTCAAACCATAGATTTTTGGATTATGGTTTTTGAGATATTGATTGACCTAAGAATGGAAGCCTCGACGTCAAATATAGTTTAAGAAAGCTGGTTTTGCTACGATGCAAGTAAACCCAACTTGCTGTGCAACTGCACCACGAAGGCAAATTGTACTTAACCTGCTTGGTAGTGGACTAGTCCTTAGTTTTGTGATTACTTGCAACTTGTGTTGTCCTCCAAGCCTCGCTAACATCCTTCTGCATCAATGGTTCTCTAATGCTGACATGCCTTTGGTACCTTATATGTGTTTTTACCTAAGAGGTTGCATCACATTCAACCCAGATTACTATTACAACTTGGATCCAAAGGCTCCCTAAGGAATGACCATCGAGAACGTTGAGCCGACAAAGTCAGCTATTACGTTTACCACTCACTCGGCAGACTCAGACCATACAATATTGTTATCAGAGAAAGAGAACTGCACATATGGAACCATTGCAACAAGTATTCTTCAGAAGATTATGATCTAGTGCAAAGTCCATATGGTCTGTGCTATATCCACTAGGGAAGTAGATGCTACAAGTATTTAGTCTACGTTTGTATAGCTCTTCATACATCGAGGACGAAGTATGTAGGACAGTGCTATCTTGGATTCCTTCCAATGTAACAATGCTTTATGGACACCAACGAAAGAAATTCTTCAGACAAAACCTTACAACGAAGAGCAGGTATCAGAAAGTGTCATGACCAAATTAGCCTCTCTGATACTTCGAAGTTAAGTGGCCTAATACTATCACTGATGTTGGAAACTGGATGACATGTTTCTCTTCCCTTAAAAGTCTTTCGCACCGAATCTCGAGACGTGATTCCTTTAAGGGGGGAGGGCTGTAACACCCTAGGTGTTTGTCACCAGTTAAGCAATGGGTCTGAGCTCAAACATGACATGTCGAGTGGTAATGAAGGTGTCTAGATCAAATCTACATGATGGAGCTCCAACTTAAACTTGGGCCACGCACATTTGCTTACATATGGACCCTTGTTAAGATTATGCAAGAGTAATGTTAAACATGCTTATTCCATGTACATTACATCCACATGCATCCATCTAGACCCGTGGAAAAGTTTCATGAAGTTCGGAATCAAGAAGTCACATGAAATGATAAGTCATATCTTTGCATGAATTGCTTTATCAAGTGGATGGAAACCTATGAAGTCAACCAAACCTTGGTACCTTGCTCAAACAACTCTACTTGCACTCATGAACAAAAGTTATGAAGGGTTCATGTTGAATAGGTGGTCAGAAAATGCTCCAATAGATAAAAAGGGTGATTTAAGCTTTGTAGTGATGCTACTTTGACTTGGTTTGAACTGCAGCTTAGAGTGTTTGCATGGTAGTGGAACCTAAATAAAAGTTGGAGTCCACGTTATGTACAACAAACTTTATGTTTGTACAAAGAGCTAGATCAGCTTGTAAGCAAGTCAAACCGAGGCTCAAACTTTGAATCAGCAGCTGTTTTCAGCACTTGAATTTTTTCTAAGTCTGGGAACGGGAATTTCAGTTTTAGGTTAGCTTATTTGGTGCTCTGTATATCCCAAATCAGGCCGAACCAGTTCATGAACTTTTAATAGAAGTTGTAGTACTCCCTTAGATATACAACTTGTATTACTGAGGTTTTTGCTTAAACTGCTTGGATTATGGAGTATAAGGGAGCGAAGAATGTAGTTTCAGTCAGCCGGTAACTGAACTGCAGAATTTGGTTTTGAGGTACCTTACTTTGAAGATCCATATCTCCAAATCTAGGATGAGTTAGCTCTTGATCCTTAAAGCAATCTTGTTCAACTCAGAAAGATATACAACTTTGACTCTTGCGCTGTGATCACAGGACCACCGGATCGGCAGTTAGAAGATGCGAAATTAGGAGCTTCAGTCGTATTTTCGTGGTGGTATTTCTAAATCAGCCGAAGCAGCAGCAGCAATGTCCGATCGCACAGGGTTTCGGCGCCGTGTGGCTCCCTCGGCTCGCTTTGCTCGACACCTCGCTCGCTGCATGCGTGCCAACTCGCACTCGCTCGTGTTTTAGAGGGCGAGCCCGAGCCCTTGCTCCCTGCGTTCTCCATTCTCCCCCTTCCTCTCGTTCTGTCTCTGTCTCTCGCCCGCCATGTCCGCTGTGGCTGAGCGGCTTCCACCGAATGCACCGTCGCTGCTCCCTACTCTAAGCCTTCTCCGCTCCTATGGAACGCGCCGCCGCTTTCCTCCGTTCGCGCCGCGCCACCTCAGCCCTTTGCCCGGCTACCTCCACTGCCATGGCTGCTGCCACCGGCAAGGCGGCCGCGACCGCCGCTGGCACGCATGGCCAAGAAGGCTGCGGGCTGCAGCTGCCTGGGTGGAGCCAGGCGCAGGTGTGTCTGCCGTCGCCCCCGCACGCCTCTCCGGTCACTGAGTCGCCGCGGGTAGGCCTCTAGCGGGCCGGTCCCGACGTCCTCCCTGCCTGTTATGTTTTTGGAAGGAGACGATGGACTTCACCCTCAAATAAGGAAAAAGGAATGGGGTTAAGTGAAGAAACCATGACTCATTTGAATAGCGCTTCGAAGGACCGTTCCGCTAGCATTTAATTTCTATTTTCTGCAGGGACCCCGATGCAAGATTTACATGTCTTTTCTTTTGTTTTTACAGATTTGAATGATGAAATTTGAAAATTCATAGTAATTAGTATAAAAATCATAAAATAGTAAATGAGGACTTTTTGGAATCCTTGTAAAATGGTCTATGTATTAGATCTATAATATGACATGTTTTAGTTTAAAGTTTTGGCTGCAAAAATAGATTTGTGCAGTAAGGTTGTAATGCTAGTTGAATTTGTTATTTTCCATAACTGCAGATCTAGGGCTCCAAATGAAGTGAAATTTTTGTGGCATGCTACTCAAGTGATAGTTGATGTGTGGTAAAAATTTCATGAGTATTGGATGAATTATGAGTGAGTTATTGGTTTATCTTGCTCTCACATGATTTTTTGCTTTAGCAATTTGTCTTTTTCATAGAGGTTGCTATACATATTCAAATGGAGTGAAATTTGTACAGTAGACTAATGAGAGGATATGTGAGCCTCTGTATTTTTTGTAGAATTTATTGTTTACTTTTGGTATATGTTCATTAAGTCACCTTGTTATCTAAAATAAATTAAGAAATGCATTAAAAAAATTTATTTGGTCATGGACACTAGGTTTTCTGGTGTTCTTTAGTCATGTGTGACATATTGGTAAAGTTGGTTTTGCCTAATTATGTGTTTGCAACATAAGTTAATATTTATTTTCTTGCAAATGTGGTTTATGGACAGATCTGGGAACCTAGCAAAGTTCTTCATGATAATGTGCTTTGTTGTGAAACATGTTTATACAAAAGTTGTAGATAATTCATGTATCTAGCTTATGTTAAAATTTTGTGGTATTTGGCCTTGTAGTTTGTGAGTTATGCCTGTTTAAAGTTGGGTTTCAGAAATTGCTGCTCTCTGTCAATTGTGGACTAGTTTCTATAAATGGGTATATTTGACTTAGTTAACTTGAGAATCATGCTACGATGATTAAAGATGAATTGTAGACAATTCTATAAGATTTCCAAAATGTCTTCTTGCAAGTCATTTGGATTTGTGTAACTCTAGTTATAGCTAAATCTTGTAGCTGCTATTTGCATGTCCAGAAATTGGCAGATTCCAATTATAGTGTTTGCTTGTATATTGTTAAGTGTGACTTATGCCTTGAATGATGACTGAGTTAGAGCACCTGAGATCTTGGGAAACTTGTGTCATGCTTGGTGTTGTCATCTTCTTTGCCATCTTAGCCTGATAGATTGTGTGATGTTTAAGTTAAGCATCGCAAATTACTTAAGTGTGTTAGTGTAAACTATGCTTGTCTTGCTTGCTATTTTGTGATGCGTCTCAGGGTACTATTCTTCATATTTATACACATGCATCTTGCATCTCATTTAGGTATGCTAGATGAACCACGTGAAGGATGTGAGATGGGGTCAAACTCGAAGATTTGGTTTGGTGGATATATCCCGAAGATGGAAGGACTAAGCAAGTGCTAGGACCGGAGATGTCACCAAGACGGTGCAAGCTAACTGAACTGACTTGTGTCAGATCCCAGGCAAGCCCCGGAGCATTCTAAGCCTCTCATGTTTTTATAAATATATTGAGTATCTCTTATTGTTGATGATGCATTAAGTATAGGAATTGGTTGGAACCAATTATTGCATTATATCCTTACCTTGTCCAGATAAAATCCTGTGAATCCTAATTAAGTGTAGGATCGAATGATGCTTAGCTATGCATAGATCGGTAGAAGTCGGGTGATTTCCTATCACCCGCGAGATGTAGGATGAGCTCTAGTCACAGTTGACTATATTTGCTATCAGGAAAAAGAACCATGTGTTAATAATGAAAGGAGACCGAATGGGATGATGGTAGTGCAGCAACAAGGCATGGAGGTCTTGGGTGTGAATCTATCCCCGTCTGTGTCATTTAAGGACCGATACGCTGTACGTCCTCATGTCATGTTGAACGCAGCATAACACTTAGCTGGCCGGATAAGTCATTCCGACCGCGAAGCCTAGTAGCTCGACTCAGGCCGAGGACGCGAGCAGTGGCGTGCATTCTGGAGGTAGTAAGGATGTGCGGAGATCCATTAGCATAAGTCCAAGGCGGGTTAGAGTCCCGAACAACCTTAGCAGAGTGGTTCTCTAAGAATGTCGATCTGTTCGGACTCGTCACTCCTGAATCGTACCAAAGGTGACTCGTTTGCGACCCTAACGGGGGAAGCAGGGTTTGTGTTTAGGAATACCCCTCCAGCTGGATATGAATCGAGTCGAATCGCCGTCTCTCCTAGATAGTGAGAACTTGACTTGAGCAGCGGCAACGTAGATTCACTAAATATAAAGATATGGTTAAATGATGATGATAATGATGATGAGAATTATGATGAGCCATGAAATACCTGATATGGTTATTATTGTTTGCAACTAAATCAAATGGTTGATTAGTACAGGTGCTAATATAGATGGTAGGGAATGGCTAAAAGTCAATGCTAGTACAGGTGAATAATGCTAATGGTTACTCAAGCTTTTATGCAAAAAGGTTGTCCAGCTAGATCCACTGATAAAGCCTTGCATACTCCTTGGTGTCATTTATTTTTGGTTTATGACGGGTAAGTCTGGCTGAGTACATTCGAGTACTCAGGGTTTATCCCACCATGTTGTAGGTGGAGTTCTCATCCTATTGAAGATGGTGGCTAACCGCCGGTGGTCTCGATGATTCTATAGTTACTTCTCATCTATATGCTTTTGTCGGATGATGTCACTTATGCTAGCAATATATTTGGAACTTATATTAATGTAATCATTTGAAAGCTATGTTGTTTTCACTAAGCGGTTTTGAAACCCAAACTTGTACTTTTATTTGTGAACCCATATGTAATATTATTTCCGCTGCAACCCTGTGTATGTGATGTGTATTTGCTTAATCACGCGATCTTGGTTGTGATGTTGATTTACCGAGGTCTTTCGGGACACTCGGCGGACTACCGGGTTTATATAAGTGAAAGTATGTGTGTGTCAACGTGTTAGCGGGGACAGACGTACTTGATCTTGTATAAATTGGGCGGTTCTGTTACAGTCGACTTCCTCCGCGGCAACAAAGACATCGTTGCGTGGAAACCCTCGGATATGCCAGGCATTCCAAGGGAGGTCACCGAGCATACCTTGAAGATCCATCCAGGCTCCATGCTAGTGAAGCAACGCCTATGTCGCTTCAACAAGGAGAAACACAGGGCCATCGGCGAAGAGATGGCCAAACTCTTGGCGGTCGGATTCATCAAGGAAGTATACCACCTAGAGTGTTTAGCTAATCCCGTTCTTGTACAAAAGAAGAGTGGGAAATGGAGGATGTGTGTTGACTATACGGGTCTCAACAAGGCGTACCCAAAGGATCCGTTCCCTTTGCCGCGCATAGACCAAATAGTCGACTCTACCTCTGGGTGCGAAACCGTCTGCTTCCTTGATGCGTACTCCAGCTACCATCAAATCGTAATGAAAGAGTCCAACCAGCTCGCGACATCTTTCATCACCCCCTTTGGGTCATTCCGCTACGTCTCAATGTCATTCGGTCTAAAGCACGTTGGGGCTACGTACCAGCGTTGTATGCTCAAATGCTTCGGGGACCTCATCGGGCGGACCATTGAGGCCGATGTTGACGTCATCGTGGTTAAGTCCAAGTGGGCTGACCATCTCATTGCCGATCTTGAGCAAACCTTTGCGAAACTCCGAGCGAATGGCATCAAACTCAATCCCGAGAAATGTGTTTATAGGGTCCCGAGGGGCATGCTGCTCGGCTTCATTGTCATCGAGCATGGCATCAAAGCCAACCCAGTGAAGATCTTGGCCATCACGAGGATGGGCCTGATGCAGAATATAAAGGGGGTCCAGCGAATCACAGGGTACCTCGCCGCCCTCAGCCGTTTCATCTCACGCCTCGGCGAAAAAGGCCTCCCCCTTTATCGACTCTTGAAGAAAGCCGACCGCTTCGAGTGGACATCCGAGGCCTAGGAGGCACTTGACATGCTCAAACTGCTTCTGACAAGGCCCCTGATCCTAGTTCCTCCAAGCGATAGAGAATCCCTCCTGCTATACATAGCGGCCACCACGCAACTGTTCAGCGCTGCCCTGGTGGTAGAGCGGGAGGAAGAGGGGCATGCCCTCAAGGTGCAGCGCCCTGTGTACTTCATCAGCGAGGTACTATCCGACTCTAAGACCTGCTACTCCCAAATCCAGAAGCTCCTATACGCCATCCTCATCACCAAGAGGAAGCTACGCCACTACTTCGAGTCACACCCCATGACGGTCATGAAGTCGTTCCCCCTCGGCGAGGTCATCTAGAGCCAAGACACCACGAGAAGAACCGCAAAGTGGGCACTCGAGTTGATGGATCAAGGCATCACATATGCCTCCCGAACGGGGATCAAGTCCCAGGTGTTGGCTAACTTCATCACGGAATGGACCGAGGTCCAAACACCACCAGCGGTGGTCGATCAAGAGTACTGGACGATGTACTTCGACATATCACTAATGAAGAAGGGCACCGGCACAGGGCTCGTCTTCATATCACCCCTCGGGGTTCACATGAGGTACATGGTTTGTCTCCATTTCCCCTCATCCAATAATGTGGCTGAGTATGAAGCGCTCATCAATGGCCTACGAATCGCCATCGAGTTGGGCATCCAATGCCTCGACATCCGGGGTGACTCCCAGCTGGTCATCAACCAAGTCATGAAGGAGTCGAGCTACCACAATGCCAAGATGGCTACGTACTGCCAAGAAGTCCGACGGCTGGAGGACAAATTCGATGGCCTCGAACTCAATCACATCCCAAGGTGCCTCAACGAAGCAGCTGACGCGCTTGCAAAAGCGATGTTCGGTCGAGAGCCGGTGCTAACAGGTGTCTTCGCTAGTGACCAACACAAGCCCTCAGTACGCTATGAAGGGTTGGAATGGGCCAACAACGGTCTATCCGATATAGCCTCGGGGGCTAACCAACCAACGGCTCCGTTCGGCCCCGAGGTCATGGAGCTTGAAGAGGATCCAGCGACAGAGCCCGACCCTTTGGACGACTGGAGAACACTCTACCTCGACTACCTCCTTCATGACACACTGCCAATAGACAAGATGGAAGCTCGACGGCTCACATGTCGTGCCAAGTCCTTCGTTCTTGTAGAGGGCGAACTCTACAAACGAAGTAACACCGGGATCCTATAGCTCTGTATCCCCGTCGAACAGGGGAAGCTTCTACTGAGCGATATCCATGGTGGGGTCTACGATCACCACGCCGTGCCTAGAACCTTGGTTGGGAATGCATTCCGACAGGCTTCTACTGGCCCACTGCAGTAGCCGACGCCGAGCAGATCGTACGCACCTACGAAGGGTGCCAGTACTATGCTCGGCAAACTCACCTCCTGGCCCAGGCACTCTAGATGATCCCCATCACATGGCCCTTCGCGATCCGGGGGCTCGATCTAGTTGGGCCTCTCAAGAAGGTGCCCAGGGGCTACACCCACTTGCTTGTCACCATAGACAAGCTCACAAAATGGATCGAAGCTCGACCGATCTCTGTGATCAAGTTCGAGCAAGCCGTGCTATTCTTCCTCGACATCATCCATTGCTTTGGAGTACCAAACTCCATCATCACGGACAATAGCACACAGTTCACCGACAAGAAATTCCTTCGATTCTACGATGAACAACACATCTGGGTCGATTGGGCCACCGTCGCACACCCCCGAATGAATGGGCAGGTCGAGCGCGCAAATGGCATGCTCCTACAGGGCCTCAAGCCCAGGATCTTCAACCGGTTGAACAAGTTCAGCGCACGCTGGGTTGTCGAGCTCCTTGCGGTGCTCTGGAGCCTAAGGACAACTCCTAGTCGGGCCACCAGCTACACGCCTTTCTTCATGGTCTACGGTTCCGAGTCCATCCTCCCAACCGACCTCGACTATGCAGCGCCAAGAATCAGAGCATACAACAAACAAGGAGCCAAGGCATCCCATGAAGATGACATGGACCAGCTAGACGAAGCCCGCGATGTCGCCCTCCTCTGTTCGGCCAGGTACCAGCAGGCGCTGCGTCGGTACCACAGCCATTGGGTGTGGGACCGAGCCTTCAACATCGGGGACCTGGTTCTCTGCCTCATGCAGAGCAACAAGGACTATCACAAGCACTCCCCGCCCTGGGAGGGGCTATACGTCATCGCAGAAGTACTCCGGCCAGGCCCTACTAGTTGAAAACCATCGACGACGAAGTCTTCACCAACTCCTGGAACATTGAGCAGCTACATCGTTTTTACCCTTGAATAAACGCATACTTTTTCTTATTAGTTTTTGTCTTCAAAAATCCCCGATCTTTAGTGACATCCGACCCCTGCAAAGTGTGAGGGGTCGGACTTCACTCGGGGGTTGATATAAGTACGTTTATCTTATAAACACTCTCTGTGTTATTTTGCAAACATTCTTTGTGTTTTTCCTCTTTTCTCATGGTAAGTCCTAAAGGCTAGAATTTTGGGAACAAAATCTGAGTATAACTGGTAGGACTGTGGGAAACCCACGCCCCAGCAGCTACGGCCTCCTTGCTCACCAGCGTAATCAGAATTGATATGCCCGCACTCCAAGTTATTTGCGACCTTAACTATGGGAAGGGTCGGAAGGCACTAAAACCTCTTTTACAAAAAGAGGGAGAAGAGCTGAAAAGCTGTTTGCCGTAACAAAATTTAAGAACTTGTTCATTTTTTGCACAAATTCATCGCTTACAAAGTGATTTCATCATGAAAAGGACTGATGTATTCATAAATACAAAAAACTGTTCACACGGGGGCTCCCCCACAACTTATTCAATTACAGTTTCTGACTAGTTCTACTATGAGCACTACTATGGTCGCCGCGCCATGCTCTCCATCGGCGACATCCTATCGCTCTGCGGGATCCTCAAGGGCGCCATTGTCTGCAACATCGAGCTCCACGTCGGCAATCGTGGTGCCTTCACCGGGGCGTCCAGGCACTACGCCATCATGATCAGCCGCAACCCTGACAATGGCACCTAGACGGGGGGCGCTTCTCACCATAGAAGGACCACCATGGCTGATGGATGTCTCTGACATCTCATCAAGCTTCATAAACTGGCTGATCTGAGCGACCGCAAGGGCAAAGCCCCCCACCGACACAGTCCTAGGCGGCTTCCCCACCAACAAGACTCGCTCGGAGAAGATCCACCGGAAGAACTTCCCGCACGGCTCCATCCCGACGAAGGCCTCGTGGATGACAGCAAAACCGACGACGCTGAACACCCTCCAATGCGCCTCCTCCTTCGGCGAAAGCGGCCCCTTCTCGGTGAAGGCAGTCAACACCATCTCATCTACATTGGAGGACCTCTAGCTCGACATCGTGCTCTGGATTAATGAACAGATCTATGAGTTCTCCTCTCCCTCGCATTACCCTCTCTCACTTAGGAACTGCAGCGACATACGAACGCGCTCGGTGAAGGAAGGAGGAGGAGAAGCGGCAACTCAGGAATAGGCGGAGGAATGGGACGAGAACTCCCCCCTATTTAAGGACGAGACACAGCGGTGGGAGAAAGGCAAAAGGTTGGGACGAAAAACCCTCTCCCTTCCTCTATTCAATGTAGATGGGAAATCAATGCTGACGGGAATCCAAGGGGACGCGCCTGGATCGACAGGACGCGCTCTGATCGATGAGACGTCGCCTGCTCAAATGGGATGTTGCATGGGTATGGCCCACCACTACCGCATGCTGGGCGCGAGAACCAGGGCACACCCGCATGCAGGGGACTCTCCGCTTCCCCAGGCAGGACCATGGAATGACCCGACGACAGAACCCCCGTCCAGGGGGCCCAACGGGCCTCCTGGGTCGATCGGATGGCCCAAGTAAAACGATGAATGAATGACCACTGAAAGATAAGCACCTCTGTTTACTTACTTTGCGTGTTAATTTCATTACCGAGCTTCCGACCCTGACAACGGCAGGGGCACGGACATCGCTCGGGGGCTGCCGAGAGTGTCTACTTGTTTAGACATCCTCATCGCCTGACCCCTCCTTACATTTAAAAACCGGAGACACGGTGTGCGGGTGTAAAACTTTGAGCAAAACTAGACAAACCGCTAGACCCTACGCCCCGATGGCTATGGTGTTTTTGTTCACCAGTATAATCAAATTCATAGTTCCTCGCACCCCAAGCTTTAGCATCCACCTTCTCGAGAAGGGTTTGGAGGGGTCCTCCTACAGAATCTCCTTCAAGGAGAAGCTATCAGGTCGCCTAAAAATGATTGAACGGCTCGGATCGCCGCCGAGAGACAAAAACAAAAAATTGCGATGCTCGTGCAGGTCACGCCGGCTCCATCGCAAATGTCGGACCCGAACCCCGCACGAACATGTCCGGTAAGAGCTTCTCGTCTCTCATGCCACCAAAGTAACATTACCGACCCTCGCTTTTGTTTCAATTAAATCGTACATTAATCCCATACATCCAAACGTTGCATATGCAATCGCTGCATCTCAACGCTTCGTGTCGCGCCACGAAGTGGCACCCTCCTCATTCAATATGAGTGGCAACTGACTGAGGTTCGAAGGTTGGCCAACAAAGGGTTTGAGGCTGCCTCACGTCAAACAGAGCCAGGGGAGAAAAATCGAGATGAGCCCTAGTGGCCTTGCCCAACCCCGCTCAGTAGCGGACAGGGACATCTCGACCTTTCTCGTTCGATTCTAGCCTCGAGCCAAACCCACAGAATCTCCGTCAAGGAGAGGCCAATGGGCCACCTGAGCCTATCGAATGGCTCTGGCATCTGTCGAGAGGTGGGTTAAGAAGTAGTGGAATGCCACATGAGGGCTCTGCCGACCCCGTCAGCTAATGACAGACCCGGATTCCACACGAACATACCCGTTAGCGAGCTCATTGAGCGCGACACTCGAGCCATCAAGGCAAGTGTCATCAACTCAGCCCCTCCGATTGCAGAAACCGAGGATGGGGTCACGCACGAAACATGGCCGACCCCTATCAGACCCCAAGGGGCTTGGGGTCTCGAGCCGCTCGATCCGAGATCGAGAGACCGAGGTTTGAAGGCTGGCCCACGAAGGGTCCAAGGCCGCATCGAGTCAAACAAGAGTCAGGGGAGAAAAGCAGATGAGCCTCAGCGGCCTTTGCCCAACCCGCATTGAGGCGGATAGGGTCATCTCAACCTTCTAGTTCAATCCAGCCTCTAGCCGAGCCCATAGAATCCCCATTGAGGGGGAATCTGTTGGAAGGCAGGTCAAGTAGCAATGGAACAGCACCCGAGGGCTTTGCCGACAATGTCACAAAGCAATGGGATCGGATTCTATTCAAACATTCCTGTTAGCGAGCTCAGCAAGCACGTCACTCGAGCCATTGAGGCAAGTGACGTCGCCTCAACCCCTCCAGTTGTGAAAACCATGGACGGGGCGATAGTCATAAAATGAGCTGACCCTTGACCAAATCCCCGCCATGCGCGGGGGCTTGGGGAAGGCTGGGCCAGTAATGAGACCAAATGCACAGTCACAGAACGATCGTCAAAATCCTAAGTAAGGGGTATGTGAATACAATACTAAGTTTGCTACCCTCGCTTCGGTCTCTAGTAACATCCGGCCCCAGCGACCGCAAGGGGGTCGGATCTCACTCGAGGGCTGATAAAGGTATAAATACCTCCTTTTTTTGAAACAGTCATTACGTCAGACCTCTTCCCCGCGTTAAAGTTAGCGGCAAGGTTTGTGGGAACAGATAAACGAGCATGCCTAGTAAGACTGCAAAAATCCCACGCCCCGACGGCTAAGGTAACTTTGCTCACCAGCATAATCAAAATTTCCCCCTTATGCACCTTGGGCCCTAAGGTCTTAACGAACAGAAGGGTCGAATCGCATATAACCTTTTTTCTCGAATGCAAAAGGGAAGAAAGTAAAGTTCAGCCAAACGAAACAAAATTACGAAACAAAATTACAAAACTGTTTTCGGACACAAAAGTACCGACACTTGTCCACAGATTACAGATAAATGTTTATTAGACTCATTTGACTAACTACTTCCTTCGGGGAAGAACCATGTCTTTCAGCCTATTCGCCAGGTTCCGCGTAATAGGTGTCACCGCCATCTCAATCTCATCCAGCTCAGAGTTTTTGTAGCCAGGCGTGAAGCCAAGGCTCATTACCTCCAAGTTGACTTCCTGATCATAATGAGAGCGGGCAATAGCAAAGGCTTGGGTGATCCCAGCGTGAAAGGCATTCTCCTCAAGCTGGCGCACCTGCGCCATAATATCTACGGCACGGGCCGCGAGTGAGCCGGTTTCCTCCGGCCGCGCCACCCCAAGGTCATCAAAAACCACCCGGATGGCGGATGCAGGAGATCGTACTCATCACTCTCGGCCTGAAGAATCCCCCGCACCTCGACAAGCTTCGTGCCCAGCCTGGCAGAGATGCTCTCGGCCTCCAGCCTTCGGGTCACCGCGGCTCCAATATCCGCCCGGAGGGAGCTGACCCCCTGACACGCCTCGTCGCGCTCTCGGATGGCCTGGTCGCGCTCCTCGCGGGCCGTGCTGCACTTCAAGTGAAGTCTTTCTGCAGTCTGGCGCAGCTCGTCTTGCTCCCTGCGCAGCCGGATGATCACCTCGGCATCATGATTTGCCCTCGGCTGTAGGGCCGCAGACCTATCCTTGGCTTCCAGCTTGAGATCCCGCTCCCTCTCCAGCTCTTCTAGGAGGTCGATGGCCCGCTGGCTGGCCTCGGCATCCTTCTAGAGCAGCATGTCCTGCTCCTTTTGGACCCTGGCGGCCGCCTCCTCGTCCTGCTGCACCCTCGCCGACAGATCCTGGAACATCCCATGGACCTCCTTTACGTCCCGACGTGCCTTGGCTTCCTGTTGTTGGGCGGCAGCAAGCTGGGCGCTCACATCTCCACGTAGCTGAGCCTCCTCATTGAGGCGGTCCCATTCCACCTTCTGCTCATGGAGGAACTAGGATTTCTCTCGGCTATGAACAATGAGGGACTGAAAAGAAGACCGGTGTCAAAAATACAAACATACATGAAGAAAGAAGAACGCAAGAGGGGAGATCAAGTGGATACCCAGCCATTGAGAACGATGACATCACGCAGGACGCCCTTGCCCTGGTTCAGGACATCCATCATAGCCGAGATCCCTTCATCGAGACTCTCCCACTCTATGCTCTTGGTAGCATCGTCAAGCGAGAAGAGAGTCGACGTTGGGTCCCGGGGATCCATCCACTAGAGTGATAGCTCGCCCCATGTGGGCGAGCGGCTTCCCCCCCCCCACATCAGGGCCGAGGGTGACCCCCCACTGGTCCTCTCCACCACCGCCACGACGCCTAGGGGCCCTCCGACCGTGTCCCCCTCGTCCGGCCTGCCTCGAGTGCCGCTGCCTGGGCCGCCGGTGGCACAGATTGCATCGCTCCCTCGGACACCACCGTAGCTATGCCTAGCTTGTCACTGTCATGTCCACCTCTGCTTGCGACGTCGAGGCCTCGACTTGCGGCACCACGCCCGCCACAGAGGGCGCCACAAGCGCGGGCAGTAGCTCCGTCTGCTCCAACATAGGCGGTGGGGTCACCTCCGTTGTCATCTCCTCGGTGACCCCAAGGGCACTTCTTCAGCCCCGGTGCCCGCTCGACCCACCGAGGGCATGGGCGCCACCGCAGGCGGCACCTGACCGGCCGATAAGACCACAACATCGGCTCCGCTCCTACCCGAAATAGGAGCGACATCGGGCGACGGCACATGTTCTGCCTGAAGGGCAACACTCTTCTTGGGCACCAACGCCAAAGAACGGCCCCGTCGCAAGACTTTGCAAGAGTTGAAAGGCATAAGGTCACACTGAAAAATAGAAAAATAGGAAAAACAGAGGAATCGGTGACTTACACCGGCGCTATTGGTAGGTAGGGACGTTTTGGGGACGAACCCCTAGTTTCCTGCTCCAACTCGTCTGGGCAGGATTGTTTCGAGCCTGGCCCCTGCTCTCGAGCAGAGGGGCTCGTCTCCCTTACCTCCGAGGGCACGGCGGCGGAGCCACCCCCCACTGTCGGCACCTCGGGCGTGGCGGCAGATCCGCCTGCCCCTATCAGCTCGTGGGGTGCGGTAGTGGAGTCACCCCCCTCCACCGGCACCCCGAGCGCGGCGGCAGATCCGCCGACTCCCACCGGTTCTGAGGACGGGCCGATGGTTTGGCCCGTCTCCGCTGGCCTTACGGACTCACTTCCCTCCGCATGGAACGGGAAGGGTCCCTACGTGGACAAGTGGGTACCTGTCAGCGTATCCTCACCCTCCAGGACATCCCACTCCACATCGGCAACTACCTCATTAAACTCCTCCTCGTCGTCGTCGTCACTATCTATCTCCTCTCCTCGCTCCCATGCTTGCTGCTTCTGTAGCATCTTCTTCCTCTTGAGCTCCTTTGTCTTCCTGTCCCACTCGGCCACGGTGCGATTCGCCGTTGCCACGAGCCGATCCTTTGGTAGCAGAGCCGAGCTATCCGTGAAGATGAGTCTCTTTGGCTGGTCCCGCTATCCCAAGGTCAGCATCAAGGGTCCGGGAATTCAAGTAAAAAGGAGGCACGGGGAAAGAGAACTTATGAAATCGACGAACCCCAGTTCTGGCCACATTGGTGGATGCCCTGGCATCGGATACACGAAATCAAGGACAACGCCGGTGTTGTCCTTCAAAGGCTCCATCGCCTCCTTGATGCGTTGTGCCACTTCGGTGGGGGGAGCGCTTCGTCGACAAGTACTGTCCCTTCAAGCGATGCCTCAGGCACCATCAGGTACAGGGGAAGCTCGCGGCTCATCAACCGCGCCACCCTCAGCGTATGATAGGCGCCGATGACCCCCGATCCCTTCACGCCCCTCTCCTTTAGAATTTGGAGGGCGGCGAGATGGTCCTTGATCTTCTTCTTGTCTTTGTCCGGGACAGCCTACTTCCACGACCCCGAAACCTCTTCGATGATGGGCCCGGAGAACACTGGCAAGGTGGCGGCGATGTCATCCTTGACATAAAACCAATGCGAATGCCACCCCTTGTTGGAGGTCGATAGACGCATCGACGGGTATTTGTTCACCCGGTTGTTGCGGAGATGAATGCCGGCGCATCCCATCGGCACGCTCAGATCTTGCTTCCCGACTCACTTCTTCAAAAGGTTGACGGCGAAGAGATACCACCACAGGTCGAAGTGGGGACTAATCCCTAGGAACCCCTCACACAGGGCGACGAACGCCGCAATGTGCTGGACCCCATTGGGAGTAAGGTGCTGCAACTCCACCTTGTAGTAATCCAACAGCCCACGAAGGAACTTGTGGGCAGGTATGGCGAATCCCCGCTAATGGAAGTGAGCGAAGGACATGACATACCCTACGGGCGGCGACGGCTCGTCCTCATTACCGGGCAGCCACCACTCCTTGGCGGCGATCAGTGGGCAAAGGAGGCCACGACGAACGAGGCCCTCCAGGCGCTGAGGGGTGATGTCGGATCTGCACCATGGCTCCATTGAACGATTGGGAGGGAGGTGGATGCGAGCTTGACGATGGCTGTGATGCGGATGTGAGCTTGATGGCGGCTGCGAGCCTGACGGCGGCTGCGATGCGGGTGCAAAAGGCTCAGTGATTAGCGGCGGAGGTTGTAGATGCAAAGGCGAGGAGGCAAAGTACAGAACCCTGGGGGCGAACCCCTTGGTTTTATAGGGGTGACGGATGCGAGAAGAGCAACCGCTGCCTAGGTCTCTGAGCCTACCACGATACACCGCCGCGTCACGTCACAGGATATGCGCTCGCGATCTCTATCCTTTCCAACCAATATCACACTGGACGTTTCGCCTTCCCGAGCAGACCAAGACTCTTTTCCCACAGAGGGGATACGGGTCAAAAAAGTATTTCTCTAGCCCGCCTGGGCCCAAGAGTTCGAGGGTTGGCCCAACAGTTTCGACGACCATCCCAACGAGGAATGGGCCCGCGAACAGCCAGAACTCAGGCGCATGAGCCTCAAGGGAGCCTCAATCCGCAATCGAGTCCCAACCGGGCTGACCTTGGACGAATACCCACGAATGGGATACCAGGGTTTCCTTTAAGCTATCAAATTGTCAAAACACCAAATCTCATAGTCATACCCGCGAAGGGTCCGAAATACCCCCGGGCGATTATGTTCGAATCACCCGGGGGCTCGGGGGCTACACCCTCTAGCGAATCGAAATAGCCCCCCGGGCGATTCTATCTGAATCACCCGGGGGCTACACACTATGGGTGCGCTCGCGCGCACCCTCTGGCGAATCGAAATACCCCCCGGGCGATTCTATCTGAATCACCCGGGGGCTACACACTATGGTGCGCTCATGCGCACCCTCTAGCGAATCGAAATACCCCCCGGGCGATTCTATTCGAATCACCCGGGGGCTCAGGGGCTACTATCAGGGACCTAATATCGGGGTACCAATGAGGTGGAACTAATAACCATCGAACGTTGACGCTTTTGGTTAGACAAGAATGCCACTACACTTCTTGCCTGAACGACGGAAGATTGGTTCTGCCTCGCCCGAGCCCTAAGGTCTAGACTCCGCCTCACCCGACGTCTGAGGGAAGGCTTCGCCTCGTCCGATGGTTGAGGGCTGACTCCGCCTTGCCCGACGACTGTGGGCTAGCTCTGCCTCGCCCGATGGCTGAGGGCTGGCTCTGCCTCGCCCAACGTCTGAGGGCAGGCTCTGCCTCGCCCGACGGCTGCACCCTACTCCTTCATAATGACGAGCATGGGTAATACAAGACATTCGAGTCAACCGCAGTACCGAGGACCACGCCCTGCATGCCTGCAGAGAGGTACCATCAGGATACGACGCAATGGACGCTTTAGGCCCTTCCAGGCATGGCAGAGCCCGAACAGTGTTGTAGGCACTGACTTTGGTCTTACAGTGTTATGGGCGCCGCCATCGGCCCTCGAACGCGGATCCTGACACAAGCATACAACAACCACTACAATTCAAGAGAGAACACACATCATCTATAGTGACTGACGTATGGTCACTTCCCCGTCTACTCTCCGTAGGGTCACAGCTTGGCTCCCTAGCACGCCGCACCGTCCGCCGGTGTAGGATGGGACATACCCACTTGCTAAATGAGGCCAGGGCACGACCATATGAGGATCAGCGAACACGCCATCCCTGACACGGTCTGCCATATCGGCAGGGCAGGCATAGGAGGAAAGGAAGACCGACTCCTTCGAAGGACCTTCTCTACCCTCTGGTTTTTTCCTCTTTCTCCTATCTGTAACCCCTGCTCCCCCCTTGTCTATAAAAGGGAGAGCAGGGCACCCCACTAGAGGGACGGATCGATTCCACACACAACACACAACCAAGCAACAACCAAGCTCTTAGCAACCTTTCGATCTTTTCATCAGAGACTTGGGACCTGTCCCTCTCTCGACCGTTTGTACCCCCTACTACGAATCTTTTTCAGTACTAATAACACGAGCAGCAGCAAACTGGACGTAGGGACATTCTGTCCGAACTAGTATAAACCTTGTGTCCTTTAGTATACCATCCGAGCCTAACGCGCAACAAATATAAATTTACTAGTTGGTGTTTGTTCGAAACACCGACAACTATGTTTGATTGGAATAGAGATAAAACAACTGATCTAGCAAAATTAAGTCATTAATTATGAGATTTAAAGCATGACCAGATTAAAGGACGATCAATTAAGATGATATAATGCCGATCTATCTCTATCTCAATCAGGTGATTTGTTATAATTAATAAAACATTAATTATAACAAGATTGATAACTTGTGAATCAACCAAAAACAGTAAGAAAAATCTTACTAATCTTGGCAGATTCAAAAACTGGTGATATTGTATTGAACAAGTTATTTAACACAAGGTCGATAACTTTGATCTATATTATGATTCGTAGGAGATCAATCAGCTGATGCAGTCTTACAAACTACGATACAGATCGATAACTAACTTATATTGGCCCCGTTTGCTTCGCTGAAAAAATAAGTCAAAACATTGTTCCGGCTGATTTGTTGTGAGAGAAAAATATTATTCCGGCTGAAAAAAGAAACTGAAAAATATGAATTATAAGATAAGCGAACAGGGCCATTATGGCTCATAAAACATCAATCAGCTGATGCAGCTTTACAAGCACAATAAGTCGTGACGGTACTCACAAGCAAGCTGGAGGTCGATCAGTCGATGCGGCCCTATTTGCTGAAGAACTCGTCGAAAAGCTACATTACTCCTACTAAGGGTTGACGTGAAGCCGAAAAAGTGAAGATTGATTTTGATTGATGTATGTAAGATGTATATTATAATAGCCAGAGTCCAACATTTATACCCTAGACTGATAAGTGTCCTGAAGGGACTTTGCTAACAAGATATTTCTAAAATAAAGGAAAATATTAAGATACAATGACTCTACGTGCATGCACATTTATTTCTTTTCGCCTGGCAACCACGTCAAGTTAATTTGCTTCATATCTTCATCATGTCCAGCCAGCACTTTCCTAGTCCATCAATCGATCGTGCCTCCCTCGGACTCCTATTCTGAGAACCTGTATATACACACACACACACACACACACACGCATGGGAGTCTTTTTAGTTTGTCGCACTTTCCCTTCACGCACGAACTCTTTTGGCGGTGTGCTTCTCTTTTGAATATCAACGTGCTGATGGAAATAAAATCGGTGTGCTTCTCTTTTAAATATCAACGTGCTGCTTCTGGACCGATCCATATTAGAGATAGCATGTATACCATCAGAACTAAGGCAAGTAACGTTGCACGTATGGAGTCCGGCTGGCTTCTTTTAATTCACATGCACGAGCATCTCCAGCCAGCTAGTCTTACGTGATGCATTTTGTGTGTCGCTCCTTGCCAAATATTAAAAAAAACTTTCATACTTGGCAACGGTGATGTATATGATTTTTTCCGTCTTCAACTCAATATTTTTAAATCATCAGCTTCCTTCCATAGACTTCCATTGGTAATAAAATTATCAAATTTTGGTGTGAACAGAACTAAACATTAGCTAATTATAAAACTAATTACACAGGTGGAGAATAATTTGCCACGAATCTATTAAACTCAATTAATCTATCGTTAACACATGTTTACTATAGCACCACATTGTCAAATCATGGACTAATTACAGAGACGGGCCTACCAGTATTCAATGGTATTAAGTTGAATACCCAAATTTTTTGATAAACAAATTCATATATGCAGTGTATATACAAGTCTGTGCATTGAACCAATAAAAATACAGTGAATCTGAATAACTGTACAGAAAATCAGCCCAAAATAATATATTCTGCTCGTTTTCCTCTCCAACCCGAAGGCCCAACGAGGCCCAGCTACCACAGGCCCGAGTCCCTGACCCTGACGCCTGTTCCACTCCCGGCTCCGCACGCGGTGACGTGGACACGCCGACACGGAGAGCGAGAGCGGAGTCGCGAGCATCCGCTGAACCCTAGCGACGAGTCACAAGCGGTGGCGGGCCGTGAGGCGCGAGTCCATCAATTGCCACGCGGGAGCTGGACGCGCTGGGATCAGTGTCATCGCGGCCGCCGCAGCACTGCATGTGTGACAGTAACGGTGGCTCCAAAGGTTAGGCTGGCTCTACGATTTCAGTCCATTTGCTTTCTATCCAAATGAACTTCAGAAGAGGATTCTTGGAAACCGAATCCGTGTACATGGAAACAAAAAAAATGATTTGCGATCACCGCCCTTTTTTTTGAAATGGCCCCGCGTCACCCCACGCAGGCGACACGGGAGGTGACACAAACCCTAGCCGCCTCTCTTCCTTCCCTCCCTCTCTCCAGTCGCGCCGTCACCGGAGCAGGCCGCCGGCATGGCCGTGCAGCTTGCCGGGAGGGCGGCGGCAAGGCTCTTCTTCGCGGTGGAAGCTGCGACGGTCGGGGACGAGCTCGCGTGTGGCGTCCTGGGGCACGGCGAGGTCGCTGAGCCTGGTGGCAGCACCGGCGTCTTCGGCGGCGGTATGGGGCAGTCTCCTTGCTTTGGCGTCCGGATCCGGCGGTCCAAGGACTGGATTCGCTCGGATCTCCGGTGGGCCGCGCCTAGGCGGGCGCTGGGTGACGGTGGCGGCGGCTCCTGTCCAAGACTCCAGGTAGTCGCTGGATCCACGGGTACGACGCTTGGTGCGAGACGCTGCTCCTAGGGGCATGCGCGGTGGCGGCTGCGTCGGCCTAGGGCGGGCCTCATCCTCTTCCTCGTGCTCAGCAGTTGTTGCCCGTGTGCGCAATAGCGGGACGGCAAGGCGTGCCCTTGCGCGAGCCACGTGGGGCTCGGCGGGGCCACCTGCTGCGACTGCGGCGACGCTGGCCAGTGCCCGTGCAGGTGCCGGGCGGTGGCGGGGGCTCCTTCATCCTCCTCCGCTTACACCTTTCCTCCTCGACCATGGCGTGGAGGCAGCGGCGCCAGCTGGGAACACTGGGTCTAGCGCCCTGACGGCCAGATCCAGTGCCCCCAGGGCAGGGGGCGGCGCCTGTGGTGGGGCATGCGCCTGACAGTGGCTGACGAAGGTCGGCAGCGTTGACAGCGGGTGCTTGAGCCAGCGACGGCTTTCGGCGTGCGGTAGGGTGACGCGTGTGGCAGGGTAAGTCCAGCTCTGCATGTTGCCCGGTTTGAGGGGGTGGCGGCCGACGGAGCTGTGCGGCTGTTGTGAACAGACAGCGTGTCGATGCCCCTCTAGAGGGGCTTCTATGGGATGGCAGTGACGACGATGGTGGCGACAAGCTAGGGTCCAGCATCTTGGCTTGACATATGTGCTAGGGGCACCTCGGGTGAAAGCCTTGGCGACGGCGATGCCTGTGGGCATCGATTTCCATGTTGGGGCGTCATGTTCTCGTGCCCCCAGCCATGTCTTCCACGGGTGGAACCCCGGTCCATTCTTGGACAAGCGACGGCGACGCAATCGGCGTCGTACCCTTCCTGAAGGCGTCACTGTGGAAATTCGTCTCTACCGTGATGTCTCCTTCGGCTGATGTCCTCCGCCTCTCAGCGCCCGGTTGACGCGAGACGGTGAGTTCTGCATCGTGAAGTCAGAGCTGCTGCATTAAGGGATGTAGCTCGTCAATGATGATGCAGGTCGAACCCTCCTTCTCCGATGGCTGGGTTTTAGCTTTAGAGGCTCGGCAATCGCCGCGGGCGGGGCATGGGATCAAGGCAGGAAGACGGAGCTGCTCTTCGTGAAGCCATTGAGCTCGGCAACAATGACCGGTTGCAGCCTCCTGCTTCGGGCCCGTTGGTCTGACATCTTAGGATGGGTCGTCGGTGTTTTGCCATGGGAAGTCGGAGCTGCTGGCTGCTTTTGCAACCATGCTCGGCAACGATGACTCATGGTAGTGTGTACTCTACCGCGTTGCGTGGGTGGGCTAACCTTTCATGGTGTTTGGCACCACGCTTGGCTACCTTTGCTTGTATATAAATTTCATTCATCTTAATTGAAAGGCAGAGTTCCTGCCATTGTTTCAAAAAAATGATTTGAGTCATTCTAGCTAATTCAATTCATTTCAAAATCTGAACTAAAATCAAATTGCTGAAAAGACATTCCAATTCAGGGAATCCAAACTGAAAGGATCTAACAATGCCTAGAGGGGGGTGAATAGGCGTATCTAAAAATTTACTGCAAATGCTAAGTTCAAATCTGTCAGTCAAATCTGTCAGTTCAAATCAAGTTGTCAGAAGTTCCGGCGCAAACGTCAGCAGTTCTGACGCCTACGTGAACTACAAAAGCAGTGCCAAATTTAACTTTGTGGATAAATAATCTTACAACCTTACTTCCCGTGGTTTGGTGAAGATGTTGGGTCATTCCCTTGACGCGTAATGCCTCCAAACCGTAGATCGAGTCCAAACCCTAAAATGAAGTTTGGGAGAGAAAGAGACAAACACATACAAGTAATCTCTAGCAATCACAACAACAAGCACATGGGACACAAGGATTTATCCCGAGGTTC
Organism: Miscanthus lutarioriparius; assembly: GCA_904845875.1. Lineage (NCBI taxonomy): Eukaryota > Viridiplantae > Streptophyta > Magnoliopsida > Poales > Poaceae > Miscanthus > Miscanthus lutarioriparius. Next base: position 47,337,685 of record CAJGYO010000007.1, read on the forward strand.
AGTAACCCCACTAAGCAGCTCTTACGTCCTCATTGTTGAGGTGACCACCAAGGTCGGAGTCTTTTCCACCTCCTTGCCTCTCTCAAAGTGACCACAAATGTCACTTGAGCTTTCCACTAAGAAATCAAAGGGTAATACAAACTTCCCAAGGCTCTTCCGCAAGATGGAAGCTCTTGGGCAACGCCTAGCCAGCTAGGGGCAAAGCCCCAAGAGTAATAGATGCAAAATCAACCGGCTTGATGAAGAAATCAAGTGCTCAAGCTTGCCAAAGTGATGCTCTCACTTAATCCACTCTCCTTTCACTCAAAACCATAAGGGAATCGAAGATTAGAGCAAAGGGGGAAAGAGAGGGATGGTTTAGTTGCTTGGGAGCAGTTGAGCACGAAGTGGGTCAGCTGTGAATGAGTTCGTAACGGTTAGAAGTGAAGAGAGGGGTATTTATACTCCAAGTGGAAATCTAACCGTTCAGATGTACGTCGGAAGTTTCGACGTAGATCTCGGGACTTCCAATGTTAACAGAAAGGATTGTTCACACAGGGTCAGAAGTCCACGTGTGCAAGTTAATGTCGGAACTCCCGGCAAAGGTCGGGACTTTCGACGGTTGGAACTTCCGACGTACGTCGGGACTGCCGATGTGCGCAGTTGAACAGCCAGTAAAGCTCTAGGTGTCAGGATTCCCGACAAGCTTCAGGACTTCTGACGAGCACAGACAGCCAGACAGTCAGAACCACCGATGCCGGGACTCCCGGCTTGGGTCGGGACTTCCGACTGTCGGGAGTACCGACTCACGTCGGGACTTTCGACGTCCACAGTCATCGCCCAGGCTAAGTGGCTGGGAGTCAGAACTTCCGACAAGAGTCACGACTTCTGACTGTCGGGAGTTCTGGCTTACGTCGGGACTTTCGACACCGACCGTCATAGAAAATTATTCTATGTGCTCATGAAGTGCTAGAGTGTCTCTCTTTTGATTTTATTTTTATGCTTGAGCACTCTATCTTTCTCAGACCAACTAAGTTTGCATCCCTCTTTACAGTGCGGCGGATCCTAAACTCAAAAGCAAAATTAAAACCTTTGGAGAGCATTTTGAGTTCGTCCACCTTTTCAACTTCAAAAATTGAGGGATACCATTTCATCTTTATCAACTCTTTGAATCTTTCATGGGACAAATAGCTGCGACATATCTCATTAAGATCACATTAGTCCCTAATTTGGATGTCATCAATACACCAAAACCCACATAGGGGGCAAATGCACTTTCAATCTCCCCATTTTTGGTAATTGATGACAACCAACTTAGGCTTTTATAAGAATGAAAGATTTTAAAGCTTTTGAACCCAAAATTTATGAAGAGCTCCCCCTTGATGTATGCATGAATTTGGATCTCAATTAGAATCATCTATACATGATTTGCATACATCAATACAAAAGCTCCCCCTAAATTTTGTAATCCGTGGGGTGCAACAAGTGTGTGTGAACAAATAGATATCAGTTAAAAGAAATGCAATATGACATGTTATTTCACACAACAAATAAAAAGAATACGATGGCCAAGATTTCAAAGTAGAAATTTGAAGCAACACATGGCCATCAAAATACATGCCCCATCACAAGTAGAGACAAGCACAAGCTAATAAGCTAGATAGATAATCATGACTTGTCCTACAATCATTCATCACAAACATATATAGATATTTGTCCATCACAAAGTGGCCACCACACGACAAAGTGCTTAAATGCTAAGGGTTTTAAAAGCCTCCAAACAAAACCAACTAACTTATTACAAGATATCAAAGCCTAACACTCCCCCTTTGTCAACAAGTGCCAAAAGGGGTAGGCCGCATGAAAAACCAACTACTCATCCTCGTAGTCATCATCCTCATTGTGGTCACCGTCCACACCATCGTCGTCATCTTCATCATCATCGTCCTCGATGTAATCCTCATCTTCTTTCGTCGCCTTGCCCTTGCCATGAGGGCAAGAAGTCACATCATCTTCGTAGGCCGCACAAGCCTCATCATATAGAGCCAACAGATCACGGGGAGGCACAAACAGCGGTGGAGGAGAAGAGACAATCCCTGCGTGATGTTCCAACCAATATAGCCTCTCTTGCATATCGTGCTCACGTTGAGCACTAGCACAACACTGTCCAAACATGTATGTCATTAGGAACTTGAACTTGTTGGGCTTCTTTCCAGAGGAGGATGAAGAGAGGGGCTCAGCACTAGAAGAGCGAGCAGCAGCAGCAGGTATTGAAGCACCACGGCAAGAGCGAGAACCCGAAGCACCTTTCGCTTTAGCTTTGGCTACATCAGCTTTCTCCGTCAGTTCTCTAGCAGCAATGATGGAGGTCTTGTTGGATATCTTGAGGAGCTTTTGCTGAGTGTCATAGGGAAATCGGATGCCGGATACTTGCTCAATGACATGCATAATGTACGGTGCATAGGGAAGATGCTTTACCGGATCCTCAGTAGCATCATGTATCTTGTTCCAAATGTATCTGCTGATGGAAAATTTCTAAAACTCATCGCCAAATCGCTGAAGCACCTTCTGTGAATCATCACGAAGGTAGGTGGAGTCACCTACCTTCGGATGCAAGATCTGTCACAAGATGTTGTTCAGAACATAATAGTAGGGCTTCAGAAACACTGTCTGTCCATCAGCTGTGTGTCCATCAAGATACATATGTTGGTACTCCTCCAAAGCGAGATCCTCATACTCAGTCAACTCAGTAGCAGTGCAGTCGCTGTGACTCAAACCAAGAAGGCGAGAGAAAGTGATGAAGTCCACCTTATAATGCTTGCCTTCAGTGGTCCAATAAATAATGTCAACAGCACTGGTAGGGTCTCTCTCATGATGATAAGAAGCATAAAACTTACAGATTAGCTCGTTGTTCCAATGCATCCTAAACTCTAGCAGGTAGGACAGCCCCATTGAGTGAATATCATAAACCATCTGCTCCAGCTCGGGTTCCTTGTACTTGCCAAGAGAGTATGCATCAATGCACTTCATCTAAAGGACCGGTGGCTCCCTCTTCTTCAAAAACTTCCGATATAGAATGGAATCATAAAAATCATAATGGAAGGGGTGCCAGAAACGATACTCAAGTCGTAGATCCTTCTCGTCCTCAGCATAAAGGTTCCTGCCCCTCTGGGACCTGATGTCCTTAACCCGATGACGATAGTCCACTAGAAGAGGAGGAGTCCATCCACCAGCAGGATTCGGAGCCATGGCGGGCTCCCGCATGATCGGCGACACACCCGTGAACTGAACAAGCTAAGAGACAAACCTCGGACCGTGAGTCGGGGTGCGAGTCGGTGGAGCAGCAATGGTGCATCCGGCACGATCAAGCGCTTCCTCTTCTTCATCAACCATCGGCACATCCCCAACAGGGGCAGGAGCAGGAGCAGGAGGAGGAGTGGCAGTCGACGACCCTTGATCGTCACGACGATGGGCAGCACGGGAACCACCAGCACCACCACGCTTGCATGCCACCTTGGTGTGGCTAGACGGCTTGGGGACAGCGGCACGATCTTGGTTCTTCTTGTAACACTTCTCCTGATGATGCAAAGGACTTCCACCGTCCATGACTTGAATCGAGAAAGGAAGGAGACGAAGAGGAACTAAATCCGCAAGCCACGAAGAAATCGACGAACGCGAACACCTCCACCAACAGAATATCCACCACACAAACTGAATGTCCACCACGATCCGAGGAAATAACAGGGCATGGGCAGTGGAATGGGGGCGGGGAGGTCGGGACTGCCGGCAAGGCCTCCGGCGACGCAATGAGAAGGAATGGGGGCCGGAGCTCCCGGCAGGGCGGAGGTGCGGGCAGGGCGCGACGCGGCAGCGTGAGGAGGAGCAAGGGCGGCGCAAGGAGAGGCGATGGCGGCGCATGGAGAGAGAATGAGGGCGATGGGAGGGGAGGAGGGAGAGATAACCGTAGATAAGGGACCGGGCCGATTAAAAATGAATCGGGCAACCGACTCTGCGCGGTCAAAAAGTCAGATCTATGTCGGGACTCCCGGCATATGTCGAGACTTCCGGCAGTCGGGAGTTCCGACGTGAGCCGGGACTTCCGGCCGTCGGGAGTTCCGACCTATGTCGGGACTTCCGACGCAGGGAAACTGAAAAACCCTCAAACCTGAACTCACTACACCATGTGGGGGCAAAAATATGATGGACACTAACATTTTCACAAGTGACTGGATTTCATTCAACCAACACAAAGCAATAGTCACTCATGAAAATTATAAAATAGATTTTGGAAGTGTCACACAATGTTTTCTTAATTCATTTCTCCTAACTAGATCAAACAAAATGTGTGTGCAAGGGATCAAGCCACGTTACGTGAATCAATGATATTTAGTTCACTCCTCAAAGCACAAAATCTTGACTCATCTAGGGGCTTTGTGAAGATATCGGCTAATTGCTTTTCGGTGCTCACATGATGAATGGTGATATCTCCTTTGGCTTCATGGTCTCTCAAAAAATGATGCCGGATGTCTATGTGCTTTGTTCGAGAGTGGTTTACAGGGTTGTTTGCCAACTTAATGGCACTCTCGTTGTCACACAAAAGTGGAATATTGGTTAACTCACATCCAAAGTCCTTTAGTGTTTGCTTCATCCAAAGTAGCTGGGCACAGCAAGCACCGGCCACCACATACTCAGCTTCGACGGTGGACAAAGCAACGGAATTTTGCTTCTTAGAGCTCCAAGACACCAAGGATCGACCAATAAATTGGCAAGTCCCGGTAGTACTCTTTCGAGTTACTTTGCAACCGGCATAGTCCGAATCAGAATAGCCAAGTAACTCAAAAGTGGAGCCCTTAGGATACCACAAGCCAAGATTAGGAGTGTGCACTAAATACCGAAAAATTATCTTAACGGCCATCAAATGACATTCTTTCGGATTAGCTTAAAATCTTGCACACATAACACGCTAAGCATAATATCGGGCCTAGATGCACAAAGAAGTGATCCAATCAAGGAGCGATATATCTTTTGATCGACGTCCTTTCCTCCTTGATCAAGATCAAGATGTCCATTGGTTGGCATATGTGTCTTGATGGGCTTGGCCTTGTCCAAGTTAAACTTGTTCAACATGTCATTGGTGTACTTGGTTTGACTTATGAACGTGCCATCCTTGAGTTGCTTGATTTGAAATCCAAGGAAAAACTTCAACTCTCCCATCATGGACATCTCGAACCTATTTGTCATAATCCTACTAAATTCCTCACAAAAAGCCACATTAGTACTACCAAATATTATGTCATCGACATATATTTGGCAAACAAAGATATCATTATTGACTTTGTGAGTAAACAAAGTAGCATTGGCCTTTCCTATCTCAAAACCTTGTTTGAGTAGGAAATCCTTCAAACAATCATACCAAGCTCTAGGGGCTTGTTTGAGCCCATAGAGCGTCTTGTCGAGCTTGTAGACATGGTTTGGATACTTGGGGTCTTCAAAGCCTGGTGATTGCTCTACATACACCAACTCAGATAGGGGGCCATTGAGAAATGCACTCTTCACGTCCATTTGGTATAACTTGAAATCATGATGAGCGGCATAGGCAAGTAGAATACGAATTGATTCTAGCCTAGTCACCAGTGCATAGGTCTTCCCAAAATCCAAGCCTTCAATTTGAGTGAATCCTTGAGCCACCAACCTTGCCTTGTTCCTTGTTACCACGCCATGCTCATCTTGCTTGTTGCGGAAGACCCACTTGGTTCCAATCACATTTTGCTTGGGCCTTTCCACCAAGGATCAGACTTCATTCTGAGTGAAGTTATTCAACTCCTCTTGCATGGCTATCATCCAATCTGGATCATCAAGTGCCTCTTCCACCCTACGAGGTTCCAAAGGAGAAACAAACGAGTAATATTCACAAAAACTTGCTAAACGAGAACGTGTAGTTACCCCTCGTTGAATGCTCCCCAATATGTTATCAACGGGATGATCCCGTTGAATGGATTGATGCACTCTAGGATGTGGCACTTGAGTTGATCTTTGGATAGGGCCATCATCATCATCACGGTCATGATCGATTTGAAGATCACAATCATGAGCTTGTGGAGGGTTGACTTCACTTCTTTCTTCACTGTTGAGTTGTGGTTGAGCTTTCTCATTGTTGACACCATCTTCATGAGAATGACCTTGTGCTTCATTTGATCTACCATCTTGATTATTTCTTGTTGTGGAAGCTTCACCATGTTCATTGGATGAAACATGATGAATGGTTGGATCAGGATCATCATGCACAACATGGTCTTCATCTTCGTCTTCAACGGGCTTTACTTCACCAATAGCAAGCTTCTTGATTGCTTCGTGTGGAGCTTCTTCATTACCTACATTCTCAACATTGACTTGCTCTTTTTGAGAGCCGTTGGTTTCATCAAAAGTCACGTCTACCGCGATTTCAATCAAACCGGTGGTTTTATTGAAAACACGATATCCATGTTCGTTAGTACCATAACCAAGCATGAAACCTTCATTAACCTTTGGTGCAAACTTAGAGCTTTTGGATTTCTTGTTAAGTATGAAATACTTGGATCCAAAAACTCTAAAGTATTGCACCTTAGGCTTTTTACCGGTTAGAAGTTCATTGGCGGTCTTTTCTCTTTTCTTGTGAAGATATAAGCGGTTGATAGCATGGCATGCCGTGTTGACCGCTTTCACCCAATAGTTGGTTGGAGTCTTGTATTTATCCAACATTGCTCTTGCGGCTTCTATGAGCGTTCGGTTCTTCCTAATGTTTTCCTAAACGGTAAATGGTCTTTACACGATCTCCCTTCATTTAGCGTTTAGGCTGTTTACATGGTGTTTAAACGAAGTTAAATGGTCTAAACGGTTTTGTACTTTTAAAAAAAATACATATAATTATATATGTGCATGTAAAAAATCAAGTATTCTAGCATTTATACATATTTATCCGAGTAAAAATTAATTATTTTGGTATGTATATATATTTATACATGTGAAAAGAACCAAATATAGATATTTATGCATGTAACATATCAAGTGTACACATTTATAAATATAATAAGATTAAGTATACAAATTTATCCATACAAAACTGAACTAGATTTACCTCGTGTTTGCCTAAACAGCTGTTTAAACAGTTGTTTAGCCCGTTTAATACTGTTTATCTCTGTTCCGTTTAGGCCATTTAGACCGTTTTTCCTGTTTTTTTACCGTTTAAACGGTCAACCATTTAATTTCTGTTTACCCCCTAAATAAAATAGTTTACCACCATTTACCGTTTAGTGGCCGTTTAACCCGTTTTGGCGAACATTGGTTCTTCCTCTCCACAACACCATTTTATTGTAGAGTGTATGGAACCGAGAACTCATGCTTAATTCCTTCATCAACAAACTCTTCAATGTTGGTGTTCTTGAACTCCGTTCCATTGTCACTTCTAACTCTCTTGATTTTGACATCAAACTTATTTTGGGCTCTTCTTGCAAACTTCTTGAAGATACTTTGGACTTCACTCTTTTCACGCAAAAAGAATACCCAAGTGAAACGAGAATAATCATCAACAATTACAAAACCATATTTTTTACCACCAATGCTTATGTAAGCGACGGGTCCAAATATGTCCATGTGAAGCAACTCCAGTGGCCTTTCGGTTGTCACAACATTCTTTACGGGATGTTTAGCTCTAACTTGTTTTCCCGCTTGGCATACGCTACAAATCCTATCTTTCTCAAAGGAAACATTTGTTAGTCCAAGGATGTGTTTGCCCTTTTGAAGTTTGGCCAAGTTCCTCATCCCAACATGGGCAAGTCGGCGATGCCATAACCAACCCATGCTAGATTTTGCCATTAAACAAGTCTCGGGATTTACTCTATTTGATGTGAAATCAACTAGATAGAGTTTCCCTTTTAAATGACCCGTAAATGCAATAGAGGAATCCCCCCTTCTATAGACTTCCACACCCTTATCCGTAAAGAGACAATTGTAACCCATCTCACAAAGTTGTGAAACGGACAACAAATTGCATCTCAGCGAATTCACAAGTAAAACATTAGAAATGGAATTATCATTTGATATAGGAATTTTACCCAAACCGAGGACTTCTCCTTTTCCATTGTCGCCAAACACAATATTTCCACTTTGATCATGACTTGGTTGAAATGATGTGAACATGTCCTTCTCTCCGGTCATATGATTGGTGCATCCACTATCCAACACCCAACTTATTCCACTGGAGGAATATTCCTACAAAGATAAATTAAGCTTTTGTTTTAGGTACCCAAAAAGATTTGGATCCTAGGGGGTTAGTCACATAAAACTTGGGCACCCAAACACTTCTCATAATTTCCTTTCTCTTTTAGGCACCAACATATTTAACCACAATCTTGCCATCCTTGCCCCAACAACACATATAGTCACTAGCATAGCACCGTGGAAGTGGTGCATGTGGCTTGGGGACATCGGATTGCTTTGTCTTGATTGTCATGGTACTTGTAGATTGGATCTTTGGAATGTAGACCTTGTTGTTGGCCTTGCATATAAGCTCATCAAGAGCAATGCCCTTGTTGAACTTCACACAAGGCACACCATTGATCATGTTCTTTTCATTGGCCTTTCCATCATAGCTATTGTAGCCAATGCCTTCCTTGATTGATGGGTGCCTTGATGACTTGTATATAGTCTTGTTAGATTGCTCTTGACACTTGCACCCATTCTTCAATATCATCTTCAACCTATGAATCTCCTTGTCTTTCTTCTCTAACTCAACAAGGTTAGTTGTATATGCATTCACATCAATTTTATAGCATCTTTTACAACCAACACTAGTGGAGACATTAGAGTCTTCGGTGGCCTTAGGAGAAGTTGAAGTGCTAGCCCAAAGAGTACTATAGTTTAACTCAAGATTTTGGTATTTTTCTTCCAAGCTTGTGAGGCTTTCTTGAGCTATACTCTTCTCATTCTTAAGGCTAGCTACTTGATCATTAACTGAGGAATGTTCCTTAGTCAATTTCCCAATTGAGTTATTGGCTAAAGACAATTCTATGGTTAACTTCTCAACCTTCATCTTTTCCTCAACGATAGATGCTTCAAGTGCAAGGTTTATCTCTCTCTCTTGAGTAATTATATCTCCTTGCATCTCTAAGCATCTATCCCTCTTCTCTAATTTCTTCATTAGCGTTTTTATTTTAGTGAAGGCCTTTTTACCAAATTTCTTTATTATAGTTGCTTCAATTTCTTCTATATTCTCATCACAACTATCATTCTCATCACTAGAGGAAATGGGTGTAGTATGCACCTTCTCTCCTTTTGCCATGAGGCAAGTTGGAGTGTAGTAGTTGTTGTCGATGAGGTTGGAGAAGAGCTTCGGTGGTGAAGATAGGTTGGGGAAGAGTTTTGGTGGTGAAGTTGAGTCGGGGAAGATCATGGTCGGTGAAGAAGAGTGGTGGATGGCGATGTTTGCAGCTCCCTTCTTCTTCTCGTCATTACTTGAGTCACTATCACTTGACTCCCATTCTTCCCTAAGATGAGCTTCACCTCTCTTCTTGCCTTTGTTCTTCTTGTCTTCATCCTTGTCATGCTTGTGCTTCTTTTTCTTATTAGGACAATTGGCTATGAAGTGACCAGTTTGACCACATCCATAGCAACATCTCTTTTTGAACCTTCTCTTTCCACCACCATAGGTCTTGCGGTTGCTTTTCTTCTTCATAAACTTTCTAAGATTTCTAATCACAAATGTAACCTCCGCATCGGAATCTTCTTGTCCACTTGAGGAATCATCCTTCACTTTTTTCTTCTTTTCTTGACTTAAACCTTGACTTTCATGTTGTTGAGTTGCTTTAAGGGCTACACTCTTGTTGAATCCCATTGCATTAGGATTTTGATTGTGAGCATTGATTGCATCTTCATCTAGACACTCATGATGCTTGAGTTTTGAAAGAACTTCTTGAGGTGTCATCTCATCATAACCGGGCCTTTCCATAATCACGGACACTAGCATGTTGTTCTTGGCTCTATAGGTTCTCAACATCTTTCTAGCAACCTTGTTGTCATCCCATTTGGTGCTTCCAAGAGCTCTTATGCCGTTGACCAATGCTATGTGCCTATCAAACATGAATTGTGTTGTTTCATTTTGCAAGAATACAAATCTTTCCAATTCACCATTAAGTAACTCAATGTTGCCTTTTCTCACACTTTTATCTCCTTCAAATGACACTTTCAAAGTATCCCAAATTTGTTTTGCACTTTCCATTCCATTCACTTTTCTAAACTCGTCCGGTGCTAGGCTTGACACAAGCAATGCTACGGCTTGTGCATTTTGATGGAGGTTGTGCACTTCTTCCAAAGTTATCTCTCTATCTTCATCGGTAGGAATCATCACACCAACATCCACAACTTTCCAAAGTCTTGCGGCAATAAGATGCATCTTCATCTTGTAAGACCAATCGGTATATTTTGTTCCATCAAAGTGAGGTGGCTTGCCAATGTTGACGGACGGAGTATGTAGTGTTGAACCTTTTATGAGTTGTCCATAGTCAAAGCTCATGTTTGAATATATTCGCTTTCCATGAGCATGCTCACCGGCTCCAATATCACTAGCGGCATCTTTGTTTGCTTCATTCTTGTCACTAGTATCATTCTTGCCACTTATTGCATCATCAACCTTCTTGCTCAATTCTTCCTTCATCTTGCTCATCTCATCTTGCATCTTTTTTATTTCATCTTGAAAGAGCTTGGCTTGAGCACTCATCAACTCTTTAGCTATTTTCTTGGCCATTTCGACGGCAACGGCTTTCATCTTGTCGGACTCCGACATTATTTCTTCTCACGCGGTGAAGCGCAAAGAGAAGACCTTGCTCTGATACCAAATGAAAGGATCTAACAATGCCTAGAGGGGGGGTGAATAGGCGTATCTAAAAATTTACTGCAAATGCTAAGTTCAAATCTGTCAGTCAATGTCAGAAGTCCCGGCGTTTGGGTCAGAACTCCTGACATTGTTAGAAGTTCTGGCGCAAACGTCAGCAGTTCCGACGCCTACGTGAACTACAAAAGCAGTGCCAAAATTAACTTTGCGGATAAATAATCTTACAACCTCACTTCCTAGTGGTTTGGTGAAGATGTTGGGTCACTCCCTTGACGCCGTAATGCCTCCAAACCGTAGATCGAGTCCAAACCCTAAAATAAAGTTTGGGAGAGAAAGAAACAAACACATACAAGTAATCTCTAGCAATCACAACAACAAACACATGGGACACAAGGGTTTATCCCGAGATTTGGCAACCCTACTAAGGAGCTCCTACGTCCTCGTTGTTGAGGTGACCACCAAGGTCGGAGTCTTTTCCACCTCCTTGCCTCTCTCAAAGCGACCACAAAGGTCACTTGAGCTTTCCACTAAGAAATCAAAGGGTAATACAAACTTTCCAAGGCTCTTTCACAAGATGGAAGCTCTTGGGCAACGCCTAGCCGGCTAGGGGCAAAGCCCCAAGAGTAATAGACGCAAAATCAACCAGCTTGACAAAGAAATCAAGTGCTCAAGCTTGCCAAAGTGATGCTCTCACTTAATCCACTCTCCTTTCACTCAAAACCCTAAGGGAATCGAAGATTAGAGCAAAGGGGGAAGGACAGGGATGCTTTAGTTGCTTGGGAGCAGTTGAGCACGAAGTGGGTCAGCTGTGAATGAGTCCGTAACGGTTAGAAGTGAAGAGAGGGGTATTTATACTCCAAGTGAAAATCTAACCGTTCAGATCTACGTCGGAAGTTCCAACGTAGATCTCGGGACTTCCGACGTTAACAAAAAGGACTGTTCACACAGGGTCAGAAGTCCGCGCGTGCGAGTTAATGTCGGAACTCCCGGCAAATGTTGGGACTTCCGATGGTCGGAACTTCCGACGTACGTCGGGACTTCCGACGTGCGTAGTTGAATAGCCAGTAAAGCTCCAGGTGTCGGGACTCCCGACAAGCTTCAGGACTTCCGACGAGCACAGACAGTCAGAACCACCGATGCCGGGACTCCTGGCTTGGGTCGGGACTTCCGACGTCCACAGTCATCGCGCAGGCTAAGTGGCTGGGAGTCAGAACTTTCGGCAAGAGTCCTGACTTCTGACTGTCGGGATTTCCGGCTTACGTCGGGACTTCCGACACCAACAGTCATAGAAAATTATTCTATGTGCTCGTGAAGTGCTAGAGTGTCTCTGTTTTGATTTTATTTTTATGCTTGAGCACTCTATCTTCCACAGACCAACTAAGTTTGCATCCCTCTTTATAGTGCGGCGGATCCTAAACTCAAAAACAAAATTAAAACTTTTGGAGAGCGTTTTGAGTTCGTCCGCCTTTTCAACTTCAAAAATTGAGGGATACCATTTCATCTTTATCAACTCTTTGAATCTTTCATGAGACTAATAGCTGCGACATATCTCATTAAGATCATATTAGTCCTTAATTTCGATGTCATCAATACACCAAAACCCACATAGGGGGCAAATGCACTTTCACAAACGGGCCATGAAATTCGGATGAAGGGTTTAGAAATTGGCATATGAAATCTAGAATTCGTAGGCACGCTGGTGCTATCATTGCCAGTAGTGCTCATTCAGAAGCTGAAGAGAAGTACAATTTGTTCCGGATACTTGAAGCATTAATTTGTGAGTCTATTGCCTCAAACACAATAAAATTATGCAATTTCAACTATGCGGCATTATACATGCTAAATATTAGCCTTTCCGTAGTGAAATTTCACTGACTAATTAGTCTTAATAAATTCGTCTCGCAAATTAGTTCAATCTGTGCAATTAATTTTATAAATAGTCTATGTTTAATACTGTAAATTAGTGTTAAACATCCGATGTGACAGGGACTAAACTTTACCAAACACTTTTATTTTAGCTTCAGAGTCCCATAAACAAACATTATGGAGATTTGTTTTCGCTAAAACTGGTGGAAAATTGACAGATCGTTACCGCCTGGATCTGTATTCTTGTATGTATTAATCTGGTAGTGAGATGTGGTTTGCCACAGCGCAACGTTGCACGCTGCTGGAAATGCTTGCCGCGTGCTAGACTCCCGCCCTGCTCTGCGCACGCCGACGCCGCGCACCGGGCCGGCGGCAGCAGCCCAGCAAGCGGCCCAATGGATCGGGGACCGGGTGCGGCCGGAGCCGTCCACGTAGTAGCACGCAGGGGACCCTGGGGCCGTGTCCTCCCGCCACTTGTCACCTCTGCTGGTCCTACAGGCTATAGGGACACAGGGTGCTCTTGCTGTCTTGCCCCGTTGCCCGTGAAACATCGGTCGAGTCTCTCAAGTCTGAACCAGCCTCTCATTCTCAGTTCTCATCTCGATCGCTATGCAATTAGTGGCGTGCCCCCTTTCATCTCCCCCAAGGCCCCAACACCCTCTTCGCTTGAGCTTATCAGTCTAACTTATTAGGCATGATACGATATTTTTCTCTCACAACAAAACAGCATCAGCCGGTTTATCAACCGTAAAAACTATCAGCTGAACAACACGCAAATCTTCTTCTCGAGACCCAGCAGCTCCGCCTCAGTCCTCTTCATGAGCCTTTTTGTAATCTTTGATGTTCCATGTACTGGAAAAAAAACAGACAGCAATAGCAATTTTCCTTCTTTCTTCGTTCCCTGTGAGGACCCAATATTTAGGGTCTTATTAGCTAGAGATGGCTGCCATCGCACGGTTATTATACTTCACTACGTGTCTACTTTATTGCAATGTGACTTATTGCATTCATTAGCCAAGAACATGATTTGATTACAATATATACCTTTCGCAGCCAAATTGGGTCTATTGAAACGTTTTTTGTCGTTGCGCAAGGGTTAAAATTTAATGATGAGATTTGCTAGACTTCATCTCTTAACGAAATATTGTGTGTTAAGGTATGTTAATGGCCCTGCAAAATAGAAAGAAAATCCAAATAGCCAGAGAAGTGTGGACATGCTCAATTGGAAGCCTTAGGTCCTATTTGGCACGACTTCACTAGTTAAGCCGGTTTTTTGCTTCAGCTCCATGAACAACTCTATCGGTAGAGCTGGACCGTTTTGGTAAACCTTCTTACAAAACAACTCAACATATAGAGCTCCTTAAAACATGCTCTCACTGAACCGCATACAGGACTCATTAGGACGAGGTGAAGCCACTATTTTCAGCTTTATCCCACCATAAACATGTGTGAAAAGCACGGCTTAAGAGCTTCCTAGCTGAAGCTGTTTTGTTTTATCCTATTTGGCAGAAAAATGGCTCCAAACTTGTCAGCCCCTCAATTTGAGAGTCATAAATGCATCCGTATTTGCACCTGGATCACGCACAAATCACAAGAATGATACACAGATATATATAATAAAAGGTTCCGAGCTTTATTGATATCCAGAAATAAAGTCTTACAACTATGACCCAAAGGGGCATGGTCATGGACTACATATCTAGCGGAAGACTACAGTCGTGAAACGACATTATTGGTGGCCTCTAGTGCGGGATTATTATACAACGAAGCGGTGTCCTATTCTACAGGCAACTTGAGCGCGGTCGAAACCCTAGCCTCGATGTCACATTCCTATGAACATATCTCCTTGCGGGAATCCTACTCCTTGGGGTACGCTTCCTCATCGAAGTCATAATCTCCTTTCGTGTCGAGGTCTGTGTTCAACAACAGGTGAGTACATACGTACTCAGCAAGCCCTAACCATAGCGTGAAAATAGAAGTGTAGTGGTGGTTATAATTAAAGGTTGGGTCCTAGCGGAGTATTACCATTCCCACTAGTACCCAGATTAGCATCAATTCCATTACAAGTTTCATTACATATAAAAGTAAAACTAATCATAGTATCCCATCCTACCCATTCTAAGGACGTGGCTATTCGAATAGGGTTAGTTAACTCTGTAGAGGTGTACAAGTTTCCCCACAGATAGGTGCAACCCCATCCATGATCAGTGGACGAAATAGACCTAACGAGACCCCATACCCAAAAGTACGCGACCTTATATGTCCATATAACCCTACTACAGCTTCTTAGGGGTTGGAGAACAACGTGGAAGATCATATAGCATCCACAGCACGGAAGATCACATAGCATCCATAAAGACAATGATATGGGCTCGAACGTGGCCAAAACTCTAAAGTTTAACGTTTAAGATCACATAGCAACCACGCCAATCGGACCACGGAAGAACACATAGCATCCATGTCTGCTCCTGATATTCTGCTGCCTACACCAGCCTCCTAGTAGGAATTATACTTCTATCTAACGGGGTGCGAGATCAAGCCTATCCATATAGACATGTGGTTGTACGTAATATCTCACTAGGCGAGAGGGACTACGAAACCGGTCCTTATGTGACTGAGGCGAGTATCTCCCACAGGAATCCTCTCTAGGTATTCCTGCCATGGTAAACTACCTCCATAGTTTACCACCACTCGCCCCATATCGGGGTTTAATTTTAGATTAAGCATAGTTTAAGTTCATTATTATCCCTAATTCTATTCATGGTGTGGAGCTCATAAAATAACAAGATAACTATTTATCTTAATTCAATAATCATCATATCGCCATGACCGAGTTCATATTCTAGGGTGATAATCTCATAGTCAGGTTTTAGCATTTTAGTGGTTTAAAGCAAGGTGGTAGGGAGGGGAGCTAGGACTTGCCTTCATCGTTGTCACCTTTCGGCACGTCCACAAAATTCTGGTCTTTGTTCTCCTAACGATAACTGTCGTCTGCCGAGCGTAGTGATCGTATAAGACTACCGCTAAGACACAAAGTAAAAGCAAAGGAAAACATAGAACAATATGGTGGTACTAGGTGCAAATGATGGGGTTGGATTTTAGATGAATTTTAGAGGTGGTTCCATGTAAAAAGGAGTTAGGGTTTAAAAGTTATCTATTTTAGAAGTTTATCCTATAGTTATTTAACTAGGTGGAATTTTATATGTATTTTCTGGTGCAAGAAAATATGTGCAAACTACATGATTAAATTTCCTAATGCATCTAGTTTATTTACAAATTTTCTGGGAATTTTTCTTAATCAGGAAAATAGGTTTTTAACACTCTGTGTGCACTAACTGGGTGCACCTAGCAATTTTCCATTGCGTACCCAACACTGTGTGTGGTGTGTGTGCATGTGTGTATATGACAGGTGGGCCACATTGCCATGTCAGCACAAGACGGCGTTGGTGGCGTTCGGGCCATGGCCCACGTGGCATAGAGAAGAAGGGAAGGGGGACGATGACAGATGTGGACGGGCGGTAACGGCGACGTCGTTTCGCCCTAGTCCCACCCAACAGAGAGAATGGAGGGGAGGAGGGAGACGGTGGCCGGATGGAGGCCGTCGGCGTCAGGCCAAAACAGGGGAAGGGCTTGGGCTCACCGGACTGGGCTACGCCGGCGGCGTCGGGCCCTGGGGAAGGTGCCTAAGGGGTGGACGGCGCTCGGAGTGGCTTGCCACGGCCGGTGGTGGGGTCAACGGCGACAGCGAGCGCCCATGGCGGCGGTGATGGCTTGTCGGAGCTGGTGCGTTGGCGACGAGTGGTGAAGGGGCTCCTATCGATCCTAAACTACCTAACCAACTACATGTGAGTGTGCGCGGGGGTGTGGGAAGTGTAGTGGAGGTGACGCGAGGGCCAGCCGAGCCTCTCCGATGGCTAGCCGGTGGCCATGGCGGTTGGGTGACGCTCGACGCTCGCGGACAGCGCAACACAGAGGCGGGGAAGGGAAAATAACTACACCATTAGGTGGAGGAGGCTCTAGAGAAACTCACCTGCTGCTCTAATTGGCCAAGGACGCAGCGAGAGGATTAGAAGAAGAGAGGGGCTCCAATGGCATCAGCGGAAACCAGGTCGGGGGAAACGGACCTAGCGCTCTACCAAGAGGGAGAAAGGGAAAACAGAGGGGGAGATGGTGTGTTCTGGCTCATGGCGGAGCTCGGAGCGGTGATGGTTGAGGTAGAGACTCACTGGCCAGGCCCTTTTATAGGCAGGCAAGGTTGGCGGCGGCGGCGAGATATTTCCTCGCCCACCGGTGGATATTTTCCACCTCGCGCACATGCTCGAGCTCGGTAATGGTGAGCTGGATGCCTCCATGTCCGTTCATACTCTAGCGAGGTCGGCGCCATGCTTGGTCACGTCGGTGGGGCTTCCCTTGCTGGCTGTGTTGCCGGCGTTGATGCGCTATGAGCGTTGAGAGAGAAGGAAAGGGGGAGAGGGGGAAATGGGACGGCTCGTGGCGTTGTCCACCCTGTGACTGTGCGCTCGTCTTCCCTGGCCCTGGATGGGCCATGGCAGGGCCAGTACGGCGGCGCAGGCGCGGGCTCCGTGGGAGGAAGAAGAAGCTGATGGTTGGGTCCCACCTGGCGGCGAGAAGGAGAGGGAGAAGGGAAAGCGGGCTACTGCCGCTGCGGTGCTGGGCCACAGGCCAGCCCACGCGGGAAGGGGAGAAGGGGAAGGGGATGGGCTGCGCTACAAGCCGAAAGGAGAGGGTGAGGGAGAAGAGGCCCAGTGGCACTTTTTCTATTTCCCTTCCTCTTTCTATTTTCCTTATTTCCTATTTAGCTATTTGAAATGGTTTGAATTCAAATTTAAATGCAACTTTTGAAAATAAAGGTACTACCATATGTTCAACAAGCAATCAAACACTCAAGCACACAAGGTTTCATAATATTTTTTTCCCATGTTGATTTATTTATACTACTACTTAGGTCAACCAACTATATAAGTGGGTTTCTATGCAAGGTTTTAAAAAACTTCAAATTTTTAGTGATTTTTAAACTATTCAAATTTCTAGGATGTTATAAAACTGCTCTTGATTTCTTGAAGCAGCCAGAGAAGCCATGTCAAACAAGACCTTACTCATCAGCTTTGTGGCTGGTTTGCTATGATTTCAAGTTTCCATGAGTGCTTCGGTGCTTGTATCATCAATTTTCTACTCTCTCTCTCTCTCTCTCTCTCATGTTTCCTGTATAATTCATTCCATGCGGCACACAGTATGATTTAGGCTCACATCACTTTTTTGTCATATATGCACATGTACTCACAATTTAAAAGTCGTAGTATAACGAAATGCAAAAATATACTCATTTGTTCTGAATTATAAGGCATTTTAGTTTTTTATATATATACATTAATATTACTATGTATCTAGATACAGTATATATCTAAGTGTATAGCAAAATCTATAGCTAAAATATTTTATAATTTGGAATAGGGGGAGTATTTAACATCCTATACGCAGAATTTGTTGAAGCCATCTATTTTAAAATAAAACACAAAACAACTACTCATATACTCGCACCCCGCGCACACACTTGCTCTCTCATACATATATTGAGAAACTAGGCAATTGAGATTAAGGAAGTCATCACATAGTTCTCGCTATTAACAAGCATACTCCATCTGTCCTGTAATATAGTGCATTATAGGAATTTTAAGATAAATTAAAGAGAGAACATAAAAGACATAACAAGCATACTCCCTCTGTCCTGTAATATAATGCATTATAGGAATTTTAAGATAAATGAAAAGAGAACATAAAAGACGCATGTACCCTTATTTTATTTCCTAATTGGACGCTATCATCAACGTGATTAATGATAATTGGTTGATAAATAGAAAATATTTAATGTAAAATTGATTTTATCCTCTAGAATGCATTATATTTGAAGATAAATTTTAAATGCTAGAATACACTATATTATAGGTCAGAGTGAGTATCGTATATGAAAATAATAATTATCCATAAATGCAAGCATTCATGGGAATCGAAGATCTAAACTCGAGTGGACAAGTTTCTGTATAAAGAACCAATACAACTACAAGAGCAATGCAAATAATAATTGTCCAGTTCACAAATGGTTTAATATTTTAGGAAAGGAGAAAGATATACTGATCGTGGGAGTTTTGCATTTCATTTACTATGAAGGCATTTTAGCATGGTTTTAGTCTTTCGCTTAGCACCAGTTTTTTGCATTTTTCCATTTTTCTCAGTGAAAGCCAACATAATTATCAACAACAATATGTTCATGCTGATTTTATCAATTTTAAATTTTATTATGGTAGCTTCTCGGCATCAATGGGATTAAGAATTATATGCGTACATATAGGCGAGTGTGCCGCATGAATATGAAATCTGCGTTACTTTTTTTTAAAAAGAAAGAGTTTATATTAAGATAACGGATCATGTTTACAATCATGTTCCAAAGCTGACGACGCGTAGGCCGGAACACCTAGAGACAGAAAACCAGAAGAAAACTCTTTCCTACTAAATTGTCTCAATTCATGGGCCACTCCATTAGCACTTCGGTGGCATTTTGCACTTCTCTTTGTTTCTTCTATGATGTAGCAATTCATAGACCGGTTTAAGTTACTAGAGAGCTTGGACAACATTTAGACAATCTGATTCCAGACAAATAGGCCCCATGGAGGGTAGAAGGGCTTTGCGTGTTCCGGACAACGCCGCTAAGCATTCTGCCTCTTCGGCCGAGCCATAGAACTTGTCACAGGACCAACATGAGAAGACATCACCTTGGTGATTTCTAGCGACAAAACATGTCCCTGCTTGTCTTTTGATGTGATCATAGCTGGCGTCCACATTTAGTTTTATCCATTCAGGGCGTGGTGGTAACCACGGGTACTTCTTATCACAAACAAGATTATCTCCAAGGGGAGCTTATAGTCTTTGAAGGAGAAGTTCATTAGCCGCACCTTACAATTGTGCTTAAAAAACACTCTTAGTTTATTCCATCCCTACCTATTATCCGAGCCGCTAAGATGGACGTGCAACGAGCATGGGTCCTACCTTATATATATCAAAAAACGAGCATGGTCCTCGCAGCCATAGTACTCTGGCCTTCTTGAATCGTGATTGATTTTTTATAGGCTGTATGTAGGCTTGATGGGCTTAATCGAAAGAAAAGATCCAAACAGCATTCTAGCAAATATAAGGGACAGGTTAGCAACAGGCTAAAATGATACGATAGGGCCCACGAGGCCACGAGCATCGCTTTTGCGATCCGCGGCTATACAAGACTGTCTCCAAAGTCGAACTCGAACTCATACGGACATTCAAACCAAAAATAAATATTAAGAAATCTAAAATCAGCCTTCAACAGAGTATCTATACAGAATATTTATTTTAGGTTATCTGAGAGGCACAACCAAAATATATACATCATCTCTCTTAAAAATCTATTTGCAGAAAAAAATTCTCTTTTATGTCTTATTATTAGAGAAGATACCGAATAAATATTGAACCACAGCGCTACTTAAAAAATGAAAAAGTCTTATATTTTAGGCGTTATCGCTGGAGAGGCACTCCATCAGTGGCGCACTCGCGCCACAGGCAACACACACCTCAATCTTGTCCGGTTGTCCCATCCGAGTCCCAGCTAAAGCAAAACCACCCCGAGCCGGAGCTGATCATCATTCTTTTCACGACACAAAGAAAGCACCAAGAAGAATCCCCTCCATCGACGACGAAGGCGATGACGATGAGGCCGCTGCCGCAGCTCGTCCAGTACCTCCTCCCCGTCGTCGGCGCGCTCGCGCTCATCGGCTGCCTCGTCGTCGGTGCCAGCGCGACTGTGGTGACGACGTGCAGGGCGGCGGCGGACAGCGACGCGCGCGTGGACTACGGCTTCTGCGTGGCCGAGCTGGGCATGCACCGCGAGAGCCCCGACGCCGACGTCTGGGGCCTCGCCAAGGTGGCCGCGCTGACGGGCGTCAACAACGCCGACAACGCCGTGTACGACATCAAGGCCGTGCTGCCCGCCAAGAGGCCTGGTGGCGCTGGCGCTGGCGCGGACGGCCCGACGCGCGCGGCGCTGGAGAAGTGCGGGAGGCTGTACGACTCCGTCGGGTTCGCTTTCGCCGAGGCGGATGACGAGATCAACAACCGCCGCTACGCCGCCGGGAAGGGCAAGGTTGCGGAGGCGGTGTCCCTCGCGCGCCAGTGCGACGACGCCCTCGCCAAGGCCGCCGCCGTCCCGTCGCCGCTGGCGCAGCACAGCTCGTACAACGTGCGGATTGCTAATATCTGCACCGCCATCACTAACCTCATCAAGTGAATAACGTGCTCGATCGAGTTGACAGGTGACAGGACTTTAAAGTTTGTATACCTTTGGAAAACTTTGTACAAATAATAAAAAAGGAGTTTTGTTATTAATTCTCCACTCTCCCCAATTATTGTTACAAGACTGAAAAAAGAGATCACCTCTCCTTATATATTTTTTTTGCAAAAAGGAGATTGAGACGTAAAAACACAGCTCTAGTATTATTTTTTCCTAATTTTTTCTCAATCTTTTAAAATCATCACTCTTTTCCTCAAACAAAGGGTAACAGCAATTTTTCTCGATCCCTTTTGTTTCGTCTCCTCCACCGATCGACATCTCGAGCCCACACTAAAAAGCCTGCGGCATAGGTGCCGCGCAGCTGGCACTATGTTGTTGTTGTCCCCGTCGTGCCGCAGCCATGCCTTGTGCGGCCGTGCCCCCTGCCACGCCAGGAAGGCGAGCTCGCGGGACGGTCGCACCGCCAAGCGGCCATGTCGGGTGGTCAAACTCGTAGGCCAGTTGCGTCGGGCGGGCGAGCGCGCCGCCCCGATGAGTGTTCAAACTCGTAGGCCGGCCGCGGTGCTCGTTGCCACGCCGCCGCGGAAGCCGAGCATGCAGTCGTCTTAGATGGCCTGTACTGAGAGAGATGAAGGAGAGGAAAGACAGAAGGGAGGAGACTTTCTACCGTTGACACGTGGGTCCTATGAAAGTGAAGGAGATAAGTTTTCTAATTCTGCTGCAGAGGTCCTCCCCTATAGTGTAAAACTATGTTTTCTCAGTCCCCTTTAAGTTGATATAGTAGATTGAGTTTTCTCAATTTAGTAGAGGTGCTCTTAAATGTTTTATATCTCCATTTACAAATAAAACACAGGTCTTGGAACTGACAGTGAATAGGCTCTCTCAACGCACAATTTTATTTCATTGTTTCATAGACTAGTTGCAACATTTAATTATTGTATTGTGTCACATGAACTTCGTAGCCATCTAATATATTACTATAAATATCAACATCTTAGAAAATAATCATATTGGCAAATAAATATTGTTTACCATAATATACGTGACCATATCTTAAATTTGAAATTTTGCATCGACAAGTAAACATAGTACATGAAAATTGCGCCAAACTTTATACCGGTATATGTATACGCATTGATCTATTTCTTTTTTTAATATTATGCCACGAGAGTTAAGGAATTCATGAAACCAAATAGAATAGTACCGGAAATGACCATGCGGTCGAAACCTATATGCTTTTGTCGGTGCGAAAAGTGATCAACAAGTAAATATTTATAGTTTTGCCGTACGTTGTGATCGGATGTGGCCTAGCACTCAATGATACAGGATTTATACTGGTTCAGACAACGTGCCCTATGTCCAGTTTCAGTCAGTCGGAGACTTTATTCCTGAGCCCAGGTGCTCGAAGTTTGTTGCAGGGTTACAAACGAGTAGGAATAAAAAGGGGGGTGTTAGAGGCCCGGTTGGACTCTGAACCGAATGGACGAGAGTGACGGATGCTCTAACGTGCGCTAAGTATTAGAGCGTATGCTCTGTGTAGCTGTGGGGTTCTAGCACCGTTGAGCTGTTCGAGTGCTTAGGTTGCCTAGAGCTAGAGAAAACGTCCAGCCCCTTTTCTTTCGAGAGCCGAGAGAACGTCCCCCAGAGAGGAGAGAACGCATCCCCTTTTATAGTTAAAGGGGATGGCCATACAAGTCAGAGAAAGAGAGAATGGATACGTGTGCTACCTAGTCTTATTGCCCACGATGTCGGGTACGAGACGGTCATCGGCGCCCACAATACTATTTATGTCAGACGCATGTGGCAGGCTCTACCATGTTCGCCTGGTACGACAAACGTCGGCGCCTACAATACTGTTTGTACTCTGACACGCCTGGAAGGTTGCATAGTGCCCGTCTGGCATGGCTTGGTGGCACCGTCCTGAAAGGTGCGCAGGGCATGGCAGGGTACGGTCCTCGGTATTACAGTTGACTTGAGCGCCTTACCTTATATGCTTCGCCTGATCCCCGGGCCCTCACCGAGCGGGCGTCCCCGGTCGGTCGTCCCCAGTTGGCCCCGACCGCGTTGGTCGGGGAAGAACCGTGGGCAGAGGTCCAGCATATCTCTGGTCGGAAAAGGAGGTCGGAGTCGAAAAAGGAGGTTGGAGTCGGACCTCGCCCCAACCTTGGCCAGGGCTTCTGGTCAGGGACCAGATCATTGTCACGGCCTGTCATTATGTATATGGGCCAGCCCGAGAGGCGCTCATTGTCGCAACGCCGTCTGCTGGGCTGAGTTTTTTGCAGGGAAGCGGGTCCAATGGGGACGCCAGGTTTATGAACCCGACAGGAGCCCGTGAGCCCTTTCGGGACTTCTGTGAAGTCGTGAAGGGGCTGTTTATACTCGTTTTACGAGTGTGCCCGGTGGGTGTAAGATCGTGGGTCGCCGTCGAACGAGACGGAGTACCAACCCAAGCGTCGGGCGCGGCCGAGGGGTCGGGCGAGGTGGAGCGCCAACCCAAGCGTTGGGCACGGTCGAGGGGTCAGGTGAGGCGGAGCGCCTACCCGAGGTGTTGAGGCACCAACCCAAGCGTCGGGCGTGGAAGAGCGCCAACCCAAGCTTCAAGCACGACCGAGGGGTCGGGTGAGGCAGAGCGCCAACCCAAGTGTCGAGGCGGAGCGCCAACCCAAGCATCGGGCATGGCCAAGGGGTCGGGTGAGGCGGAGCGCCAACCCAAGCATCGGGCGCGGCCAAGGGGTCGAGCGAGGTGGAGCGCCAACCCAAGTGTCGGGCCAACCCAAGCGTCGGGCGCGGCCGAGGGGTCGGGCGAGGTAGAGCGCCAACCCAAGCGTCGGGCGTGGCCGAGGGGTCGGGCAAGGTGATGCGCCTACCCGAGGTGCCGGGGCGCCAACCCAAGTGTCGGGCGCGGCCGAGGAGTCGGGCGAGGCCGAGGAGTCCGGCGAGGCAGAGCGCCAACCCAAGTGTCGAGGCAGAGCACCAACCCAAGCGTTGGGCGCGGCCAAGGGGTCAGGTGAGGTGGAGCGCCAAACCAAGCATCGGGCGCGGCCGAGGGGTCGGGCGAGGTGGAGCGCCAACCCAAGTGTCGGGCCAACCCAAGCGCCGGGCGCGGCTGAGGGGTCGGGCGATGTGAAGCGCCTACCCGAGGTGCCGGGGCACCAACCCAAGCGTCGGGTGCGGCAGAGGGGTCGAGCGAGGCAGAGCGCCAACCCAAGTGTCGAGGCGGAGCGCCAACCCAAGCGTCGGGCATGGCCGAGGGGTCAGGCGAGGTGGAGCGCCAACCCAAGCGTCAGGTGCGGCTGAAGGGTTAGGTGAGACGGAGCACCAACCCAAGTGTCGGGCCGACCCAAGCGTCGGGTGTAGCCGAGGAGTCGGGCGAGGTGGTGCACCAACCCAAGTGTCGGGCCAACCCAAGCACCTCGGATTTAAGTTGTTCCTTTATTCTTAGTTTTAAGTTGTTAACATACTATTGCTAGTTGAAGGTTTAGAGGCTCTTTTAAGCCACCATGCATTCATTATTATTAGACCACTAGACATATGATAATAAATACTATAAATTCTCAATCAATTGGTGTATTCTAATGACAACCATTGATGGATCGATAATGTTTTATAGAAAAATATTCACCTTTGCCATTAACAAAATTGTCTAGAAACGCATTTTCATCCCAGAACTAGGCAGGTGCACCGCGTGACCATGGCGTGGCAGGACTGGACAGCGTGAGAGACCACTGCACTTTCTATTTCTAGCGATTGAGGCACTGAGGGTCCGAGGCTACGATTGTCCTGCATCATGTTCCATACCAGTTCAGGTTCATAGTTGCGTACTGCAACGGCACGGCCAGATCACGGTACGGGTCCTTCCTGGCCCGGAAATGCTTCTACGCTTGCGTCCGAACGGTTTTTCCTATCGCATACTATTTTAATTGGATCCAACCAATATAAACGGTCCAACAGTTTCTATCTGACAAATTTCTTTCTCACACCACTGCTCGTCTTCCCAACGCGGCACAAGGACAGGAAGTTTGTGGCTGGCGGCGCTGTGCTCGCCTTTCTCCTTGCCGCTGACCGCCTTCCACCACTACTTCTTCCTCGTTCGCGGCTCTGCCTGCCCGTGCCCGCCAGCAGCAGCCACGCAGGCGCTCAGTCACCGGCGCCGCGTGTGACCAGGCGGTCAAGAGAGGTGGCCGTCGCTGATCGGGCCTAGACCAGCAGGCACAGGCGCAGCTGGCCGCTGCCGTGCCGCGCCGCCATCCTTGGGCGCCGACTTGCTGGTTCTCGGTCGTTCCCCCACTCAGTCTTGCGTCGTACGAAAGAAGAAGGGTGAAAACTGCATGCTGTAAGAATATGTTTCGAGTATTTTAGATGTTTCAGAGGTATGTTGCAAGTGTTGTATTCGATGTTGCAAAAGTAGATCGAGATGCTGCACATGTTGTAATGGCTATACACACGTATGTTTCAAGTATATGTTCCAAATTTTCATCTGTTCCAGACGTATGTTGCAAGTGTTTTATCTGGATGTTGCAAAAGTAGATGTGGATGTTGCATATACATGCATGTTGCAAGCATATGTTTCAAATGTTTTCAAGTGTTTCATACGTATGTTTGCAAGTGTATCATACGGACGTTGCATATGTTTGCAATGGATTTCAAATGTTTTTCAGGCATTTTCGCGAGTGTTTCAGATGTTTGTTTCAAGTGTTTCATCTGTCCTCTTTTGCATGTTACAACTGTTGTATCTGGATGTTTCAAAAGTAGATCGGGTGTTGCACATGTGATGCGCGTGGAAAGTGGCTGGTGTCGCTGCCGACATTCAGGGCGGCATGGGCGACATCCAGGGCGTTGTGGACCCGCTACTAGTGCACTCATTTGTGAGCTAGACATGCTAGGCGCTCACTCACTTCCTGTGTAGGCACCGTGCGGACACTAGCACCTGGATCAGACGTTCGGACGCTAGCGAGTCTGTTCCTGGCCAACTGGCCAGTGACCATCCTGAACAACATCATCATGGTCATACATCTCATTGCACGACGCCTCACTGCCACGGTTTCCCCTTCCTGCGGGGGGCTGTCGACGCTGACGTTGAAAATTGCGCCTCCACGGAAGGGAGATTGCTCAGCGGTGGTTTCGGCGACAGTCTCCGTAGAGCCCTAGGACTCGGAGTTTGGATTCTCGTCCAAGATGGTTTGGAGGGATGCTCCGGGGCGTCGGCCGACGTGTAGCATGTTGACAGCCGACGAGAGCTGGTCGGCGATTTGGTCGGTGAGAGGATGGCATCTCCAACCTGGTCGGCGAATGTGCCCCTTAGGGCATCTTGATAAGTGGCGGCGACGTTGGTGAGCCCAAAAGGTAGGGCCATAACCCTTGGAGTTTCCTCCGATAGATCTGAACCGAATGGTGGTCGGTGCTGAACCAGAGTGGTCAGAGCTGATTCCGCAATGGAGAGGCAATCGGCGAGCTTCTGGCCGACCTGATCGATGGATGCGCTCAGATCGTCATTGTTGATTTGCCTCCTCTGGTAGCGGGGGAGCGGCCGGTGAATTGTCGGCGAAGACGACCTCGGAGGCGGTTCCGAGATCGGATCTGCAGTCGCAGGTGTTGGGGTGATCGGCACAGCATTGATCTGCACCGGCTCGATGAGCTCTCCGACTCCGTCAACGTTGATGATCCACGAGATCGATCCGACCGTGAAGATCTGGCCGAGCTATGGGAGGGATGAAGAGCCTGCAAAACGTACCATCTTGTTCGGCATGGAAACAACACGCACACCCCTATCTGGCGCGTCAACTGTTGATAGAATATCGTCGGTAGTCCTCCGAGGGGTATCCCATGAAGGTAGATTGATCGACAGAGATGCGTATAATCAAGAACAAGAAGGCAACAGAGACACACGAGTTAGACATGTTTAGGCCGTCAGTATGACGTAATACCATACTCCTGTGGTCTGTTGGATTGTATTGACTATCGTATGATATTGCGTGTGTTTGGAGGGGTCCCTGCCCGCCTTATATAGTCTGGGGGGCAGGGTTACAAGTCGGTTAGATCTAGGAGATAACTGAAAAGTAATAACAGATTATAGGAATCATGGGATCATACGTATCCTAACAGATCTCGTAGTATCTTCAGGATATCTTTCCGGCGTCTTGCGGGAGACGCCGCGCAGCGCCGTGCCCCGCAAGGCTTCATCTTGTGGGCTGGCCTGCCCCTGGGAGCGCAGCCTCATGTGGTCCGCCGTGGGTATCTGGGGTTGTACCCCCCACATATACACACGTATGTTTCAAGTATATGTTCCAAATTTTCATCTGTTCCAAACGTATGTTGCAAGTGTTTTTATCTGGATGTTGCAAAAGTAGAAGTGGATGTTGTATATACATGCATGTTGCAAGCATATGTTTCAAATGTTTTCAAGTGTTTCATACGTATGTTTGCAAGTGTATCATACGGACGTTGCATATGTTTGCAATGGATTTTAAATGTTTTTCAGGCATTTTCGCAAGTGTTTCAGATGTTTGTTTCAAGTGTTTCATCTGTCCTCTTTTGCATGTTACAACTGTTGCATCTGGATATTTCAAAAGTAGATCGGGTGTTGCACATGTGATGCGCGTGGAAAGTGGCTGGTGTCGCTGCCAACATTCAGGGCGGCATGGGCGACATCCAGGGCGTTGTGGACCCGCTACTAGTGCACAAATTTGTGAGCTAGACGTGCTAGGCGCTCACTCACTTCCTGTGTAGGCACTGTGCGGACACTAGCACCCGGATCAGACGTTCGGACGCTAGCGAGTCTGTTCCTGGCCAGCTGGCCAGTGACCATCCTGAACAACATTATCATGGTCATACATCTCATTGCACGACGCCTCACTGCCACGCTATTTTCAGCTTGTTCAAGTAGATCACTTTGTCTGCTGGAGAAGACTCGACACACTAATCTGATAAGGAGAGGAGGTGGAAATTAGCGAGAGGTGAACAACGGCGGCCAATTTGACGTGGAGACGGGAGGGCCAGACGCACCAGCACTGTGTCCCCGTTTAGATAGTTCCTCCGAGCTCCGGTTCCGTGCTACAGAATTGAAGACTCGAAGCCGGTAGAGCCATAAATCGTGGCTTATCTCGGCTCCCAGTACATTTTGATAGGAGCGAGAAAAACGGCTCTTGTGAATAACCCTGCTACAATGCAAGGCATAGGAGGAGTCAGAGCCACATAAAACCCTGCCAAACACGCCCTATATATAAACATATACTTCTGGAAGCCAAGAAGAAAACTTTACTTTTCGTCCGTCCTAACATAAATATATTTTTAAATTTTATTGGACAGAATAATGATACTAGAAAAATTACCTATATATCCCTATTAAAATTATCACATGTAATAATTGCATCTTGCAAACAGAGAGCTAAAAAAGACTACTAAAGTTAGGTAGTCCATAACTAGATTTTAGGATAAATTTTGAATGCTAAAAGTGCATTTATTACGGGATAGAGATGAGTAGTATTACATTTGATATTGGAAGAGAGAAGAAAAGACATATGGTTATACTTTGTATAGATATAGATATAAATTATTTTTTCGTTTTAAATTACAAGACATTTTAGCTTTTCTAAATACATTATTTTTACTACGTATCTAGACATAGTGTATATCTAATTGCATAACAAAAATTATGCATCTAGAAAAGCCAAAAAATTTTATAATTTGGAATTATAGATACGCATATGCCATTTAACTTTTTCACATATGCCAATTGTAGGCCCTCCAACTTTTATATACCTTTTGATTTGTCCCTACACTTCCATGCTTAGAAGACAAAGAAGCGACAAAAAGCAGGATGCTAAAGTTAATGCAATAATGTCAAATTGATGAGTGCCTAAAACGCATCGCAATACGTTCGCATTCCTGACTCCTGAGTATCACGCGCTCTCTCAATTCTCAATAAGAACTGACGCCCACGGCGCTGCACATAGCAGATTGCAGTGAATCAAGGAACTATCACCGCAGCTCTCTGTCGTCCCACCGCCACCTGCAAGATGAGTTCGTGGAAGACCCTCTTGGTGGCCGCCGCGGCCCTCGCCACGCTCCTCGCGGCCGACGCTACCGTGGAGACGACGTGCAAGGCGGCGGCCGCCATCGACGTCCGCATCGACTACGGCTTCTGCGTGTCGGAGCTGAGCAAGCACCGCGACAGCCCCGGCGCGGACACCTGGGGCCTGGCCAAGGTGGCGGCCAACCTCGGCGTCAACAACGCCGGCGGCGCAGTCCGCGAAGCGGATGCGCTGCTGGCCAGGCCGCCGGGCACGGGCGCGGACGACGCGAAGGCAAGGGCTGCGCTGGGGCAGTGCCGCAGCCTCTACTTCGACATGGAGCTCGCGTTCGCGGGGGCGCACGACGAGATCGACGCGCGTCAGTACGCGGCGGGGAAAGAGATGGCTGTGGAGGGCATCGCGTTGGCGCGACGGTGCGACGCCGTCTTCGCCGAGGCCAGGATCCCGTCGCTGCTCGCACGGCGCGGAGAGTACGCCGAGCAGATCGCGGTGTTGTGCATTGCCATCACCGACCTCATCAAGTGATCCAACCAGAGTGCATTCTTCAGTCTTGTATACTAGGCTCGTAGCAAATAATAATCGGTACTATTTGTGAAGAGTGAACAAGGGCGTGACTTCTTTCAATAACAATCCAGGTTTAGGCTTGTTTCCTTGATTTCTTGTAATACAGAGGCGTTCAAAATAAAGGAGATGCTACTGAGTAGAGCTATGACTTCGGTTGTGCCACTTGAGGACCAATCGTGGCAGGATCTTTTAGCATAGCCTACAGCACGGTATGTCACGGAATATTTAAACCGTGCTGGTACGACACGAAGGCAAGGGGCGTGCCATGCCCAGAATCTCGGTCCCATGGGCTGTATGTGTCAGACTCATATTTTGGACTATGTTTGGATCAGCACGAAAATGACACGTAAGGACATCTATAGTGCTACAATATGATTTCCATATATTTACTGTACTACATCCCATCTAATTTTGAATAGATTAAAAAAATTATTAAAGCTTTCATGAAAATATTACATACAAAAAATATTTTTTATATCACAAGTGAAAAAAAAACTAGCAAAAATATTTTGAGAGATGTGCTTAGGTCGGCACGATACAAAGACATACCGAGACTAAAGTAAAGACTTATCGTGCCATGCTGGCACGACATCAACATGCCTTCCGTGTCTAGAGAGTCTGACCTTTCAGGTTTTTTCACGTAATAAATGGGACGTAACCAGTTGGCACCGAGGACTTTGCCGAATAGAAAACCTCCTTATGATTAGTGTGGGCCTTACTAGAGTCGTCGGACTGGTCTTGTTTTGTCACGTGAGAAGTTTCAGGAGAAAATAAATTAGATGATGTTATGGTTTTGGATGAAATTTAAAAAAAAAATAGTTTACAAACTCACGAAATCCTAACATAGGGGCATGTTAAACTCCTGAGACGAGAAGTTCCCGACCAAAGGATCCCTCGACCGATCCCTCTAGGATCGCCCGGGGGCTATACCTCCACCTCTGCTCGGGGCTTGGGGGCACGCCCGAGCCTCAGGCTCCCGATCGACAGGAGCCTGAGCCTGATCCTTGGCCCCGGCCTCCAACGCCCGTCGAGAGCCCAGGCTGGAAGCAGGTGCCCCGAGTGTCCAAGGCTCGGGGGTTCCTCAGCACAGCCTAACGGGCGTAGCGTTGTCAACCACTCCTCCGACAGGTTCATGTCCGGGGCGTGACACAAGGGGAGAAAACCCCTCCGCCGGCTTCAGGGGCTCGAGGGCTTCCGGGCCCGCTCGTCAGCTCCTCGAGCTAGACGCCTTCGCCACCAAGGAAGCCTCTAGAAGGTGCACCGGGTGGAGGTCGGTCCAAGCTTACAGAACAGAACAGTCGGACGACGCCCAGAGCTTCTCCGGCTCCATGACAACGCTAAGGTCCATCCGCGCCGTTGCAAGACCCTCCTGGACTTCGGCACACATAGACTATAGACTCTCCCCAAACCGCCATATACCCGACCTACCTTGATGTATAGGGGGAGGTCGGATCCTACAAAGGGGAGGATGATTCAAACATAACATATCATTACAGTCCTCATCGGAACAGCTCGAGCTCTGCACCGAGAGCAGAGCCACCCGACATACCGTTTGGACTACTTTTATTTCCATTTATTAGGTTACTGCCGTAAGAACCAAACATCACGTAATACATGACTAAAAAAGAACAAATCCTAATCCCGTAATTACGGGATAACACAGGAGCGAGGGCCTTATCTTTCTTTATTTGTGAGCGGCGTACAATGCATCAAGGGCCGCGCCGCCTGGTTTGTTAGTGTGCACGCGGCACGCCGATTGGTTGATCATGCATACAACATTACACAAACATGTACATGCATGAAAAAGTTCAGAACCTAAGAAGCTAGCTAACACGGAATTACACAACATGAATCGAAAAATGTCAACAGTTAACATGTTAATTGATCTGTAAACTTTGGCATTGTAAAACATGTTGCACTCTAACACATTATATAATTGAGTGTATACATTATGTTAATAGATTAAAATTGTGTAACATACTTGAGAGCGTATTCTAATAGAACACGTAGCTGTCGTAAAGTTTCACGTAGGTACCTAAAGTTTTATGTGCGCGCCGTTGCTCATAAAGTTGTCGACATGCATAAAAAATAAAAGATAATACTGTGGTGAGGACGTATGTACGAGCACGTCAGTCCGAACGCCCTGTACCTCGACCAGCACAGCGACCGGCCCAACAGCCAACAAAAGGCCTGCTCCATCTACGCCCTCTCTTTCATCTCTACACTACGACAACCAAGAAATCCCCAACTCCCGACTCGCTTCGCTCGTCGCGGTGAGCCGTGCCTTTCGCCCGCCCCAAGCAGCCTTGCTGCCACGTGGCGCCCCCATCCCGCGTCACGTCACGCCGCGCTGTGACCCGGCCCCGGCCCCGGCCCTGCGTTCTGCCCTAACTAAGTGACTTCCCTATAAAGGCTCACATTCTACTATTGCTTCAGAGGGGCCCTTACAACATAGAATAGGCGCCATGTCATGTTCCCCGCCGCGTCGAAGGTGCTGCCGGCGTCGCCGTTCCACTGGCGAGTGTCCCGCGCCGCTGCCGCACCAGTGAGCTCCATGCGCTGCCGCCGGTCACACGATGAGCCTCCATTCCTCTAAGCTGCAAGGTCACATATTGCGCTGAAAGCGAATGTTGCAAGCGAATATTGCAAGCGTATGTTTCAAGTGTTTCAGATGTTTTATCTGGATATTGTATGTGTTTCATCTAGATGTTGCAAAAGTAGATCGGGATGTTACACATGTTGCAATGGTTATACACGTATGTTGCAAGTGTATGTTCCAAATATTTTATTTGTTTTTTAGAAGTTTGTTGCAAGTGTGTTTGTTTGGATGTTACGTATGTTTCACACACATGTTGCAAATGTTTTATCTGAATGTTGCATATTTGAATGGCTTTTCATGTGTTTTCAGGTGTTTTTACAAATGTTTCAGATGCATGTTTTAAGTATTTCATCTGTCTACAGACATATATTACAAAATGTTTCAAAAGTAGATCGGGTGTTGCACACATTGCAATGGCTCCAGTGTCTGGCGGATAGCGGCCTAGGCAGGGCTTTGGCTCTTACCTCGCTTGGCGCACCTCGTCCTCGTCCTCTCCTCTCCCTCACCTCCCTTCCCTTCTCTCCATCTCACCTCTGTGTTGGCGTTGGCGTTGGGGTGGGGGTCGTCGAGCGTGCTACGTTCGGACGCAGGCGCTGACGTGGGATGTGATGCACGTGGGATGCGACGCGTGGCGTGGGATACGATGCAGCGTAGGTGCGGGAGCAGCGTCCGGACGAGTCCAGCGGCTGGACGACCAGCGCTAGCTCTTCCAAAAAATAAATAGTTTATGCTAATTAAACTACGTTCATATCTAGAGTTACAAAAATAAAAAGGTTAACCATATATAATAGATCACATATGCATCAATTAGATAAAAAATATTTATATATCTAAAACTTTTCCTATTTATCCTATTTTATGAAACCTATTTTATGAAATTAAAAATTAAATAAATATATATTTCATATAACTATTACCTTATAGGCAGTAATATATGATTCTATCCCTTCGATATAATAAAACAAGCGACTCGTAGTTCTTTAGGAGTACTGTAGCAAAGAGATTTTAATGACCCAACCTGTGCAATGCAATAAACAAATATGATGTTATCTTTTCTTCAATAACCTGGGTTTTGGGTTGGAGATTTTAACGAGGCATGTGCATATCATGGCAATCACCCAAGGAGTAGTGTGGTTGTAAAACATATGGACTTATGTGGGTACTTACCCAACTCTTTAATTTTGGCAGGACTTACATAGGCCCTGCTCGCTTGTCTTATAGTTCGTACTTTTCAGCTAAAAAAGTGTTTTTCTCTCGCAACAAATCAGTCGGAATAATATTTCAACTTGTTTTCTCAGCGAAGGAAACGAGACCTATATAGGTGGGAGCTATTGTTAATCACTAATATTTAGAGAATAAAAAATAGTTTCTCTATCTTATGTCTACGTGTTCACTTACTTTCTCTATATGTTCTCCTACTTTCATTAATTACAAGAGATAGAGATGGAAAGGATGGCAACGCGTTTTTACAACATTCTTACATCAGTTTCCATTAATTGTTTTGTCCAAGTATGGCCACTGCAACCACGCGCTGTCTAAAAAAGTCACTGCAAGTCTGCACTGCACATGGTATGGAACACCAGGTACAGTGCACCGTGTTCATGAACGAAATCTGGTATGGCAGGCAGATCTTCGAGGCATCGAGCCTGGAGAAGCCAGAGCTGTTCGATCCAGCGTACAGCATCGACGGGCAGAGCTGTACAGTGCGGCGTCAGAGTGTTTATTTAAGGACGGATACAGCAAGCGCAAGACTCGTGCACGCACGTACACGTGCCTGGTCTTCTCCCTCTTCCTCCTGCATCCTCGAAACACGCAATGGTTACTGTTCGGCGGCTCCTCGTGCCATGGGCGGTGCTGCTGCTCGCGCTGCAGCTCGCTGGTGCCTCCCATGTCATCCACCGGAGCCTCGAGGCCGTGGCGGCACCGCCGTCGGTGCCGGCCTCCATTATCAGCCCCCTGCTCAGGACGGGATACCACTTCCAGCCAGCAATGAACTGGATCAACGGTACGCTAGCTACTTCTCTTGACGCAGGAACGAAAGGCCGGCTGATGCTGTTGCAAGAGAAAAATATTGTATCATAGTTGATAAATTCTGTCTGAAACCAACAAACGAACAGGCTGAATGAATAATCACCTCTCCTGGCTGGCCTCCCTTTGCGCCTTGCTCCTCCCGTCTCGTCCGACGCTTGTGCGCTGCTCCTTCATAACTACGCGCGTAGATAAGGCGGGGGACTCAAGTCAATTGCAATACCGAGGATCATACCCTGCATACCTGCAAAAAAGTACCATTAGGACCAAACAATGTTGTGGACGCCGACATTCGTCCTACAATGTTATGGGCGTTGGCATTCGTCCTCGGACACGAATCCTGACGGAAACATACGACAACCACTACGGTTCAGGAGAAAATTCTTGTCATCTACAGTAACGAACGTGGGGCCTCTACGCCATCTGCTCCCCGTAGTGCCGCGACTCGGCACCCTGGTGCGTCGCACCGTCCACCGGGGCGGGATGGGACGTGACCACTTGCTGAACGAAGCCAGAGCGCGGCCCTATCAGGATCATCGAACGTGCTATCCCTGACACCGTCTGTCGTGTCAGCAGGGCATGCTCAAAGGAAAAGAAAGACCCGGCACCTTCGAAGGACCTTCTCTGTCTCTGGTTTTTTACTCTTTCTCCCATCTGTAATCCCTACTCCCCCTTAATCTATAAAAGGGAGGGCAGGGCACCCCACTAGAGGGGGATCAATTCAACACCACGCATCACATAACACACAGCTGAGAAACAACCAAGCTCTCAGCGCCCTTTCAACCTTTTCATCAGAGACTTGGGACCTGTCCCTCTCTCGACCGTTTATACCCCCTACTACGAACCTTTGAGTGCTAATAACACGAGCAGCAGCAGCAAACTAGACGTAGGGACATTCTACCCGAACCAGTATAAACCTTGTGTCTTTTAGCACACCATCCAGGCCCAACGCACAATAAATACAAATTAACTAGTTGGTGTTTACTCGAAACACCGACAACTCCTCTACATGTACAGTTGCTTGTTGATGTCCTTAAGTGTCAACCACCGACAGTCAGTCTTTCGTCCATCTTGGCCTCTCGATCTAGGCCTTACATCCGTCCTTCACCGCACCTAGTCCATCAACACTGCATGTCTCTACTTGACCATCTCCATGTTCGTCGACCATCTCTGTGCTCCACACCTGCACACCAACACAACCAGGAGACATGTTGCCCACACACTCACGCTAGGGTTAGTCTCAAACTCAAGTGAAGCCTAATAATCTCCTGACAATCACTCATCGCAACTTGACACACGAGGGCACATATCAACCTTGTGTTGACAAAAGACGAACAAAAATCACTACTGCTGATTTTATTTTGAGGTGGCTAGGAAGCCTCTATAGAGGCGGTTGCCCAGCCACCCCTACTCTTCCGTCTCTAGAAATCTTGATTTGTAGAGATTGCTGCCTAGCCACCTGTATAAATCTGATTTCTCAAGGCAGCTGATCACAGGGAGTCGCCTCTAGAAATCAGGCCGATAAATAGCAATTTTTTTTAACCTAGAGAGGCCCTGCTAGATAGTTGTCATGGATTCGTAACCGCGGCAAGCGTCGTGGTAATTTATCGGAAGTCGATGTGTGGGTCTTAGATGGCTTGGGCACTCAAAAACACATGTGAGACACAACGATCTATCCTGTTTTGGGCTTCTGAGCCCTACATCCAGCAGTGTAGTGTTCTTCATGTTCAGGAGCACCCAAATAAAGGATTACAATGATGGAGATCAAGAGTTTGACAGGGGGATTGCTCGATGCTATCATATGGGTTCATCGGTGGTGTTCGTCCACAGCGAGTAACAAACCAACCTTCTCTAGCTAGGTTGTTGAGTTCATCTGGTTGGCTTGGGGCCATGTACTGTTTGATCCTCTCTTGGGAGCTGACTCTCACCTTATATTCCAAGGAGGCCCCCGCCTAAGGGGCTAATGAGTGGGCCATGGAGCCCATTGCCCCTAGAGTTGGTGAAGTTGCTTGTCCTGTTGTGTCACACCGGAGGGGCTGTCGAAGGTGTGGCCGACAGGGCCTCGTGCCCATTGAATAGGTAGACGGTGTGGAATCTCCATACCTGCCAGGCCTTGGATGCTTGGCAGCTGGTCCATGGCTCGGGACATCGATTCGTCGTCCAAGAGCTAGCCTGGGTCTGTGCTGGGTTGGAGTTAGGCTCGAACTACCTTCACTCGGTAGTTTGAAGCCCTAGCGAGCCCCTGACCCCGAGTAGTGGTCACAGGCATGCTCGGGCTCTCCCTAACTCCTTCCAGAGGGTGCGCGCGATCATACTTGATGGGTATAGCCCTGAGCCCTCGAGCGATCTTTGAGATCGGTCGGGGGGGGGTCCATCAGTCGGCTCTATCGTCCTTGGGATTGCATACTACTATGTTTGACTCTTGTTAGCAGCCATAAGTCGTAGAATTTTTCGTGTGACAAACACGTGTTGCGCGGCCTCGAGCCCGTGCGTTCCTCTCCTAACCACTCCACCCATAAGACATTTATGTTCATTTGGGATATTCGTTCTCCTCATTTTATATTCATCTGGTTTTGAAATGAGTATTTGAGACCCTAAACGAATTCAAAGGAAAAAATTGTCGACTACAAAGTTTTATAACTTTTCTAGCAACTTTGGCTTTTGTCGTTTCTACATAGAAGGTTGTTTGAAAATTTTGAAATTCAAAAGTGAGAAATTCAAATGTTATTTTCTTTGCGTAGATGATGTCAAATGAAAAAGTTGTCACTGACTTTTTAAGATTAAATTTTTGTTTTGGTCATTTCTTCATTCGAGATTATTTGAAAATTTCAAAATTTACTATGCAACTCCTATTTTTATTGGCGGCTCTATTTTTAGTCGCCTCTAAAAATCAATTTCTAGAGGTAGATGGAAATAGAGCCACCTCTAAAAATTGGGGCATTAGAAGCGGCTGAAAACAATAACCGGCTCTATAAATGCATTTATGAAGGCGGCTGTAATACCCTAAAATTTGCTACTTTGGAAATGTAGTTAAATTTATTTAATTTTGAATTTTTGTAATCATAAAATATAAGAAAAAGAATATCCTCATTATATTAAAATTCATCATAAGGAGTAGCAACATGGTTCTGCATACATGTTGGTGCATTTGATTTATTTGGTTGAGTGGTTTTGATTAAAATTTAAAATGGTTTAAATTGCTTTTGGAAATACGTTTGAAAATGGCTTTGAAAAAAAAGAAAAGAAAAATTGAAAATAAAATAATTTTTTTAAAGTTGTAAAATTTATTTTTAGGAGCCTACCAAAATTTCTCATTTTTATTTGAATTTAAAAGTGTATTTTAAACCATATTCGAATTTGATTTGGTTTACATTTGAATTTGGTTTTGAAAACAAAATAGAAAAGGATTTGGAAAAGGAAAAAACTCTTTTCCCCTTTTTCCGGCCTGGCAGCCCAGCCGTGCGCATAGGCCAACTCTTCCCCCTCTCGCGCTGGCCCATGTCACCGCGCAGGCCCAACAGGACGGCCCAGCGAGCAGAAGGCAGCAGCCAGGCGCCCCTTCTCTCTCTCTAACTGCTGGCCCTCGCCCTCGCCGACGCCGACAGGTGGGACCTACCTGTTAGCCTCATTCCCCAGCTCGAGCTCGTAACCGGCACGAAGTTCTTTGACCGTGTCCTCCATGCCATCTCCTCGCCTTGGCGTGAGCGCTACGCCTAGCCCCCTCTTTAATAGCGCACGCACCCGCATTGCTTAGCCCTATTCCGAGCCCTAAGCGCAGCCGCCGCCTTCGCCTTGAGCTCCCGGCGTCGTCGCAACCCTTGAACGCCGCCGCCACCGCATGCGATTCTGCCACGGCCAAGCTCCGCCATCGCTCCGAGCTGCTTTCAAACCTTCACATCTCGGTAAGAAGGGCTCCAGGTGCCTTATCTTGCTCTCTCTCGCTTCCTGTCGCTTGCGCACCGCCGCTGAATCAACACCAGCCGCCTAACCGAGCTCCCCGCTGTCTTTATCTCCTTCCGATCTCAACTGGTACCCTAGACGGATTCGCCATCTCCCTCTGTATCTCCCAGTGCCAATCCCGAGCCGATTTGAGGTTCCTAGCCCTTTTTCACCATTACTCCGGTGAGGTTTACCCGTCTCCGGTGAAGACACCGCCGGGCTAGCACTGTGCCTAGCCGGCCGATCCCCTTCCCCTTTCTTCTTCTAATTCGAACCGTCGAGATCTGATCCAACGGCTGAGATCAGCATGTAACCCTTTAGCTGTGCCTAATTGCTAAAGAGTCCCTATGGTTTTAGATATTTGAACCCACTGTCCCTGCAGTTTTACTAAAGACCCCTGCCTTTTCTTTAAATTCTTCCCACAGTCCTTGTCCAGATTCAAAATTCACCTTCGCCTGCAATTTTGCTTAAGAGACCCTTCAGTTTTCTCTAATCAACCCGCCGTCCTGAGTAGTTCAAAAGTAATTAAAAATATGCCCCTAATTTTTTTGTTTTGACCCCTGTGTTTTTCCAAAAACGATGGCCGGTCCACAGGATTGTTTTAATTCAGTTTTTAATTATTTTTAATACGAAATTGATTTCAAAATATTTACAGAATTGCCATTGGTCTTATTTTATGCATAGTTTCTCCGTTTTAACACCGATTTGATCTGTTCAACTTGCGTTAGATTCGTAATTGAATAATCTACATGTTCATACTACTATTAGATATGTTTTAAACTTTTAAAATTTAAGGTTAGATTTAATCTATTATTTTATTAAAGGAAATCTTGTTTAATACTTATCTTCTACGTTTTAGTTCCGATTTGACCTGTTCAAGTTGCGCTAGATTCATTTCAACGAGATCTATGTGTTCGTAACAATGTTTATCATATCACTATTTTTGAAATTTTATGGTTTAAACTCTAATTTGAATAATAATTATGGAACTGGATTTTATAAATAAAATATGATTTGTTTTACTTTAGTTTTATAAATCAAATCTAAATTTGACTTAATTTAATTTATATAAGCTTTTATATAGTTAAAACACATGAAGCTTATAGTTTTATATTTTCTCTTATGAGTAGATCATTTAGAAGTCGTTTCTTTTAAACCGTAGCTTCAATTAGCGTGCCTCTCGCGACTGTGTGTTCGTAGCGATGCGTAGAATCGTGTTTCAAACTCTTTTACTTATTTTTCTATGATTGGTGTATTGTTCTAATGTAGGTGTAAGTGTATGCTATGCATGTATGTGTATGGATGTTTATGTGGTGTTCTACGATTACGTCCAGTCGGTGAGATATACATGGTGATCAAGAAGAAGAAAAAGGATGTTGAAGGTTAAAGCTTATCGAATGATCGATGTTTTAAGGCAAGTATAGCATGTGATCTTTTTTGTTGTCCTATACACCTTTAATCATTTAATTCATACTACATGTGTCTATCTTGACTATCACTAAGTATTTTCCTAGTACTTTGTACCTTGTGCCTTGATACCTTAGGGTATTGCAGTGGATAGTATGATGCTAGTGCTCTATCTAAAGCCATGATCTTGTAACTTAACTAATGTAATATGCAATAAACACTAAAATATGCTTTTTAGCAACATGGAACAAGGGGGCTAGAGCATTGGGATATTTTTATGGTACTCTCAATTCCTCTTCCTAAGGACTTATCTATAAGCGAACATCCGAGACTTACAGTACAGCTATGAGGACTATATGACTCTGGCTTTAGCTCAGTATGAGGACCTTTTCTAGCTTATTAGAGGTTATCTTTATTGGTGTAAGAATGGCTTGACGAATCGGGTATAGGACATCATCTACTCTTATGTGTATAGCTGTGATGGAATTATGCCATTCGATAGGGGGTTCCTACATCTGTTTATCGAGTGAATCTAATGGCCCTAACTTGTTAGATGAACCTTTGAAAGGCTTCATAGTGAACCCTGCCGACCTTCCTTGGTAGTGGGTTAAAAGGCTGATCACCTCGGGTAAAAGGATAAATCACGACTCACAGCGAAAGTGTATAACCTTTGTATAGTGTAAAACTGGTATATCAGCCATGCTCATGATTATGAGCGGCTTTGGACCCTTACGGAATAGATGATGGACACTGATGATACTGATGATAAAGATGCTCACTAATGATTACTGTTTATGATATTCATTATTCATGTTTACCTGATCATGTGTTTATGGGCTTGTGATAAACTTGTTGCTACCCTATTGCTAAAATCATGACTCATTAAAAGCTAATCGCAGTTAACCAGTGTCAGCCTTTTCAGCCTCGTGAACCCCCTGTTATATTTGTTAAAGTACGACATATACTTACGCTTGCTTTACTTATTAAATCTTTGGAAAAATCCCGGATGGGTACCAGATTGCTAGAGTTTGGAGGAATTAGGCTTATGATCAATCAGTCAGTTGTCCCTGTGGAATTGAAGTCTTCACCTAAAGATCAGAATTGTCTTTTCCGCTGTTTGCTATTTAAGGTTATATCCTTTATACTAAGTACGTTATATATTGAACATTGTATATTGATATTACCCTTATTTGTAGTTATATGTGAGATTTGACTTTCTAGGCTCACATATGGAGTGTATCTGGTTTTGTCCTTAAAACTGGATGCTACAGCGGCTCGGTTTGGAAGGCCATTGTGTAGCGGTGTTTTTGGAAACAAACTTATAATAGATTTTGACTGTGTTTGAAAATTGTTCGTCTACTCCCGTATCTCAAAATAGAAGGCATGATTTTACTTAGTGCAATCTTCAATATCACACATTGATCACTAATTTCTTTTTTTACTTCATTACTTGATCACTAATTTCTCTTACTCATTCCATCCCAAAAGAAAAGACCTGATGTTTTATGTTCTTTTGACATATTAGTGCTCTTTGAAAATAACCTATTTACTTATTTATTGAATGTGATCCACGAGCAAGGATGCATTGAGATCGCAACAGTAGGCGATGCTAATTCCATATGGAAGAGGGGATGCTGATATGAGCTAAGTTTTCTATGACACCTTTTCTATATACCTAATATTAAAGAATAAAAATGTCTTCTTCCATCACTTCTTGAAACTTCCGTCATTAGTTTCCTATCCTAGCTCCTGCTCCTACATCTTTCCCGTGGCAGGATAGGACTATCTTCCGTCCGTCATTAATGTGGCTGGATAGGACTGTCTTCCCTCTCCATCATTAACGAAGACAAGGCACACGAGCAATGAGCTGAGTACGGTCTTGCATGCTTGCCTCCATGGAGAACTACCATACACTAGGAAGGAACAAAGTACTGCTACATACGGAGTATGGTGGTACGGTGACACATAGTTAAAGAAACTTAAGGCATAGAGTCCTACTATAGTACTCTTGCCCTGTGAAAGAAATGGTTCATGCAAGGCAAGGAAGCGTGATGCATGTATATATATATATATATATATATATATATATATATATATATATATATATATATATATATATATATATATATATATATATATATATATATATATATATATATATATATATATATATATATATATATATATATATATATATATATATATATATATGCAGGCTGGTGAAGTTGGCTTGCATTGGGCACACCATTGTTATAAAACATGTTGCCAGCGGTTAGGACATTCTCCTCTCCGTCTCTCATGATCAACACAGTAGATGAAAATACAAGAATAAATAGGCATAAGATAGGGAGATAATTCTTTATTCCTCTGAATATTGGTAATTACAACATAGAGCTCACACACATATATAGTCCTGTCAAGGCCTAAGAGTTTGGTAAGAGCCCACATACAGACGGACTAGGATCAGGATTTCTCCTTCTCCTTTCTTTTTAGGATAGAGTCCGTATGTTTTACAACACTCCCCCTTGGACGATTACCACGATATCCACATGCCTCATTAAAAACTCCATCTAAAAATCTAGTGGGAAAAACGATTCTTGGAGAAAAGAGTACATCGCATTTGCAAATTGAATTGCACATGTTGCCTCATTAAAAACCTTATACGAGAAACCTTCAAATAAAAACTCACATAGCAAAAAAGAGTATAATATTTAACCTTCTTGGTCATTTATTCTTTAGGATATTATAATCTTCATGAATAGATATCGATCTTCATAATCTATGCATAAACTTCAATGTTTTAGCATATTTAATCTACTTGATCTTTGCAATGCTAGTGGTTTTATTTACCTTCAAGGTAGATTCACTCAAATTGCCCCTCTCATAAAGCTATCATTTGAACTTCATTGTTCAAACCACACTTTTCTTAAATGTGTGCTTAATAATAGTATGTAGTACCATAATACTATATCTTCCAAAATGTTGACTTACCATTCTTCAATGAATTATAATATGAGTAAACAAGAGCAATATGCTTCATGCATAAACAACCACTTATTAGTTGTACAAAACAAATAAAATTTATCCTTCAGGGTAATAAATTCTTTTAGAGGATTATGGGAGTAAATAAGTTATAGTATTCAATATCTTCTAGATAGTGCATCAAATCTTATACTAGAGTTTGAATACTTGTAATTCTTTCTTAGTGGATTTCCAAATTATATTTTCTTTAAATCTTCGAGATTTTGATTGTGCCACTAAATAATAAATTTAGTCTTACATTTGGCATTTAGGGGATAACTCAATTGCCAAAATCACCACTACTCTTATACCTTCTATGGTATTTAGAGGATATCAACACTTTATTGCTAGCTTTACAATATACACTTTCTGAGTGTTTGTATAACACCTTCATGGTGTTTAGGATTCATCATTTTTATTCTCTCGGGTCTACATTCACTTCAGGAATTACTGGTGTTTATTCAAGAATCGACTAGTAAATCCTTTAGAGATGTTCTCATTCTTAGTGAATAATATCTCTTTTACGAGATATATTCTCTACTGCATGAGGGATTATTATGTGATATACACGTTGAGATAGTATTATTCACTACAAAGTCATTCGATGACTATTCCTTCTAGGACATGCTTTTCTTGAGACTTCAATATTCATACAGGAATATATTCTTCTACCTTAGACTTCTTAATACTTGATATGAGATTTAATTTCCATTTGTTGCGATTTATATTCTTCAGGAACTATATGGATCTTCATGATCTATTTACT
The DNA here is from genome assembly GCA_904845875.1 of Miscanthus lutarioriparius. Classification (NCBI taxonomy): domain Eukaryota; kingdom Viridiplantae; phylum Streptophyta; class Magnoliopsida; order Poales; family Poaceae; genus Miscanthus; species Miscanthus lutarioriparius. Next base: position 47,381,080 of record CAJGYO010000007.1, read on the forward strand.
AACTGTATATTTTATATTCATTCATTTCATTTGCTAGAGATATAGCAGAACATTTATTTCTTCTCAGTAGGAGATCCAATCTCAATTGCTTTCTTCATTGACCCGATATAATCGCTACAGGCGACTTTGTAATGGACTTTATTTTTTGAATCTGGGTTCTCATAAGAGAAACAATTGCAATTATAGAGGTAGCGTTATCGACAACTATTATTTTCTTCCAATATTATCATAATATGAGATAATTCCGTCTCTTTGTTATTTCCCAAACAAGAGATAATTTATTGTTCTGCGTACCAAATACTATGATGCGCGCGCTTAGTGTGTTGGATTTCATCTTTATGATGATCCTCTACATGAGGTGCTTGACCATTTTCATGAGGTGTTCTCTTCGTAAGAATGGAGGAGTTTGTTCGTATTTTATTTCTATTCAACAAATATATACTAAACTAGAACCCACAGGCATTCCCGTGGATTTTAGCTTGATAGTACACAATTGGTTTGTAACTTCAAGTTACTCCTCTTATTTTCAAAAATATCTGGCATATGCTTAGCTTCATGCTTCACTAGAGCATTAGTCAAACTATTGTTTAATTTAGTGCGTGATATTATTCCTGCTTCAAGCTTCAAGGAATATTTTCTCTTAAGATCATTTTTCTTCTATGGAAATAATATTTGGCATTCAACATAGGCTTTCTCTCTCCCTAATGCCAATATTACATCTTTAATACCATACTTCAAAAGATATCTCCTATGATGGGCTTAAAATAATTTAAATTAATGTATCTCCAACTATAAGTGGAGGTCCATTCATGTATGCTATGATAGAGATTTATGTAAAATATTAACGCACATATTTAAACACGGGGATTATTATTCATTAAAGCAGCGACCTAGAATACATAAAGTGCACTTAACAATGTTCAGCATTCCTATAAACTCAGGGATGTTCTCCCCCTAATTTGCACATATCATAGTTTAGAAAACTATTTCATTGTCTAGCTTCTTTTTTATTTAGCCAAAATAATTGATCAAGTACTCATATAAAAAAATGGACCATATACTTCAAAAATATAGAATACGCAACATTCAAACTCACATGAAATTTCTTTTGGACTTTCTAATTGCCATTAATGCAAAATTCTCCAATGCCTTTTCTTCATAAATCCCAAATCATCATAAGTGTGTTATCCACCATATTAATTCCATAATTATTCGTCTTATCAATTGGGTTAGTCTCCATTGAGCAAATTTCATATTAACTCGCTCCCCCTGGTCTTAGGCTACTTGGCCCTACACCAATTTATTGCTTACCATGCAATCCATTGAAAGCAAGATATTTCTTAGTTCAATGGGAACTATAGACATAGCATGCTAGCTAGCCAATCTAATTATGGGAGAAATGCAAGGTAGCTACTAGCTACAAATATAGCTTCTATGCTAATATTCATGCAGGAGTGGAGATAGTTGTAGCTCGACGAAAGCACAACATAGTGATATACATTCAAGTGTAATGTGAAATGTTGGTATTCAATCCAACATAATAGATAACAACAACATGCAAAACTACAAGCTTGCAATTAGTGCAATGTAGAGAAAGTTAACTCGGCCGGAAGGACCGCGGCTAGAACTTCAAGTCCTTATACATGCACTTAAAGATAGATTTAGGAAGGCTATGCCTATAAAATATTAATTACCCATATTTTCTCATGCCTTTACCCAAGTTCCTCCCCCTTTTCGTGCCATAACTACTTCAAGTAGTAATATGCTTCATGCATCATCTATGAATAATCATTTCTAATGTTCCATAGAATCCAATCATACTTCTATAGTATTCATTGGTTCTGGCATGAAATTCACATATCAAGCATACTATTCATGTACAACAATATATTCAGAGTAGGACATACACTTCTAACTTTTGGGCTATTAAAACTTAGTTTTAGGATTATACTATTTCTTGGCAAAATTGATCCTTCCAAGATCAGTTAATATGTCAGTATAGTCCAATTGTTCATGTACTTCTAGGAAATCCAGTTTCCCTTCTACCAACATGGTAGTAGCGCACAAAGAACTATAATCTTCATGGTTAATTGAGGCTTATTAGTGGATAAAATCATTGCAAAAATTATTTAGATACGCAAAAATAGGCAATTGTTTATATATGAAACATATAAATCTATAATTCATTCTATGCAAGATTAACACATACTACTGAAAGTAAGAATTGCAGCTAAGAATATGGAATCCTTCATATTAGCCTTCAAACTGATAAATTAACCATTAACTCTTTTTTGAGGAAGAACCACTTAATTCAACGGGAACTAAAACTTAAAGCACCACCACCACTACCAATACTTCACGATATAGTAGTTTTAAAGACAAAACAAATTTTTAAACACATGATTTAAGTTCTTCTTCTAAAGAAACCTTAAAATTTCTTATCCATTCTTACATGTCTTAGATTCTATGTTTCACATTTAGTAGCTTCGCATGCATGCTTTATTTTATAGTGGTGATATGTAATCATGATCCTTCTAGGAGTGCAACATATGCAAGTCATATATTCTGGTTCATAGAGTTGTCTAAAAATTCTAACTCAACTTCTATTTAAGTAATTTCTGATGACAAATTTAAATACTTCATGTATTACATTGCACTTTAATATTCTATATATAAAAGACATTTCTTCGAGAATATTCATCGATAAAGGGCATGTTCGCTGGTTGGTGTCGGTGCTGGTTTGGACTGGCTGGTGCTGGTTTTTTGTGAGAGGAAAACACTGTTGGTTGGCTGGTTTGGGCTGGCTGAAACCAACAAACGAACAGGCTGAAAATCTTATTTACCATCTTGTCTTCTATGACATTTAATACAAAGCTTCAGGCCATTGTTTATAGAGCAGCGTATATATCTCATATGGTCATGTAAGCTTGAAAATTCAATTTTCAATAATATGGGATATCTTCTAAAATTTCTCATGCAGTGAGTCCCACAAGACCTTTGAGATTTATTGTGGGCACATACTCATTCTTGAGAGTAATGCCAGGAACTATAGTGCCTGAGTCTACTCCACTTCAGTGGTAGTAGAATATCCTACTAGAATTTAGCAATGACCATGCTATATAATTCTATCATTCAGGACAAATTCAGGATATTCCTTCTTCGTGAAGGTATGCATATATTATTAATACTGGAATAATCATGCGCGTATGAGTTTACTACACGTAAACAAGTGGCAAAGTGCAAAAAGATAGTGGATGGTTATGCAAAATACTCTTAGAAGCATCCTAGCATTTTTTAGGATTATGGTATATGCAAATTTTTAGAATTAATATCAAATATTCATTCATCCCAAAAATTCATTATGCTAGGGAAAATAAATATGAGTCTCTCAAATGTGATAAGTCTAAAGTTTTGCAGAATTTAGAGAGCTCATATACCATGTTTGTAGTGTAATTGTTCAAAACTTATTCTTACAATTACATGGTATATAAAATTCATAATAGGATTGCACTAGCATTTCTCAGAATCGGAATTAAATCCAAAGCGTAGAAATTTTTCAGAATTAAATCTACTCTTAATTTAAAAAAAATAAAGCTAGGCAAAATAACAATTAAACTACAGATTTAATGTTGCATACAAAACTCTTATACATGCGGGTATAAGAAATACGCATAAACAGAGGTTTTAGGGTTGATATTCAGAAATATGCTGTGAAAACTGAAATTCTCGAGGGGTTATATTCAGAAACACCCAGAATCTGTATTTTTCAGAAAGTATAGGCGCTATTCTAGAAGAATATCAAATCTATACTTAATTTCTGCGAGAAATCAAGACCTTTTGTAAAAATTTCGGATTAATAGAAACAGATCCTTTTATTTTAGATTTTTATATTCCCTCCATGATCTATCCAGTCTTCGAGACTTTTCCCTTCATAAATATAAATATAATCTTCCCCTCAGCTCCTAAACCGCTAAAGCCTTCATACAAGATAAGGGCTGTCGGCAAGGATTTCAAAACCTAGTCGCTTCCTAAGCCAATCGCTTCGAGCGGGCTGGTAGCACGGCCGCGAGTGCCAAGCTTCGCGTGCGGGCGGAGATCCAAGAGAGTACGTGCATCGGCGACTGTGGTGGGTGCATAGGAGCATAGGGATGACGAGTTGGGGCTGTAGTAGCTTCCGAGCTGTTCGACACGGCAAAGTTCAGGCCGTGGCAGGGCATAGGAGACGATGGCGTACGGGTCACGATTGGATAAACGGCATTGGTGCCGCGTCGTGTGGCAGGGCATAGGTTAGATCCGCATGCGTCGAGTTTTCAGGCACTGATTGTGCGACCCTTGATGCTTTGCTGCTGGCTGCTGCAGGCAGTTTGCGACGACTATCCTTGTATTACTCGATTTCAGATGATTACGACATTCGGGTCGATGATGATGTTCGAGTAGGATCGAGCTTCCGGCGGTCTCGGCGAGACGGTGCACTACGGCAACGTACATGCCCATTGGCCCCTTATATGCATCGCGCTTAGACGGTGCACATGCTCATGCATGGTGCTGCAGGTCGGCGTTCAAGCCAGCAAGCATTATTTATTATTAACCCTAAAACCAATCTGTGAAGCATATAATATATGGCTGTACGTACTGCGTGTACAACTTTGTATGTACTACATGTACAGTATTAAGATGGGAACAATTGCCCAGCTTGATGCATGCCTGGGACAAATGCAATCTTCGAGATGCGATCTTTTCATACCTGACAGAGGATGCCAATTTGATCGTCAACCCGTGCCGCGTAGAGCAGTAGCTAGTAGATACATACCGCGTAGGGCGTTTGGCATTGTCGTAGAACCACCTGCTTGATAATGACGGTGCATATCGATGCAGTGCTGGTTATTTGCAGGTAGGGGTAGCAAATCCGTTCCACTAACAACGTCGGAGATGTCGACGTCGTCGCAGTAGTCATGGCGGGATGTCGATCTTGTGAGTTATGTGAGTTGGCTTTTATGGAGTTTTGCATGTAAATCACCTAGAATTTTTTTGCTAAAACCCTAATACTTGGCCCCGTTCGTTTTGTCCTCAAACCAAGGGGATAGGGAGGGATCAAGGGGGATTAAGTCCCCTACAAGTTAAAATCCTCCTCAATCCCCTATAATCCCCCAATCCCCATGGTTTAGGGATGAAACAAACAAGGTCTAAATGTGTCTAGCGGAGGAAGGGGTGGTTGTCTATATATACATACATGCATATGGTACGTATGCGCTGACACACATATAGTGCCCGAGTATATATATATATATATATATATATATATATATATATATATATACACACACACACGTGAATATACATATACATCTTGAAAGTCAGAGGTGAATTAGACAACTTAAAAACTAAACTTGGCCTCTATTTTCTACTTATCAAAATCTATGCAAGATATCTATCTAAATATGCAATTAGGTTTTGCTAAGTGTTGCTTTCTCTGCCGAGTTTTGCAACCAAGTTTGTGATCCTATCACTAACCTAGCAAGCTAGACTATGAATGTAAATAGGGATTTTGTTTTGCCGGTTAAGACGCAATAGAGTGCGTGATAGGATAGATGGCCGTACTATTAAGAGAGAAGCTCTATTAGACAATTCGGTCATCTAGTGCCACTAGGTGTTGAAATACTTTGCATATGCATATAGGCTTAGTGCACAACGGAGATCAAGCGCAAAATGTTTACAAAAATCTCTTTGGAAAAGGCTAACTTGCTCTAACATATTTGTGAAAAATATTTGAGAGTCGGCCATTTGAAATGAGGCGCTTGGGTGCTCTCGGTGCTGCTTTTTAGCATACACTGGTGGTGTCCGGTGGTGCACTGGTGGTGTGCACCGGTTACCACGGCTTTGATTTTCACGTGCACAAGTTTCAGCCGAGCACCGTGGCTCTCGGTGTACACTGGTCATCGTGCACCGGTGAGCACCGGTGCAGTGTGCCCTAGCCAAGCGCGCAGCCGAGTGCGTCGAAGATTGAGAAGGGTCGCCTAGAAATTTTCTCAGCATGCACTGGAAATTTTTTGAGCACCGATCGTCTCCGGTGCTCCCACCAGTGAGCACCGGTGTGAATTATTTAGAGTTTGCGCCCGAGATTGAGAGCAGCGAAAGCACACCGGTGGTAACCGATGTGGCACCAGTCGTGGCACCGGTGTGGCGTTCCAGAGAGCATGTAATCGCGGCTTTCAGCAAGATAACACACCGGTCGTCACCGGTGGTTGCATCGATGGCACACCGCCGGTCATCTGACAGACTCCAACGGTTGAAATTTCGAACGTTGGAGTTAGCCGTTGGGCAGGCATCGGTCATGTCCAGTGTGGCAACTGGTGCCCCCAATTAGGCAACTGATGCTCCTGCAGCGGGCCCAAATTTGGGTAACGGTTCACTCACTCACTTAGGGCTATAAATAGGTGGTGTGGCTGGCCTTGGTCACTCTCTTGGAACCCATTCAGCTGAGCAAACCTTGTGAGCGCAAAAGAACACACTCCACTCACTTGCATCCTTGATTTCATCATTTGGGTAAGATTGGAGAGCCTATAGTGCATTGCATCGAGTTCTTGCATCTTGTGGCACTAGTTGGGCGCATTGGGCTGGTCAAGCTCTTGTTACTCTTGGTGATTGTTGTCACCTAGCTGGCCCGGTGATTGGAGGATTGTTGAGCAGAAGGTGGTGATTGTTTTCGGCTCCGATCGATGATTGTGAGGGGTTCTTGTGGCTATTCCCGGCGAGAGGAAACTCTAGTGGCATGGCTTGTGGAGCCTTTCTTGTGTGGTTCTTACGACACCCTTGTGTAGGGCTAGGCGTGTGATGCCTATTAGCGCGTGAGCCACCAAGTTAATGTCTCGCCACAACATGGACGTAGGTTGCCGGCAAGCAAACGAACCACGAGGATATATCTTGTGTCACATTGTCTCCTTGGTATTCTTGATTGACACTTGCCCGGTTCAGTATATCGCTCTTTCAACTGCTCTTTACCTTCCCAGTATACTTGTGTAGAGCTTGCTTGCTTGTCTAGCTAGTAGAGTAGCTTGTAGTTGCAATTAGTTGTAATTATAGCTCTCTTGTTAGCTCTTTGGCTTGGTACTGGCTTGTTTGATTGTGTGAATTCAAAACCTAGATATCATAGCTACTAGAATTGTGTACAGGCTTGCTTGTGGTGAAATAGAGCTAGAGCAATAGTTGCATAACCACCACCTTATTGTCTAACAAGTTGCTCTAGTGTTTTTGTAGAAATTTTATTAGGCTATTCACCCCCTCTAGCCATTTAGATTCTTTCAACATAGGAAAGAAAAGGTTAAAACAACATTGAGCAGAGACATTAAAGTTGAGCAATGCAGAAACATGGAGCTAGCTGAACAAAATTCTATGGGGGAAATAAACACCACACATGGTAATACTTGTGTATATTTTCAGAAGGGTAATCGGTTCACTAGACACCTTTCAATGGACACATAAATCGATGGAGTTCATAGGCAAGCAAACAACAATGAAACAACCCACGGCATAGGACATGCCATGTGCCCACATACAGTACTACTAACATAAATTTATTAAATAAATCTGCAAAATATGTAATACCAAGAAAGAAGCACACTCCTATAAAGCACTAAAGCATATCAGCAGTGTTGGGTACTTGACGAATGTAAATAGACAAAAGTGCATGCAGGAGTACTTGGCGAATGTAAATAGGCAAAAGTGCATGCAAATGTTAACACAATTTATTAACCTATATGTATGGAATAAGGCATAGTTCAATGAGGACAAATAGACTGTATGTCAGTTCAGCAAATGACTGAAAAACAGGGAACTATTCTAGCAGTTAACTGCATGTCAGTTCAGCAAATGAGTGAGGACAAATAGGCTGCACACCTCAAGTGCCGCAACAATGCCATGGCCCTGAGTGGGAAAGAAATGGAAGAAGATGTTAACTGAACTTCACAAAACAAAGGAATTATTCTAGCAGTTAACTGAACTTCACATATAAATATGACACACCACGCTTCTATATGAAGCACGAAACAGCAGTAATAACTAGGTATATACATCCTGTTCGTTTGGCTGTGGCTTGTCGTAAACGATCGTAAATTTTCAGCTGGAACAGTATTTTTCTCTCACACAAACCAGCCAGCAGTACTTCTTCACGAACCAGCAACGATACGAACCAGCCAACCGAACAGGCTGATAGATACCACGCTTCTGTGAAGCATCTTTATTAATTTGGGAGGAAAATATTAATTCTTAAAAAATAGTTCAAAGCTGGCCTTTGCAAAGAAGCTATATTTAGCCAGTAAGAAAGCTTGTATGTGACACTTATTAAAAATTTCTAGCATTTTTTTAATTACAAGTAACAACTATCTGCATATCCAAATATTCTTTGCAAAAATAGCCATATTAAGTCATCTGAAGTATGGAATTAAAAATTTTCAAATGCTAATCAATGAATAACTCATAATCAGAACCACAAAAGTAGTACACAGTTAGCATTGAACATCATTATGAAGTAAAGCATTAATACTGCCCTGTCGCATACTACTACTACCTCATCCAGTATTCCAGTGTGCAGTCCGAACAAAATACAGTGGTCATACTGTATAAAAAAAATTTCAGAGAGGGAGAATTAACCAGCCTGTAGGATGTAACCTTGCACAACTGCTCAAGTGATGGTGGATGCTCCGTATTTCCCCTCTTCCAACTGGTGTAGATCAAACAGCACAATTTGCTTCAGACAAAAAATACAAAAATGAAGTTTCCCCATACAAGACAAAACAAAATTTCCCCAAGAAAGAAAGCTTGCGTACATCAGCACCAACAAATTTCATAGAGATGACTGCAAAAGCCCAGGCACCGACGGGAGAGACTTTCCCAGACGGTTTCTCAGTTCTGACGGAAGCTGCGCAGTCGAGGGGAAAGCTGTGTACTGACGGGAGAAAATCAGTCTGGGGCGGTGTCTCGTCTTCACCATTGCCCGCTTGCCCGGCCTTCCAGCTGTTTCCTCAAATCCTTTTCCGGAGCTTCTCCCGTTTCTCCACGTCCTTGCCGAGCTGGACCATGGGAGCCCGTGTGGTAGACCAAGAACAGGCCAGGACGCAAGGCCTCTTAGAAGCCTGACTCTAGGGCCCAGCCTGTTAGCGGGCTAAGGTCCTCTGAGACCTCTATACACAGTCCAGCCTGTGTCCTACTTGGGCTCACAACCTTTGTTATCAAAGACTCTTCTACTTGGAAAGAGTGACAAATAACTTTTCATTAGTGACACTCGTCTAGTTGGAAGGAGTCTCTGATGTCATATTATTAGAGACTCATTTTAATTCCGCATCATTAATTAATATGTCTTCTTTGTACTATTTTGGCATAGTGGTATCTCGGTCTCAACCCCATATGGCCCCGTTCGGCTTACCCCATATTCGCCTTGTTCGGCTTCTTTTTTCAGCCGGAACAATGTTTTTCTCTCACAACAAATCAGCCAGAACAGTATTTTTCAGCCAATTTCAGCCAAAATTCTACCAGCCGAACGGGGTCGCGAGCTATTTTTAGTCCCCTATATCCTCCCTTCATGTGTTTCTCATGCGTGTCTAAACATAATATTCTGTCGTTTGTTATGTCTGGTCTAAGTGTCACACTGATTATTTTCTCTTTTCACAACTGAACCATGGTTCGTCGCGGGAGCATGGTGTCGAGCCACAACTTAGGACAAATGTGGCATGTGGGCCTAGGTGACATGCTATAGATCTATATGCCTCTTAGGGATGGTTTGGCTCGACTCGCCAGCATATATAGGGCTAAAACATCAAGTTTTTGGGGCAGAAGGAGCAGTATATAACTTACGACAACAAAAGTTTGATCATTTGAAAATATTTATAAATACAAATACAATGTACTCCCTCCGTCTTAAAAAGAATGTAATTCTTGCTTCCCGAGGAGTCAGCCGATTTTGACTTTGACCAAAGTTTTAAAAATAATAATAACATTTACAATATAAAATAAGTATCAATAGATTAATGACGAAATATATTTTTATAATAAATCTTAGTTGAGACATAAATGTTAATACTAATCACTATAAACTTGGTCAAACAAATTTGACCGACACAATTCCCATAACTGCATTTTTTTGGGACGGAGGGCGTAACTTCTTTGTATTATAACTTTTCTATAAATAGGCTACTTGTTGGTAAAAAGTATGGATGAAAACGGTACAGATATTTATTCGACCGTCCGTTCGACCGAACAAATATGAACATTTATCTGGATAGTTACTCGGATATCCGGGGGTTTTTTCGGATACGGATACTAAAACGGATATCTTAGGTACGGATGTAATATCATCGATATCCGGCGGATATCGGATAATCCGGATAAGTATCGGATATATCCGGATATTTAAAAACGGATATTATCCGGATATTTATTCAAAATTTAAAAATCACAAATTTGAACTATCCAAACTATCTCAAATGGAAAGTTGACCAAAACAACAATTGTAGATCTTGATGAGTTGAACAAACTTGGTATTCAAAACTTTTCAATTTAAAGTCATTTAGAGTTCATAATACTAGAGTCAAAGTGTTGTTTTTTCATTTGACCAAATTTGACTTGGTCAAACTTGCTCAAATGAGATACTAAATGACCTCAGATGAAAAAACTCTGAATACCAAGTTTGATCATCTCAGCAAGATCTACAATTGTTACATAGCTCATTTTCCCATTTGAGAAAGTTTTATCAAACACTAGTCATAAATTCTTGAATCTCATATAGACTTTCTGAAACTATGTCACACACTTGTGAAATTTGAACTATATTTTGTTCAAACTTTCTCAAATGAAAAAATGGCCTATATAAGGATTGTATATATTGATGAGATGAACAAATTTGGTATTCAAAACTTTTCAATTTGAGACCATCTAGGGTTCCGAAAACTAGTTTGTAAACGTCGAAATTTAAAAATCACAAATTTGAACCGTCCAAACCATCTCAAATGGAAAGTTGACCAAAACAAAAATTGTAGATCTTGATGAGTTGAACAAACTTGGTATTCAAAACTTTTCAATTTGAAGTCATTTAGAGTTCATAATACTAGAGTCAAAGTGTTGTTTTTTCATTTGACCAAATTTGACTTGGTCAAACTTGCTCAAATGAGACACTAAATGACCTCAGATAAAAAAACTCTGAATACCAAGTTTGATCATCTCAGCAAGATATACAATTGTTACATAGCTCATTTTCCTATTTGAGAAAGTTTTATCAAACACTAGTCACAAATTCTTGAATCTCATACAGACTTTCTGAAACTATGTCACACACTTGTGAAATTTGAACTACATTTTGTTCAAACTTTCTCAAATGAAAAAATAGCCTATATAAGGATTGTAGATCTTGATGAGCTGAACAAACTTGGTATTCAAAACTTTTCAATTTGAGACAATCTAGGGTTCCGAAAACTAGTTTGTAAGCATCGAAATTTAAAAATCACAAATTTGAACCATCCAAACTATCTCAAATGGAAAGTTGACCAAAACAAGAATTGTAGATATTGATGAGTTGAACAAACTTGGTATTCAAAACTTTTCAATTTGAAGTCATTTAGAGTTCATAATATTAGAGTCAAAGTGTTGTTTTTTCATTTGACCAAATTTGACTTGGTCAAACTTGCTCAAATGAGACACTAAATGACCTCAGATGAAAAAACTCTGAATACCAAGTTTGATCATCTCAGCAAGATATACAATTGTTACATATCTCATTTTCCCATTTGAGAAAGTTTTATCAAACACTAGTCACAAATTCTTAAATCTCATACAGACTTTCTAAAACTATGTCACACACTTGTGAAATTTGAACTACATTTTGTTCATACTTTCTCAAAATGAAAAAAATGGCCTATATAAGGATTGTAGATCTTGAATCCATGACCATGACTCCATGAGACCCATGAAGCAATGTGCTTGGCTATTTCTACTCATGCCGCGAAGATTGGTGCTTATATGATGTTTGATGTATGATGTATCTGTATCTTTATCTTATTTGTTGCTTTACTCTTTAGTCTTTCGGCTTAATCTAGATGGATTATGGACTCATAGAGTGGTGTAATGGTTTGCGCACGTATGATATATATATATATCTGCTGCTTTTACTCAATATCCGAATAGATATTTGTATCCGACCTTCTCCGAATCCGATTCATACCGTATTCGATACTCATTATTCGTATCCGTAACCGAGTCAATCCGTATTCGTATATGTATCCGAACGCTATCCGTGTCCGAATCCGAATCCGAACAGAAATATGAAAACAAATATAATATGAGTGATATCCGTTCGTATCCGATCCGTTTTCATCCCTAGTAAAAAGTAACAAACCTTGAATTTTAAAATACGTGTATGTGTATATTATATCTTATATTTGGAGATGAAGGAGAATATAGTAGTGAGCTGTACTTGGTCCACATGCAAAATCACCTTCATTTTCTACAATATAAGTTAGTATTTGTCTGTACGTTTCACTAAATCCTGTCACTTAATATAGAAAGGTTTGATAAGATTTATAAGCATAAACACATAGTTGTCAATGTAAAATATGTCAATAATTACATACCTAATTTGCCTTGCCTATAGGCTATAAGTACTCACCTAGTCTGCCTACTTTTCTCAACACAGCTATACTTGGCCATGCAGCACGAGGCATGACGGCACGACACGAAGCACGGGAAAAAAGTCCGACACGAACCCGGCACGGCCCGATGAAACTCGGGCCCGGGCTGGCCTGCCCATTGCTGCTCGGCCGTGCTGCAGGCTTGGGCTGTCCCCAAGCCCGTGGGCCAAGCCACGCCCGGCACGAGAAATGGAGGGAGGCCGACAATGCCCGGCCAGCTGGGCTGCTAAGACACCAGCCACCACCAGCCCAGGCCAGCAGCAGCCCCCCCCTCCAGTCCCCCCACGCTGATGGCTGCCACGCTCAAGGCCGAACCCTATCCTCACGACCTCGCCCTAGTCGCCTCCCCACGCGGCCGCCTCCTCCTCGGCTCCTCGCCTCCCCACCTCCTCCCTCCCTCGGTGGCCCTCCCTCTCCCTCCAACCACGCCGGCGACCCTCCTCGCTCCCACCATGGCGGCGCCCCTCCTCCCTCTCCCTCCAACCACGGCGGCGCGGCTCGACCATGGCAGCGAGCGCGGCCCCGTCTCCCTCCAACCACGGTGGCGGTGCAGCCAGGAGCAGGCGGCGCATCCACCGAGCTCGCAACCCCGACGAGATCCGGATCCGGTGGCTTTGCGAGATCCGACGCGAGGCGGCGGAGGACGACGAGATCCACGCGCGAGGAGGCGTGTGGCGGTCCCCGACGACGGATCCAGGGTGGTGGCGTCCCAGGCGGCGGATCGAGGGCGGGCGCGCTCCCAGGTGGCGGATCTAGGGTTCAAGGCTTCAAGCACGCGCAGCCGTCTTCCTCCCGCGCGCGGCGTCCCCGCGCGGCCCCACCTCCAGGGCGAGCACGCCGGCGGCGGCGGCCACCTGCCGCGGCGCCCTGCCTCCTGCTCTCCCCTTCCCTTCTCTGTGGGCCTCGGGCCAGCCTGGCACGCTTGGCAGGCCGTGCCTTCTCGTGCCGGCCCGGCCCGAAAAACGGCCCAGCAGGCCGTGCCTAGGCCCTTGGTCAGGCACGACGCCCGGCTGGGCACGGCCCGGGAGGCCCACGTGCCGTGCCGGCCCGACATCCTCCGGGCCGTGCCTGGCACGGGCCCGTGCCGGGCCGGCCCGATGGCCAAGTATAAACACAGCTACACTTTTCGTCTCTCGTAGAAAATCGCTCCTTCTGCCTAGCACGTCTGTTCTCTCTTTTCTGTTCCTACTACACCAAAAAGGATGAGTCCACGGACTTTCCTTGTCACCACATCCGCCATCGTCGCCATTCTTGTTCTCCACGGTGCCGACGCTACGGTGGTGACAACGTGCAAGACAGCTGCCGATAGCGATAAGCGTGTCGATTATGAGTTTTGTGTGTTAGAGTTGGGCAAGCACCATGAGAGCCCCGATGCAGATATCTGGGGCCTAGCAAGAGTGGAGGCTCTGGTCGGTGCTGCCAACACTGGGAGTGTTCTCAACACTGGGAGTGTTCTCGTCGAGATCAGGGCCCGGCTAGCCAAGCCGGGAACAGACGCCAAGACGACGACGGCGCTGCGACAGTGCCTTAAGCTGTACGACGAAGTACATTATGCGTTCCTGTACGCATACGAAAGAATCAACGATCGCAATTACGCCGCAGGGAAGGAAGAGGTGGGGTTGGCCACACCTCTTGCGCTCAGATGCGATGATGCATTCACTAAGGTTGCCATCCCATCACCTCTCAACCAGAGCAGCAAGTACACAACGAAGATATCCATCGTCTGCATAGCAATCACCAACCTCATAAAGTGATCAAGATCATCAAGTTGGTGCCAAGTTTTGTTCATCATGGCTGTACCATTGACTGATTTTTTATTGAATAAAAGGGTCACCCCATTTAATTTTTTATTTGTGGTAAATCCAAGCTTCAAGGACTACCCATGTATTCTACCACACACCGTTTGTTAGTAATGTTTGCCTGGTCTACATATCAACATGGATTTATATTAAAATATACTCCCTCCATTCCAAATTATAAATCATTTTGACTTTTTTGATACATCCATTTTGCTATATATCTATATAGATATAATAATAAGTCTATATACGTAACAAAATAGATGAACCAAAAAAATCAAAGCGACTTATAATTTGGAACGGATGGAGTATATCGCACCTAGGTTCTGTAGGCGGAGAGTGCTTTGGGTTAGTGTTTGGCTACCGTAGTTCATTCTGGCGCCGTCGCATGTTGGTGTCGTCCATGTCTCAACATTGATATGGCATTTTTTTTGGTTAATTGACCTATAGAGAGCAGCCACAGGTTACTGCAACAGCGTGCTCTTCACATAGTGTGGAGTGCGCTGAATGAAGGCCCTCTATCCTTGGTAACATCACAGTGTTGCCCTTGCCGATACATCCTCCCGTCGATCTCCTGTTTCCCCTTCGTTTCCCCACGCCTCCACCTCTCGCTCTCTCCCTCCCTAAGCCCACGTGAGGTAGCCAGTGGAGCCAATGGTGATGGGTGGTCGGCGGCTCACGCTATTTCAAGGGTGTCTCCTCCACACCTGTGTGCCTCTTTCAAGGGTATCTCCTCCATACCTGTAAGCCTCTGGTCATGCTTCTCAGTGTGCCACTTTCTTAGGTTCAGATCATGTCAGTGATAGTTGCCCATGACTACCCTATGAGGCTCCTACGGCGACCCACCGTCCAAATACGGTCCGACAGAACGCATGTACGATTCTACCCACCGCGGGATGTGATCCATGATGAAGGCCTTGACCCTCACGATCGGGATTGTGGCCCTTAGCTCCTCAAACCAATAAGGCGGTCGACGATCCAGGGGCGGCTACCAACTCTTGTACGATGCCCTAGGAAACCAGGAGGCAATGACGAAGACCACATCGCATAGGACGATTGGTGAACCATCACTGTGCCTACAGTGCCGTTACGGCCGGCACAGTAGCACCACGCCGCGACGTGGCCATAGGACCATGACGACAACCACGTCCGGACGTGCTCCACAAGACGACGTAGCTTGCAAGCCAAGTTAGCTAGGACCTCCCTCAGGCTCATGACTCTTCGGTCGGGAGAACCTCCTCCGTTGTACACGCCCTGACCCCGAACTCTATATAAGGGCAGCCAGGGGACCCATCTCGACATCCTCTACTATTTAACTCATTCTTCATCGTAGTAGGGATCCTGAGAGCTTCCCTTCCGGCAGTCCACCTCATAGCTCTAGCTCTCCAACACCTCTTCCACCATTCTTGCACTTCTATTGTAAGAACTTCAGAGCATTCAAGCGAGGAACACACACTCGGTCATCTCTTAGACTGGGCGTAGGGCTCCGGCCTAAACCAGTATAAACCCTCGTATCTTTTGGATAGTACCATCGTCTTCCTAGAGCAGCGGGACAATCGTATAAATCTACTAGTCCGGTTTACAAAACACCGACACTATCCCTCCTTATATAGTAGGGGGATAAGGTTATAGATAGAGTCATAATCGATTTACATGTCGTTTTCTAGTTTGTTACAAGAAAATCTAGTCAAATACAATTTGTTTCTAAGTACATCTTGCCATGACTTGTCCACTAAATAGATGAGGTACCCATCCCGCTTAGGCCTCTTGTGTAGCCTGCTCGCTGCACCTCATCCCATTTGGACATTTTTCCCCCATGATGAGGGTACTCAGGGTTCAATATAATGATACTCCTGCTCCCTCGTTCCTGAAATACAAAGCATTTTAGGAATTTTAGGATAGATTATGGTGTAAAACAAATTTCACATATAACCTTTCCTTCAACTGTAGAAGTCGTTATATTTCAGCTGCCTAAATTTTTAGATAGTTTTAGTTGACAATCTTATACAACCCACTATAGTACCATTAAAAAGGACAACTTATAAGATAGTTCACATTTTTTATAATTATTAAATAATAATAAAATTACCTATTACGTGAACAACAACATTGATACATCTAAAATATATATAGTTGAAGTGCTTATATAAAAGCATTTATAAGATTTTCCAAAACCCACTTCTAATCTTGATTTTTTTGGCAAGATTGAAAAAAAAACTACTCTTTGAACTCCCTATATTAACTCTCAATCTTTTCATACTTGGGAAAATTGACCTGATCGCATGGAAATATACGTGCACGCATCGATTGGCCAATTTGAAAGTGGAAGGATGTGGGGAAGAATAAAGAGTAGAACAGGATTTCCAATACAAATGTGCAAGAGAAAAAAAGTATAAAAGTGATTAGCATTATTTGGAAATAGTTTGGGGTTGTTGATGCAAAATTGTCTCCTATATTTTAGGGGCTAGATTTTTGAAACTGTTGGAGAAACTCAATAAATGTGCTCCCAACATTTTTTAGCCGTACGAAGAACTCATTGATTTACCAATTGATTTTTTAGGAACTATTGGAGATGCTCTAACTATAGAAACATTTTTTACAATAATTAAATGCACGAAAGGTCCATTAAATTATGCAGGGTTTTTATTAGGTCCATCAACTCTAAAAGTTAATTTATGGCCTATAAGCTTTCTAAATGGTTCACCACAGGTCCATAACTCTTTGTTTGGCCCTTGAATTAAACTTTTGGATTCATAAACTTTTAAAGCAGTTCACCCCATCCATACCCCTTCATCTGGGCCTTAGATTTAACGTGGCATGTGGAGTCAGCCCGGCAACATGGCATGAAATTGGAAAAAGTATACATAAACCCTAACTATTCAGGGTGGACTACTTTACTCTCCAAATTATAAAACTGGATTTTCTACCCTCTGAACTTTTCAAAACCGGTCAAATAACCCTCCCAAGTGGTTTTGAACGGTAGTTTTGCCTTTTTCTTTTTTATTTATTTCGGCTGAATCTTTGATAAATCATAGTTAATCACATAAAAATAATAAAATAGAAAATCAAATTTTATTGGACTCCACATGAGTAGATCTACACAGTGAACATTATAATATGGTATGTTTTAGTACAAAGTTTTTGTTGTAACTTTAGATCTTTGTTTTTATATAATTAATTCATAACTGCAGCTTCTATAGTCTAATTATGGTGAAATTTTTATGGTGGACTAATTATTGTATGCTTGAACTGTAGTAAAAATTTCATACTCATTGGATCACGTATAACTTAGTTATAGATTTTATGTATAACTAAGTTATACGTGATCCAATGAGTATGTAATTTTTACTATAATTCAAGCATACAATAGTTAGTCCATCATAAAAATTTCACCAAAATTGGACCATAAAAGCTGCAGCTATGAATTATTCTATTTAATTACAGAAAAGCATATATCTAAAGCTACAGCAAAAACTTTATACTAAAACATACCATATTAGATGTTCACTGTGTAGATCTACTCATGTGGAGTCGAACAAAATTGGATTTTCTATTTTATGATTTTTTGTGATTTACTGTGATTTTTTAAAGATTCAGCGGAAATAAATAAAAAAGAAAAAGACAAAACCACTGTCACGGTAGCAAAACCACCATTCAAAACTACTTGGGGGTTATTTGACCGGTTTGGAAAAGTTCAGGGGTAAAAAAAATCTGGTTTTATAATTTTGGGGTGAAGTAGTCCACCCTAAATAGTTGGAGGTTACGTAGACTTTTTCCCATTAAATTCGCTAAGCTCATGCTTAAGCCCCGACCATGATGCTCTCCTTTGCACTCTCTCAAGTCTAACATCTGTGCCTGTGCTCTCTCTATTTCAGTGCTCGCCACCACCATTACCAGTCAACGAGCTCTTAAAATCAACGTTGTTCCTCGGCTTGTGCTTTGCCTCTATCATAGAAATGAGCTTTGCTGAGTCCGTATTTGCGTTCTCTTCCATTTGTGCTTGTTGGACACACAGATACGGTGTCAGAGCTCCCAACCCATCATACGGCAGCTTTCATGGTTGAGCTTTGAACTCACGTGCGCCGCCGTTCCCACTCGTGTAGGCCGTCATTGCTTCAACGAGTGCGCGGTTGAGTCCACCATGGTTTCCTAGTCCCCGTGCGCACACATTTGGGGCAAGTCTACGCCGGACCTACTTTTTTGTCGTCGCCTTATTTTCTACCGCCGCTGGGCACACTCATGGCCAGCCCATTGTTTTTTTTGACACAATGGCCAGCCCATTGTTGGCATCCACTGGACAAATTATAAACCCATCATTTTCATGTCATGCAGACTATCGAATTCACATGATATGTCAGATCTACGGGGCAAACGAAGAGGTATGGATCTACAGTAAATCACTTAAAAAGTTTATGGATACAGAGTTAAATCTAAGGGCTAAACGAATGAGTATATGGGGGTGTTCGGCTGATCTTGTCTTGGATTGTTTCAGCTTATTCTCTCTCACAGAATACTATTGAATCATCGAAATCAACCGAACTACAGTGGAATAAGCTACCAGCCGAACACCCAACCACTTAATAAGTTTATGACCGAGAAATCAACTTTTAGAATTGATCGACCTGAGCGAAACTCCTGTGGTGCACTTAACTTTTTACAATACCTGAGTCTCGTGATCGCCAGCTGAGCCGGAGGCTTTGAATGAAATCAATAAACAAAAGAAAAAAATTTGAGAGCGCAGGTGTGTGCAAGACATTAAGTCCGTTCGTTTGGCTGTGGCTTGTCGTAAACGATCGTAAATTTTCAGCCGGAACAGTATTTTTCTCTCACACAAACCAACCAGTAGTACTTCTTCACAAACCAGTAACGAAACGAACCAGCCAACCGAACAGGCTGATAGCTGAGAGAGGATGCTTCTTGGGCTGTGTGCAAGACTAGCGAGTGTCTTAGCGCGCTATTTCTCCACCGTTTGGGACGCCCTGGTAGTAACGGATACGTTGAATCTGTCTCACAGAATTCCGATAGTAACGGATTACTACTTTTAATTAGGCCATGTTTAGTTACCTCTTCTAAAAATTTTAGGAGCTAAAATCTAGATAAAGTTTGCCTAAAGAACTAAATACCCTCTCTTTAAAGCAAAGCCATATAATTATTGCGTGCATGGCAATACATAATTTTATTAGGGATAGTTTTTTGAGAGATGTGGACTTTGATTTGGTTGATCATGATGAGAACTATGTTCCATTCGCCGAAGAATCCTCCGGTGGTAATGTGTCAAATGTACGTCACGGAGACGAAGATGTAAACATGAATGAGTTCCGTGATTAGATAGCCGATGGGTTGTTTAGTAGATCGTAGATGTCAACTTGTAATGGTGATTTTATTGATGTGTTGAATTGTTTGTATGGATGATGTATGGACACTTCTTTCCAATTGTATGAGTGTAAATATTTGTATGGACTTTTTTATTGAATGGAATAAACATATTTGGCCGTCAGCAACAACAAAAAACGGCGCCAGCAAGAGGTGGCACGCTAGCAATACAAGGAGGTGACCAGGGGCGCGCCATGCAGGCGCATGCAAGAAGGAGGGGTAAGGAGGAGGGCTGCATGATATTTTTGTCAGTGCATTTATTATTTTTAGTCAGCTTTAAAAAGTGAAACCAAACATTTTTTTAAAAAATTTTAGAATGATACCTAAAACTTTTACTAGGTAAAATTTTAGAGCTCAGAACCAGACATGGTCTTAGTCTCTATAATTCCTAAAATACCGCATCCGCCATTATATATACCGCACTCGCCGCAACATATCATCGCAGCCGCGACACCCCGTCGTCCGTCGAATCGCGCCTGGAGGACACCATCCGACGCGACATCGACATGGACGGTGGCTTCGGCGCTCGATGCTACCATATCGATGACTCCACCGCCGCCACCGGGCGCCTCTTGAGGCGGCGCAAGTGGGTTAAGCGCGAGCGCGACTCCTTCGACTACTACGACGACTTCTCCGACTTCCGCTGCCGTGCCGGCGGCAGCCGCCTCGACTCCGACGATGACCACTGGCTGGCGTACGAGGCCCCGCTCTTGCCAGGAAAGCGCCGCTGCACAGCCGTCTCGTCGTCCACCGCCGCCGTCAACCCGGTGCGCCACGGCCACGTTTCCCAGGCAGCAAAGAGGTTAGATCCGGTTGTCTTGAACGGGCCCATGGCCTCTGCCACCGCTACGCCGCCCAACGCGTGTCCGGCCGCAGGGACGGTGCCTCCGCCACCGGTCTCTGCCGCAGCCTCCGCGGCCCCGGCACCCAGCGTGCCGCCGAACGTGGGGGCGAGCAGCCCCGCCGGTCACCGGTGTCGTGCCCAGGGCGTCGTCCTCTTATTTGCGTTTGATGAGGCCGCGGCGCTCTACGGCTGCGCTACTTGGTTCTGTGCGTCCATCATCTGGCGTTTTGTCGATGGAGGGCCTCGCCGGAAGATCTGCATCCGCTCCAAAGGCGGCGCCTTTGGGGAAGTACGCGAGCGTTTTGTCGACGGAGGGCCTCGCCGGAAGATCCGCATCCACTCCAAAGGCGGCGCCTTTGGGGAAGTACGCGACTTCGGAGAAGTACGGTCGGGACATGACAGCTGAGGCCGGCAAGATGGACCCAGTGATCGGCCGCGACGACGAGATCGACCGCGTCGTCTGCATCCTCTGCCGCCGGACCAAGAACAGCGCCATGCTCGTCGGCGCTCCCGGGGTCGGCAAGACGGCCATCGCCGAGGGCCTGGCGCAGCGCATCGCGGCAGGGGCGGTCCCCTCCCCGCTCGTTGGGGCGCGTGTCGTGGAGGTCGACCTCGGCGCGATGGTTGCCGGGACCCAGTACCGCGGCATGTTCGAGGAGCGCATGAAGAAGGTGATCCAGCAGGCGGAGGCTGCTAACGGCAAGGTCGTGCTGTTCATCGACGAGGTGCATATGCTACTTGGCGCTGGGCAGACCAAGGGTGGATCAATGGATGGTGCCAATCTGCTGAAGCCTGCTCTGGCTCGTGGCCGCATCCGCTGCATTGGCGCCACGACGTTCGATGAGCACCGTAAGTATGTTGAGAAGGATGCTGCGTTTGAGCGACGGTTCCAGAAGGTGCACGTGCAGGAGCCAAGCGTTCTGGCGACAATTGACATTCTTCAGGGCCTCAAAAAGAAGTATGAAGAGCACCATGGCGCTGCAATCCAGGACGCGGCCATAGTAGCAGCTGCCCAGCTTGCCAATCGGTACATTACAGGTACGCTCACTTCATCACTTGCTTGCCCACTACTGAATTTGGCAGATTTATGTTTCTCTATAAAATTGACAAACCACAAACAGAATTTCAAGATGCAATATAATGGACAACCCTCTATAAACATAATTGCATATTTAAGTTCTATATCACTTGCTTGCCCACTATTTGGAATTAATTTATGAGTTCTGAGTAGATATGATTGTGATAAAATGGACAAAACCACAAAAAGAATTTCCCTCACTATTGGGCCCTATCTTTTAGAGCTCTAGCTCAATAATTCTTTGACCTGGTTATCCCTGGATCCAATGGTGTTTGGGTTGGCCATTATGTTTCAAATTTAGACCAAAAAAATAGAGAATTGAACTTGGTCAGATCTACAAACTCGACCTACAAGTAAGCCCATTAATAAACAGGACCACTCTAAATCTGAGTCAGAAGTCAGAACACAATTTTGCTGTTTATGCCAACAAAATCAACATGTAAAACTATATTGTTACGATTTAATATTGATTAATGGTTGTCCAAGAAAATAGGCTTTCTCTAGCCGGATGTGACGCCGTGATAGAAGTTCAGACAGCTTAATAATTATCGCTGTTGACAGTTGATCTCAAACTCGTACAGAGTAGCGTCTTATTTCTTACCGTGGATTATGATAACTAATTAATTAACCATATAGTGATCACCACAAAACATGGTTTCATCTCTAATTTCGGTTATATCTGCCATTTTGCTTCAGCTCTCGCATAATTGAATTTGACTGATCACATGTATATTTGTTGACAAGATACCTTATTGCTGTGAATGGATATTCTGTTCAACAATATGTGATTGTGAGTGTGTTAAAAAAATGTTGGACTAAATGATCACCATTTTTCTTTGAACTTAATGAGACATTGGGATTGGGATAATCTTCCATAGGGCATACAACAATGGTTCTTGTCTGTAATACGGTTCTATGGGCATGTTTAGTTCCCCATTTTGGCCAAAACTTTTGCTGTTTTATCCCATCTTTTGGCAAAATGTATCTAAACATCATAGGCAAAAACAGCAAAACTTGAGCTGCAAAACTTTTGGCATTTGGGACCCAAGAGGCCCAAAACTAGGGAAAAAATGTCTTGGGGGCGCGTGTTGTGTCTGCATGGCTAAAGTTTTGCCATGCATCTAAACACCAAATGACAAAAGTTTAAATGGCAAAAGTTTTGCAGCAAAAGATTAGGGGCAAAAGTTTTGCCATTCCAAAAGCATCTAAACACCCCTTATGTCATATACAGATATATAATACTCCCTCCGTTCCAAATTATAAGTTGCTTTGACTTTTTTTGTACATCCATTTTGCTATGCATCTAGACATATATTATATCTAGATGCATAGCAAAATAGATGTATCAAAAATGTTAAAGCGACTTATAATTTGGAACAGATGGAGTACTATACACAATCCATATCCATTGGTGTTATTACATATGTTGATGGGTTCTGTTAATGTTTTTGAAGGTCGCCAATTTCCTGATAAGGCAATTGATCTTATTGATGAAGCATGTGCCACTGCAAGGATGCAAAGAGATAACATATTGAAAGGAAGTACAACACATCTTCTCCCTGAAAATGTCGCGAACCAAGCTGTTTCACCAGGCCAAATTGCAGAGGTATGGCACTTGAATACCATGTTCTGGATTATACAGCCGTATCAACAAATATTTTACAGCTTGTGCATTTCTTTTAAATTTTCTGTGCTATATATAAAAAGTCTAATCTCTAGTATTGCGTGTCTTGCTGGGGAATTGTTTATTTTTCAGGTAGAAATAAGGTTGATATATGGAGTGAGGAATATACGAAAATACATTAGGATAGGGAGAATGTAGAATTGACTAGATATATTTAAATGTGGCTAATTTTCCATGTGTCTTGTCTTAGCTTGACATTTTTAATTTCTCATGGCCTCTAAAATGAAACTTTTACTTGTTACTTTTAGCCATAAGATCAGTTTAACACTAACTGGTCAAGCTTTTCCTCTGTTCTTTTTGGAGTGTAACTCTAGGACTTGCTTACAAAATAATGATGGTTAGAGAATTGTCTAAGATGTACTGGCACATGATCTTGTGAGGTGTAGAAGGAACCAAATTTGCTGCGTTTGTTTTATGTGTGGGTATGTTTATGACTTCACAGTTTGTTATGCATTAGACTGAACTTTTTTTTTTCGAAAACATTAGACTGAACTTGTCTCTGCAACTTGATACAACTGCATATGTTTTTGTTATTGGCTAATGTATATGGTAGATTAACTTCAATCTGTATGTGGGAGTAATTTTGTGCCCACTGATTGACAAAATATACTTCTTCGGATTCCAAATGTAGGTCGTTCTAGGATAGGATTCTAGAAAACTTACATAATTAACTTGAGCTATCAATATATGAAACATTATATAGATTAACAACACATGGTTGATATCATTTGCTTCATATATATTAATTGTCTATTTGAAACAGTATATTTTTACAAAAAGAAAATCTAGTGTCATAACGGAGACCGTGATGCCGTCCTAAATGACATATTTGGAATAAGAGGAAGTAGTGTATTAACTTGTCAATACACTTGACCAGGTTGTGAGTCGATGGACTAGCATTCCTGTCAATACACTTGACCAGGATGAGAAGGAAAGGTTAATGCACCTGGCTGATAGATTGCGTGAGCGAGTTGTTGGCCAGGACGCAGCAGTTAATTCAGTAGCACAAGCTGTGCTAAGGTCAAGGGCTGGTCTGGATCAACCTGGCCAACCAATAGGCTCTTTTCTTTTCTTGGGATCAACTGGTGTTGGGAAGACAGAACTTGCAAAGGCTCTTGCGGAACAGCTGTTTGACAGCGGTTTGACATGTCTGAATTTGTTGGCACTCACTCAGTGCTACGTCTCATTGGGGCACCTCCCAGGTTTTGTATCATTTCATTACCACTCCACTTTCAGCTATAAGTCTTACTCGCTTCATGTTTTTCCGATCTGTGCAACTTATTATGCAAGATTCACTTGGCTTCCGCTTGACCTTTATTTATACTCACTTTTTGTCGCTTGAAGCTATCATGGACATCAGGATGGAGGACAGCTAACCGAGAAAGTCAGGCAACAGCCATACAGTGTAATTCTTTTCGATGAAATTGAGAAGGCCGATCCAGCAGTGTTTAATGTTTTTCTCCAGCTTCTTGATGATGGTTTGTTGACTGATGGTAAAGGCAGAACTGTTGATTTTAAAAATACCACCATCATTATGACTTCAAATCTTGGAGCTGAGTACCTAATGGAAGCAATATCTGGTGAAAAAACAATGGAGGCTGCACGTGACCTTGTCATTAAGCAGGTTTGCAATCCCTTGTCCTGAATGTTAAATCAATAAGTTCTTTCAAATGATGACATTATTGGTCCCTGCAGGCACAGAAACATTTCAGACCTGAGTTCCTGAACAGGCTGAGCGAGCTTGTGGTATTTGAGCCACTATCCCAGGATAAAAGGAGAAAGGTTGCTAACATTCATATGAAAGGCATCATTGCTCGTGCAGCAAATAAGGGCATCACTCTATCCGCAAGCGATGCTGCTTTGGATGTCGTCTTGTCAGAGTCAGACGACTATAGCACTCCTTGCTACTAACATCCTTGCATGAAGAGGCCAGCTGGCTTTCTTATAACATACATACATACATAGGGAATGTTGCAATTTACACCGTTCATGTCCAATATTCTTTGCAGCATTATGGTGCAAGGCCAATCAGGAGGTGGTTGCAAAAGAATGTGATGACAAAGCTCTCTGAGATGCTTTTTAAAGGAGAAATTGATGCAGATACTGCGGTCATTATTGATGCTTGTGATGATAAGAAATGTCTGAAGTATGAAGTCGTGAAGAACGTGCCAACAAGCAAGGCACAGCGCCATCGACTTGTTGTGGAGATTCCTAGCGACTCCGACAGTGACGACGATGGTGTTGAACTCACTGATCCTATAGCGAAAAAAATGAAGGGGATAGCCATATCATCTTCTGAGGAATAAAATTTCAAGCTTCTGCCATCAGTCACATGCTGGGAAATTAATCATTATCTATTTATTATAGTTAGGCTGCTATAAACTTGGTGAGAAAACCATGATAATAAATTGGACACTTTATTACATCATGACATGGCATGAAAAATTCAAAATTGCCATACCCATTTGAATATGAGTATATGACTTATATGCACCATCTTTAGTATCGAATTTTTGATTTCCCTAAATTTCATATGATGCAAATTTGGCCTTTATTTTGGTTACAAAGTATATACTAAATACTAATTGGTATATTTTTCTTAACCTAATATAAAGTATATAAAAGAAATTCCAGCAAGAGGGTTGAGGATTTCTTTCTTGGCACTAGAGGTTGGTTTCTTGGAATTTTAAAAGGGTTTCATCCCGTCCCTATTGATTCTGTAAACGTCCAAGTCTACTGTTTCAAGGTATAATCTATTCTAGCACACCGATAGGCGAAGTACGTGCCATCAAAGTGCGGAGGCCTATGGGTGTCCATCCTTCCTACTCTAAATAACGTTTAGCTCTGGCAGTTAAGCCAAAGGTTCACATTGAGCAAAAGACACTGATACCAATTGAAGTGACCATGATGCCTAAGAGAGGGCAAATTAGTCTTTCTAAAAACTATTTGGCCTCTATTTTCTACTAAACAAAATCTATGCAAGATTTCTATCTAAATATATGTGCAACTAGGTTTTTCTAAGTGTTGAAAAGAGTTTTCACCCTAGTTTCCAATCCTATCAGTAATCTAGCAAGCTAAACTAGGAATGTAAAAGCGCACAATCTAGGAAAGAAATGTAAGTGCGGAAGCTTAAATGAGATAAAGATGCAAACTCATGTTGACGTTTTTCACGAGGTATTGAAAAGCTCACGCTTCCCTAGTCTTCGTTGGAGCTCCTTGCAAGGGCCAAGCTCCCAGTCGGGTAACTTCGTAGAGCTTGCGCAAGTGGGTCTCCATAGGGCCTTCTCCTAGACCACTCCTCTTCATCTTCGCTATCGAGTTTCCAGCCAAAATGTTGCGTGTCACACTCGTTCCCGAAGTACAATCTAGATGGACACACCACAAATGTGGTTGGTGTGATCTTGCAAGACTACAAAGCCCATAGTGTATTGTTGGTATAAGTAACGATCGCACATAAATCAACAAGCGCACAAATACTAAAGTGGCTTTCACCTAGGAGTATTCCAAGGTTATCGAATCAGCAGTGAACATGTAAGTAAACTATTACACACAGGTTCATCCAAGGCCAACAAGAATAAGATAGGCGAGGGTAGAGAGGGGACCTATGGGATATGAACCTAAGATAAGGTAAGAACGAACTATATTCTCTTACTTTAGGCACCACCATCCACCCAGTCTGTTGGGTCGTGCCAACCTATAGCTCTACAATGTACCTGAATCTTGTGGATTACAAAGGACGGACAGGGCTGTCACCACCTGTCGCCTACCTCTACAACCAATGGGCACACGACAGACAATAGCCTAGACACCATGTCTATACTGTAGATTACTACTCTAACCTCGGCCAAAAAACTAGAGCACTCGATAAAGAGATGATCATGTAAGAAAATAGAGAACAATTCTTAGCTAGAGCTCAATTACCATATAGAAATCCCGGCTACACACTCGGGGAGGTTGCACCCATTGAGGCACAAGTTGGAAAAGATGCCGACAAGCCTAACACTCCTCTCGAACTCTCCCTCACTCTCTCTCTATATATATACTAAGCAATAAAGTAGTGATATGCCTTGTAGTGGAGCTTGTGTTACTCCTCTTGTGTGTCAAATGAGGGTGACATGCGCCCCTTTTATAGGTGAGGAGGACCCTAGGGGTGATGGTATGAAGATGGTGGTGGGAAAACGCCACGAGAGTTTGGTCGAACTGCCATTGGATCCAGGTTTGGTCAAACCATTAGATCTGCCTCCCTTGATGTGGATGCTCCAATTGCACTCCAAGAAGTGGTCCCAAGATGCCTGCAATGATTAGGCAGATTCTGCTACGTGGGAGGTTTTGGTGGAACCGCCTTGGGGCCCAGGGGCAGCTATACCAAAGTTTTGGCTCTTCGGCCCATCTTTAGTGAGGTTGTTCCCCTATGGGCCATGGTCATGGATCCTGCTGCACCACCTTAAGTTGGGTAGTGTGGCTTTGGTTATGGGTCCCTGGATCCTTGTGTGTGCTTCTAATTGGCCCAAAATTGTATTTCACCATATATATTTGTTCTAGTTTGGCCAAAGTATACCTGCATACAAATATCTACCAACACTTGTGGAGATAATTATCGTTAAGTCCTATCACTATGTTGGATGTGATTTTTTATTTCTTTTTATGCAAGAATTGATGATTTATTTTAGGAGTTAAGGACCATCAACATGTACATGCGATGGTGCGTGCAAGCACTAAGTGACAAGGGGTGTGCAAAGCTCACTAAACACTAAACCTAAGCCTATAGCAAAGTGCCAACTTGATGGTCTAACTAGCCTCAACATTTCGCAGAGCACTACACTAATCATGTAATATTTCCTTAAACACTTGGTGGCTAGAGCATTTGGAATGGAGCCTCAACTCCCTAGCAACTTCAACAAACTCTAACAACCTTCAAATGGTTGGCCAAGGGGGTATATATAGCCTTCTCCATCAAATATAGTTGTTGGTGGCTTGCTGCTCTTAGATAGAGAACATAGGAAAGTCTAGTGCCTACCACCAGAGAATTTTAGTGGTGCCACATGACGAGCCATTAGAGGCTAACTGTTGTGGACCATTGGAGCTCCTTTCTCCCGAGCTTCCTATCAGGTGATTACTAGAGGAATCTGATGGCTTCGAAGCCTTCTATAGAAACTCTAGGTCCCAGGGCTACCCGCTTTCTTTGGTGCTTCCCCTTGATCATCACTAGAGTTTTCTGGTGGTATTCAAATCCTTTTGCAGAGCTATTGCCCCAAGTGCAAGCATGGAGCCTAAGCTCCAATGCTGCCTTCATCACACCATCGGAGTTTTCTGATGAGTGCTGGTGAAAGCCCTTTGTTTGGTTTTGGTAATTGAGTGACAACTAGTGGACTAACCTTTTGCTAAATGTTGATTAAGCTAGGTTAAGTCCACACCAATATGATGAGCTAGGCATGGAAATGGATGAAGGGTGATCAATCCAAATCGAGCAAGCTCACACTAGAAGAAGATGAAGAGATGGAGACAAGCCTGAAGGCAAAGGTATATGTTAGGGGTTTTGTTTTCACTAGCTGAGACACGATAGAGTGCTTGGTCAGGTTTATGATAGATAGTCATACTATTAATAAGAGGGGAACTCTAATGCTTAATCGGTTGTCTAAGTGCCACTAGGTATGAACTAACTTTGCATATGCATTGGACCTAGTGACATGGTGAGATGCAAGTGAAAAATGTTTTTAAAAAGCTAACTCTATACCTAAGGTGAAGATGTTCATGTTGGAACATATTGGAGTTAGCGGATTTGGAACGCTTGCGAGTTTTGTGACTTAGTGTTGTCTTTCGTCATTCACCAGATTAGTCGGTGCCCCTAGGGGGTGGTCACTGGATTATAGTGGTGCAGCAGGGGACTTAACAATGGCTAGGGTTGGCCATCGGATTAGTCCAGTGGTTACCCTCTAACATGCGTCGGACTATATGTAGGCATTGTTCACAGAGGGGTTAGTTTTGGCATACTGACAGTATGATCTAGTCCTAAGCATCGGACCAATCTAGTGGTGGTTTTACACATTTGGACCTCTCTGGTGATTACAGGATTAGTTTGGTGTGGGGTCTACTGGCAGCACCAGATTATCCATCACACTAGCCGTTAGCTAGGGCTATAATGGCTAGTTTGACTTATAATGTGCGCAGGGGTGCACCGGATTAGTCCGATGTGTGCACTGAGTGGCGACTATGCACTACACAGTTTAAATCCTAGATTAAATCTGAGTTGTTAGATGCGATAGAGATTAGTCCGGTGGTGCGAGTCTGGTGGGCACTGCACTAATCCAATGCCTACGCTACAGCCTACCAGGAGGTTTTCACTGACTAGTTTTTTGGGGGCTCAATATAAGCATGTTGGCCGGCTCCATGGGAGCTCTTTTGGCATTCTAAGCATTCCAACACTATGTAAGCCTCCAACAATAGCTCCCACTCATCTTCCTCCTTGTGATTGATCTATAGTGAGATTGGAAGAGATCTAGTGCGTTTGCTTTGTTGATTTGCATCTAGTGGCACTAGTTTATCGATTGAGCCTTGGTTTTCTTGTTCCTCTTGGTGATTCTAGCCACTTAGGCTCAGTGGATTGGAGACCATTGAGGGGGTGTTGGTGATTGTTGTCGTCTCCGATCAAGCAATTGCAAGGGGCTCTTGTGCTCGTTCCCGTGGGAGATTGCGAAGATCAACTTTAGTGGAATTCTCATGGTTAGTTGGAGTGCACCTTGTGCTTAATTCTTGCGGTGCCCAAGTTGTGGGTCTAGCTTGAGTGGCTAGTTAGCGCTCGAATCATCACTTGGAGACTCTCCACAACATGAACATAGTTGGCGGCAAGCAACCGAACTACAAGGATAAATCTTGTGTACATCTCATGCCCTCCTTGGTTTGCTACTACTCACTTGCATTACTTTCATATCTTGTGCTTGTGTGTGGTAGTGGCTTGAGTAGCTCACTTGAGTAGTATTAGTTGTTTTGTTAAGTAACTAGTTTTAGTTGCTTTGCTAGTTTATTTCTCTAGTATAGCTAGTAGCTCTTGTGTGTTGTTGTGATATAGATTAGAAACCAATTGCTACTAGAACTGTGGAAGGGCTTGCTTGGCTGAGCTAGAGCTAGAGCAAGTAGTGACTATTAGGATTTGTTATTTTACTGGCATCATTGCTCTAGTGGTTGTGCTCTTTGTAAAGAAATAGTTTATAGGTTATTCACCCTCCCACACACACATACTAGCCATCTAGATCCTTTCAGTTGGATGGCTGACAGTCGATGCATGCCGCCAGAGGTGTGAGAGTTGAAGCTCGAAGACTGAGTGGGCAAGAGAGGAGGATGCCGAGAGATGGAGAGAGGGAGAGAGAGGAGGTGGAGGAGGAGGAGGAGGAAAAAGAGCAGAGAAAAGAAGGTTTATACCATGACAGGTGGGCCCCATCTAAATAAAGGGTAGCCCTCCCCTAAAATCACAAGGCATGTTTTTTTCAATCCCTTTAACCTACAAGGGAAAAGGAATCTTATGGAGATACTCGAAGAACCCAATTAAAACTATACTAGCAACAACTAGTTCCAATGAAACCCAGTTCAAAACGGTAAGAATCTAGTTAGAATTACACTAGCAGCAAATGGTCCAAGCTAGACCTATTTGAAATCAGTCAGAACTTAGTTCTAACCAGACCCTATAACAATCGTTCCAACCATACCCAGTTCCATCTAGGCAGGATATAGTTTTAACCCAATCAACAACTAGTTTCAACCACACCCAGTCGAACTAATTAGAATCTTGCTCCAACTACACCCAGCAACCAATTTCAATCACATCAGGTTTGAACCCAATCAGACCTGTCAACCAATTCCAACCACATCCAGTTTGAACCTAGTCAAACCTATTGTGAATTTGGTGACCATGCGACACTTTCCTCATAGTCAACATGCGTGGCGGCGAGCATATAACCTGATGAGATCCTAACATATGGGTATGTTAAGCCTCGGGTCCAATGGTTTTTGAACGAAGAAGACCCCCCGACCAACCCCTCTAGGATTGCCCGAGGGCTCGAGGGCTATACCCATCAGGTACGCTCGCACGCACCCTCTGAGAAGAAACCCGGCCGAGCTTGACTCTACCGCGACCTCCGCCTAGGGCTTGGGTGCTTGCCTGAGCCCCCATACTCTCAATCTACGCCGACACTCCGATCCGACCCTTGGCTCCTGCCCGGCAAACGACGCCAGCCAAGGCCCAGGCATAAGAAGACAAGCTCCGAGCTACCGAGGCTCCCTAGCGCTGCCCCTCGGGCACGGCATTGCCGGCCACTTTCCCGACAAGGTCACGCACGGGGAGTGACACAAGAAGACAAAGCTTCCCAGCGGCCTCCAGAGGCTTGGGGGCTCCCGGGCCCGTGCGTCAGCCCATGGAGCCGACCTCATTCACTGCCAAGAAGACTCCAGAAGGACCACCCAGGGGAGGCCGGTCCAAGCCGACATAGCCTGACACGCAGAGTGTTAGAACAGAGCAACCAAACGACGCCCAAGGCTTCTTCGGCTCCACGACACCGCCACGGTCCACAGCGCATCACTGTAAGACCTTCCTGGACTCCGGCGCATGTAAACCATATACTAGTTCCCTCAAACCATCATGTACCCGACCTACCGGCGCATGTAGATCGTAGACTAGTTCCCTCAAACCATCATGTACCCGACCTATCTCGTTATATAAGGGATAAGGTTGGACCTAGAAGAGGGGAGCACGATCACCAGAACTCAGATCATTCCATTCCATTCCTTGGCCTCTGCTCAGCACCGAGAGCAAGGCAACCCACGGAGGGGCACCGAGAGCTCCTCCACCGCATCCCACCGTCTTCCTCCTCTCCGATGAGGGGAAGGCTCCACCGGTGGCGACGCAACCTTAGGATTAGCACTGAGCTAACCCCTACTAAATCTCTCTATAACCCTGTTGTAACCCCCCGATTTTGGGTGTTTTTAAGTATAAGGATCATCAGCTGCTGAACGTATGGCACCGATTGGCCCGAATCAGGATAAATCGTTGCATCCTCTGTGTGATTCTTGTGTTCTTGAGTCCACCCGAGCCATCGGAGACCCGTACTCTGACACCGACTCGAACAACATGCATGCCGCGGTTCCGACCCCGCGACACAACCATTTGCTCCTTTTTCTAATGCAAAACCATTTCCCAGCATCTCCCCCACTGTTAAAATAATATATAATATCACTTTTATTACATAGTTCATACTCCCTGCGTCCCAAAAAAATGATGTTTTAGAAAATTTCAGACAGATTAGTAGAGAAGAGAAATGTCCCTAATACCCTTGGTTTGTTACACATAATTCCCTTAAAAGAAGGGATGTCGGGTGATTTAGTTCCCTAATTAAGATGCGTTGCATGCAAGCATGTAGGGATCTTGTGTGGATGGAAAGTAAAAATTGGGTGCATGTGTGTGCATAAGGAAAGGGGTGGACCTGTGCAACGTGTCTAAAACTCAGAACATCATTTTTTCTGGGACAAATTTTAAATCACAGAACATCATTTTTTTTAACGGAGGGAGTAGTTGTTTTGATGGTAGTTTTGTTTGATGCGGTAGATTCGCCCCACATGCCTTTAGTTTTTTAATCATTTGGCTGATGTGGCAGGTTCGTGCCACATGTCTTTGTTTTTTTAGTCAAAGTGTCTTTTATTGAACATTTGGGCTCCTAAATAATCTCAAATACAAAATATTTTCAAGTAGAAAGTTTTATCTCTTCAGGTGCTACAAATTTAGTATAAAATATGTGTCCGTCCAAGGTTATCTGAAAATTTCAAAAAATTAAATTTCATAATTAGAGAACTTTAAGACGAATATTTAGGTCGCTAAACAATCTCAAACAAAAAGATTTACAACCACAAGGTTATAGATCGCGCTGAGATCTATAACTTTGGTATAGACCATGTCTATGTCCGAGGTCGTTCGAAAAATTTAAAACGTGAGAATTAAAACGAATATTTGGACCTCTAAATGATCTCACAAAAAATGTGTGAACTACAAAATTGCATATCGCATTTAGATCTACAAAATTGTTATAGACCATGTCAACATTCAAGGTCGTTTGAAAAAATGAAAAATAAAAAAATCTAAGAACTTACAAACGAATATTTGGGCTTCTAAACGATATTAGGTAAAAGAAGTTGTCAAAACAGAGTTGTAGATTGTATTGAGAGCTACAACTTTGATATATACCATGTCAATATCCTAGGTCATTTGAAAAAAATGAATTTTAAAATGTTAAAACTTAAAACATGTTTGATCCTCTAAAAAGATCTCAAATAAAAAAGTTGTCAACTATAAGTTGCAGATCGCATCGAGCTCTATAACTTTGATAAAAAGTTAATACTCATCCAACTTCGTATGAAAAAATTATAATCTTTTATATAAGAAAAAGAGAGACCATGTGACATGCGGGCCCTACAACCACGTCAACAAAACCAACTAAGAAACCACTTTGAAATGATAAAGGGTGTATTTGATCGGTTTTGAGAATCATGGAGAGTAAGTTGTTTGGTTTAAATTTAAGGATGGATAAATTGTCAATTGATAGTTTTTTCCCTGAATTTTGGCAAAAAAAGTTCTATAACAATAGAATTTTGATATTTCTAATGCCCCGTTTGGATGTCTACATTGAGACCATGGTATTGGAATTGGAAATGGCAGACCCCAATTCCACCATTTTGGATGGTCATGGTATTGGAGCCTGGAAACTGGGCACGATTCCGCGAGATATTCCCTTCACCTAGCGCGACCCCGAAGCAATACTGAGTTGAGACCCTACGTATTGGAGGGAATCGCATCTCCTTCTCCGTTCGTCGTCTCCAGACTCCAAACTCCACTCCGCTCGTCGTCTTGAGCTCCGGCACTGGCCCCTCCATCCCCTCGCAGCCAGCCCCTCTGTCCCCTCGCCGGAGCTCCTCCACCCCCTCGCGCGCCGCGATGAAGAGTGGTGAAGGTAGAGATGGAGAAGATGAGCCGTGGCTGCTCGAGCCCGACGCGAGATGAGGATAGGCGGGGTGGGGCGGGCGCCGTCGCAGCGGCCAGAGGCGGCCGGTCGGGCGGCTTCTGTGCTCCGTGGCCAGGTGAGTGCGCGCCTACGGGGCGGATCTGGTGGGGAGCTCGATCGCCGGTGTAGGTGGAGTGAAAGGGCGGGGCAGATTGGGGAAGTGCTGCCTGGCCGTGCCAGGGTCGAGCTCCTCCATGGCCGAGCCGGGGTCGAGCTCAAGCTCCCCCATGGCCGGGGCCAGGGTCGACCTCTTCCATGGCCGGGCCGGGGTCGAGCTCCTCCATGGCCGAGCCAGGGTCAAGCTCGAGCTCCCCTATGGCTAGGGCCGGGGCCGCCTCCGCCTCTACTCTCGAGGCCGAGGCCACCTCTGCCTGTGTTCCGAGCTTGTCGTGCGAGCGGTGCCGCGGTGGGGATTGGCCGATTGGGGAAGAAGACAGGGAATTCCTCGATTATGTACATCCAACCAAACAGGAATTGGCATTTGATGCGTCACTCGATTCCAGATAGAAAATTCATCTACGTCCAAACAGCAGATTTGGTATTTAGTCCATTTACAATACTATGTCTGATTTGGTATTGGTACCAATTCAATTCCAGTGTCTCCAATATCTACGTCCAAACAGACCCTGATACTCCATGCTCCATCCAATATTTTTATTTATCGGTAATGTCCTGAACCCCATCCTTTTCTCCCCGTGGAAGACATCAGCGCACCGGAGTCTTCCACGAATGGCGTCATCCTTTGCGCCACAGTGAAGATGAAGCCAAATTTATTGCTGTCCCATTGGATGTTATCTTGTCAGATTCATACAATCCGGTAAGTTTGTAAGGACGTCCTCAACGGTAATAGCCGGTTGCTTGCGGGAAACCACGTCATTACATGGACCCTATAAATAAACATTTTTATATTTAGTTGATCTCCGCAACTATTCTTCTCTCTCACCTAGCGCCGTGTTTACATGCAATTCAAATTCAGTTTTTTCACTCTCTCCATCACATTAATTTTTAGCCGGTTGCATGGAGTATTAAATGTAGATAAAAAAAATAACTAATTACACAGTTTAGTTGAAAATCACGAGATGAATCTTTTAAGCCTAGTTGATCCACGATTGGACAATATTTGCCAAATAAGACGAAAGTGGTACTATTCATCGGGTTCACTTTTTTTTGCAAAGTGAACGAGGCCTGGGTACTGGACACAGATGGGAGATTCTGTCCATGTCGTCTCGTTTTGTGAGCGACTAACAACGAAGAACTCTCTAGCGAGAATGTTTTTACGATTTCTTTTGCCTCCATGTCCGATCAAGCTAGCGACATCGCCCCTCGTTGGGGACGCCCTAAGGGCAGTTCCATCTCATGATTTGACTACTCTTTCTCAATAAATAGGGAAGATGGATTTTTTTCTATTTTATTTATTTCAGTTTGTTTGCTAATGAACCATGCTTCTCGTCTTGCAGATGTAAGGCACCAGGCTCAACTATCTCAATTGATGCCGGTATGCCACCGATGACAAGAAGACGCTGCAATATGAAGCGCGAAGAAACCTCCTTCACCGCCGCAGCAAGAGCTGCAGGTAGTGACTCCGCGAGGCAAGAAGCGCCTTCCAGTTTCTTAGCGACTTTGACTCGGACGACGTGGAGGTCGCTCCCATGGCGAAAAAGTCGAAGGTAAAGGTTGACCTCGGCTGCTTAGCAGCACTGGACAAGACTGTTATTAGCAAGGTATAGGATTCTGGGTTTTGGTAGAAGTGTTGCTCACTTTTCAGAATTCATATAGCACACCGCATGTCCCTGCAAGAAGTGTGATTGAAGCACACTGGTACATGCACATAAGAGGGCATCTTTCATTCGTTATTAAAGGTTGTTACGTTTAACAGGGTATGAATGGATCATATGGAATAATGGATGCATTGTTCTGGGGTATCAAACAATTGTACAAAGAATTATCTGCCTTACATTGATAGCTCACCCAATGGTTTTGTAACGCCAACACCCCATGCATTGTGCACCGTTTTATCCTGATGTTTTATACATTTTGCAGCATTTTCCAGTGGAGGTCCACTGATCTGGTATGATAATGTTAGCTTGGTAAGCGAATGGAGCGGAGGTGAATGAGCCGGCGCCTCAGTGTCACAAAGAAGCCGGCGCCTCAGTGTCTGCTAAGCTATAGTGCTGCGCTTTACGAATCAGGCAGTAAACTGTTAACTTAGTCACTTGACCACGCCAGTCTTCACAACAGCGGTGCGGTGTGTGCACCAACCTGAAGTTGTGAACTGCTGCCCGGACTAAACTCCAGGTGACATGCTCTGGTGAAATCGTCCCGCTCTTCTGTTGCAATGAGCATTTGCTGTCACACGAGAATCCCTTCTCATTCAAAACTCACCGCTCCAGGTGTTCAGATGTCAGTTTTGTTGAGACCATTATGACCTTATGGTTTATCCATGCTTGGAACCTCAACTGTGACCGGCTGCTGATTATGGGCTCCAGGGGTGACAACATCTTCAGACAAGAAATCCATCTGGTCCCACTGCACTTCTTCTATTTTCCATGTTAAGAACTTCAAGCTGTAACAACAACTACGTAACAGAACAGATGGTTTTAAACCAGCTTAATGAATGATTATCAAGGATACGCTCTGTTCTCCAAATATCAGTCATGCTAACATCCCCCTCTGTTAGGAGCCAGTAATCAGGATCCGTCTGCAAAATTTGTGTAGAATGGTAAGTCACTCAAGATAGCACAACCACCTACTTTATAACCTAGCAGGTTCTGTAAAGATTTGCATTCAGGTTCTACGAAGTAAAAACTCGGAAAAGCATATGAAAGATTCATATGTACATGCACATTGTTGTATCATTTTTTATATCAACTCTGCATTCTGAATATAATTTCAGATGGGGCGCATTGTTAACAATAAGATTTATGATCATGGCAAAGGAGGGAAAAGCTAAAATTCAACTTCACAATGATCTGACTTACTTGGACGTCTGAAGCAGTAAGCCTTGTCATCCCTCCAAAGTCATGCAAAGCACTAGGATCCTGGGGAATCTTCTGGCTGTGCTGTACATCACGTGCCACGTCCATTGGCGTGCTACTTTGTCCAGCATATGTTGTATTGGAATCTTCAGCGGGTTGATGTCTGGGCACATTTGAACGCTTGGCGGGTGTTGCAACACCACCCAGTTCCTCAATTTTCTCATCAAATTGACTATCATTATAACAAAATTCTGATTAGCTAAGATTCTGTCCAAACAATTAACTTCATAGGAGAAATAAACCTTACCTAACTAAGTAAACATCTATTGGTCCCATCGTACTTCTTAATACAATTCTATATCTCCTTTGGAGATGATCACCCGCCTGTGCATGCAGCAGAAACACACAAGAACCATAAATTAAGAACAGCCATTTATTTGTGTATGCAAAGCTCATTTATTTTAATGCTTCCTACCTCATCTGGATCTGGTACTTCAAGTGTAGTACCATGAGGTGCTTTAATCGCAATCAGTGTTTCATTCTGCACAAGCAACCATAAATGTTAACTGCCAATCTACTATACATGTTGACTTCAAGAGAATTAATTTGGCCTAAAGCAACGGGTAATCTATTTAATATGACATTGGAAAACCATTAAACTAAACCAGACCTGAAAGCTGGGTAATCCCTTGATATCGTCTTCAGTCACATACATCCACCTAATAGACAAATGAAACATGGATGCAGTATTAAATAGTGACATACAAACAAACTGATGCAAAACAAATATAGTTACCTTTTATTATTTTCATCTTCGGTTAACTCCCTTAATTTTTCACGCATGTCACTGAATGGGAAACAAAGCACTTGATTAGATAATGCTTTTGTTAAGAACTAGAGTAAGCTCTGCAGAGAAATGTGCAATAGCTATCAACCTCATATGCTCATCTAGTGCTTGCTCCTGCAGACTCAGATTTTCAACTTCTGCCTGAAATGTGTTACAAAAAACTGAGCTTAGGTCTAGCTATTATCATACCTCTCGGGGGTGGGGGGGGGGGGGGGGGGGAGGAGAGAAGTCAGTCAGCTGCACCTAGGACTGGTATGTCAATTTCAATAAAAAAAAAGTTTATAAAAGCAAATACCTGCAAAGCAGAAATACCGTTATCTAATTGAACACTTGAATCATCCAGGGCCCTATAGTGTCATGCGAGATTAGCATCACAAATAGGAATTACAAGAGTTAGTGAGAAAAGGTTGCATCATAATACAGGAAAAGGGTCAAAGGAAGAAAGCTATGCTTACTTCCAACGGATTCTATTCTTAAGTGTCTTCTCTATTAGTCCAATGCCTTCAAGGACATTGGTAATGTCATATATGCGCCGCTTTTGAACCTGAATTGTAGGAAAAGTCTGTGAGTGTGTACCAACTACCAAGTGGACGAAAAGAGATGACAGCTGAAAATGAAAACAATCTATAACCTCTAGTGTTTCTGCAGCATTATTTAAATCCAGAATGCCATCTGGAGCTTGCTTGAGCAAGTTAATGAACTTTTTTGTCAGAAGTCCTGAACAAGGATCAGAAGGATGGATATAAGTAACAGCAAGCATTACTAAGGAAAGAGCAATATAACCAATTTCAGAAAATATAAAGACGTAGACCGTTATGATCACCTAGTGAACTGTCATAGCGGCACGTGCCAACAGGAGTTGGTGGATTGAGTGGTGAACCTGTGCATAGAAAGATTTTCATATTTACCCTTTTCTTGTATGAAAACATATGTAAAAAAAAGAGTTCGAAACAAATGACCATGGCATATCATTCACCGGCATTTGCACTCACCAACATTTGATGTAGGTGTCTGAGGTCCAGTTTTACTGTTTTTAGCCTTTGCCTTAGAAGCTTTAACAGTTTTACCAGAGACCGGAGTGAGCATTGGACTGGTAATGATACAATCGCTTGACTCAGCAGTATCATTTTCAACAGATCTGGCTTTCCTTTTTAGCTATAGAAGAGAAACAGCTTGTTACACAGCTGTCATTAAGAATTGCAAACATCATCCAAAGAGGTTATCAATTAGCATCAATGACAATTAAAATATTAAGAATATGCTAAATTCTGATGGAATAATTTGCGAATGTGATCTAGGAAACATGCAAAGTACTAACACCATACGGCCATCATTAGTGGATGTAGTCAACTTCAAACCTAAAGTGTATAAATGCTGTCTAACCCGAAGCGGGATTATTTCGTTTGTTTTTCAAAGTATTTACATTACAGCTAAAACTAAGCATATCTGCAGTTTTAACCTAAAATAAGTGGCACAGCAGTTCCGTGCGAACTATCCAACAAAAGAAACAGGCATGATGTGCACAGATACGTTACAAACTTGCAGAATTCAACATCTTAAATAACAGTAACACCACCAAGTTGTGTCCAGTGTATATAAGATGACCTATGCTTGCATAGACATGTGCTGGCAGGAAAAAAGGTATGAGGTATTTAACATCTACAATAAAAGAAACCATCCAAGTTCTCTTTCATTTGCCAATGCCATAGATAGGAAGTTTATAGTGCACGAGCACGCCTAAATGGTGGTACAATCAAGTCCTACAGCAAGCCAAATCCTACCTACAGCCACACAGCATGTAAGCTATTATGGCAATGATTAAGGGGAATATGTAGTAGCATCTGTTGACCAGAGTTCCCTCTATACCAGATCTCTGTGGGCTACATCTACATTATATAAATCGTTTGTGTTTCTGACATAAAACTTTCCCTCCATTTCTGGATCTCGCTGCAGGGACAACTGTGTGAGATAAATTGTTTTCTGATAAGGATCCTGGTTGCATAACAATTACAGTTCCCGCCTATCTGACACCATAACTGCGAGTACGGAGCATTTGAGCTTCGGGAAGACTTCTTGCTCAGAATTTCACGCGTTCCTACTTATGACCGGTGTAGTTAAACCCAAATCCATGCATATAAACAACAAACAGAAGACAGAAAATTCGACCAACGACTTGAAGCATGGGTTTCCAAACACTGTAAGCTGACCCCGAGAAGGGAAAACAAATCCAGCATCGTCTCACCGGCGTCCGTAGGACCAGCCCCTCCTCGATAGTATCAGGAGGATCATCTCCCGCGCCGACGCCGCCTGAGGTGGCGCCGGGGCCCGTGGCCGCAGCCGGCGTAGGGAAGCGGTGGTATTCGTCTGGCGTGGCGAAGGGCGGCCGCGACGGCGTGGCGAAGGACAGCGGTGGGCGCAGCGACTGCAGGATCTTTTGGGCGGCCGGCGGCCTGCCGCTGCCAACCCCCGACATGCTTGTGGTCTCCTCCCTCCCCGGACGGCGGCGAGGCCGGATCTCCCGCGATCGTGCCGAGGGGGCCGGGGGCCCCGGGAGCCGATCGACGGCGGGGGAGACCGGGGCACTCGCCGGAGCTAGGGTTCCGGCGGGGCGGGCGGCGGGGACCGGCGAGGCTGGAGGCGGGCGGTGGGTGGGGTTAGCGAGGAGAGGAGGAAGGGGGAAAGGGGAACAGAATAGAGGGGGGAGGGAAGAGAGAGAAGCAAGCAGAAAACGAGGGAACGGGGGAGGAGGGAAATTAAGTAGAGCAGCGTTTGGGAGGGGGCTGCAGATGGGGTACCGCCGTCACCCTGGGCCGGATTTCTAATGGGCCACACACGCGCTTTCGTTCTTGGGCTGCCCCGCGCTTCTTTTCGTTTTTCTTTTATTATTTTTATTACCTGGCACTTCGGGTTAACTTCCATTCGAACTCATGTAAGTCCAGCGAAATTTCCTCAAAAAAAATGTAAATCCAGCGAAAAAATAAGAAACTAAATTATTTAGCATTTTTTTCTAAGATTTACTTCAAAAATTAACCATTAAAATTTCAAGAAAAACATTTTCTGTGCAGGATTTCTCTGGCAATTTCTTCACGCTATTAATTTTTCCGCAGCGCAAGGTTAGAAAGCAGTTGATGTATTGATGAATGATGATGCAAGGAGTGTCGCAATTATTCCACGCTCCTGGAAATATGAAACAAAGCCAGTCAACTATTTCTGCCTCTTTGCATATATAATGTATGCCAACCACGGCTGCCAAAACCAACTGGCGGTAGTTCGCGGCTCCCACACGGTATTGATGTTGCCGTAGGTCGCAGCTCACGAGAGAGATTGTGATACAAAAAGGACAGGAATGAGCAAGGCGGAGGAGAGAATTGATTATATGATTAATTAAATCATCAGCTTGCATCATATTATTTGAGCTTCGTGTTTGCTTGTAAGAACTCAGCCAGCCTGATTCTACGTTATGTAGATGAAGCCGGATATTAACTATCCTTTATTAAAAAAAATCATCAGCTTGCTGACGAAACATATGGATGGGATGGACGAGAACGCAAAGAACAATACTGCTTCTGCTTTGTTTCAAGAAGAAGAGAATAGAGTGACGTGGTTGAGATCGGGTATGTTTTCAGATGTCTCGTCAACTATCTTTGACGTGTTTGGAGGAGATAGAATTAGTTCTCAGTTCAAACAATAGTCACTTAGCTAACTAAAAATTAGTTATTGTTCTTTTTTTGTGCAAATAACTAAAAAAACAGTTGTGTGTCTAGATGTGTGACTATGCGTGTTTGGCAGGGGAAGGGTTCAAGATTCTCGTAGAAGCATTCTGAATCTAAGGGTCCGTTTGGAAGACTGGATTGGTTCCTATTCTAGCAAGAAACGGTAGAATTTGTACCGGACGCTGAAAGTGAGAAACATTTCAGGCATGAAAAGATTCGTGTTTCCTTCTTTAGAACATGAAACGCCAGAAGGATGGTTTCGCATGGTTTATACTTTTGCTACTGTGTACTAATGATTATAGTTTTTTTTAATTATAATCCTTTTCTAGTGCAACAGATTGAAATGGGTTATATTGAAGTTGTTCTTCGCCCATAAAAAGTTTAGAATTTTTTGAAGCATAGTTCATTTATATGATTTTTTATAAAATAAAATCTTTTAAGAATCCAAATCTAGGCTACCATCCAAACAGTTCGTAAAGTGATTGTGATTCTTCACCCGAAACATTTCAGAAGAGAATTTAGATCCGAAACGTTTCTATGAGAATCTGGATCCCTACCAAACACACATCGTCTTCACAAACGTGTCTATAATAAATTAGAATCACTTTATAGAACCATTTGGTTAGTTCGCTAAATTCTTAAAACTAGAACTATAATTAAGAGAAACGAGATTTTTTGTGTTTCTTTGGACTAGTACAACAACAAGAATCGGTTCCAAATCCTAAAACATTTATCTTTTTTGGCATTTGGAAGGGATTCTTATGATTCTACCGAGAATCTGGAACATTTATCGCTGCCAAACGCACCCTTGGCTGCACGGTTGGGCTGTAAGCTGTGAAGGAACTGTTGTGGCCTATGAGCCGTGGAGAAGCTGCTTTTGAGCTTTGAGCTATGAGAAAACTGAAAGTCATTTGATTGAAACAACAGTGATATTGTAGGTCTTGTTTATCTTCACTTTAATTCACTCCAATCCACATATATTGGGTGAAAATAAGTTGATCCGGAAAAAGTCTACTAAACCCCCCAAACTATTGATGGTTGTCTACTTCACTCTCTCACCTATAAAACCAGGTATTCTACCCCTTAAACTATTGAAAACCGTCTAAATAACCCCCTGAAGCGATTTTAAAGGTGGTTTCGCTGATGTGGCATATTAAAGGTCTACATAACCCCCTAACATATCAAGGGTTGACTAAATAACCCCCTCAACTATAAAATAAGATATTATAGCCCTTAAAGTATATCTAATAATGTTCAAATGACCCCGTGATAGTCTTGTAGGGCCGTTTGGACATTGCATCCCACCACACTGGCCTAAGCACTCATACTTGCATGTAGGCCCATTGGCGGTCTCCCTCTCCCTACTCTTTCTAGGATTACGGCACCGTTCGATGAGCACCACCCTATCTCCTGCTCCACCTCATTGCACTCCTCGACA
Source organism: Miscanthus lutarioriparius (assembly GCA_904845875.1). Lineage (NCBI taxonomy): Eukaryota > Viridiplantae > Streptophyta > Magnoliopsida > Poales > Poaceae > Miscanthus > Miscanthus lutarioriparius. The sequence continues at coordinate 47,424,541 of CAJGYO010000007.1, forward strand.
GCATTGAGTTCATGCACTGCGGCTACACCCTTGTCATTCGACCGTACCCCATCCACATCCTCGTCCTGTCTCATTGTCTCCTATAGCTATCTAAAACAACTGAAGGACAACATGGAGGATGTGGAGAGGGCGGGATGATGAGGGTGTAGGCATGGTGCTTGAGCTCAATGGCATCGACGAGTCAGGAGGTGGAGCGAGAGACAAGATGTTGCATGCTTCTCGTTGGATGGTGGGTTAGCCTAGAAAGAGTTGGGAGGTGGAGGTAGAAAATGTGGCATGCGCACAAGCATAGGTACTTAGGCCAATGTGTCGGGATACGGTGTCCAAACGAACCTACAAGAACATCCAAGGAGCCATTTAAATATTATTGGATACTTTACGGGCTATAATATCAGATTTTATAGTTGAGTGGGTTATGTAATCGACACTTGATATGTTAGGGGGTTATATAGACTTTTTAATATGCCAAGTCAGCGAAACCACTTTCAAAACCGTCTCAGGGGGTTATTTAGACGGTTTTCAATAGTTCAAGGGGTAGAATACCTGGTTTTATGGGTGAAGGGGTGAAGCAGGCAACCATCTATAGTTGAGGGTGTGAAGTAGACTTTTTCTGTTTCTATCCCAATCAACCCTAATACGTGTAGATTAGGGTGGATTAAAGTGCATGTTTGGATGGACTATAATTACATTTTAGCTACTAATTGTTAGTCCATGTGATATACATAGATTATTAATAAAGTAGTGTGTGATGTAGTCATCCTCGTGATTGTTTCAATAAGGGGATATATAAAATGTTGATAACGTGAATGTGTATCTAGACTAGTTGGGTTGATAATTAATAATAATATAAGTTTAACTTATAACAACTCTAGAGGTTGATTTATTTTTGGATAAAAGACTGTATTTGTTAGTAATACACGTACATATTATGATGTGTCTAGACTCTACACCCCCGACATTTTGAGCTCTAGCTTTGCCCCCTGAGGCCCTCAGACTAGTGTCCATTTACCATCATTAGCTTAGGACACCATCAACAATACTACATCAGCTCTCTTAGCAGCACCACATCAGCTTTTGAGGATAGAGACAATGCCACATCAGCTCTCTTAGCGGCGCCACATCTACTTTTGAGGACAGAGCAGGAAAGAAAGAGAAGAAAAACACCACTAGATGTAGAGAACGTCGATAACACATTCTTCCACATGATTAGGCCCCACACATGTACACATTCCTTGCTTACCCATCATGTCTCTTTGCGATAGCGGCATAAGGGAAGAGTGAGCAGGCAGGATCCACCGCTGATGCAGGCTAGATGAACTGATGAAGCTTAGCCGCTAGTGCCACTACACCTGGCCTCTAGAGCAACTGGAAGGACTAGGCCATGCGTGTATTGCCAGGGGTGGATAGTTTGTGGGTTGCGCTGGTTCAGGTTACCTAAGGCGCGGTCGCCCATGTGAGCAATTGGGGCAACTAGTACAGAGACCATGGCCGGTATAGATAGAAAATATATGTTTGGTTCATGGTTTGAAAATCAGGTAAAAGTGGTAGCCAAGCGAGGTACAAACTTTAGTAAGGCATATGTTATGTGCTTAGATGGTAGACAATAATTTACATTTGTGAAAGAGACATGACAATGTAGTGATAATTTTTTTATTAAAAAAGAAACATGGTACATCAGCGAGGTACAAACTTCAGTACTGAAATTGATTCAGCGAGCTAGAGAGCAGTGAAAGTTTTTAGGTCCAAACTCAAAAATGGTTAAGTAAGCTAGAGAGCAGTGAAATTTGTAGCAACTCCAGTACAGAAACTTTTTGATAGGTCTGGTGCTAAATGCGTAGACAACTTCATACCGTATCATACGGCGTTTGTAGATCACCTGCCACACCAAAAAACTAAGGATCATATCTTGACCACTTATTGTAGTCTCTGTATTCTTCAAAAGATTTGCAGACAAATGCAGCTAAAAAGGTTGGGTGCATGGTTTTACCGTGGTTCAGTTCAGAGTTTCAGAGAATGTATTTATCCTATGATGTAGACTACACAATTGAATTAGTTTAGGCTTCAGAAAGAAACCTTCACCTCTGGCACTCCTTAATGGAGGTAATCCAGACCCCATGTAGCACTGACCAGGATCTGCAGCATCAGCCTCCACGAAAATGGCACCTATAGTCTTGACGTTGGCGCATCTCTGCAGTTTGTGCTTGTACCAAATAATAAGATTCAATGAAATCTGTAATGTTCATACAACATAAATGACAAATCCACAGAGTTTGGCCATCTTGTGGAGAACAGGTCCTCAGAATTTTCAGCCAATATTTATATATGTCCTGGAAAGTGAAAATTCTGATGAAAGTGCCAATTATAATAAAAATGCTTACATGCAAATTAGTCTGTAAATTTGTATGGACTCCAGAGAGAAGCAAAAGGAAGCAAGTAGCAGATCTAAAGGATGTGCTGATAAAAACCGTCATATATGTGACAAATTCAGCTATGCTTATAACTTATCTTCATTTGTTACTCTTTCTGTTGCTTGGAAAAATCAAATACATACAGTCTGCAAACACGCATGGTGTTGGTGACCAATGTACAGATATTGATCAAGACTCAGGAGCTACAAAATGTTCCAACAGTGTTTTCCAAAAAATGAAAAAAAATTTACAATAGGCTACTATATCTCCTTTTTCAACATCATATGCATGCTACAATGCCCATTGATAATTGTCACTTTGTTTTTTTTGGTCAAGGTATGCACCAGTGGATAAGACCTATGTTCTTATATATAATTTCTATTCTCCATGCGAACTTGCTTGTCATAGCTTCGTCATGGTACCCTTTTCCAACCGTCCTGATTCCCTAATTCTAGCAACTGAAAAGACATAAATAGTAACTTTATTCTTAACCCTAATTCTAGCAACTGAAAAGGCATTAATAATAGCCTTATGCATTTTTTAGCACAATAATAGCCTTATGCATAGCAACATGTCATATCAAAGAAACAGCACCCACAGAACAAGCTCAACATTCGGTCGACTATCAGTTCCACCACGCAATCGGACCAATCAATCACCAAAGCAACGACCCTGCAACATCCCCATGTGCTCAGTGAGGGCAAGGGCGGTGGTGGTTTTACCTCGCACTAACATGCGTTGCTACGGTTTGGGGCAACAGTCTTGGTGCACGAGCTTGGCGGAAACATGATAGATTGCAAATAAACTTCTATCTACAACATGATAGATCAATGGAGTTTCCGTTCAACACATATGTATCAATTTCTTTGAGTTTCTTTACCTGTTTGTTTAGAAACTGTTAATTTCATTAATTTCCTGAAAGTATGAGTGGGGAGTGGCTACTAAGAGTGTCCAAATATTCAGAGCATGTACATAAAATATATTCCCACACATGTTTAAGCTTGAATGTGCTAAAAATATTGAGAGGGATGTGCTAAACTTAGGACTTCACTGTGAGGGCATAAACCTAGTTCGTGAGTACCAAACTGTTAGACTTTTTACAGAGTATGTGGGGTGGAATTCAGAGACTTCAGGACACAAGATCAAGTGCACATTCCAAAGTAAATGTTTAAGTATCTAGAGACTGAGTTTAAAGGTGTCAAATGATGTGAGCAAAGAGATGGCGCACCTTCACCTCTTGATCATTGTTTTTGTCCAGGAATAATTGCCTGCAAGCAGTTTCTGTGGCCGTAGGTGACCTGTTTGTGTCAGACTGTCTCCGTGGGAGCTTCTCCAGGGAAGTGGTTCCTCTTCTCGAGGGAAGGTGGCGGTGCCTGAGAGAGCTTCTCTAACGAAGTACAAGGTGGCGCGGACCGTCTCCGAGTGGCTCAGGCCCGCTGGCACCGAGTTCTCGTCCGGCTTTGTGTGTGCATACGGAGGAACGCCGGCGAGGACTGTCCTCAGCCTTGGGCGATTTCCATTTCTAAATATGTCTGCCGATGGCTTACAGAGTTGCGACACTTTGTAGAATCCAAACCCAACACAGTACCTACAGCCTTAACAAAGTACCTATATAAAAAACCTATTTTAGATGCTAATAGAGGCATAACTCAAATCCGAGTATCCTCTCTTCTGAAGAGCTATTTGCAAAAAGAGTTATCTTTTAGGTCTTATTATTGGAGGAGACCAAAAATATGTATTGAACTCTTTGACTGTAGCGCTATCCAAAGAACGAATGAGTCTTATATTTTGGATCGCGGTCGTTAGAGATAGTCTTACGTGTCTGATACAGACGCTGGCTACTCAGGCCCACATGATAGTGTAATGACTGAAAATGTAAATGCCTTAATACATAAGAATACACTTTGGCAATGGTAACACGCCTTCTTCTTCATGCTCTGTCTTCATCACTCGTTCACCCCGCGTGTTACACCTCCCCCCGCCTGAGTTTCAGCTTGTGCCCAAGCTGGAGCTTCTAGAAAGCATTTGCGCAGCACATAGTAGTCTTCCCAGGTTGTAACTGATTCAGGTAAGCCCAACCATGTGACCTGCACTTAAGGAACAACAGAGTTACCTTTCCTCACCAACCGGCGATCGATGATGGAGCGTGGTGTTGATGCAGCAGCTTCTAGGTCAGTAGTTGTTGGTCGGGTGGCATAGACTGGTGTGGAATAAGAGATGAAAGGCTTGAGCTGTGAAATGTGAAACACATTATGGATCTAAGCACCTTCAGGAAGCTCTAGCTTGTATGCAGTATGCCACAGAACCTATATTCTCAATCACCTTGTAAGGTCCATAATACTTATAAGCCAATTTAGGAAATGGCATGTTAGCAACCGAAGACTATGTATAAGGTTGTAACTTGAGAAGCACTTGATCACCCACATTAAACTAAAAGTCAGTGCGTTTCTTATCTGCTAGCAGCTTCATTCAATTTTGAGCTTTGGCCAGATTGTCTTTAAGTGACTGCAGATGCTCTTCTCTGTTTGTGATCACTTCGGTTACTGAAAAAGATGCACTGTCAGGTATAGCAGGGACTGCACCAATGTTTGGTTCACAGCCATACAGTGCCTTGAATGGAGAACAGCCCAGAGAAGTATGAAAGGATGAATTATACCATAGCTCTGCCAATGATAACCAGCTCTTCCATTCTTTGGGTGAATTATGAACTGAACATCTCAGGAACATCTCTAGGCATTGGTTGACTCTTTCAGTCTGCCCATCTGTTTGGGGTAGTGTAGGCAGTACTAAGGTGCAGATTGACTCTATAAAGCTTACATAATTCCTTCCAAAAGTTGATAAGGAAGATGGTGTCCCTATCAGTCACAATGGAGTTTGGGAGGCCATGCAGCTTAACTATGTTGTCCATGAATACCTGAGCAATATGAGTTGTAGTGTATGGGTGCTTCAATGCAATGAAGTGTCCATACTTGGTTAATTTATCCACCACAAGTATTACATTGTACCCTTCAGATTTTGGTAACCCTTCAATGAAATCTATGGACAGATCACTCCAAACCCCTTCTGGTACAGGTAATGGTTGTAAGAGGCCCAAGGGATGATTGTGTGTGTGTTTAGCTTATTAGCAGACAACACATTGTTTGACATAGCTTTCCACATCTTGCTTCATACCCTTCCAAGAAAAATGTTTCTTCAGCCTATAATATGTAGCTGCAATGCCTGAATGGCCTCCAATGGCACTAGAGTGGCAAGCAGCTATTAATTTAGTTTGCAGGGCTGAATTGTTGCCAATCCAAACTATGTTGTTGTGCCTAATGATGCCTTGATCAAGACTGTAGCCTGCTGCAGTAGGACTGAAGATATCCAATCTTTGGAGCAATTGCTGAGCTTGAGGGTCTGTTGCGTAGGAGTTGAGGACTTCCTGCATCCATGCAGGCTGGACAACAGAAACAACAGAAACAGCCTGTAATGCCATCAGGTGAGCCACTCTAGACAAAGCATCGGCTGCTATGTTGTCCTTGCCCTTTTTGTATACAATTCTGAACTGCAACCCCATCATTCTTGTCATTGCCTCTCTTTGCATTTCAGAATGAAGATTCTGTTCTGTTAAATATGCTAGGGACTGGTGATCAGTTTGAATGACAAATTCCTGCCTCTGTAAGTAGTGCCTCCACCTTTCCACAGCCATAATAAGAGCCAAGAACTCCTTCTCATAAATAGAGAGTGACTGATGCTTTTCACCCAATGCCTTACTAAGATAAGCGATGGGTTGTGCCTTTTGCATCAAAACTGCTCCAATGCCATCATGGCAGGCATCTGTTTCCATTACGAATGTTTCCTAGAAGTTGGGTAGAGCTAGAACTGGTGTCCTAGTCATGGCTATCTTGACATTGTCAAAAGCCAGTTGGGCCTCTGGGGACTAGGTAAACTGCTTGAGCCTCAGAATGTTAGTGAGTGGTCTAATCAAGAGACCATAATGTTTCACAAATTTCCTGTAATATCCAGTTAATCCCAGAAAAAGCTCTAAGCTCAGTAAATGTGGTTGGTTTTGGCTAGTGCAACATGGTTGCTATCTTAAAAGGATATCTGGACACTCCTGTGCCAGAGATGATGTGTCCTAAGTATTCCAAGCTTTCTTGAGCAAAACTGCATTTGGAAGCTTTCAAGTAGAGTTTGTGCTTTCTGAGGGTAGCTAACACCTGATCCAAGTGATGGACATGTTGCTCCAGTGTGGGACAGTAAATCAATATGTCATCAAGAAAACCAGAACAAACTTCCTCAGAAATGATTGCAGTAACTCATTCATGATGCATCAAAAGGTGGCAGGTGCTTTGGTCAAGCCAAAAGGCATGACTCTAAACTGATAGTGACCTTGGTGGGTTTTGAAGGCAGTTTTATGCTCATCCTCTGGTAGCATTCTAACCTGGTGGTGCCCAGATCTGATATCTAGTTTGGTGAAGAACTTTGCACCAGCCAACTCATCTAGAATTTCCTCAATGACAGGTATTGGAAACATGTTTTTAATTGTCAAGTCATTCAGCTTCCTATAGTCGACACAAAACCTTCAGGAGCCATCCTTCTTCTTCACTAGGAGGACTGGTGAGGCAAAAGGACTATGACTATGAGCTATTAAGTCTGCTTGTAATAATTCATGAACCTGTTTCTCTATCTCAGTTTTGTGGTGAGGTGAATGATGGTATGGCCGAGAGTTGATAGGAACAGAGCCAGGGAACAAAGGAATAGCATGATCATAAAGCTCTATGAGGAGGCATGGTTTGGGGATCAGAAAACACATCTTGAGAAGTGTCTAAAAGTTGCTGAATAGCAGGATTTTGCTGATCTGAGGTGTTGGATATGAGTTGCAGGCTGTCAGGTATGTAATCCACTAGTACAAATGCCCAAATGTCATTACCTTTGGTTGAATTATACACCTTGGTTGCTGATATAGATGTTAACTGAAGAGGCTGTTGATGTAAGCCCTTCAACCGAATCAGTCTGCCATGATTAGTGAATTCCAATGTTTTGTTGATCCAGTCACACTGCATTAGGCTGTGCTTTTGAAGCCAATCAAATCCCAAGATGGCATCATATGGATTCATGTCCAAAACAACCATTTTTGTAGTTAAAGTATGTCCTTGACAGTACCACTGTAAAGCTAGAACCTTCTTATCAGTGACAATGGATTGGCCATTTGCCAATTTGACTCTTCTTGGTGTCACAGGTATAGTAGGCAATTGAGCCATCTGGACAAACTGTGCACTGACAAAGCTGTGGGAGCTACCACTGTCCACTAATACGAGCATAACTTTATCTTTGACTCTGGCTTTCAACTTGATACAATTTGTATGATCTGTACCAAAGATAGCATTCAGGGACAGTTGGCCAAATTCCTCATTCAGATTATCCTCAGTTTCTAGGTGATTGAGAACCTCTTCTGGGATTTCTCTATCCAGATCATTGATGATCAATGCATGTGCTTGTGCTTTTGGTCTTTTAGAGCATACCTCTATGTGACATGGTTCAAATCTCTCACCACAATGGAAACACAATCCATTGGCCTTTCTATAATCCCTTAACTGTCTATCCCTCCAAAACTGTGGATTATTGCCTTGAGGTCTATTGTCAACCCTTGGTTGCTGCCTGGGTGGTTGTTGGTTTCTCTGGTACTTGGAACTTTCCAAAACTCCTTGCTGGATGTTTGCAATGAGAGCAGCCTTGTCCACTGTGGTTGGCGTTCGAGGTTCCATAGAGCTTCTGATTTCATCCTTTAGTCCACTGATATACTGAGGTGTGAAGAACATGTCATCATAGTTGGGGTTATGCATATTGATGTCATACTGAAGAGATTGAAATGTGATAGTGTAATCTTCCAAAGAGCCAGTCTGCTTCAAAGCCAGGAGTTCATTCATAGCAGTTCTATAATCATCCAACCCAAACTTGCTTTCCACCACTGAACATAATGCTTTCCAAGATGCCACTGTGTGGTTTTGCTTGTAAGCCTGCCACCACTTGGCAGCATTTTCCTTGAAATGCAAAGTAGCAGCTGTAAACCACATACCTTCAAGCAATTGATAGAGATCAAAGTAGCTCTGGCAGTTGTCCTTCTAATTTTTTGGATTGGTACCATCAAAGATTGGAAACTACATCTTTGGCATGCTCTGATGTGGTAAGATATCTCTCTTGTCAGACTTTGGTGGAGGTCTTCTGGACTTAGAAGATTCAACCTTGGAAATACCCTTCTTTGAAGCAAACACATTACGGAAGGTTTCTTGTTCTTCATAGACAATGGATACTGGCTCATCGCCATCAGATTTTGCTTCCTCTTCGAACTGCCGCATGGTTAATTGAGCTATAGCTTGACCATTGGCTTTCACTTGCTAGGCGATCATGTGCTGCTCAGCTGAATACTGATCCATTGCAGCCCCACGAATATCCATCCGTGTCTTCATTTGCTGCTGCACCACTCCAATGTCACTGACTTGAGTGAATAGCAAGTCAAAATTTTCCATAACTTGATCCTAACGGGACCTCATCCTCCACGCTCTTGGACATGGTGTCCAACAGGTTCTGTGTCTGCTTGGATAGTTTAGGTGGGGCTGTGATGCCTCACGACTGAAAAATCCAAGCCTTGCAGATGAACAAGCAACAGGTTTGGAAGAATCCTCCCCTTTGGACATGCTTGCTGTATCACCGCCACCTGGGAATGAGGCTGAATCGAGGAATTTTACGCGAGAACAAGTGCCTCGCAACCTAAATTCACGGACACTCCCCCTCCACACGCCACCACACCAAATTAAACGAAGCGACTACATAATTTTATGCAAGAACAGATGCCTTGCAACCCTCGTCGTTCGTTTAAATGTGCTCAAGAGAAAGAAGAGCGAGCAGAGATGTGAGCTCACTGCGGTTCACGCCGCCGAACCCTAGGTAGCCGATGTAGTCCCCTAGTCGAAGGTGAGTTTGCCGAAGAGGACGTGGCCACATATAAACACTCTCAAACGATTAACTTAATAATATTAAGCACTCTCAAATGATTTAATAGCTTCTAGTGTCAACACATATAAACATGAACTAAATATACCAATAGATAGATCACAATTTTAGGAACCTAAAAAAATTTGTTTCATAATTTTTGGACACCTATATGATTTTATATTAATTACCAAAGATTAGCTCAGAAATTAAATTAGAAAACTATTTCTAATTTCGTAGGAAAATGAAAAGTGAATCTCCCGTGCGGCCCACACACGCGGCCCACGCGAGGCCGGCCCACGCGCGAGACGACCCGCTGGGGGGATCTCGCACGGGCTGGCATTTATGCAAAAGAGGCCTCAAACTTCTTCCAAATCATAACTAAATACTAACACTATTTCATCCTCTCTCAAACCTTCTCACTTAACCCCTTGGCTTTCCTAGAATTCCCCCGCGCGCACCCCCGGCGACTCAGCGCACGGCGGCGCGGCGGCCGGTGACACAGCACGGCTGCGCGCGGCCACCTGGGACCTACGACAGACCACCTAACGGGCTGGTCACCATCTCCGACCTGAGCGGCTATGCTAAACGACGGTGCGGGGTGACACGACTTGCTGGGGAAGGCTGCAACGGCGCGCGGCCATCCACGATGGCGGCCACGATGGCGGCGCCACTGTTCCGGTGAGCTAGGGTAGCTACAGACCTAATTGGTTAGCGCGTGAGCATCAGGAGGCTACCATGAACCAGGCCGAGGTGACGGTTGGGGTGGAGGATGACGGAGGAGGGCTGGCCACGTGCGGCCGAGCCGTGCGACGGTGCACCGCGGCGACATGGTTGCGTCAGCTATGACGGGGAGGCGGTAGAGGTTCCACTAGCGTGCGCAAGGTGGAGAGGGAGGCAAGGCAAAGCTAGTGGTGCAAGTGAATTGGCTCGGGAGAGATGATAGGATGGCTGCCCTCGTCTACGGTCGGACGCGGCCTTATCGGCACGGCGGCAGGAAAAACGCCAAATTGGAGCTTGGCAGTGCCTTCTTGGTCGGGCAGTGAGAGAACTTGATGGTGAAGCCGTAAACGTGTTGAATTAAACGAAAGTGATCACTCGGTGGCCAATTTAATGGCGCGGCTTGACGTCGGCAACAGAGGGAGAGAGATTGAGACGAGGCGGCAAGTGGGCTCGTCTCGGTCTCGCCTTGGCGGGACGTGGTCGGCGTGATATAGGTGTTAAGCGAGCGGACACAATCGGACAGGCGCGTGCGTCTATCGACCGGCATGGCTCGCGCGGGCGCAGTTCCATTAATGGCAAGGTGACGACGAGCTTGGCCACGTGCGTGCGGCATCTAACCGGGCCAACAGCGGGGTATAGGCACAGGGGACAGGCGTGGATGCGACGGTGATGCGACAACACCGGCAGCGGCTGCGTCGCGGCACGAGGCGGGTCGGCGGTGCGGTAGCGCGGCGAGGCAGGATGCAGCACCGCCCGGTCGTGCGACCTGCAGCAGCGGCTCCACGCGGCAGAGCCAGTGGCGATCAGGCCAGGGCAGTCGCAGCCGGACACGCGCGGCAGTGCGCGTGCGCGCGTAGAGCGAGCCGGCGTGGCGACGTCGCTCCCCGAGGCGTGGTGACCGCGCTCACCCGGTGAACTAGCCCAAAATCATGTCTTGCATGAATTTTAAAGCGCTTATAAAAACTAAACGGTTGCTCTGGAACATAAACCATCTTCACCATGCTCAAGAGAGCAGATTAGGCTACCAACTCGAGCTAAAATATGACACCACTTCTTAACTCAATTTCATAAAATAAATTCCCGAACATGGTATTGTCTTGCTGTCCATATACTTAAAAATATTCTAAGTCTTGAGCTAAATTTTGATTCCAAGTTCTATTTCTAGGCTTTTAGAAATATTGGCTAGCAATGTTATTTTTCTACAGCAAAGATTTCATTGCCATCTACAAAGTTCATATTCCAAACTTTATTTAAGTGCTACATATATGCTCTATAGTGTTTTTTTAAATAAAAATTAGTTTTAAACCCTACTTATACATATGAGTTATGGAATAGCTTCTTATTTAACATTTTATTGATCATCTTAAGTTACAAAAATGTTATCTACACATTCCATCACATGCATTATCACATAAATATGATGCTCATGACATGATTTGGTAATTTGTTTAGGGCGTAACACCGAGGGTATTACACATAGGAAGGAGCTTCGTGTGCGGCATGAGCGACAACTTGGTTTGTTGGGCAGCACAAGAAGGTAGAGACAATTTCCTCATGACTATGGGAAATTGGTTTGTTTAGTTGGCTCATATCGCCCTCTTTGGTTTAGGATTCTTCCTTTACAACCGGCTCATGTCACCCTCAAAGAAAAATGTGGCGTGGTCCGACCTATCCCAAGATTCATGGCAGCTTATCTGTTATATCATAGGCTGGTTTTCAGTCATCAAAGATATCCAGTTACGAGTATGTCGACCTTAGCCTTTTATGTCACGGTATACAATAGTTTATGGAGCCAGCATCCATTCGCCTAGCATGCCTTTACACATGCAAATCCAAGGCTTATCTCGTATGCTTCATTTTCTTATTTGTGCAATCAAATCGGACAATTGGTTATTGGTTAGTTCGAACAAGTCTATATGTAATCATGTTGTTCCTTTTGCATAACCTATCTTTCAATGCCTAAAAACTATATAATTCCAACAACTAAAGCTATATAATAAATATTCCATCTGAAATTTTGAAGTGTCTTTTTTCCGTGTTAGTGATTTACATTTAAACCATAAATAGATGAGTTTGTAAGTTTGTGGTCTACTAATTGTTTCTTCTTGATTTTTTCATGTTTCTTCTAGGGGCTCAATATGATTTTCTTCAACGAAGCATAGAGGAGGGCATAGTGGATGTAGAAGACATTGAGCTGTTTTTGTAACTTCCATGATTCATTCCTTTGGTATTTTCTTCTTCACAACTGTTGATGTGGACTCTAAGAAGAAGAGGTCGTTTGTGACTTCTAGACGTCGAAAGGTTTGAGGCTCTTGTTATTAGTGGTATAAATAATATGCCCTTGATAACACTGAGTAGTGGAAGAGAAGTTGATTTGAAGAGTCTGCAAAGTTAGATGATTAAAAATGCCAGATAAATATCTAATAACTAAAATTTTTGTGTAATTTGTAAGTATGACTCTATGACGCTGTGAATTGTAGTCGGTGCTGTCAAGGGCCTCGAGGAAATGTAACAACAACAAAAGGGATATTCATGTGTTCAGATTATTTGTGGCTCTAAATGAGTTTTATTTAGTAGACCTAAATACTTCATACACTTGGAGTAGCTAGAAATTGTTATGTGTCTGTGAACTTCTACAAAGTTCTTTTCTTTCTTGTCCAAATTGAAAGATTCTCAGAAATCTAATTAAGCGTTTTATAATTATTTTAAGGATATATATGCTTCATATGCTTCAGGCTCTTCAGAAAAAAGAAATAATCGATCAGCCCATGCTAGATAACCCCCTTCATGCGTTCATCATCAACATTTTTGTTCAATGAAAACAAATCTCTTGACCTCTCACTATATAAGTAATTTGTATATAATATTTTTCTCCCTAAGAATTTTTGAAAGCTAAGGGGAATGCGATCATTAAGGAAGCTCAACAACCTGCGAGGGAACACAAAGCACCTTTAAAAGGAGCAATTTTGTGAACTTGGGGAAGGCAATTGAATGTTGGTTTCTTTCCACATAGTGTCCATTGGCTTTTGGTATCCTCACACGAAGGAAAAATTGTCCAACCGGGAGGGTTGGGCCGATCAGACTACTCAGGAGGCCCAATCGGACGTGGATACCTCATCTACTAGAAACACAGGGCATAAGATGTACTCAAAAGCTGAAACTATTTGTAAAGATCCAATTAGACTTTTCCTGTAACAAACTAAGAAACCGAACTAACCCTTTTAGGACTTCTTCGGACAATATACAGAGATGTAAGGTGCCCCCAATCGGCATCAGGTTCATATCCATTGCAGCTACGAACATCAGCACCCCTCTCACCCAACACACGGCGCACAACAAGATTCAAAAAAAAAAAAAACACGGCGCACAACAACGAAGCTCTATTCCAGTAGACGTAGGGTACCTTGTGATACTTATTAAACTTGCATTTATATCCATGTAAGCTTCTGAAACGGAACGACTGTTTTGGCCATTTTTGGTTGCACCGTCGATAGATGCACATTTTTTTCACCGAAAAGCAGGTGCAATCGGGAGCCTTTTCATGAAAATATATATCATTTGTACTTAACTAAATACCACGCTATTTTTACTGACTGATTAGTTATTATGACTGAACTCTTTGTTCACCTTAAGTTAGTGAAAAAATATTCAAATAATGAGTCAAAAATGGTGGAAACCTCCCGCTGCCTTTTATTTTCATTATGAACCTCCCATGATGTAAACTGATATAACAGTGGAGATTCTACACCTTGAGAATCACCTCGACGATCACCGTGTGGCTTGCTTTGTACTTATATTGCCATCGTAAGTTATGAATTTACTTGTTACAATTCATTAATGGTTCAAATTTTTTTCATATGTTCAAATATAGTTTTCTTTTCACAGAGCCTGATGAAGAACATGAGGAGCCATTTTGGACATTTGGTATCTTTCATCAATTCCATAAGAACAGAAGGAGCCATTTTACCCAACGTTTTTCTAGTTCAGAGAAGTCAATTTTTCAAAGAAACTAGAATTGGAGTTATTTTTAGAGGAGCGAAGCTCTGCCAATGCCTAGTGGATGTTTGGTTGCTAGCCACACTTCATCTAAGATAAGTTTGACCAAATTAGCAAGTGTTTGGTTGGTGACTAACCTTAGACAAGATCCTTTTAGGCTCCACATGTCATATATTAAAAAAGTGTCACAAGATTCCCTTTGTCATGGCAAGTGTGGCTTCTAATTTTTAGCCACATTTTTAGTGTGCATTTCCTTAGTTGTGGTAGATTATGGTCGGAAAACAAACAGCCTCTAAGGCCTTGTTTGATACATGTGTATCCACTTCAATCTACGTGTGTTGGAGTGGATTGGAATGTAACTTAGTTTAATTACGCTTTAATCCATTTCAACACATGTGGATTGAGATGAATATATTTAGTTTGACGTTATGTGTTGAAGTGGATTGGTATGGAATTTGAACTAAATTACACCCCAATCCACCCCAACACATGTAGATTGATGTCAAACCGAATGCATCTTAACAAGGCCTAAGACCTTGTTTGAATATATGTGTATCCAATTTAATCCACATGTATTGAAGTGGATTAAAATAAAGCTAATCTACTCTAATATAGGTGGATTGAAATTAATATACGTGCATTGGCCACCTCGTGATTCACGACATGTGCGGCTCAAGCAGCACAGACACAGGCACTGCGAGGAGCTCGTGTGGCGCTGACACGTCCGTATTTAAAACCTCCTCACTCACTCAGCCATAGCCATCCCCAACACCCCCGAAAGGAAAACCCATCGCGCCAAATCCCCAACCCCAAACCCCCAATCCACCCATCCCCTCCTCATCCACTCCGGGCGGCCATGGCCTGCTCCTTCGCCGCCGCCACCACCGTCTCTTCCGCCCCCACCCCGGCCGCCAGGCCCCTCGCCGCTGCCCCGCAGTCCGTCTCCGTCGCCCGCTCCGCGGTCGCCACCGCCGCCAGGCCGCTCCGCCTCGCCGCCTCCAGATCCGCGCGGGCCACCAGACTCGTCGCCCGCGCCGGCGGCGTCGTAAGTTCTCCTCGCTTCTTGCCTCGCCTTACCGTACTACGGGTTTGCTTCTCACCCCCCTTCTACTTTGCACTCACGGCTCTCGCCCTTGTGCCTCTGCTCTGTAGGATGACTTGCCGCTGGTCGGGAACAAGGCTCCAGACTTCGAGGCCGAGGCCGTGTTCGACCAGGAGTTCATCAACGTATGTGCGACTCTCGCGTGGTTTATGTATGCTGTGGCAGCAGAACTCTGAAATGTTTCGTCCTCTCAAATTGCTCCTAATACCCTTTTATGTGGCTGGCGATGACATTGCTCTGTGTGCTTTTGCAGGTGAAGCTCTCTGATTACATTGGGAAGAAGTACGTCATTCTGTTCTTCTACCCCTTGGATTTCACCTTCGTCTGCCCGACCGGTGAGGATAAAACAGTAGCATTAGTATCAAGAAGACACGTTTGGAGTGGGTCTATGAGATTCTGATAAACTAACGCCTGATACTTGCAGAGATTACTGCCTTCAGTGATAGATATGAGGAATTCGAGAAGTTGAACACTGAGGTTCTTGGCGTCTCCATTGACAGTGTGGTATGTTATAATGCCCTGGTATTCCATGATATGATAGCATCTATCAGTATGAATCAGTCTGTCAATTGTTCTTAAGGATAAGTGAGTGTAGTTGACATCCGATGCCTCCACTGTTTGTATGGGGATTGTTCTCTCATTTGTCATATGTCGTAGTTAGCTCTTGAAGTACATTTCAGCTTTGATATGTACTAGATCATAACTGAAATAGAATTATTATGGTTGAACTGCTCCTATAATGAGAAATTCACGTGCTACTGCTAGGTTATCTTTGGAGCACAACTGCTGTACTTGTATGCATGGTTCTTGAGCATAGTCACATTATTTCTGGAAAGTATGTTTATGTGGAGTTAGAAAATAGCAGTTATACAAATACACAATGTTCTATAACAAGTAAGGTAGTGTTTCCGTTACACATGCCCGTTTCAGTTTTTGGCAAATTAGTAGGACCACACATGCGGCTTTTTTCTCATGTTGAAAGATACGTTCTGCGCATTACCAATGTAACTATTAATAGAAAAATCCATCTACATGAACATAATAGCAATGACACTAGGGATGATAACGGTCGGAAATGGTACTATAATACAGAATCTGAAAGCGGTTGGTACCGGATTTCCCCCTTTTGTCAAAATAACTAATGAAAACGGTTGTGATAAAATCACAAAATGTCAACTTTCATGTTTTGATAGAAACGGAAATGGTATGATAATACGGAAAATGATATTGGTCGGTGCAGTATTTTCCCGTACCTGCTTTCACCTCTAAGTGACACATCACTATCCAGTATTCATTTTTGGACTTTCTATTGGGACTAAGCACTCACGTTACACTTGAGGCCTTAAATTTAACCTTTGTTGGTCCAAAGAAAATGTCTTCTTAGCTTCATAATCTTATTAAATTGATCGTTTCTGTTCACTAAAGTACTTTACAAATCTTTGGAGAACTGTATAGTCCCTCCATTTTTAAATATGCACCATTGACTTTTTACTATAATTTTGACCAACAATATTATTTAATTACTTAGATAAGTAAAGTGAAAAACTAGATCTGTCATCAAAAGTCAAATATTTATAGAAGAGACAAATAGTCAAACAAATAGAAGAGTCAAAGGTTAAACAGAGGGAGTACAATGCAAAATGCCCTAATGACTTGTATATTTGAAGTCTTTATACAGCTATGCTTGTATGATTTGTTATTACTCCCTCTGTTCCAAATTATAGGTTGTTTTGGCTTTTCTAATATCTAGACATAGCGTATATCTAGTTGCATAGCAAAAGCTATGTACCTAAAGCCAAAGCGACCTATTATTTGGGACTGAGGGAATACCTCTTTATATCACTGTATGTATGTGGACATGTGGTCACAAGTAGAAATCTTGACATATATAGATCTTGGTTTTTGGTTACTGTGATTTCATCATAATCATAACTGTTGTTAACTGTTTTAGTGTTTGTTTGGATGCAGTTCTCCCACCTTGCATGGGTGCAGACAGACAGGAAGTCTGGTGGGCTTGGCGATCTTAAATACCCACTTATTTCTGATGTCACCAAATCAATTTCAAAGGCCTTTGGTGTTCTGATCCCTAGCCAGGTTTTTTTTTTTCAACCACTGGATATTCTTCTCCAGATTCTTCCCCTGTGGAGTCCTTTTTTTCCATATTATGTTTCTGCTTGTTGCTCTCTAAATCTGAATGTTCTTTGGGCAGGGTATTGCTCTGAGAGGATTGTTCATTATTGACAAGGAGGGAGTGATTCAGCACTCTACCATTAACAACCTTGCCATCGGTCGTAGCGTGGATGAGACCATGAGGACTCTTCAGGTATGTTCTATGTTGGTTGTGCTACATTTCTGATAGGCAGTTGTCCTGGACTTCAGAAATTCGAAGTTCTGTGCTGTTACTTAAAACATAAAGTAAAAGGAATATGCACTTTTGTATTCATGGTGTTTGTGATACACAATTTGAACAAGATTCAACACCGGTGTGCATTTTACATTTAATTGTTTGTTAACACTTGACAGTGCAATATAGTTCTCCATTTGCAGGAACAAAATAAACTATTTCTAACCTTTAAAGCATACTCTAATCCAAATGCTTTAAAATTACAGAAGAATTATTGAAAATATGTACCTTATTTATGTGGCTACTTCCTTTGGCATTACAGTACAAGGTCATTTTACTATAGTACTATACTAAATATAACTGTCCAAGTACTACACATACCACTTTTCATAGGTCAAGATGCATCATAGCAAGTATATATTGAAACAAGTGAGGCTCTTGATCTGGGATGACGTTATGTAGTTTCCCAATGAAAAAATAAGCATAATCCCAGGATTGCAGTTGTGGTACATCATTGGGCATTTTGCTGAGCTGGGTTACGCCCGACCCAATTACATAGTTGCTTTTGCCATTTTATACAGTCCAGCGATCACAATCGGAAGAATATTGAAGTTGACATCACATTTCAATGTTTCACCAGGCATTGCAGTACGTCCAGGAGAACCCAGACGAGGTGTGCCCGGCCGGATGGAAGCCAGGGGAGAAGTCGATGAAGCCCGACCCCAAGGGAAGCAAAGAGTACTTTGCGGCCATCTAGACTCGCCGTCATTGAGAAGCTTTGATACTCTATCATGGTGCCCGTTAAGTGCCCCAGCGGTAGGTCCTTGTGGAGTTTTGCGGAGCTCGCGTTTTGACATGCCTCTGTGCCTTGAACCGAGTGTAGTAGCCCCTGTGCTATTGTGCACCCCGATTGAGTGCTGTTCTTTGCCACTTTGTTTAATTTTTCACCTGACGAATAAGGTTCATTTGGCACGTGATTGAGAGCTCACGCTTCTGGTGTAGTTTGTTGGGCTTTTGTTTGTACCATTGTCTGCTAAATTTCGCGTCGATGCTGAGGCCTTTTCTAATTTATGTGGGCAACTACAACGTGCGCTGCAGTTCCTGGCCCAAGCTGGTATGCAAAAACGCAAGACCCACCCACCTTGGGCCCATAACTGAAGCTCCCTCTCTCTGTTTTTGCAGGCCCGTACGGCCTATTGCCACAGTGGACTTGAGCTGCGTTCATCCAGGATCTGCTGTCTGGAATCTTTGGATCTTATTCCCTGTTGTAGTGTTAAACATCTCGGTCCGGATGCAAATTGTTTTGAGCTGTCTTTAGAAAAACTGGATGATAGCCCGCGCGTTGCTGCGCGCGTTGCTGCTGGGATTTTGCAGCACTACTATTTGAGAAGGATTCACAGAGCGAGAAATAACAAATCATGAAAAAAATATTTTGTATCTATATATGTGACTTCCACCATCTTATGCACTTGTAGCCTTTATTGGGTATGAAATATAGCTGAGTTACTGTGGCACATGCTAACTGCTCACAGTACATGCCTACTGTATGTGTGTGTGTGTCATATATACTCATATGTGCCACGAAAAGACTGCAGTAATGAAAGCAAGCAGCTCGACCTCCTCATCTCTTTCCTTCCATATCCTTGCCCAGAATTCTCTCATGGGCCAGATTAATTCCATCGTGATGCCCTGCTCCTGATGACTCAAGGAGCTTGGTGCTATCCTTCTACGTCGTTTCATTAGCAAAGTGCTCCTCCAGACTTTCTTAACAACCCTGCGATCAAGATGCGACACATCAAAGAAGCCGGATTGGTTCTCTCCCACCAGGCCATGACGATAAAACCGGGTGACTAAGGCTAGTCTCAATGAGAAGTTTCATGTTCTAGTTTCCAAGAAGTGACACTGAGAATGAAATAGGGTCTCTCAGTGCATAGTTTCATTTCACCGTTTCATATGCTAGCTTTACCATTTAATTCTTGAATACAGTAAAAATCAATGTGGGACCCACAAGAAAAAAAAAACTCACACACAATCCTTACCCCAAGTCTGCTTGGTTCTCTTCCAGTTGCGTCCAACAGACCACGCCGGCACGCCGCCTCCGCCGAACCCGTCGAGCCATGCTTTCCACCTGAAAAGCTTTAACTCCGCATCCTCAAGATAGCAGATGCCTCGTTTAGCCACTCGGCAACCTCTTCCTCTTCGCCGCTACCGGAGGGTGGAGGACCTGCTCCCCATGTGTGATCTGGCACGACTGGGTTTGGCTCTCATCCTAGTCGAGCCCGGCAGCGCATTCGACCTTGCG
Source organism: Miscanthus lutarioriparius (assembly GCA_904845875.1). Classification (NCBI taxonomy): domain Eukaryota; kingdom Viridiplantae; phylum Streptophyta; class Magnoliopsida; order Poales; family Poaceae; genus Miscanthus; species Miscanthus lutarioriparius. The sequence continues at coordinate 47,444,388 of CAJGYO010000007.1, forward strand.
GGGTAGGGGAAATTCCATTCACCAAGAGCCAGATTCTAGACCTCGAATCGTTTCTTCTCTATCCTCCAGGATCTTCTCTGTGGAGATGGCATTTAATTGCCGTGCGTGTGCGTTCGTCGGAGCGTGGCCCGGGCCAGACAGGGAACTGGAAGAAGAGGTGCAGACGGAAAGGAAACGACTGGCGGGGGCAGGAAGCGGAGTAGTCGCACGGGAGACTGCAAACGTTTCACTAACACAACGCGGCGATTTAACGGCAAACGCTTCATGCATGCATGAATGGCAACGCGGCCTGCGGAAGCTAGACCAGTTGGTGGACGCATCCTGCGGCACCGGTCATGAGTTGGAACTCTCTCGGGGGCGAATTTTAGGCCTAACGATAAAAAAATTCCCTCATCTGTCCCACACCAAAATACAGGTCTATAGCTGTCCCATCTCACGGGGATACTGGTGCCGCTGTATACGGGTGAGGCTAGGTTTCGGTGATTTTCTCGATCTACGTGTGAAGATCTTCTTTTTAATGAAATACTCGGTGGGACGTCGCCCCCCACGGATTGAGTTTTATGAATGGCAAAGCGACGTTTTACTTGCAACACGGCTATTAGGATTTGTCGTGCATGAATATGTGATGATGATGTGGCTGTAGGAGGAGCCAGTAAAATTTTGTAGTGGGGTTCTCCTATTTAAACACAGAAGATAGAAGATAGATCTAGATCAGTAGATTTATCTAGATCTATTATGGAGCAGCTGTATCGGGGAACTGGTCTCTCACTATCTTTATTGGAAAAGCTCCACCGTAAATCTGGACTCAGCAAATTTAATATACTACTCAGGCCAAATTAAAAAAGGACACTAACACACACAAATTGCCATCTTCTTGGACTCGAGCGCGCGTGGCTAGGCGTGGGAGGGTGGCGTCTCGGCACTGGGCTCGGTCGGGTGACGTGCCAAGGAGGGAGCTGCACGTCGGCCGCCGTAGATCCCGCCCCGCCTAGGGAGCGTGCGCGGCATGGCAGCGATCGGCAGGGCCCATCTTGCCATCTGGAGGCGGCGACGATATTTGGTGGCCGGGAGAGGAGCGAGCACACAAATGATAGAAGCGTCGAACGGAAAAGAAACGAATCAATACGGAGCTCTTTGGATGCAACAAGTTACAAGTTAAACTATTGATAAAATTGTAATATCTTTCTAAGGGATAAATGATATTAGTTAGCGAAGAGAATTTGGCTTCCATCCGGTAAGTGCAACCCTTCTTCTTCTTTGATTCACCCCGGTAGCAGTAAGAGAATTTGGCTGAACACTCCTACAGGCTATAGGCTACAGGCATGAGGGGACAACGCGCTAGCTTCTTCTTCTTGTGCTGCTACAGTGTGCTACTCTCCCATTTGCAACGCCCCCTTCTTCCTCTTGGTTGCATGCAAGCAGATGCATGGACGCGCTTTCACTGGCAGCAATACTCTCCTACAGGCTACAGGCATGCACGCACGACATGATCGAGTGCAGAATTATTTGGCTATACACATACATATGTATCGGACAATTCCCATGCATGCATCACTCTAGCTAGCATGGTAAGAAAACTGCAGATCGGTCGGTGCATATGCATTGAACCATCTAGAAGGCCAGAAGGGGATGCAGCTTGTAAGTTGTAACAGTTCCTGATCGAGCATCTTGCAGTAAATCTTGGAGTCACAAAAGGGGGCTTGACTTTTGCATCATTTAAAAATAGGTTAATTTGATTTATTTATACATTTTTTTTGTAAGCATTTAAACTTAGAGAAATAATAACTTTTGTTAAACTAAAATCAACTATAAGGTCTAGCTACATGTTTGTGCATACATGCTGCTGCATATTTATTTTTGTAATGAGTAGGTTTGATCAAAACTGCAAAAGAATTTAAATTTGATTTGAATTTGGTTTTGTAAATGTGTTTAAGAAAAAAAAAGGAATTTTACCTCTCCCTTCCTCTCTCCCTGGTTTTGGGCCGCTCGGCCTTGCCTCTCACACAGCCCAGCTTCCACCCCCCTCTCTTCTCGTGGCCCAGCGCGCTACGCGCGGCCCAACTAACCGGCCGGCCCAGCTCTTGAGAGCAGGCGTGCTCTCCTCTCTCCCTTTGGCTGACCGCCGGGACCCACGCCTTGAGTTGCCGACAGGTGGGCCCGCTCTGTCAGCGTCGTCCCCTACCTCGAGTCGGCTTCGAGCCGAACTCCTTCGGAGGAAATCTCCGCGCTCGGCCCGGTTTTCGTGGGATTTGGCGTGCGCGCCACGCCGAGGCCCCCATAAATAGCAGCCTTGCGTCCGCCGCCTTCCTATCTAGCCCTAGAGCAAGCCACCACCTCCAATCGAGCCCGCGAGAGCCACCGCAACCCTAAGCGCCGCCCCGAGCTTGAGCTTCGCCGTTTCGCCGCATCGCTGCCTCCGTAAGTTTTTCACCGAGCTTCGCGTCGAGTTTGCGAAGCCGCCGAGCCCCTTCTTTCTCTTTTTCCCATGTTGGTTTGCTCACCCCGCATCGCCAACGTTGCAGATCGATGCCGTCCGCCTCGTCGAGCCCCACGCCGCCGTAGTCCCGTCTTCGTCCGCGAAAAGTCCTTGGGTGAGTTCGCCATCGTCTCCTTTTGCTTCCGATGCTTTCCCGAGTTAATCCGAGGTCTCTAGGGCCTTTTCCCCTTTTCTCCGGCGAGGATTCGCCGTCGCCGGCCAAATCGCCGCCGCGCCGCCACTGTTCCGGCCGGCCATCTATTCTCTCTCTCCCTCTTCTCTAATCTTGATCGTCCAGATTAGATCCAACGGTTCAGAGTCAACGATACCCCTTTGCCTGTCACTCTTGCTAAAGAGCCCCAGAACTTTTCCATATTCGAACCCGTAGTCCCTCAGTTAGATTTAAAATCATTTCTATTTATTTTTATTCTGAAAATCAGATCCATCTATTTATAGTTTTGCCACTGACTTTGTTTTATGCATAAAATCTCTGTTTTGATCCGTTCAAGTTACGTTAGATTCGTAATCGCGTAATCTACATGTTCATACTACTGTTAGATATGTTTTCAACTTTTGAATTTTGAGATTAGTTTTAATCTATTATTTTATTAAAGGAAATCTTGTTTAATTCATAACTTATTCGTTATAGCTCCGATTTTTGTGATCTTCGCGTTTGTGTGTTCATAGCGAGACATAGATTTATTTTACAAACTTTTCATCTTGATTTTATGCTATTGGTGTACTGTTCTAATCTATAGCCTTTGTTTGCTATGCATAGATTCGTTTTACAAACTTTTCATCTTGATTTTATGCTATTGGTGTACTGTTCTAATCTATAGCCTTTGTTTGCTATGCATGATTGCCTCTGGATGCTTGTATGTTGCTGTGTTGATCGAGTATAGACGGTGAGCAATTCGTGGGTGATCAAGAGTACTACTTTGACGAGCAGGATCAACAGAAACACTTTGATCAAGTCAAGTATAGCATGGGATTATCCTTGATTCCTATTAACCTTAATACATTTAATTCATATATGCATGTCTCATCTTGATAAGGATTCCCTAGAATTGTACTTATGCCTTGACTTCTATGGGATATTGCATTGGGTAGCTAATGCTAGTGCACAACGAAACCATGATCTTGTAACTTGACTAATGGTATATGTAATAAACATTAAAATATGTCTTTTTAGCAACTTGATAAAAGGGGGCTGGAGTATTTAGATACTTTCTAAATGCTTTAGATTCCTCTCCCTAAGGACTTATCTGTAAGTGATCATCCGGGACTTACAGTACAACTGTGAGGGCCACATGGTGAAAGGTTCTAATGGCTAGAGGGGGAGTGAATAGGCTATTAAAAATTTCTACAACAACACTTAGCAAACCGGTTAGATAAATATGAAACAAAGCGAGTGTTGCGCTAACCTACTAAAAATGCAAGCCACCTACCATAATTTTAGTTTCTATAGTCTCTATCCACACGATGGCTATGTCACTACACTAAGTTAGTGTGCTCTCAAAAGACTAACTAAAGAGCCACACTAACCAAACTAACAAGCTCTCACGACTAGCTACACTAAAGAGCTTGACAACTAGTTTGCGATAATGTAAAGAGAGAGAGAGAGAGCAATATGGTTATACCGCCGAGTTGAGAAATCAACTAATCAATCACAAGAATGAATACCAATCACTTCGGAATCAAATAATGACACAATGATTTTTTACCGAGATTTATTTGCTTGCCGGCAAGCTAGTCCTCATTGTGGCGATTCACTCACTTGGAGGTTCACGCGCTAATTGACATCACACGCCAAACCCTCAATAGGATGCCGCACAACCAACACAAGATGAGGATCACACAAGCCACGAGCAATTTACTAGAGTACCTTTTGGTTCTCCGCCGGGGAAAGGTTAAGAACCCCTCACAATCACCACGATCAGAGCCGGAGGCAATCACCAACCTCCGCTCGACGATCCTCGCTGCTCCAAGCCGTCTAGGTGGCGGCAACCACGAAGAGTAACAAGCGAACCCCGCAGCGAAACATGAACACCAAGTGCCTCTAGATGCAAACACTCAAGCAATGCACTTGGATTCTCTCCCAATCTCACAAAGATGATGAATCAATGATGGATATAAGTGGGAGGGCTTTGGTTAGGCTCACAAGGTTGCTATGTCAATGCAAATGGCCAAGAGTCAGAGCTAGAGCCGGCCACATGCCTTTAAATAGAGCCCCCAACGAATAGAGTCGTTGGGCTCACAGAGCACTAGAACATGGGCTGACCGGACGCGTCGGTCAGATTGACCGAACGCTGAACCCCCGCGTCTGGTCACCTAATGCTCGCCATGTGTCTCCTCTTTTGAATCTCCACCACACAACCTCAACGGTCATCAGTGCACTTAAGTGGTGACCGGACGCGCTACAGTGTAGGACTGGACGCACCAACACCTGGCGTCCGGTCACTTCCAGTAAGCATCCAAAGTTGGTTTTTCGCCATCGAACGCGTTCGGTCACCTCCGATCGGACACGCCCCAGCGTCGGTCAGTCACCCTCTTCTCTGTGCGCTGCCACGTCAGCAGGACCAGACGCTGAACAGTGTTCAGCCAGAGTCCGGTCACTTTTCTTCTCAGAGTCCGGTCAGTCTCTGCTGACTGACCGACGCCTAGGGTTGGTCACCGGGCGCGTCCGGTCCCACGAGGACAACGTTCGGTGCACTCTGTGAAACCCTATCTTTTCTATACAGGGCGCCGGTGGCACCATCGGACACTCTGCCAGTGAAGTTTCGAACCCTTGCTCCCAAGTACTAAACACAATGTGTATCACCTTTGTGCATGTGTATTAGCATATTTTCACAATCATTTCCAAGGGTGTTAGCACTGCACTAGATCCTAAATGCATATGCAATAAGTTAGAGCATCTAGTGGCACTTTGATAACCGTATTTTGATACGAGTTTCACCCCTCTTAATAGTACGACTATCGAACATAAACGTGATCATACTCACTAAGTGTCTTGATCATCAAAACAAAATGGCTTCTACCACTTATACCTTTGCCTTGAGCCTTTTGTTTTTCTCTTTCTTCTTTTCCAAGTCCAAGCACTTGATCACCACCATGGCATCACCATCATCATGTCATGATCTTCATTTGCTTCACCACTTGGAATGTGCTACCTATCTCATGATCACTTTGATAAATTAGGTTAGCACTTAGGGTTTCATCAATTCACCAAAACCAAACTAGAGATTTCACATGGCTCTGGCTTTAGTCAAGTATGAGGATCTTTTCTAGTTTGTTAGTGGTTTATATTACGGTGCAAAAGGGGCTTGCCGAATCGGATATAGTGCGGCCTCTGTCTATATGTGTATAGCCTGCGTGGAATGTGCCATCTAGAAGGGGAGCTCTACATCTGTTTGCCAATTGGAATCCTAGCTGCCCTAACTTGTTAGATGAACCTTTGAAAGGCTTCATAGTGTACCCTGTCTGCTCACCTTGGGAGTGTTTTGGGGACTTGCAAACCCCGGGCAAATAGGAATCACGACTAACAGTGAAAGTGTACAACCTCTGCAGAGTGTAAAACTGTTATAACAGCCGTGCTCATGGTCACGAGCGGCCTTGGAACCCTTGTGGAATAGATGATCACTATTGACTATTTGTTTATGCTATTCATTATTCATGTTTACTTGATCATATGTTTATATTGGGTTTAAAACAACTTGTGCTACTCATATGTTAAAATTGTGACAACTAAAAGCTAAATGCAGTCAAACCCGTGTCAAGCTAAATGTTACACTTGTTGAGTACGAGATGTAATTACGCTTGTTTATTTTCATTATTTGGATAAAAAGCCTGGATGGGTAACATATTGCTATGGTAATGACGACTTCCCTGAGGATTACTAGTCTTGTGGTCAACCAGTTGACGTCCCTTTGCTATGGAGCTTCCGCGAGAGAGTTATCTTTATATTTTCGCTATATTTATGTGAAGACTATGCGATAATATTCGTGGTATAATAAACACTTACGATGGTACTTTCTATAATTTATCGACTTATTTGTGTGATTGATCTCTAGACGCACATAAGATTATGCATCTTATTTTATCCATAAAATTGGGTTTGACAAAGCATGCATGCATCTCGCAGTAGCCATAACAACGACGGTTGCAAAAGGAATGAGTCACACACACAAAGCGAATGGTGGAATGACCATACGTGCAGATGAGTGAGAATTAGTTGAACATGAGGATCGGCGCCGGACGACCTTACCTTACCGGCGGGCGGCGGTCACCCGCGGGCCGGCCATTCTTTCCAAGTTTCCATGCATGCATGCGGCAAGCCATATAGCTTCTGCTTCTCCTTGCAACGACTCGCACGCAGGTGCATGTGCATGCGCCGCTGTGTTCTGCTGTTCATGACCTAACCCGACACCCCGGTCACCACCACTAGAGTAAACCGAAGTGATAGCACGTAGTAGTAGCATGTAAATCTGCCATGCATCGCATGCATGCGTTTACATATGGTACATACTGTACGCCTGATATTCTTTCTGTGTGTGTAGTGACTAGTGACTGACTGCAGTCAGGGTACTGTGTGCCTGCCTGCCTGCACTGCATGCATGCAGCACATTCAGGATGGAATGACCTGACATGGGGCTTTTGCTCATCGATCAGTTAGCACGTTCAGACAATCAGGCAGCCATTCAGCTGCTGCTGCTGTTCCTTGTAGTGCTTCTCTTCTTATCGGAGTCAGGTCCAGGTCCAGGTCAGGTCAGCTCAGGTCCAGGTCCATGGAGTAGTAGTATACGTACGTACACTATTAAAATCCTGCCGCTTTTAGCCGGATAATGCCACCTAAGTGCTTTTTTAGCTCCCTCTTCTTTAGTTCTTTATTACTCTTTGCTTTGCTGCTATGAACTCCTTTGAACAGATTAAGGGGCGGGGCCCATGGCTGGAACAGCGAAGGACGGGCCAAACTAATCTTGATCCATTTCATTAATTATGAACCCAACCTATCGACAGGCTCTCAGCTGCTTGTTCTGTTCTCTCTGCTTTAGTTTGTGATCAACCCTTAACCAAGCAAAGACTATATATGGCTAAGAGAGAAAAAGTCCCAAGATTAACATCTCTTTGCCCTGCTTTGCTCATATGATTCTATACATGTTCTTTTCCCATGTTCCTTTAATCCTTTTTCCAAATACTTGTGTTTTTCTTTTTTGTCTTTTTATTTTTATTTTCGGGAACAATATTTTTCCCCTTTTGCTGGCTTTGTTTGTGTTACTACTAGCAGTATTACTTTCCCATGGAGCTCTCCTTTTCTGGCGTTTTTTCGCCTTTGCAGAGTAGCCCACTGCACTTTGATATCATTAGGGCTTGTCCTCTTGCTGTCCACTGGGCCCAAGCTCATTGTGGTGATGACCAGAGCTTTTATTTCTTGACTGTGACTCTGGATTAGTTTCCAAAGAGACATACCGGGAGAAAGATCGATCTTATATTATATTTATATTACATAGTAGTAAAAAACTAAACTTCTTAGCACTCAAAAAAGCTTTCTAAAGATGGACAAATGATGACGGCAGAACGAAGTTACAGGAAAGTTCTTTCCAATAGGTAATAAGTAAATTAAATGATACATATATTTGTAAGTAGTAATGGATGGTGCACAGATTTCTTCATGTATTTTGCTTGCATGGCAAGTAGAAATGAGAGGACTCATCAGAGATGATTGAGGAATGTAATGAGGGTGAGTTCCCTGGAAGTGGCAACGACATCCGGTAGGAGAGTATTAACAACTTATGATCAATTGCTGCTTCTTTTCCTGCACTGTTTCACATCCCTATAAAGAACAACGTTCTAGCACGGCTTTCAGTGCAAACTTGTGTGATTATGACCTGGTCAATGGCGCTTAACGACACTTTGATGTGCACAGGCTTTGGCTTTTAACTCTTGATGCTGATGATTACTGTTCACATCCCTAGAAGGAACATGAATATCACGGGAGATAACGTGAAATGCCACAGCATATAGTTCATGGTCATTTTGACCAACCACACAGAAAGAAAGACGATTGCTTTACATGCATGCATGTGTTTAATAACTGAATTTGCTATTGTCATTAGTTGAGTTTTCTCTTTGGTGTAGCCTTCAAAACTCACAAAATAACTCCTATCGAGGAATGGAAAATCCTGTATTGATTCTTGATTTGTAATAACTAACAAGAAACAATTCATCTTTAAAGTATACTCCATTCATTTTCAACATATGATGTTTTGGACATTGGTGTCTATAAAATAAACTTTAAAAACTGTTTTATATATGAAAAAAATACAAAAGAATGTAATTATTATTTACTATATTGTGGAATTATTTTTTACAACAAATCCAATGGTTCTAGTTTCGTATGACCAATACCCAAATGCCCTATTAAGGGCCTTATTGGATTCTCTGGCCTAAAACTTTTGACCACTTTATTAGCTCACTTGTGTGGTCTAAAAGTTTTTGTGAGGTTGGCTAAACTTTAGGCAACACTTTAAACCTCCTATTTGGAGCCTCAAGAATTAAAGTGGTCTATGTGATCAAACAGGCCTAAATATAATCGGTCAAGGGATTTAACTTCATGCTTTTTAGGACATCATATATTTTAGAACAGAGGTACTGTGTTTTAAACATTTACCCTTTTCAATTTATCTGAGATTGCCATCTAATTACATACCTCTTCTCCTTCTAAAGAGAGTACATAAACAGCTAGAATAATAATAAGGCTGGAATACTTTATCATGGCGACAATAATATATATTCTCCCTCAAGTCACAAAAGATGATTTTTTTGGGGTCGCATGCAGTATATCTATTCAAACTTGATCATCAGTTACTTTTTGTGTACACTAAAATTGAACATTTGAAAATGGTAGGAGCTAGTATATATATATATATATATATATATATATATATATATATATATATATATATGCAAATAATAAAATTTATTGAAAAATACTTTTATAGTTATCTAATTTTGTTGTGGTTTGTGTACAGTAGAAGTTGCTCCGCCAAACTGCGTTTTGTTGGTCTTTTGGATCGATCCATGTTGATGTTCAAAATGACACTCAGATTTCTGAAAAAAAAAACAGAAAGTGATATGAGCATCTGTTTGAGTGACACTTTATTCCTCGCTCATACTTTGAGTCCAGAGGGGAAGATCCTAGCCGTACACGTTTCCGGATCGACTGTGTCTCCATGCGGATACACTTGCTCCAGGCTCCAGCCAGATCGATCGTTCATATTGTTACCATCAATCGGTTGATGAGGCCCTGCAGCTGTTCTCAAAAGATGAGAGGCCACATCTATATCCATCCAGCAGACGGATCAAATCGATCGATCGTTGTATATCATCATCATTGCCTACTGCGGCGTGCATGCAGAAGGGCCGGGGATTATTCCCGGTGGCAGTTTCTTGTTTGCATATGCAATACACATGAATATATGCATGTATAATTCTACGTACAACAGGTGCATGCAAAAAGTGTCATTGTCCTGGGCGGTATATGGGGACATGCCACTAGCTAGCGTGTTTTTTTGCCTGCTTGTGATCATAAGAATCACAGCAGGGGTACATTTTGTTTTCTCATATGGTAATATGGTATGTTAGTTTCAAGCTTCCAAAAATTGTTTGCACCATCCTTTATATGCCTTTATTAGTTGGACTTGATGCTACCTTCATGATGGAAGCAGAAAGGAGACGGAATAAAACACTAGTAAAAATATTTACATAGACAGGTAAAATCAATTTGTAGAGGCGGTTGAATTAATGTGTAGCTAGAACTTTAAACTAGACGGTCCAACTTAATATACCTTTTTTGTTAACTAACAATATAAATGTAACATATCAACATAAAAAATATAAAATTTACCAAACACAATAAAACACAAACAAATCAAAAGGAGTCTTATCAATACCTTAAAATGAGCAATAAACTCTAACATTTGTTTGAAGTAGCTTATTTTTAAGGGGAGATATGCGTTTGCTTGATTCAAATATAGGACCTCTCTCTCTCTCTCTCTCTCTCTCTGTATATATATATACACACACACACACAGCATCCTTAAAATCCCACCTACGCATATTTATTGCCTGATAGGGGGGGCTATTCTTGTATTATCCTACCTAAACTTTGCACTGCTTATTTGGCACCCTAAATGTTCCTGAATAAAAAAACATAATTAACAACAGTTGTAGATTCTGTTGATCATTACAACTTTGTTATAGAGAAAGTCTCCATTCGAGATAGTATGAAAAATTCAAAACTAGAACTTCAAAATCTGAGACCTTATAAAATATATCTATGGTAACCCCACCCCTCAAATCCAGATATGAATCACCCACATTTTGATCTATTGTTAAAAAAAGTACCACTAAGTACCCCAGTAAATTCTTCTAACCTATCCACTTCTATCATTATTAATATTTAAAAAAAACCCATATAGGTTGTGTGCTATGATTTAGACCAAGTATACATCCTTGCACGAGCAATAAGTACATACTCAAGCTAATAATTCAACTAAGTATATATTAAGGACAAATGGTGGTATGACGACACAAGGATGAAAATGGATACAGATGTAAACCATATGAAAAATTGATAATCAATATTTATTATAACCAGATAGAGACTATATAATATTTATATGTGTCGAGTATCGATATTAGGGATACCCAAAGCAAGGAAGTTAGCGCCCACGCTGACTTCCCCGTATGGCTCGAGACGTATTAAAATAAGGTCTCGCATGACCCCAAGGCCGCGGGCTCCATCTTGCCCGACCTCGAGGCTGCGGGCTCCATCTCGCCCGACCCCTTGGGTGCGGGCTCCATTTCACCCGACCCCAAGGACGCGGGTTTCATCTCGCCCTAGCCTGTGGGATCCGTCTCGCCCGACCCCTTGAGTGCGGGCTCCGTCTCGCCCAACCCCAAGGACGCGGTTTTCGTCTCGCCTAAGGTCACGGGCTCCGTCTCGCCGGACCTCGAGGTCGCGGGTTTCGTCTCGCCCGACTCTAGGTCCAAGCGTATGGGCCTGGGTCAAAACTCTGACGCCAGGGAAGAGGATGACACGCCTCGATGTAACCCGTGGCCATGATGGGCCATACCTGAGGATTCACATCAAGAATAGTGTCGGGCGTGCCGGTGCTGTTCTGCCTAATCCTGTACGGACGCTAACAGGCACATCAGTTCACCACGACGCCCGCCGGGACGGAGTGGAACGCCATGACCGGTAGATGACGCATGCGCATGGCGCCAATGACGAACAGGGCCACGACATGGAGGCGTCCCTATTGACATCTACCGGATAAAGGAGAAGAAGGACCCGACAACCCTGGAAGCCTTCTTCTCTCTCTCATTCTTCTCCTTTTCCTCCGCAGTAACCCGCGCTTTTCCTTCGCCTATAAAAGGGGAAGCAGGGTGCCCCATGAAGGGGGATCGAGACACAAGAGCACGACATGAGCACATGGCTTAGCGGCAAGCGAGCTCTCAGCACCCGTTCACTCCTTCCACCAGAGACTTGGGATCCTCTCCCTCTCTCGCCTGTTTGTAACCCCTACTGCAAACCAAGTGCCGGTAATACAAGTAGCAGCGAACTGGACGTAGGGACATTCCGCCCGAACCAGTATAAACCCTTGTGTCCTCCGAGCACACTCTCCGAGCCAGACGCGCAAATACAAATTTACCCATCGGTGGTCCGAAAACACCGATAGTTGGCACGCCAGGTAGGGGCTTTTTGCTCGCCACGACATCCACATCAGGCCTCGGATGGATAGTCACGGCGTCAGCTGGGTCCCGGGTGTGCACGTGCTCTTCGGGAACCTAGACTTCATCGTTACGACAGAGGGAGAGTTGGCGCAAGTTCCCACCGCCGTCCAGCCTCCCCACTCCACCGGCCTCAACGCGATTGCCGAGGTGCTCGAGGAGCTATAGCTGCACGCACTAGAGGCCTGCGCCCCCAGGAGCGACCAGCTCCTCGGCTTTTATTATGGGAGTCTAGAGCGCCAGCTCGGCGCCTTCCTGGGATCCTGACCGTCTCGGGAGGACCTACGTCGCCTCACCTTCTCGTTCGTCAACGTCATGACACAGTTTGCCAGAGGAGAGCCGCTCTCCTGGGAATACCTCATCCGGAGCACCCCGACTCGCTCCCGTTCGGTCTACGCAACGCCGTAGAAACCTTTGGCCACCTTGTGGCGTAGCACACGCCTCCATCCCCTATGAACGACGAGTTTGTGGAGATGACCGAATACATCGTAGAATCTTTCCACGACCTTCTCGTAGGAGAATTGGAGTCGCCCACCGACTCTGACTCCAGCAGGGGGAGCTACCCCCTTCGCGAGAATGTTTTATGGCAGGTACCCCTGAGGGATACATCGAAAGCATGCACGAGGGAGGGCTACCCCAATAGATGACCTCGATGATGAGGTCAAGGGGGATGTAGGGGCCCCACCTCGCCTACAGGTAGAGCAGCTGAGGGCGCGACACCAAGAGCTTGAAGAAGCATGACTCCAGCTGGAGTACGAACGCGTAAAGCTCGAGCAAGAGATCGAGCACCACGGAGACGGTGGGCGTGTGCGCGTCGTGGCCCGCGACGTGAACCGGAGGATCATCGAGGACATTGAAGCCCTCCCACACTTCACTCGAGCAAGCCAGAACATCACTGTCATGGTGACCTTACTCTGGGGGCTTTTGGAGCCTGCGACACCCGAGGATCGTCGGGCCCATTGCGAGATTCACATGCTACTCGAGCGTGCGGCGGCGCAGCAGGCCGAGAGCTCGCTGTCTCAACAATGCGAGCTCGACGCGAGCCAGCACGTGCCCTCAGAACGACCTGACAGGGATGTGTCAGTCCATCAGGCACAGCGAGGTGGCAGGCCGCGTGCTGTGGCCCCAGTGCATGAGCATCTCAGCCTCCACTATGAGAAAGGAGGCTAGCCACGGCTACCACCCTCGTCGTGGCAGATGCTACGACAGCGGTGAGGACCGAAGCCCAAGCCCTGACTTGCCAAGACCTCAGACCTTTGGGCCGACACATCCTCAACACTGTCTTCCCACCGCGGTACCGACTGTCGACCAACATCTTGAAATACTCCAGGGAAACAAACCCCAGACTGTGGCTCGAGGATTATCAGCTTGCTTGCCATGCTGGTGGAGCAGATAGTGACAATTTCATTATCCACAACCTTCCATTATTCCTGGCCGATTCGGCGCGAACGTGGTTAGAACATCTTCCACCCAACCGAATCCAAAGTTGGGCGGACCGAAAAGAGATCTTCATGGGAAACTTCCAGGGCACATACGTGTGTCCTGGGAACCCATGGGATCTCAAAAACTACCGATAGAAGTCCAAGGAAACTCTTCGTGGGTACATCTGGTGGTTCTCCTAGCTGTGCAATGAGCTGCCCGACGTCATCGACACCGACGTCATAGGAGCTTTCCTGTCTAGGACCACCTGTGAGTCCTTGGTTCACAAGCTGGGACGTAAGGGCTCGTGAACCACCAAGCGGTCGGGGCGATTTTTGACAGCCCCAAGGGCAAGGCAAAGCAGGACGAGGACGCCTGCGAAGGTGCCTCCAACCGCCCCAACAACAAGAAGAATAAGCAGTGGCACGAGGGCTCGCTCGTGGCCACTACCGACCACAAGGGGGGTCGAAAGCCCATCGAGGGTACCCTAGACCACTTCGAGAAGCTGCTCGAAGGGCCATGCCCGAACCATGCTTTCCCCATCAAGCACCTAAACAAGGACTGTGTCCTCATGAAGCGGTTCTTGTCCGGAGGCTCCAACAAGGGGGGAATGTAGGAAGGAGCCCAAGCCAGCCATAGACAACGTTGAGGGGAAGGACGGTGGATTTCCAATGCTGGATGGCTGCATCATGATCTTCGGAGGGTCGGCGGCCTACAACTCTAAGCGCTGCCAGAAGCTGGCACGCCACGAGGTCTATATGGCCAAGTCGACCACGCCTTCCTTCCTCCGATGGTCAGAGTCCGCCATAACCTTTGATCGGACCGACCACCCGGAAAGCATTCCGCAGCCAGGAAGATACCCGCTCTTGGTTGAGCCGATCATCGGCACAAAGCGGCTCACCAAGGTGCTAATGGATGGAGGGAGCGGCCTCAACATCATGTACACTAAAATGCTCGATGCCATGGGCATCGACCGATCACGCATCCGGCCGACCGGGGCGCCTTTCCATGGCATCGTGCCTAGAAAGCAGGCCATGCCACTTGGGCAGATCGATCTGCCCATCACCTTCAGAAATCCGACCAATTATAGGACAAAGACCCTTACCTTCGAGGTGGTCAGGTTCCACGGGTGTTGGGGACCAATACTAGGGTCCCCGAAGAGGAGGAGCTAATGATTATCAATATTGATTTATCTGAGCAGTCAAGAGCGTGACTATAGCTCCAACCGACCCCAGGACACGTGGGCTCTACCTCGCCCAAGGCTCCACCTCGCCTGGCCTCTAGGGAAGGACTCCACCTCGCTCGACCCCAAGGCCATGGGCTCCACCTTGCTCGACCCTTGGGTTTGCGCTCCGCCTTGCCCGGCCTCTGGGAGAGGGCTCCACCTCGCTCGACCCTTGGGTTTGCGCTCCGCCTTGCCCGGCCTCTAGGAGAGGGCTCTGCCTCACCCGACCCCAAGGCCATGGGATTTGCCTCACCTGAGCCTTGGGTTTGCGCTCTGACTCGCCTGGCCTCTGGGGGAAGGCTCCGCCTCGCCCAACCCTAAGGTCGCGGGCTCCGCCTCGTCTGACCCTTGGGTTTGCGCTCTACCTCACCCGACCCCAAGGCCTGGGCTCTGCCTCGCCTGACCCTTGGGTTTGTGCTCCGTGTCGCTCGGCCTTTGGGGGAGGGCTCCGCCTCGCCTGGCCTCTGGGGGAGGGCTTCGCCTCGCCTGACCCAAAGGCCGCGGGCTCTGCAGCGCTCGACCCTTGGGTTTGCGCTCTGCCTCGCCCGGCCTTTGGGAGAGGGCTCCGCCTCGACCCACCCCAAGGCCGCAGGCTCCGGCTCACTCGACCCCAAGGCCGTGGGCTACGCCTTGCCCGACGGAGACTCATACTACCGCCAACCACTTGAGGTCCAAGTGTATGGGCCTGGGTTAAAGCTCTAAGATTAGGGAGGCTATCGACATGCCCCGATGTAACCCGCGGCCACGATAGGCCATACCCAAGGACTCACATTAGGAACAGCATTGGGCGTATCGATGCTGTTCTGCCTAACCCTTGTATGAACACTTATAGGTGCATCAATTCACCATGACGTCCGCCAAGACGGAGTGGAGCACCATGACTGGTAGACGATGCCTGCACATGGCGCTAGTGACGGATAGGGTCACGACGTGGATCTGTCCCTATCAACATCTACAGGGTTGGCGGAACCCGCATGAAGGATAAGAAGGACCCGGCGGTCCTGAAGGCCGCTCTCTCCCTCTCATTTCTTCTCTTTTCCTCTACTGTAACCCATGCTTTCCCTTGGTCTATAAAAGGGAAAGCAGGACACCCTAGGACTGGCATCAGATCGATCCAGGCCAGATCCGATCGAATCATCTTGAACCCATCAAACCTCAAACTAACCAGAACACAACACAAGCACACGGCTGAGCGGCAACCGAGCTCTCGGCACCCATTCACTCTTTTCACCAGAGACTTAGGACCTGTCCCTCTCTCACCCATTTGTAACCCCTACTACAAACTTTCGGTGCTAGTAACACGAGTAGCAGCGATGAACTGGACGTAGGGACATTCTGCCTGAACTAGTATAAACCTTGTGTCCTCTAAGCACACCATCCGAGCTAGACGCGCAATATTAGAAATTTACTTGTCGGTGGTGACTCGAAATATCGACAGTTGGTGCGTCAGGTAGGGGTCTTTTGCACGTCTCGGCATCCACACCAGGCCTCGGATGGCTAGTCACAACCTCAGCTAGGTCCCAAGCGCGCACGTGCGCTTCGGGGACCTAGACTTCATCGTCATGACGGAGGGAGAGTTGGCGATGGCTCCCGCCGCCGTTCGACCTCTCCACTCCGACGGCCTCGATGCGATCGTCGAGGCGCTTGAGGAGCTGCAGCTGCACACACCAGAGGCCCACGCCCCTAGAAGTGACCAGCTCCTCGACTTCGACTATGGGAGGTTAGAGCGCCATCTCGGTGCCTTCCTAGGACCCCGACCATCCCGGGAAGACCTACGCCACCTCACCTTCTTGTTCGCCAACGTCATGGTGCAGCTTGCCGGAGGGGAGCCACTCTCTCCAGAATACCTCATCCGGAGCACCCTGATAGCGCTCCTGTTCGGTATCCGCAACATCGCAGAGGCTGATGGCCACCTTGTGGCACAACACACGCCTCTGCCCCCCGTGAACGATGGGTTTGTGGGGATGACCGAATATGTCACGGAATCTTTTCACGACCTCCTCGCGAGAGAAACGGAGTCGCCCTCCACCTCTGACTCCAGTAGGGGGAGCCATCACCCCTCTCATGAGTGTTTCATGGCAGGTACCCCCGAGGGACACGTCGGAAGCATCCACGAGGAAGAGGCTACCCTGACGAATGACCTCGATGATGAGGTCGAGAGGGGTGCAGGGGCCTCACCACGCCTACGGGTGAGCTGCTGAAGGCCCGGCACCAAGAGCTTGAGGAAGCGTGACTCTAGCTCGAGCAGGAACGCGTGGAGCTTGAGCAAGAGATCGAGCACCATGGATATGGTGGGTACGCATGGGCCATGGTCCGTGACGTGAACCAAGGATCATTAAGGACGATGAAGCGCTCCCACACTTTGCCCAGGCAAGCTAGAACATCACTGCTGTGGCCACCTTGCTCCAAGAGATTTCGAGGCCCATGACGCTTGAAGACCGTCGGGCCCATCACGAGATTAGCACGCTACTTGAGCGTTCAGTGGCGCAACAGGCCGAGAGCTCGCTATCTCGACAACGCGAGCTCAATGCCAGCCAACACATGACTTCAGAGCAACACGACAAGGACACATCAGTCCACCCAGCACCATAAGACAGCAGGCCATGCACCACGGTCCAGGTGCTTGAGTGTCTCGGCTGCCACCGTGACGCGCGCGACACCCTCGATGCCCGTAGGTGTGCCTACAACAATGCGAGGGAGGGAGCTAGCCGTGGCTACCACCCCCATTGTGGCGGATGCTACGACAACAACGAGGACAGAAGCCCAATACCTGGCCTGCCGAGACCTCAGGCCTTCAGCCGGCACATCCTCAACGCCACCTTCCCGCCATGGTACCGACCACCGACCAACATCCAGAAATACTCTGGGGAAACGAACTCCGGACTGTGACTCGAGGATTATCGGCTTGCTTGCCAAGCCGGTGGAGTGGATGATGACGATTTCATTATTCGCAACCTTCCACCGTTCCTAGCCAATTCGGCGCAGACTTGGTTGGAACTCCTTTTGCCCAATAGAATCCAGAGTTGGGCGGACCTGAAGGAGATCTTCATGGGAAACTTCCAGAGCACGTACAAGCATCCTAGGAACCCATGGTATCTCAAAAAACTGCTAGCAGAAGGCTAGGGAAACCATTCGGGGGTACATCTGGTGCTTCTACCGGTAGTGCAACGAGTAGCCTAACATCGCCGACGCCAACATCATAGGAGCTTTCCTATTTGGGACCACTTGCGAGTCCCTAGTCCATAAGCTCGGATGTAAGGGCCCACGAACCCCCAAGGAGCTCCTCGACATCACCACCAGCCACGCCTCGGGCGAGAAGGCGGTCGCGGTGATCTTTGACAGCCTCAAGGGTAAGGCGAAGTGGGACAAGGACACCGACGAAGGCGCCTCCAACCGCCCTAGCAAGAAGAAGAGCAAGCAGCGGTGCGAGGGATCACTTGTGGCCATCGCCGACCACAAGGGGGTCAAAAGCCCGTAGAAGGTATCCTGAACCACTTCGAGAAGCTGCTCAAAGGGCCATGCCCAAACCATGCCTTCCCCATCAAGCATCTCTACAAGGACTATGGCCTCATGAAGCGGTTCTTGTCCAGAGGCTCCAACAAGGGGGAGCACAGGGAGGACCACAAGCCGGCCACAGACGACGCCGAAGGGAATGATGGTGGCTTTCCGATGCTGGATGGCTGCCTCATGATCTTTGGAGGGTCGGCGGCCTACGACTCCAAGCATCGCTAGAAGCTTGCGCACCGCGAGGTCTATACGGCTGAGCCAGCCATGCCTACCTTCCTCTAATGGTCGTAGTCCGCCATAACCTTTGATCGGACCGACCACTTAGAGAGCGTCCTGTAACCAGGGAGATATCCGCTCGTGGTCGACCTGATCATCGGCATGAAGCGGCTCACCAAGGTACTGATGGATGGAGGCAGTGGCCTCAACATCATGTATGCTAAAACACTCGACGCCATGGGCATCGACTGATCACGCATCCGACCGACCGGAGCGCCTTTCCACGACATCGTGCCTGGAAAGCAGGCCATGCCACTTGGGTAGATCGATCTGCCCATCACTTTTAGGGATCCGTCTAATTATAGGACGGAGACCCTAACCTTCGAGGTGGTCGGGTTCCATGGAACCTACCATGCCATCCTAGGATGTCCATGCTACGCGAAGTTCATGGCCATCCCCAACTACACCTACCTATAGCGGAAGATGCCTGGACCATGCGGGGTCATCACCATAGGCATCTCCTTCTAGTGCGAGGCCAAGTGCTGCGAACATGCCATGGCAATCGTCGCCTCCAAGGAGCTTACAACCATCAAGAAGGAGGTCGTCGAAGAAGCGCCCGACCCCAAGCGGTCGGCTGGGTCTTTCGAGCCTATGGAGGGCACCAAGGAGGTCCTCATAGATCCTAGCGGCTCCAAAGGCAAAGCGGTGTGCATTGGCACCATGCTTTCCTCTGAATAGGAAAGCGTGCTCATTGACTTCCTCCGCGCCAACAGAGATATCTTTGCATGGAAACCTCAGACATGCCAGGCATTCCGAGATAAGTCACCGAGCATGCCTTGAAGATCAGGCTAGGATCCAAGCCAGTGAAGCAGCGCCTACGTCTCTTCAACGAGGGGAAGCGCATGCCCATCGACCAGGAAATTGCAAAGCTTTTGGCGGCTAGGCTCATCAAGGAAGTATTCCACCCCAAATGGTTAGCCAATCACATTCTTGTATGAAAGAAGAGTGGGAAATGGAGAATGTGTGTTGACTACACGAGTCTCAACAAGGCATGTCCAAAGGATCCATTTCCTTTGCCACGCATAGACCAAGTAGTCGACTCAACCTCAGGGTGTGAAACCCTTTCTTCCTTGATGCGTACTCCAGGTACCATCAAATCACGATGAAAGAGTCCGACCAGCTCACGACATCTTTCATCACCCCATTCGGATCATTCTGCTACGTCACAATGCCGTTCAGTCTGGAAAACATGGGGGCTACATACCAGCGTTGTACGCTGAAGTGTTTTGGGGACCTCATCGAGTGAACCATTGAGGCCTACGTGGATGACATCATGGTCAAGTCCAAACGGGCTGACCAGGTCATAGCCGACCTTGGGCAGACCTTCGCAAAACTCTGAGCAAACGACATTAAGCTCAACCCCAAGAAGTGCATTTTTGGGGTCCCAAGGGGTATGCTTCTAGGTTTCATCGTCTTTGAGCGTGGCATTGAGGCCAACCCAGAGAAGATCTCAGCCATCACAAGGATGGGCCCGATTCAGAACATAAAGGGGGTACAATGAATTGCAAGGTGCCTTGCCGCGCTCAGCTGCTTCATCTCGCACCTCGGCGAATGAGGTCTCCCCCTCTATCAGCTTCTAAAGAAGGCTGACCGTTTCCAATGGAAATCCGAGGCCCAGGAGGCACTTGACGCGGTCAAGCAGCTACTGACGAAGGCCCCGATCCTGGTCCCTCCACCCGACAGAGAACCGCTTCTGCTCTACATTGCGGCCACCATGCAAGTGGTTAGCGCCGCCCTGGTGGTGGAGCGAGAAGAAGAAGGGCATGCCCTCAAAGTGCAGCATCCCATGTACTTCATTAGCGAGGTCTTGTCCGATTCCAAGACCCACTACCCCCAAATCCAGAAGCTCCTGTACGCCGTCCTTATCGCCAAGAGGAAGCTGCGTCACTACTTCAAGTCACATACAGTGATGGTTGTGACGTCCTTCCCCCTCGGTGAGGTTGTCCAAACCAGGATGCCACAAGAAGAACCACAAAGTGGGCACTCGAGCTGATGGGTCAAGGCATTTCGTATGCCCCCGGATGGCTATCAAGTGTAACATCCCAGATGTTAAAAAGTAATTAAGAAGGTGATCATGTCATCATTATGCATAATCATCATGCATCAACTCATGAATGCATTTCGTGTTTATAATATAGCATGCCAATGTTATTTCTGGAGTGTTTTATATATTACCTGAAATAATGTTAATGTCAATAATTATGAAAACTTTGTTATACATTCACTAAAACAAGTTTACTTTTATGTTATATGTGTTGACTTGTTTGGTTGAATCAATTTCAAAACATTTGTGTTGAATTGGATTTTCGAAAACCCTAATTTCAGCATTTAAGTTTTGACTTGGAAAACCCATTTCAAAATCTAAGCACATTTTGGGGTTGAGCCTAAAAGCAAAAGTGTAGAGCTTGTTGAGTTGTACAAAGTTGGTTTTTGGAGTTTTCAAAGTTGTTTTATAAAATTTGAAGTAATTTGAAAAGGCGTAATTCTTTAAATGTCCCATTTTTTTGAATTCAAATTTGCATTTCAAAATGTAAACCGAATTTGGGTATGGTGGTAAAAGCAAAGTTGTAGAACTTTGAATTTTGAACAACTTTTATTTCTGGAGATTTTTGAGTTGCCACATAAATTTGGGAGTAATTTGGGATTTAAAACAAATGGCAATTCTGTAAATTTGGTAAACAGTAACCACGGAAGCCACCTCACCGTCGGCGACCTTCTTCTCGGTTCCAGGCGCGCTCGTGGCCATCTTCGGCATCGCGCTGGCATGGAGAAGCTACTGTGTGCCATTTCCGTGTGCCTTGACCGCGTTATATAGGCCGGGACGTCGTCGTCGTCGCTCTTTCTCCTTCCTCTGCTTTTCCCGTCGCCACCGCTGCTGCTCCGTCGAGCTCTCACCGTCGACCTAGCGCCTTTACCGCCTCAGCAAAGCTTGTCCCAGCTCTGCCTATTACTTGCGCACCCAGCCAACTAGTTCTGGTAGCTTGATTTTGCCACGAATTGCCGCTCGTCGTCTTTCTTCCTCACGGTCGGCAACATCGCCGTTGTGTCCATGTCACCATGGCCTGCGCCCTCCGGTCTTTCCCTGCCCTTGCTAAGCTTGCTTTCAGCTTCATCGTGTTACCGTGTTGCTCTGTGACCTTTTGATTGAACCATTCCTCCGCCGCAGTCATCGGAAATCGAGTTTGCCATCGCCGCCATCGCCATCACCATCGCCAGACGCAATCTTTGCTGCTCATCATCTACCGCACGCTCTAACACGATCTAGGTGAGCCTCTATTGCTTCGCGAGTAGTTTTAGGGAGCTCTAGCAAGCTCTAGTAGCTTGAACGTCGAGGCACCACCGTGCTTAGCTCGGCCGACCCACCATGGCCGGCGACGAGCTCAGTCCAGGCCGCGATTGGCGTAGTTAGTACCTCCAATCAATGCGTTGTGGTGTAGGGAACGTGTTGGTACCTTCGCCTTGGCCGGAGACCTCACCGGTGGCAAGTTACCGGTGGTCAAATCACGGTCATCGCTGTTGGACGCGGGAGGACAGGGATGACAGGTGGGGTCACCCTGTCAGTGACTCTGTGTTTGAAAATGAGATTTTCTATTTTCAGAGATGAATGAATAGTGTATGTTTTTGTTATTTTTGTGTAGATTTATTTAGAGCTCCAAAAGTTATGAAAATTTTTGTGTGACCTCTCTGTAATGTGTATTATTTAGGAAAAATATGAAATGTTATTTTTCAGAACTTTTTGAATGTGATAAAAATTGCTCAATTAATTAATAAATGAGTTTCCATAATTTTTCTAGGCTTGAATAATTATCCAAAAATTATGAAAATTGTTTTTCCACTTAGTTATCATGAGATGAACATTTACAAAAATTTTGGACTCAATTGGAACAAGTTGATTTATTTCATAATTTTAATTAAATAATTAATTCATAAAAGCAAATAGTAACCTTTAATGATTTAGGTTTTGATTGAATTTTGGATTGAGTGATGACCTTGGGTCATTAGTTGATAATGATCCTTGGTAATGGAATTAGTGTTACGAAAAAGGTTTAGTTAGTTTGACTTGTAACTGTACCGCGAAGGAAAGTTGTATTCAAGTTGTTAATTTTTGCGTCCATCATCAAGCATTATGTTTTATATCTCGCATCATGTTAAACATGGCATTGTTACTACGTGTAGTGAACGAAGGTGAGCACGTGATAGTTAATCAAGTTGTGGAAGAAATTAATCCGCCTGTTGAGGTCGGATTTGATATTTGTGGAACGACTCCAGATCCTAACTTTTTCGTCAACGAAGGCAAGCCCCGGATGTATTTAAACCTACCTTGTGTTTTACAAATTGATTTCGCTTTTGCTTTTCTTTACTGCATTAAGTGATTAAGAGTTAAGTGAAAATCTAATTGGTGCATTACCAACCTTGTTTTTCCATATCTACCTTGTTACCAGTTTTAATTTGTATATGCCTAGTTATGCTTAGCTATGCTTAAAACGATGAAAGTCGGGTGATTACCTATCACCTGCAAGTTTTAAATGGATCTTTGGTTACTTATGTTATCATGTGATATGAGAATGTGGAATAATAAATCTAGACTGGGTGGACTTGGTGTGTGAGAGCCACAAGACGTGGAGGTCTTGTGAGCGGGTTCTTTCCGCCTGTGTCGATTAAGGTCCGTCTGTTGTTGAATTGCATGAGGTGAGACTTTGTAGTACTAACCGCATACTCCGGTAAGCCTTAACTTGGCTATTATATTACGAGAATGGCTACTCGCGCACTGGGAGTGGAGAGATGGCGGGAATATCATGTACCCACGTGGCAATGGGCTGGATTGGTGGAGTACTGTATTCTCAGGTGATGCGGACCCGTTCTTGTTTTAGAGGATCCGAGGGTAGGTTGATATATGTAAGTTGGGGACCTGCATATGTCGTGTGGTCTGGAATTCCTAGCTGGGTTTAATCGGTTCGAATCGTCGTTGCTCCTCGGTTATGGAGACTCAACTCACTGTTCATCATCGTAGTTTAATAACTAAAATTTGAGCTGGTTCTGAGAAAGAGTTTGATATGAAGTTCATGATCTCATTACGGATCATGGCAGATTCTTATATGGTTCTTGTGAAGTGTTAAATGTTGAATTAAAGAATTTTGTTAAACGTGCTTTTACGCAAAAGAACTTTGATTATTGCTAAAGCCATACCTTGAATCCCTAAGCCTGCATTCTTGCGTCTTATCAATTCTTATTTCGGTTAAGTCTTGTTGAGTATTTTTGTACTCAGGGTTCGTTGATCCTTGTTGCAGGTGAGCCTCATGAGCAGGTCTGTTTTGGGCCGTGTTGCATGATGGTTGTTCGATCCGATGATGATAAGTAAATGCG
This sequence comes from Miscanthus lutarioriparius, assembly GCA_904845875.1. NCBI lineage: Eukaryota > Viridiplantae > Streptophyta > Magnoliopsida > Poales > Poaceae > Miscanthus > Miscanthus lutarioriparius. The sequence continues at coordinate 47,468,447 of CAJGYO010000007.1, forward strand.
TGGCCCTTGGGCAGGGCAATCCATTTGTGTGTTTGTATTATGTTATAATGCAACTCCACTACTACGTTTTGTAATAATTATCGAACTTAGTTTGTAAGGTTTGAAACTACTGTTTTGTAAACTAAGTTATTGTAAGACTTCCGCTATTTTTCTTTGATGTAGATATTTGAATAAATGTTGTAATACTGCAATGACTCTGTAATGTGATCCTGCTCGGAAATCATGGATGATTCGGTGTTCTTCGAGGACACCCGACAGTCTTCTTAAGTTACCGGGAACATATGCATAGATGTCAAAGGTCGTTGGATAGTGACAGGTGCATGTGGGCCCTATAATTTAGGAGGTTCTGCCACATCAAGTCCCAAGTGCTGGTTGATTTTGTTGCACAGTGGACCGAGGTCCAAATGCCGCCGGTAGTCATCGACTAGGAGTACTGGACAATGTACTTCAACGAATCGTTGATCAAGAAAGGCACTGACGCGGGGCTGGTCTTTGTTTTGCCCCTCGAGGTACACATGAGGTACATGGTTCACATCCATTTCCCCTCCTCCAATAATGTGGCCGAGTATGAGGCGCTCATCAATGGCCTATGCATCGCCATCGAGTTGGGTATCCGACGCCTCGACGTCTAGGGCGACTCCTAGCTGGTCATCGACCAAGTCATGAAGGAGTCAAGCTACAACAATGCCAAGATGGCTGCATATTGCTAAGAACTCCGCCAGTTGGAGGACAAGTTCAACGGTCTCGAGCTCAACCACATCCCAAGGCATCTCAACGAGGTAGCCAATGCGCTGGCAAAAGCGGCGTCTAGCCAAGGGCCGGTGCCAACGGGCGTCTTCGCTAGCAAGCCAGAACAGGCCGGTGGTGGGCCACCTACCCTAGGCTCGGGGGCTAACCAGTCGTCGACTCCATTCGACCTCGAGGTCATGGAGCTTGACGAGGTTCTAGCGATAGAGCCCGACCCTCTAGCTGACTAGAGGACGCCTTACCTCGACTACCTCCTCTACGAGGCGCTGCCGATGGACAAGACAGAGGCTCGATGGCTCACGCATCATGCCAAGTCCTTTGCCATTGTTGATGGCGAACTCTATAGGCGGAGCCACACCGGGATCCTGCAGCGCTGCATCCCCATTGAGCAAGGGAAGCAGTTGCTGAGTGATATCCATGGTGGGGTCTACGGTCACCATGCCACGTCTAGAACCCTGGTCGGAAACGCATTCCGACAAGGCTTCTATAGGCCGACCGTGGTAGCCAACGTTGAACATATTGTGCGCACCTACGAAGGGTGTTAGTACTACGCCTGGCAGACCCACCTACCGGCCCAAGCACTCTAGACGATCCCCATCACGTGGCCATTCACGGTCTGGGGGCTCGATTTGGTCGGACCTCTCAAGAGGGCGCCCAGGGGCTATACGCACTTACTTGTCACCGTAGACAAGTTTACGAAGTGGATAGAGGCTCGACCAATCTCCGCGATCAAGTCCGAGCAAGCCATGTTGTTCTTCCTCGACATCATCCATCGCTTTGGGGTCCTGAACTCCATTATCATGGACAACAACACGCAGTTCACCGGAAAGAAGTTCCTCTGATTCTACGATGAATACCACATCCGCATTGATTGGGCCGCCATGGCGCACCCCCGCACGAATGGGCAGGTCGAGCACGCGAACAGCATGGTCCTACAAGGCCTCAAGCCTAGGATCTTCAACCGGTTGAACAAATTTGGTGGACGATGGGTTGTGGAACTTCCCATGATGCTATGGAGCCTGAGGACGACCCCTAGCTGGGCCACCAGCTAGACACCATTCTTCATGGTCTACGGTTCCAAGGCTATCCTGCTGACCGACCTCGACTATGGAGCACCAAGGGTCAGGGCGTACGCCGAATAGGCAGCCAAGGCATCCCTCGAAGATGCCATAGACCAGCTAGACAAAAAGCGCGACATCGCCCTCCTCCGCTCGGCCAAATACCAGCAAGCGCTGTGCCGGCCTAGAGCAATAGGAACCACCACAAGCTCTCTCCACCATGGGAGGGACCGTACGTCATCACGGAGGTGCTCTAACCAGGCGCATATAAGCTCAAGACCATCGACGGCGAAGTCTTCGTTAATGCCTAGAACATTGAACAACTACGTCGCTTTTACCCTTAATAAACGCATGCTTTCTCTTATTAGTTTCACTTTCAAACTCCCCGATCTTTAGTGGCCCCTGACCCCAGCAATAGCGAGGGGTCGGGCCTCGCTCGAGGGCTAGTAAGAGCGTATCTATCTGGAAGACATTCTCTACGCCTGACCCTTTCTCACGTTAAGACCTAGAAGCGAAGTTTGCTGAAACAAACACTGAGTAAAACTGGCCGGACTGCGAGAAACCTACGCCTCGGTGGCTACAACACCTTTGCTCACCAGCATGATCATAGTTTGTTGCCCGCACCTCAGGTTTTTTGGCCTTAGCTACGGAAAGTGTCGGAACGCATTAACTTTTTTATACAAAAAGGGGAGAAGAGCTAAAAATCTGTTTGGCCAAAACAAAATTTAAGAGCTTGTCCACTTATTACAAGTTCACCGCCAGGCTTATCTACCTAACTAATTTATTGGGGGGATGATCTCATCCTCTATCTCAGCAGGTAAGTCCTGTGCCAGAGGGCCCACCTCCTTCTCGATGTCATCCAGCTCGGCGTCGGTGTAGATAGGCACGAGAAACATCATAGGTAAGGAGAGATACGGAGCTGAAAATGCTCCTACGATCCATTTAGGCCCAAGAGTTCAAAGGCTGGCCCTCCAATCGGTTCACAACCGCTCTGAGGTGCCCTTAGAGTGAGGGGTGGAAAGGGATGGGCCCACTAGCTGCCAGTACATGGGCGCACGAGTGCCGCGGGCATCCCGGCCCACATTCGAGTCTTGGTCGGTTCCTAGTCCGTGGTTTTTTCTCGAAGAAAGGCAACGAGCACTTAGGACCGGTCAAACGGACCTGAGAACTATATGGATTGGCCACTGAGAATCTAGAGTTGGTCACCAGCTGACCCATGCTGGACCCCCGCGAACAGGAAGCCGGGGCCCCACTTGGATTAATCCGTTAACAGCTCACCGAGCACCATGTTTCATCCATCGAGGAAAAATGTGGCATGGCTCAACCCCTCTATTTTATCGAAAAAACGCTTGAGGAATGACGATCACAAAGATGAGCTGACCCCTCGACCAAACCCCTGCAATGCATGGGGGCTCGAGGGAAGTTGGACTCGCAAGGAGACCGAATGCGCGGTCGTAGGATGATGGCTCGGATCCTAGGGAGGGGTACGTACAAAAACTAAGAATAACATTTCTGAAACAAAAAAATGCTTTCTCTTACCAGTTTCGCTATCGTCTCCTCGATCTTTAGTGATACCTGACCCCAGCAACGGCAAGGGGTCGGGCCTCACTCGGGGGGCTGATAAGGGTATATATATATATCCATTCTGAAATAGTCGCCGTGCCTGACCTTTTCTCACATTAAAAACCTAGAGGCAAGGTTTGTAGAAATGAACGCTGAGTAAAACTGATCAAACTGCAAGAAACCTACGCCCCAGCGGCTACGACACTCTTGCTTACTAGCATGATTAGAGTTTTTTGCCCACACCTCAAGCTCTACAGTCTTAACAACAGGAATGGTCAGAACACATTAACCCTTTTTACACATAAAAAGGGAGAAAGAACAAATTTGTTCAACCGAAACAAAAGAACAAGCTTGTTTAAACGAAACAAAAGGGTTGGAACTTGTCCGCTTATTACAAATGCGCCGCCTGACCATCTGACTAAACTAACCCCTCGGGGGGATGATTTCATCTTCTATCTTGGTAGAAAGGTCATGCGCCAGGGGGGACACCTCCTTCTCAATGTCGTCCAGCTCGGTGTCGGTATAGACGAGCGCGAAGCCTTGGCTCATCATCGCTAGATCGATGTTCTCGTAATGAGAATGGGTGATCGTGAATGATCAGTGAACGCCAAAGCGAAGGACGCCCCTTGCCATATCATGTGCCCGGTTAGTGATTCGGGTGGCATGAAACCATGAGCAAGCTTGTCTCCTGCTCTGGGGCCAGCTCGTGCTCATCGCAGACTAGCTAGATGGCGATGCGTAGGTTGTCATGTTCGTCGCTCTCCTTCTGGAGGGTGTCCTTCACCTCACTGAGCTCCTTCTCTAGGCCATGACTCTTCACCACCTCCGCCCCGAGCTTGTCATCGAGACCTGCCCAAGTCACGTACCGATCGTGACAAAAGGCTTACCACCGATTCCAGGGAGAAAGACAACAAGGGAAACTGGAGACTTACTGTTCACATCAGCCCAAAGCCTGCGCACCTCATCGCGCTATTGGGTCACCTCGACCTCTAGGCGGCGAACCTCTTCTTGGCACTGACCGACCTCCGCGGCGAGCCCGGTGGACACGCCCTTGGCTACAACCTTCAGGTCCCTCTCCCCCTGAAGCTCATCCTCAAGGTGGTCGATCGACTGCTAAGCATCGACGTGCTCCTAGTGAGCTAGGTCAATCCCCATGCGGAGCTCTTCTATGGCCTAGAGCAAATCGTCCCACTCCTTCTATAGCCGCTTGGCCTCCACGGCGTCCGTGCACACCCTCTCGATTAGGGCCGCGAGCTTGTCCTCAGCCTCGCGGGCGTCGTCATGAGTGTCCTTCTCCCTGACTTGGAGGTCGGCCACCTCCCAGGCGGCAAGGCAAGCTCAGCCACCTCCTGATGGGCGACAGTGAGCTGTGAGGCCAACCCCTCACTCCGTCGCATCTTCTCGGCAAGGAACTAGGACTTCTCCTAGCTGTGGTCCATAAGAATCTATGAAGAAGACAAGACTTAGAGGCGCAGAAAGAGAACATGAGGGTCGAAAGCACGGTCATATCATATCTGGCCAACAGGGGCAACAATGCCACGCATCGAGCTCAGCATGGTGGTCAGGGCGTGAACCACGTCCCCATCCTCCGTGTGGATGCTCCCCCATTCCATCTCCTCTGTTGCGTCATCGAGGGTAGCCACCCGGACTAGAGACTGGGATGTCCCCGCGCCGACCTCAAGTGGCGCCGACCTCTCTTGCGGTGGCAGCTCCTCTAGAGCGGCTTCTCTAGCAATAGAGGGGGCAGGTGACGCGGACATGAAGGCCTGCCCTATCGCCACATCCACAAAGGATGCCTCAGGTGTGCCCCCTTCCGTCCACCCCACCGCAAACATGGCCAGCTGCACGGATGATGGCTCCGATCGTGCCGCCTCTGCCTGCGATGTTGAGGACATGACTGGCCACGCCATGCTCGCCACAGGCACCCTAGACGCGCCCTCCTCCGCCTGCTCTCCCATGGATGCAGCCATCGACCGCACCTCCTAGGTCGATGCCGTGGCCGCCCCAACGCCACTAACGCTCACCCCCGGTGTGGCGCCAGCAGGCTCCCGACGCATTTGCTGGAGGAGGATCTTTTTTGGAGCGAGCCACAGGAGCGTCCCACATCCTCTGACGCTGCATGGGACATGGTGGTCAGTTCGCGGCAAAAATTCATTATGACAAAAGGATGAAAAAACTCTTGACTCACCCTAACGCCATCATGCGAGGACATTTTGGGGCTGGCTTGCTCGACCCCAGCTGCTCCTCGTCGGCACATTGCCACTTCGAGCCCTTCCTCGGCTCGAAGGGCTCGGATGAATCAGATTGGCCACCTCCCGCCGACTCCAGAGGTGCTGCCGAAGGCTCGGACAGAGCGGCGCGACCTGTTTCCGCTGGCTTCGGGGCCACCATAGACAGTCTGGACGGAGTAGGATAGTTTGATTCCACTGACTCTGGGGCCACCATAGAAGGCCCAGACAAGGCGAGGTAGCCTGATTCCACCGGTTCCAACGACGGTATCTCTTCGACCAGGCGCCCAGAGAAGACCGGCAAGGGAGCGGCAGGGTCATTCTTCAGGTAGAACCAATGCGAGTACCACCCCTTATTGGATCTAAAGAGCTGGTAGGGCATGTACTCGGCCACCCGCTGCCCTCGGAGGTGGATGCCCGTGCATCCCATTAGCACTGGGGTCTCCCGGCCTCTCTCCTTCTTCTTGATCAAGGAGATGCAGAAGAAATATCTCCACAGCTCGAAGTGGGGCTTGATCCCCAGGTACCCCTCGCACATCGCGATGAAGGCCATGATGTGCTGGATCCCGTTGGGGTTCAAGTGCTGCAGCTCGATCTGATAGTGGTGCAACAGACCCCAGAAGAATAGGTGGGGAGGAACCATGAGTATGCGCTCATGGAAGGGCGCAAAGGAGACGACGTAGCCATTGGGCGGCACCGACGCATCCTCATGGCCGGGCACAACCCACTCCGCCGCATCGGTCCTCCCATGGAGAAGACCATGCTTGACGAGGCCCTCCATGCACGCATGAGTAACATGAGAGCGGTACCACGAATCCATGGAGGATGGAGCGGCTACGGAGAAGCAAATGCGGCGATGGAGAAGCGAAAGCTATAGATCTAGGGCTCCGGTGGTGGATTAGCAGGCACGGCAAATCCGAACGGTAGCGGCAGAGAAATGGAGAAGGTAAGGCTATGGTTTTGGTGTGCAGAAACGTAAAGGGGGAGGCCGCTATTTATAGGACGAAGCAGGGTGAGAAGGCGAACCGTCTGCCTAGGTTCACGCGCTCACTGTGCTGTGTCACGTCACCTCCCTCCGAAGATCGTGCGCACGCTGTGGCAGAACCTCCTAAGAAATCGGGCCCACATGCACCTATCGATGTCTCAGTAGACCTCAGATAGCGTACACAAGTTCCCAACAACTTAACAGGTCTGTTGGGTGTCCTCGGGAAACCCGAATCATCCACGAATCTTTTCCAAACAGGATCCCAATCACAGACATTGCAGATTACAACAGTTTTCAATATACATACCAGAGATTATAAAGCGGAAGACTTAAGTTTTAATATTACAAACCAGTTGTTTCAAACTTACAAAACCATAAGTATCATACAACCATAGTAGCGGGATAATATTACATTAACATTATTTATTTCACACAAACTAGTGCCTTGTCCAAAGGCCATTCATCATTCCTCATCGTCATCGACTTCAAACACTGACATGTAGCAGGGACCAAAACAAGCCTGCGCATGCGACTCGCCTGCAACAAGGGTTAACAAACCCTGAGTACAAAAGTACTCAACAAGACTGACCCGACGTAAAAGGGGCGAAGGTCTTATGGATGCAGGTGTTGGGTCAAGGTAAGAATGTAGAAAGATTCAAAAGTTCTTTGCCAAAAGCTTACTATTCTTGATCCTATTTTCGAGTTTTACCCCTAAGTACTTTAGTTCATTATCCCAAACTAAGTATCCATATCATATATTCTAATCCTTCTCATTCCATTCTTTTTCTCATGTTTTAGTAATTCACCAGTCCTGCATTGCTTCTGTAATGAATCGAGTCTCCATATCCGCGGAGCACCGGCAATTCGAATTGATTCAAGTCCCAGCCGGGGATTCCTTATCACACGATATATGTAGAACTTAATCTTGCATATATCAACCTCACTACCAGATCCTCCCATACTAAGCCGTCTCCACGCCACCCGAGAGCACAACACGCCTCAAATCCGGCCACATTCAAGCCACGAGGTTACACGCTACTCCCACCATCTCACCACTCCCAATGCGTGGGCATTCGTCTTAGTATCGGATTAGCCGAAGTAGGCTTACCGGAGTATGTGACCAGTACTACAAAGTATCTCGTTCAGAAGATCCACAATGAGTGTCCTTTAAGCGACATAGTCGGCAACATTACCCAACATTCAAGATAAGTCACCCGACTAGTCTCTAGTTCATTCTATCTTCTTTCTTTCTTTGGCCAGTATGCCATCTTTGATTGTATCGAAACTTTTACTTTGAAAGCCTACCATAAAGCATACTAAGCATTCTATGCCTTTATAAATGAAGTCATCTCCAAGGATGGTAAACAATTAACAAGGTAGGCAATGCATCAAGTAGGTAACATTTGAATAAATCAACTTAATGCAATAGGTAACATAGGTGATAAACTTTTCAAAGTAAACAAGGTAATGGTTTAATGCATAAACCGGGGCTTGCCTTTGTTGACGATCTCAGGTTCCGGATCAGTACCACAATTATCGAATCCCGTGACAACCGGGGATTCTTCTAGAACTTGCTCAACTAGAATTGTTTCACTCTCGGGTTCTATATGAAATGATAACATATGCCTTAACATGATGATAATGTAAACATGATACTGTCATGGTACATGAAATATAACAACACCTCGAATACAACTGTTTTTCACGGTACAGTTGCAAGTCAACAAAACTACTTAACACTAACATCTAGGGTTTATGACCTAAGCGACTTGACCAAATTGATCTTGAAACCCTACTGGTCACAAAACATGACCAAAACAAGATCAAACACTAATCAAACACTTAGGGTTTGCTTTTATTTATTTTGAATTAATTTGGAAATAAGCCCAAAAATTAACTTGTTCCAAATGACCTCAAAATTTTATGTAAGCTTCCTCATAACAAATTAGTGTACCAAAATAAATTTCAAAATTTTTGGAGCTATACAGTGACCTACAAAAATTATGGAAATTGCATTTATCAATTAATTGACTGAATTTTTGAACATTAAAAATTTATTCAAATTTCAAGTTTCAAAATTTTAAACCATAATAGAACATGTACAAAAGCTACACACAAATTTTCAGAATTTTTGGAGCTATGATTATTTTCCTACAAATTTCCAAAGATTCAACACTATTCAAAATCAGAAAATATCAAAATACACTATTCTCTCTCTCTCTCATGACAGCCGGCCCCCACATGTCATCCCTATCCTCTGGCATTGATCGTGGCCTCGACGGCGCTGACCGGCGCTAACTCACCGCCGGTGAGCCCAACAGCGACGGCCAAAGTACCAACACGTTCACAAGAACTAAGCGCATCGATCTGTGGTACTTTGGAGGTTGATTACGACATGGAACAAGGCTGACGCCGGCCATGGCGGACGCGGTGGCACGACAAGCATAATGCCGCCGTGAAACAAGGCGAGTAACGGTGAAAACAGAGAGTTCAGGGAAGCATCAGTGGCTCACCTCGAATGTATTGAAGCAACGAGCGAGACCGGAGGAGCTATGGTGACGCGTTTCGACGGTGACCGGGATCACGGCGGAGCGGACCTCGTCGACGACGGCGTTACGGCGACTGCAGTGGGCAAAATGAGCAAGCAAGAGTGGAATAAGTACTACAACATCGAGACGAAGCCGTAGAGTCAACAAGAAAGGGCAACAGCTCACCGGACGATGCTGGCCACGGTGAATCAGAGTTTCCGTTGAGGTCGCCGGCCGCGAGGAAGATGAACGTGGACAGCGAGGTCTCGGCGAAATCAAGCGGTAGCAACAGCTCGGTCGGATGCGCAAGGAGCAGGCGGAACTAGGACATAGCTTTTCTAGGGCAATCTTGCGCTGAGGAGACGAGAGAAGCTCACCGGAGTTGAGACGACGGCGTCGGGAAAACAGAGGGAAGGAAAGAAAAGCCAACGACGACGTCTGGGTCTTATAGCTCGGCCAGGAGCGCGCGGAATCGACACGCAGCGTGCTCCCCGCACCAGCGCGAAGCCAAGGGCGGTCGCAGACGTGCCTGGAAGACCGGAGAAAGGACGCCGGCGGTGGGGCGGTGACCATGTACTGTTCACCCACAATTACATAATTGCCACTGAGCTCATTTTACAAATTACTCCCAAATTTTCTAAAGAAGATGAAAATCTCCAAAAATGAAAGTTTCTCAACTTTTCAAACTCTACAACTTTGTTTCAAGGAATATTTTCAAATTCTGCCTCCATTTTGAAATTTGAATTTGGGGTGCATTTGAGCATTTGAATCATTTCAAAATTACTTCAAATTTTATATGTAAACTTTAAAAACTTTGTATACCAAAGTTGATCCTAATAACATAAGCTTCAACTTTGCTTTTTGTCACAACCCCAAATTCCAAAAGGATTTTGAATTAGACAAAAGGGGCAAAAAGGACTTTTATAATTGGAATTTGAATTCAAATTTGATTTGTTTACCTTTTGACTTAACTTTGATTTTTGACCAGTAATATGGCCCATTAGGGTTATTTGAGTCAATTAACACATGGTCACACATGATCACATGAAATTTGACCCCTGTGGTCATGATCTTTATTTAAAGTTTTGAATCACATCACATAAAATAACAACATTATGAAATAAAGCTTATTTAGTGAATGCATTCAACATTTTCTACTTTATGAATGCTTTGCAATGCATATGATGACATGTCAAATTTTAATGATAGGTCAAAACACTAGAGGTGTTACACACGCTATCTCTGGCCACGCCCTCGAAGGACACATTGTATGACAGTTCGCTCAGTCGATGGGCCAAGAACCATCGCGGTTAAGGAGGGATATAGAGCTGAAAATGCTCCTATGGCCCATTCAGGACCAGGAGTTCGAAGATTGGCCTGCCGATGGGTTCACAGCCGCTTTGGGGCACCCTTAGAATGAGGGGTGGATAGGGATGGACCCCCTAGCGGCCAGTACCCGGGCGCACGAGTTATGCGGGCATCATGGCCCACGTTCGAGTCCTGGTCGGTTCCCAGTCCATGGTTTTTCCTCGAAGAAAGGCAACGAGCCCTTGGGACCGGCCAAACGGACCCAAGAACTATATGGATTGGCCGCCAACAGCCTAGAGTCGGTCACCAGCTGACCCATGCCGGACCCCCATGAACGGGAAGCCAGGGCCCGACTCGGACTAGCCCGTTAATAGCTCACCAAGCACCATGTTTTGTCCATCGAGGAAAAACATGGCACGGCTCAGCCCCTCCATTTTATCGAAAAAACGCTTGAGGGATGACGATCACAAAGACGAGCCAACCCTCGACCGGACCCCTGCTATGTGCTGGGGCTCGAGGGAAGTTGGACTCGCAAGAAGACCGAATGCGCGGTCGTAGTACGATAGCGGACCGATCGGATCCTAGGGGACCGGAATCAAGAAAAATCTTTCCGACCTCCCGATCCTATGGTTACATGTCCCCAAGAAGACCGATAACGACAAAAGGGAATCACCGTCCTACTAGGACACGCCGTGGGCTACAAAAAGAAGGTCAAGGCCCTCAGAGTCCTCCCGTCCGGAAAAAACTCCAAAGAAGTATTCTACTCCTCCGTAGGCTTGGGGGATACTATCGGGTATTGATATTAGGGATACCCAAAGCAAGAAAGTTAGCGCCCATGCTGACTTCCCCAGATGGCTCGAGACGTATTAAAAGGTCTCGCCCGACCCCAAGGCCGCAAGCTCCGTCTCGCCGGCCTTGAGGCCACGGGCTCTGTCTCGCCCGACCCCTTGGGTGCAGGCTTCGTCTCGCTCTACCCCAAGGACGCGGGTTCTGTCTCGCCCAAAGCCGAGGGCTCCGTCTCGTCCGACCTCGAGGCCACGGGCTCCGTGTCGCCCGACCCCTTGGGTGCGGGCTCCGTCTCGCCCGACCCCAAGGACGCGGTTTCTATCTCGCCCAAGGTCGCGGGCTCTATCTCGCCCGACCTCGAGGACACAGGTTTCGTCTTGTCCAACGGGGACCCATACCGCCGCCAATCACTCCAGGTCCAAGCGTATGAGCCTGGGTCAAAACTCTGACGCCAAGGAAGAGGCTGGCACGCCTCGATGTAACCCGTGCCTATGATGGGCCATACCTAGGAACTCACATCAAGAACAGTGTCGGGCGTGCCGGTGCTGTTCTGCCTAATCCTCGTACGGACGCTGACAGGCGCGTCAGTTCACCACGACATCCGCCGGGACGGAGTGGAACTCCATGACCGGCAGATGACGCCTGCGTATGGCGCTAGTGACGAACAGGGCCGCGACTTGGAGCCATCCCTATTGACATCTACAGGATCGGCAGGACCCACATGAAGGAGAAGAAGGATCCGGCAACCCTGGAAGCCTTCTTCTCTCTCGTTCATCTCCTTTTCCTCCACTATAACCTGCGCTTTCCCTTCGCCTATAAAAGGGGAAGCAGTGCGCCCCATGAAGAGGGGATCGAGACACAAGAGCACCACACGAGCACATGGCTGAGCGACAAGCGAGCTCTCAGTACCCGTTGACTTCTTCCACTAGAGACTTGGGATCCTCTCCCTCTGTCGCCTGTTTGTAACCCCTACCGCAAACCAAGTGCCGGTAACACGATCAGTAACCAACTGGACGTAGGGACGTTCCGCCCGATCCAGTATAAACTCTTGTGTCCTCCGAGCACACCATCCGAGCCAGACGCGCAAATACAAATTTACTCGTCGGTGGTCCGAAAACAGTGACAATATGAGTATTATATGTTAGAAAATAAACAAAAAGAAGGCATGAGCAATTTTGATTAGTTACAGGCCTACATTTATTCCTGAATTACTAATATTTATGTCTTCTAATAGATTGTATCCACCCCATACATATTGGTGCATTGGATGGTGGACTATGGTGAAATTCATCATTCAAAAACGATAACCAGCTAGATGCATGTTAGCTTAACACAAGATATGCTAAAAGTGTCTTGCTGTCCGAGAAATGGATGACAAACACTAGGGTTTATGCCATGTGTTTGTATATATACTCCCTCTGTTCTTCAATAGTAGACATTTTAGGATCTATTGCAGATACCAATGCTCAAGGTGAAAGACCTTAGTCCCCCTAGAAATAGAGATAGAGATGTATTGAGAAAAAAAAAAAAAAGTGTATTGAGGGAATAGAGAGGTGTATTGTGGGAAGTGAGAACGACAACTATTTTAGGATAAAATTGGAATAATATAATGTCAAATATTTTCGGATGGAGAGGGTAGTGAAAATTATGTTGCACGCGCGAAGATCTCTTGGAAATCTCTTGGAAATTAAAAGGTGAAACAGTGTTTACCAACAAGCAATGCAAGGAGCAAACGGAATCTGCGCTGCTCTGGGGCAAGCATCCCATCGCATCCCACATATTCGTCCTCTTCCTGCACCAAGGTCGGCCATATTTGGCAAACAGGCACAAAAAAAAGTTTGCTCGGCACACAAAAGCAGAGACGATCGATGAATGCACAAAGTCACAAACTCACCAATGATTAAGGCATATATAGTCGCATGGAGTACTAGATCAGAGACACCACCCAAGATCTTTCCACAAGTTCTAAATCTGAGGAGGATCAGCCTGCATTGCTCACTTTCGTGCATATGGAGTATCGAAATTAGGGCTAACAAGGTTCAGCATTACTCCGTAGTTTTCTTCTTTAGGCCCCGTTCGCTGGTCTGAAACTTGGCTGAAAAACACTGTTCCAACTAATTTATTGTGAGAGAAAAACACTGTAACGGCTGAAACTAGCTAAATCTCCAGAGAAGAACCAGCCGGCTGGTTCGCTGGAACCAGACCAGCGAACAAGGCCACGAGGCTGCGGTGCAGGCTCTGTGGCTGAGTTGTTGATGACACAAATGAAGATGAGCACATGAAACAAAGCAGGCTCTGTGGCTGAGTTGTTGATGACACAAATGAAGATGAGCACATGAAACAAACAAACAAACAATCTAGTTACAGATACTGTGCAGTTAGCTTGTACTCCTAGTACTAGTAGGCTCCTAGTACTAGGTGCTGCTACCTGAAAATGAGCAGCGATACAGTGTTGTAGACAGAGACAGGTGAGAGGAGAGCGATGGAGAGAAAGAAAGCTGATCAGGTCGCTTTGTATCTGCTTTGTCAGCACATGCCATACCCACTTTTTCACACCACAAAATCCACTTTGGACCAAAGAAAAAAAAACCTCTAAAAAGAAAATAAAAACAACTGAGCCCTCCCCAGCAAGAAAAGCACAAACCCAAACACCAAAAAAACCATCCAGACTTCACCTCCATCAGCAGCATTCAGTAGCAGCTAGGAGTGAGTAGTACACACACTACTGCACCTGCAAAAAGATAAACACAGGCAACACAAAAACCAGGCAGCTAGCATATAAAGCAGCAGCAGTCGCCCACCCAGAGACATCCACTGCCATTGAGTTGATTTCTCCTGCGCTTAATCAAGCAAGACAAGACAAACGCCTGGGCTTTGCTTGATCTCTCAAGGGATCAGAGGGATGAGAGCCGGGGGCTGCACGGTGCAGCAGGCGCTGGCGCCGGAGGCGGCGGTGGTGGTGAAGCAGGCCGTGAGCCTGGCGCGGCGCCGCGGGAACGCCCAGGTGACACCGCTGCACGTGGCCAGCGCCATGCTGCACCAGCAGGTGGCGACGGCCACGGGGCCGCCGTCGGCGGCGGGGCTGCTGCGCGCCGCGTGCCTGCAGTCGCACTCGCACCCGCTACAGTGCAAGGCGCTGGAGCTCTGCTTCAACGTCGCGCTCAACCGCCTGCCGACCTCAGCCTCGCCGCTTCTCGGCGGCCACGGCCACATCTACTACCCGCCGTCGCTCTCCAACGCGCTCGTCGCCGCCTTCAAGCGCGCGCAGGCGCACCAGCGCCGGGGGTCCGTCGACACGCAGCCGCAGCCCGTGCTCGCCGTCAAGATCGAGCTGGAGCAGCTCGTCATCTCCATCCTCGATGACCCCAGCGTCAGCCGCGTCATGCGCGAGGCCGGCTTCTCCAGCACCCAGGTCAAGGCCAACGTCGAGCAGGCCGTGTCTTCCATCGAAGCAAACAACTCTGCTGCTTCCACCAACACCAACACCGCCACCGCCGCGCCCCAAAACCCTAACCCTAGTGCAGCTCCACCCGAAGAGACCAAGCCTAGTAAGCTTCTGCTACCCCTCGATCAACCCCGCGACGACGACGTCGCCGTCATCCTGGACTGCCTGGCGTCCCGGAGCAAGAAACGCGTCATGGTCGTCGCCGAGTGCGCGGCCTCGGCCGAGGCGCCGACGCGGGCGGCGGTCGAGAAGATCAAGCGCGGCGAGGCCCTGCGCGGCGCGCAAGTCGTCAGCCTCAGTGTGTCCAGGTTCCGTGACCTGCCGAGGGACGAGGCGGAGAGGCTGCTCGTGGAGCTGCGGTGCGCGGTGAAGGTCGGCGGCAGGGCGGGCGGCGTGGTGCTGGTCGTGGAGGACCTCGGGTGGGCGGCCGAGTTCTGGGCCGGGCGCGCCGAGTCCGGGAGGGCCAGGTGGCCGTCGAGCTGCTGCTACTACTGCGCCGTCGAGCACGCCGTCGCGGAGGTGCGCGCCCTGGCGTGCCGTGGCGGCGACGGCGTCTGGCTCATCGGCTACGGGACGTACCAGAGCTACATGAGGTGCAGGGCCGGTCAGCCTTCGCTGGAGACTCTCTGGGGTCTCCAGACGCTCGCCGTCCCCGCCGGCAGCCTCGCCTTGAGCCTCAACTTCGTCGGCGACAGGTAATCCTTCATGTTCGCATCTGAATTTGATTGAAATTGGAGACAATGCGTACGTGGCAAACAGTAGTCATAGAATAACAGTAGGGTACTCGATCGATCGGCAAAATGCATATATGCAGACGTACTGATGAATCATGGGGTACGTGACTGACGAAATTAACTTAGGCCTTGTTTAGATTGACGTTGGGAATTAGAATTTGGCACTGTAGCACTTTCGTTTATATTTGACAATTATTGTCTAATCATGGCCTAACTAGACTCAAAAGATTCGTCTCGTAATTTACAATTAAACTGTGTAATTAGTTATTTTTTTATCTACATTTAATACTCCATACATGTGTCTAAATATTTGATATGATGGAGAGAGAGTGAAAAAACTTACAATCTAAACAAGGCCTTATCACTTTGGGTTCTCTGTCTCTGGCAGTGCAACTGCAATGGCAATCAGTCACCAGTCGATCAGCAAGATGGCCAAGTGCGACGACGACACAAGTGGGAACGGGTCGGCGCCACGTTGCCTGTCGCTTTTGGACGCCGGTGGTTCCGGCCACCTGACGGCCGTCTCCAGCTTCTGCGCCGATGACTGCTCCGCAACCAAGTGCGACCCGGCGGTGAAGTCGAGTATCCCTCCTTGGCTTCAGCATTGCCGGGATCAGGTAAAGTGCACGTCTAACGAGCCTACTAGGCTAGCTATCATTATAATTAACACATGTGTGACTGGATGATATTTAGGGTCTCTTTGGCACGGCTTATGCTGGCTTTTGCTTTATCTATTTTGCGTAAATCGAGGCACTGTAGCGTGAAGCCGTTTGGTAAACCGGGGTTAAAATGAACTAGAAGCCGAAAAAAGGCAGTTTTTCTGACTTCACCGGCTTTGGCTTCACCGATAAAACCGTTTTGGATAAGCCGTGCCAAAGGGGGCTTTACTAGTAACTATAAGCTGTGCAATGTGCATAATGCAGGAGCCTTCCCGTTGTAAGAAAAGCTCGACATGCGGTGGCTCGCCGTCTCATCATAACCGGACGGCCCTAAACTTCTCCACGGTGGTGTCGCCGTCCTCGTCGGTCTCGTCGTACGAGCAGCACTACCACCTGCACCAGCCGTACCAGCCATGGCTTGTCGTCGCTGACGCCCCGGAGGCCAAGCACCCGTGTAACAAGGCCAGGTGCGCTGCCGTCCAGCTGCACGTCGTCGACGATGAGGACGTGAAGCTTCTAAGCGCGATTAAGGTCAAGTCCCACGACTCGAGCGCGTCCAATGGCTCGGTGGAGTGCCGCTCCCGGTTCAAGGAGCTCAGCGCCGAGAACCTCAAGGTCCTCTGCTCCGCGCTGGAGAATGAGGTGCCGTGGCAGGCGGAGATCGTGCCTGAGATCGCGAGCACGGTCCTCCGGTGCCGTTCCGGCATGGTGAGGAGGCGCGACGCCGATGCTTCGAGCTCGAGACAGGCGTGCGCCAAGGAGGACACGTGGATGCTCTTCCACGGTGGCGACGCCGAGGGCAAGGCGAGGGTGGCCAGGGAGCTGGCCCGCCTAGTCTTCGGCTCGCGCAAGAGCTTCGTATCCATCAGAGGCACCACCGCGTCGTCTCCGGCGCGGTCCGGTGACTCATCCGAGGAGCAGCGCAAGCGGCCCCGGTTGACGGAGGCGAGCAACCACGGCTGTCACGAAAGCCTCTACGAGGCCGTACGCGACAATCCGCACCGCGTCATCCTGGTGGAGGACGTCGAGCAGGGTGGCTGGCGGTGCCAGAGGGACATTTTGGAGGCCATCCAAAGCGGCTTGGTCCGGAGCCATGCCGGCGGCGACGAGGCAGCCCTCGGCGACGCCATCGTCGTCCTGAGCTTTGACGCGTGGTCGACAACCTCCTCGCCACCAACGACCAAGAAAGCGAAGGCGGAGAGCAAGGAGGAGCCGAAAGAGGAAGAGAGCACAGGTGACCACCACGGCAAGGAAGCCGTAACTGCCGCGGCTGCGTCGCCGTTGTCTTCATCTTGCTTTGATCTGAACATGGACGTTGGGAACGATGACTTGGAGAGTTGCTTGAGTGATGCTAGTCTGCTCAAGGCAGTGGATCAGACGTTCTTCTTCAGACGACCTGATGAGAGTAGTGATTAGTTTAGTGATAAATGACCTATGTTAACTATTTTCTCTCTTTTGTTCTTCTCTGTAACGTTGTTCAGTTTCTTGTAGCTTGTTTCTAAGATGTTTGTGTTGGAAGAATGGAGCTTGCATGTGGTACTCTTGTGGATTGGGCATGCAATGGAAATTAATTAAGGGCAAGATTGGATGAGCTAAAAGAGAAAGGTGGTGGATACAGGCGGGCCCAGAATTTTTGGCTTGGGTATTCAAAATGTAGAGGGGGTGTCAAATTGTTTTTAACTACCTGGACTCCTAAATCCTAATATTTGGCATGTATAACACCACATGGTTCTAATTGTATAATATATAGCAAGTATATAACACACAGTTGAGTATGATTTCATAAATTCAACATACCAAAGTAGAAACATACAGAATATATGGAGGCCATGAAACAACAAAATAGTAAGAAAACTTACAAATTATAAATACAACTTTCCGATACTAAAATTAAATTAGGGAATAGTAAATTAGACCAGGTAACTGTAAATTGGGGACTGAGTAATTTGCACACAAACTCAATATCTCTTCATTCCAATTTAGAAGTGATTCACAAATCAAAGTAGCTGTAGTGCGGGTGTGAATTTGGTCCGATGGCCTTATTGTCGTTTTGGGCTGATTGTTGTACAGGATATCCTGTTTTGACTGCATTTTCTTTTTTTCCCAATATATTTACATGTATACACTATATATATGATATTTTTTGCCCAAAAAATTTGGGTATTCAACTGAATACCCTTGAATTACTGTAGGCCCGTCCCTGGTGGTGGAAGGCTAAAAGCAGAGCTAAATTTTTGCCCACATACATTCTAGCCATTAGTACATTAGATAAGTGAAAGAATGCATTGTGAGTTTGTTCCAAATCAAAAGTTCCGAAAGAAGATATATCAAATCCAAAAGTGTTAGGGCTAGTTTAATATTTTGCAAATGGGGCCACAGAAGACTGGCATTTGGATTACTAGCTTGTCAACCCATGCTCTAGCTAGCATGGTTTATAATCTTATGGTACAAAAAAATTTGTGAATAAATGAGTACATAAAAGTAATCAAAATTGATTATCGTTGCTCTCGTTTTTTTCATTTCCTAACACAATACTCACTTTCATACTCTATAATATCGATTGGGTTGTGATAAATTTATCAATTACTCTATGGGACCGTTTGGATCCCTTCATTTTGGAGAAATTGAAATCTACATAATGGATTAGGCTATTTGGCTTGGAATTTGACATTCCATAACTTTCCCAATCTCATAAATAAACCTATCTCAAATTCATAGGGTGGGAGATGGAAATGGATTCTATAGATCACTATGCTATAATTCTATTCTCCAACTTATAACACACTCTTCAACTCACTTCCCTACAATAGAAATGCAACATATAAGTATGTCCCTTGTATGCCTAACAATAAATATAGAAATATATTCCATATACAACTATATTAGCTTAATTAATCTATGCCTAAGTTATAATTATTAGAATGAATTCAATTCCAAGGATCAAATGGGCCCTATATGTAATTTCATGCTTTGCGTTGCACATGTATGGGGTTTTAATATGTACTTAGTTGAAATGTAAGCTTAATGAGAGATGAAATTGAGAAGTGCCTTGGTCTCATCCATTTATGATGAATGACTGACACAAGAGTTAAGAGGTTTGAAGCTTTCCTATTTGATTTCATGTTCATATATATGTGCTTGATTATGCTAATGGATAATAAGAGGTGTTGTGTTGTTTTGCGTTAAGTGTGTTGTGTAACATGTCTCTTGGCTTATGAATATGAAGGTGTTGGGTGTGCCAAAGATGATCGATGGCAATAGAGAAGGTCAAGTGTTTGAGTCCGTGTGCGATGGATCAAACGTGGTGAATGCTGGACAAAAGGCTTGGACTGAGGGACCAGAGACTGAAGAAAGGACCATGTGCAACTCACATTGGGCACATGAAGAGCAAGAGTACATGGGTGATGGAGATGGTGTCAGCCAAGTCAAGGAGGAGGAGGATGGCGTCGTGGCTCTATGGTAGAGGTTGGACATGCATCTACATGGGTGATAAAGATGGCGTTGATCAAGTCAAGAAGGAAGGCGAAGGTGTAAACCTTGAAGAGGCTAGACACATGTCAACGCCAATGAATCACGCATGGTGAGGCGTGCATGAGGGCTTGCTGGTACTGGTTTAGGCCTCAAAACTAGGTATAGACAGTTTGGTGTGGTTTGGGTGTCAAAACCATAGACGAGTTTGACTGGTTTGGAAATCAAACAAGACATTGGCGGATTTGTAGACACATGGTAGCATCTCAAAGCTTGCGTCAAGACAAAGCAAAGTCCACAAGGCACAGGGTCCGTTGGAACGTTGAAGAAAAACTTGGACGGTTGTACCCCTAGGACTATTTGGGTTGAGTTCTTCATATAAGGACAACTTGAGCAATATACAGGTGTCTATATATATGAGAGATGGTTGGTTGTGAATGCACAACTTGGGGAGATTAGAAGGCTTAGGCTTTTTTGTTAGGTGGAGAGTTTTTTGCTTAGGTCTAGAGAGAGGGAGAGCGGAGAGGCTCTTTGGCTTGAGTTTTTTGCCATCCAAGCTTTAAGATCTACTAGGAGTGGCTTATATAGCTAGTCACACATGGTGAAGTAATCTAAAGATCAATTTCATGCTCCACTTGTTCTCTTCTCCCAAATCTGAAATTTCCCCTTTTCATTGATTTTTGATCTAGCAAGAACAACTACATAATACAAGCAAGCTAGAGAGTTGCATAACTACAAAAGCAAGGAATGCACAAATAAAGTAAAGATCACAAGTGTAGTAGGTGCAAATCACAAGGGAAGACACAAGATTTTTCTCTGACATTTGGTAGCTTGGCGGCTACCTACTCCCCGTTGAGGCGTATCCAAGGATCATCGCTCCTCCACAAGCTCAATGATCCCTCAAGACTAGCTCTAATGTAAGTGCTTTCCTATGAGCCGGCTTGATCATGAGGTACACCATCCATAATGCCCCGATTCCACTAGACTTGCTCTTTGCAATCGTCCACGGTGCATGATGAGCACAATATCCCCCAACAAATCACCTTAGGACACCTCACAATCTCCAATTAAGTGTTTCATGGAGTCTCGCTGCCTCCAAGCCATCTAGGTAACGACAACCACCAAGAGTAACAAGAGCCATGATGATCACCAATGCCACTAAATGCAAACTCTCAATGCAAATGCTCTCTATATCAACTCCAATCTGACTCAAAATGCAATCTCAACTAAGCAAATGTGAGTGGAGAGATTTCTTGAGCTCTTATGCATGTGTAAATAATTGGAATGCTCCAAGAGTACTTACTTGCCCGATCACACCCTCTATTTAAAAGTCCACTCAAGAAACTAGCCCTTATACACTTAATGTGCTTTTAGTGTACTCACTGAAAACTTCCTGTGCTGCCATTGGAGCTTTGCGCCGGATACTTATGACTATGTCAATGACTATTTCAAACTAACCATTACACACGCCTTTCTCCGATGGCATCAGAGTTTTCTGGTTCGCTCTTCGGGTCTCTGTGCCGCAGATGGTTTAGGCCATAGCCTAAACTCTGGTGAATGTGGGAGCTCACCACCTGATTTTTTCGGTGGCCTCCAGAACCTTTTGTAGAGGGTTTCTAACACCGAATTCCCCCGTTGACCTACATTAGAAGCTTTTGGTGCTTCTACGTTCAAATGCCCATGCCATCTCCTCTCATGGCTCCATGTGTGGCTCCACTTCTTCTTGTGGACTAACCTAGCTTATCATTTCAAGTAAAGTATTAGTCCACAAGTTGTCACTCGATCACCAAGACCAAACTTGGAACTTTTAGAGTGTTTAAAGTTAAATTACTAGTATTGATATTTCATAATGTTCCCGATAAAATGTATAAACTTATATATATAGTTGCAGCTTACAGAACATATTATCATGAAGCATTAATATAACTTAAATTGAATTGTTAGTGTCATTGGCTCGTGGTTTGTTAAGAGAATATTTTCATGATTAGTTAACATGGCGACACATAACATTTATGATTAGTTTTATTAATAATGGTAGAATAATGCAATTTAGAAACATATATAGGTACTTTGTATTATTTATCATAATAGCTTATATCAGTATTTAGATATAATTTGAGGGATATTTTGGTTTATTTTTATAATGACAGTGGTGGGAATTTAAAAGCTAATTTATAGGTTATTATCATTCATAATGGCAATGGATAATTAAAATTTAATTTAGGGGTTTATTTTAAATTATCGTTCATAATGGCAAATCTAGGAAATTTAGATGCAAGTTTTGGGGTCACTTTGTTTTGCATAATGACCATGTCCAACAAAATAGATCCAATGGCTATTATTAATGATGATTATTTGAGTCTAACAAATTAACGATTAGATGTTTCTGAATTTGTAGGATTTGTTTTTTCCTAGCGTGTCTCGTAAGAATTAATATGAAGGTACCACTAAGGTGAGTAATTTAAAAGCTAATTTAGAGGGTTATTATCATTCTTAACGGTAGATGTGAATAATTTAAAATCAATTTAGAGGGGTAATTTATATAAAAATATTGGGAGTTATTTTAAATCATCATTTATAATGGTAAAAGTGGGTAATTTAGACACAAATTTAGAGAGTTACTTTACATGTTTATCATAATGGCAGCGGAGCATAGATAAATCCATCGACTATTATCAACGATGATGATCGTAGTCTACCAAATCGAATAAGTTTTTTTATTTCTAAATATTACAAACATTTACAAGATTTATCTTTTTTCCCCCTACCATGTTACGTGATGATTAAAGTCAAGACTCCATTGGAGTTCCTTTTTGTTCACATTAGAGCAATTGCAAGCGACTCTCTATATCCCTCCTAAGTGTTACGAATAGAGATATACATAAAAAAATACCCTCCAATAGTTTTTTTATTTGGTTGTCCAAATATAATCACATTCTATTCTGGATTTCCCACTAGCCAAAGATAGAAAATGAGAATGACTCTCTAGAGTGCGCACAAGGTATAAAAAAAGTGTTGGAGATTGAAAAGATATAGAAAGCGATTTTCATGCAAATGGCTCTACAAACGATGAATTAGAGAGTGAGCTTTTGGCTACCACCTTGCTGAAACTGGATTCACTCCTACTTAGCCCTCATTATTGCTATCGGCTCAAACTTCTCAACCCACCCCCCTACTCCTCCCTTCTTGTCTCAACTCCTTTTCACATTTCACTTCCTTCCTCAGCTCCTGTTCCTCCCCTCTTGTCTCAACTCCTCTCCATCTTTCACTTCCTTCCTTTGCTTTATTTGCTTGGCTCAATCGCCGGAGACGGGATCAGGTGTCAGGCACTAGCAAATCCTCCGTTTGTTGGGTCTCGCGACATAATTAATTATCTGCTCAGGCTCAGCATTACTACATTTTCACCTGATCCATAAAACTTGGCATGGCATGGAGGCTATTGGCTAAGCGGACTTTCCACACGCCAACGATCTTCGCCTACCACCTTGGTGAAACTGGATTCACTCCTACTTAGTCATCATTATTGCTCTCGGCTCAAGCTTCTCAACCCAGCCCTCGCTCCTCCTTCTCATCTCAACTCCTCTTCACCTTTCACTTCCTTCCTCAGCCCTTGCTCCTCCCTTCTCATCTCAACTCCTCTCCACCTTTCACTTCTTTCCTTTGCTTCATTTTCTTGGCTTAATCTCGTGGGAAACAAGATTAGGTGTCAAGCATCGGGTGATACTCTATTCATTGGGTCTCACAACTTAATTAATTAACCACTCAAACTCAGCATTACTATGTTCTTCACCTGAGCCATAAAACATGGCACGACATGGAGGCAGCTGGCTAGGCGGGCTTTCCACACACCAATGATCTTCGCCTACCACTTTGCCGAAACTAGATTCACTCCTACTTCTCCTCATTATTGCTCTCGGCTCAAGCTTCTCAACCCAGCCCTCGCTCCTCCCTTCTCGTCTCAACTCATCTTCACCTTTCACTTCCTTCCTCAGCCTGCGCTCCTTCCTTCTCGTCCCAACTCCACTCCACCTTTCACTTCCTTCCTTTGCTTCATTTTCTTGGCTCAATCGCCGAAGATGGGGTCAGGTGTCAGGCACCAGTCGTATCCTCCATCTATTGGGTCTCGCAGCTTAATCAATTATCTGCTCAGGCTTAGCATTTATGTTCTTTGCCTGAGCCATAAAACTTGGTTGGCATGGAGGCCGCTGGCTAGGTAGGCTTTCTACATGCAAACGATCTTCGCCTACCACCTTGCCGATACTAGATTCACTCCTACTTACTCCTCATTATTGCTCTTCGCTCAAGCTTCTCAACCCAGCCCCCGCTCCTATCTTCTCATCTCAACTCCTTTTCACCTTTCACTTCCTTCCTTAGCCCCTGCTCCTCCCTTCTCATCTCAACTCCTCTCCACCTTTCACTTTCTTCCTTTGCTTCATTTGCTTGGCTCAATTACCAAAGATGGGGTCAGGTGTTTGGCACTAGCTAATCCTCCATTCATTGGGTCTCACAGCTTAATTAATTATCTGCTCAGGCTCGGCATTACCACGTTCTTCGCCTGAGCCATAAAACAAGGCCCGACATGGAGGCTGCTGGCTAGGTGGGCTTTCCACATGCCAACGATCTTCGTCTACCACCATGTCAAAACTGGATTAACTCCTACTTACTCCTCATTATTGCTCTCGGCTCAAGCTTCTCAACCCAGCCCCAGCTCCTTCCTTCTTGTCTCAACTCCTCTCCACCTTTCACTTCCTTTCTTTGCTTCATTTGCTTGGCTCAATCGCTAGAGACGAGATCAGGTGTCAGGCACCGACCAATCCTCCGTTAGTTGGGTCTCGTAGCTTAAGTAATTAATTATCCGCTTAGGCTTAGCATTACTATGCTCTTTTCCTGAGCCACAAAACTTGGCTTGGCATGGACGCTGCTGGCGAGGCAGGCTTTCCACATGCCAACGATCTTCGCCTACTATTGACGGTCACTAACACCCATTTTGACCATCAATATTTCACCCAAAAGCATGATAAAGTGAAGTAAAACATCATCACATGTGTAGAATTTTATTTAAATTTCACCTAGTTCTACTTGTGCTTGTAGAGTTATTAGTATGCAGGAAATATGGCAAAAATAGGACAAAATGGTGACAAATATGGACCAAAGGAGCAAGTAGACGTGACAGGAAGCCGAGGGCCCACTTGGCAGCGCCGCCCGGCCCCACTAGGGCATCGCTCGGCCCCCCAAGTGGCCCTGCTATGTCACCGATCCATGGGAGCTGCTCCTAAGCCAATCACAAGCCTCCGTTCAAGTCGGTTTGATCAATGCACAAGATTTTAGGCCGGTGGATCTATGGGCCCATTGTCAAAGACTTGGGAGGCTTCCACCGCCTGACCAACCGACTTACCTGACAAATTTTGACATGTGCTGCATTCACAACCAACTTGGAGGAGCAACCACAACGCTACAATCAAGAGGCGGTGGATCCTAAGGCTGGTCGGCGCCCTCCTTGCGCCACCCGGCGCCCTAGGGTGGCCACTGACCTCCCTGCTGCCTAGAAGTACCCCCATGCCTCTCTACACAATAAATAGAGGGTGTGGAGCTCAGTGGAAAGATGCCCCATTCATTTCCATGCTCTCCAAGCTTCTCTTAGTGTAACAAACCGGGTTTTTGGAGAAGCCAAAAATACAAACTTTCTAAAATTTTTCCTGCAATGTATGAAGCATGTAGATGCTAGGTCAAACAAAGAACAATTTATAAATAAATTGTTGCATACATATAGTGTTGTTTGTAGGAGCTTGCCAGAGTTCCTTATTTGGTTTAGGGTTTTGTGTTGGAGAGCACAAGTCCGTAGCAAATCCTTTTGACTCCTTCTGGAATCTCTCATGAATCCCTTGACCTAATTTCTATAATCAACCAACTATCTTCATCAACTCAACGCTCGTGAGTTGCTAACCCTTGGCATTGGACTCCATAAACCCTAATGACCCTTAGTGGACCCCACTAGGATGTATTCATGCTTGGCAACGCATGTATACACTCATAGAGACCCAAGGTATAGTTAGAATGGAAAAGTAGAAATAGAAAAGACTTAGAAAAGAGGAGAAAATGGAAAAGGCCATTTCGGCCAAGAGCAACCACGCGGCCTAGCCTGATCAGCCTGCTCATCCCCGCAGCCGGTCTAGCACAACTCCTTGCGGCCCGCTCTTGCACAGCAGCCGCAGCCTACCCCACTGCCTAGCCCAGTCCCACGCGTTCGCACCTAGGCCGACCTAGTAGAACAACATCCCGGCCCGCTTGCGCGCGCACGGCCAAGCAGCCCAGCAAGGTCGGCCCAGCTGCTCCCTTGCGGCCGCTCCTTTCACCGAGCCCCCCCTCTCCTTGCCAGCCGGCCCAAGCCTCCTCTCCGGAACCCTAGGCAAAGCACGCACACGACCCTGCTCCCACGCCGCCACCGCTCACCCGCTGCGAGCTTGCGTGCGCGCAACGCCAGCCCTGCGCCCTCGGCTCGCCCCGTGCCCCCTCGCTCGATGCGCGCCACGTGGCCGGGGAGCGCAGACCCCGAGAATCGCTGCCGTCCGCAACCCCTTGCTGCCCTTGATTGCGTGCATAAATAGCGTCGCCCCTCTTCTTCTTCTTCCTCCAAGCCGCCGCCGCATGCCACGGTCCCGCCACTGCCAGCCGCACGCTCGCCAAGCCGACGACGGCGCACGCGCTCACCATCCTCCACCTCGAGCCCACGCTGCCATTGGCGCCTCTTCACGGCGACATCATCCACAGCCACGCCGAGCACCTTCGCCACACCGGAGCTGCTGCCGAAGCCGCGGCGCCACCCGTGACGCCGTGCTCCCCGGCCGCCCAACGAGCGCCGTCCCGGACCTGAGGCCGAGCCCGAGGCGCCGTTCTCCATCTCCTCGTCGGTCGCTGCGTCCACGCCACCCACCTCCACCTCGGAGCCACGACCGCATCGAGCTTTGCCCCATCCCCAAGCACAACGTCCATGACGAACCGCCGAAGCCGCATCCACGCCCAACGTCATCCTCGCCATTCGAGCGGCAACCACAACGCCCCGCCTCAACGTCCATGCTTTGTCGCCCTCTGCGCCTCGCCACGCCGGAGCCGCATGGACGCCGTCGAGCACACCGCCACCTCGAGCACCTCCCACCCTTCGGCGACTACCAGCAAGGCCGAAGCCAACCGTCACAGCACCAGCCGTGGGCTCCATCCTCGGCTGCCGCGGTCACCACCTCGCTGTGCACCTCTTCATCCCCGTCGGGAGGCACGCCCCTGCTCGTGCTCCAAGCCTCCGGACAGTAGCAGCAGTCCTTCCCCGCTATGCACCACCGACCACTTCGCCGATGGACCACAACATCTTCCCGGCGTTGATCGTCGTCATCTTCTGTGACCGGCCTTCGAGCCATGCAACTCTATGTGCAGGGAAGAAGCCGGCCCCTTGCGGCATCCTTCGCGAACCATGGCCGAGCTTCGTCCAACAGCCGCCACCTGTTCGGCAACCTATATCCTCCCCACTTTTGTGAACATGTGTTTATCTTTCATTCGCACATGACCATCATCTATGTATCATCTATCTATCCGTGATTAGTAAATGCCGGTGCCGACCATCGCCGCCGATCTACTCCTTTGTTTCCATTTCCCTTCATGACGATCTATCTATTATGCATGTCTATCTCTTGTACCTCGAATTCTTTTCCCAAGTGCTTTGATTAGGTGCTACATCTTCGTCGCTCGATCACCCGGATGAGCCAAAGCCGTTGGATGACCACAGGTGCGACCAACTACAAGCTCCGCCAAGATCATGATGCCGAGCAACGCGGGTCTTGTTCTTTCACTTCGACAAACCTCGGTGAGCCACCACCGTGCCCCTCTTTCCAACCCCGATGTTGCTTACCGGCCATGGTGTTCCAACCATGGAACGTGTAGACCGAGGCCACCTCCAGCCTTTGGACACACAAGCACACACACACGTGACTAACCCAAGCTAAATCAAACCACCGGAGTTCCAAGAACGCTGGTGTGGTTGCCGACCACCATTGAAGCATTCTCTAAAGCCATGTCTCGTCCACCGTGAACCATGCCTGAATGAGTCAAGCCTTGATCGCCGTCTCTGATGTTGCGATGGAGCTCTACCGCTCCTAGACATGCCCGCACTCACTAGCATGAGACCGAACTTAGCCAAACGGATCCACGGCGTAGGAGATGCCGGAAAGGACTTGTTGCCTGTAAAACCCGTCGTGGCCAAGCCATGCCGCGGTGAAGAGTTACCATGACCTCATCGTGAGCCCCGAAGCCATAATTGGACCACGTGGTATTGATCGCCGCATCATGGACTGCAGGATTCCCTTTTTGACTGCCCTGACGGTTCCGTGGAACCCTGTGCCCGTGTTTCACCACTGTTCCGGCTACCTCAGGTTATGAGAACATGCCGTCGAGATCTACCGGGACCCACACTAAAGGCCTTTTGAAGTAGTCACATTGCACAACTCACGGACAAAGCCCTGGCATACACCGCATGACCTAGCACCGTGCTGTCGTTGTATTGAGTCCGTTCCTGACATTTTGACTGCCTCGTTAAACGAGGGCGAGCCGTTGAGAAACCGTGTGATCCCTAGCATCGTACCGATGACAAGTGGAGTCTTTCCGACATCTCGGTCGCCTTGCCTTGCAAGTGTGTGCTGTTGAGGAGATATCATGACCCCGTCTACTACGAGCCGTAACCCTGGACCATGAACCCTAGTCGTAGGTCTTATCGAGACCATGGAAAGCCCCATCTCACATCTTTCCGTTTACGCATATCTACCTTGTTGGGCCCTAATCTTACGACCTATCTGTCCATGACTGTCTTACAGGATCTACCCATTCCCTAGCTATGGAATGTGCTACTCCGCAGTCGAGTCAAGTTGTTGTGTCTTTTGGTCGTGTTTGGTTCTTATCGCTGGTTGTTGGTGTTGTTGCCTGTGTGCCGAGCCTTGGAGCCGGCTGAGGGATCGTACCTCGTTCGGACGTTACGATCGTGGGATCTGTCTCGCCATGACCGTGATGCTGAGTATAACTCGACCCCTCGTTTTTTAGTTGACTTCATAGTACCACGAGTGTTAGCACCTATCTTCCGCCCTAGAACATGGTCGTGATGGATTCGATATCGATACTAACATCGATGCGGATATCACCCGCACGCGTTGAGCCCTCCATGACCAAGTCCTGTGGGAGATGACCTGGGAGATAACAATCATGGAACGATGGATGCCAACTCGTTGGTGTAGCTTGTGGCCATGAGTTCGCCTCACCATGACCATGGAGCTACGCCACTCTTTTGCTTTTACTTGCCTCTTCGTGCTCAAACCCCCGTATGCTTATACCTTGTATGACCATCGCATTTCTTTGATTCCCGCGGTGACAACCGCACCGCTATGAATTAGAGAGATGTCTTAGTGCCAGTGCACCTAAGTCGGGTATCCTACGAGTGGTTTGCGCACTTGGTGTTTGTCGCTTCCTTCCAATACCCCGTCTTTCGTCGTGGCACAAGTGTTGGAAGAAGTAGACCTTGTCCCTTGTTGTTCTTGCTCTGGTTGCACCATTAGCCCGCCCTGTTTGATTCCGTCTTGCCCATGATGATTGGATCAAAGACTAGACTATTCCCTTTTGTTAGCGAAGCTATGGTCTATGTCATACCTCGGACCCGTGCGTGTTGACCCGATCGACAATCTAAAAACCATCTTCCCCAAAGATGTGTCTGGGAACATAACATGGACATGCCTAGCTAACCTGCTACTTTTGCCGTGTTGAACGACTATCTCCTCGGCTCCCGACGTTGATGTGTCGTGTGGATCGAGAGGACCCGTCGCTGTCCAACCTCTTTGCGCTACCGCTTCCTACCATAGCGGGTGAGCCAAAGTACATTGGAGCCAAGTCACAATAGTGTTATTCGTTCTTGTCTGCTTCTCGTGTCCAATTGTGACTTGCGGGATAAGGCTATAAGAGCTGAACCCCGTCGTTCTTCCTCCGTTGGGCCTGTCTTCCGATTCTTGTCATCTCCATGACGCTCGGAAGGAAAGACAGCGAGCCGTGTTGTTTGCTATGAATGAGCTCTGGCTTAAACCGTTTATCGTAAAGCCATACTGGCTTGGCCATGGCATAAGCTTGTGCATAAGCAAACCACCACTCTTGTGTTTCTTGGCCCAAGGAAATCGGACAACCGCCGAGAGGGCTAAGCTGTGAATCTTTTAGTGTGCCGTTGGTGTTATTGGATCTCCCTGCGTCTTGTTGTCTTTTCGAGTGTTGAGTGTTCTCTAGCTTTGCGTGTCGCTTCGCGGAGTAGCTAGCGATCGGATCAAGAGAACGGGAACGACGACAAGGACTGTGGACTGGAAGTCGACTCAGGAGGAGACGACCCCGTTGATTGAACACCAATAGATGGAGAATTGTACCACTACTACCTCTACATCGCAGGTGTCATGGCAGCACCCTCTTTTAGAGAATCCTATTAGACATTGCATAATATCTAGAACTGCTAGCGCTTTAAAATTATTCCTTTGATAGTACTTTGATGCATGCTACTACCTGAGCCATTATTACCCTGATGCAACCCACTCTACCACATCATCCTGCTTTGCGCATTCACTCGTTTATATATTCTTACTTGCCTGCTTGCTCTTCTTGCTCTTGTTGCACCGTTAGCCCGCTCTGTTCGATTCCGTCTCGCCCATGACGATTGGATCAAAGACTGGACTATTCCCTTTGGGTTAGTGAAGCTATGGTCTATGTCGCACCTTGGACCCGTGCATGTCGACCCGATCGGCCGTCTAAGACCATCTTTTTCGAAAATGTGTCTAAGAACATGACATGGATGTGCCTAGCTAACCCCCGCATCTTTTGCCGTGTTGAACGACTCTCTTCTCGGCTCCCGACGTTAATGAGTTGTGTGGATCGAAGGGAACCGTTGATGTCCAATCTCTTTGCGCTACCGCTTTCTACCATAGCGGACGAGCCGAAGCACATTGGAGCCAAGTCACAATAGTGTTATTCGTTCTTGTCTGCTTCTTGTATCCAATAGTGACTTACGGGATAAGACTATAAGAGCCGAACCCCGTCGTTCTACCTTCATTAGGCCCATCCCCCGATTCCCATCCTTTCCATGATGCCCGGATCGAAGGATGTGAGCCGTGGTGTTGCTATGGATAAGCTTTGGCTTAAACCATCTATCCTAAAGCCATACTGGCTTGGCCATAACTTAAGCTTATGCTTAGCAAACCACCACTTGAGATTCTTTGGCCCGAGGAAATCGGACAACCGCCGAGAGGGCTAAGCCGTGTATCTCTTATTGCCTCACTGGTGTTATTGGATTTTCCTGCGTCTTGTCGTCTTTTCGAGTGTTGAGTGCTCTCTTGTTTTGCGTGTAAGCGCGGCGGAGTAGTAGGCGACGATCGGAGCAAGAGAACGTGGACGATGACAAGGACTGCGGAATGGAGTCAACGCAGGAGGAGGTGACCCCGCTAATGGAACACCAATGAATGGAGAATTGTACCACTACTACCTCGACATCGCAGGTGTCATGGCAGCACCCTCTTTTAGAGAATCCTATTAGACATTGCATAATATCTAGAACTGCTAGCACTTTATAAATTATTCCTTTGCTAGTACTTTGATGCATGCTACTACCTGAGCCATTATTACCCTGATGCAACCCACTCTACCACGTCACCCTGCCTTGCGCATTCGCTCGCTTATATATGCTTACTTGCCTGCTTGCCTGCATATTACACCACTATACTTATTATTAACTCCACTTCGCATTATGTCGGGGATGTGATGCTGGTGGTGAACCCCCTGGGAATGGTTTGGCTATGGGTGTCGGACTTGGTGGTGTGTGAGCGTGCTGCGTGTGTCTTGGGTGTGTGGAGAGTGAGGGTTGTGCCAACCGAGCTGGAATAACGACAAGCCTGGGGCGAGTCTTGCCATGTGGTGCTACCTGGGCACTTGGATATGGAATACCTGTGGCGGGTAAATGGTAATTGGAGGTGGCCTTGGGTGTGAACCTCGGAGAGGTGGAGCCCGGGGTAGAGGTGCCGTGGTGGCACATAAAATGGAAACCCTAATGAAGACATTCTGGCTTGGTCATCCCTAAGGACTTACTAGTACTCAGATTCACCGGGAATCCTTTACATCCCACTCGCCCTATATGGTGCGGGACGGTCGGACTACTTGGTAGAGCGATGCCACTACTGCTAGGCAAACATGTGCAAGGAGGTACGGGGTGCGCGGTTTTTTCCCCACACCCTTCCGAGACTTTAGGAGGCCTTGTGGACCCGGCTCTTGACATCCGGAGGGCCCCGGCTCTGTCTATGACTCACAGTATCAGCCATCCCAGACTAGACTTGGGATGTTCCAGTGCTGAGAGGTAGGGTGGCATCATTCTAGGCTAGCAAGTGGCCAGAATCTGCCTAGACAGGGCACCGTCGAGGATGGCTATCTTGTGGGTATGTGAAACCTCTGCAGAGTGTATGGTTGATCGATCGATACATATGCCGACTTGTTGGCTATGGACCTTTCCTAGGTTTTGCTTAAACTAGATAGGAGATGAGTCCTTCTTTTCTCCCTCTAGGGTTGGGGTATTTTCTGGTCATGAGCCTTGGGGCTGCGGGCCGTTGAGACAAGGCCGAGAGGGAGTTGGCCTGTCGACCTGAGTGTGTGAGATGAGATAAGGTGTGGTGGTGTGGAGATGGATGGTTGGTGGATGGATATGGATGGTGTGGTGGTGAATGTGTTAAAAATTGGATATTATTATATTACTAATGATATTTACTTCTCATACGCTAAGGATGCAAACCACAGCCAAATATTAGGATCGCCAGATCCCTTGTTTATCTTTTCCACTAAAGTTCATCGGTGCTGACCATGGCCTGCACACATCTGGCGGTGTGCAGATTTCTTGCT
Source organism: Miscanthus lutarioriparius (assembly GCA_904845875.1). Taxonomy (NCBI): domain Eukaryota; kingdom Viridiplantae; phylum Streptophyta; class Magnoliopsida; order Poales; family Poaceae; genus Miscanthus; species Miscanthus lutarioriparius. The sequence goes on from CAJGYO010000007.1 coordinate 47,500,895, forward strand.
TCTCAGAGATGCTGACTTTAGAAGGATTAGGAGGTCTCGTGCCTACGCTCAAGTTTGGTTCGGAGATGGAATCTATGCTGCACTACGCCAACTCTGATGATGCCCGTGAAGGAGGAGCCTTCACTCGATAGTTTTCCGCTAGATTAGCTCTGTAATTGGTGTGTTCTCTAGTGATGTAATATCTTGTATTCTTGTAATCTTACGATGTATGACTGTGACATCGACTGAAATATGATAATATGATGGAATCAATTCTTGGTTTTATCATATTAGAATTCATTCTGTGGATTTTCCCTTCAAGGAAAATTGAGGATGTTTCACTTAGATTTCTAGCATAGCTTAGCTATAGAGTAGTTGTCTAGTAGTGGAGTAGAGCAAGAGCAGAGCTTCTCTCGGAGTCTAGAAGAGTCTTCTCAGTCTAGTATAGCTCCTTTGTAATTCTTTCATTTCAGCATTTACTTTATTCAGTATTTATTTAAGTACTTTATTCTACTATTGCTTGCTTTACTTTAAGTACTTAGTCATTAGTGTTCATCATTAGTGAGCTTAGGTGCTTGTTGTTTGGCATTGGTAGCATAGGTTATCTCTTAATTAGTAGCTATTCGTTAGTGCCGGTTCCACCATTCAGATCAAAGTAGTAAGCATGTAGATTAAGTGTGGTGCTTAGTCTATAGATTACCTATGGATACGGCTAGGCCTCCTGATAGATTGTCGTAGGTGGCAAGTGGTGACAGCCTTGTCCATCCTCTATATTCCACCACGATAGGTCTAGTTATTAAATCATAGGGCTCATGACAGACCTTGTCTATTTAACTCTCCTAGTTGGTAGGCGGGCTGTGCCCCGAAGTACTATCGCATTTCTCCTAGTCATTTGTTTACCTTAGTTACTAGAAAGATAAAACGCTCGCTCTCCCACCTAGCTATCTCTAGGTTAGCTTGTTATTAGTAGTTAGTTTAGGTAGTTCATATTCACCCTTCACTATCATTCACCTACCTAGGATCAACTTAGGCCTAGACTTCTAGCCTAAATATAAATTCTAGCCTTTCGCCTTCTTGTGGGAAAAAATATAAATTCAACACTCGGTACTCACCGAGCGAAGTGCTATGTGATAGTTCTGTGCGCTTGTGGAATCCTCCAATAGTCGTTAAGAAATATCAACAAGCATTTCTAGTGCCGTTGCTGGGGAAGGCAACTGGCCTCGAATTTATATTGCTAGGCTTGCTAGCTAGGTTTTTAGTTATCCCAAGTAGTTTATCCTTTTTCCTCAAATCCTATCACTACCCTCCACGACCATGGGCGACAAGTACATCTGTGATTTTTCTGCACCCTCGGCTACTAATGTAGCCACCGGACCCAATGTTATCAGTGGGGACGCTAACTTTGAGCTTAAACCAGCGTTAATTATGATGGTTCAAGCTAGTCCATTTTGTGGGAAAGCCCATGAGGATGCAAATGTTCACCTCCAACATTTCTTGGAGATTTGTAGCACCTTCACCATTAAGGGAGTGAGCCAAGAGGCTATACGTCTTCGCCTTTTCCCCTTCTCTTTGTTAGGAAAGGCTAAGCAATGGTTTTATTCTAACCGCAACGCTGTAGATACATGGGACAAGTGTCCCAATGCTTTCCTAGTCAAGTTTTTCCCTATGGGGAAGACTAATGCTCTTCGCAATAAAATCTCTAGTTTTCAACAAGTAGCAGATGAATCGATTCCCAAAGCTTGGGAATGAATGCAAGAGTACGTCTCTGCATGCCCGCACCATGGCATGGAAGACTGGCTTTTGATCCAAAACTTCTACCATGGGTTAGTGCCGTTAGATAGGAGCCATTTAGATGTTGCTGCTAGTGGAGCATTCTTTTTACTAAGTGCTGCAGATGCAAAGATCGCTGATCGAGAAGATGGTTTCCAACCAAGAATGGAGCGACAATCGACTCCAACCCCGTAAATGAGGTATGCATTCAATTAAAGAAATTGACATGCTTACACCTAAGATGGATCTGCTCGCAAAGCGAGTAGAACATTATGAGAAGGTGAGTGCCCGAGAGACACTCAAAGCCATGGATTCCCACATGACCTGCGAAAGTCTGTGGAGATGTTGGACATTCGGGCAATTCTTGTCCCAAAACCCAAGAGGACCTCAACTTCATCAACACCGACAATGGGTTCCATCCACAACATCAAGGCTAGAATCAGCGCTCCAACAATCAGGGAGGTAACAATTATTACTCTTCTTCTCATGTGAATAATCAAGGTAATAATAGTTATGCTTTCTTGAAAGATCTTGTTTATATTTAAAGTAGAATGACTGATAGCATTAATAAAAAGTTAAATGCTCATGACAAGATGTTGAAAAATATAAATGCTAATTTGGATGAGTTTTCTTCTATCTTAAAGAATCAACTTAGTTTCAATAAGATGATTGAAACCTAATTAGTTCAAATTGTTGCTTCTATCCCATCCTATGAAAAAATAGAATTCTTGGTAAACCTGAAGGAACCATGGAGACAACCAATCTTGTCACGAAAAGGTATAACTTTTCCAAAAATGGTTGGGATTTCCTATTAAGAAAGGTGATCATGGGAACTCCGTCATTACTTGCTACATAGGCCCCCACACTTTTCATAATGCCATTTGTGATCTAGGGTCTAGTATTAACATCATGTCTAAGGAAACTTATGATAGATTGTTTTATACTCCACTAGCTTCAACCTCAATTTACTTACAATTAGCCAATCAATCCACCTGTTATCTCGAGGGAGTAGCCATTGATTTATTAGTTAAAGTTAGGAGTGCCTATATTCCAATAGATTTTATGATCTTAGACATGGGCAACGCCGAGTATACACCTTTAATCCTTGGTCGTCCCTTCCTTAACACTACAAATGCTTGCATATATGTGGCTTCTGGGCAAATCCAATTCCACTTTGCTGGAAGAAAAGAAATATTTGCTTTTGCCTCTAGACAACTCCTCTTTGATGAGAAACAGGAAAAGAAGTAGCATCGAAAGAGAATCAAAATGAAAAAACCAAAGCCGATTGAAGAACCGGAGAAACCTGTCAAGAAGAAGAAGAATAGAAAGAAATGGCGTAAAAAGAAAGATCTATCCTCAAACTCATCATCCCCTGATCCTGACAAGGCCTTCGAGGTGGAACAAGAGGAAACACCTCCGCCCAAGGACGAATGACTTTGAGCCCGTCAAAAAGGTAAGTTTTCTATCCCTTGCATTTATTTACTACGTTTCATTAGTTGCATCTCATTTAAAATAAATTTGCATTGTAGGATAGGTTAGTTGCATTTAGCTACTCTATGTTAATAAATAAAGTTCTGTAGTAGCTAATGCATGATAGGATAGGATAGATTTGCATTTAAAACAACATATAAAAAACATTTAATAATAATAATCAATAAAATTCAGTAGCATTCCTATTGAATAAGTTATCTAGTAGTAATAGGTTTAGTTATTTAGTCATTTATGCATTCTAGTAGTATTAGTTAGTGAATAAAGAAAAGAATCAAAAGAGCCACCAGAAGACATTTCAACTTATGCAAAAGGCAAGCTTGGGGGAGATTGTTGATGGTAGTTAATGCTCATAAAAAATCGTCAATATAACTTGTATAAATGCATGAAAATGATCACCAAGATAGGTTTAGGGGTTTAAACTGACAAATTCCATGACTTTTGGTGAATCTGTGTTTTCAACAGGGTTTATCCAGAAAACCATCAAGATGGGCCCAATTGTCAGATTAAATCATGTTTATCCACGATGGTACCAACTTGGGAAGACTCTAGAACACTCTAGAAGACTCTCCACTGAAGATGGGGCCCACCTATCACTGAGATAGGCTGGCTGGCCCCACCTATAGGTTGGTCGGCCTATGGGGTCCACATGTCGGTCTCTCCTTCGTATGTCAGATTCCCACCGCCGTAAAGATCAAATCTACACCGTTGTTTTAAGTTGGTTTGATCCGAGGGTCCAGAATTGATGCTACCCCTTATATAGCAGCCCCTACCCCATCCCTGAGGCCATCCTAAAACCCTAATTCATATCCTCCTCATTAGGATTAGAGCCAGCTATCAAGAGAAGATTAGTCCTCTATAGGATCTAGTCTTGTAAATAGAAATAGAGAGAGTGAGAGAAGAGTTTGGAGGAAGTACCGGCCTGTTGGTGCTACCTCTACGGCTTGTAATTTGGCAGATCTAGGCTTCTCCAAGTCTATATCTAAGATACTTCTAGTAATTGATTTCTGTTTAAAGTATGTATTGTGCTCTTTTGTTCACGGGTTCACAGTTCTTTTGAGTACTCTAGTTCTTGCTAGCTGGATTAGAGTAGTAATCGTTAGCATAAGCGTGGTGCTTAGGCTATCAGCTACCTATGTTTCCTTCCTGCTCCCTGGTTGCGTGGTAGTAGTGGGAGGTGACAGCCCCATCTATCCTTTGTAGTCCACTCTGAATTGAGCAGGTTCTTAAATTAGTAGGACAGTAGTTGCGTCGGTAGAGTTATCTATTAGCGGTGCTTTACCGTCTAAGCGGCGTCCCGAAGTGAACACTAGAATGATAAGCCTTGCTTTGCATAGGGTCATAACCATAGGAATCCTCTCTACTCATACCTTATACCTTGATTTCTATCCCTGGACAAACTAATTGTTAGACAACACACACACGTTTCCTCGTGGATACGATACTTGATAATACTCTGGGTGAAAACTACTTCGATACCCGTGCGCTTAAGTATTTTGTCTCTATGTGCCACCACAGGTGTCAACAAGTTTTCTAGCGCCATTGCCAGGGAGACAGTTGCTGTGATTTTGTCGAACCAGGTTTGTCCTTGTATCTTTTATTTTATTTCTTTTGAAGCATGGATAACATCACGCCTATTAATCAATTTGCTGCTCCCACGGGCGCACAACTAGAGACATCAGAATCATCGAAACCTATCCTTACACATGGCTATGAGTTACATCCGAGCTTAGTAAGTTTGGTCCAGGAACAATCGTTCTTAGGAGAAGGCAATGAAAACCCATGTACCGACCTACGAGAGTTTGAGCAAACTTGTGCATGCTTGCATATCGCAGGCATGTCACATGAAAGTTTAAAGTGGAAGCTATTTCCGTTCTCTTTAACGAGAATAGCTAAACATTGGTGTACCCAAACCATAGGGAGTGTACAGGTAGATTGAGAAGCCTTATGCTCTAGCTTTTGCTTATCTTTCTTTCCCATCTCTAGAGTGGTTAGCCTTTGAAGAGAGGTTCTATCTTTCAAACAGAAAGAAAAAGAATCTCTTGGTGCGGCATGGGCGCGTTTTAATGACCTAGTCAATTTTGGCCCTGGCCTTGCTATCTAAGACCCTATACTTTTACAAAACTTTTATATGGGTCCTAGTGGGAAGACCGCATAGTTTCTTGATACAGCTTTTGGAGGTGCTTTCTTACATTGCTCTGCTAGTGAAGGGAGAAAAATCCTAGATAACACCCCTACACCAGCATTCATGACGATGGCCCAGAAGACGTAGTTGAGAAAACTCCTGAGATAGAACCTGTGATAGTTGGGCCTGAGCCTTTAGCTACTCCACTTGAAGCCTCAACTGTCCTCCAAGTTCCCGAACCACCAAAGAAGGAAGAAATTCCGCCTTTAGAAAATATGTTTGAATTCGAGGACGATCTCTTCGCCGATTTTGGAAACACCTCAAATTATTATGCAATAAGGAAATCTAGGGTGCTATTAGCACCTAACTAGCATCTTCCTGACCCAACCGAAGAGAAGTTCCTTAAAAAGACTGTGAAGGAGTTGACAACAATCGTAAGCAATGAGTGGTTGGGATAATCCAAGCTTTCTCCTGAAGTTATTCGTTTAGATTCTCCCTCTACCTACATTCATTGTTAGATTCGTAAAACCTCCTTCGATGCTTTTTATAATCCGGTTGTAGGAGTAAATCTTATGTCTAAATCTTTTGCACATACCCTTCCTAGAAATATGCAATTAACTCCAACAACCAAATTCTTAAAAAGTCTCTCAGGGCAAATCCTTCCTAGTGAAGGAATTTTTCACCACATCCCTATCAAAGTAGACGAAACCAAGGTGTATCTTAATTTTAATGTTTTTGATATTTGGGAGTTCGATCTTCTGATAGGGCATCCAATAGAGAGACTCCTCCATGAAGGAAGAAAAGGGAGTATAAATGTAAGTCTTGGGAAAAGCCTAAACCTTTCTATTCCCATCACTCGCTCATTACATGTTAAGACAGAGTTGAGTCCCGAGCAAGATCTAATGGAGCATATTATGGCAGCATCTCTCCTAGAAGCCTCCAACAAAGATCTCAAAGAAGATGCCCAGGATTTCATCCAAGATGAAGAAGAACCGAAAGATCCTTTCCCTTTGGATGAAACTCAAGAGCCACTAAAACCCTCCATTGTGCTCAAACCCCTTCCTTTAGGTTTGAAATACGCTTTTCTAAACAACGATAGGGAGTCTCCTGTCATTATTAGCAATAAACTCTCTGAGGATGAGACCTTTCGGCTCCTTACCATTTTAGAAAAGCATCGCTCTGCTTTCGGCTACTCACTCGAAGACCTCAAAGGGATTAGTCCTGCCCTTTGTACCCATTGCATTCCCATAGATCCAGCATTTACACCTTCTAGGGAGCCCCAACGAAGGCTTAACAATGCGATGAGAGAAGTTGTTAAGAAAGAGGTTTTGAAATTTTGCATGCAGGGATAATTTATCCCGTGCCATATAGTGACTGGGTAAGCCCGGTACAAGTTGTACTGAAGAAAGGGGGCATGACAGTGGTAAAAATGAAAAAGATGAATTAATCCCATAACAAACAGTCATAGGATGGCAGATGTGCTTTGATTACTGAAAACTTAACAAGGCAACAAAGAAAGATCACTTTCCGTTACCCTTCATCGATGAGACGTTGGAACGACTTGTAAAGCATTCTTTCTTCTATTTCCTTGATGGGTATTCTGGCTATCATCAAATCCCGATCCATCGTGACGACCAAAGCAAAACTACTTTTACTTGTCCCCATGGAACCTATGCTTATCACAGGATGTCTTTTGGATTATGCAACGCTCCAGCTTCTTTCCAAAGGTGCATGATGTCTATTTTTTTGATATGATAGAAGAAATCATGGAAGTTTTTATGGATGATTTTTCTGTTTATGGAAAAACTTTCAATTATTTCTTTGAAAATTTAGATAAAGTTTTACAAAGATGTGAGGAAAAGCACTTAGTCCTTAATTAGGAAAAATATCATTTGATGGTTAGAGAAGGCATAGTGCTTGGACACTTGGTGTCCGAACATGGAATTGAGGTAGACCGAGCTAAGAAAGAAGTAATAGAACAACAACCTCCTCCCACAAATGTCAAAGGTGTACAAAGTTTTCTTGGTCATGCGGGGTTCTATCAGCGTTTTATAAAAGATTTTTTTTCATATTGCTAGACCCCTTACAAGTTTGTTATCCAAGGATGCTCCCTTTGAGTTTAATGATGAGTGTTTAAATGCTTTTCAAATCCTTAAGAAAGCACTCATCTCTGCACCAATCATTCAACCCCCTGATTGGTCGCTACCTTTTGAAATCATGTGCGATGCTAGTGATTATGCTGTGGGGGTAGTTTTGGGTCAAACAAAGGATAGAAAGCATCATGCAATTTTTTATGCTAGTAAAACTCTATCAAGACCTCAACTTAATTAAGCAACAACTAAAAAAAGAGTTTTTGGTTGTTGTTTTTGCTATTGACAAGTTTAGATCTTACTTAGTAGAAGCAAAGGTTATTGTTTACACTGATCATGCTGCTCTTAAATATCTCCTTACTAAGAAAGATGCTAAGCCTCAACTTATAAGATGGATCCTTTTGCTTCAAGAATTTGATTTAGGAATTAAAGATAGGAGAGGAATAGAAAATTTTCTAGCCGATCACTTGTCAAGAATGCAGTTTGAGAATCCACATGAGTTGCCCATCAACGATTTTCTACAGGGCAACATGCTCCTAAAGGGCGTAGGATCTGACCCCTGGTATGTAAATATTGTTAATTTTATTGTTGCAAGTTATGTACCACCAGGGGAGAATAGGCGTAAGCTCATCTATGAAAGTTGCCTCCACCTACGGGATGAGCCGTACCTCTACCAAATCTGTGATGATGGACTGCTCAGGAGGTGTGTTCCGGCTGAGGAAGCAACCAAGATCATCGAGAGATGCCACTCATCACTGTATGGAGGACATTATGGAGCATTCCACACTCACGCTAAGATCTGGCAAAGTGGATTCTTCTGGCCAATAATGTACAATGACACCAAAGACTTCATACGGAGGTGTACCCCGTGTCAGAAACATAGGAGTATCAATGCAAGAGACGCCATGCCACTCACCACCAACCTCCAGTTAGAACTCTTTGATGTCTGGGGAATCGACTACATGGGGCCATTTCCAAAATCCTAGCAGTGCGAATACATCCTGGTGGCAGTCGACTATGTCTCAAAATGGGTTGAAGCTTTACAATATCGAGTTGCTGTAAGGAAAATGGACCCTAGGCCCATTTACTTTGGATTTTGGTGTTTGATGATCAACACAACCAAATTGGACTAATGAATTTGCAAGTGTTTGTTTTGTAGTCCAATAGGGTGCAAGACGTGACTTGGACGAAGGCGAAGTGATGATCCGATGATCAACACCGTAATCAAGACCTTAGAAGCTCAAGAGAAGACCCAAGATATCAAGCAAAGTCCAAGCACAAAGATAGGAACCAAGCCGTACGCAAGATTGCGAAGAAATAAGCTCGAAGAGGCAACCGGACGCAGGACCAGACGCTCACAGAAGTGACCGGACGCTGGACCGGACGCACCAATGAAGAGGCTCAACAAACTGGTGTCAGCAGCAGCAACCAGACACTGGCGGCAAAACCGACCGGACGTAGGGTAGCAGCGTCCGATCAAGTACAGAGAGGTTCCAGAGCGACGAAACTGTGACCAGACGCTGGCAGCGTCCAATCAGTGTTCGTGGCTTCAACGGTCGGGATGACCGGACACGTCCGGTCAGGACATGATCGGCGTCCGGTCAGTAGCAGAAAAGCAGGATTTCGTCCCTAACGGCTACTTTCTCAGTGGGGCCTATAAATACAACCCCCACCAGCCAAATGAGGTGAGTGGAGCTGAGGAAACATACCAAGGGTGTTGATACAATATTTTAGTGATCTCCACTTGCATAGTGCTTAGTGATTCATTAGGTGATTAGCGTAGGTGCTTTGCGAAGTGCTTAGGTTGATTAGACCACCGCTTATGCGCTTGCTCTAGGTTTAGGCCTAGTGTTTAGTGAGGTTTGCATACCTCTTACCACTCGGTGCTTGCGCTCACCATTGTTGTACATCGGAGGGGCTTGCAGTCTTGTGAGATCACACCAACCACGTTTGTGGTGTGGCCGCCACCGTGTACCGGAGGGAACAAGGCCCGCGGCGTTTCGGCCGGAAGCTTGATAGTGAAGACGGCGGGGAGCATCTGGGAGAGGCTTGTCGGAAGGCACGTCGGAGACCCACTTGCGCGTGGGGAAGGTCCGAGGCTATCCACGGAGTTACCCGACCGGGATCTTGGCTCTTGCGAGGGATTCCTTGCGAGGGGCTCCAACGAGGACTAGGGGGAAGCTTGCGCGCTTCTCGATACCTCGGTAAAAATACCGAAGTCGTCGACGGGAGTTTGCATATCTCTACCTTGCTCTTTAGCTTCCGCATTTATATTATTTGTATTACTCCTTTTGCGGTAGAGATAGCAACACATTAGCAAAACCGTAGTTGCACATTTAGATAGTTTATCTTTTGCATAGGTTTTGCTAAGGTTAGAAAAAGAGGCCATAGTTTAGAGCTAGATTTTTAAGTTGCCTAATTCACCCCCCCTCTTAGGCGTCATGGTCTCTTCAATTGGTATCGAAGCCGATTGGCTCAATTTGGACCTTTGGCTTAACCGCCGTTGAGCCGACGCCATTTAGAGTGGTTGGGATGGATACCTCTAGGCCTCCGCACTTTGACAGCACTAACTTCCCTTATTATAAGGCTAGAATGGCTTGCCACCTTGAGGCGGTTGATTTGGGTGTATGGAGAGTCACTCATGATGGGATGAAACCCATCAAGAATCCCGAAAAACCCATAAAGAGTGATGAAAAAGAAATGCATTTCAATGCTAGAGCTAAGAATTGCTTGTTTGAATCATTTAGCATGGATGTGTTTAACCAAGTATTCACTTTAAATACGCACATGAAATTTGGTTCAAACTCCAAGAGCTCCATGACAGCACAAGTAATGTCCGTGAGCAAAAACATTGTCTAGCTAAACAAAATTATGATTCCTTTAAAATGAATGATGATGAGCTTGTTCGTGATATGTATTCACGTTTGAATCTAATTATCAATGAGCTCCATTCAATAGGATTAATAAAGCTAGATGATGCGGACATCATGAGGAAGATCATCTCCGTGCTACCACAAAAGAAATATGCAAGCATCATCACTATCCTTCACAATATGGAAGACTTGAGCACCATGACCCCGGGCATAGTTATCGGCAAGTTAGTGGCATTTGAAATGTCACGTAAGATGGGTCAAGAAGAAGCTTCTTCATCAAGCAAAGGCAAAGCTCTCGCATGTAGCGAGAAAAAGGAGATGAAGGGCAAGCAAGTTGAGACAAGCTCAAGCTCAAGCTCAAGCTCCTCAAGTGAAGATGAAGAAGAAGATGAGGACGATGATGATGATGATGAAGATTCAAGTGATGATCAATCTTCCTCCTCCACCTCCGACCTTAACGAAGAATCAATCAAATTAATCAACAAGGTGGAAAAGATGATCCAAAGGCTCAATGTCAAGGGTGTGCCCATCCAAATTCAAGATCTCATTTTCACAAATCAAAGAAATGAGCAAAGAAAGAGAGGATGCTATAGATGTGGCGAGTTGGGGCACTTTGTGGAAGTTTGTTGAAGCATGCCCACACCCAAGACAAAGAAGAAGGCATGCAAGAACCAAGCCCTCACCTCAATAAGATCATGGGATGATTCTTCAAGTGAAGAAGAACTCCATCACAAGAGGCGAGGCCGCAAGCACTCATCATCAAGCTCTTCTCGTGTGTGCCTTATGGCACGAGGTAACGAAAGCTCATCCTCTAGTGAGAGTGATAGTGATGATGATATGCCTTCTTATGATGAAATTGTGCAACAAAATCTTAAATATGCTAAAAATTGCACTAGTCAACAAAAGAAGCTCAAAAATTTAAAACAAAAGCTAGATAGTTCACAAGAAGCATACAAAACTTTGCTTGAACAATATGAGAACTTTGCTAATCTCAATGTTGAACTATCTACTAAAATTGAGCAACTTAAAGCTAGTGCAACAATAAATGAATGCACAATAAATGATGAGCAACTTGTAAAGAAAAATGAAAAATTAAAAGAAAAGTTAGCTAGCTCACAAGATGCTTATAAAAATTTGCTTGCAAAAATGGAAACCATGTGCAAACATTGTGATGAGCTAACTAATAAAGTTGCTAATCTTGAAGCCGTTAGTACAACCTCTACCAAGGCATCTAAAAAGAAAAGTTCTATTTTTAACATGTCTAAAAAGGATGCCTCTACTTCTTGTAATGATCTATGTTTAGACTCACCTTTGTGCAACCAAGCTTATGTTGAGAAAGTTGTTGTAGATACATGCACATAAGAGGTTGCAAAGGAGAATGAGCAACTCAAGCAAGAAGTAGCTCGCCTCACCAAGGACTTGACTCAAGTGAAAGGCAAGGCGAAGCGAACCCAACTTCATCAAGATAACACCGTCAAGGGAGTGAAGAAGCTTGATGAAGGACAAACCGTGGTTTGTTACATGTGCCACAAGGAAGGTCACAAGTCCTATGAGTGCAAGGTGAAGAATGGGGGAGAAGCAAAGAAGAAAGAGAAAAAGCAAACAAGCAAGCTCTCCAACACCTACACCAACAAGGTGGACAAGAAGGCCTCCACACCTTATCTCTTGAAGAAGAAGAAAAATGACAAGGTGGTGGCCATCAAGGTGAACAAGCAAGCCAACAATGGATTCAAACGCTTTTGGGTGCCAAAGGAAATCATTTCCAACATAAAGAGCACCAAGAAGGTTTGGATTCCAAAAGGGAAGTGAGAAGTCCAACGGACTACGGGGAATTTAGAGACTTAGCAAAGTATGGATGCATTTCATGGGTGCATCATTATGGACAAAGTTATTACCAAGTGGGTTAGTGAATACTATGGACCCAAATTCCCCTTCCCATGTTAGGTAACTAGATTCAATTTACTTCAATTGGTATTAGATTTAAATTTTCCTACAATTGGTATCTTTTAGCATCTAGTTACTCTTCATGCCTAGGTTTGCATTTGAATTCTTATATCTTTTGTCATGCATACACTAGGTATATCATATGGTAGGCTTGCCCGGTTTCATTCTTAACCCTTGGAGCAAACCTACATGGTTTAAAATTAGGAGCATGGCACATAGCTTGTCCTTCAATTGTTTATTTAATATGTGCCAAAGTCTAAATTGTAGATAATCTCTCTCAAATATCATATTCGAAAATGGTTCTCACATTCATGTGATGTCATCTTTCAAGTGGTATTTTTTATTCTAAAATCAATGTGCATGTTTTTTACAAGTATTCCATACTTGTGTGCACAAATTTAGGGGGAGGTTACTCTACAAGTTGGATGCCTTGAGACTAATACCTTTTCAAGCTTATCATGTGTGTAGTAGTCTCATTGCAAGGAAAATGGAGTCCCTAGAGTGAAGCATCATACTTCAAATATCCATCACCTATTACAAGTGGTAGAAATCAAATTGGTTTCCACATATGGTATTTCTAAACCGATAACATCATGTTAATTTCATTTTGATATTTATATGCTTTCTCCATGCATTATATAGATTAAATTCCCTTGAGCAAAAATTTGCCAATTCTGTATATGCTTTGTCTTCTACCATATGTATGCATATATTTAGGGGGAGCTTAGTCTATATAATGTGAGAGTCAAATTTTGTGATCTATTTCACTCTACCCACAAAAGATCACAAGGTTTGACCCTCCCTTGTGCTACTAATGTCTTTCTTTTTGGTGTTTGATTCCAAAGGGGGAGAATTTAGAGGACCAAAAGTAAGCATTAATTTGTAGTAATGGTCCGAGAAAGGGAGGATAGTGGATTATGGATTAGCCTATGTAATGGGGAGAATTTGTAGGAAGCAAGGCTTAAATCCATAATACCACATGGGGACATTTGCAAGGGCAAGATAAATTTTTATATAGTCTTACAATTAATATCCTTTAGCATCATATAATCTTGCCCCTTGCATTGCATCCTAGCAAGTAGGTAGTTTTTAAATTTCAAAATTTTATTATTTGCTTGCTTTGGTTGTGTTGTCATCAATCACCAAAAAGGGGGAGATTGTAAGGAAAATGGACCCTAGGCCCATTTACTTTGGATTTTGGTATTTGATGATCAACACAACCAAATTGGACTAATGAATTTGCAAGTGTTTGTTTTGTAGTCCAATAGGGTGCAAGATGTGACTTGGACGAAGGTGAAGTGATGATCCGATAATCAACACCGTAATCAAGACCTTAGAAGCTCAAGAGAAGACTCAAGATATCAAGCAAAGTCCAAGCACGAAGATAGGAACCAAGCTGTACGCAAGATTGCGAAGAAACAAGCTCGCAGAGGTGACCGGACGCTGGACCAGACGCTGGCAGAAGAGACCGGACGCTGGACCGGACGCACCAATGAAGAGGCTCAACAAACTGGCGTCAGCAGCAGCAACCGGACACTGGCGGCAAAACCGACCGGACGTAGGGCAGCAGCGTCCGATCGAGTATAGAGAGGTTCCAAAGCGGCGAAACTATGACCAGACGCTGGCAGCGTCCAATCAGTGTTCGTGGCTTCAACGGTCAGGACGACCGGACGCGTCCGGTCAGGACATGATCGGCGTCCGGTCAGTAGCAGAAAAGCAGGATTTCATCCCTAACGGCTACTTTCTCAGTGGGGCCTATAAATACAACCCCCAACCAGCCAAATGAGGTGAGTGGAGCTGAGGAAACATACCAAGGATGTTGATACACCATTTTAGTGATCTCCACTTGCATAGTGCTTAGTGATTCATTAGGTGATTAGCGTAGGTGCTTTTTGCGAAGTGCTTAGGTTGATTAGACCACCGCTTATGCGCTTGCTCTAGGTTTAGGCCTAGTGTTTAGTGAGGTTTGCATACCTCTTACCACTCGGTGCTTGCGCTCACCATTGTTGTACATCGGAGGGGCTTGCAGTCTTGCGAGATCACACCAACCGCGTTTGTGGTGTGGCCGCCACTGTGTACCGGAGGGAACAAGGCCCGCGACGTTTCAGCCGGAAGCTTGATAGTGAAGACGGCGGGGAGCATCTAGGAGAGGCTTGTCGGAAGGCACGTCGGAGACCCACTTGCGCGTGGGGAAGGCCTGAGGCTATCCACGGAGTTACCCGACCGGGAGCTTGGCCCTTGCGAGGGATTCCTTGCGAGGGGCTCCAACGAGGACTAGGGGGAAGCTTGCGCGCTTCTCGATACCTCGGTAAAAATACTGGAGTCATCGACGGGAGTTTGCATATCTCTACCTTGCTCTTTAGCTTCCGCATTTACATTATTTGTATTACTCCTTTTGCGGTAGAGATAGCAACACATTAGCAAAACCGTAGTTGCACATTTAGATAGTTTATCTTTTGCATATGTTTTGCTAAGGTTAGAAAAAGAGGCAATAGTTTAGAGTTAGATTTTTAAGTTGCCTAATTCACGCCCCCTCCTAGGCGTCATGGTCTCTTCAGCTGCAAACTCCAATAATGCCAAGAGGATGTTTTTGGAAACCATCTTTCCACGCATGGTAATTAGTGACGGAGGTCCTCATTTCATTGATAGGAAGTTCCAATGTTTCTTATCCGCTCATGGGGTCCATCATAACATCGCAACACCATATCATCCTCAAACTACCAGACAAGTAGAAACGTCAAACAAGGAAATCAAGAACATTCTGCAGAAGACTATCAATGAGATGGGGACAGCATGGAAAGATAAGTTATCCGGAGCATTATGGGCTTACAGAATAGCTTACAAAACACCTCTTAGAATGTCACCATACCAACTCATCTACGGGAAGACATGCCACTTACCTGTCGAGTTGGAATTCAAAGCACATTGGGCCATAAGAAGGTGGAACATGGACTTTGAAGCAACCGGGAAGAAGAGAAAAATAAAACTCTTTGAGTTAGAGGAATGGCGAGAAAAGGCGTATCATAATGCAAAACTCTACAAAGAGGGGACGAAAAGGTGGCATGACAAAAGATTGAACAAGAAGGAATTCAAACTATGTGATAAGGTGTTGCTTTTCAACTCTAGAGTGAAGTTGTTTAGACATGGGAAACTACGAAGCAAATGGAAAGGAGCTTACAAGGTAATTAGCACATCGTCTCATGGAGCAGTCACACTTCAAAATGATGAATGTACGCTTTTCAAGGTAAATGGTCATCGTTTAAAAGTTTTCCATGACACACAATTGCCAAAAGAAGAATCGGATATAATTAACTTTATAGAATTTAATTAACATTTTCAATTCAGCTCTTCTTCTTTACTCTATGAAAAATCATAGAAAACCATGCTAAGCTATCTATACATTCGAATAAAGTATGGCCAAGATCTTTCTAGTCTTTTGTTGGTGCTTGTCTCCACATGTTGTTTATGCAAGGTAACAAAATTTAAGTGTGGGGGAGGCAAACCTCCCAAGCAAAGCACAACATCGATAAACGATGGAAGAACCACGACAAAGGTAGGCTGACCTGTCTTGGGTCTGCTAGCCTTGCACTTCATCCTTGGCCAGGTTTATCGTCAACCAGCTCAAGGGAGAGGCACCCCCGTGTATCCAGCTAAGTATTTCTCTTCCTTTGTTTTATTTAGTTTGCTTTATAAAAATGAAAACAAAATAAAAAGAGTGTGTCTAGTTTGCTTTAATTTCTTTTAAGAGCTAAATAAATAAAAAGGGACTCTGAAGATAATCTCTTAAAATAGAAATGATGAATCATTGTTCTGTTGTAATTCCTTTCAAGTACCTAGTTTTCAGCCTTGAATTCCCCTGAGTTTTGGATAAAATTGATTTGATATAAGGATTTACTCTGAACTTAAAACTCATGGGTAGCATATGCTTGATCTAAGTCTAGGTAATTGATGGATATGATATGAGAAGGTCTGAGCTGCTGTTTATCTTATTTCGAGTGATACTAATGTTCTGGAGATTTATCTTTTGAAAAACTAAAAAATGCTACATGATGAGTTTCTGTATGACAAAGCTTGAATTCCTAGCAGAGCCATACATGTTATTTAGGCCAGGAAAACTTCCACATATATGCTACTTGTTTTTGCATTGAGTTTTGTCAAGCTTTGTTGACCCTTATGAGAGATTTGTCATGCTCTTAAAATCAAGATCACGTACACACCACCCATATATGCACTACTCCTGCACTGGGGGTAGGCGCAAAAACATGCCATTCCATTTAGATCCACTCAAAAATGTTTTGCTCCTACACCGGGAGTGAACACAAAAACATGCTTGATAGATTTTTCATCCACCAAATAAATGCTCCAAGTTCTTGTTGCTATCTCTCAAAAGTTTTGTTGCAGAAAAGAGGCATGGGCTATGCAAAAGTTATTCATAAAAAAAAAAAAAAAAAAAAAAGAGTTAAGAAAAAAATGGACAAGTGTCCGAGATATCTAAAACAATGGGTACTTAGATGCCTGCCTAAAAGAAGAAGAAGAAGAGATGAATAAGATAGCCCATGTTCTCTAGCAAATATTTCCAAGTTTCAAAAGAGACATAAGTTTTCAAGGAGCAAAGTAGAATTAGGTTAGCCACCATATATTCCACACACATGCACATCTTGATTTGATTGTATGAATCAACTCTTTTTGGATCCGTTGTTTGACTTTACAATATATGAATTGCAAGTATGCTCTAGCTCTCTCCTTACCTATGAGCTCCACATAAGCATTAGTTGTAGGAAAGAAAAAGGCATAACATCATTATTGCCTTGGTGAGGATCCACAAATACCACATATATTAAGAGACTTGAGAGTGTCAAACAATGGAATCTCTGAGTTTTATTTTGAAAACTTATGAAAACTCTAGAACAATGGTGGAACAAAGAATTTGAGACATAGTGCTTGACTTGATCATTCTGTCTTTTAATTGCTCAAGACCCAAGTGAAGGCTAAGAAGCCCCATGGTTGAAGGTATTATGGGTAAGTTTGAAAGTCAAATCTGTTTATTCTAATCCGGAGGAGATTTTTTTTGGTTGAACGCATGTGTACTTTTGAGGAGTGAAAACATTGATGCAACTCCTGATCCATTGTTCAAGTTTAGCTTTGCTCAGGGACTAGCAAAGGTTAAGTGTGGGGGAGCTTGTTGACGGTAGTTAACGCTCATCAAAAACCGTCAATATAACTTGTATAAATGCATGAAAATAATCACCAAGATAGGTTTAGGGGTTTAAACTGATAAATTTCATGAGTTTTGGTGAATCAGTGTTTTCAGCAGGGTTTATCCAAAAAACAGTCAATATGGACCCAATCGTCAGATGAAATCATGTTTATCCGCGACGGTACCGACTTGGGAAGAGTCTAGAAGACTCTAGAAGACTCTCCACCGAAGATGGGCCCCACCTATCACTGAGACAGACCGGCCAGCCCACCTATAGGGTGGTCGGCCTATGGGGTCCACGTGTCGGTCTCTCCTTCGTACGTCGGTTTCTCACCGCCTTAAAGATCAAATCTACACCGTTGTTTCAAGTTAGTTTGATCCGAGGGTCCAAAATTGATGCTACCCCCTATATAGCAGCCCCTACCTCCCTCCCTGAGGCCATCTTGAAACCCTAATTCATATCCTCCTCATCAGGATCAGAGCCAGCTATCAAGAGAAGATTAGTCCTCTATAGGATCTAGTCTTGTAAATAGAAATAGTGAGAGAGAGTAAGGGAAGAGTTTGGAGGAAGTACCGGCCTATCGGTGCTACCTCTACGGCTTGTACTTTGGCGGATCTAGACTTCTCCAAGTCTACATCTAAGATACTTGTGGTAATTGATTTCTATTTAAAGTAAGTATTGTGCTCTTTTGTTCACAGGTTCACAGTTCTTTTGAGTACTCTAGTTCTTGCTAGCTGGATTAGAGTAGTAATCGTTAGCATAAGCGTGGTGCTTAGGCTATTGGCTTCCTATGTTTGCTCCCTACTCCCTGGTTGTGTGGTAGTAGTGGAAGGTGATAGCCCCGTCTATCCTTTGTAGTCCACTTCGAATTGGGTAGGTTCTTAAATTAGTAGGACCGTAGTCGCATTGGTAGAGTTATCTATTAGCGATGCTTTATCATCTAAGTGGCATCCCAAAGTGAACACTAGAATCATAAACCTTGCTTTGCACAGGGTCATAACCATAGGAATCCTCTCTACTCGTACCTTATACCTTGATTGCTATCCCTAGACAAACTAATTGTTAGACAACATACACACGTTTCTCCGTGGATATGATACTCGATAATACTCTGGGTGAAAACTACTTTGATACCCATACGCTTGTGGATTTTGTCTATGTGTGGCACTACAGGTGTCAACAGAGATATCTCTCCCCGCTCAGGTATGAAAATCTTAAACCCTCTCTTTACACTCATGTTTGCTTTAATTTTCAGCATTCATGATCACAGAATGTAGAGAGTGCCTTTAATTTACCTCGAGAGAAACTCTGCTCTAATAATATGATGATAAATTATTTGGAGATGATGAATAGTTGCTCTATGATAATTTGCAAAAGCTTGTTATACAACCTTATACTTCTTAAGTTTTGAGCATGATAAACTTAGAGTTCATCTTAAGTTGAATGCATTCATGGGTTGCAAATGTTAGAACCAAGAATAGGCTTTTGTGAGATATGTTGTAGCCATGATTAGAATAAATCTTTGAACCTATCTGAGGAATGGTAAAAACAACCTAGAGTTTTGTTTTTTAAAATGCTAAAAGTTTCTTGCTAGAAGTTCCTCAATGGTGATAAATTCCTACCAAAGCCAAATAAATATTCATTCATACATGATAAAGCCACCATAAAAGCTGCTTGTTTATTTTGAGCTTTTTCAAGCATTGCTGATCTAGGTAGAGAAACTTTTCATGCTTTTTGATTAAGATCATGTACACCCACATATTTATGCTATTCCTACACTGGGGATACGCAACCATATATGCTTCCCATTCATTATTACTCTATGAGAATCAAAGTTACCTCTCTAGCTGTCTTACATCAAAAAGAGAGGCATGGGCTATAGAAAAAAAGTGAGAGAGAATAAAAGAGCAAAAAGCTCTAGTGTTCAAAAGAGAGAGAGAGAGAGTGAGAAAAGAAAGTAGCCATGCCCTCTCAAAGAAAGAAGCTAGAGAAGGGAAACTTCTCAAAGGAGTACCACTTCCTCCAAATATATTACACACATGCACATCTTGATCAATTTGTATGATTTGTTGCTCCTTGTGATCCAAGTGTTTGACTTAGCAATATATTCAATTCAAGTAGGCTATGCTTTTACCCCTACCTTGAGTTCCACATAAGCTTTAGGATAGAAATTAAGGCTAAAATTCATGGCCTTAGTGAGGATTTCAACCACCATTGAGTGACTTGAGTGTACCATCTAAGGAACATTAGGCAAGTTTTCTTTTTAAATCTGTTGAAAAACCTCTAGGAAGTTTGAGCTAACCCAAAGTAGGCAAAGAGTATCTATCTAGCTACACATTCTTGCAATTGCATGTGTCAAGGTGAAAGCTATAAGTCCCACATTGCTAAGACTGATGGTGAAATTTCTAAGCGCTAACATGTTCAACCCAAGAGATAGTATTTGTTTGTATACAAGTCTTTGTCGGGCGTTACATAGTAGCAACTCCTAATCCAACACCTATTCCATGCTAAACGCGCATCTTTGCTGAGGACAGCAAAGGGGTAGCTTGGGGGAGCTTGTTGACTGTCACTAACACCCGTTTTGACCATCATCATTCCACCCAAAAGCATGATAAAGTGAGGTAAAACATCATCACATGTGTAGAATTTCATTTAAATTTCACCTAAGTCCACTTGTGCTTGTAGAATTATTTGTATATAGGAAATATGGCAAAAATAGGCCAAAATGGTGACAAATATGGACCAAAGGAGCAAGTGGACATCATAGGAGGCCGAGGGCCCACTTGGCAGCGCCCCCAGCCCCACTGGGGCACCACTCGGCCCCCTAAGTGGCCCTGCCACATCACCGATCTATGGGAGCTGCTCCTAAGCCAATCACAAGCCTCCATTCAAGTCGGTTTGATCAACGGACAAGATTTGATGCCGGTGGATCCATGGGCCCATTGTCATAGACTTGGGAGGCTTCCACCGCCTTACCAACTGACTTACCTACCAAATTTTGACATGTGCTGCATTCACAACCAACTTGGAGGAGCAACCACAGCGCTACGATCAAGAGGCGATGGATCCTAGGGCCGGCCGGCGCCCTCCTTGCGTCGCCCGACACCCTAGGGTGGCCACCGACCTCCTTGCTACCTACAAGTACCCCTATGCCTCTCTACACTATACATAGAGGGTGTGGAGCTCGGTGGAAAGACGCCCCATTCATTTCCAAGCTCTCCAAGCTTCTCTTAGCTTTCTAGCTTAGCTTAGATATAGAGTGGTAGTCTAGTAGTGGAGTAGAGCAAGAGCGGAGCTTCTCTCGGAGTCCAGAAGAGTCTTCTTGGTCTGGTATAGCTCCTTTGTAATTCTTTCATTTCAGCATTTACTTTATTCACTATTTATTTAAGTACTTTATTCTAGTATTGCTTTCTTTACTTTAAGTACTTAGTCATTAATGTTCATCATTAGTGAGCTTAGGTGCTTGTTGTTTGACATTAGTAGCATAGGTTATCTCTTAATTAGTAGCTATTCGTTAGTGCCGGTTCCACCATCTGGTTAGGGTGCTTTGATCTCATTTCATCGGAGCTCGGATCCAAGTAGTAAGCATGTAGATTAAGCATGGTGCTTAGACTATAGATTACCTGTGGATATGGCTAGGCCTCCGGATAGATTATGGTAGGTGGCAAGTGGTGACAGCCTTATCCATCCTTTGTATTCCACTATGATAGGTCTAGTTATTAAATCATAGGGCTCATGGCAGACCTTGTCTATTTAACTCTCCTAGTTGGTAGGCGGGCTATGCCCCGAAGTACTATCGCATTTCTCCTAGTCATTTATTTACCTTAGTTACCAGAAAGATAAAACGCTCGCTCTCCCACCTAGCTATCTCTAGGTTAGCTTGTTATTAGTAGTTAGTTTAGGTAGTTCACATTCACCCTTCACTATCGTTCACCTACCTAGGATCAACTTAGTCCTGGACTTCTAGCCTAAATATAAATTCTAGCCTTCCGCCTTCCTGTGGGAAAAATATAAATTCGACACTCGGTACTCACCGAGCGAAGTGCTACGCGATAGTTCTGTGCGCTTGCAGAATCCTCCAATACTTGTTAAGAAATATTGACACCTACCACCTTTCTAAAACTGGATTCACTCCTACTTAGTCCTCATTATTGCTCTCGGCTCAAACTTCACAACCCAGCACCCCACTCCTCCCTTCTTGTCTCAACTCCTCTTCACCTTTCACTTCCTTCCTTAGCTCTGGCTCCTCCCTTCTCGTCTCAACTCCTCTCCACCTTTTACTTCCTTCCTTTGCTTCATTTGATTAGCTCAATCACCGGAGATGGGATTAGGTGTCAGAAAGTGGCCTATCCTCTATTCATTGGGTCTTGCAGCTTAATTAATTATCTGCTCAGGCTTAGCATTACTATGTTCTTCACCTGGGCCATAAAAGTTTGCCTGGCATGGAGTCTACGATCTACGTGGGCTTTCCACATGCCAACGATCTTTGCCTACCACTTTGCCAAAACTGGATTCACTCCTACTTACTCCTCATTGTTGCTCTCATCTCAAGCTTCTCAACCCAGCCCCCGCTCCTCCCTTCTCGTCTCAACTCGTCTTCACCTTTCACTTTGTTCCTCAGCCCCCGCTCCTGCCTCTTGTCTCAACTCCTCTCCAGCTTTCACTTCCTTCCTTTGCTTCATTTGCTTGGCTCAATCACCGGAGCTGACATGGCGATATGGCCCACATACTTTAGCCTTGTTTGAATTGCCTCCTCTTAGTTTGAGCTCTTCACATTAGCTAGATAATATGAGTTTCGAAGTTATTGCTTTACTATGAAGTATGCTATTTCATAGCTTGTGGTATTACTCCGTAAATTATGAATTATGAAGTATGCCAAGTGCATATATTGCATCATTGCATTTGTACTTTTTTCGTTGAGATGCATTTGAAGAAACCATAGCCAGATTAGTATGGTAAGTATCGGTACAACAATGCACGTTGAAATGAGCAATATGGTTGTAGCCCTCTCTCGCTCTCTCTTGCTCTCCTAGGGATGCGTGGGTAGAAGTGAAGTCATGCATTGCATTGCACCATCAGCATTTGCACCATGAATTACAACTTATGAAGAATTTGATGTTTTTATTATCTTTGTTTATATTTGTTGATTAATCGAACTGTTGTTTGAATAGCTTAATTGAAGAAGTTTGTTTCCTGAGTTTTTTTTCTTAAACCTAAGCTTGTTCCCAATCTTAGGTACATGAGCTTCAAGAATGCTTGGTGGGATGGGAATAGCGCACAAGTGCACACTTATTGATATACACCACAAATAAACACATACGTTGTAATAAAGTCTCTCTCTTTTATCGTGTAATCTATATAATCGTTGGTACTACCGCGTTCTCCATTGTTGTGTTCTTGTTAAAGAGTAGTGTAATAATACTTCAGAAAGTTGTTATTGTTGTTTTCTTGTGGGATGTTACAGCAGTGGTAAGAGTTAAGAGCGAAATCAACGATGTGGTGCAACTTGCAATAAGAAAAAAACACGTTGTGTCAATAGCCTCTCATATATAGCTAAGCCTATGTGAATGGATAAGACAGTGTAAAACTGTAAATCGATGCTTTCACTTTTGAAACAAAATCGACTAGTTTTATTTGGTAATAGGGTTGGTTACTAACAAACACGCAAGACCTTTTTGATATACTATATATTAAAGTACACACATAAAGTTCCTCTCTCCCAAAGCATGATAATGGTAAACTAAAACTAAAACCAGCTGTTAGTTATTCAGTTTGCGCTTCAGCAGCAGCTAGTTTAGGTGCATGACGTGGTACTGACAGTGCAACTGCAACCACACATCAGGATTGAAAACTTAGAGCTTGTGCAAAGTGGTATCCACTTTAGAAGGCAGAGGAACAATCTTCTCTTAAGAAATGTAGCAAAAGGACACTACTTTCGATGCTAGTCGAATGTGATTTACAAAAGGATTCCTGGCCCTTTTCTCTTTTCTTCTTTTTTTCCTCTTTTTTCATTTCTCTCTTGCCTTTGCTTTCGATATTCACAAGACCCAACATTCTCGTCTTTGGAAAGTATTACTAGGGTGTGCGAAAAGCTTAGTTATAGAGTGATGCAAATTAAATAAAAGCAAAATAAAGATATAAGCATCTAGAGCTAGGGCGCCCTCTTGTTGGACAGTAAAGTTTCGTGCTTTAGGATCCTCTGGAAAGAGAGAGAGAGAGAGAGAGAGAGATAGAGATCTTCCATCATTCACCCCTCATTTTGTTAGAACTGAAATTAGCTATATATGTGTACACACAAAGGATGCAGCTGTAAAGTGATACCTTGTCGTTCGAATTGTCATTTTCGAGGTACTGGAATGATTTTTGCAACCTTTTCCCTTCTTGTTGTATACCAACTGAGAACGTACGTAAGCCAAAACATGGCGGATCTATATACACTATACAGGGTACGGGTGCACCCACAAAAATATCAAAAAACAGTGATTATGATCAAATTTTCACCATATTCGCACCGACACGGTAAAATCCTATGCATCCACAAGGCAAGCGCACCCCGCTCGCATTTGCTCTAGCTCCGCCACTGAGCCAAAGCATGCTTAAATTTTGAATGATGGTCAAGTAGGAGTATGATGTTATAAGTGATGTAATCGTATTTTTCTTTGCAAAGTACATAAACATTGTTTTTCTTTTCATTATTGGGCTGGAGTTTATTCACAGAAAATAAAAAACCTTTTATGAACAAACAATGAAACACCGACATGGAACACAGTCACCATCAGGGATCTCCCAGGTTAATTAGCTCTCTCCATCTTAAATTATAAGTTGTTCTGACTTTTCTAGGTACATATAATTTTTACTATATATCTAGACATACACTATATCTAGACCGTAGTACAAACAAAATATCACAATAACTTATAATTTGGACCGGAGAGAGTACGTGCTGAATTATACTAGCAGTATTCCCTCTTTTCTTTTATGGAGCTATAATTTTACAGGCCATCAAGGAATTCACTGATAATTACTGTCAATATTTTTTCCATGATATAATTAAAATTATAAGTATAAGAAGTATTTAATACTTGTCCATTCCAAATTGGAAGACGTTTTGGTATTCCTATATACATAGTTTTTACTATGCATTTAGATATACATAGCCATAATGTATTTATTTATAAAAGCTAAAATATATTGCAATTTAGAATGAAGGGAGTAACATAATAATATTGATTTTATCGCGAAGATTATATAAATAAATTTTGATCATCAAAGGTTTATCTTAAAACTATAAATTAATCTTGTAATATTACGAGGGAGTACTTTACATCGTAGGATGGTCACCAGCGACATCTCTTTGCTAGCCTAGCAAACGGAATGAGTGGTAGTTATGTGAAATGTTGAGTCACGCATCAAAGTTTCTGCTGTACGCTCCCAATGAAGACAAAAGTACATACTCCTACGAGCACCACACCACACTATACAAGCTTTATTGAGATACATGAGACACACAAACACTAGTGTCTTCAAACTTAGGGCAGCCGCAATGGCTAGCTCATAAACTAGCTCTAAGCATTTTTTTCCATATTTTAATGAAAGAGAGAGAAAAGCTAGCTCTTATCAAAAGATAGGCTCATACACACAATCCAAGATCATGTGTGAGAATGTTATGTGGGCCTAATCATACTATGAGTCATTACTAAAAGCTAGCACTATTTAAGAGGTTAACTTAGAGCTAATAACTACTCCCTCCATCCCAAAATAAAAGACGTTCTCGCTTCCCGAGAAACGACTGCCGGCAATTATATATTAAAATATATAAATATTTATGCTAAGTAATTAGTATCATCGAAAAGATCTTTTTGTCTAGTTTTTTAAC
The DNA here is from genome assembly GCA_904845875.1 of Miscanthus lutarioriparius. Lineage (NCBI taxonomy): Eukaryota > Viridiplantae > Streptophyta > Magnoliopsida > Poales > Poaceae > Miscanthus > Miscanthus lutarioriparius. The sequence continues at coordinate 47,526,238 of CAJGYO010000007.1, forward strand.
AAATTTATTTGAAGATATAAATATTGCACGTATTTTCTACAAATCGAGTCAAACTTGTGGCACGAAAACCCAAAACATCTTTTATTTTGGGACAGAGGGAGTAATTTATACCATTGCGGGTGCCCTTAGAGCAAGCATAATATAGAGCTGTAAATGGGCTATATGCTGACGTGGAGGAGAAAGAAAGAGAGAGAAGAGAAGTGGGTTGTAAGTTTACAGCCTGCTTAGACACAAGAACCAAGAAACTTTGTGAGAAATATAAGTGGGTCATATTTATTAATAGTGAAGATGTAACTATTACATTGGTGAGCTGAGAGATAAGCTATAAAGATTCATACAACCAACAGCAGGTTGTATTATTAGTCTTGCTCTTAGAACTTCAACTCCCCTTCCCCTCCCATATCCATCTATTATTGACGCATCTATTATTAAGTTGCTCTTGTGCTTATAGTATCTTTATTAACTCTTTTTTTATTAAAAAATAAATATTGTAGATCGTAGACCGCACTCTTAAGTACTATGATTTATTAATAGCGAAGAGGTAACTATTATATGGGTGAGTTGAGAGATAAGCTATAAAGATTCATACAGCCAACAATATGTTGTATTATTAGTCTTGCTCTTAGAACTTCAACCCCCCTTCCCCCTCCCACACCCATCTATTATTGAGTTGCTCTTGTGCTTATAGTATCTTTATTAACTCTTTTTTTATTAAAAAATAAATATTGTAGATCATAGACCGCACTCTTAAGTACTATGATGATATTAGAAATGGTCATTTCAACCTAAACCACGTCACTCAAGATTGATAACAGAGATCCATCTAGGATAGGTAGCAATGCTAATTGTAAGAGGATATTAATATTTAAGTCTTATAAACATTGTTTAATCTAAAAGAATCTCAAAAGACCAAGAAGGTTTGGCCACCTTTTGTCACTCTCCCACTTATTAAGATTTTTGAATTTTCTTAGGAAACAATTATATGTGTAGTAATACTTCCTAAAAAATAGAGCTTATAAAGTTATACTTCCAATATAGATATTTCAAATATTTTAGTTAATCTATATAAATTATATGTCATGGATACTAATATAATTTTAAACAAATGCTAATGTCATTCATATATGAGTTGTTAGGTGAACACTTCACGATTGCATGTTCACAACATATATATTTGCTCATGCATGTACGTGTATTTGATTTAAATAATAACATAACACGCACATTTATTTTAATCATTTTTAATACATTAATATCAATAGAAGTGGATAATTTAGAAATATATATATGCATAATTTATTTGGGCAGATGTTGGTAGTAAATTTGAGGAGGATATTTTTAGTTTTTTTAATAATGGTAGAAGTGAAAATTTAGATGCAAATTTAAGGAGTTGCATAGATTATCTATCATAATGGCTGATAGGTAACTAGATGCAAATTTAAGACTACTTTAGACTATGTTTCATAATGGTATAGGTGGAAATTTTAGATATAAATTTATGGCTTATTTTATATTGTTTTTTCAAAAGTGTGGAGGTGTGTAATTATTTAGAAAACACAATAACTAAGTGGTCATTTTATCAATTATCATTAGATTCTACTAAATTGATGATTATATTTTTTATTTTTTGTGAAAATTTCAAGGAGAATTTATCTTTTTTCTCTAGAACGTCTCATGAGAACTAATATGGAGGATCTGTTGAGGACTTCTCTAGTTAGAATTTCTAAGATTTCACTTTTTTTCTAGCATGATATGTATGTAGTTGAAACATAGTTATATAAACTGATGTTGCATCCTTTTCTGCGACATCACATAAATCTATATATTAGCTTTCAACGTTTGATCTTATTAGTTGTATTTTTTTATTTGCATGTAAATTTCAAACTCTCATGCTTATTATATATTCTATATCCAAATTTTTCAGTTTTTGGTTTTTAAGAAAAGATTATAAGTCCTAGGCTACACTCTTTATTTCTACAATCGTTTTGGCCTGCACCTAGCTACGACACTCAAGATGTTGAATTTTCTATAACATGGAATTATAATGTGTAGTAGTTATGTTTTTATGAAAATATAGAGCTCTTAAAATTAAATTACCAATATTGATATGACATAACATTTCAATCAAAATGTATGCACTTATTTAAAATAAAAACTTACAAAACTTATTATCATGGAGTATTAATACAGCCTAAAGTGAATTGTCAAATGAACGTTGTTCCATTATTGGTAAATTATTAAAATCAATATTTATCCTTATGTATGCATGTTTACTTGGTCTACGTGGTGATACTAGCATTATGTTTACTTTTAGTTTAATAATGGTAGATGTATGTAATTTAGAAAGATATATAGTGTACTTTATGGTTATTGAATTACTCTTAATAATAGCTAATATTAGTATTTATACATAGATTTAAGGGATGTTTTAGTTTTTTTTGTGACAACATTGGTGGATAATTTAGATACAAATTAAAGGTTTTACTTTAAATTATCTTTCATTATGACATAGTATGTGTGCAATTTAGATGCAAATTCATGGATTACTTTGTAGTATCTTTCATAAAATCAAATGTGGGTAATTTATATATAAAACATGGAGTAATTTTAAATTATATTTAAAGTAATGAAAGAGGTGTGGGTAGTTTAGATATAAATTAGGGGTTACTTTAAATTTTCTTTCATAATGGCAGGCTTGGATATAGTTTAGATTTAAATTTATAGGGTTATTTTAAATTATTTTTATAGTGGCATCTGTGGGTAATTAATTTATATTCAAATTTAGGTATGGTTACTTTTATGTATTTTCATATGGGCCGGGAGAGGTGGGTAATCTTTTATAAACCATAATAGATCCAATGACTATTATTAACGATGATGCATGATTAGAGTCTAATAAATTAAATATGAGATATTTCTCACTATTGTGAGAATTTTTAAAGTTTATCTTTTCTCTTAATGCATCTTTTAAGAATTACCGTAAATAGTAACGTATAAAAAGGATCCAAACTAGCTAGCAACATTGCTAGAAAGGCAAGGATAAAGAGAAAAGGTTGAGAGCGAGCGAGGCTACACCACATGATGAGAAACATACTTATGAGCTCAACTTGTTACTTCTTTTTTTGAAACCAAACAGGCATCCTAGCTAGACTGGGATATAACTTGGAACAACCTAACTCTTTTCAATCCATCGTGCATGTGCACAGGGTGCATATATATCTATCTCAGTCGGTTTGTTCCCTCCAATAATCTGTGAACGATCATGAGACTACCCTGGAATCTAACTTTGATCAGGCTGCCCCAGCTTGCTCGATCATTCATGCATGCATCCCTAGGGATTGGGCATCTTTTGCGAGATGGATCCTGAATTTTGCCTGTCGATGGAAGTACATCCTCACTGCCTGCTGCTTGCATGCGTTTTTTTTTCTCCTTTTTAAAGTGAATGTACAGTGTGCAAACATACATACACTTTTTAAGGCGATCAAGATCCTTCATCTTTCTGTGTATATATGCTGCATATATGAAGTAGTCTAGCTAACTAATAAAAAGATCGAATTAAATAAGTATTTGTTCTGTGATTCACCCTGGCAAATTAAACCAGATGTGTAGTAGTTTCATTCAAATCATGTTCATTTTTTTCTTTATTTTAGTTTACTTTAACTAAATGTTGTTCTTATATGTCTGGTGTTATGCTACATATTCGTCTAGGTAGGCATTGATGCATGCATGCGCATGAAGTTAATTGCAATTGTTTTTTGGTTGACTAGATAATGATGTATGATTATCTATTACTACTACTATGCATCTGTGATCACACACTCAGCTTGCCCAACATCATGTTCATGTGCATGTTTTATGAGTTAAACAGATCAAGGTTTTAATTGTTTCAAACTTTGAATCAAAGATGTACGTAGATAATATGAACCTGTAATTCTGTAAAGAAGAGTCATGGAGAGACAAAGTTTCTACGTCGCAGAGGGCTTTTGCTAGAGACTTTTGAGGAGAAAGCAGGCAGCCTCTAGGCTTCTCTCTCTTCTCCTTTTCCTCTTTTGATCAGCACCTCTTTTCATGCGATCATATGAAAGAAAGAAGAAAGCGTAGAGAAGACCGGTGATGAACGTATTATGCGTTCTTCTGCAGCATCAAAGTGAGCACAGTTCTTGGATCTCTCGCTAGCTACCGATCATGGCAGACTAGGTATCCAGGCAGCTACGTACCACCATATAGAGTAGGTATCAGTAGTGATGATGAACTCACGTATAACAATAGTACATGCATAGATAGCTCAAGTGGTAGCTGGAGATAGAGTGGTCAATCATGAACACGGCTTTGGTTGGGATCCAAAGGAATTGGCTGTGATTTCCATCACCTTTGCATGAAGCATCATGAGCATGCAGCTGCGCTATACATATATGTAGCCAAGGCAATAAAGGCCTAGACAGCAACCGCCATATGATACTTCTTCCATGTGCTCTCTACTACTTTCCGTCTTTTACTGCCTCCTTTTGCTCTTTCTTTGTGTGTGCTATTTTGTAGAAAAATAAAAGAAATGAAAGCAAAAGGGCTCCTTTGAATTGTAGTTAATTTGGTGTTTACAAGGCACAGATGGTGGACTGGTCAAAAGGGAAGATGGAAACAACTGCAGGACGGAGCTCTCACAGTAAAGATGTAGCAAGTAGAGCCTTTGCCCTTTGGTACCATGGAATGAGAGAATAGAAGAATATGATACTAGAGATGAGAATGTAATGTGTGAGCTTTTTGTTTCATGTGGGGTGGGCTCTGGGAGGGCAGATCGAACACGTAGCTTTAAGCATGCATGACAAAGAAGGTGGCAATCCCAAGACAAGCCTAGAGATTGAGGGGACCAAAGAAAAAGCGTTGGCTTTCATGCTTTTGTGAAAGGTTGTGAATGCGTCGTCAATTAATTGTTGCACTTCTTTCATGCAAAGTACCTACTCCTACAACTATCCCAGCTGAATATCCAACAAAAAGCTAAATACTTAAATATGTCACCATACAACTCTGCATTTTGCTATTCTCTAGGAATGTAATTTTCAATTGTCTTTATGCTCTAAAATGAGTTTCAAATTGTTATGATCGTTGCCCCATAGACAATTCGATCCAAAATAATATCATCTGTAAGATGAATTTCTCTCACAATATTGGGACCAAATTTATGCTAGGAACGAATCACATTGGACATCGAAAATGGGTTACACCCACATTACTTGGGCTTATCAAGCACATGTGTCTTTTGATGAGTTAGGATGATACATTGTCGCAACATATTGCCATACCATTTGCTACGTCGCCTGCAGTGACATATGCCACATGGCAACATCGTAGTCATCGACATGTAATGTTTCAAAAACTGACATTTTGCTGACATCACACTACAACACAAATGAATTTGGATGCAGCCAAAAACAATTTTTAATGACAGTTTTCGAAACAGCTACAACTTTTTTTAGAACACGTCTGTTGACCCATATTTCATTAAGAGGTTAAAAGAACAAATGTGGCAGAATCACCCAAATTATATGGCCCACGTGCATCTGTCATTGTCCTAAAGGCCTCTGACTGCTGCACATGAGAGCCAGATAACTGCGGTAGTCTGTCGGTGTCCTCGGGGAACCCCAAATCATCCATATTTTACCACTCATATAGGATCAACATGGAGTTACCACAACATTATAACATTTGGTACAAAAATATCTTACATCAGAGTGCGGAAGACTTATAACATTAGTTTACAAAACATGTTGAGGTAAAAACTTAACTTAAGTTCCAAAAGGTGAGTAGATCTACAAAAGCAACTTAGATGAAGCATCTAAGGTAGAAGAGACAGCCAGATCATGTCGAGCCCACCGACATGACCTCGATTAGCAGCACGAGTTAGAACCTGCAACAGGGGTTAACAAACTCTGAGTACTTGAGGGTACTCAACAAGTCTTACCCGACTAAAAGAAAAGACTCCAAGGGCATGCTGGCTTAAGGAAAGTTTAAAGCAAGAATAACTTTTACAGAAAAACTTACTATAAGTGGATCCTTACTTTCAATGTTTTAGCTTCGTATTAAGTCAATATCGTATCTAGTTTGCACCTGATCTAAATATATGACTCCTTTAATCATCTCATCTCATGTTCAGAAATAACCATGCTTTCCGTTGATTAACTACAATGAGTGGTCAAAGGGTCGAGTCTTCTTCTACGAGAAGCAACGGCGATTCGAATCGATTTGGCCCAACTGGGGTTTCCTTACCACACGACATATGCGGGTCTCGGACCTACATATATCAACCTTCACTCGGATCCTCCAAGACGTGAATGGGTTCGCGCTACCCGAGAGCACAGTACTCCACCTCTCTGCGCCGCTCCTAGCAGATTTCACATGATGTGTGCACGCTATTCTCATCATCTCTCCACTCCTAGTGCGCGGTTGGCCTTTCACATAATGGAATAGCCGAGGTATCAGGCTTACTGGAGTATGTGGCTAGTACTATAAAGTCTCAACCACACACAGGCCTACAACGAATGGTCCTTAATCGACACAAACGGGAGGAGCATGACCAGGCGAACATGTTTGCTCTAGAACTCTTATCATAACAGCAATTCCCGCCCGGTCTCAATTTAACATTATCATTTATCATGGTATTCTCATGATCCAAAAACAAAGCCGAGAAGAACCAAGGTAAACCTATCTCTCGCGAATGATGAAACCATCATTCGACTTCTATCGAAGTCTAAGCATTACTAAGCATTAGATGTATCGACCTATTCATACTAACAGGGTAGAACTAAGGATACCTGAATATCAAGGTAATCATGCATCAACAGTATTCGACCAACTCCTAATAACTTAATGCACATCTAACAAGACTTAAGGTGTAATGAAGATTTGTAAATACTAAGAGAGGGTTTATGCTCCGAGGCTTGCTGCGATGTAGAGAAGGTTAGAATCCAAAGAAAGATCCAGGAGTTAAACTTGGCACCAACACCATGGGTGGATGGACCTTCTCCGAAACTTGATCAACACGAATCTTCTCACTCTCGTACACTACACGTAATAAATGATGTATGCTTAACATGATGGAATGCATGCCATGATGCATGATGAAAGACACTCAAGTGCATAACAGAACTTAAACTAATCTAACAAAGTTGAGTACAACTTTCCTTCACCAAAGCACTTGGGTTATTATGATAAAAGGCATTTTCATTATTTCACTAACAAGTTCATTAGTGATTATTATGAAATAATTAAACTTAACATGGACCAGCAAGAAGTGATCAACATTTTCCTTAACTCATGTTCATTATAAGGAACTCATAAAACTAAACTAAATATTTAATAAACCATTTTAATAATTATATAAACAAGGTGATTCAAAGCATATCAAGCAAGTAATTAACTTGCCAAGGAACAATAGGGGTTTGGGTGTTCCAAGGTCTACAAAAGATGTTCAAAACACACCAAAGTCATTTAAACATTTTTCTAATTTATCTTAGCATTTATTAATTAAAGAAAGGGCATTTAAACACACTTAAATTAATTGACCAAGTTAGAATTATCAAAACAGTACCAAACTTTTTTTAGAGGTAGATGTTAACACATTACATTTACACAAAAAGTTTCATGATCACAGGATTAATATTTTTTGTCTACAAAAATTACACAAGGAGCATTTTATAAATAAAAGATGGAATTTTTAAGCATACAAAAATTACTGAAAATGACCAGTTCATATTTTTCCATGGTAGATCATCTCATGAAAAAGCTACACAACAAATTTCATAATTTTATCATGCACTAATAATTAGTTATGAATTTAGCAAGAAACTGCACTTTTAATCATTTCTGAAAAAGATAAAATCATTTTCCTGCACCAAAACTTTTCTCACCCAGACCAAGCTAGCCCCAACCACTGATAGGCGGGGTCAAAGTCAAACTCAACCCACATCGACCTTGACCGTGGGTTGGCCGGTGGGTAAGTGCGAAACTCGCCGACGGCGAGGTCTCCGGCGACGGGGTCAGCCTCTACGGACTCGGGGTAGCCTCGCGCATCTAATTACGGTACTAGTTTAATGCGTTAACACTTCTACCGAACTCGATGCTGGCCATGGCGGCTATGGTGGAGCAGCGAGTGGTGCGCTGGCCACTAGCGGCCGGTAGAGGTTAAACGAAGACGCCAAGTAGCACCAGTGACTTACCACGACCACTTTTGGCTTGATGGTTGAAGCGGGGAAAGGAGCAGAGGTGGCTATTGTCGGGGAGGATGATGGCACCGGCGCTAAGCCCGGTGGCGAGATGGCGTTCTGGCGGATCTGGTGGGTGCCTTATAAAACCAACAAGCTGGTGAGAATCACCGAGACACAAGGAGACGGAAACGACAAAAGGGAGGGTCGGATCTGCTCTGTAGTGAGCTGGCCACGGCGAGGGACACACAGCGGCCATGGTGGCGCAACGGCGGTGGCAACCAGCGACGAAGGCGACTGCAACAGCGAGAGGCGAGGAGAGAGGGCTCAGGTGACGCGCAAGTGCGTTGCGAATCTACTGCCAAGAGGAATTGGGCGGACGTGCTGTGGCGACGGCTAATTCCGCCATCGCGTGGAGGTGACCGGCGGCGAGCGTAGAGAGGAAATCACGACGACGGCGGCGGCGGGGTGATTTAAATGGGCAGAGGGGGAACTTCCAGGCATGCCAGAACCTGCTCGATTGAGCCACGTAGGCAGCTGCGTGCCATCGTGAGCGGACGCGGCGTTAGAGGGTGGCGGCCGTCGTTGAGCAGCTGGGTGGCAGCTGCTTGCCGACATCACTGTAGCGACTAAAACCATGATATTCTCCTCTCTTGTTCTCTCAATTCCATGTAGAAACGTGATCAACTCCATTAACTAAAGTTGTTCATCTATACGTGGTCTACAATTTTGCTTACAGGCTCAGTCTCAAACTCCCACTGGATTGAGAGATCAAGAGTTAGGAACTAGGGAACATTGAAACTGAAAAGCTAGATTCAATTAGGGTTTTGAAAACTTGTTTTAGTTAAGCATATTTGAGCATTTAATTAAAGGCTAATTACTGATCAATCAACACAAACAAGGATACATTAACATAGATCAAACATCACACCAATCAATGCAACAAGATTTGCCCAACTTTTATTTATGAAAATTGATTTAATAAATTCCCCAAAATTGAACCCATAACTGAATTTCAGATACTTAGGCAAAAATGACTAAGGGTGAGAAACAGTGCTGGATTCAACTTTGGAGTTCCAATTTGAACATGTTTGATCTGGAAAATCAAATAAATTTTTATTTTATATTAAAGAGCATACTTTAAACAACAAAGATTATTTTAACAAAATTTTAATTGTTTAAGCAAATTCACATATATAAATTCACAAAGTTTCTTACTCGCTAACATTGACACCACTTGGTGCAACACATAAAATACCACATATGCAACATATGAATGCTATACTTGAAACATGGAATGCATTTATGACTCAATGCTTGTTAATTAAGCTTGATGATGCTCATGATAAAAAATTTAATTGCTTCTCAACATCTAAGATGTTACAACAAATACAAACAAATGATGGCTCAAACTACAGGCGCGAGAAGCAAGTGAAGCTAGGAAGCTGTGACAACTACGCCGGAAGCAAGCAGACCTGGAGGTGTAGAGTTTGTGGTGCTACATTGTTACACAAATGACAACCAGAGGAAAGGCCCTATAGGCATCTAAACTACTAATTGCGCCCAATCAAACGTAGACGTCCTTGTGCCTCGGTGGGAGCGGTTGGGAAAGAGCTCCCTCAGCGCCTCACATTCGGTAGTAGGGAGCAGTCGGGAAACCGCTACTACACCCTTTATTGTAAAAACAAGGCACTTGCAAGATGGTTTTAAAACTGCAACCAAAAATTGATTTCTAGGGGACGATTTGCTAGGACCCACCAAGTTAATATCTAGCTAAACTGAGTGTCATCCCCTTGACCAATTCAATTTGAGCAAATGAACTCTGGTAATCCCTGCAGATGCCATCCGCATACTTTGCTAGCACGATACATAGGACCCCGATTGGATAATATACACATATATCCACCACAAGTCAAGATTCAACTTATCAAGAGATTACACAATCAGCAAAAACATACATTGCAAATGTTATCAAATTATTATGCTTAGTTATACAACACTAGTTTGAGACTCATTCCTAATAACCTATGTGTGACCGTGTGAACCAGATGCTATCCTACCATATTTTGCCTAGGTTGAAATCCTACGGAATGAGATAACTTCTAACCAATAACTAGGGGCACCTTTGCCCACAGATGTCACCACCATAGCTTAGATGGTCATGCCATTAACCCAATTTGTTGACTCCTGTGGGATGACATGACCACCAAAGTTCCTTTAGGTACCTACAAAACAAAGTGTGTGAAATATATATCGATGACATAATATTTGGTAGTACTAATGAATCATTTTGTAAGGAATTTATTAAGATCATGACAAATAGATTCGAGATGTCAATGATGGATGAGTTGAAGTTCTTCCTCGGTTTCCAAATCAAGCAACTAAAGGAAGAAACATTTATTTATCAAACCAAGTACACTCATGATACGCTCAAGAAGTTTGACATGGAGAATGTCAAACCCATCAAGACACCAATGCCTACTAATGGGCATCTCGACCTTAATGAAGATGGCAAGAACGTTGATTAAAAGGTACCGCTCCATGATTGGATCCCTACTTTACCTTTGTGCATATAGGCCTGATATAATGCTTATTGTGTGCATGTATGCAAGATTTTAAGCTAATCTAGAAGAGTACCATTTTGTGTCCGTCGAAAGAATTCTTCAATATCTAGTGCACACTCCTAATCTTGGCTTATGGCATCCTAAGGGCTCCACTTTTGATTTGATTAGCTATTCAGATATGATTATGCTAGTTGCAAGGTCGATCAAAAGAGCACAACGTGAACTTGCCAATTTCTTGGTAGTTTTTTGGTGTCTTAGAGCTCTATGAAACAAAACTCCATTGCCCTATCCATAGGCCGAATATGTGGTGGCTGGTGCATGTTGTGCTCAACATACGAGCCCTACTATCGAGGACCAATACCAGGGTACCTGAAGAGGAGGTGCTAATAACCATCAACATTGATTCGTCCGAGCAGTCAAGAGCGCGACTATAGCTCCAACCAACCCCTAGGTGCGCAAACTCCACCTAGCCCAACCACTGAGGGTTGGTTGCGCCTCGCCCGACACCGAGGCCATAGGGTATGCCTCGCCTGATACAAGGCCACGGGCTCCACCTCACTAGACCCCCGAGGGTTGGCTCCGCCTCGCCCAACACCGAGGCCACAGGCTCTACCTCGCCCGACACCGAGGCCGCAGGCTCCGCCTCGCCTGACCCCTGAGGGTAGACTCTGCCTCACCCAACCTCTAGGGGCAGGCCCTGCCTTGCCCTACACCGAGGCCGTGGGCTCTACCTCACCCGACCCCTGAGGGTTGGCTTCACCTCGCCCGACACTGAGGCCACGGGCTCTGCCTTGCCCGACCCCTAAGGGTGGACTTCGCCTCGCCCGACCTCTGGGGGTGGGCCCTACCTCATCCAACACCGAGGCCGTGAGCTCCACCTCGCCCGACCCCTAAGGGTTGGCTCCACCTCGCCCAACATTGAGGCCACGGGCTCCTCCTCGCCCGACCCCTGAGGGCGGACTCCGCCTCACCCGACCTCTAAGGGTCGGCTTCGCCTCACCCGACCCTTGGGCTTGGACTCCACCTCACCCGAGGCTTGGGTCTGTGCTCCGCCTCACCTAGCCCCTAGGGAGGAACTCTGCCTCACGCAACCCCAAGGCCGGGGGCTTCGTCTCGCCCGACAGAGACCCATACCGCCGCCAACCACTCTAGATCCAAGCATATGGGCCTAGGTCAAAGCTCTGACAACAGAAAGGTGACCGGCATGCCCTGATATAACCCGTGGCCATGATAGGCCATACTTGAAGACTCACATCAGGAACAGCTTCGGGCAAACCAATGTTGTTCTGCCTTACCCTTGTATGAACACTAATGGGTGCGTCAGTTCACCACGACATCCGCTAGGATGAAGTGGAGCGCCATGACCGAAAGATGACGCCTACACATGGCGCCAGTGACGGACAGGGCCATGACGTGAAGCTATCCCTGTTGATGCCGATAGGGTCGGTGAGACCCGCATAGAAGAGAAGAAGGACCCAGCAATCCTAGAGGACTTCTTCCCCTTCTGATTCCTCTTTTACCCCTTCGATGTAACCCTTGCTTTTCCTTGGCCTATAAAAGTGAAATTAGGGCATCCCATTGGGGATGGATCGAACCAAGCATCGAACTCGACTTGACTCAAACCAAACACATCACACCGATTCGGACTCGAACCCCGAACCGATTAGAACACTCAAGCACATAGCAGAGAAGCGACCAAGCCCTCGGCGCCCGTTCGCTCCTCTCACTAAAGACTTGGGACCTATCCCTCTCTCGACCATTTGTAACCCCCACTATGAACTTTCAGTGCTAGTAACATGAGCAGCAGCAACGAACTGGACTTAGGGACATTCTACCATCTGAGCTAGACGCACAATATTAGAAATTTACTTGTTGGTGGCAACTCGAAACACTGACAGTTGGCACGCTATGTAGAGGCCTTTTGAACGTCTCGACATCCACACCAGGTCTCAGATGGCTAATCGCAATGTCAGCTGAGTCCCAGGTGTGCACATGCACCTTAGGGATCTAGACTTCATGATCACAACAGAGGGAGAGCTGGTGTAGGATCCCGCCGTCCAACCTCTCCACCCCTCCGGCCTCGATGTGATCACCTAGGCGTTGGAGGAGCTGTAGCCATATGCACCAGAGGCCTATGCCCCCGGGGGCGACTAGCCCCCCGGCTTCGACTACGGGAGGTTAGAGCTCCAGCTCAGCGCCTTCCTAGGACCCCAACCATCTTGGGAGGACCTACGCCACCTCACCTTTGCGTTCGCCAACGTCATGACGTAGCTCATCATAGGAGAGTTGCTCTCTCCAGAATACCTCATCAGGAGCACCCCGACAGCGCTCCTATGCAGGCCACGCACCGTGGTTCCGGTGCATGAGCATCTCAGCCCCCACCATGATGCACGCAACACCCTCAACGCCCATAGGCGTAGCGCACCCTCAAAACAACCCAACGAGGATGTGTTGGTCCACTAGGCATAGTAAGGCGGCAGGCCATGCACCGTGGTCCTGATACATGAGCGTCTCGGCCTCCATCGCGACGCACACGACACCCTCGACACCTGTAGGTGTACCTACGGCAATGCAAGGGAGGGGGCTAGCCACGACTACCACCCACGTCATGGTGGACGCTACGACAGTGGTGAGGACCAAAGCCCAAGCCCCGAGTTGATAGGATATTAGGCCTTTGGCTGACACATCCTCAAGGGCAAGGCGAAGCGGGACGAGGATGCCGACGAAGGCATGTCCAACCGTCCCAACAAGAAGAAGAACAAACAGCGGCGTGAGGGCTTGCTCGTGGCCACTACCGACCGTAAGGGAGGTCAGAAGCCAGCCGAGGATACCCTGAACCACTTCAAGAGGCTGCTCGAGGGCCATGCCCGAACAATGCTTTCCCCATCGAGCACCTATACAAGGACTGCGGCCTCTTAATGCGGTTCTTGTTCGGGGGCTTCAACAAGGGAGAGCATATGAAGGAGACCAGCTAGATGAAGTACGTGACATCACCCTCCTTCGCTCAGCCAAATACCAGCAAGCATTGTGATGGTACCACGATCATCGAGTGCAGGGTTGGGCCTTCAATGTCGGGGATCTGATACTTCGCTTCGTCCAGAGCAACAAGAACCGCCACAAGTTCTCTCCACCATGGGAGGGACCGCACGTCATCATCGGGGGTGCTCCGACCAGGTTCCTACAAGCTCAAAGACCATCGACGATGAGGTCTTTGCCAAGTCCTAGAACATTGAGCAGCTACGTCGCTTTTACCCTTAATAAACGCACACTTTCTCTTATCAGTTTCGCTATCGAACTACCCGATCTTTAAGGTGATGCCTGACCCCAGCAATGGCAGGGGTCGGGCCTCACTCGGGGGTTGATAAGAGCACATCTATCCGGTAGATAGTCTCTACGTCCAACCCTTTCTCATGATTATGACCTAGAAGCAAAGTTTGCAGAAATAAACGCTGAGTAAAACTAGTCGGACTACGAGAAACCTATGCCTCGGCGGCTACGGCGCCTTTGCTCACCAGCGTGATCAGAGTTTTTTTTCGCACCCTAAGCTTTTTGGCCTTAGCCACGAAAAGAGTCGGTACGCGTTTAAGAGTATAGCCGCCTAGCGAACATTCTCCATGCTCGACCCCCTCTCACGTTAAGACCTAGGAGCTAGGGTTGCGGGAACAAGCTCTGAGTATAACTAGTCGGACTGCGAGAGACCTACGCCTCGGTGGCTATGGCGCCTTTGCTCACCAGCGTTTTCAGAATTTGCTCGCCCGCACCCCGAGCTTTACGGCCTCGACGACAGAAAGGGTCAGAACGCACTAACATTTTTATACGAAAAGGGGGGAAGGGCAAAAAACTGTTTGGCCATAACAAAATTTAAGAGCTTGACCATTTATTACAAGTTCACCGCCTGTCTTATCTGCCTAACTAAATTCTTGCGCGGGATGTTCTAATCCCCTATCTCCTCAGGTAAGTCCTGTCCTAGCAGGTAACACAAGTCGATCGAACGGCTTGGCCGCTGCCGAGGGACGAGTAGGGAGCAGTAGGACGCCCCACGCGGGTTATTCCAACCTCGTTATGAATGATGGACCCAGATTCTGCTCAAACATATCTAGTAAGCCATCGAGGTAATTCCTATGCCAGCGGGTCACCCTTACTTTACACACATGTATTTCGCTATCGAGCCCCCGACCCTAGCAACGGCAAGGGGTCGGGCCTTGCTTAGGGGCTGGCAAGAATATCTTTTTGCTAGACATTCTTTATGCTCGATCCCTTCTCATGTTAAAAACTAGAAGCAAGGTGAGCGGAAACAAACTCTAAAGAAAAACTGGTCGGACCGCTAGAAACCTATGCCCCAGCGGCTATGGCATTTCTGCTCACCAGCGTGATCAGAGATTTTGTCCCCGCACCCCAAGCTTTAGCCTCCTCCTTCCCTGAAAGGTTTTGGAGGGGCCTACCTGCGGATTCTCCACCGAGGAGAGGCCCACAGGTCACCCAAGTCGATCGAATGGCTTGGGCCGCTGCCTAGAGACGAGTAGGGAAAAACAGGATGCTCCATGCAGGTTATGCCAACTCCATCACGAACGACGGACCCGGAGCCTACACGGGCATATTCTGGTAAGAGCTCCTCAAACCCTTCACTCGAGCCATCGAGGTAACTGTACCAACCCCCACTTCACTTTTCCAATACATGAACATTCATTCATCCATTCTCATGCATGCATTCATACATTCATTCATACATTCAGCCATACATTCATCTCATACATCCAAGCAATTACATATGCAGTTATTGCATCACAACGCTTCACGTCATGTCACGAAGCGGTAGTCATCTCATTAGACATGAGCGGCGACTGACTGAGGTTCGAAGGCCAGCCCACGAAGGGCTCGAGGCTACCTCACGTCAAACAGAGCCAGGGTAGAGAAACTTAGATGAGCCCCAGCGGCCTTGCCCGACCCTGCTTAGAAGTGGACAGAGACATCTAGACATTTCTTGTTCAATCCTAACCTCGAGCCAAGCCCACAGAATCTCCATTGAGGATAGGCCAACGGGCCACCCAAGCCCTTCGAACGACTCGGGCATCTGCCAAGAGGTAGGTTAAGGAGTAGTGGAATGCCATATGAGGGCTATGCCGACCCTGTCAGTAGATGACGGACCCGGATTCCACTCAAACATGCCCATTAGTGAGCTCACAGAGCGCGACATTCGAGCCATCGAGGCAAGTGTCGTTAGCTCAGCCCCTCCGGTTGTGGAAATCGAGGATGGGGTGATGCATGAAACATGGCCGACCCACAAAGGGCCCAAGGCCACCTCGCATCGAACAAAGCTAGGTTAGAGAACGCAGATGATCCCCAGTGGCCTTCACCCGATCCACCTAAAAGCAGATAGGGTCATCTCAACTTTCTCGTTCGATCCTAACCTCAAGCCAAGTCCAAAGAATCCCCATTGAGAGGAGGCCATCAGGCCACCTAAGTCGCCCTCCGGAATGGCTCGGGCATCTGCTAGAAGGTGGGTTAAGGAGTAGTGGAATGCCACATAAGGGCTTTTACTGACCCCATCACAAACAATGAACCCAGATTCCACTCGAACATGCCCATTAGTAAGCTCACCGAGCGCGTCACTCGAGCCATCGAGGCAAGTGATGTTAGCTCAATCCCTCCGGTTGCGGAAACTGTAGATGGGGTGACAATCACAAAGATGAGTCAACCCTTGACCGGACCCCTGCTATGCGTGGGGGCTCGAGGAAAGTTGGACTCACAAGGAGACCGAATACATGGTCGTAGAATGATGGCTCAGAACCTAGGGAGGGGGTACGTGCGAAAACAAGAGATGTTTTCTCTGACTAATTTCGATATCCTCTCCTCAATCTTTAGTGACACTCGACCCCAGCAATGGCAAGGGGTTGGATCTCACTCAAAGGCTGATAAGGGTATAAATACACCCTTTCTAAAATAGTCGCCATGCCCGACCTCTTCCTCACGTTAAACTTAGTGGCAAGGTCTGTGGAAACGAGCGACTAAGCAGGGCTGGTCCGACTGCAAGAAACCTACGCCCCAGTGGCTACAACACTCTTGCTTACCAGCGTGATCAGAGTTTCCCTCCTACACCTCGGGCCCTACGGTCTTAACAAATGAAAGAGTTGGAACACATGAACCCCTTTTCACACATAAAAAGGGAGAAAAACAAATTCGATCAAACGAAACAAAATGATGAGTTTGTTCAGATAGTACAGAGGGGTCGGAGCTTTGTCCGCTTGTTACATGAATGATTGCCCGACCTATCTAGCTAACTAACCCCTCTGGGGGAGAACTATGCTCTCTATTCTATCTGCCAGGTCCTGCGAAAGGGGAGCGACCGCCGTCTCCATCTCCTCTAGCTCATGGGCATCATAGCCAGGCGTGAAGCCGTGGCTCATTGTCTCCAGGTTGATGTTGTCCCCGTAATGAGAATGAACAATCACAAAGGATTAGTTGACCCCTAGCATGAAGCGCATTCCTCTCGAGCTGGCGCACCTGAGCTATGATCTCAACGGCGCGGGCCGCGAGCGAGCTGGTCCCCTCCGACCGCACCACCTCAAGGTCGTCGCAGACCACTCTGAGGGTGGTGCTCAAGATGCTGAGCTCCTCGCTCTCCACCTAAAGATTCCTTCTTGCCTCAGCGAGGTCCATGGCTAGCCCGACAAAGACGCTTTCGGCCTCCAGCTTCTGCGTCGTCACATTTCTGAGCTCGACCTAGAGGGAGCCGACCTTCTGCTATGTGTCATCGCACTATTAGTAGGCTTGGTCATGCTATCAGAGGGCCTGGTCATGCTCCTCGTAAGCCATGCCACGGTCCAAGTGGAGCCTCTCCACGGTTTGGAACAACTCATCCCACTCCTTGCGTAGCTGGGTGACTG
This sequence comes from Miscanthus lutarioriparius, assembly GCA_904845875.1. Lineage (NCBI taxonomy): Eukaryota > Viridiplantae > Streptophyta > Magnoliopsida > Poales > Poaceae > Miscanthus > Miscanthus lutarioriparius. The sequence continues at coordinate 47,543,881 of CAJGYO010000007.1, forward strand.
CTGCGGCATCTAGACTCGCCCTCTTCTCTAGGGCCATGAGCTTCTCCTCGGCCCCCAGCTTCAGCTCCCTTTCCTTCTTGACCTCGGCCAGAAGTTCAAGGATCCACTGTAGGTCTTAGCGTCCTTCTAGAGCAGCTCGTCCCGCTCCTTCCTGACCTTGGTGGCCTCCTCGTCATCCCTCTATGATCTCATCGATAGGGCCTTGAATGCCCTCTCGGCCTCGTCAACATGCCAATAGGCCTCGGCCACCCACGACTGAAGACTGTCCGCCTTCTCAGCAAGGGGAGTTAGCTCGACCACCTCCTACTAGGCAACAATAAGCTGAGAGGTCACCTCCCCGTGCAGCCATGCCTCCTTGATGAGGCGGTCCTAGGTTTCCCTCTGCTCACGAAGGAACCGAGACTTCCCCTGGCTACGAGCGATAATGGACTAAAAGGAGACAGTGGTCAGAATACAAAAATATATAGAGAAAGAAAGGGGCAAGGAGCAGGGTCAAGTGAATACCCATCCGGAGGGAACGACAATGTCGCGCAAAGCACCCCTGGCATGGTCTAAGGCTTCTAGCACGGACGCGGTCCCCACATCGAGGCTCTCCCGCTCCATGCTCTTAGTGGCGTCATCGAGGGTGAAGAGCGTAGACGCTGGATCCTACGGATTTGTCCACTAGAGCAGGGGCTCACCCTGTGTGAGCGAGTCGTTGCCTACCGACGTTAGCACCAGGGATGACTCACCACCAGTCCTAAGCACCGCCGACCTCTCTACCACCACCATGACATCCGGGGACCCCTCGGCCGCATCCCCCTCTGTCCGACCAACACCAGGCGTCGCTGCTTGGGCCATCGATGGCACAGGTCACGCCGGTGCCTCAGGCGCTGCCATGGTTGTGTCCGGCTGTGGCCCACCTGTCACAGCCTCTGACTGTGGCATCGACGGTTCATCGACTAGCTACATCACGCTCACCACGGTCGGTGCCACGAGCGCGGTCGGCAGCCCCATCCGCCCTGTCGTCAGCAGCAGTATCACCGCCATCACCGGCTGCTCTGTGACCTCCGAAGGTGTCCCTTGAGCCCCCGCGTCTGCCCATCCCACCGAGGGCATGGGCGCCACCATGGGCAGTGCCTGTTCGGTCGGAAGTGCAGTCGCACTGGCGCCGCTCCCGCCCAAAATGGGCACAGCGCCAGCCGACGGCTGTCGTCTCGCCTAAAGGGCGACACTCTTCTTTGGTGCCAGCACCAAAGGATTACATAGCCTCCCGACACTACAAGAGGCAAAAAGTGTAAATCACGATGAAATTCGACCAAAATAGGGAAAAAGAGGAGCTGATGACTCACCTTAGCACCATCAGGTGGTAGATACGTTTGGGGGGCGAACCCCCCGACTTCTGCTCTGCCTCGTCGAGACGAGGCCATTTTGTGCCCGCCCCCTGCTCCTAGGCAGAGGGGCTCACTCCCCTTAGATCATGGGGCACGATGGCGGGGCCACCCACCTCTGCCAACACCTCGGGCATGGCTGCAGAGCTGCCCACTCCTGTTGGCTCCTGGGGCCGGCCAACGATATGGCCCGTCTCCACCGGCTCCCCTGACGTGCCCTCCCCTTCATGGAATGGGAAGGGTCCCAACTCCTATAAGGACGAACCGATACCTGTCAGCACATCCTCATTCTCTAGGTCACCCCACTTGATGTTGTCGACTACCACATCGCCGTCATCGTCGCTGTCAGTGTCCTCCCCTCACTCCCATGCCTGCAACTTCCACTATTGCTTCTTCCTCTTGTCCTCCTTCACCTTCCTCCACCACTCACCCTCGGTGTGATTCGCCACCCTCATGGATGAATCCCTTGGCAACAACGTCGGGTGAAACATGAAGATGAGGTCCCTCGGCTGGTCCCATCCCTCTCAAAGTTAGCATCAAGAGGTCGGGAAATCAATTGAAGGGGAGGTATGAGGAAGAAAAACTTATGAAGATGACATGGCCTGGTTCTGGCCGCATCAGAGGATGTCCCGGCACCGGGTAGATGAAATCGAGGGGGCACCCGCATCGTCCCGCGACGGCTCCATGGCCTCCTTGATGCGTTGCGTGATCTCAGAGTTGGGGAGCACCCCCTCGGTGAGCGTCCTTCTTCATGTAGAGCGAAAGCACGCGCATCATCAACGGCGCCACCCTCCTTGCGTGGTAGGCCCCGATGACGCCCGACCCCTTCAGGATATTCTCCTTGAGGATGTGGATGGCGGTGATGTGGTCCTAGATCTTCTTCTTGTCCTTCTCTAGGATGCCCCACTTCCTCCATGACTCTGGGGCCTCCTTGATCAGGCGCCCGATGAACTCCGGTAGAGGGGCGGTGGCGTCGTTCTTGAGGTAGAACCACTACGAGTGCCACCCCTTGTTGGACGTCGAGAGCCACATCAGCAAGTACTCGCCGACCTAGTTGTTCTGGAGTTGGATGCCGGCGCACCCCATCGGCATGTGCAGCTCCTGCCTGCCCTCTTCTCCCTCTTCTTTTAGAGGGTGATGGAAAAGAAGTACCTCCACATATTGAAGTGGGGGCTGATCCCTAGGAATCCCTCGCATAGGGTGACGAATGCCGCCATGTGCTAGATCCCATTGGAGTTGAGGTGCTATAGCTCGATCTTGTAGTAATGCAGCAGCCCCTAGAGAAATCTATGGGCAGGGGTCACAAACCCACGCTCATGGAAGTGGGCGAACGACACTATGATGCCATCGGGCGGCGATAGCAGATCCTCCTCGCCGGGCAGCAGCTACTCCTCGGCCGAGCTCCACGCGCGGAGAAGACCATGACGGACAAGGCCCTCCATACGCTAGAAGGTGATGTTAGAATGGCACCACGGATCCATTGGAGGAGGAGACGGTTGCATGCAGGCTCAACGACGGCGGGTGAAAGCTCTAGTTTGGTTTTGGTGAATTGATGAAACCCTAAGTGCTAACCTAGTTTATCAAGTGATCATGAGATAGGTAGCACACTCCAAGTTGTGAAGCAAATGAAGATCATAACATGATGATGGTGATGCCATGGTGATGATCAAGTGCTCGGACTTGAAAAGAAGAAAGAAAAAAACAAAAGGCTCAAGGCAAAGGTATAAATTGTAGGAGCTATTTTGTTTTGGTGATCAAGACACTTAGAGAGTGTGATCACATTTAGGATCGATAGTTGTACTATTAAGAGGGGTGAAACTCGTATCGGAATGCGGTTATCAAAGTGCCACTAGATGCTCTAACTCATTGTATATGCATTTAGGATCTAGTGGAGTGCTAACACCCTTGAAAATGTTTGTGAAAATATGCTAACACATGTGCACAAGGTGATACACTTGGTGGTTGGCACATCTGATCAAGGGTGGTGAAGTTTGGGTGCAAGGGTAAGAAACTCCACCGGTGGAGTGTCCGTCCGTAGAGTGCGGACAGTCCGACAGTGCCACCGGTGCCCTAGACAGAAAAGATGGAGGTCACTGTAAGTGACCGGACGGTGGTCTCCGTTGGACCGGCGCGTCCGATCAGTGGCAGCAGAGGGCATGCATTTTGGTCTCATGACCGGACGCTGGGTCGCTCAGCGACCGGACGCTGGCAGGGTGTGTCCGGTTAGTGCTGACGTACGCTGACGTAGGGCATACAGAGGAGACGTTCTATGACTGGATGCTGGCTGTGTCTGGTCAAGCATGACCGGACATGTCCGCTCGGGAAAAATCACGTTTGGATCCTTACTGAAAACGATCGGACGCTGAGCTCCAAAGTCCGGTCACTTTCTAACTGACGCGTCCTGTCAACAGAATGACCGTTGAAATCTGACAAACAGTATTTGAAGCAGGGGACATGTGGCGTGTATCATGTGACCGGACGCTGAGGGCCAGCGTCCGGTCGATCAGACCAGAGCGTTCGGTCACCCCGCGTTGCGCCCAGTGAAGGGGTACAATGGCTCTATTTCGTGGGGGCTTCTATTTAAGCCCCATGGCCGGCTCAAGCTCACTCTCTTGGCCATTTTCATTGACATAGCAACCTTGCAAGCTTAGGCAAAGCCCTCCCACTCATCTCGATCATTGATTCATCATCATAGTGAGATTGGGAGTGATCCAAGTGCATTGCTTGAGTGATTGAATCTATAGGCACTTGGTGTTTGTGTTTTGCTGTGGATTTCGCTTGTTACTCTTGGTGGTTGCCGCCACCTAGATGGCTTGGAGCAGCGAGGATCGTCGAGAGGAGGGTGAAGATTGTCTCTGGCTCCGATCATGGTGATTGTGAGGGGTTCTTGACCTTTCCCCGGCGGAGAGCCAAAAGGTACTCTAGTGGACTGCTCGTGGCTTGTATGATCCTCATCTTGTGTTGGTTGTGCGGCACCCTATTGAGGGTTTGCCGTGTGAAGCCAATTAGCGCGTGAACCTCCAAGTGAATGTATCGCAACAACGAGGAGTAGCTTGCTGGCAAGCAAGTGAACCTCGGTAAAAATCATTGTGTTCATCATTTGATTCCGAGGTGATTGGTCTTCATTGTTATTCATCTTTGTGATTGATTGGCTCCTTCCTCGACACGACGGTATAACCTTCTTGATCACTCTTTTTACATTACCGCAAACTAGTTGTCAAGCTCTTTAGTGTAGCTAGTTGTGAGAGCTTGCTTGGTTGGTTGGTGTGGCTCTTTAGTTAGCCTTTGAGAGCACACTAACATAGGGTAGTGTCATAGCTATTGTGTGAATAGATTCTCCCTAAACTAGAATTGTGGTAGGTGGCTTGCATTTTGAGTAGGCTAGCGCAACACTTGCTTCGCCTCATAATTGTGTAACCCTTTTGTTAAGTGTTGTTGTAGAAATTTTTATTTGGCTATTCACCCCCCCTCTAGCCATTAGGACCTTTCAAGTGGTATCAGAACCGAGGTCACTGTGATTTGAGGCTTAACAACCTTCGGTGTAAAAATGGCTCAAATCAACAACATAAAGAAGTCACCCCAATTTGATGGCACAAATTATCCATATTGGAAATCAAAGATGACCACACATATCAAGTCAATCAATAGAAGAGTGTGGAAGGTGGTAGAAACCAAAATTGAGATTGAGGATCCAGAGAATCCCACCGCGGCCGAAGAAGTGCTTCTCCAAAACAATGACATTGCTCTAAGTGCTATTCATGATGCAATTGATGAGAGAACATTTGAGCAAATCAAGAATATTGAGATGGCTCATGAGGCTTGGAAGAAGTTGGAAGAATCATTTGAGGGTACTCAAGCCGTGAAGGGTGCAAAGGCATACATTCTCAAAGAGAAGTTTGCAAGCTTCAAGATGAAGGAGGATGAGAGTGTGCCGGAGATGTTCCATAGGCTTCAAGTGCTTGTCAATGATCTCAAAGCACTTGGAGAAGAGGTGAAGGACAAGGACTTCTTCCACAAGTTCTTGAGATGTTTGCCTTCAAGATTTGGTACATTGGTCACTATTCTAGTGAGGAGTGGTTTGGACACCATGACACCAAACCAAGTGTTGGGAGATATAATGACCAATGATACATATAGAGATGATGATGAGAAGGAAGAAAAGAGGGAGAAGAAAGATGAGAAGAAGGATGACAAGAAGAAGAGCATGGAATTCAAGGCCACATCATCCAAGGGCAAAGCCAAGCAAGAAACATCAAGTGAAGAAGATGATTCATGGGATGATGATGATGATGATGATGATTAGAAGATGGCTCTCTTTGTCAAGAGATTTGGCAAGTTCATGGTGAAGAAGAGATATCATGCTAGAAGAAAGAAGTCTTCATCCATGAACAAAGAAGAGTCAATAAGGTGCTTCAAATGTGGAAGCAAAGATCATCTTGTTTCTCAATGTCCATACAATAGCGACAATGATGATGACAACAAGAAGAACAAGAAGAAGGACAAGAAGGAAAAGAAAGAGAAGAAGGACAAGATGGCCTTCAAGAAGAAGAAGGGTGGTTCATATGTGGTCACTTGGAATAGTGATGCTTCCTCAAGTGATGATGATGATGATAGTGATGATCACAAGACCACCAAGAAGAAGGTTCTAGCAAGCATTGCCATCAATGAAAAGCCTTCTCTCTTCGACTCTTCATCATGCTTTATGGCTAAGGCCACTAAGGTACAAACTTGTGATGATGAAAGTGATGAAGAACATGATGATGATAATGAAAATGAAAATGATAGTGATAGTGATAATGATGAACCTACTAAGGATGAATTATTCGACATGCTAGAAGATGCTAGAGAACACTTTGACATCAAGAGAAGGGAATGCAAAAGCTTGCGTAAGGAACTAAAATCCCTTAAGCAGGCCTTTGATGAGCTCAATGCATCTTATGAGAGGCTAGAGGAAGACAATGAGAAGCTTGGCAAAGCTCACAAAAAGCTTGAAAAGGCTCATTCCTCTTTGCTTGATGAGCAAAATAAAAGGAAGCATGTTGATACTTGTGATGTAGGTTTAACTTGTGATATAATTGATGAATCACTATCTATGCCTATCATTGCTCCTTCTACTAACCCTTCTTGTAGTACTTCCACTTCCACCTCATCTAGTGGTGATGGTCTCACTTGTGATGCCTCAGTAGTGGTTGAGAATGAGAATCTCAAGAAGGAGGTTAATAAGCTCACTCACACTTTGGCTAAGGCCTATGGTGGTGAGGACCGCTTGCTTATGTGCTTGGGTAGCCAAAGAGCTTCTCTCTACAAAGAGAGATTGGGCTATACCCCCAAGAAAGGCAAGGTGGCATTTGCTCCTCACAAGACTAGTTTTGTGAAGAACAATGGTCGGTTTTGCATTAGTTGCAAGCAAGTTGGTCATAAAGAGCATGAATTCACCAACAAGAGCAAAAATACTAATGTATACTCCCTTAAGCTTGATTCATGCTATATGCTTACTAAGGGTACAAATGGTGTGAAGGCTAAGTTCATTGGTAAACCATGGATGGGCTCAAAGAAGAAAGCCATTTGGGTACCAAAGAGCTTAGTGACTAACCTTCAAGGACCCAAGCAAGTTTGGGTACCTAAAAAGAATTGATCTTCTTTTGTAGGTCAATTACAAAGCCGAAGGAAGGCATTGGGTTCTTGATAGTGGGTGCACTCAACACATGACCGGTGATGCAAGAATGTTCAACTCAATCAACACCAATGGCAATGATGGTTATGATAGTATCACATTTGGTGACAATGGCAAAGGCAAGGTCAAAGGGCTTGGTAAGATTCCAATATCCAATGACATGAGCATATCCAATGTGTTGCTAGTAGAGAGCTTGAACTTCAATTTGCTATCCGTGGCTCAATTGTATGATCTTGGATTCAAATGCATATTTGGGGTAGATGATGTAGAGATCATAAGTGTAGATGGCTCTAACTAGATCTTCAAAGGCTTTAGATATGAGAATCTATACTTGGTTGATTTCAATGCTAGTGAAGCTAGATTATCTGCATGCTTGTTCACTAAGTCTAGTATGGGTTGGTTATGGCATAGAAGGCTTGGTCATGTTGGAATAAAACAATTGAATAGATTGGTTAAGCATGACTTGGTTAGAGGCTTGAAGGATGTTGTGTTTGAAAAGGATAAGCTTTGTAGCTCTTGTCAAGCCGGCAAACAAGTTGGAAACACCCATCCTAAGAAAAGCATGATGAGCACTAGTAAAGCATTTAAGTTATTGCACATGGATTTATTTGGGCCAACACAATACACTAGCATTGGTGAAAACAAATATGAATTTGTGATAGTAGATGACTACACTAGATACACATGGGTATTCTTTCTAGTGGACAAAAGTGATGTATTTACAACTTTCAAATCATTTGTCAAAGGCATTCACAATGAGTTTGAAACAACAATCAAGAGAGTTAGAAGTGACAATGGTAGTGAGTTCAAGAACACTAGAATTGATGAGTTATGTGATGAATTTGGAATTAAACATCAATTCTCGGCCAAGTACACTTCACAATTAAATGGCCTTGTTGAGAGAAAGAATAGAACACTTATTGATATGGCAAGGTCTATGCTTAGTGAGTACAATGTGAGTCAATCCTTTTGGGCCGAAGCCATCAACACGGCTTGCTATTGTAGCAACCGCCTCTATTATCACCGATTGAAAGAGAAAACACCATATGAGCTCTTGAATGGTAGAAAGCCTAACATTGCATATTTTAGAGTCTTTGGGTGCAAATGCTATATTTTGAAGAAAGGCACTAGATTGGGCAAGTTTGACAAGAAATGTGATGAAGGATTCCAACTTGGCTACTCCACTACAAGCAAAGCATATAGAGCTTGGAATTTGGATAGTGGTACTCTTGAGGAAGTTCATGATGTTGAATTTGATGAAACCAAGGGTTCACAAGTAGAGAATGAGAACTTGGAAGATGTTAGAGGCATTCAACTTTCAAATGCCATGAAGAACATGGATATTGGTGAATTGAGGCCTAGGCAAGTGAATGATGATGAAGATGATCAAGTGCAAGTGCTCTCTAACTCAAATGTGCAAGATGATACAAATCAAGCTAGTACAAGTGGCTCTCATGATAATGAACAAGATCAAGTGGCTAGTACATCATCTCAACCCAATGATCAAGCAAGTGCAAGCAATCAAGTTCCAATCCTCCAACCAACCAATATTGCAAGGGATCATTCATTAGACACTATTATTGGAGATATTTCTAGAGGTGTACAAACAAGATCAAGATTGGCTTCATTTTGTGAGCATTTTTCATTTGTGTCATCCATTGAACCAAAGAAGATACATGAAACATTGAAGGATGTTGATTGGGTGAATGCTATGCATGAAGAATTAAATAACTTCACAAGAAATCAAGTATGGGAGTTAGTAGAAAGACCAAAGGGACACAATGTGATTGGAACCAAATGGGTCTTTAGAAACAAGCAAGATCAAGATGGGATAGTAGTAAGGAACAAAGCAAGATTAGTAGCACAAGGCTATACACAAGTGGATTGTCTTGACTTTGGAGACATATGCCCCAGTTGCTAGATTGGAAGCAATTAGAATCTTGCTAGCCTATGCTTGTGCCCACAACATCAAGCTCTATCAAATGGATGTTAAGAGTGCATTTCTCAATGGTTACATCAATGAAGAAGTATATGTTGAGCAACCTCCCAGTTTTGAAAATGACAAGAAGCCCGACCATGTGTACAAGTTGAAGAAGGCATTGTATGGCATGAAGCAAGCACCTAGAGCATGGTATGAGAGATTGAGGGACTTCCTACTCTCTAAAGGGTTCATAATGGGCAAGGTTGACACCACTCTTTTCATCAAGAAGATTGGAAAAGATCTATTTGTTTTGCAAATCTATGTTGATGGTATCATATTTGGATCAACCAATCAAGATTTTTGTGATAAATTTGGAAAAATGATGGCTAATGAGTTTGAGATGTCCATGATTGGAGAATTGAGTTACTTCCTTGGTCTTCAAATCAAGCAATTGAAGAATGGTACTTTTGTGAGTCAAGGCAAGTACATCAAGGACATGATCAAGAAGTTTGGCATGAGTGATAGCAAAGTCATTAGCACACCAATGGGAACCAATGGTAACTTGGATAGTGATGCAAGTGGAAACATGGTGGATCAAAAATTGTATCGGTCTATGATTGGAAGCCTACTCTATGTGACCGCATCAAGGCCGGATGTCATGTTTAGTGTATGCATGTGTGCAAGATTTCAAGCCACACCAAGAGAAAGTCATTTGAAGGCTACAAAGAGAATATTGAGGTACTTGAAGCATACACCAAATATTGGTTTGTGGTATCCCAAAGAAGCTAAGTTTGAGCTAGTTGGTTATTCCGACTCGGATTATGCGGGATGCAAGGTTGAAAGGAAGAGCACCTCAGGCACATGTCAATTGTTGGGAAGATCACTTGTTTCATGGTCATCAAAGAAGCAAAATAGTGTTGCATTATCAACCACCGAAGCCGAATACATATCCGCTGGTAGTTGTTGTGCACAAATACTTTGGATGAAGGCCACTTTGAGTGACTTTGGAATCAAGTTCAAGAAAGTGCCATTGCTATGATACAATGAGACTGCAATCAAGTTGACCAACAATCCAGTTCAACATGCAAGAACAAAGCACATTGATGTCCGCCACCATTTCATAAGAGATCACCAACAAAAAGGGGATATTTGCATTGAGAGTGTAGGCACCGAAGATCAACTTGCCGATATATTCACCAAGCCATTGGATGAGAAAAGGTTTTGCAAGCTAAGGAATGAGTTGAACATATTGAATTTCTCAAACATGTGTTGATGCACCCCCCACTTATATGACATGCCTCTCCTTCGAGCAATCCAAGGTAAAACTTGATTGGCATGGCATACATCCTTGCTAAGGACATGTTTAGTGCATCTAGTCATCTCTCCATTTTATTAGGCTCATTCATGAAAATCAAATGAATTTGATGTTTATATGGTATCACTATTGCTTCTATGCTTGACTTGATCTAGTGATAGCATATGACATGTTTGTGGGCTTGTAAACCTAGTGTTTAATCTAGAAAATAAGCTCTAAGTGTTTAACTCAGCACGGTACAAGATAACCCTTATTAGGAGGTGTGAAGAAGCTTGTCCTTGGATCAAACTGAGTTAAATATCTTTGGCAAATATTCTAGTTTGAACCAAATTTGGGAATATAATCCTCACCCCATTGATTGCCATTGATAATCTCAACCTATCTACATTTTGCACCTTTGTGGTCATTGATGACAAAGGGGGAGAAATAGTGTACAAAGATAGTGAAAAGACAACAAAGGGGGAAAGACAACAAAGGGGAAGAGAAATAAAGATAAAAGTGATAGGGAGAATTTGACATAGGGGGAGAGATATGACAAAAGAAAGGGACCAATTAAAATGTTGAGCACACAAGTAGGGGGAGCAAGCTCATGAACTTGTATGGTGCATTTGAATGTGCATTTCATATGTTTGCTTACATGGCACAAGTTTTAGATTTCAATATCCATGCTTGTGTGGTGTATGTTAGTTGTAGGTTTGAATGATGAATTAAAAAACTAGCATGCATAGGACATCTAATGATTTCATTTCCAAAGTGTTGTTTCCAAGTGGTATAAACTAACCATGGTGCTAAGGATGGTATAATGGTGCACTCCGATTGGTATCACGCTTCAAAGGTCCATCTTTTATACCTTAGCATCACTTGGTAGACATTGTCTCCTATATTTCCTATCTAAGCATATGTGCAAGCTAAAATCCAAACTCTTAGCACATATGTAGGGGGAGCAATTGCTACCATTTGGGGTTCATGAAACTTGTCCATATCCTTTTACAAATGGTAAAAATGCTTGGACAAGCAACATGGATTCAATTGAATTTTAATTCATATCTTTGTATAAGGGTTGTCATCAATTACCAAAAAGAGGGAGATTGAAAGCTCTAGTTTGGTATTAGTGAATTGATGAAACCCTAAGTGCTAACCTAGTTTATCAAATGATCATGAGATAGGTAGCACACTCCAAGTGGTGAAGCAAATGAAGATCATAACATGATGATGGTGATGCCATGGTGATGATCAAGTGCTCAGACTTGGAAAGAAGAAAGAGAAAAACAAAAGGCTCAAGGCAAAGGTACAAATTGTAGGAGCTATTTTGTTTTGGTGATCAAGACACTTAGAGAGTGTGATCACATTTAGGATCGATAGTCGTACTATTAAGAGGGGTGAAACTCGTATCGGAATGCGGTTATCAAAGTGCCACTAGATGCTCTAACTCATTGCATATGCATTTAGGATCTAGTGGAGTGCTAACACCCTTGAAAATGTTTGTGAAAATATGCTAACACATGTGCACAAGGTGATACACTTGGTGGTTGGCACATTTGATCAAGGGTGGTGAAGTTTGGGTGCAAGGGTAAGAAACTCCACCGGCGGAGTGTCCGCCCGTAGAGTGTGGATAGTCTGACGGTGCCACCGGTGCCCTAGATAGAAAAGATGGAGGTCACTGTAAGTGACCGGACGGTGGTCTCGGTTGGACCAGCGCGTCCGGTCAGTGGCAGCAGAGGGCGTGCTTTCGGTCTCATGACCGGACAATGGGTCATTCAGCGGCCGGACGCTAGCAGGGTGCGTCTGGTCAGTGCTGACGTACGCTAACGTAGGGCATATAGAGGAGACGTTGTGTGACCGGATGCTAGCTGTGTCCGATCAAGCATGACCGGACGCGTTCGGTCGGGAAAATCACGTTTGGATCCTTACTAGAAATGACCGGACGCTGAGCTCCAGAGTCCGATCACTTTCTAACTGACGCGTCCAGTCAACAGAATGATCGTTGAAAACTGACGAACAGTATTTGAAGCAGGGGACACATGGCGTGTATCACGTGACCGGATCCGATCGTGGTGATTGTGAGGGGTGGTGATTGTCTCCAGCTCCGATCGTGGTGATTGTGAGGGGTTCTTGACCTTTCCCCGGCGGAGAGCCAAAAGGTACTCTAGTGGACTGCTCGTGGCTTGTGTGATCCTCATCTTGTGTTGGTTGTGCGGCACCCTATTGAGGGTTTGGCGTGTGAAGCCAATTAGTGCGTGAACCTCCAAGTGAGTGTATCACCACAATGAGGAGTAGCTTCCTGGCAAGCAAGTGAACCTCGGTAAAAATCATTGTGTTCATCATTTGATTACGAGGGATTGGTCTTCATTGTTATTCATCTTTGTGATTGATTGGCTCCTTCCTCGACACGACGGTATAACCTTCTTGATCACTCCTTTTACATTACCACAAACTAGTTGTCAAGCTCTTTAGTGTAGCTAGTTGTGAGAGCTTGCTTGGTTGGTTGGTGTGGCTCTTTAGTTAGCTGTAACACCCCGGGTGTTTAAATACTAAAAACAGGACATGTCATCATATGCATTGCAAGGCATTTGGTCATATTGCAAACTTTAATATGCATTCACTAGAACAAGTTTACATTTATGTTATGAGTGTTGCCTTGTAAGGTTTGAATTGAGTTAAAAATTTGGTTTGGATTTGAATTTTCAAGAAAACCCTGATTTTTAGTATTTAAATCCTACCCTGAAAACCCATTACAAAATCTAAGCATATTTTGGGGTTAAGCTTAAAAGCAAAAGTGTAGAGCTTGTCAAGTTACACAAAGTTTGTTTTTGGAGTTTTCAAAGTTGCTATGAAAAATTTGAAGTAATTTGAAAAGGCGAAATGTACTTAAAGTGTCCCCTTTTGAATTCAAATTTGCATTTCAAAATGTAGACCGAATTAGGGGGTGGTTATAAAAGAAAAGTTGTAGAACTTTTGATTTTGAACAACTTTTATTTTTGGAGATTTTTGAGTTGTTATACAAATTTGGGACTAATTTGGAATTTTAAACGAATGGCAATTCTGTAATTATAGTGAACAGTGTTCACCGCCTAAGCTACATGGCCGGCGACCTTCTTCGGCGTTCCTGGCGCGTCGTGGCCATCTGTGGCGTCGCGCTGGCGTGGGAAAAGGCTCCATCGTGGCTTCCTCTGGCTTCCTGGTCGTCTTTTAAAAGTCGTGACGCTGTCGTCGTTGTTCTTCTCTACCCCTCTGTTTTCACCGCCGCCGACGTTGCCATAGCTCCGTTGAGCTTTTGCCGTCGCCGTAGCGCCTTCCAATCCTCGGTAACGCTTGCCACAGCTCTACTGGTTCCTTGCGCACTCAGTCGAACCATCCTTGACGCTTGCCTCCACCGACAACCCGCTGTCCACGCCTTTCTTCCTCACGGCCGGCAACCTCACCGTCGCGGGCGTGTCATCGTGGCCAGAGCTTTTCGGTGAGCTTTTGCTTCTACTCAGCGTAGCTCCAGCTCCGCCTTGTTCCCGTGATGCTCTATGACCGGTTGATTGCTCGTTTTGTCCATCACAGTCACCGGAAAATCGCCGTCACCGTCGCTTGCGCCGTCGGGATCACTGTGAACGTCGACCAACATATCCGTAGCTTCTTCGACCTCGTTCTTTGCTCCATCACGTTCGGGGTGAGCTACTGATCCTTCATGTGCCGTTTATTTAACTGCTACCGGTCTCCTATCGTCGGCGTAGCGCAGCCGTGCCACCGCATCCGCCATGGCCGGCGTGAAGCTTGAACCTTGCCGTAATTAGTCGAACTGGTGCCCCATATCGTTGCGCCTTGTTGTGGTGATCACCGTGGTGCCCTTGCCTTCGCCGTTGGTCTCGCCGTTGGTGAGTTATCGCCGGTCAGCGCGCGTGTCACGGAGTCAAAGCCGGAGGTTGAAGATGACATGTGGGGTCACCCTGTCAGTGACTCAGCGTTCAAAATGGAATTTTTCCTTTTTCAGAAATAAATGAATAGTGTATGTTTTTGTTATTTTGGTGTAGAATTATTTAGAGCTCCAAAAATTATGAAAGTTTTTGTGTGACCTCTCTGTGATGAATACTATTTAGGAAAAATATGAAATGTTGTATTTCAGTACTTTTTGGATGTGATAAAAATTGCTCAATTAATTAATAAATGAGTTTCCATGATTTTTCTAGGCTTATTTATGTATCCAAAAATTATGAAAATTGTTTTGCCACTTAGTTATCATGTGATGAACATTTACAAAAATTTTGAGGTCAATTGGAACAAGTTGATTTATTTCATAATTCTTAATTAATTAATTAATTCATAAATGCAAATAGTAACCTTTATTGATTTAGGTTTTGTTTGAATTTTTTATTGAGTGATGTCCTTGGGTCATTAGTTTGTAAGGATCCTTGGCAATTGAATTAGGTGTACAAAAAGGTTTAGTTAGTTTGACTTGTAACTGTACCGCGAAGGAAAGTTGTATTCAAGTTGTTAACTTTTGCATCCATCATCGAGCATCATATTTTGTATCTCGCATCATGTTAAACATGGCATTGTTACTACGTGTAGTGAACAAAGGTGAACACGTGGTAGTTAATCAAGTGGTTGAGGAGGTTAATCCGTCTGTTGAGGTCGGGTTGGATAATTGTGGTGCGACTCCTGAACCGGACTTTTCCGTCAACGAAGGCAAGCCCCGGATGCATTCAAACCTACCTTGTGTTTTACAAATTGATTTCGCTTTTGCTTTTCTTTACTACATTAAGTGATTAAGAGTTAAGTGAAAACCTAATTGATGCATCACCAACCTTGTTTTTCCATATCTACCATATTACTGGTTTTAATTCGTATATGCCTAGTTATGCTTAGCTATGCTTAGAACGATGAAAGTCGGGTGATTACCTGTCACCTACAAGTATTAAATGGAACTTTGGTTAATTATGTTATCATGTGATATGAGCATGTGGAGTAATAAATCTAGACCGGGCGGACTCGGTGTGTGTGAGCCATAAGACATGGAGGTCTTGTGAGCGAGTTCTTTCCGCCTGTGTCGATTAAGGCCCGTACCGTTGTTGAACTGTGTGCGGTGAGACTTTGCAGTACTAACCACATACTTCGGTAAGCCTTAACTGGGCTATTCTATTACGAGAATGGCTACTCGCGCACTGGGAGTGGAGAGATGACGGGAATAGCGTGTACCCACGTGGCAATGGGCTGGATTGGTGGAGTACTTTATTCTCGGGTGGCGCGGACCCGTTCTTGTTTTAGAGGATCTGAGGGCAGGTTGATATATGTAAGTCGGGGACCTACATATGTCGTGTGGTCTGGAATTCCTAGCTGGGTTTTTAATCGGTTCGAATCGTCGTTGCTCCTCGGTTATGGAGACTCACTTCTCTGTTCATCATCGTAGATAAATAACTGGAACTTGAGGATGGTTTGTAAAGGTGTTGGTTATGAAGTTTCATGATCTCAATACGGATCATGTCAGCTTTGTCTATGATCTTATGAAGTTTTAAATGTTGATATAAGAATTTTGTTAAAAAGCTTTTACGCAAAAGAACTTTGATTATTGCTAAAGCCATACCTTGAATCCCCTAAGTCTGCATTCCTGCGTTCTATTAATTCTTATTTCAATTAAGTCTTGTTGAGTACTTTTGTACTTAGGGTTCGTTGACCATTGTTGCAGGTGAGGCTCATGAGCAGATCTGTTTTGGATCGTGCTGCATGACTGTTGTTCCATGTGATGACGATAAGTAAATGTGTGGCTCTTGGGCAGGGCAGCTTATTTGTGTGTTCTGTAATATGTTATAATGCCACTCCACTACTTTGGTTTGTATTATTTATCAAACTTAGTTGAATGGTTTGAAACAAATGGTTTATAAACTATGTTATTGTAAGACTTCCGCTGATTTACTCTAGTGTAGATATTTCAATAAATGTTGTAATACTGCAATGACTCTGTAATGTGATCCTACTCGGAAATCATGGATGATTCGGGGTTCTCTGAGGACACCCGACAGTCTTCTAAAGTTACCGGGAACATATGCATAGTTGTCAAAGGTCGTCGGACAGTGACAGGTGCATGTGGGCCCTATAATTTAGGAGGTTCTGCCACATTAGCCATTGAGAGCACACTAACATAGGGTAGTGTCATAGCTATTGTGTGAATAGATTCTCCCTAAACTAGAATTGTGGTAGGTGGCTTGCATTTTGAGTAGGCTAGCGCAACACTTGCTTCGCCTCATAATTGTCTAACTCTTTTGTTAAGTGTTGTTGTAGAAATTTTTATTAGGCTATTCACCCCACCCCTCTAGCCATTAGGACCTTTCAAGTGCTATCAGAACTGAGGTCACTGTGATTTGAGGCTTAACAACCTTTGGTGTAAAAATAGCTCAAATTAACAACACAAAGAAGCCACCCCAATTTGATGGCACAAATTATCCATATTGGAAATCAAAGATGACCACATATATCAAGTCAATCAATAAAAGAGTGTGGAAGGTGGTAGAAACCAAAATTGAGATTGAGGATCCAGAGAATCCCCCCACGGCCGAAGAAGTGCTTCTCCAAAACAATGACATTGCTCTAAGTGCTATTCATGATGCAATTGATGAGAGAACATTTGAGCAAATCAAGAATATTGAGATGGCTCATGAGGCTTGGAAAAAGTTGGAAGAATCATTTGAGGGTACTCAAGCCGTGAAGGGTGCAAAGGCATATATTCTCAAAGAGAAGTTTGCAAGCTTCAAGATGAAGGAGGATGAGAGTGTGCCGGAGATGTTCCATAGGCTTCAAGTGCTTGTCAATGATCTCAAAGCACTTGGAGAAGAGGTGAAGGACAAGGACTTCTCCCACAAGTTCTTGAGATGTTTGCCTTCAAGATTTGGTACATTGGTCACTATTCTAGTGAGGAGTGGTGTGGACACCATGACACCAAACCAAGTGTTGGGAGATATAATGACCGATGATACATATAGAGATGATGATGAGAAGGAAGAAAAGAGGGAGAAGAAAGATGAGAAGAAGGATGACAAGAAGAAGAGCGTGGCATTCAAGGCCACATCATCCAAGGGCAAAGCCAAGCAAGAAACATCAAGTGAAGAAGATGATTCATGGGATGATGATGATGAGAAGATGGCTCTCTTTGTCAAGAGATTTGGCAAGTTCATGGTGAAGAAGGGACATCGCGCTAGAAGAAAGAAGCCTTCATCCATGAACAAAAAAGAGTCAAGAAGGTGCTTCAAATGTGGAAGCAAAGATCATCTTGTTGCTCAATGTCCATACAATAGCGACAATGATGATGACAACAAGAAGAACAAGAAGGACAAGAAGGAAAAGAAAGAGAAGAAGGACAAGATGGCCTTCAAGGAGAAGAAGGGTGGTTCATATGTGGTCACTTGGGATAGTGATGCTTCCTCAAGTCATGATGATGATGATAGTGATGATCACAAGACCACCAAGAAGAAGGTTCTAGCAAGCATTGCCATCAATGAAAAGCCTTCTCTCTTCGACTCTTCATCATGCTTCATGGCTAAGGCCACTAAGGTACAAACTTGTGATGATGAAAGTGATGAAGAACATGATGATGATAATGAAAATGAAAATGATAGTGATAGTGATAATGATGAACCTACTAAGGATGAATTATTCGACATGCTAGAAGATGCTAGAGAACACTTTGACATCAAGAGAAGGGAATGCAAAAGCTTGCATAAGGAACTAAAATCCCTTAAGCAAGCCTTTGATGAGCTCAATGCATCCCATGAGAGGCTAGAGGAAGCCAATGAGAAGCTTGGCAAAGCTCACAAAAAGCTTGAAAAGGCTCATTCCTCTTTGTTTGATGAGCAAAATAAAAAGAAGCATGTTGATACTTGTGATGTAGGTTTAACTTGTGATATAATTGATGAATCACTATCTATGCCTATCATTGCTCCTTCTACTAACCCTTCTTGTAGTACTTCCACTTCCACCTCATCTAGTGGTGATGGTCTCACTTGTGATGCCTCACTAGTGGTTGAGAATGAGAATCTCAAGAAGGAGGTTAACAAACTCACTCACACTTTGGCTAAGGCCTATGGTGGTGAGGACCGCTTGCTTATGTGCTTGGGTAGCCAAAGAGCTTCTCTCTACAAAGAGGGATTGGGCTATACCCCCAAGAAAGGCAAGGTGGCCTTTGCTCCTCACAAGACTAGTTTTGTGAAGAACAATGGTCGGTTTTGCATTAGTTGTAAGCAAGTTGGTCATAAAGAGCATGAATGCACCAACAAGAGAAAAAATACTAATGTATCCTCCCTTAAGCTTGATTCATGCTATATGCTTACTAAGGGTACAAATGGTGTGAAGGCTAAGTTCATTGGTAAACCATGGATGGGCTCAAAGAAGAAAGCCATTTGGGTACCAAAGAGCTTAGTGACTAACCTTTAAGGACCCAAGCAAGTTTGGGTACCTAAAAAGAATTGATCTTCTTTTGTAGGTCAATTACAAAGCCAGAGGAAGGCATTGGGTTCTTGATAGTGGGTGCACTCAACACATGACCGGTGATGCAAGAATGTTCAACTCAATCAACACCAATGGCAATGATGGTTATGATAGTATCACATTTGGTGATAATGGCAAAGGCAAGGTCAAAGGGCTTGGTAAGATTGCAATATCCAATGACATGAGCATATCCAATGTGTTGCTAGTAGAGAGCTTGAACTTCAATTTGCTATCTGTGGCTCAATTGTGTGATCTTGGATTCAAATTTATATTTCGGGTAGATGATGTAGAGATCATAAGTGTAGATGGCTCTAACTTGATCTTCAAAGGCTTTAGATATGAGAATCTATACTTGGTTGATTTCAATGCTAGTGAAGCTAGATTATCTACATGCTTGTTCACTAAGTCTAGTATGGGTTGGTTATAGCATAGAAGGCTTGGACATGTTGGAATGAAATAATTGAATAGATTGGTTAAGCATGACTTGGTTAGAGGCTTGAAGGATGTTGTGTTTGAAAAGGATAAGCTTTGTAGCTCTTGTCAAGCCGGCAAACAAGTTGGAAACACCCATCCTAAGAAAAGCATGATGAGCACTAGTAAAGCATTTGAGTTATTGCACATAGATTTATTTGGGCCAACACAATACACTAGCATTGGTGGAAACAAATATGGATTTGTGATAGTGGATGACTACACTAGATACACATGGGTATTCTTTCTAGTGGACAAAAGTGATGTATTTGCAACTTTCAAATCATTTGTCAAAGGCATTCACAATGAGTTTGAAACAACCATCAAAAGAGTTAGAAGTGACAATGGTAGTGAGTTTGAAACAACCATCAAGAGAGTTAGAAGTGACAGTCCGACGATGCCACCGGCGCCCTAGACAAAAAAGAAGGAGGTCACTGTAAGTGACCGGACGCTGGTCTCGATTGGACCGGCGTGTCCGGCCAGTGGCAGCAGAGGGCGTGCATTTCGGTCTCATGACCGGACGCTGGGTCGCTCAGCGACCGGACGCTGGCAGGGTGCATCCGATCAGTGCTGACGTACGCTGACGTAGGGCATACAGAGGAGACATTGTGTGACCGGACGCTGGCTGTGTCCGGTCAAGCATGACCGGACGTGTCCGGTTGGGAAAATCACGTTTGGATCCTTACTGGAAACGACCGGACACTAAGCTCCAGAGTCCGGTCACTTTCTAACTGACTCGTCCGGTCAACAGAATGACCGTTGAAATCTGATGAACAGTATTTGAAGCAGGGGACACATGGCGTGTATCACGTGACCGGACGCTGAGGGCCAGCGTCCGGTCGATCGGACCAGAGCGTCTGGTCACCCTGCGTTGCGCCCAGTGAATGGGTACAACGGCTCTATTTCGTGGGGGCTTCTATTTAAGCCCCATGGCCAGCTCAAGCTCACTCTCTTGGCCATTTTCATTGATATAGCAACCTTGTGAGCTTAGGCAAAGCCCTCCCACTCATCTCGATCATTGATTCATCATCATAGTGAGATTGGGAGTGATCCAAGTGCATTGCTTGAGTGATTGCATCTAGAGGCACTTAGTGTTCGTGTCTTGCTACGGATTTTGCTTGTTACTCTTGGTGGTTGCCGCCACCTAGACAGCTTGGAGCAGCAAGGATCGTCGAGCGGAGGGTGGTGATTGTCTCCGGCTCCGATCGTGGTGATTGTGAGGGGTTCTTGACCTTTCCCTGGCGGAGAGCCAAAAGGTACTCTAGTGGACTGCTTGTAGCTTGTGTGATCCTCATCTTGTGTGTGGTTGTGCGGCACCCTATTGAGGGTTTGGCGTGTGAAGCCAATTAGCGCGTGAACCTCCAAGTGAGTGTATCGCCACAACGAGGAGTAGCTTGCCGGCAAGCAAGTGAACCTTGGTAAAAATCATTGTGTTCATCATTTGATTCCGAGGTGATTGGTCTTCATTGTTATTCATCTTTGTGATTGATTGGCTCCTTCCTTGACACGATGATATAACCTTCTTGATCACTCTTTTTACATTACCGCAAACTAGTTGTCAAGCTCTTTAGTGTAGCTAGTTGTGAGAGCTTGCTTGCTTGGTTGGTGTGGCTCTTTAGTTAGCCTTTGAGAGCACACTAACATAGGGTAGTGTCATAGCTATTGTGTGAATAGATTCTCCCTAAACTAGAATTGTGGTAGGTGGCTTGCATTTTGAGTAGGCTAGCGCAACACTTGCTTCACCTCATAATTGTCTAACCCTTTTGTTAAGTGTTGTTGTAGAAATTTTTATTAGGCTATTCACCCCGCCTCTAGCCATTAGGTCCTTTCAGCGGGGATGCGGAGACAGGGAACCCTAGGTGATTGGTTGCGGTAGTTGTGGCTTTGGAGGCAAGGATGCAAGGTATGAAACCATAGGGGTGAACCCTTTGGTTTTATAGGGGCGACGGATGCGAGGAAACCAACCATCCACCTTGATCTCCACGCCTGCCACGATCTGCCACAACGTCCCGCTGTGGGAAGTGTAACACCTCTGGTCTTACGAGC
This sequence comes from Miscanthus lutarioriparius, assembly GCA_904845875.1. NCBI lineage: Eukaryota > Viridiplantae > Streptophyta > Magnoliopsida > Poales > Poaceae > Miscanthus > Miscanthus lutarioriparius. The sequence continues at coordinate 47,565,141 of CAJGYO010000007.1, forward strand.
TCGCTTAGCACAGAGATTATGGCCTGAGAAATAGATCTATAAGTATAGTGAGTTAGTTAATCGAATGCGATAATGAAAAACCTAATCCCTAGTTATATGGATAAGTTAATAGCTTGACCTAAAAAGTGATTTTTATAAAGCAATAATAATATAGAACCTGTGTTGAGGTTTAAATAAAAAATTGAAGTACAAGTCAAGTAGATGAAAATGCAACTTGGGTTTTAGAAAACAAATGTTGTTGACTAGGGTTTTTGCCAGCTCAAAAATCAAATCGGAAATTAAAATTAGTCCTTTTCGTTGAATCGACAAAAAATTGAAGTTGTGTTGAAAGTACACTTTTTGACGATTTTTAAAATGCAAAATAGTGAAATAACGCCATGATGTTTTGGTTCTATTGTTTGGTATAAAGTGTGAGCTATGTCGTGAAATGGTTGTTAGTGAAGTTTGGTGAAGTATAGACCATTTAAAAATTCAACCAAAAGTGCTTAGGGATGTTAGTTCTAACTGAAACCTTGAAATCTTTTAAGTATGAAACGATAGTAGACAATGCCATTTTGGCATTCAATTTCCAACAAAGATGGTTAAGCACTACATTTATGTTTTCGCATGATCGGTTGCAGTTAGGTGTATACTAGGACGTGGTGCAGGTCGTGGTTACGTTTGAGTTACGATGCTCACGCAAAAATTGACCAAACTTCGCTAGAACACGTTGAGGACATGTCGTTGGCGCTCTGTTCGTGAACCAGCACCTATAGCGAGCGATCTCAGTCGCTCACCTCAACTACCTCGCCCCGCTCGGTCTCGGCCGTTCATTCCACCTACTCGAGCAACTGCTGCCGCGTACTACGTTGACCCTGTCGGCCACACTGTCCCAGGCCACCCTGCCCCACACCATGTTTGGGAGGTAGATGGCGAGCTAGCACACGTCGCTCTTCCTCTTGCGCCCGTTATTCCCTGCCTCTGTCTACCGTTGCTTGCCTCTGTCTCCGCTTGCTTTGCCGAGCCGCACGCATGCCATGGCCGTGCTCTAGAGCTCGTGGCCATGCCACCCGTTCTCGCCCCCATGTGCCCTCTCTCTCGCTCGTCTCTAGCTAGTTCACCACGCCCGGATGGCAACCACACCTGCCCGCACCTTCCCCAACATGTAGCACCCTCACAGTTGCTCAAGTCGGCTACAAAGCCCACTGCCAGTGCACGCACGCCATGACCGCCCTCCCTTCCAGTCCAAAATTCATTGTACACAAGGTATATCCCCCCAATTCCTTGAATCCCTAGCACCGTGAGGAAGTTATAGAGAGCTTCGAAGTGGATCGGAAGCCATTAGTTCAATGGTGTGCACGTGCATGCCATTTTCTCCGCTGCCGCCCACCATGACCATTGATTTGAGCTCGGCCGAGAACAACTCCCTCACTCTTGTTTTATCTTCCCTATTTTCAACTATTAGCTTCATATTGATGTCACGGTATCTCCCGTTAAATAGGTTCACCAGTGGAGCCTCGTTCGCTAGGAACGGCGATGACGCCGCCGTTGCGGAGCCTTGGATCCACCATGCACGTGGCCAGCACCTTCCACGCGGTTTTCACCCAAACCAATCCCACCAAGGCATTTGCGGTGAGCCCCTAAGCCTTCCCCGGTTGAGCTTGGCCATCGAGCAGCCGCCACACGGCAGCGTGCTCTGCTGTAGTGCTCGCGAGGACTAGGGAATGGAGAAACCAAACATTTCTAGGGTGCTTGATACAAATTGGATGACTCATATGAATAGTGCTCTAGATCTCGGGTTGGTTTCACAATACTATAGGGTCTCTTATGCATAAAGTGCGTCCCCACCTGGGCTCTTCTGAGCTGGGCTGGCCTTGTGCCGTCCCTAGGCTTGGTGCCGCACGCCCCGCATGGGCCGGCCTACTCTGGCTGGGCCACGCCGGTTGGCCGCGTGGACTAGCCTCCCGTCGGATTGGGCCGACTTGGGCCGAAATGGACGGCGAAGCCTTTTTCCTTTTTATCACTTTTATTTTTCCCTTTAAATTGGCTATGATTTGTAAAATCCATAATAAATCAAATAAAAGTTGTAAAATGACAAATCCATTTTTTGTTGAACTCTACACAGATTGTACTACGCAGTGAATGCATAAAATCACATGCTTTAGTGCAAAATAATTTGCCTTAAAAATTAATCTATTGTTGTTGTAATTAATTAAATTAGTTTCCTTGCTCCAAATGCTTTGAAATTTTTATGGTAGGTTCATCATATGGTTAGGTGCTCACTGTAATTTTTGTAGCCCCATAGGAATTAGTTTGTTAAGGTAACTAAATGAGCCTACTCCATGGTTCCGGCTCTTTCTAGACCGACTGATTGGAGGCGGGGATGGTGGAGGTCTAAGCACCGTACTGAGTCCGGGACTCAGGAGCGGGGGCTTGAAGTCTAAGTTTGGATGGGGACCTGGACCCCGTGATAGGAGGGTGGTGGGTTAGTCTTGCTTGTGCCTAGGGTACAAGTGGGGTGTGTGTTTTAGGGTACCCAGCTGAGCACATTGATTCACGAATCGTCGGCGATCCGGTATGACTTGTCTACAATCTAGCACCGTAGTAAGAACTCAAAGATGAAAGATGGTAAAATGATTCTGATTGCTTACCACCTGCTTGAAAGTAGCACAGGTGCTTACATAGAATGGTTAGTTAATGTACTAATGTTGACTGCTAATAAAATTGAATATAAGGACGAACGCTTAGTAATACTTCCCGTAGATGCAATAAACCCACAAGTCAAATAGCCTTGTATAACCTTGGAGTCTTTTTCTTTTCTCCTGTTGGGTAAGTCTTGCTGAGTACAATTGATGACGTGATACGTAGATTAGTACGTTAGTCATTAGAGCTAGCTTGTTAGTTCATATTATGTACTCTGTTTTAACAGTTGTTGCCTTGTTAATTATTTATTGCATCATCTCTGCATCGCATTGCATACCATAATAGGGACATCGATGGATCATGGAGTCATCGGGGGTAGCTAGAAAGATGGTGTTGTGGATCATGTCACGAAGATGAAATGCTAACTTTCGGTTATATTTTACCAAGGCAAGCCCTGGTGCATAACCCTACTTTTCTGCACTTTATATTATGTTTGTGCATTAAGTTTCAAGGAGTTGAATGATACCCACTTGCATATAAATATCTTTATCCTATGAGTCTTACTAGTATGACAGGATAGTGTAGATTGTTATGCTATAGGACTCTGGTAGAACTCGAGTGATTGACTGTCACTCATGAGAGATAGGAAATATATTATTGTTGTTTCTATATTATTATCACCTAGAATATATATGAATGATAATTGGAGACTGGGCGGAATGGTACTTTGGATCTGGACTTGGTTTGGCATTCGAGCGAGGCTCGGATTGCATTTGTTCCGCCTATGTCGGTTATGGACCGACCGTTGCATTGGATTCTAGGCAGGTCACAGACTTATTATCCTGAACACATACTTGTGTATGGGCGCGGGAAGACTCATTGCGCTCTTGTCATGGGTTCCGGACCAACTGATTGGAGGCGGGGATGGTGGAGGTCTAAGCACCGTACTGAGTCCGGGACTCAGGAGCGGGGGCTTGAAGTCTAAGTTTGGATGGGGACCTGGACCCCGTGATAGGAGGGTGGTGGGTTAGTCTTGCTTGTGCCTAGGGTACAAGTGGGGTGTGTGTTTTAGGGTACCCAGCTGAGCACAATGATTCACGAATCGCCGGCGATCCGGTATGACTTGTCTACAATCTAGCACCGTAGTAAGAACTCAAAGATGAAAGATGGTAAAATGATTCTGATTGCTTACCACCTGCTTGAAAGTAGCACAGGTGCTTACATAGAATGGTTAGTTAATGTACTAATGTTGACTGCTAATAAAATTGAATATAAGGACGAACGCTTAGTAATACTTCCCGCAGATGCAATAAACCCACAAGTCAAATAGCCTTGTATAACCTTGGAGTCTTTTTCTTTTCTCCTGTTGGGTAAGTCTTGCTGAGTACAATTGATGACGTGATACGTAGATTAGTACGTTAGTCATTAGAGCTAGCTTGTTAGTTCATATTATGTACTCTGTTTTAACAGTTGTTGCCTTGTTAATTATTTATTGCATCATCTCTGCATCGCATTGCATACCATAATAGGGACATCGAAGGATCATGGAGTCATCGGGGGTAGCTAGAAAGATGGTGTTGTGGATCATGTCACGAAGATGAAATGCTAACTTTCGGTTATATTTTACCAAGGCAAGCCCTGGTGCATAACCCTACTTTTCTGCACTTTATATTATGTTTGTGCATTAAGTTTCAAGGAGTTGAATGATACCCACTTGCATATAAATATCTTTATCCTATGAGTCTTACTAGTATGACAGGATAGTGTAGATTGTTATGCTATAGGACTCTGGTAGAACTCGAGTGATTGACTGTCACTCATGAGAGATAGGAAATATATTATTGTTGTTTCTATATTATTATCACCTAGAATATATATGAATGATAATTGGAGACTGGGCGGAATGGTACTTTGGATCTGGACTTGGTTTGGCATTCGAGCGAGGCTCGGATTGCATTTGTTCCGCCTATGTCGGTTATGGACCGACCGTTGCATTGGATTCTAGGCAGGTCACAGACTTATTATCCTGAACACATACTTGTGTATGGGCGCGGGAAGACTCATTGCGCTCTTGTCATGGGTTCCGGACCAACTGATTGGAGGCGGGGATGGTGGAGGTCTAAGCACCGCACTGAGTCCAGAACTCAGGAGCAGGGGCTTGGAGTCCAAGTTTGGACGGGGACCTGGACCCCGTGACAGGAGGGTGGTGGGTTGGTCTTGCTTGTGCCTAGGATACAAGCGGGGCGTGTGTTTCAGGGTACACAGCTAGGCACATTGAGTCATGAATCATCGGTGATTCGGTATGACTTGTCTACAATCTAGCACCGTTGTAAGAACTAGAAGATGAAAGATGGTAAAATGATTCTGATTGCTTACCACCTCTTGAAAGTAGCACAGGTGCTTACATAGAATGGTTAGTTAATGAACTAATACTAACTGCTAATAAAATTGAATATAAGGATGCACGCTTAGTAATGCTTCTAGCAGATGCAATAAACCCACAAGCCAGATAGCCTTGCATAACCTTGGAGTCTTTTTCTTTCCTCCTATTGGGTAAGTCTTGCTGAGTACAATTGAGTACTCAAGGTTTTATTTCCCCCTGTTGCAGGTGACAGGAGGATGCTAGAGTTGACCCTTGTGTGTGGATTCCTCCAGGTGGGCTCAGAGGGGATTCCTTTACGCTGCGATTATAGTCTTTATTTATAACTCTCACTAAATGTTTTTTATAAATGGAAGTTTTATAATCTGTTATCGTTGTTATATATATCAATGCTTCATCATGTCATGAATAGATATTTATTTCCACTACAACTTTGATCACATATTTATTTTCCGCTATTAAATTAAATTATTCATAACTCTGATGTTGTATTAAACGTGATGTAATAAATGGTTAATAATGATGTAAGCTTTATTCTCTCATTTGTGATTCTGATGGAAAAATATGGATTTTTGGGTTCTTCCTTGGGATGTGCTCGACGGAACCGTGTAATTTAGTGTCATCCCTTGAGTACTTAGTGTCTAATGGAAGACAAGTACTCCTAGGAGGCATTAGATTAGGCGGTTCTGCCACAGGAGGTATCAGAGCATAAATGAGGAAATAAAGCTTCAGGACCTATTTCTAAAATCAAATTTGACAACAAATTCTTTTCAAAGTTAGGATGTTGCATACGAAGTTATATAAGTAGCCCTATTACTATGGTTATGTATCCAAGATAGATGGCACTCTACTGACTTAGATAGGCTTAATCAAGTTTTTTGCATGTACACTGGCCCGATGCATAGTCCGATAGTATCGACTAGTTACAGGGAGAGAACGATGTGCCAAAAATCTGAGAACGGTACCCTATATGTTGGCAACAGTTGAAGGACGTATAGGATGTGCATTCATGCATATCATGTTTGTGCATTGTAGTGCCCGTATTGCTTGTGGATACGCCATCCATAGGTGTCACGCGTGTCGTATTGTGCACGACTGGCTCGTTCCTATTCTGGACTTATTTCTGCACTATGGCTTCATGCTCCGTGTTCGCCTGTGGTTCATGCCGATCATGACCCACGTCTCCCCATACTCTTTTCTGCACTCTTGTCGGACCCTTGCCCTACAGTCGTACTAGTCAGTAATGGCCTCGGACATCGCTCGCCACGAACGCTCGAAAAATTTGGTTCATTCATTCATAGTGATCCCATGTAGGAACCCTAGTGGACCGCGCCAGGACCACTGACCGCTCTGCCATTATAATCAGGGCCTAGCTTAGCCATTGGTACCACCACTCGGCACACTTTAGCTCATCTAGCTTTTCTTTTGAGCAAGCTTTTCGCTCAGTTCTTCCTTGCAACCATCGCCAGGAATGGCAGGAGCCTGGGTTAGTAGTTACTGCCTGAACATTGAGGGTTTTCCTAGAATCCTGCATGCCACCTTGCAAAAGCTCGGAGTCAAAGATCATCCCGAGTATGAGGGCCGTGAGTATGAAAAACATGGCACTGAGCGGTGTGAGGTTACCGTCTATATTGGGAAGAGTGAAGAGTTTCCTGACATCACTGAAGCCTAGAATGTGACCACAACCGGGTTTTGCTTCATCGACACCTACCAGGTTGTGGCCCGTAAAGCCTTGTGGTACCTTTGCCAGATTTATGAGGAGCCCATTGCCCGTACCCCCATGAGGTTCTTTCCACCTTTGGAAAAGAATCGACGGGCATGGAGGGCTCGCATGGAGGTTTTACAAGGGTGAAATGCGCAAGAAGATAGTCCTACCATGGTGCACTTGACCATGTACCTTCTTGCTCTGGATGAGCAGTATGACCAGCAAGCCTCGGAGCTGAGGAAGTGCCTCTAGCGAGTCAGGAAGCCGAGATGTTCTCCAGGATGCTCTAGGTGCAACTTGCCGAAGCGCATGCCAGTGCGGCAGCTACTAAGAGTCAAGAGACTGTCATGTTGAAAGCTCTAAAGGAGGCTGAAGATCGACATGCTCATCAGTTGGGAGAGGTCTACCTGGTCACCAGGGCCAAGCGAAGGACGTTGGCTGCCGAAAGGCAGGATCCCTTGATCGTGGAGGGGATCCCGGTCCACCCGTCGAAAAGAAGGAGAACCGGTGTTGCAGTACCACCAGTACCTCCACCCTTGAAAGTGTTAGAAGTAGAACCCTTGATTCCTCTCACTTAGCCATTGCCAAGAGAGGAGCCAGATCCATAGCCAGGGTGGTAGAAGAATCCGCCGAGCCCGGGAATAAAGATGCGTGGTCCAAAGTAGATTGGTTGCCTTGGGATGATGTACCCATAGTTAGTAGTGTCTTTCGTCACTGTCCATTGGTATTGTAATCTTTCCGTTGTTTTTTGTCCGTAGTGTTGAGGTAGTCCGACCATCGAGAAGGTGGATGATGTGTCGAGAATGAGAGAGTGAATGCCTGTATGTCGTACCCATATAAGACCATTAGAATGTGCATTTTGTTTATTTCGCTGTGTTTATTGCGTCCATCTACCCTTAGGTCTCAGTAGACATGCTTACGGTTTTCAAGGGCGATGTTAAGCGGGTTACAAGAGAAGTTACCATTCAGATGCCAGCAGACCAGTCGTGATTGGATAACATAGGACACTGTACCGACTAATTGTGGATGTCCCAGCATAACATTTGAATCTCTTTAAACCAAATCCGTCGTTGGATTTGAATTCCTTGTCCCTTAATGCGAAAGGAACCCTTGTTGCCTGAATCTTCCGTTGCAATACTCCTCTGATTCTGTTGTCTATGACCCCACCGCCTTCATTGCGTGTAAGTTGGTAGTGGTTGCCTGGTTAATAGCTTATGGTGCCATGATGAAACTGAGGGCCCCTGTGGAACAACTGCCACATGGTGACGCTGTTTGGCACGCGCTGGTATCGAGCTTGTTGACTAAGTACCTTTACCAAGTTACACCGCCACACCGCTTTGGATACAAAATATTTCTTAGAAATATTCGGGTGTTCGAACGGGAAATCCACAATGGGTTGATGAAATAGTGTTCTCTCAAAGTAAACAAGAGGAGGTGGTTTTGGAGGAAGAATGTATGACATGGTCTTAGTCTACATGAAAGACGGATGTGGTCAAGGAAGGGAAACCAAAAGAAGAGTAGTAAGGAAAGTTAATCGTGGGTAGTCAAGAGGGATTGTAAAAACCTGAGCGGATGTCATGTCCCAAGCCCTGTGTCTAGCTTGACTGCACTATGCATGATGGATTATTTTGCTGCGCGCCCTGTAGATGTTGTCTGTGTTGGGCCCATTAGCACCCCGTTCTCGCCTGGCCACGGCATCGTGCCACACTCGCCGTCTTCGTGCACTGTGCATTTCTCTTTTCCCTAGCACCCGATCGGCTCTCGACCCCACGCCATCATCCCTGTATCAGACCCCCCCTTCCCCTCCCTTCTTTCTTCTTTTGGGGACACGGTTGATCGCACGTCTTCCTCATCGAGCGAACCCTCTCCTCTCCTCTCCTTATCCTCTCTGCCGCTCGCATAGGGAGCGCACCATGGCTGACTTTATCCCCACCGGTGCACTGCGCCCCACCTTCATTCGCCACTATAAGATGCCCTTGGTCCTTGCTCTTCTTCTCCATCCCCATCCCCCTTGAATCCGATGTAGAGTTACGAGATCCAGTCATCATTCGTGGGACTAGGTTCGTCAATCAGAGGTGATTGTGTAATCTAAGAAGAAGAAAGGATCTGGTTTCATCGAAGAAGTTCAAGTTCCCTTTGGTTATTTTGGTCTTAGGTTTCATGATGTTTGACTTCTCGGTCTCCTGTTTCTGGATCTGTTGGTCATACGCCATGTTTTGGATAATCATTATCTTGTTGTTTCTCCATTACCCTCGTCTATCTTGACTTCTGGATTAAGCCTTGGTTGTACTAGGTTGCTCTTAACCATGTATCTCTAAATCCCTATGTGGTTTAGTGTTCGAAGTCGTGTAATCTTTTGTGTAATCTCTGATCCACAAAATGTAATCGTGTTTTCCCTCTTCTAATTCTTGCTCCGAATCTCGGGACGAGATTCTTTTTAAGGGGGTTGGTTGTAACACCTCTGGTGTTATGAGCTCGCTTAGCACAGAGATTACGGCCTGAGAAATAGATCTATAAGTATAGTGAGTTAGTTAATCGAATGTGATAATGAGAAACCTAATCCCTAGTTATATGGATAAGTTAATAGTTTGACCTAAAAAGTGATTTTTATAAAGCAATAATAATATAGAACATGTGTTGAGGTTTAAATAAAAAATTGAAGTACAAGTCAAGTAGACGAAAATGCAACTTGGGTTTTAGAAAACAAATGTTGTTGACTAGGGTTTTTGCCAGCTCAAAAATCAAATCAGAAATTAAAATTAGTCCTTTTCGTTGAATCGGCAAAAATTTGAAGTTGTGTTGAAAGTACACTTTTTGATGATTTTTAAAATGCAAAATAGTGAAATAACGCCCTGATGTTTTGGTTCTATTGTTTGGTATAAAGTGTGAGCTATGTCGTGAAATGGTTGTTAGTGAAGTTTGGTGAAGTTTAGACCGTTTAAAAATTCAACCAAAAGTGCTTAGGGATGTTAGTTCTAACTGAAACCTTGAATTCTTTTAAGTATGAAATGATAGTAGACAATACCATTTTGGCATTCGATTTCCAACAAAGATGGTTAAGCACTACATCTATGTTTTCGCACGATCGGTTGTAGTTAGGTGTATACTAGGAGGTGGTGCAGGTCATGGTTACGTTTGAGTTACGACGCTCACGCAAAAATTGTCCGAACCTCGCTAGAACACGTTAAGGACATGTCGTTGGGGCTCTATTCATGAACTGGCACCTGTAGCGAGCGATCTCAGTCGCTCACCTCAACTACCTCGCCCCGCTCACTCTCGGTCGTTCATTCCACCTACCCAAGCAACTGCTGCCGCGTACTGTGTTGCCCCTGCCAGCCACGCTGCCCCAGGCCACCCTGCCCCATGTCGTGCTTGGGAGGTAGATGGTGAGCTCACACACGTCTCCTCGCTCTTCCTCTTGCGCCTGTTCTTCCCTGCCTCTGTCTATCGCTGCTTGCCTCTGTCTCTGCTTGCTCAACCGAGCCGCGCGCATGCCATGGCCGAGCTCTAGAGCTTGTGGCCACACCACCCGTTCTCGCCCCACGTGCCCTCTCTCTCACTCACCTCCAGCTGGTTCTCCAAGCCTGGATGGCAACCACCCTTGCCCGTACCTTCCCCAGCACGTAGCACCCTCGCCGTTGCTCCAGTCGGCTATAAAGCACACAGGCAATGCATGCACACCATGGACGCCATGACCGCCCTCCCTTCCGGTCCAAAATTCATCATACACAAGGTATATCCCCCAATTCCTTGAATCCCTAGCACCGTGAGGAAGTTATAGAGAGCTTCGAAGTGGATCGGAAGCCATTAGTTCAACGATGTCCACGTGCGTGCCATTTTCTCCGCTGCCGCCCGCCATGACCATCGATTTGAGCTCAGCCGAGAACAACTCCCTCACTCTCGTTTTATCTTCCCTATTTTCAACGTTTTAGCTTCGTATTGATGTCATGGTATCTCCCGTTAAATAGGTTCACCAGTGGAGCCTCGTTCGGTGGGAACGGCGATGACGCCACCATTGCGGAGCCTCGGATCCACCGTGCATGTGGCCAGCACCTTCCGAGCGGTTTTCACCTGAACCAATCCTGCCGAGGCATTTGTGGTGAGCCCCTGAGCCTTCCCCGGCCGAGCTTGGCCGCCGAGCAGCCACCGCACGCCGGCGTGCTCTGCTCTGGTACTCGCGAGGACTGGGGAAAGGAGAAGCCAAACATTTCTAGGGTGCTTGATACAAATTGGATGACTCATATGAATAGTGCTCTGGATCTCAGGTTGGTTTTCACAATACTATAGAGTCTCTTATGCATAAAGTGTGTCCCCACCTGGGCTCTTCCGAGTTGGGCCGGCCTTGTGCCGTCCCTGGGCCTGGTGCCGCGTGCCCCGCATGGGCTGGCCTGCTCCGGTTGGGCCACGCCGGTTGGCCGCTTGGGCTGGCCTCCCGTCGGATTGGGATGACTTGGGCCGAAATGGACGCCGAAGCCTTTTTCCTTTTTATCACTTTTATTAATCCCTTTAAATCGGCTGTGATTTGTAAAATCCGTAATAAATCAAATAAAAGTTGTAAAATGACAAATCCAATTTTTGTTGAACTCTACACAGATTGTACTACGCAGTGAACGCATAAAATCACATGCTTTAGTGCAAAATAATTTGCCTTAAAAATAATCTTTTGTTGTTGTAATTAATTAAATTAGTTTCCTTGCTCCAAATGCTATGAAATTTTTATGGTAGGTTCATCATATGGTTAGGTGCTCACTATAATTTTTGTAGCCCCATAGGAATTAGTTTGTTAAGGTAACTAAATGATCCCTACTCCAAAAGTATATAGTTAATCAATCAAATATCAAAAATAATTGAGGGTCGGTAGAACGAAAACATTTTCTGAAACAAGCATTACTTGGCGACGTGATACGTAGATTAGTACGTTAGTCTTTAAAGCTAGCTTGTTAGTTCATATTATGTTCTCTATTTTGAGAGTTGTTGTTGCCTTGTTAATTATCTGTTGCATCATCTCTGCATCGCATTGCATACCATAATAGGGTCGTCGATGGATCGCGGAGTCATCGGGGGTAGCTGGAAAGATGGTGCTTTGGATCATGTCACGAAGATGGAATGCTAACTTTCGGTTATATTTTACCCAGGCAAGCCCCGGTGCAGAACCCCTACTTTTCTGCACTTTATATTATGTTTGTGCATTAAGTTTCAAGGAGTTGAATGAAACCCACTTGCATATAAATATCTTTATCCTATGAGTCTTACTAGTATGATAGGATCATGTAGATTGTTATGCTATAGGACTCCGGTAGAAGTCGAGTGATTGCCTGTCACTCGCGAAAGATAGAAAATATATTATTGTTGTTACTATATTATTATCACCTGGAATATATATGAACGATAATTGGAGATTGGGCGGAATAGGCTTGGTTTGGCATTCGAGCGAGGCTTGGATTACATTTGTTCCACCTGTGTTGGTTAAGGACTGGCCGTTGCATTGGATTCTAGGTAGGTCACAAACTTATTATCCTGAACGCATACTTGTGTATGGGCGCGGAAAGACTCATTGCTCTCTTGTCATGGGTTCCGGCTCTTTCTAGACCGACTGATTGGAGGCGGGGATGGTGGAGGTCTAAGCACCGCACTGAGTCCGGGACTCAGGAGCGGGGCCTTGAAGTCTAAGTTTGGATGGGGACCTGGACCCCGTGATAGGAGGGTGATGGGTTGGTCTTGCTTAAGGCTGGATAACGAGCCGGCTCGGCTCGTTTTGGCTCGGCTCGTTCTGGCTCGTTAAGATAACGAGCTAGCTCGGCTCGGCTCGTTATCCTAACGAGCCAGAAAGCCAACTCGGCTCGGCTCGTTAAAAGCTCGAGCTGGCTCGTTAAGCTCGCGAGCCAGGTATAAAAAATACACAAAATATAATATTTGCATTTATCTAAAGTTTGAGAATAATAATAATAATACAAAAGAAATGCATCTAACAACCTTAAATCAAATAAAAAAATTAATATGCGCTAATATATATACAAGTATAATAAAATACTATAGTATTCATGCAGCTCACAACCTTAAATGATACTTTTTTTCCTAGAAGTTTGGCTCGTTTAGCTCGCGAGCGGCTCGCGAGCTGGCTCGAGTTGGCTCGTTATAGCTAACGAGCTAAAATCTTAGCTCGGCTCGGTTCGTTATCTTGTCGAGCCGAGCCGAGCCGAGTCGAGCCAGCCACGAGCCGAGCGAGCTAACGAGCTTCGAGTTTTTCGTCCAGTCTTAGTCTTGCTTGTGCCTAGGGTACAAGTGGGGTGTGTATTTTAGGGTACCCAGCTGAGCACATTGATTCATGAATCGCCGGCGATCCGGTTTGACTTGTCTACAATCTAGCACCGTAGTAAGAACTCAAAGATGAAAGATAGTAAAATGATTCTGATTGCTTACCACATGCTTGAAAGTAGCACAGGTGCTTACATAGAATGGTTAGTTAATGTACTAATGCTGACTGCTAATAAAATTGAATATAAGGACACACGCTTAGTAATACTTCCCGCAGATGCAATAAACCCACAAGCCAGATAGCCTTGTATAACCTTGGAGTCTTTTTCTTTCCTCCTGTTGGGTAAGTCTTGCTGAATACAATTGAGTACTCAGGATTTTATTTCCCCCTATTGTAGGTGACAGGTCGATGCTAGAGCTGACCCTTGTGTGTGGATTCCTCCTGATGGGCTCAGAGGGGATTTCTTTACGCTGCAATCATAGTCTTTATTTATAACTCTCACTAAATATTTTTATAAATAGAAGTTATCGTAGGTATATATATATATATATCAATGCTTCATCTTGTCATGAATAGATATTTATTTCCGCTGTAACTCTGATCACATATTTATTTTCCGCTGTTAAATTAAATTGTTCATAACTCTGATGTTATATTAAAAGTGATGTAAGAAATGGTTAATAATGATGTAAGTTTTATTCTCTCATTTGTGATCCTGATGGAAAAATATTAATTTTCATGTTCTCCCTTGGGGTGTGCTCGATGGAACCATGTAATTTGGTGTCCTCCCTTGAATACTTAGTGTTTAATGGCAGACAAGTACTCCTGGGAGGCATTAGATTAGGCGGTTCTACCACAGGAAGTGCGCACGCAATCTCTGTCCATTCCCACAGAAAACTTGTTGGACGTTTTGCCTCTATGGACGGGCCATGACTCGTCACAAGTAAGAGGAATACAGATCAAAAAACACCTCTACGGCCCGCCTGGGCCCAGGAGTTTGAAGGTTGGCCCATCGACGGGTTCAACAACCACTCTAGGCACCCTTAGAGTGAGGAATGGAAAGGGATGGGCCCGCAAGCGGCCGATACCCAGGCACACGAGCACCACGGGCATCTCGGCCAACGATCGAGTCTCGGCCAGCTACGATCCATGGTTTTTCCTTGGCGAAAGGCAGTGAGCCCTCAGGACTGATCGAATGGACCCGAGAACTATATGGATTGACCACTGAGAATCTAAGGTCGGTCACCAAGCTGATCCTACCCGGATCCCGGTGAACGGGATGCCGGGACCCCACTCGAACTAGCCAGCTAACAACTCACCGAGCACCACGGCTCGTCCACAGATGAAAATCAGGGCACGGCTCACCCCTCTGGTTGCGGAAACCATGGATAGGGTGATAATCACAAAGGCGAGTCGACCTTCGACCGGACCCCCGCTATGCGCAGGGGCTCGAGGAAAATGGGACTCGCAAGGAGACCGGACGCGTGGTCACAAAACGATGGACCCCCACGGGGGTCAAAAATCAGCAAAGACCTTTTCCAACCCACCAAAGTCTCATGGCCATACCCGCGAAGGGTCTGATCTTGACGAAGAGGGAATCGCCGTCCCTGGGACATGCCGTGGGCAACAAAAGAAGGCCAAGGCCCTCAGAGTCCTCCTGTTCGGAAAAACCTCCAAAGGAGTATTCTACTCCTTCGTAGGCTCAGGGGCTACTGTCGAGGACCAATACCAGGGTACCCGAAGAGGAGGAGCTAATAACCATCAACATTGATTCGTCCGAGCAGTCAAGAGCGTGACTATAGCTCCAACCGACCCCTAGGTGCGCAAACTCCGCCTAGCCCGACCCCTGAGAGTTGGCTCCGCCTCGCCGGACACCGAGGCCACAGGCTTCGCCTCGCCCGAACCCTGAGGGTGGCTCCGCCTCGCCCGACACCAAGATCGCGGGCTCCGCCTCACCCGACCCTCAAGGGAGGACTCCGCCTCGCCTGACCTCTGGGGGCGGGCTCCGCCTTGCCCAACATCGAGGCCGCGGGCTCTGCCTCGCCCGACCCCTGAGGGTTGACTTCGCCTCACCCGACACCGAGGCCGCGGGCTCTGCCTCGTCTGACCCCTGAGGGTAGACTCCACCTTGCCCGACCTCTAGGGGCGGGCCTCGCCTCGCCTGACACCGAGGCTATGAGCACCGCCTCGCCCGACCCCTGAGGGCTGGCTCTGCCTTGCCCGACACCAAGTCCACGGGCTCCTCCTCGCCCGGCCCCTGAGGGCGGACTCCGCCTCACCCGACCTCTAAAGGCTGGCTTCGCCTTGCCTGACCCTTGGGCTTGGACTCCGCCTCACTCGAGGCTTGGGTCTACGCTCCACCTCGCCCGGCCCCTAGGGAGGAACTCCGCCTCGCCCGACCCCGAGGCCGGGGGCTCCGTCTCGCCCGACGGAGACCCATACCGCCGCCAATCACTCTAGATCCAAGCGTATGAGCCTGGGTCAAAGCTCTGACACCAGGGAGGTGACCAGCACGCCCGATATAACCCATGGTCGTGATAGGCCATACCTGATGACTCACATCAGGAACAGCGTCGGGCGAACCGGCGCTGTTCCGCCTAACCCTTGTACGAACAATGACGGGCGCGTCAGTTCACCACAACATCCGCCAGGACGAAGTGGAGCACCATGACCGGAAGACGACGCCTGCACATGGTGCCTGTGACGGACAGGGCCGCGACATGAAGCTATCCCTGTTGACGTCTACAGGGTCGGCGGGACCCGCAGAGAAGAAAAGAAGGACCCGGCGATCCTGGAGGACTTCTTCTCCTTTTGATTCCTCTTTTTCCCCTCCGATGTAACCCCTGCTTTCCCTTGGCCTATAAAATGGAAAGCAGGGCGTCCCATTGGGGACGGATCGAACCAAGCATCGAACTCGACTCCACTCAAACCAAACACATCACACCGATTCGGACTCGAACCCTGAACCGATTAGAACACTCAGGCACACAGCAGAGAAGCGACCGAGCCCTCGGCACCCGTTCGCTCCTCTCACTAGAGACTTGGGACCTGTCCCCCTCTCGACCGTTTGTAACCCCTACTATGAACTTTCAGTGTTAGTAACACGAGCAGCAGCAACGAACTGGACGTAGGGACATTCTGCCCGAACCAGTATAAACCTCATGTCCTCTTAGCACACCATCTGAGCCAGACGCGTAATATTAGAAATTTACTTGTTGGTGGCAACTTGAAACACCGACACCTACATTGAAAAGTTCTAAAAAAAGTAATAACCTAAACAGATGGAACAGCAAACCCCCAAAATCCTACCTGGTATGCATGCTACAACTCTGATCAGTATGCATGTTGTGTTCCCTAGTCAGCATGTCTATTGCAGCCCTAATTGGTATGTGCATTGTGACCCCTGATCAGTCTGGATGTTGAAATCTTAATCGGTATGAACGAGTATACGGGACCTGTGTTAAAGAATTTTAATGTATCAACTTGAACAGAGGGCAAGACAAATCCCATAACCCTAATCATTATGCTTGTTGGAACTCCTAATTGGTATACACTACTACGTAAATGTTTTTCCTAGGTGGTCAGTTTTGATTTTTGAGGCGGGCATCACGTCCGCCTCTGTCAAAACGCCTACGTTAATCATTCTTTTCGGAGGCAGTCGTACGCCCGCATGTGAAATCAAATAAAAAACAAAAAAAAGCAGACCCACCGGTGAGCCCACTACCAGGCCCGCGCGCTGAGCCCGCTTGCACGCGCCAACCACTTGGATTTGTCGTCGCCGTCCTCGTCGTGGTCGCAGTCTCTTAGATCCGCTGCTAGGGGTGCAGCCGCCCTGGATCCACCGCTAGGGGACACAGTTGCCCTAGATCCGGCGTTGGGAGGCACGGCCACCGTGGATCCGCCACCGAGGTGCGTGGCCCCCTAGATCCGCTATCGTAGTGCGGTCGCCTGCCTTCTCCCATGGATCTGCCAAAGCCCGCTCGATTCGTCGAGGCACGTGCCTTCACCCTGGATCCGCCAGAGCCTGCTCAATCCGCCGGAGCGCATGGCGCCCGCCGCCGGACCGTGTGGCTCCCACCGCCGGGCCCTCGCCGCCGTGTGCCAAGAGAGGTGAGGGAGAGAAGAGAGAGATGCGCATGAGAATACGGGTGATGGAGAGAGAGCTGACGGCCGGGTGAGGAGGAGAGAGAAACTGATGGGTGACGGGCTAGGTTTTCTTGTTTATATAGTGCTACCTGATTTCGGGCCAAGATGGACTTCTAGTTGGCTCGGCTACGTTAACATAGGCAGGCCTCTTAAGAGGTCCGCCTCCGTAAAATCTATTTTAGGATGCGGGTAATTTTTTACCACCTCCGTAAATCCATTTTAAGAGACGACCAGTTCTTGACCGCCTCCGTAAATAAAAACATTCACCTTCGAAAATACTCGGTATTTTAGGAGACGGATGGATTTTGTTACCACCCCCGTTAATGGTTGGGCAGTGTCTCGTAAAATCATTTATATAGTAGTGATACACACTGTTACTCTAAAATAAAATGGGTATGTTATACGTCATATATGATGAAGACAACTAAAATTGATATTGTCAACATAAATTTATACAAGTTATATATGTAACGACTTGTCGACATATGCGTAATTTCACCATCAACATAAATTGCTATATATCTAATACACTATTGTCGACATATCTAATACATATTTCAATGACTTAAATTGTTTATACTACATAAAAATATATTCTGAAATATATAAGGATCTAGTTTCATAGATTTTGTCTTCTTTTTTTTTGCGACGCTTCATAGATTTTGTCGTAATAACGAACATAGTGGTGCAAATAAAATCGAAAACAAACTAGACAAAGAAGTAATCGCCTTTTTTAAAGAGCAAACCAAAACAAATCACGTGGCCCACGACAGCCCACCCCTTCCCACCGGTCCTTCAGGACGCCCAGCAGGCCGCGTGCGTTGCGCGAACGGCGCGAGCGCGGGATAGTTTGCATAAGATGTAGGCCTAGTTGCTGTATTCTTCATCATTGGGCAAAAAAACAAGACGTATACAGCTGTTTCACTTGGTGGGAAAGGCTAGGCCGTACAACCGACGCGGCCCGAGTTAGCAGCCTATATATGAACATGAAGTGGGCCGGACCAAAAACTTGAAAAAAATCCGTTTTACCTCACTGAACTGTCCTAAAAGTCGAGTTTTCCTCTCTGAACTCCAAAACCGGATAAATCATCTCCCTTAATTTTTAAAATCATTTATTTTATCTCCCTGATTCGGTTATAGGTGGTTTTCAAAAGCAGTTTTATTTTTTTCTTTTTTATTTATTTTGGCTGAATTTTAGAAAAATCATAGTAAATCATAAAATAAAAAATCAATTTTCTTGGACTCCACATAAGTAGATCTACACAGTGAATATATAATATGGTATGCTTTAGTAAAATACTTTTGCTGTAGCTTTAGATATACGATTTTTGTAATTAATTCAAAGCTTGAGTTTCTATTATCCAATTGTGGTGAAATTTTTATGGTGGGTTAATTTTTATATGATTGAACTGTAGTAAAAATTTTATGCTTATTGGATCATGTATAATTGAGTTATAGATTTATTTAGTTTTATGCTTGTTAAATATTTTAAAAATAGTTAAAAGTGTGTAAAAATATAAACGAGTGTGAAATTTTTACTACAGTGAAAGAATACAATAATTAGATCACCATAAAAATTTCACCACTATTGGACCATAGTAACTGCAGCTATGAATTAATTACATAAAAGCATAGATCTAAAGCTACAACAAAAAATTTGTACTAAAGCATACCATATTATATGTTTACTGTGTAGATCTACTCTTATGGATTCCAACAAAATTGGATTTTTGATTTTACAAATTTTCTGTGATTTACTATGATTTTTTTTAATATTCAACCAAAATAAAAGAAAAAGAAAAAGATAAAATCGTCTTTGAAAACCACCTATAACAGGGTCAGAGAGGTAAAATAAACGGTTTTAAAAATTAAGGAAGGTGGTTTACTGGTTTTCGAGTTCAAAGAGGAAAACTAAACTTCGATGATAGTCATGGTAAAATAGACTTTTTCGTCTAAAATATGCACCGGTTTGAATCAGGGCTACCGATGCTAATCATGAAAGAAATTAGACATGAAGCATGCCTAGCAAAGTAGCAATCTTCTTCTACCTGCGCATTGATCCGTGTATTGTCCTTTCGCATACACGGTATTGGCATAGGATGTCTACATCATCTGAATGCTGCAATGATCCGTGTCTGTTTGCCTGCTGATACTAAGGTCGTAAGGAGCAGTTTTGGTCGGTGCAAGCGACTCCATAAATCTGAATCCTGCTTCCAAAAGCGGGCCTGTGGATTGGGCCACGCCGCCCGATAACCTGTTGACCGTTCGATACGGCGACAAAGCCCGTCCGATTGCGGGTCTGTGCGGGTGTCGAACCGATAGCTTGCGAACCTTCACAGGCATCGCCGCATCGACTCGTTGCGCTCCCTCGGGAAATGCCCGATCCGCTAGCGAGGCGGCGCGGCTCACCGGTGGGAGTCATCAAGGCAGCTAGGCGACGAGACGAGGCAGCTCCCTCCCGTCCAATCCACCGGCAACACAGCACTGCGCGCAGCCAAGCACAGGGCCGCTCCAACCAACCACGACGACAACTGGCATGGCGAGCGGAGTAGTGCGCGGGCTCCAGTGCCACCGCCTCCGCTCTCCTTTCTGGTGAGATGCCCGGCTGCGGTGGACCTTCGCCGGCTCATTCTCAAGAGGTGCGCACAATCTCATCCCTGAGCTGCAGCCTGACCTTAACGGAGTGAAGGCCATGTTTCACCCCGAGCTGCAGCCTGAGCTACACACGTGATGAAACCCGAGCTTCTCCACGCCCAGCGCCGACCCTAGGGTAGGGCACGAGGTGCGACGGCCGAGGGCTCAAGCGGAGGAGGGGTTCAAGCCCGGGTATATAAACTCTCAGGTCCTATAGTCCATTAGGTATTAGCAAAATAATGAGAAGAGAGACATAGAACTAGCCCGGCGGCCCAAAAAGATAACATCTGCATTTGTTTCTAGTTTCCTTTTCCCACGGCCCTCAGGTAGAGAGGATGCGAGGAGTCACGCTGCACACAGCACACTCTGATCGTGAGTTCGCGACGTGCGCCTTACACACGCTGAGCTGCGCGAGCCGTGCCGCCATGAAGAGCTAGACTACCGGAGACATGAACACGGCGCACGAGGACGGCGACCAGGCAGGGCTCCACGACGACGACATCTTGATTCTTGGCTTCTTACGAATTATAATCACTGATCAATTGTTTAGACCCAAGATATTTTTTATTTTTATTTTTAATCCAAATTAATTATTTGTATATTATTCCAGACTTCTAGTCCTTTATAACCATATAGTCATATTTTTCTTTTAATTTAGGTATTAGAATTTTAGAATGTTACCTAAGAAATATTTGTCATGGGTGAGAAAAGAAAACGAATATATTGTTTTTTTAATCTACATTGTTCCTCGATAATTATCATACATCTACAAATATATTGTTTAATCTATGTTGTTCCTCGATAATTATCAGACATGTTAAATTAAAAATATGTTATTGAATTTGCTTTCGTTTTACAAGTAAAATTAGTGTCTATATATTATAAGATTTTATACATGATTAAGAGAGGCGGTTACGACGAGATCAACAAACAGCCCTTAAAATGCTAGGACTGGCACTGTTCACGCCACTGTCTTGTAGATGCAGCCCAAGCTCCTCATGCGCCCTCAAGGTGCTCGATAGAGTGCCAAGCACAAATCTTAGAAGCTCTATATAGTTCTTTACTTCTATTGCACATAACCATTTTGTTTCTTTTGCCGATTCTTACTTACAAGTTCGTAATTACTGGGTTTCTATTTCCTTTTCTTTATTTATATCTAGCAATTAGTGTAATGCTTGACTGCTTTACGCTGGATAGTAGTAGTAGATGTACATAAGTACATAACCTCTTTTTGAGGCTATACGGTCAGATTTTCAGAGGCTTGGACTGGACAAGATGCATTGTCCAAAAGCATACTGCAAATGGAATAGCTGAGGGCACAATTTTCAGAAAAAAAAAAGATTTTACTGTTTAATGCAAGGTTCAGTTTTCGTATAGCTAAATCAATCAGTTAGCTAATCCAGAGAAATCTAGCACTTTGTCTCCACATTTACTTTGCAACTATTTGTGCTGTAAGATCATATTACAATGGCTTCAGAACGAAAAAAATCCATATATAGTGGCAGTGCAGCTCATTTTTCTTTTTACGATGTTTCTAGAGTCTCCACAACACTAAATGTATCTTTTGAAGATATAGGATGATTGCAAAAAACTTGGGCATCACTTTATTCAGTTAATAGGACAGGACAACAGGTCCCTTCAAAGAAACTTTGCATGGAATTCGGCAATCCTTTTATGCCTAGCTTTAGTGCTCTCAACAGCCCATAGTATCAGCTTCCTTATTTTCCAATACTAGCATAAATCTAGCATGGTTTGTTTAAATACATTTGTTTGTAAAATATGTCGATAATCAGCAAGAGGCAAAACATAAGGCTGTCGAGTGCCTCAGATAGCAACTACTTTACCAAATGCCAATGATTCTGCTGTGCACTGCTCCTGTTCAGCATCTTTGCTATCATGCATTGGTATGGTAAAAATCAAATTAATCCATCCCTCTCCATATCTATGGAAAATGTTGTAAGATTGAATTTGGAGTTAAAATGGCCATATGCTTATAAGCTTATTGCAGCAGAAAAATGATCTCTTTTGATCCTAGATTATATTTCTCATCCGCTACTCATTTTTTTTATAAAATAGTTGACCAAATCCATTGGAAGATTATGTCATCAATGAAACAAACAATTAGAAAGTTAAATATTTCTTTTTTGTAAAAAACGATCCATCCTCTTGCCTATTTGTGTACAAGAATTTACTACTTTTGGTAATGTCACAAAACCAAAGTTATATGGTTCTTCTAAATACTCTTCTCTACAGCACAAACTCAAAGCTCCAGTATTTTCATGAAAGCCAAAACTCGGACCCTCAGTTTGATCTATGTGAATAAATAAATCATTATGCTCCCATCAAGCTATTATAATTATCCTATTTCAAAATTGGCCTCAAATTTTATTCATTTAGCAGCTTCATGAAATATACTGATATGATTAAAGGTTATGGACTATTGAATATTTTCCCTGATGGTACCTGTTCAATGCATGAGGTAAGTTTTAGTTCTTTCCATAATATTAGTTCTTCTGTACTACTATCAACAAACCTCTTCATTGATGCCAGCTCTAAATTTTATGGTTTAAACTATCGATCTAAGAAACTACAAACATATTGTTTTTACTTTTCCATATACTTAGGCGTTCAAACTGTTACATCTAAATTTTGAAATAAATAAATTGATTTTTATCTACATTTCATCAATATGTACGTACAGCCTATATCATTATGTTGAACCTTTCTACTTTGAAAGCAAACAAGATTGTGTGGAATAGTAGATTGATTGATCAAGAGGAATGCTTTACATATATATATAGAGGGGAGATCTTGAGGTTTATAGAAACATCACCAATCAAGATCTCCTCAAATCTCTCTAACCAAATCAATCAAGGGCCGGCCGGCTATAACAGCCTAACGCTGGACCCACACAAACGCATAACACGCTACTGTCTAACATACTTTGTTAATAACAAAACATTGATGCTTGCTGAAAGAACAGATTACAGAGCCCGAGATTCAGCTCAAGACAGTGTTTCATGCCTCCTTTAGGTCTAACCTGTTCCATTACATATCTTCGTCTGATATGTGTGGCTCAGGGTGAAGATGCACGGCAATACCCTGTAGCCTCACAGCCAATGAAGCTACCTGCAGTAGAACATTATAAACTGCATAGGAGATGATGCAGGTTAGAAAGGAGCCAACATTCCTGTTTATATGTTTTTAAAGTTTTGTTCAAATTGCCATTTATCATAGCACCGTTGTGTCCTAGGAAAATATGAGGGTGGCTCAGAACATTTGTCTATTAAGATGAGTAGATGGTTGCCTTGTCTTGCTCAATTGATACTCAATACAGATCGCCACGGAGTTATAAATCCAAAACAGGAAGGAGAGAGGCAAACAGCAGCGAAGGGATAAGGTCATAAGGACGTGAGCGCCCTGGACCACGCATCATGGACTGCCGCGGTGAATATTCATAGCAGTTAGCAGCAGTGATCCATGTTACCCTTTCCTAAATGAACTATTCTAATATTTTTATATATAGTACTTTATAGAGCTCTAGCATTTCAATTTATGTAGTCATCACTACAAGAACAAAAGATGGTACCTCACTCCAAAAATTACTCCATATTTTTCGCATACCAATAATAGCCTCAAACAGACATCAGTGAGCATTTTGGACAGCTACAGACATCCACAGGCTGCTTTACTATAGCAGGGGCGCAGCAAAGCTGCGCCTGTTTTCTAGTAAATATCTTATTTGGTAAACCTTACACACCAAAAATAAGTGAGGTTTTGAGGTTGACTGTCAACCATTTCAAACTTTAACTACCACTTTTATAGTACATTTGTAACTTATGGTAAATGTCGAATTTATGAAAACACAAGAAAACTACTGGTACCATTGATCTGAACATCCAGATTGAATAGATCAAATATAATTTATGATCAAAGTTTCGAATGAAGAATTTAGAAAACCCGAAAAGGCTAAAACGTTTCTTGTTTTGTGACTGGATGAGTAGTCCGTCCGGGCGTAAAAGGTTGTAACTTGTAAGCACAAGGAAAACAGGCGATTATTATGCGAGACTACGCACAATGTATGGCTCAACTGCTCAAGCAAGATGAGCGTATAGTCACCTTGCGTTCATTGCAAATTCTCAATCAAAAGACGGAAAGCCTAGCGTAGGACGCGTCACGCTCATCCACAGTCTCTAGGCCTTGTTTAGTTGGCGGAATTTTTTGGAAAATGGTACTGTAGCATTTTCGTTATTATTTAACAATTAGTGTCCAATCATAGTCTAATTAGGCTTAAAAGATTCGTCTCGTGAATTTCATCTAAACTGTGTAATTAGTTTTATTTTTTATTTATATTTAATGTTTCATGCATGCGTCCAAAGATTCGATGTGACGAGGAATCTTGAAAAAATTTACAAAATTTTAGGAACTAAACAGGCACCTAGCCGATGTGGTCTTTCTGCATCCGCAGGCCATCCCTATCCGCAGGCCAACACTGCTCCACCGCTGCCCTACGCCCAAATTTAGCATCCGGAAGGAGGAGGACCTAGACAAATGTGCCAGACCTCACGGGCTGCGCTAGAGGCGGAGGAGACACCGAGGCGATGCAACAGAAGGCGAGGAGGAAAATACAACAAGCGATCTAATTTTGAAACATCAAGATGCAACATTTGCAACATATGTCTTAAGACTGATGAAACACTTGAAACATGTGTGTGAAACACTTAAAAAAACAAAAAAAAACACTTGAAACAATTGTAAATATACACAACATCCAGACAAAACAGTTACAACATATGTCTGAAAAACAGATGAAACATTGGAAACAAAAGATTGCAACATACGTGTACAAACATATGTAACATTTCGATCTACTTTTGCAACATCCATATAAAACACCTGCAACATACCTATGAACATGACACTTGAAATGTCTGAAACACTTAACATGCATTTTGCAACATGAGGGAGACCAGGGCCGGTCGAATCCAACCATTGGGGTCAGTGCCGACGACGAGCGGTAGCGTGAGCACCACCAGCACCGGGCTTGGCTTGGCCAGGCGGGCAGCGCGCGCGACGGGAGGGAGTGGGCGGCGCGCGCGACAGGGGAAGCGAACACCACCAGCATCAGCGCCAACTGCAGCGCGCGAGCACCACCGGTGGAGAAGAAGGGTGGTGGCAGGCGGGTGCCCACTGCGGCGGAGAAGTCGCGGCAAGCGGCGGTGGTGCTGGGAATCTGGGACCTCGACAAGTGGAGGGTGGGGTTTCCGTTCTGGAGGGGACAACGACTGAACGATTTCCCAATAAGAAAATACTAGCATAATGGAACACATTTGTTGGGTTGTTCAGGCAGCATCACGGCTCACGACGACATCAGTGTCGGACGCCCGCCCCTAAGCATTTCCGATAAATAAAAAAAATAAAAAGAAACAATAGCACACGTTGATGTCAGGGTGCGAGCAAAATGCCCGTTCGCATGCGCATTGTTTGGAAACGATATCTGCATCACCTCTATGCTGCAAACTTGCAAAGATCCATGTCCATTTGCTATTTTGCTCTCTGTTTCTGATACCTAGGATTAGGAAGGAGAAGCTTCTATTGGTGGCTCATTGTCTCTATAATTATTATTTTGTACTCCCTCAGTTCAAAAAAATAACTTTAGGCCAATTAATCTTAAGTTTAATCGAATGTAAATAAAAATAATTATTAATATTTATGATACCAAATAAGTATTATTATATTAATATTTAAATATATTTAGCGGTGTAATTGTTAATATTATTTTCTATATAAACACAGTCAAACTTGAAAAATTCTGACTTAATACTCTGCACATAAATTCTGCACTATAAATTTTTTAGATGGAGGGAGCAAACTTTAATACTCGTATTTGAGTTTAGAGCCTCGCATAAATTCTGCCACTACAAGTAGTACTTTGCACACTAAGCAGGGGTGGGCCCGGTGGGTATATTCAATAGTACTCCATTGAATACCCATTATTTTTGTTGATCAATGGTATTTAAGGGTACAATCAATTATATATGTTCAAGGGTTGAATCAATCCTTTTTTTATCTTTGAAATTTTAATATGCGTTCTTCAAAACTTGGGCCCACCTCTAACACTAAGGAATGTTTTAATGTTATGCACTCCTTTATAAACTTGGACTAATTTCAAGTTTATACACTTACTTTATTATATCACAAATATTGATAATTTTTATAACTTGATGACTAAAGATAATTTTATTTAAGGCAAAATAGATTGAGTTTCTTATGGCGATCTTCTAAATGAGGTGACTAATCGTATCACCACAACTAATACTCTTGCTCTGTTTACTGAAACACAGTAGTACAAGTTCTGGCACCTAATTATTAGTCCAAGCTAGCGCAGTGACACACTGCTAATTCAGTCCATCGATCTAAATTTTGGTGCTGAATTAAGGCGTTCCTGCCTCCTGGTCGAGTGGCTGGCGAGCTGTCACTGTCGACTCTCACCGCGCCATGCGATCTCTAGCTATTATTGAACGATGTGACGCCTCGCCTAATGCCACTTTATTTAACGTATCGTACGCGTGCATGTACAGTAACGAAGTTTTTTTTAATAAGATACAGGAACGTAGTAGTTTGGTGCTTGCGCTGGACGCGTTCGTCATGTACTGTGTGACTCGCGTAAAAACGGACGGAGTACTGCTCTTTAGTCGTCGTTACACGTACCTACGGCCATCCGTACTTTTCAGTTTATTTTTTTAATTAAAATAATATTTTTCTCTCATAACAAAATTAGTCAGAACAGTGTTTCGATTTATTTTTTCAGCGAAGCGAACGGAGCCTACATTTCAGGACCAAGGGCGAAACCAAATATAATTAATACATGTTGGTACAATTGACTTCCAGTTTTTGAAACAGAAATTTATTCTCCCACAAGAGAATGAGAACTGAGAATGAGACATGAACAAAATTAAACAGCGTAATTAACAGTGTACGTGTACCCAAAGATGAAATTTGAGTAGCACGTGGCAACCAGGCGTACGGCAGCTAGCGCGCGCGATCGACTTGAGTGCGTCATCAGTGGATCACATCACACCTCGACGCTGCATCCTGTGGGCTGCGCGAACTTGAGCGACGACACGGTGTTGTTGCCGCCGCCGCCCACGACGCCGGGGTACCCCGCGGAGAGCACGGCGGGGCAGCTGACGAAGAGGTGGTAGCTGCCGGAGACCCAGCTGCCGACCTTCCACTTGACGCGGCCGTCCACCTTGACCTGCAGCGCGACGAACCCGGCCGCGACGTCCTGCTTCAGGGCGTCGGCGACGTAGCCGGCCACGGGCACGGACTCGGCCGACAGCACGGGGGACCAGACGGTGACGTCGCGGTGGCCCTGGTACTGCGGCGGCAGCGACACGGGCACCGTGACCGCCTCGTTCTGGTAGGTCACGAACACGTCCAGGCGCTTGTAGAAGATGCCCACGTGCTCGTTGGGGTTGCGGGAGGCCAGCGTCACCTGCGCCGACGCCGTCAGCGACGGGTCGCCCAGCGAGATGGGCCGCCGCAGCTGCAGGTCCTGCAGGTAGAAGGACGGCTTGGAAGGGCGGAGGGCGAGGTAGATGACCAGCGCCGCGAAGGCGACGATGAGGACCAGCGCCAGCAGGCACGACCCCAGGCAGCCGCAGCAGCGACGCAGGTGGTGCTCGTGGCGGTGGTGCTTGTCATCCTTGCTCATGGCTGGCCGCGCGCTCTGCTGCCCTGCTCAGAGCTCACTACTCTGCTCCGCTGTGCTGTGTGTGGCTTGTGGGTGTGGGTGTGAGACTGTGAGCAGCTGAGCTGAGCTTGCTGGGGCTTTCGTTCTGAGTGGTGGGTGGGTGACTGAGCCGTGCGGAGTAGGAAAGCGTAATGGCTTTTAAAATCGGTAGTGGCACACCTACGCCTACACAAACACAGCGCATGTGGCACTCAAAAGGGAGAGTCTCTTCTTGCTCGCACATCACGTATGGACGATTGGTTAACCCTCGCTGCAGGGTTGAGCTGCAGCCTGCAGCAGAGCAGAGAAGGTGGAGCGGAAAGCAACGTCTCAACCGAAGAAGATTCCTCCATCTGCTACTTCATCCGGTGGGCCACCGGGTCTGCCACGGGGACGTGAATCGGGTTGTGCAGTTGTGCTTGCGCATGTGCATGCATATGCATATGCATATGCATATGCTTTGAGATTCGTGTCCACCTTTGCCCTTGCTTGAGTGCGACGGCGGGAACTACACACGTCAGCTTGAGATTCACTCAGCCACGCTTGAATTTTAATACACAAAAACGGTGGCCGACAGTTGTCCGTTGGGTCCTTCAATCTTTAAACCGAGTGCCTTGAATTTCCTAGTTTTAATTATGTATATAAACCGTTTGTTTTACATCTCTAGGGCTTGTTTGGTACAACGCTTGTAGAAGAGCCCAGTGAACCCGTCCGGTCCTGGCGCCTTGTCTGATGGAATGAAGTACTCAAACAGCGCAGTGTCCTTTGCTTCGTCCTGCACAATTTCCATGCCTTCGACCCTCAGTGAAGCGATGTAGTTTTTTGCAACATGAAAGCCGATGTTCAACAAGGCAACGCGCTAGCTCTAGCGCCTCGACAGATCATGAGATTAACATCTCCCAAACTAACGATGGGGATGGTGTTCCAATGAGTATTCGTGGTTCTCCTCAATTCCTTTCCTCGTTTTTGCACATATATTTCATTAATTAAGTTGATCTAGAGGAGATACATGGATCGCTCCACCCCATGCATCCTTATCCCAAGCCACGGGCGATGGTTGGAAGAAAATGTGGGGGAGGATGCTAATGTTTTTTTTTAGATTAAGGAACAAATGTATTCCGGTCTCCCGCATTCACAGCTGAATGGGTGCAACCCAACCCAACTGAACCAATACAATCCCAGAAGGATGCTAATGTGGCGGTGATAAATGGTTTTGTAATTGGAGCGCACAAGATGTCCGTGTTGGAGTTGGAGAGACAACATCAAACTCCAGCGACTATTCGAGTAGTGCCAAATTGGACTATTCTTATTCGGCTGTGGCCGTAGGGATTCGTGCATCAAATTTGGATGAGTGAAAAACGAGAAGGAAAGTTTTACACACTCTTTCTTTATGAAACAGTTTTACACACTCTCAATACATATTGTGTGCCAATCAATGCAAAATTACTACATACTCCATCTATCCCTGAATAAATAGATTCATAGAGTTGTCTTAAATCAAATTTTTAAAATTTTGACCGATTTTCTAGAAAAATCTATCAAGATTTGTGACATCAAATTATTATCATTAGATATATCATAGAATATACTTTCATAATATGTTATTTTATACCATAGATGTTGTTACTCTTTTCTATAAAGTTAGTCAAACTTAAAAAAGTTTGATCAGCACGGATTCTATGAATTGATTTATTTGGGGACAGAAGGAGTATCAAACTCAATCATAGTTTCAATCAAATAATGAAAAACGAGACAATCAGTATTTATGTACATCTATTTACATGTTAGCATTTCAATACATCATGTTTGAAAATGGCATGTAAGGATGAAAACGGAACGGAAATATTCCGAACCGAACCGCATCGTTTTCTATATTTAATCTGATCGAATCCGCATTTTCTTATCCGACTTTACCATTTTCGTTTTCGCATTTGAGATGTTTCGTATTTCAAATGTAAAAGTAGAAAACGGTTTACACATTTTTCGACCGTTTTCTACTTTTCTACTTTTAATTTGAAATATTCCGAATTCAAAATTCGGTTTAAACCGAATTTGGCCAACTGCACAGGTCATACAGCCCAATTACAGGCTGCTCACCACGCAGCTGCGTTCTTTCTACTGGTGGCTAGCTGCCCTCTCTTATAGACAGCACCCAGCCTCATCTCTCTTATTATGTATTTGGTCGTGCACTTGTTTAATGCTATGCACTTGAACTAGATCATGCACTTATTAGTTGTGAACCTGTTATGTATTTGGTCGTGCACTTGTTTAATGCTATGCACTGTGGGTCGGTATTTCGTATTGAATTTTCGCATACCGACCGTGTTCGACATAATTCCGCTCGAATTGGTTCGTTTCCGAAATTCTAGATATTCCGTAAGTTCGTGTTCGTTTTCGTGTCCGACTTGTCCACTTTTGCTTTTGCTTTCGCTTTCGTATTTTAAATGTAAAAATAGAAAACGGTTGACGAGTTTTTCGATAGAGTTCGACCGTTTTCATCCTTAATGGCATGGATGTGATCTAGTAGAAAGGGAACGACGGCTGGCAAATAGGCAGTCAGAAGGAATTAACGGTCATGCTCAAAAAGAAGGAATTACCGGGCGGTTATTTCTTTTGTTTTTCACCATCCAAAGAAGATCTGACCATGGATGGTGCTTTGTTGGAATGCTGCTAGTTTAACTATACAAATAGTACAAAGTTGATTATATTATGAGCGTTAGTTGGCGTGGGTGTTGTCCCTCCTTGCCGCGGCATTTAGTGGAGAAGGTTGGTGGGGCGTAACAGCGAGCACGCGCCAATGCGTCGGGCGCGCGTTCATCAATCATCATGTTGGTAGTTCCGACGTCGAGTCCATCCGCCCTACCCAAAAGCCCAAAACGTCCGTAATACACTCTGATCAGAGAACCTTCCCCGGCGTGGCGTCACACATGTTATGTGACCTCCATTGGCTCCTTATCTCCCCCACCGACTGCAGATGAGCCCTGTGTGTGCCCTGTAAACTTGTACTGAATAAATGTCCACAAATTAAACATGAGTCATGTTGATGTGGATATATAAACTTTTAAAAGTCCTAAAGTAGATATGCTAATTGCCAGCTAGTTTACTGAAACTCATTCGTTCAATATAGATGAATCGCCCTGTGGCGATCCAAATTGACAGTCAGCAGCTTTTATTCTACCTCCGATAATTTCAGTCTTCTTCCTTGCACATGTCGCCCCACCCCTCTGTCTGTTTGGCAGAATTCCCATACCACTATACGAAAAATATGTTCATGCATATGCCTTTTTTTAATTACTTGAGACGAAATCTGTCAATCTAGATTTAAATTCTCGACTTGACACCGTTTACCTAGTTACTCACAATACTACACAACATGTCCATCGACAATAAGATGGTTTTGGTGATCTCATCGATCTTAATATCTATCAACTAGGGGGCGAATCTAGGTGTATTCAATAGGGTCGCCTGACAACTCACTAAAAGTTCGTAGGATTAGTGTTTATATACAAGGGCGGAACATAGCTGTGGGGGCAGCTAAGGCCTTCCGCAGTGTGAGCCAAGAGTAAGGATGAAAACGGACGGAAAATAGCTCAATCGTTTTCATTTTCATAATTTTTGACGGAAGCACGGGAGCGGGAGCCGGACAACCGGGAGCGGAACAGGAGCGGGATAAACGGTAATGCGAAAATGGATAAATACGATCGAAAAATAGACGGAAACGAACGGTATACGGGAACTTAAGCCGGAACTACATGCCACGTATGACAAACCAAAGGACTTGCTACGGTACTCCTAAATAAATGTGAACCGTCGATTTAGATGATTTTTATCGCATATTACCTTCTAGGAGGTAATAGAATGAAGAAATATATATATTAGCAAAATAGGTAAAATATCTTCCAATTAGATCTAATTTCCATATCCTATTAGATCTAACTTGCATGCATGATGTAAATTGTTCCTATGTTTGTGAGAAAGTGACATATCATGCTAAGATGATTTTTAAACATTTTTTGTAACATTTTTTTCAGATACGTTTGCATGTACGTCACTTGCTAAGATACACGTGTATATCCATGCTTAATCTTTTTGTGCTTAACCCTTTTATGGTAGGCAGCTTTCACGCATAGCACATAGAAAAAAGAGACATTTGACACATGTTTTTGCGTAACATATACATATATACATACATGTACGAGACTCTTTTTTTTTGTTAAATACATACGTGTACGAGTTACGAGTAATGTTATGTTTTGCATGCAGCCGAACAACGCAGAAGCAAGTCTGGCTGACCGCCCGCTCACGGCACAGCTCGGCTCAACACCCTCTGCACTTGTCCGATGAACGTATAAACGGGATGAAAACGCACTACGTCAAATATGATTTCCAGGGGCGGCTACAGTGCATTTGTAGGGGCGGTTCGGCCAGCCGCCCCTACCATACCGTCTCTACAAATCATATCGCTTTACAAATCGATTTATAGAGGCGGCTGGTGTTATCACCGCCCCTACAAATCGATTTGTAGGGGTTTAAAATATAGTCCGCCCTACAAATCAATTTATAGGGGCGGTCTGGGAACACCGGCCGCCTACATAAATCGATTTAGAAGGGCATATACAACCAACCCCTACAAATTATTATTTTTCCGCCAAAAAAAAATTAAATTTACAATTCAAATTCGACATATATTTTTCATGCACAACTCCATCATGACTTATCTTCTCCATGCCAAGAATTAATGTTGGTATTTGAGTCACAACTGGTATCAATTGACGGAACACAGCGGTGCAAGTCTAATTTAGATACAATTGTAGCTTCATTTGGAAAGTCCATCATTTTAGCTTCCCTAAATTTGAGGTACTAACAAACCTGGAGCTTTTTGCCAAGATCCTCATGGCTCAGAACAATAGGTCGATTCGCCACTTCCCTTGCATTGTTAAGTCTTTGCGTTACTTGACCTTTGAAAACAGGAAGGCATGATACGAAAATTAGTATAACTCATTGGAAATTGTATGTTCAGGTTGTCCACGAGACCACTCCAAATGCAGACCAGGCCATTAAAGACTTGACAAAACAATGTGGTTTTTGGATGAAAAGAAACCCACCAATCGGTGCAAATCTGCAGTTTTTTACAAGAAAATGCACTAATTGCGTAAACTAACTCCCTCGTTTATTTCCCAACAGTGCAGTACAAAGAAACCAGTAGCTCCTTGTAGAGAAAAGAAATGAATGAACAATAAAGCTTATGTGCCTCAAAGGAGCAATAAAATGTCAATCTCAACATATAGTGGTTATTCAAATACAAATATCTTGGGCCTAACTTATAAATTAACAATATAGGTTGTATTATCCAAGTGGCATGTTTGGTTTTTCAAGTGTTTATGCCTTGAGCTCTCTAAGCTCAATAAAAAAAATAAAGCAAAGCACTAAATAATAATTAACATAACATAAAAAAAGAGCAGAGGTACATAATGGCAAAGGATTGAAAAGAAAATATTACCATGCATCTGTCACAAACTCGAAATTTGGTTGAGCATCGAAGATCAGTATTCGAGGAGTTCTTCCACGGGTGCACTTATCGCAGAAAAATATCACCACAGTTTTCGACGGTGATGCTGAAAATATAATAGGTTTGCCAAATTAAAAAAAAAATGCAAGGTGATATCATCGCAGAGCAGATCAATATATAATCGTTCTTACCTGCGGTTGAAAGCATTGAAATCTGCTGCGCATGATGTGCACTTGTCGGCATGACTTCATCTGGGACCTGAAAGAAAGAAAAAGGAGAAAACATGTATCCGATTAGAAAAAAGTGAGTCGATGAATAAATCAAGAATCAGGAAATGTGCAAACACATATTGCATGTGACATGATAAGTATGAAATGAAATCAAAAGCAGAATGCAGACAATAGTATTGAAGGCAGGCTCCACTATGATGCCATCGAACAAACACAAAACCAACAACATAATCAAACTAATAGCAAATTAGCAACAGAGACAAACAAACATTGAGCTCAATTTGACTATAGCTTTGCAAATTATGAAGAAATTACAGGTTTGAACCGATAGCAAGAAGCAAATAGAGAGACTAATTACCCGGTGATCTTTCTCCTCATTCATAGGCTTCATTAAATTCCTCCAATCAAGGAAATTTTTCCTCCTCTCGTTTTTGTCGTCAAAGAAGCTTGGCTACATCAACAATTGCTCTATTTCTTGAAATGTCGCTTCCACCCATCTCCTTGAACTGCGGTCCAAAGAAGCTAATAGACATCAATCATTTTGGGCAAGCCACATATAGTGCAACAATACAAATTATAAAAACTATTGGATGATTAAAAATACGTTGATAAACACGGATGTCAAACACCTTGCGGTCGAAGAAGAAAGCTGTGGCGAGTGTCAAGAATGGTGTTGGATGTATAGCTGTTTGATTTTAGCCTTATTCTTTTTGCTTCAACATCCACTTTGAACTCTTGGACCAAAAGGCAAAGATAGAGGAATCTAATACGTCATACAGAGACCATAAGATCAACAAAAATACTAGAATTCGACAAGTTACAAAGGTGCCATAAGGACGAAAGTTACTTACATCCCATCTAGTTACTGTTTCAAGGGGATATATTCTTAGTGTCCTACCGGTGTTGGGATCAAGCATCCGAACTCCATCCAAACTAACTTTGCATAAGGCACAAGCGAGAAAAGTATTGATTAATGACTGCTGGACCATACCAAGTCATGACATGCCAAGTATAACAACATAACATTATTAACACCCCTTCCTTAAACAGAGTTTAATGCAAACATTTCTGGTGTATTGGAAACCATTATTTAGTAATTTTAAATGTGAACGTTTTTTGGCAACAACAATTCGATCCAGCTTGTCCATTTTTCGGTGCAAATTCACAACCAATCGATTTAACTACCATTTCATTCACAACATATTTCAAACACCAACATTAGTATCCTTACAAGGTTCTTCTTTGTTTAACCGGTAAAAAAGAAATGACCATTACTTTCTATAGTGTGTTAGCTATACAAACATCAAAAAGATGATGCCCCGAACTTCCTCAGCATATCATTCAGTTAATTATCAGTAAACTAAACAGCTTGACTTGGCCTTTGCGCTCACCAATAAGCCAAAGTTCTACAATAAACCGTTTATTTCACATTTAGCCACTACAAATGTACCCACTACTGGCTACTGGTTACTTGATGAAGTACATTTACTGGTTAATGCATTTTATGCCTAATTTAATGCTTAATGTTCTACATTAAGCCAAGTTCATGCCTTAATCAGCCCCTGTTGATGATGTCTTGTGCTAAGACGGTGCATATTAAGCCACTAGGGTTCGGATTAGCATGTAGGAGGAGAATTTGCAAATCACGGCCAAATTGAAACTTTCCCCCAAATCCCCGAAACCCTAGATCATGATTTTCGCCCTTTTACCCCAAATTTCAAAATGGAAACCCTAATTTCTACTAAGTTTGGGCCTTGGAACCTCTTACCTTAGCTCGGCGTCGTCACTGCCATCATGCTTGGGCCTCTGACGTGTCCACACCCCGACACCACCACTGTGCATCAGGACCCATCGCGCCACCGCCGCGGATGAAAAACACGGCTCGTTGCGACGTCCGTTACGGACCACGCCAACTCGCCGGATTGCGCGGAGGAGGCCATCGAGGCGACCAGGATCGATCTGTAGTTTCTCTGCGGAAGAAGCCCCACCATGATCGATGTGTGAGGGAGAGGGAGAGGGAGAGGGTGAGGGTGAGGGAGAGTTAGGAAGAGGGAGACAGGGTCCACCAGCCACTCACCTAGGAGATGAAGCTCCACCTTCAGAGCTGCGGCTATGGGCAGATTTGGGCCGTCGTCGAGCAAGCGGAGGAGATCCGGAGCGCCATTGTTGCGGACGGGGAAGGAGCTGTGCTCTTCGCACATGGTCAACGAGGTCACGAACAGGGGAGCAACCGACGAGCACGACGAGCGTCGCAACGGGGGAGGAGGTGGCCACGGGCATCGCGACGGGGGAGGAGGTGGCTACCGGAGAGAGAGAGGACGGGGGCAGCGGATGGATGGAAGGAGACGGAGAGAGAGAGAGAGAGAGAGAGAGAGAGGAACACCGGCAGTAGATATTTTGGGGTGACTTACTGTACGTTGGGTATTTATAGGGGCGGCTCAATCACCAGCCGCCCCTACAAATAAAAATACCGGGGGCGCCTGGTGAGTGAGCCGCCCCTACAAATCTGACCCATTTATAGGGGCGGCTCGTATCACCAGCCGCCCCTGCTGTTCTATTTGTAGAGGCGGCTGGTGTCTGGGCTCCCGAACACGTCACTGTAGGGGCGGCTCCATCACCAGCCGTCCCTAAAAAAAATTCGTCCCGTTGCTAAAAATTGTTTTTTACGTAGTGATGGAAATATCCCTGTCAAAAACGGGATACCAGCAATACGGACGGAAAAACACTCAATCATTTTCGGTCCTGGACCTGGTGTATCCTGTCCCGTTTTCGGTACCATTTCCGTTTATCCCGAAAAAAAAACAAAAACGGACGGGAAAATACGGTATACGGTTGCGGACGGAACGGGATTCATCCCGTCCGTTTTCATCTTTAGCCAAGAGTGATGCCTAAATAGGTGAGAGAAGATTGGAGCATCACTTCGCACGTTACAGCTAACGAAGCGAAATCCGAGTGATGCCGAGAATTCCTAGAGGGGAGAGCATGTACTGGCATCGATGCCCAGCTAATAAAAAAGTATTTTGTTGCTCAGCTGATGCAATTCCACAGTGAGACTATCCGAGTCTCCTTCGCCGGATTTGCTTTTTTCAATATTTGACGTGTAGCCGACCTGCAGCGATGCCCGTTTGTTTGTACGCTGCAAGTCATGGAGAGCGATTCCGTTTTTCCTACGGTGGAGCCTAATTTTATTAGGCTTCACTCCCACGCTGTGGAAGGCCTAAGCACAGTAATAAAAACTTATTATTACTGGCATCCATCATTTCGTCTAGCCACGGCATCAGTTGGACTTTGGATAGCGATTGCGACCACAGACTCCAGTCGCCCGCGCGATCCGTGTCGGCGGGCGCATCGCCGCGTGCTCCCGCGTCCCGTTCCAAGCCGAGCCTCCTGGAGCACCGTGTGACCGTGTCCGTCAGGCCGTCAGGCAGAATTCAGGCTGCGGCTAGCCCTTCGCTCGCTGCCTCGCTCCCATCAGGCCACCATCCATCTCTGTGCGTTACTTCGCTGTCAAGTGTCAACTGTCATGACGATACCTCAGGAAGGAAGGAGTCAGGACCAAGCCGTGCTTCCTTTTTATGTCTGGCCTTTTTCTTGTTAAAGTAGTTTGCGATGGCAAGAGAAAGGCACGATGCAGAAGCCTCAACATCTGTTCGGCCTTTTTTTTCTTGTGAGATGACCAGTACCTACGGTGGCGGAAGAGTAGACTCAATAGAAAGACAGAGTAATAATCAAATAAATTTAAGGCCCTTTGGAACACGGGAAAACAAAAACACAGGAATAGGAAAAACATAGGAATTGCACAGGAATGCAGTTGCAAAATAGAGGATTGAAAAACACAGAAATTTGAAAGGAATGCAGCCGGTTCGGCAGGCCGTAAACGATTGTGGATTATTTACTGCTGGCTGGTTTGGTGTGAGAGAAAAATACTATTCCAGTTTATAATCCACGATTGTATACGAGCAAGCGAACAGGCTGATGATCATTTGGATGGACATAGGAGAAACGTAGGATTTTTAGCAAGAGGTTTGAGTGGATGCTAAAGTTCTTGTAGTTTTCCTCCAAAACAACATGCAAAGGAAAAATTCCTACACTATTCCTATGCTCCATTCCTATGAACCAAAGGCATGAACAGTAACAATTCCTATAGGATTCTCAATCCTATGTTTTTTCTCCATTTTTCCTATGAACCAAAGGAGTCCTAAGACTTATTACGCTACTTAATGCTTGTATAACAAATTGTGGAGTACATTTTACAATTTGTTACCGAGTTGCTAAATGGACTTTATAGAATTGCATGTGAAAATTTTAACCTTTTAGTAAAATTCTAGATCCGTCGCTGTCTTTACCGTGTGATTAAAAAAAACTAGACATCCTAAGTTGGCTCAAGTTTATGAAAAAAATCCGGTCATTAGGATTAATGAATCCTTGCTAAAAAAACTAGGATCAATGAATCAGCAGGGTTGCTCTGCCTCAGACTCGACACAACCTCAGACCTCAGCAGGCCCGCAAAAGCAGAGGCAATCACCCGGCTACTGGATAGGCACATGCATGCGCAGTTACCTACCAGACTTCTAGGCTTCTATGCAGGTTTGGTAGCCACTGGAAAGCATGGAGAATTATTTGACATCGAATCTTCTCTCTTCCCATTTTTCTCCCCACATGACCACATCCACACATGGAGGCATGTACCTCACTCTAGCGTCAATCCATCTCTTGTTGTGCATCAAGTCATCAAGCCGTCTGATAAAAACTGCAGAGTCTGCAGTAGTAAAGCTTATCTACAAGCCACCGTCTAAAAACTGAATCTTCCATACAAAAGTGGTTTTTATAATTGGACAAAGTTCGTCAGAGACGCCTTGCACTGTTGCACATTATTGTACACGGCTACCTTTCACCCTGTCCACTTTTCAGAGGGGCCACCTTGCATTGCATCTGATCCTCCATTATTCGTGTATCGTATTGAGGCCCATGTAGTTCTCGGTGTCCATACTTAGATACAAAAGATGCATTCCCGTGAGACCATGGCCACGCAACACCACCACATACAGAATGCAGTAATAACAGGCAATCATCTGACCACCATCATCACAACTTGAAATGAGCACCATTAAAGCCTACGAATGGCAATGGATATAGCAACCAGAAGAAACCACAATTAAAGAGCGACCTTGGCCCAACACGGATTGGGAGATGGTCTGCAACTTTACTGCAAAATGCTGGAGCATCAAACGAGTAGACTGCAGCTGCTAAACGGCAAGCCAAAGCTTGCTCCACTTCATCAGTTCTCAAATCTGGGAGTCAACTACAGCACTCTACGAGATACTAAGCTGATAACCTCTGTAAATTTCCGCGAAAGCGACTGGTACACCCTACTCTCGTAGTCAAAGATGGGCCCTCAAATCTATGCCTGGGTAAGATTAGCAAAAAGTTATCTAGGGTAACGCCTGGATTCTTCTTAGCGGGGGTTAGGGCCGGCTGCTGTCACAGACCATAGCCGCCTCTTGGGGAGACAGAGCTGCCCTTCAGGTTGAGCCTTGCCATGTCAGGCATCTGCCAATTAACTGTAGACGCGTCTGCTCCGAAAGAGCTTGGGTCATAACAGGAAGTGACGCTTCTGCTCCGGCGGTGACGGGCAGACATCTGCTTTAACCTTTCAGCTTCATTCTTTAGGGCATGCGTCTGACCTGCGGGTTTCATTTCAAAAGCATTTCATTTAGACGAGTTTGAACCATGTTCTGGAACCATCATACTTCAGCTAGATAATCACAGCATTTCATACTTATTGGTAGATGCAATAATGCAAAAAAGTTTATTTTTGTCTGGGAATGAATTACAAAAGGAACTACAGAAACAATTTGCATATGCTAAGCTATATTTCAGATTATCCCTATGAAAACAATTCAACAGAAACTCCTGGCACACTGTAGATCAAGCTGCAATGTTATAATTGAGAAAAGAAAAGAAAAAAGCTATTATCAACAGCAAGTAATTGAGTCTGAACTTAAAACCTGAAAGGGGGTTACCAACCCTCCGTGGACTATATTTGCAATGTTTTTTGGATTTTATTTTGTGTTAACAGAGTTGTGGACATAGCACCTGGCTATGATTAGCTGAACAAGACCAGAAGGCTTTTATGATTATTGGCCAAAATACTGAAGCAAAAATGATGGTAACTGTTTCTACTGTTGTGTGGATGCAAAAACCACAAACACAATTAAAAGAACGGCCAATGTTGGGTAGTTAGTTAGTTAGTTAGTTAGTTACTAAAAGGTAAGACCATTCTTATGTGGAGTTCAGGAGCCTGTATAAAGAGCTAATTACTATTTTATCGAACACCATTGAACTGCATTTAACATTTGAGCACAACTTGCACCAAAAGTTGAACCAGAAGCATGCTACTGAATCAAATAATCACAATAAAAAACCTTTGAACCCCATTTCGTAACATCTGGTTCAGCGGCAATACTGTTTCCGCTTATGACCTAAAAATATAGAGCGCATGATATTTCTGTCTATGGCCACGTTATTTTCTTGCTGCACAACTACAAATATTCAATGAACCACGTGTTACTAAAAGGATGCATAGTCTAAATTATACTCTAAAATAGCTCTAATAACTCAAAAGGGAGCACGATGTTTCTCAGACATACCATCCTTAATCAGTTTTGCATGCTGAAGACTGGAAATCTGCATCCTCAGTTGCTTGTTTTCCATTGATAGAGCATTATGAAGCTGGAAAAGTGATGACACTCTGACAGCCAAATCAGCTCCCATGTTCTAGAAAAAAAATGGCATTATTCATATAAAACAAGTAATATGAAACCCACAACATTAAAATAAAAGATCAACATAATTACCTGAAGTGAGTCAACAGTTCTTTCAAGTTCAGCAATGTATTGAAGTTTCCGGACCCTAGATCTTTGTCCTGAACGCCTGCAAAAGTGTTGATTTGCTGAGTAGGCATCAATATTGAAATTCAAAGGACATGACATGTTTTCTCTTGCCTTGTAGTGTTTCAACTAGAAATGTTCAACATCCATCAAACAAAAACTGTTTAAGTATGAAACCTAAACTATTTTGCGCAGGAAAAGAACTCACAATATAAGAAATGTGTGTGGTGCGAATGCAAAGATAATATATTGACTTGGTAACATCAAACTCATAAATTGAAGCCTTAATCAGGAATTTCTGTGAGTAGAGCAGTAAACATCAGGGCAGTCATAGCTTGAATATCAGCCCTGATGTTTTGATAAACTCATTTTCTGTGTTACTGGATATGTATATATTAGGATCAATTAGGCTCAATTAGAGAGATTCCTAGATATACTATTTCTATATATAGCCTAGGATAGCTTCCTTGTACAGGTAATAGCTTACCATGTTTGTACTCTCCATGTATGCCTATTGGCTATATATATGAAAGGCTCCCCACCCACATAGGGTGTGTGGTGATTCTTTACATGGTATTAGAGACCTAGGTCCTCTTTCCTCCCTCCCTCCCACGACCAGACCTCTCTCTCCTCCCAGGTCATCATGCCGACCTCCCCTGCCACCAGCCCCAGCCAATCTTCTGGCACCTTGGCCCCCACAGGCACCTCCGCTGCCCCGGCCATCCTCGTCGCCCCCTACGCGACGATCTCTGTCAAAAACCACATCCCGGTGACCCTGGAACTGCCCAAGCCCAACTTCAACCAGTGGGAGCCATTCTTCTCCTCCCTTTGCGGGAAATTTGGTCTTCTCTCGCACGTGGATGGCACGGCGGCGGCCAATCCCACTGACCCTGCTTGGGCCATCGTGGACTCCTGCGTTCGCGGCTGGCTCCTTGGCTCCGCTGGGCCGGACGTCCTCGGCCTTGCTGCGGCGCCAACCAGACTGCGCGCGAGCTCTGGGTCGCCATCAAGCGCCTCTTCGAGGCCAACAAGGCTCCGCGCGCCATCTTCCTGGGTCACGAGTTCCACTCCATGACCCAGGGCGATTCGTCCATCAACGCCTACGCCCAGCGGATGAAGGCCACCGCCGATGCGCTCCGCGATGTCGGCCGCACCATCACCGACTCGGAGCTCGTCCTCAACTTCCTCGCGGCTCAATCCCTCAATCATTGCACCGCCAACAACATCGCTGGCGCACCGCCAACAACATCTCAGAAGCTCGTCGTTCTCCGCCTGCAACGAGGGCCGCGTTCTTTGCTTGCATCGCGCGTTCATCGTGCGTGCGGCACTGACCGCACCATCTCCAGGACCACCAGCGGCGGTTCCATCGCCGGTCGCCATGGCGGCATGGGCGGCAACCTTGGCGTCCCGGCGGCGAGCGGCTCCTAAGGGGCACGAGCCCCTCGGCCCTCGGTATGCTACCCTCCTCGACCGGGGGGTGCATCAACCTTGCCTTTCAGCGTCGAGGGCCCAGGGTCTCGGCGCTTCCTTTTCAGTGCGTCGATGGACTCTCTTCCGCGACGGCACCAGCAAGCACCATTACACCGCCTGTTGATGCCACCTCCAGCCAGGATGCGTCGTCGGAGCCCCTGGACTCGGCCATCCTCCAGCTGGGCCCCCTGGTTACCCCTGCGGACCCTGCTGCTGCTCCCCCTGCGGGCAGGCCCCAGCTGGGCGGCCGGCTGTTCGGCGTTGTCTACACTCGCCGCGCCCGGTTTATAAAGTTGCAAACCACGAGGCGATGGCCCCGAGGTCGCTCAGTGGCCCCTATTGTACCTCCGTGCACCGCGCACCCCCACCGGCACCACTGCGCATCTCCATCAGCTCCAAAGGGTCTTACGTGTGACACGTTTTCGGCCAGACCGACCTCCGCCACCGTCGGCGCCACGGTTTCTCTGCCTCCGTCGCCTCGCCCATCCCGGCGAACTATCGTAGTGCCCTCACCGATCCCACTTGGCGCGCTGCGATGGCTGAAGAGTACAAGGCGCTGATCGACAACGGCACTTGGCGCCTCGTCCCTCGGCCACCTGGTGCAAACATTGTCATTGGCAAGTGGCTGTTCAAGCACAAGCTTCACTCCGACGGCTCCCTCGCCCGGCACAAGGCGCGCTGGGTCGTCCGTGGCTTCTCACAGGAGGCCGGCGTCGACTACGACGAGACCTTCAGTCCGGTCGTCAAGCCGGCCACGATCCGCACCGTCCTCAGCATTGCTGCATCCCGAGACTGGCCCATACGCCAGCTCGACGTGAAGAATGCCTTCCTTCACGGCAACCTCCAGGAGACAGTCTACTGCGAGCAGCCGAAAGGCTTCGTTGACCCTGCTGCCCCTAACTCTGTATGCTTGCTGCAGAAGTCCCTGTATGGACTTAAGCAGGCACCGCGAGCTTGGAACCAGCGGTTCTCCACCTACATCTGCAGCATCGGCTTCACCACATCCAAGTCCGATGCCTCCTTGTTCATCTACAAGGACGGCGACGACATGGTCTACCTCCTTCTCTACGTCGACGACATCATCGTCACCGCGTCGTCCACGACACTTCTCCAACATGTCACCTCCCGGCTTCACTCAGAATTTGCCATGACGGACCTTGGCGACCTCCACCACTTCCTCGGCATCTCGGTGACCCGGGACAGCAGTAGGTTGTTCCTCTCCCAGCGGCAGTATGCTGTGGATCTCCTCCAGCGTGCTGGCATGTCTGAATGCCACTCGACTGCAACACCTATGGATGTCTGGACCAAGCTGTCCGCCTCAGAGGGCGCCCAGGTCGCCAACCCCTCAGAGTACAGGAGCATTGCTGGTGCCCTCCAGTACCTTACGTTGATGTTGTCCAGCAGGTCTGTCTCTTCATGCACGACCCTCGTGAGCCGCACCTTGCGCTGATCAAGCGCATCTTGCGATACGTCAAGGGCTCCCTGTCAGCGGGTCTGCAATTGGGCACCGGCGCCGCTGATCAGCTCACCGCCTACTCCGACGCTGACTGGGCTGGCTGCCCAGACACGCGCCGCTCCACCTCCGGCTTCTGCGTCTACCTCGGTGACAACCTG
The DNA here is from genome assembly GCA_904845875.1 of Miscanthus lutarioriparius. Classification (NCBI taxonomy): domain Eukaryota; kingdom Viridiplantae; phylum Streptophyta; class Magnoliopsida; order Poales; family Poaceae; genus Miscanthus; species Miscanthus lutarioriparius. Next base: position 47,608,332 of record CAJGYO010000007.1, read on the forward strand.
GTGTCTTGGTCCTCCAAGCGTCAGACGACGGTGTCTCGCTCCAGTGCCGAAGCAGAGTACCGTGCAGTGGCACATGTTGTGGCCGAGTGCTGCTGGCTGCGTCAGTTGCTCCAGGAGCTCCACATCCACATCCCGCTTGCGACGGTTGTCTACTGTGACAATGTGAGCGCCGTCTATATGACTGCCAACCCTGTCCACCACCGCCGCACAAAGCACATCGAGATCGACATCCACTTCGTCCGTGAAAAGGTTGCTCTGGGACAGTTCCGGGTGCTTCATGTCCCATCCGCACATCAGTTCGCCGACATCATGACCAAGGCTCTACCCGTCCAGCTCTTCACTGATTTTCGGACCAGTCTATGCGTCCGTGATTCTTCCGCTACGACTGCGGGCGGGTATTAGGATATGTATATATTAGGATCAATTAGGCTCAATTAGAGAGATTCATAGATATACTATTTCTATATATAGCCTAGGATAGCTTCCTTGTACAGGTAATAGCTTACCATGTTTGTACTCTCCATGTATGCCTATTGGCTATATATATAAAAGGCTCCCCACCCACATAGGGTGTGTGGTGATTCTTTACACTTTTCCTTCAGATGGTGGGGGAACACCATCAGAAATACACCCAAGGAGATGCGCAAGGGGCTGAACTCCCTTATTATTTTGGTGGTCTGGGAAGTATGAAAATTTAGGAATGCTTGTGTGTTCGAGGGTCTTTCTCCAAATATCCAGAGCCTTCTACAAAAGGTCGCTAATGAATGCAGCTCTTGGTGCATGGCAGGGGCCTCTGACCTCCAGGACCTGCTCCTAAGGTCGAATGACACAGAACCTTAGTTTCTGGTTGGGTTGATCGTATCCTATTTTCAATGGCGTGTGCTTTGTAGTTAACATGGCTTGTGTGGTGTGGGTTTGGGTGGGGCTGTTCTCGTGTTGCTCTCTTATTCCTTTTCCTCTCTTAATGAAATGACATGCAGCTATCCTGCGTAGTTTGAGAAGAAGAAAAATTCCCTCCATTCCAAATTGTAAGTCGTTCTGGCTTTTGTCGATACATAGCTTTTACTTTGTATCTAGACAAAATGTATATCTAGGTGTGTAACAAAAGGTATGTATCTAGAAAAACCAGAACGGCTTAAAATTTGGAATGGAGGTAATAAATATCTTTCTGGTATAATGATGTTCGGGCTCCCTTTTAATTGTACAGAGACTATGTAATGTACGCATCTTGGAAAAATAAGAATTCTGATTGACACATAACATAGACTGGCTGTTGGACAATCTCGGGAGTAGTATTATAAAACTAAAGGAAATTGTTGCTTTTACAGTATTCAAGCAATGAGGATTTACGAACTAACTTTTGAAGACACCACATACCCACATGGTTTGAACTACTTATGCTGCTGAGATCATACGACAATAAATTCTACCTGGCATTGCTACTGCTGGTGACATAAGTCAAAACTATCAGTGTCACACAATTAGAAGCACAATCAGTTAATTTAATTTCTGTAAAGCAGTAGTGTCATGTTCCTTTTCTGTTGGCAAGACCCAAAGTTCACATCTGCACTTGATATAATTTATACATTTCTAGCATTTTCACTACAAATTCCAGTTTAGTAAAAGCAACAATGCTATTGATTGGCAGAAACCGCTACCTTCTGAAAGAGAACATTTGAAGAAAGTACTTTAGATATTTCACTCACAAACATAAGTGTACCTTTTAAATGACTTGTCTTGATCAGGATGGCCAAAAGCATCACAGGCATCAGCAGTTCCACTGGCCACATTACCATTCACACCACTGGAGGCATCGATGGTCAGGTACTGCAAGGGGTTGCTGGGGACATTCTCAAGCACAGCATTTACCATGGAACTCTCCGAAGATGTCAGCCTACTCTTCTGTCTTGGCGAATTCGGACCATAAACACAGCTAGCCTCGACCACAGAACCGCTTTCACCACCTTCGCCAGCATCCAACAAGTCCTCAGCTTCACCACCTGAGTTTAGATCGCCTTCCTCAATCGGATAAATTGGGCTTTGGAATGTCGACAGTGCATCCAAGATGGCATCAGAATCGCTACAGGCCCTTCTGAGGGGAGGAAGCTTGGGAGCTTTCCCAGAATCCGCAAGGAGATCATCGAGCCAGCACGGCGGTTCACCAAAGAACGGATCCCCGGATGGAAACCTGCAGCTCTGCGTGAACATGCTGTCATCCCTTCGAGTGATCTGAGGACCCAGCGGCGGGCAGCGGGGTGGGAGGTGGGGTGACCGAGACATGGCGAGAACAAGCCCTCGTATCTTTGATGGCCTTCCTCTTTTGGCTCTGCTAAGTAACTAGAACCGAAGTTTCAAAAAAAAGTAACTAGAACCGATCGAGCATCCCTTGCGTTCTTCTGTTCATATGAAAAAACCAGCAGCTTTGGGTCAGATCCGAATATAAATGGCCTGCATTAGGGTTTGGGGTGCTTGACTTCGCATAGCAGGAAGGGAAGGGAAGGGAAGTGGCTGGCATACCTGGCGGATGCTTGTCTCCGGCGAAAGAGCCGATGAAGACCTGGCGAAGGTCGGCGCCGCCAAGTGAGAGGGTTCAGGGGTGTGAGTAGGGAGGGGGGAGAAAGGAAAGGGACGCGTGATTCGGGCGAACGCAACAGTCTGAGGAGGACGCGGTTGATGAACGCAAACGCAACGGCCTTGAAGTTCGCGGAGGAATGAAATGGGCCTTGCGTTGCCTCCTGGCTCATGGGCTGTCACTGTCAGTTTCACTGGATAGAAATTCGGAAAGAGTCCATCAACTTTCTTTTTCCCTAAAAAAACTATTTTTTTAAAACTAACACCCTTCAGCTATTTGCATGAGTTCGATTTATCCTCCCCAATCAGGAAACCAAATTTTTTTACGCTCTTTTAACAACTGAGAGAGGTAAATGGAACTTATTTTTTCAAAAAATATACAAATATTGTCTAAAATAAATATGTATTTAAAAATACTAAAATCTGATTTAATATTAGAAAATTCATAAAAATTTTGGTTTAACTCGAAAAAAACAGAACCAGATTCATATTTTTCTAAAATCATGTTCTATGTTTTTTGAGCTAGAAACCATAATATAAAGCCTAATTTTATTTTAGAAAAAATAGAAAGTCCAACATCCTGAGTCCACCCAAACTGTCTTCCTACTACATTATGGGCCTGTTTAGTTCCCCAGATTTCCTGAATTTGGCACTATGCAAAAAGAAGATTCCCCGTCACATCAAACTTGCGGTACATGCATAGAGTACTAAATGTTAACGAAATCAAAAACTAATTGCACAGTTTGGTTGTACTTTGCGAGACGAACGTTTTGAGCCTAATTAGTCAACGATTAGACAATTATTACCAAATAAAAACAAAACACTACAGTGTATCTACAGTAACGCCGAATCCGGCCTCCAACTAAACGTGGCCTATGTGTCTCTCAGTGCGTGTGCAAACCTACAGCGACGATGATGAACGAAGAAGCGTTGTGTCCATCCATATGTTGTCAGCCAAGTTACAAATGTCGGTTCAAGAGTATGAGAAGTCGCACGCACGGCTGCCGTTGATGGTCCAATGAGCGTGCAGACATCATCATCATGATGTCCACTAAGAAAATAGTGCTGCTACAAAGTTAAACCAAATGATATACATTTTTAATGAATATCAGGGCTTGAATTATATTTTTTTATTTGAAATTTCCTGTGCGTGTCTCAATGGTTAAGCAATATATTGTTGCTAAGGAAATATTTTGTTGCAGTTTGCTCAGCGGGTTACACAATGATTTATGCTATGATCTGCAAGAATTTGTCTACATCCGTTTCATATTTAACCTAAGAGTACAATACGCCAACAGTCACTAAATTTGGCATAGCATCTAGGTCCTCAGACTCCTTCTCGGGTATCGATATTAGGGATACCAAAAGCAAGGGAGCTAGTGCCCACGCTGACTTCCCCGGACAGAGCAAGACGTATTAACATGGCTTGCCCGACCCCTTGGGTACGGGCTCCGTCTCACCCGACCCCAAGGACGCAGTTTCTGTCTCGTCCGACACTGAGGCTGCGGGGGTCTCGCCCAAGGCCGCGGGCTCTGTCTCGCCCAACCCCGAGGCCGCGGGCTCCGTCTCACCCGGCCCTTGGGTGCGTGCTCCGTCTCGTCCGTCCCCCAAGGGTCGCGGGCTCCGTCTCGCCCGACCCCGAGGCCGTGGGGGTCTCGCCCAAGGCCGCGGGCTCCGTCTCGCCTAACCTCGAGGCCACGGGCTCCATCTCGCCCGACCCTTGGGTGCGTGCTCCGTCTCGTCCGACCCCTAAGGGTCGCAGGCTCCGTCTCGTCCGACCCCGAGGCCGCGGGGGTCTCGCCTAAGGCCACGGGCTCCGTCTCGCCCAACGGGGACCCATATCGCCGCCAACCACTCCAGGTCCAGGCGTATGGGCCTAGGTCGAAACTCTGACACCAGGGAAGAGACATGCACGACTCGATGTAACCCGAGGCCATGACAAGCCATACCTGAGGATTCACATCAAGAACAGTGTCGGGCGTACCGGTGCTATTCTGTCTAACCCTTGTACGAACGCTGACATGCGTGTCAGTTCACCACGACGTCCGTCGGGACGGGATGGAACGCCATGACCGGCAGATGACGCCTGCGCATGGTGCTAGTGACAGATAGGGCCGCGACGTGGAGCCGTCCTTGTTGACATCTACAGGATTGGCGGGACCCGCATGAAGGAGAAGAAGGACCCAGTGATCCTGGAAGCCTTCCTCTATCTCGTTTTTCTCCTTTTCCTCTGCTGTAACCCGCGCTTTGTCTTGGCCTATAAAAGGAAAAGTATGGCACCCCATGAAGGGGATCGGGGCCAGATCCGCACAAGAGCACGACACGAGCACACGGCTGAGCAGCGATCGAGCTCTCAGCACCCGTTCACTCCTTTCACCAGAGACTTGGGATCATTTTCCTCTCTCGCCTGTTTGTAACATCTACTACAAACTTTCAGTGCCAGTAACACGAGCGACAACGACGAACTGGACGTAGGGACTTTCTGCCCGAACCAGTATAAACCTCGTGTCCTCTAAGCACACCATCCGAGCCAGACGCGCAAATACAAATTTACTCGTGGTGGTCCGAAAACACCGACACTCCTAAAATGCACATTCAGGTCCTTAAGCTTGGCACATGGTACGTCACCCATTTGTTGTCGAGCGGTCCACGATGTCACCAACGATGACCAGCCCCTAAACTTGACAAAGTGTGTTATTTGTCCCTAAGCTTTCGGGACGGGACAAGGACAGAGAAGAGAACCATCCTAGTCCCACCAACCCCATCAGAAATATCTTTTCCTTCGTTTAAATCCCTGGGGATTTGCCCCGTCTCTATCTTCAATTGAGGAATTCTCTATGGGGAATAAGGATCGGGCCCATTGACATCTTTACTTTTGTGGTTTTCATGCTGTCAAAACCATTGTTGAAACCAGTTAGGGAGCAAAATCGGACTGTTTCAGAACATTGAGAAGCCCAAAATACTGAATTTCTGTTTAGGGGAGACGAGTCGGACTTCGACGAAAGTTGGAAGGTCAAATGAATTTTTTTCCCTTTCACCTTTACTTAAGGTCTTGGCCCAACACATTAGCTAGCTCCCAAGCCCGGGAAAATTGGAAGGCAGGCAGTCGCCAATACTATGGCTGGGTGCTTCTACGTTGTTCTAATGTTCTCTCCCTTATAGACAAACTCTCTCTTGTCGCTCGCTGGAAGCCACATCTCCCATTGACGCGGTGTGTATGTAGCTGTGTACCGCCTTTTTCATGAATCGAAGAGAACCAATCTCGCTCTCCAATTAGTATGTCCTCAACAATTTCTTATTCCCCACTCACAAATCTCATTGTTCCTCAATCGGAAGACTCATTGGTTAGAATTGGGCTTCTCATTGTTCCTCAATCGGAAGTACCACGCGCAACCTGCCTGAATGACTGAATTTATCAGAGGAGTAATAACAAGTGTTTGGTAGTTGGCACAATGTAATTGATTGTGCCCTATGGTAGAACAAACATATTACTAAACAACAGATGCAAAATAGCTAATTTGTTCAGATCAAGTGAATTTTTTTGAAAGTAAGATCAAGTGAATTTGACATGTGATTTTCAGGTTGATTTATCCAAAATGGCCAGTAAGCTTTGTTGACAATTTTATCAGCAGTTCCCATAAATTAAAATTTAAAATACATAGGAAATGTCAAAGAAAGAGTTAACATCCGCATCTGGGACAAGAAACTTATTATTGTTGATAAATGTACCATCTTGTTTTCATCTTCATCAAAATAGTGTATATAATACTAAAAAGTTTATATTGATCCTTTGCTCCACGAGAACTCCTACGCACACCCGAACTTTAAATCCCTATAATTTGCACATTTGGTTATATTTCAGTTTACCAGGGCAAAATCGGGAGCCCAAGGCACCAATTTCCTATATCTCGTGAATAGAATCACACTTTCTTCGCAAGAGTTCGCTGTTTCGTGCCATGCTCCACAACTTTCTCTTCAACATGAAGGCCCTTTCTTCGCCTCACAGAATTCATGAGCTTCTTGGCCAAGTTTGGTCCAATACTTGAACCATCACCGAATTCTTCAATCTCCTCCGGAGTTTTCGGGGTAAAGAAGGGGTCCTGAGGGATAACTTCCCAGTGGCTAAATGCTAGAATCGCACTGGCTGCACCTGACGTTCGCTTCCTAAGTTTCTCAGAGAAATCAGAGCTTTCGGCAACTGGCAAGTGAGCTTGCACTGTGAACAAAGATGTTCCTTCTTGTATCTCTTCCTTCAGAACCTTGGCCCGACAATCACCCAGAACAGCAAACGCTGCACCTAACAGCTCCGTCGGTGTGGTCAATTCACAAAAGTACATTGGTTCCACAAGCCTTGGTTTGCTCTGAAGAACAGCTTCTCGGCATGCTTCCTTCACTGCAGTAATTACTTGCCAGTGAAGATGTTATCATCAGAGGGAATTGCAACATCAGAGTTGTTAGACAGAAGGTGTGGCTCAACAATGAATGCCAAACCCCTCATAGGTTCATCGCATATGGGACCTGCATTTGTGGCAAACTGAAAACCTGAGACGATGCTGTTCCTTAGCGCTTCAGAAGAATATGTCGATGTCTCTGTTTCACTTTCAGTGGCATTTTTAGTTTCTGCATCAGATGCACCCGCAAACCCCAATCTCTCTGATACATGGTACCTACCACTCACAAGAATACCTTCCTTTCCATTTGGGCTTGCTGCGACACCACAATTTGATTCAAAGTCAGGCAAAAGAAGGAAATTTGGTCCAACATGTGAAGGACCCTGCCACCCTGGGCCCAGATTCTCTGAAGGTATCCAACCAATGTCTTCCTATACCTCTCAAGCTTCTCATTTTCCACTTGTTCAGAGATCGCTTCCAATTCACTGTCAATGGCACAAATCAAGCGCTGCCTAAGCATTGTTGTAGAATTACCGCCATCCTGATCAAGCTGTGAACTTTTCCTGTCGAGGATTTGACCAAGTAATTCTTCACTTTCCGCAAGGACCTTAGTCAGTGCATTGGGAAGCCTAATGACTTGAACTCTCACATTGAATCTCCCATTCGGAGTGGTTCTCTCAACAAACCCCTGTTGGGCCTTCATGCTTCCCATTAAGCCAACACCTTCTCCTTGGATGGTCTCCTTGAATGACACTAACGGCTTTGAGACCCCCAGCTGGACCTTGGCGAACCTCTCCTGCAAATCCTTGATACAGCGATCCAAATGTACCTGCCCAGCTGCAGCAAGGACGTGCTCGCCCCTCTGCGAGACCGTGTACACAACCAACGGGTCTGCCTTGTTAAGAAGCTTCAGTCCTTTTACGAGGGCTCCCAAATCAGCAGGGTTGGAGGGCTCAACCGCGACCTTGAGCATCGGAGACACCTGGAACGTCATGCTCGAGAATGGCCAGCAATTCTTGGTTGACGACAGTGTTGCACTGTTGAGCACGTGCTGGCCAAGGCCCTGAATCGCGACGACGTGGCCCGCAGCAACGCTGGGTACTGGCCTCAGGTCCTGCTCGAGCATCTCGTACAGGCCGTGCAGCTCCACCTCCTGCACATTCTTGCCCAACGCGTCGTGACCTTTTACCGAATCATACAGCGGAGACAGGACGAACACCTTCTGTCCTGCACAGAGTACCCCACTGAAGACCCTCGCAAAGGCCAAGAAGCACTCCCCCTCTGGCTCCGACTCGCTATGGATCAGCAACTCCTCCCCGTTGAGCCCCTTGCACGGCAGCATTGTGTACGGCACCGCGAACATCTTGGACACGCACACCACAATGGGCGCGCTTGCGCTGGCGCTGCAGGCCACCACACAGTTCCTCACCAACTCCGCCTCAGCAACAATGCTGCAGGTGTGGTTGGCGGCAGCAGTCCTCCTCCCGGGCATAAGCCTTGCCACTCTGAACGCCTGGGCAGCGATGGGGTCGGGCGTGCACTCGACGAGCATCTCCATGACCGAGTCCGCGAGCGGCAGCCACGCCCGCATCACGGCATGCAGCGACACCTTGGGGTCCTCGCTGTTCAGCTCCCGCGGCGACACCACCAGCTTGAAGAAGGAGACCACGTTGTCGTCCATCCACTTGGCGCTATTCGGTCTCCGGCCCCTCTGGTACACCTTCCACAGAGGCCTGAGCACGTACTCCACGAACATGGGCTGCTGGTCCTCGCCGCTGCCCGTGGCCTCCTTACTCAGAGGCAGAACCGCCTTCTTCTTCTTGTCTATGCAGTACGGTCCCCAGAAGCCCATGAGCAGCTTGGACCTGCTAGCGCCCGTCTTCTGGGCGTACAGGTCGGCAAAGCGGTGGATGCGGAAGCCCCAGCCGTCGTTCCTCGTCATCGTCCTCCTCGCCGCCGCCCGCGCGGCGGTCGTCTTTGTCGTCCTGGAGGGAGGAGAAGTAGTAGCCGGAGCGCAGCGTGGAGTAGATGGAGTTGACCTCGGCGACGATGCCGCGAAGGCGCGCGTAAGCGTCCTCGGGCGAGAGGAGGAGGTCGGTGATGAGGTGGTCGAGCTTGTTGAGGACGAGGCAGGGGCGCAGGCGCAGGCGCTCGACGAACGCCTGGCGAAGCGCGGCGTGGGTCTGGACGCGGACGCCCTTGGCCGCGTCGACGACGATGAGCGCCGAGTCCGAGAGGCGCGCGGCGGCGGAGACCTCGGAGCAGAAGTCGGCGTGGCCCGGGGAGTCGATCAGGTTCACGCGGTGGACTCCCGTAGGGTGCGCGTGCCGGAGCGCGACGGAGGACGACTTCATGGTGATGGCGCGCCGCTGCTCCTCCGGGAGGTGGTCCATGAACCGGGCGCTTCCCGCCAGCTTCGGGTGGAGGAGCCCGCTGCCGCCGGAGGCCACTAGGTGGTCCGCGAGGGAGGTCTTGCCGTGGTCCACGTGCGCTAGGATGCAAGTATTGCGCACGAGGCGGGGGTCCGCCACCGACGCCGCCGCCGGCATCGCGACGCGGCGGTTAGGGGAAACAGGCCGCCGCCTGCGAATTGGGATTTCCGGGTTTGGAATTGGGACTCTAGTTCGGTTCGAAACGTACGGGTACGGCGCGGCCAGGGCCCAGTGGCGGTGGGCTCGGTGTGTCGGTGAGGTGTGGGTGGGCTGATTGAGGCTTCCAGGTTTTCCCGTCCGAAACTCCGAATAGCACCGTGGAGCACTGGAGCGGTTGCTCTAAAAAAAAAAAAAAACACCGTGGAGCGATTTAGGAGTAAGGACCTGTTTGATTTGTCTACTAAAGCAGTTCAAACTTTCAAACTAAAATTATTCATCTAAAAGTTTAGTTTGATGGTGTTTAGAACCTCTAACTAAAAGTATAGGCCCCTACAAGTCCCGTTAGGTAAGATTTTATATAGTTAAGCGGGGTGTTTGGATCATTGGGCTAAAATTTAGCCTTTGTCATACCGGATGTTCAGATACTAATTAGGAGAATTAAATATGAGATAATTATAAAATTAATTATAGAAGCCGTGGCTAATTCGCGAGACGAATCTATTAAGCCTAATTAAGCCATCATTTGCACATATTTACTGTAACACCACATTGCAAATCATGAACTAATTAGGCTTAATAGATTCATCTCATGAATTAGCCCTCATTTATGTAATTAATTATATAATTAACCTATATTTAATATTTTTAATTAGCATCCAAACGTCTGATGTGACTGGGCTAAACTTTAGACCCCAGTATCCAAACATGGATTTTGTTAGTTAAAAACTGGGCTAAAGTTTGGTCATTAGTCTCCATATTTGGATGGATTATTAGACTAAAGTTTCGCTACTAGTTAGTAGACTAAATCCAAATAGGTTTTAAACTCTTTTTTTGACCTTTTGACAATAAATTTGTAAAATAAAAATAGTTTTCTAAATGCCACTCGGTCAAAGTCCCCGTTAAAATCTAGACAGTAGCGATGTGCCTTGTGATTCCCTCTTTATCTATATAGATATAGGCGATCTTCGTTCAAGGGCCAAATGTTTTTGCTTCCGCGAAGTTGTCATCCTTTGATCAACACTCAATTTAATACAACTAATCTAATCTTCTCTGAAACGGTGAAACCACACCATCCATGCTATCCATTGCACACACACATGCTTAGGATTCATCGACACGCTGAGGATTCATTGCTAAAATACATAGCTGATAGCTTACACATGTTTTACGTTAACGTAAAAGTGGTTAAGCTACAACATGAGTTGTTCAACACCTAGATGCATAAAAGTAGATGTTGTTTGTCATTTACATCTAGGCATAGAAAGAAACATGAACATCACCATGGGATGGAGCATGATCTTCCACGAGTCCTTTCATCACAACAAGCTAGAAGTCATGAACGTGCTCATAACCAAGAGCGCGACATTCTAAAATGGTTAAGTCAATTCCAACTCTGCAAGAGGGGTACAAGTTCTACCCATGAGAGAATAAGGCTACCGCCCAGGCCCATGAGTGGTGGACTCCGTGTCAAAGACTACCTGAATGGCACCGTGGAGCGATTCAGAGTCAAGACCTATATATTTTTTTGTTTGTCAACTAAAACAGTTCAAACTTCTTATTAAAAAAATGGAGTTCAAAGTTCAAACTAAAATTATTCATCTTAAGTTTAATTTGATGGTGTTTAGATCCTCTAACTAGGGCCACCTTTGGAATGCGGGATTTTTTCCCCACTCTTGTGTTTTTCTGTGAAAAATAAACTAATTCATGAACGTTTCTATATAATTCCTATGAAAATTCTCCATTTCCAAGGGGCCTAAAAGTTTTATGGACCCTATTAGTCCCATTAGGTAGGTTTATACTTTATAGTTAATTAATGGACTATTTGTTAGTTAGAAACTGAACCAAAGTTTGAGCAACTCATTATTCTTCGTGTTCGGATGGACTAGGCATATAATCACAAAACCACTATTCTTTCAACCACAGCTGCACTTCGCTTTATTCACCAGAGCCTTCTCAGCAACACAAGCATAAATCAGCGTTGGCTTTGAATAAAAGTTGATGCGACATATAGGCATATAATGGCATAATCACCTATTCTCTCGATCAACTAGAGCTACACTTCCCTTTGTTCACCAAAGCCTCCTTTCTCTCTCACCTGTTAATTTACTGCTCTAATTCTCTCTGATAGAGGCGTATGATTTTAAGACATTGTGGCATCCAAATTCCAAACAAGCTGTGGCTGCAAATGCGTTGCGGGCTCCGGGGGCCGCTTGGGACTGGCATGATGCTCCGGCAAGAGGGCATCATCCCACGTCCCACAAGGCCCCTCCGCTCCCTTCTCGACCACCGTAGCACCGTGCCACCTCACCACAAACCCGGATTCCATGGGCCCCGCAGATCCAGTCCTCCAATCACTCTCACTGGCACGCCGACCCCACAGCCAGAGCCAGCCCCGGATACCTCCGGCCCGAATCAACGCGTGACGTCGTCGTCGTCGTCTTCCCTCTCTTCCTCTTTCCCATCACCTCGCGTGTTGTCTCGCTACTTCTCGGTTCTCGCGACTCCCAAACGGCAAAACGCCAAAACCCTAGCCGCGGCCATTCAGGAGAATTGTCCATGGAGGCGAGGGCGTCGCCGCGTCCGTCGATCTCCATCGGCGGCGGCGGCGGCTTCGGAGCGGGGCGGGGCGACGACAGCGCCTTCTCGTTCCTCTCGAAGGGGTGGCGCGAGGTGCGGGACTCCGCCACCGCCGACCTGCGCCTCATGCGCGCGCGGGCCGACTCCCTCCGCACGCTCGCGGACCGCGAGCTCGAGAACCTCCTCGCGTCCGCCTCCACCGCGCTGACCTCCGCGCCGCCGCCGCCGCTCGCCGCGGGGGCGCCCATCGCCGAGCTCGAGTTCGTGCGCACGCGGATCCAGCCCAAGATCTCCGAGCTGCGGCGCCGCTACGCGTCGCAGGAGCGGGAGCTCGGCCGCAGGGTGCTCGAGGGGTGGGCGCCGCGCGGGGCGGGGGGACCCGCGCGCGCGCGCGTCGACCTCTCCGGGATCACCGCCATCCGCAACGCCATCGTCTCTGAAGTGGACGGCGGGGAGCGCTGGAGGCGCGCGGTGTGGAGCGGGGAGGTGGAGGCGGGAGAGGGGAAGGAGTGGGAGGTGGTCAGGATGATACGCGACGGCATCAAGAAGTTCGAGCGCCGGAGCCAGACCAGCGAGATTTTTGAGGGGTTGCGCAGTACCGGCGAGCTCGTTGAGAAATTCAAGTCCAGCCTGGTAATTTTGCACATCCATCTTGATAATTATTCTAATTAATTGAGCAACGTTGCTGGGCCTGCTGTGATTGGGTGGATTGCCCTGGGAAGTTTGTAGAATTTGTTCTTTACGAACCAACTCAATGTCTCATATGCGATTAGGCTCTAAAGAATAATCTGAACCAAGCAGACTGGGAGTAAGGATCATATGCTATCGTGATGAATTCTGGCACTAGTTACTTCATTTATACTATCAAGAAGCTGCAGAGCACCTCCTGAATGTAGGCATCATTAAATGACTAAGGTGAAAGCAGGGATAAACGTTCATGACTACTTATGACTTGTGAGATGATAAGTGCTAGTATTTAAAGAAGTAAATGAAAAAAATATATTTAACCCCAAGTGTAAATGCTTGACCTTTACTAGGATTATTCAGTTTCATTTACGTGCATGAATTTCGGTTCTTAAGCAAGTGTTTATTCTGTAGTCCCTTGTTTCAATGGAAGAGGAGTGGTGATCAGATTTAAGTTGCGGTTGCTTAAAATTTCCATTAACCTTCCAACAAATCTCTGCGCAACTGACAAGCTGGTGATAGAGCAAACCTCTAATGAATTATCGTGTCCAATATTTATACTCAACTGCTAAAGCTGGCTTATATTGGGTTATGTGAGCCTCATAGTTACTCATTTTTTGTGCAGAAATCATTCAACATGGAGTCTCAAGGATCCAAAGTAAGCCCAAAAAACCACTCTAACTATGATTATGTGGTTAACTGATGAGAAGTTGCATAATTTGATTTTGTCAGACATAGTTGTGGTGAATTTTGTGTTCTGGGCATTAATTTTCCCTTGGTTGGTTTTATTGGTGGATGGTGATTTCTAAAGACCGCATGGGCGCCAGTACTTCCCTTTTATGCGATATTATTTGTGTGTTGGATTTTGAAGACATATAAACTTTGTGCCTGATATGAACACTGAACTGTGAAACTTTCCAAAAGAAAGCAGCAACCATTTGTCTAGATATTTGATAGTAGTAGTACCTGATAATAATGCTGTTTACTTAACCTTAGTTCTTGATGCAGGAAATCCCTCCACTGGATCTACCTGAAATACTGGCAAATCTAGTAAGGCAGTCTGAACCATTTTTGGATCAACTTGGTGTACGGAGAGGTATACATAAAAATCATTAACAGGCACCTTTATATTACTTTCTTCCATTTACCAATAGTTGACCTTCGTATATGTTCATACTGTTCAGATCCGTGTGACAAACTAGTGGAGGCATTGTGTAGAAAACAAAATCATTCCCTTTCAGAAGACACATCCTTGCATGTAAATGATAAGTCATCAGACGAACTTGACTTGAGAATCGCAAGCGTGCTTCAAAGTACTGGTTATCATGCTGATGATGGTTTCTGGAGTGAACCTGCAAAGTATGAGGTCTCAGACAATAAAAGACATGTGGCCATAGTCACCACAGCAAGTTTACCTTGGATGACAGGAACAGCAGTTAATCCATTGTTCCGTGCAGCATATCTTACAAAAGGTACTAGACAAGATGTGACACTGGTAGTGCCTTGGCTCTGCAAATCAGACCAAGAACTGGTATACCCAAATAGCATGACCTTCAATTCACCAGAAGAGCAGGAATCTTATATAAGGAGCTGGCTGGAGGAAAGACTAGGATTTGAATCAAACTTCAAGATATCCTTTTATCCTGGCAAGGTTACCATTTAATGCATATTATGTCGAATTTGATATTTTCAATGACTTGATATTGACATGTTATATGCTTTACAGTTCTCAAAAGAGCGGCGTAGCATCATTCCTGCTGGTGATACGTCTCAGTTCATACCATCAAGAGAAGCTGATATAGCAATATTGGAAGAACCAGAACATCTCAATTGGTATCATCATGGGAAACGCTGGACTGACAAGTTCAACCATGTTGTTGGTGTAGTTCATACAAACTACCTGGAATATATCAAGAGAGAGAAGAATGGAGCCCTTCAGGCTTTTCTAGTTAAACACATCAACAATTGGGTGACCAGAGCATACTGCGACAAGGTACTTTGTCTAGCTTAGTTGTTTTTGTTAATTACACGAATGCCCATGAACACTCCTAGTGTTATCCATGTGTAGGTCTTACGTCTCTCTGCAGCAACTCAAGATTTACCAAAGTCTATAGTTTGCAATGTCCATGGCGTTAACCCAAAGTTCTTGAAGATTGGAGAGGAAATAACTTCCAATAGGGAGAGTGGAGAGCCGCCATTTTCCAAGGGAGCATATTTTCTCGGGAAGATGGTTTGGGCCAAAGGTTATAGGGAACTCATAGATTTGATGGCTAAACATAAAAGCGACTTGGACGGATTCAAGTTAGACGTATATGGAAGTGGTGAGGACTCGCAAGAAGTTCAATCTACTGCCAGGAAGTTGGATTTGAGTCTCAATTTTTTCAAGGGAAGGGATCATGCTGATAATTCACTGCATGGGTATGTATCAATCATTAAACTATAAAGGGGTTGTTAATGCTCAATTAATTCTGTTCTTCATTTTTTTTGTTGATTACTGATGCTGCCATTCTCTGTTTGTGTTATTTTCAGGTACAAGGTTTTCATAAATCCGAGCATTAGTGATGTCCTGTGCACAGCAACAGCAGAGGCTCTTGCAATGGGGAAATTCGTCATCTGCGCAGAACATCCATCAAACGAGTTTTTCATGTCATTTCCGAACTTCTTGACATTCAAGACTTCAGAGGAGTTTGTTGCGAGAGTGAAAGAGGCAATGGATAGAGAACCCCAGCCGCTGACCCCTGAGCAAAGATACAACCTTTCGTGGGAGGCAGCGACCGAGAGATTCATGGAGTACTCAGACCTTGACAAGGTTCTGAACAATGAGGCTGCTCAGCCTGGACAAGGTAGGAATAGAAAGAATACAAGAACCTCACAGCCTAATTTGTCTGACATCATGGATGGCGGTCTGGCGTTTGCCCATCGATGCTTAACTGGCAATGAGGTCCTCAGGCTGGCAACCGGAGCCATTCCTGGTACCAGGGACTATGATAAGCAGCACTGTGTGGATATGGGTCTCTTGCCTCCTCAAGTACAGCACCCTGTATATGGCTGGTGATGACTGGTGAGCACCCAAAGTTAATCGTAGGTATATATGTAGATAATACACCATGTAGCTCTTATGTCGACTAATGTTTGGAGTGTTGTAATTGTAGCACCCATGACGACCTATGGCCATTGTTTTGTACTCTGTAATAAGGTTTTTTCTCCTTAAATTTGGAGTTGTATTACGGAAATTTAGTACATGGCCCCGTTCGCTCGGAGGAATCTAGATGAATCTAGAGGAATTTGTGAGAGGAAATCAGCTGTGAACAGTAGAAATCAGCCGTGAACAGTGCTTTTTTAGCACCAGCCGAACAAGGCCATCAAAAGTTCATGACTCCAGAAGACTGTCAGCATAATCTTTGTATGCTTTTTCCATTGAATCATATTCTCAAAGCCAAAGGGCTAAGAGCATCTTCAGTGGTAGGTGAAAATGTTTTTCTTGTGGGTGGGGTGGGTGGGTGGGTGGGGGACCTTTCTCTTGATGATTTGTTTCTCTCTCACAGCGTTCTCACACAACCAGCGTATTGGGGGTGAGAGGTCCCCTCATCTTTGAGGGGTCCGGGGCTGGATTTTGCTCGGTTGAACAACAAAATTAAAATTGGTAGTGGCTAAAGTGGTGGAGCTGGAAATATCCACGCCCAGGGCATTTTTCTGTGTGTATAAAAAACAAAAATTGGGCTTCATACCGATAGATAGCAAAAGGAGCATTTGCTGTTTTTCTTCTCCGCAACTTATTTGTAAAGAAGTCCTTGAATGCTTGAGGAATGACTCTTTGTTTAATCTAAGTTGTTACATCATCATAAAATTCAAAGGTGTAGAAATTTTGCCTTTACTAATTATGTTTTACATGGACTTTTTATTTAGGCATTTTTCTTTCCAAACTCCGACATAAATCAAACTACTATTTTTAAATTTATTATTCCGAATTTACTATTTATTAGTTGTATTAGGCATGAAATTCAGTAGCATATATAGTTTTTTTTCTAATTAAGGTGGTAATATCTGGACTCTCTCGATTAACGTGGTGGCTCCTTTTAACACTCTTCTAATAAGATTTTGTTCCTAGTGTACAAAACATTTGTTCCAATATAATTTTTTGTTCCCTGTATTACAAAGTGAGACTGCTGATGCGTTCCAGGTTTACAAATCTTAATTTTATCAATATAAAGTTCTCGCCCACTTGAACGCATTTTTATTCTACTAGACAAATAAGGATCTGCATTGCATTCGATTGTCTAGCCCGCACAGTCATCAAACAATCCATATATAGATTGATACAAACAAACATAGTGTTACTGTATGTGTTAAATAAACGAATGGATATATATTGGGTATGTGGCATGTTCAGTTGTTCCTGGTATAGCAGCTATGTTTTCAGACGTATATATCCACTTGCAAGCACTCACTATAGCTTGTAAGTGGTCATCTGCAGTCTACCTTATTCGGGGCAAGTTTTCAGACGTAGTAACTGCTAATAGTTGGTGCATGTCCTATCGATCAGCGTGTCACCTTCATGTTCCACTACAAGAGAACTGGCGAACAACAGGTTTGCATCTCTGATTGCATGCATCTCATTGGCTGCATCTCGTATCGGCATTCGCTCTCTGGGTTGCTGCTTCGAGCAGGATATGCCAATCCTAATGACAGAGATCAGAGATTCCTGAACTCTGCTTCTTGTGATCTTATCGCTGGCATCATTGTGCACCCATATTGTTGGATCAGCTATCTCCATGATCCTGTCAGGGAGAGCAGCCTCCGAGAACTTGTGAAGATCTAATGATCCAGTAAACATATCGTCTGTTGGGCTCCTACCCGTAAACATCTCAAGTAGAAATATCCCAAGGCTATAAACATCACCAAGAGTTGAGATTGGAAAACCTTCTCCGTACTCTGCAATTAAGCAATTTTTTTATTACAATAATCAACATGCAATTTTTATGAAATAACTAGGGTAATGGTAAAAATCATGCAACAATTAATGTTAGTTACCTGGAGCAACATAACCAATGGAGCCTCTTATTCCAATGGTGCTGTTTGAATTTTGCCCAGCTATGTTTGCACTTTCAAGCAGGATCCTTGAGATGCCAAAGTCTCCAACTCGGGCACTCATATCTTCTGCTAGGAGGATGTTGCTTGGCTTGACATCACAATGAACAACTGGTGGCTGACAGTGATTATGAAGATAGTCCAGAGCATCCATGACATGGACAGCAATATCTAGCCTTTGAGTTAGGCTCAGAGTATTGTTTAGAGTGGAGGTTCTGTACTTGGGATGAAGCCAACCATCTAAGCTCCCATTGGGCATGAGGTCCATGACCAGTGCCTTAAAATCTTGACCTTGGTTATCTATGCTTGAGCAGAGCGTGATGATCTTTATGAGAGAACGGTGGCGTACCCTTCTCAGCGCCTCACATTCAGCCTGGAAACTCTTAGAAGACCCTGATTGCTGAAGGTTAAATACCTTTACAGCCACTGGTGTTGGTGTATCCTCACCTTGTAAACTGCATTTGTAAACCGAGCCATATCTTCCTTTGCCAAGCAAGTTAGATTCTGAAAATCCATCTGTTCCCCTCAACAAGGCCTGATACGTAACTTTTTGGAAGTGTTCCTGAGTAACTGCTGTAGGTGGCCCTTGACCCTTCGGTCCTTGCTTAAGCTTCCAAATAGTTACAGCGACTGAAACTAGCAATAACATTGATCCAGTTGTTGCCAGAGAAATGATCAGAGGCTTTGACCTATCTTTTTTGCTCTCTGTTACAGGATGCGTAGAGCATGGGGCCAAGCGAAGCTGAGGTATTCCACCGCACAGCTTGCTGTTTCCAGTTATTGATATGGCAGTCAAGTTGCCGAAAACACCCCCACTGGGCACTTCACCCTGCAAATCATTGAAGGATGCATCAAATGCCAACAACGACGTTAGTTTCTGTAGAGATGCTGTGATCGGTCCTGACAGGTTGTTGTGCGCTAGATACAGCCCTTGCAAGGCGCCGATATTGCTAAGGGCATCTGGTATCTCACCTGACAATCTGTTGGCGGTCAGGTTTAGTTCCCGGAGCCCTTTTACATTCAGCATAGATTGTGGTATGTTTCCTTCAAACATGTTGTTATCCAGCATCAACGACTCCAGTACTAGGCAATTCCCGATGGTATCAGGTATGTGGCCGGACAACTGATTTCCTGACAGGATCAGCTGGTTGAGATTAACCAAGTCACCAACTTCTGACGGAAGGGGTCCTGAGAATGAATTGTGTGATAATTGCAGGCTCAAAGAAAGGGATGGCAGAAAAACCTCCTTGGGAATTGAACCATTTAACAGGTAGTTCTCTGACAGATCAAGGAGATACAGGTTCCTTAGTTTGCCAAGGCTTGCGGGGATTGGTCCTTCCAAGCTGTTACTGTATGCAACAATCTCATTAAGCCGTGTAAGGTTTCCAAGTGAAGATGGTATGAGGCCTGATAACCTGGTTCTGTACAAGCCAAGCTGAACCAAGTTTGCTAGTTTACCGATGCTGTCTGGGATCACTCCGGATATTGAGGTGTTTGCAAAATCAAGTATGGTTAGCCCAACCAAATTGCTGATGCCCTGCGGGATGCTGCCCGAGATGCCACAGTCTGACAAATAGAGATACTGCAGCGTGGTTGACAGGTTTACCACCGATCTGGGGAGCTGCCCACTGAAGGAGTTGTCACTGAGGCTCAGCTGCAGCAGGTTGCTGCAGTTCGCCAGCGAAGCGACGAAATCCCAGCTCTCCGTGTCGGCTGCCTCAAGCAGGTTGTGGGTCAAGTACAGGATCTGAAGATGCTCCAGCCTCCCGATATCGCGAGGCACAAGTCCAGTGAATTCGTTGATCGAGAGCTGTAGGCTTGTGAGAGTGGTGAGATTTGAGAGGGAAGAAGGGATGCGTCCGGTGAACCTGTTGTTGGCAAGGCTGAAGTCTTCCATGGCGGGGAACTTGCTGCCGACGTTGGCGGGAATGCTGCCATGGAGCTGGTTCCCTTCCACGTGGAAGACCTTCAACGACGACAGATTGTACATGGCGAGCGGGAGCGCGCCGCGGAGCTTGTTCACGGCGAGGTCCAAGGCCCGGAGGCCGGCGAGGTTGGCGAGCCCCGGCGGGATCTGGCCGTCGAACTGGTTGTTGGCGAGGGCGAGGTGGCGTAGCGACGACATGTTGGCAAGCGACTCCGGGATAGGCCCCGTGAGGCTGTTGTTCTTGAGACGGAGCACCTGGAGCCGCGTCAGCCTGTCCCCGAACTCTGCAGGCACGCGGCCGCCGACGTTGTTGGCGTCGAGGAACATTTCCTCCATGGCCTCGCAGGAGCTCAGGTTGGCGGGGAACCTGCCGGAGAAGGTGTTGTAGCCGAGGTCCAAGTAGCGGAGGCGACGGAGACGGCCGAGGCTGTCTGGGACGTCGCCGTGCAGCCAGTTGAATCCCAGCTCCAGTGCTTGCAGGAACGTGAGGTTCCCGATGGCCGGGGAGAGCGTCCCGGCAAGCCCTCTCATGGGCAGGTTCAGCTCCACCACCCGCGGTGGGTTCCGCTTCGTACCACGGGTGCACGCCACTCCCTCCCAGCTGCAGAACCCGGTGCTGCCGTTCCACGATGCCAGCGCACCGCCGTCCATGGTGAGCTCGGCCTTGAAAGCGAGCAGGGCGGCCTCATCGCCGCCGCTCACGCTCGTCGCCAGGATGGAGAGGCCCAGCACACATAGCAAGCTCCTCTCACACATCGACGTATATTTTGCCATGCCCTTCTTGCATTACATTGGTTAATTGGTGGGAGAAGGAGCTATATGGTTGAGTAGTAGCAGGACGTCTGTGTCGATCATCTTTGCGCGTGCCGATGTCGTTGAAAACTTGAGCTTCCTTTTTGACGCTGGATGGATGTGATGTGCGTGAAGAAAACGTCGATGAATGCTTCCTTTTTACGCTGGATGTCGTTGGAAATTTTGATGACACGGCGACAGGGTTCGTCTTAATTTTTTCGCGAGTAGTGACATGCAAATATGAATTCGTGAAACTTGTGCATCTTCAGTCACGTCTTAGTCACCCCTAGTTGATGTCTCCCGGTGACTTCATTCATCGGTCACGCTTGCAGCAGCAGTCTAATCTACACTATAAAGGAGCAAAACAAAGTTTGGTACACCTCATGTTTGTGTACCCCTCTCCAGCTAAGATAGTTCAACTATACCAAAGATTTTATATCCAGGATTTTAACATCATTAAGATCAATGGCTCCTACGGCTTAAATTACACAAAAAGTCCATGCTGAATACAATTAATAAATACTCCACCCGTTCTAAATTATAAGACGTTTTGATTTTTCTAGATTCATAGTTTTTGCTACGTATCTAGATATATATTATGTCTAGATACATAGTAAAAGCTTCGAATATAGAAATACCAAAATGTCTTATAATTTGGGACAGAGGAAGTAGTAAATTTGGAATTTAAATTTTAAAAAATAGCAGTTTGATTTATGCCAAAGTTTGGAAAGAAAAATGCCTAAATAAAAAGTCCATGTAAAACATAATTAGTAATAAAGGCAAAATTTCTACACCTTTGAATTTATGATGATGTAACAACTTAGATTAAATAAAGAGTCATTCCTCAAGCCATTCAAGGACTTCTTTACAAATAAGTTGCGGAGAAGAAAAACAGCAAACGCTCCTATTGCTATCTATTGGTATGAAGACCAATTTGGCTTTTTAATACACACATATAGTTGCCCTGGGTGTGGATATTTCGAGTTCCACCACTTTAACCATCTCCGCCTGTCTACTTGTTGTAGCCTTAAGGCCACCGAGTCGTTATTTTTCCTTGTTCTTGGCCGGAGCGTTTTAGCATCACAATCGACATTGATGAAGAAGAAACAGCAATACTGGCTGGGTTCATTACATTGATCATCAGGTTTTCATGGCAGTGGTCTAGAAGAAAATATTCCAGCACACAAGATTATAATAAATCATACAAAGTATTCTGAGTTTTGATATCTTATTACGTGAAATTGGTCCATCGATTCCCCCCTACGCATGCGGGAGAATCTCCCAAGAACCACAATGGACATTATTCATCTTTTTTTTTTCTTTATGAGAAACTGGTCACAAGCATCATCATAACATGGCCTACAATAACGTGATACAATGGCATGGGTAGCAGGCCTGCTATCGGCGTCTCATTGGCGTTATTTATGCTTTAGTTTTTTTGTTTGGAAAGCCTTAGGCGCCAATGGATGTTGGCGCAATGACAACACTGTCTAGTGGTTGCTTGAAGCAGTAGTAGTTCCAACATACATGAGCATCCTTGTTAGATTTCGGCAATGTTTTAGGGCTAAAAGGACAACCACATACCTGCAAGAGATGATGTACGATGATACAAAATTTAAATTTTAAAAAGTGGCGAGGAACTGAAAGCTTGCAGAGACTTGGATAGTGATGTTATCGAGGAACTAAGTTTACTCAAGAGGACAATTAAAAGCAAGCATGATTTAGACTCAGCAAAAAATGCATACCTAAATTGTAAAAATATCTCTAAGCTTCTAGAAATTTTGAGAAAAAAATTTGGAGATAGATTGGGAGATGAAACCTAAATAACATATTTGGAGCTCCTGAAAATCTAGCTTGAAGCTTCCAAAGTTTAGGTTTAACTCTATAAATATGGGAAAATATGCACAAAAATTGAGAAAATTCCTAAAACATTATATTCAATGTCTAAACACATTTTAAAAGATTTTGGCTACAAAATTATGAGATGCAACTAGTATGAATGCAACTTATATTAATGTTGAATGTATTCACGATAAATGCATCCATGTTGATTGAATCTTATGTTTTAGTTGTGGAAACTTCTTAAAACATGTTTAGACTTGATTAGAAAGTTTTGGGGAGTTTTCTAGATTTTCTAGACAATTTTATATTTTCCTAGAGCAAAATATAATTTCTTGAAGCTTCTAGATATACTTTCACAAGCTCTAAATATTTTATTTAGGTTTATAACATCCCAATTTTTGTCCAGTATTTTTTCTTGGGATTTTATAGGCTTAGATTTATTTTTATAAAATAATAAAATGTTTTAATAATCTCTAAAAATTCATAACTTATTTATTTTGAATCAAAAACTTGCAAAACTAATACTCCCTCTGTTCCAAATTATAAGTAACTATGATTTTTTTGGTACATTGATTGAACCAAACAATTCAAAGCGACTTATAATTAGTAACGGAGGGAGTACCAATTTTCTCTAAAAAATCATAACTTACTTTTTTTCCCCAAGAATCTAGCCTTGAAGCAGCCCAGCCAAGTTTGTTACATTTGCTTGCAGCCCAGTAACGCTTTTGTCGTATGCCGTGTTGGGGCCGCTGGCTTGGTCAGCTCGTATTCGATCCTCGCCCAAAACGGATTCTTGGTCCAATGGAAATCCAGTCAATATAATGTCGGCCCTGGTCGCTTGTTCTCTCTTGTGCTGCGTTGACGAACCCTAATGGTGCTGGTGCACATCCTCCTGGCCCCACCGGCTCGCGCGCGCGCATCAGACGCGGACGCGGCGTCGAGGTAGCTAGCGGGGTGCCGGGGTGCATCGACACGTACGGCCGAGGAGGCGGCGGTGGCGCCGACGAGGTCGATCTGTGGCTGCCCAGAGTGGCCACCCGCGCCCCAGACGCGGGAGAAACAAATACTTGCGCGCACGTGCCCGGCATGGGAAAGGAAGAAAAGGATCGGAGATGGATAGATCAGAGTTCGGGACCCGCCTTGTTCTTCCAACTCCAAGCCGAGTGATGGATCAATCGATTAGTGCATGCATGCGTCGACCATTCAACTTAACCACAACAATGCTGCCGGTTTCAAGGAGCTACTATGCAATGATACGTATGGCATCTGTCCTACCATCAACAACAATAGAAGGATACTATGGAAAATGTACAACATAATTTATTATATGGCTACACTCCTAAGAGGATCATATCCTATTCACATGACATATCTATGTGTTTGTTGTTTAGTTTAATTACTTAAGGCATGTTATGCTTAGTCTAGGACCTCTATACTCTAGTTTGGTACATATTCTCACATGCCATTTTATGTGTTGTGCATGTTGAATTATGTAATGCACTATTTCTTTAGGTTTTATTTACAGTATGTGAACTAGTTTCAATAACTCCACAATATTAAACTAAATATTATGATCACAAATAATAAAAACAACAAAATAATAAAAAGTTCAATACTAGAGAATTAAAGTACATTACATGACAACATAATGAAAAGTCCAAGACTAGACAACATTGTTCATAAATAAAACATAGAACTAGCAAGTTATGGAAACTACTGAGTGCAACGAGACCACTTTCCCTTTCTTAGGGCACCAAGATTCTCCTCCATCGCTTCTTTCACTCGGCGTGCACGCTCAAGCTTCTTCTCCCTTTCCTCCCTGTACGCAGCAGCACATCTCTTTTCCTCCTCTTTCTTGTGCTCCTTTTCTACAGCCTCTCTGCATCTCTTCTTCATCATCTCCTTGTACTCTGCCTCCCACTTCAACAGTTTCTGCATCCACTCCTTATCTTCCTGCTTGATCTTAGTGTCGATCCACTGCTCAAAATCACAGAGCGGGGGAGGGATCTGCAATATATTCAAATGTTACACACCAAATAAACTATGCATGACTTCATATGACACAAAATAATTATTACACAATATCAATTTATCACCATCTTGTTAATGTGGCGCTAATAAAGTATAGGCTCAAACGCAAAATTAGCACACATCTAATACCTCTGCATATACGTGTCCTCTTCATCGGACTTGGCTACCTTGTAAAGATCACCGCAAAAGCACATGGGCACTGGAACACCACTAGGCAGAGGCGATAGGTCGAAGGCATTTTCGGTCATCAGACCATAACTACAATTCTACCAATTTCGTTGTAAGAACCGAAAGCAATAAACACTAAAATCTAAACCTAGGGTTTCTCATTTGATGGACAACAATGAACCCATAATATAACAAGATGCGCTGAGGATACCTTAGCTTGCTAGCTTTTTCACGCCTTGGCATCCTACGGTTGAATAATACAAATATTAACAATTGCATAAAACCCTAAGTTGACGATTCTTCGGTTGCAAAATATAACTAATATATTCCGAATTGATGTGAAAAAAATTAGGAGGGGAGTGAGGATACCTTGCTCTCGAAGATCTATGGATCAAATCTAAGTTTCCAAGGTCCAATATGCCGATTCTTGAGGTATGATGAAGTCGGGAGAGCAATAACCCGAGAGGAAGAAAGAAGAAAAGGAAGAAGGCTCGGCCAGGAAAGAGGGCGCTGATTTTAAACAGCACAACGGCGCCATAGATCTTGACGCCGAGCACGACGCCAAGATGATTTTAAACAGCACAACGGCGCCATAGATCTTGACGCCGAGCACGGTGCCAAGATCTATGGCGCCAAAGTCTACGGCGTCGTGCTGACTGCCATGTCACCGCCACGTCTGCGTCGACGCCGACGTGGCCCTAATAGCTAGGCGTCAAATATTCTGGCGCTGAGGCGTGTTAGCTCGGCGCCAATTACCCTAACGCCGAGACGAGGGTTTAGATTTTAAAAGCATATCTTCAGGGACAGATTTTATATAAATAACTTGAAAAAAAGGAAAAAAATTCGGTGATCTCGTCCATAGACTAGGTCTGCACTGTGTCCATAGACGAGTGGCGTTTAGGAAGAAACCGCACAGTACGTGCCTCTGTTTTCTGAAAAAAAAAACTGCCAAGCTGCCAAGGTAGTACGCTACACCCGAATGTATAGTCCCCGAACTCCCGATGGACTCCAACAGTACCCTTGGCTTGTACGTCCGGGTTTGCTTCTGCTGTTGTTCCACTTCTAATCGTCAGTGGATTGAGATATGACGGAGCACTCCATAATTTCGAACCATCAGTGAGAACTGTCAAACCTTTCGGCCGCTGGATAAGTATAAGAGCTCCTTCGTTTCTCTCCTCTCTTCGTATTGGCCGCTGGCTTGAAAATCTGAGCCCACATAGTATACACTCTGCAGTCTAGCCGAATTCAACCTTTGGCACGGCGTGCCGACACTTTGCGACGCCGTGCCGACGGCGAGTAGCGATGTAGCGTGCAGCACGCTAGCACGAACTTCGACGTGCTGCACGGGCGTACCTTAAATCAGCCTTCAACACAATATATATACAAGAGACTTATTTTGGGTTGCTTGAAACGCACAACCCAATATAGGTATCTCTCTCCTAGAAACCCATTTACAGAAAAGGTTCTCTTTTGAGTCTTATTATTGAAGAAGATGCGAATAGATATTAAACATTTTACCTATAGCGCTACAAAGAACGAATAGATCTTGTATTTTGGATATTGTTATTGAAGACAGCCTTAGTGCAGACATACATCTATGCGAAGAAGAATCAATGGAGAAGAAATTCAGTCGCTCGGAAACCGCTTTCGCGATCTCGCTTCTCTCATGCTGCCCAATCGGAGCTGCCTACTAGCTAGCACAATACAATAATATTATTTATCAAAGAATTTATTATTATATATTGTTGGAGACACTACACCACATAGAGTTTATAAAGGTGGTTTTAGAGGGTTTATAGAGGCGGTTTGGACAGCCGTTCCTATCAAATCTGTCTCTACAAATCATATATTTATAGGACGGTTCCTAGACTGCCTCTTTACAAATCGATTTGTAGCGACAATTGGTGTTATCATCCGCCCCTATAAATAGATTTATAGAGACGGCTGGTGTTATCAGCCACCACTACAAATTAATTTGTAGGGATGAATAGTAACACCAGCCGTCTCTACAAAATCGATTTGTAGGGACAACTATAGTACCAGCCGCCCCTACGGTACATTTTTCCACACAAAAAATTCAAATTTACAATTTAAATTTGGCCAGAACACACACACATATATATATATATAATTCAAATCTGATCACAAGCACAAGAGCATTATATAATCTATCATTAAGCCCAATTCACAAAAATATATACAATCCATCATTAAATAGACATAATTCATTAGTCTAATTCGTTCCACAAGTCCAAACCGTACCACAAGGTAAGACCAATGTCAAATTTCATACACATTGTTATCAACGGCCTAAAGCTAACATTTCAGTCTCACGAAGGTGTTGGTACTGATGTTTATAAAGTCAGAATCTCGGTCACAGTAGATGCCTTTGACGTGTACAATCTGATCCAATATGAAGTTGCAAAGGTCGCCGACGATCTCTAAGAGTTGGTCATCCTTGTATGGGTCTCTTTTCATTTCTTTCTCTTCTTTCCACTACAAGAGAACAAGTTTCGGTTTAGTATTTCATATCATATGCGAAGTTTTTATACTACGGGTGAAGAGATTCAAACTTACCCTTAAGGGCTTCTTCTGTAGGCACCAGTGTCAACAGCAATAGCAATAGCAAAGGGGAGAATCAAAACAGGACACATGACAGAGGACATGACATGGTGAGCAAGGTTGGGCCTGTCAGCCAGAGCAATGATTTGGCACTCTGATAAGAACATGGAATTGCGGGTCAGAATTAATCATGAAAACTGGTGGTCATCAAATGACAACGCGCAGTCAAATATTATATTTACCCAAATTATTAACCAAACAGGATATAATGAAGGATCAAATTGTCCAAAGCAATTTCATAGTTTCTAAAATTGGCAGGTGAACAGGCTGGAAATAGAACACCCATTAGGTAAACAGAAGCAGCAAAGAGTAAGAAGTAATGGATAAATTACTCAAATTGTTGAGATTTGTTTCATGAGATCAATCTATAAAAGCGACGTCATGGTCTTTCATTAGATCAATGTAGGCTTGTGCTTTTTTATTAAAATATGGTGGCACATACAGGAGAAGCTTCACATAAACCTATAAGGTAAACAGAACTATAGGAAAATTATAGGCATAAGCAGAGTCACCATGTTGACTAACTGGAAATAGAAGAACCGCGATTGTAAGAACCATCCTAAATCCTTCCAACACATCATAATATTGATAGTTATTACTGTGGTGGGAATTGTCTAGGGAAAAAATGGACACCTGTTTTAGCTCTGCCCAGCCAATCAACAATTGTCAGAATGGCCATGACCATGGGGAAAGTCGTCAATGTAAAGTGGATAATGACCTGCAAAATAATAGCAAATGCAATCAATGTGTATCATGTCAAATCAAATCTATGGAGAGAACATCTAGTTTGGTAACACAAAACAATCGCTGCGGTCATCGCTGGCGTACGACCGAAGTCAAAAGCAATAGAACACATCACTTTATTTTGCCACAGGAATAATAATTTTATAAACCCATCTGTTCCATTAACCTGTAAGTGGTAAACAACCTTGGCTTCAACTATGAAATCTGCTTTTGTGGTACTCCATAATATCATTGAGAGGTTTAAAGGATCGTGATCTTAATCCATTGGTTCCTGTTTGTGTACATAAAGAAATAAAAGGAATGTTTCACAGTAAGGAAACCTAAATATGTCAACAATCTGAGCTTAGGTATCCTTTCTTATTCTATTTCATGCATCAGATTGGGCAACCACTATGGAAATAATGGGATACATCTGGTCATGCACATAAAAATTGAGCAGATCGAGGAAGGACCAAATATTGAGGTATGTGGAGACGCTTCAGGTTGGTTTGCAGGTCGTCTGGCAAAACCAAATTGGCAAACCTGCTCTGCTATTTACTATTAGGCACCGAAACATTGATAATATCAGGAAAATGTGGACATGGTTTTCATAAACATAAACAGAGCATCACGTGATGGCAAAAGGACAATTTAGAAAAGTAATAGGGTGAGGTACAATTAACCTGTTATGAATAACGTAAAAGACTCCGAGGGACAGGGCGGATCATTTTTTTGGTAAAGCATTGATATAGTAGCATCAAACAATGTGTAAATGCGCTATTGTTGACTGTTGCTACAAAAATGCGCTACTGTTGCTACAAAAGGAAACCCAAAGCGTAGATGAGATTACTCCCGAAGAAAATCTAAGTATGCATAAATTTCTTATACATATTACAAAATAGGACCAAATGTTGGCAAAAATCTGCTTGAAGATATGAGATACTGAGCAATGAGGGTCATATGTGGATCATAGCACCTAAATTAGATAACATATTTCACATTTCTGTTATTTGTATTTACTCAGGATATGTATGATTTGACTTGGTCCGCATCTTCGGTGCAAAAAGTCAGAATGGATGCACATATGCCGCCAATGACAAATTCTTACCACAACTCCAGGAAAGGGATGTGTTGAAAGATGGATGAGGTATTAGTGCAGAATTTCACCAGTTCAGTCCCCCTCTTCAGCATGTGTGGATGCAACCAGGAGGGATGCAAACAGTTCAGAGAGGCCATCAAAATTCACATCCTGTATCAGGCAACAGCATACATCAGTGGCTGGGTGAATGCATTTATCTATCTGGTAAAATCAAAGATGCAACCTGGAGGGATGCAAACAGTTCAGAGAGGCCATCAAGGTTCACATCCAGATTCACATCCTATATCAGGCAACAGTATACATCAGTGGCTGTGTGAATGCACTTATCTGGTAAAAACAAATGCTCTAGATCTTCTGGTTGGAAGCTACTGGTACATAAATTCCTTATAGCTTATCTGGTAAAAACAAATGCTCTAGATCTTCTGGTTGGAAGCTATTGGTACATAAATTCCTTACAGCCCTTATTAGGAACATAGGCTGGAAAAAAAAATCGTAGCACATGAAAAATCAAGTTGCACACACCAAATCGAAAGGTATAGAAAACAAAGCAATCGAACTGGACCTCAGACATGGAGGTCTACAACTATAAATCACTGGATGCACAGTGCCGTGGCTTGGGGATGGTCTTGTTGTACGTCTGCATAAATGCAGCTTGGATTAGGCACATCATGAGAGATAGGGAAAGAAAAAGGAACATATAGATAGCGTTTGGTAGAGGATGCCAGAAAACATTACCAATGGAGGACACAAATCGCGTACAGACGACGGAGGAGAGGGGACTGATGTAGGGGCGGCGCCTTCCTGACAAGGTCGGCGTGGCCAGGGGCGTCGCGGCGACGGCATCCCTGGGCGGGGCAGGCGCGTCCACCGAAGGGGCTTGCTCGTGCGGGTGCGGCGCGCCGCAGCCGCGGACACCGGCGGGGGTCGGCCGTAGCGCGCCGTGCGGGGAGGCGGTGGCCACCGGTGGTCGGCACAGCTGGGTGGTGCCGTCCCCGCGGACTGCAGCGCGCGGATGTGGCCGACGCGCTTTGCGCCTCGTGCTGCGGCTAGGGTTTTTTTGGTGGGCGTGGGCGGGGCCAGGAAAGGATAAGAGCGGGGGCGTGGCGGGCATCCATCGCACGGAGGTCGGATCGAACGGCTGGCGGTGGAGCACTGTGGATGACCAGTAAACTGAGCCAGAGGGAACGGTAGGTACTATTGAACTACAGTGGTCTTGACCAAGATTAGAGATCTTTAAGATAGATAGATAATAATAAATAACTAGCCAGTTCCTCAGCGTAACGCACGGGGATGAGCAAGAATAGTATAATATCATTACATGCATATGTACCATAGTTGTCAATTAGGATACAAAAAATTATAAAAATTTGAAGTTACACTCCTGTTCCAAACATGTAGGGCCATGTTTAGTTACACTCAAATTTAGATAAGCTAAAATAACTTTTTATTTGGTAATAATTGTCCAATCAGACTAATTAGTCTCAATGGGGATGAGCAAAAAGTACAAGTAAATATCAATTAGTTTTTGATTTCGTCAACATTTAGTACTCCATGCATGTACCGCAAATTTGATGTGACGGGAAATCTTCTTTTTGCATAGTGCCAAATTCTGGAATTTGAGGGAACTAAACATGGCCTAGGAAAAAATGGATAGAAATGGACAATTTACAAAATTCAGCTGCCCGTACAAATAAATAAAATATTTTAAAAATTACAAATTGAAATTGAAAACTTAGAATAGTATTTTAGGACATTAAATGACCAAAAATAAAAATATTGTAAACATTAAAGACGTATAACTCATCAAAATCTACAACTTTTATTTTGGTCATATTCTCATATGACTTTTTTGAATGATTCAAAATTTGAATTTAAAAAAAAGACAACTTCAAACAATATTTTGGAAGAGTATATGATTTCAAATGTAAAAGTCATGAATATAAAATATTTTGAACTCATCAAATTCTATAACTTTTGTTTTAATCATTTCTTTATTTGAGAAAGTGATAGCAAACATTGTTCATAAATTAACACATCTATCATTTAGTTTCATAAACTATGAGATTCATGAATTTATGACCAATGTTTGTTAACACTTTGATAAATAAAGAAATGACTAAAATAAAAGTTGTTGAACACATCACTATCTACAACTTTTATTTTGATCATCTTTTCATTTGATAAAATTTGAACAGTTCAAATTTTGAATTTCAATAAATGAAAACTTCAAACAAGATTTTGAAACCTTAAATGATTTTAACTACAAAAGTCGTGAACATAAAAGTTGTTGAACTCATCACTATCTATAACTTTTATTTTAGTCACTTCTTCATTTGACAAAGTATTAGTAAATATTGTTTATAAATTCATATATCACTCGTAGTTTTATGAACTATACGAGAGACATATTGATTTATGAACAATATTTACTATCACTTTATCAGATGAAGAAATAATCAAAGCAAAAGTTATAGATCTTGATGAGTTATACATCTTTGGTATTCATCACTTTTTTCAGCTGAAATCATTTGGTATTTCAAAATCTTGTTAGAACTTGTCATTTTTTAAATTTGAAAATTTGAATTGCTCAAACTTTGTCAAACGAAAAGAATGACCAAATCAACATAGTAACTTGATAGGCCATGATTTTAGAAAATTTTAGGAAAAAAATCATCACATTGGGAGTTAGTATGAGGGAGAAAGACTAGTTACAAATTTTATCCAGAGATTAAAAAGAAAAAATCATAACTATTCATGATGATCAATGATGAACAAGTGTAATTTCTCTTTTTAATCTGTGGCTAAAACTTGTAACTAGTTTTTCTCCTTCGTATTAACTCCTAATGTGATGGTTTTTTCTCCTAAAATTTTCTAAAATCATGCTCTATCATTTTAGTCTGGTCACCTATCTTTATCACTAATTTTGGACAATTCAAAATTTATACGTGCAGCATTTGTAGGGGAGGCTGGTGATTGAGCCGCCCCTACAAATCACAACACCGGGGGCGGCTGGTGAGTGAGCCGCCCCTACAAATCGACCCATTTGTAGGGGCGGCTCGTATCACCAGCCGCCCCTACTGTGCCATTTGTAGAGGCGGCTGGTCTCGTGGGTCTCGAGCAAGTCTACTGTAGGGGCGTCTCCATCATCAGCCGACCCTAAAAATAATTATTCCGTTGCTACAAACATTTTTTTTAGTAATGAGAGACTTGGAGTAGTTGAACCGACCATATCTCTTGGAGGCTTTTACATGTATGCCATTAAGAAAGTTTATAATTACACAGAAGCCACTAAAAAGGTGACCACACACAGGTGTCACTGCTCTAAACTTCTTTGCCTTACAAGCCATTCCGTCCATGTTCTGCGCTAACTGTGGGTAACGGAGGGGAAAAAAGGCAAGTATGCCCTTAGGAAGAAAGATGTAATGTGATGGTGCTTTGGCGCCAATCTGTTGGGCCTTTGGCGCCAAAAAGTCTTCCTGGGTGGCTCCTATAAATGAGGTCCCTCCCCCACTCAATTCTCTCTCCAATCAGTTCTCTCCATCGTTCTCTCTCTTCTTCATGGTCTGTGCTGCCATGTCTGAAGCTTCAGGCGCTTTTGTGAGTAGAGGGGGGTAAGGCGGATCCTTTGCCCCAACTGCGGTGTGCTTATCAATCGGTTCACATCGATGACCACCGACAACATGCGCCGTGTCTTCCACAAGTGTCCCTACTTTTTAGTTTGTGTTGCTAACTTGCTATTTATTTGGCTCTATGTCGATGTTTGACCACCGATAGCCTGCCACGGGGGTACCCGGGGTAGTTTGTTCGGGCTTCAGCGTATGCGGAACTCGACGGTTAATGCAAGAGACAGTTGATTTATCCTGGTTCAGACCCTCGATCGTTGATCGAGTAATAGCCCTACATCCAGTCGGCGTTAGCCTTTGCGTTGGATTGATTGTGAAGTGTTATGTCATAAAAGTCCCCTCTCTAGGAACCCTGTCCTCCTTTATATATTCAGGAGGCCAGAATCCTAGTCGGTTTACAATGGAAGTTCCTAGCAAGATTACAGAATAATACTACTACTAAGATTATATGGGAGGAATCCTAGTTAGACTAGATCTTCTCCCTTCCTTACGGGGTACCCCATGGGTCCCACACCGACAAGCCCCCAAGCACTTCATGGTTGAGCTCTGGAAGCCTCGTCTTGTTCCTTCAGGTCTTGCCGAGCAGGAACAAGCGTCATCCGAGTGTTTTCTTGAGCGAAACCGTGTAGCGCTTCGTGAGATCTTCGCGTGGTGTGTACCTTTTTGAAGAAAAAAGTACTCCCATTTGGGTGTAGCCCCCGAGCCTCATGCTATTTGGCACAAGGAGCTGAAGGGTCTTCTCTTGAAATTGCTCTGATTCTTCGTCGAAGGGCTCCTGAGCATATACCCGAGTTCTTTATCAAAAAGAGCTTGGATATAGCTAGGTCCGGGTTCTTTTTGTCGTGAGGCCTTTAAGTGGTCTGTCTTGAAGAAGTCTTTTTGGTGACGTGCGCTTTTTCGAAGAAAAAAGTGCACTCACTGAGTGTATCCCCCGAGCCTCTTGCTATTTGGAACAAAAAGTTGGAGGGTCTTGAATCTTATGTTGTTTGAAAACTGCTGTCTTGAAGAAGTCTTTTTTGGTGACATGCACTTTTTCGAAGAAAAAAGTGCACTCACTGAGTGTAGCCCCCGAGCCTCTTGCTATTTGGAACAAAGAGTTGGAGGATCTTGATTCTGAGTTGTTGAAGGAACTGAAAACCTCTTCTATTGCAGCCCCGTCTTGAATCTGAGTTGTTCAAAGGACTGAAAGACTTTCCTATTGCAGCCCCCGAGCATATACCTAGGTTCTTTTATTCGAAAAGAACTCGGATACAAGATCTTGGCATGTTCTCTGGTAGTCTGCTGTTGTCAGATGTAGTTGTATGGTGGTGGTTGAGAGTAAATGATGTTTGTTCACGAGTTGTACAGTGTTGGTATATTCTTTCGAATATACTAGTTCTTGAGTACTGCTCCTTCATGCCTGAGTCCCCTTTCATTGAATTCTATCTTTTCACTGTGTTCTTTGTTAGGTTTGTTTCATTGGTGCTCTCGGTCCATGTGCACCGCTTCTTTGATCTATAAATACCCTTCTGGTGTGCTGTTTTGATTCATCGAGTATTTTGTTGCGTGGTCTGAAATCTCCATAGTCATGAATATGATAGTTTGTGAAGTAGAGCAGCCCCCGGGCGTATTTTGTAGTTCTTGTATATCTTGTTGTAGCTGGAGGGAGTTTTGTGATAGGGATTAGAGGTAGACTAATCCCGCAGCGGCATTGTACCGGGAAGTACGTGGTGGTAGCTGGAGAAAGTCTTGTGATGTGGCATACGTTCCTTCATTCAGCAGTTCTGGGTTGATCCTCATCGCCTGCCCTGAGACTATCCGGTGCAGATCAACACCATATCCAGCATCACATCGGACTTGGGTAGACAGATGCCTGCCGGCTTCCCTTGTTATACGTTGTCCCACCGTACTGCTGATTTCCGCCTTGGATGCACTGCGTCCATCCTTTGAAGAAAACAGTGTAGCCGAGTGCGGTTTGTTCTACCAAGTAGCAATTTGGAACACGTAGTCTTTCCAGAGCCTAGCTGTGTCCGAGTTCCTCTTTGCTACCTTGCTTGTCGTAGTACCGAGTTCGTTGGGTCTTGTAAGATATGTAATCTTGTATTTTTTGAAGTCATTTGTAATGGAAAGAATCTTGTCTTCTGAGTTGTCATTCTTTATTCTGCTAATGTCTCGGTTGTTTATGAGATTCCTGAGTTCTTTCTATAAGGATCGGGTTGTTGCGTTCCTTATGAGGTAACCTTTCGTTGCTTTATGGCTGATGAGTTCTTTTTGTAGCAATATGATAACTCTGCCGTGTTGCTGGATGGATAATCTGAAATCTGCCCGTTGAACTATACCGTTGTGTGGATTTGTGCCGTCCGTCATTTTAGCCGTGTCAGTAAATGGACCATTGCGTTCTCATGCCGTGTTTAAACGGGCCCGGTGGGCCATGTTTTACTGCTGTAAAATCTATTTAAAGGCATTTCTTCTTCTTTTTCTTTACTGCCCTGCTTTTCCCTTGAAACCCTAGTCTTCAAAATTCCACCGCCGCCGTTGTCGCCGTCATCTGAGCGCCGCCGTCTGAATCATCATTGTTTCTTAGTTCTTTTTTGCTTCCGCTAGTATATGGGTAGGAAGAAATCAGTGAGCAAGTCCCAGGCAGCCTTTGTAGACGAGGAGGCATCACTTTCTGTGATTGAGAATCAAGAATTCATGGCCATAAGGGCTGCTCAGAAGATCTGGTCGGCTCTGACTACGACTGAAGATTAGTTGCGCGAGCTTGTTAGCGATGGTCTGATCCAGAGCAAGGACATTGCTGATTGGAAAGCTCCGAGCGAGCATCGGGTCCCAACTCCAGGTCCTGGTGAGATTGTTCTTTTTGTCTCCTTTATCCATGCTAGACTCTGCCTTCCTGCTTCTGCTTTTCTTCATCGATTCCTTGATTATTTTGGGATTAGCTTGAACCATCTTGCTCCCAATACTGTCCTCCATCTTTCTGTTTTTGTTCATCTTTGTGAAACTTTTCTTGGAATTCCTCCTTCTCTTTCTCTCTTCCGTTACTTCTTCCGTCTGAAGCCTCATCCCCGCTGCGATGACACCCATGTTCTTGGTGGCTGCAAAATTCAGTTTCGCCAAGGTTTTAAGAATAAATTCTTTGATTATGACTTGGTTGATTCTGTGAGGGATTGGCGTGTCAACTGGTTTTATGCCGCCAATATGATTCCTCCTCTTGTTGTTCATTCTGGGTCTGATCCCATGGTTAATGACTGGTGGGAAAAGAATTCTATGACGATGGCTGAGCTCTAGGCAATCAAGCCGTTTCTTGAGAGGATATGTACTCTGAAACAGCAAGGCTTGACTGACTTCGGGATTATTTCTAGTTTTCTTCGTCACCGTGTTCAACCTTTGAAGGAGCGAGAGAATTTTGGGTTTGAGTACTCTGGGGCGGAGGACCCTTCTCGTATGGTCCCTGCCCTTGAGTTGACTGATGATGAGGTGCTCGAGCATCTTCAGAAGATGCTGAAAGGAGTAAGCGTCATCCCGCTTGCTGTTCCTGAGTGTTGTGCTAACAACCTGCCTCCTGCTGTGACTTGTTTTTTCTTATGCGGGTACTTTTTGTATTTCTTTTGCTGTATCCACTTTTTACTTAATCTTCCTTGTCTTTGTTGATCCGATTCCCCTCGATGATTCTCCTCCTAATGTGGAGGCTGGGGACAGTCTTGCTGGGGCATCCTTAACCAGTAAGTTTCCAACCACCACGATATTTCCTGGTGTTTCTTCCACAAACCTTGATGTATATATAGAGTATGTTCCTTGTCTAGTTCCTCGAGCTCCTCGTAGTGTCGGAAAGAGGGGGCGAGTAGATTGTTCTTCTTCTGGTTTGTCTGCTGCCAAGAAGTCTCGCCAGTCGAGTACTCATCCAGGCACAAACAAACAACAAGAAGACAAAGCGTATACGTAGTGCCTTTAACCGAGTACTTTTCTCCTTTTTCAGATGGCGTTGTGGTTGCCATGTCCAAGAATGAGGAAGAAGAGGATGATGATGCACCCCTTGTCACGCGTCGTTGAGTTGTTTTCTTATTTTTCTTTTGTTGAATACCTCCTTTTGTTTTGACTTTGGACTTGTTCTCTTGTAGTAAGCGGCCATCGAGCTTGAGTTCTTCTGGGGCTCCGGTGCCGACCACGCCGCTCCTGTCACAGGGTGGCGGTGATGTTTTTGCTACCATAGTTCCTCCTTTAAGGTCTTCTTTTGGTTTTATGAAGAAGAAAATAGCTGAGTGAGTGATTCCTCATTATATTTCTTTGCTTCTGTTTCCCTTTTTCCTGACTCATATTCTTATCGTCGAGTTTCTTTATCATCTTGTAGACCCTCGCCTTCCCTTAACCCTCCGCCGACCTCTTGTCAGTCCTCTGATGCGCCTCTGTGTGCTGAGTCTCGGGACTTGGCATGTACGATCGGCGAGGTGGCTATGAGGGAGACAGGGGTTCCTGGTGATCACACTACTATAGATTCGCTGGCTCCAGAGGTGACTGTGGCCACAGTGGTGGGTTCTTCTGAAGAGGTAGCTGGGGCTTCCCAGGATATGGCCCTAGCATTGCCTTCTTCACATCGGGCAGCTTCTGCCTCTGTTCCTCTTGGTACCGGTGCTCGGTGCTTGGATGATGATGTGTTGCAGCAGTTCGATGCCACTCATCGGTTGTCAGAGCTGACTGCTGCCTGGGGAACCCTTGCGACTTTTTTTGGGGAAAAGCTCTAGGTAAGTTTTTCTGAAGTTCTTTCTTTAGATGTTCGTCTTTGTTTTGTTCTTATGCCTTTTTTTCTCTCTCTCTTTTTGTTCAGTCTTTTTCTCGGGATCATACCGACTTCTTTTTCTCGTATGAAACCGAGAAAAAGTTGTCTTCTGAGGTAAGTTCCCTGAAAGCAGAGCTTGATCTCTATCGGGCCGAGATGGAGACTGAGCGTCAAACGCACCAAAAAGAGGAAAAGGCCCTTCGTGCCCGGGTGGTAGAGACAGAGAAGCGGAGGGATGCTACGGTGGAGGCCATGAAGAATGAGTGCAATGGTATTGCGGGTTCTTGTTTTCTTTTGTATTCTGATTTCCCTTTCTGCTGACTTCTTTTTTGGTGCTTGTTCTAGCTCTCCGAGTTGAAAAGCAGAAGCTTTCGGAGGGTATTGAGGAAATGAAGATAACTGTTTGCAATAGTCACAACAGGGCTGAGGAGGTAATTACTCATGCTGAAGAAGAACTCGCGCTTGCCAAGTTGATTAGGTGTGTTGCTGACAGGGATCTTGTGCAGGTCCAAAAAACTATTGAAGACTTGACTAGTAAGTTGGCAGCGGCTACTGAGAACTAGAATGCTTTGTGGAAATCATTTCGGTCAGTAGTCGGTCTTCTCCGGACTTCAGCAGATGATGGTCAATCTTGGGCTCAGTTTATTCCCCAAGTTTTGACCCGTTTCTAGGAGTTCATGAAGAGGTGCGCCTAACTGTGTACCAGAAATGTTCTTGCCTAGGTCCGGGTTCTTTCTCGGAGTTTCCTTTGTCCAAGATTGCTGATGAAGCCGAGAGTCAAGAATGTTGGATGCCATTGAAAAGGTGGAGCCTGAGGTCGATGATTTAGCTAGGAGGATTGTTGATAATCTTAATATTGATATTTCTTCTCCTGATGACAATGCTTAATGTAATTGTCCTTTGTACTCCAGCTTCTGTAATAGGATACTATACTTCTTTTTGAATGAAGATTCTTTATTTTTTGTTGATGTCTTCTTTGCCTAGATGTCCTTGTCTTGTAAACAACTCGGTTTTGGTAGATCGTTGTCTTGACAAACTTTCTTGATCTGTCGAGTGCTTGTCTGGCTTTCGTCTGCACCATGTAAACAACTCGGTATATGTAGACCGTTATCTTGACAAACTTTCTTGATCTATCGAGTGCTTGTCTGGCTTTCGTCTGCGTCGTGTAAACAACTCAGCATATGTAGATCATTGCCTTGACAAACTTTCTATTCTTGTTAGTACTAAAAAGACTTAGGACCGAAGATCTCAAGTATCTTCAGCTTCTTCTTTTTAGCATTTTTTTGCTTAACTCGAGATGTGGCCAGCATCTGGCTCTTTCCCTAGTTGTAAAAACATCTTAGGATTGGTTCGGGTGTTAGCTTATTAGTTACCCTCATCGGCGGGCTCAAGCATGTTTTTAGCTCTTTTGCTCTCGGCCGGTATGCTCAGGCATAATTTCAGCCATTTTGCTTTTTTGGTTCGGGTGTTAGCTTGTTAGCTACCCTCATCGGTGGGCTTAAGCATGTTATCAGCTCTTTTGCTCTCGACCGGTATGCTCAGGCATAATTTCAGCCATTTTGCTTTTTTGGTTCGGGTGTTAGCTTGTTAGCTACCCTCATCGACGGGCTTAAGCATGTTTTCAGCTCTTTTGCTCTCGGCCGGTACGCTCAGGCATAATTTCAGCCATTTTGCTTTTTGTTTCGGGTGTTAGCTTATTAGCTACCCTCATCGGTGGGCTCAAGCATATTTTTTCAGCTGTTTTGCTCTCGGCCGGTATGCTCAGGCATAATTTCAGCCATTTTGCTTTTTGGTTCGGGTGTTAGCTTATTAGCTACCCTCATCGGTGGGCTCAAGCATCTTTCAGCTCTTTTGCTCTCGGCCGGTATGCTCATTGGAAACAACTCGGGGAAAGCCATAATAAGACATGCATTGTCGGGAAAAACCATCTTTATTGATCATGAACGTTGATAAGCCATAATAAGACATATGTTGTTGAGGAACACTATCTTTATTGATCATGAACGTTGATCTCTTGTGGTTTGTACATGTATTCTTCCTTGAGTTGTTTTCATGCGTAGAATCTTCTTAGTTGGCTGATGTGCCATGTATTGTTAACTTCTTTTCCATCTTCAGTTATCAACTTGTACATGCCTGGTCCGGTGTCTTTTGTGACAATAAAAGGACCTTCCCATGGACTAAGTAGTTTATGGCGTCTGTTAGTTTTTTGTATTCTTCTTAGTACTAGGTCTCCGATTTGTAGTGATCGAGGCTGGGTATTCTTGTTGTAGTGGCGTCTTAATCCTTGGAGGTATCTTGCTGACTGAAGGATTACGTTTACTCTAACTTTTTTTGTACTGTCGAGTTCTAATCTTCGGGTGTGTTCTGTTTCTCCTTCGTCATATTGTTCTATCCTTGGTGACGTCTAGATCAAGTCGGCAAGTAGTACGGCTTCTAATCCGTAAACTAGGAAGAAAGGTGAGTATCCGGTGGCTCTGCTTATTTGAGTTCGTAGCCCCCATACGACCTTGGGTAATTCTTCAATCCATTTTGATCCATAGTCCACTAGTTCTTCATATAATCTTAGTTTTAATCCGGCTAGTATGAGTCCATTAGCCCTTTCTACATGTCCGTTGACTGCTGGATGCGCGACTGATACATAATCTATGCCGAAGCCACAATCCTGTGCCCAACTTTTAAATTCTATAGCTATGAAGGGAGAACCCTAATCTGTGATGATTCAATTGAGCATGCCGAAGCGGTGCATAATGTCTTGGATGAACTCGACTGCTTTGGCGGCACTGTATTTTGCGAGTGGTTTGTATTCAATCCACTTGGTGAACTTGTCAATTGCTACAAAGATGTACTCGAAACCGCCTTTTGCTTTCTTGAGAGTTTCTACTTGATCCAGCCCCCAGCAGGAGAAAGGCCAAGCGGGTGGGATGCAGATGAGATTGTGAGCTGGCACATGAGCTTGTCTTGTGAACATTTGACAACCTTTGCATTTTCTGATAAGTTCTTCTGCGTCTTTCAAAGTGGTTGGCCAGTAGAATCCGGTGCGGAATGCCTTGCCGACTAGTGTTCTTGAGGAGGCATGATTTTCACAGCAATATGAGTGTATTTCATCTAAGATCTCTTTGCCTTTCTCAAATGAGACACATTTTAGGAGCACTCCTGATGATGCGGCTCTTCTGTAGAGTTTGTCCCCCACTAGGATGTAGTTCTTGCTTCTGCGAACAACTCTGGTAGCTTCCTCTTTATCTGCTGGCAACTTATTCTTTTTGATATAATCAATAAAAACCTAGGTCCATGAGGTGGTGATTACCAAAATCTGGGTGCCTTTAGCTAGGAGTTTAGGGGTTATCTCTCTATGAATACGCCGGGTGGGATCTTCGCCCTGTCCGATCCGAGCTTGGCAAGGACATCTACTGCAATATTAGAATCGCGCAGGACGTGTAGAATTTCTAATCCTTGAAAATGTTTTTCGAGTTTTCGTATTTTAGCACATAGTAGGCTCCCATATTTTCTTTG
Source organism: Miscanthus lutarioriparius (assembly GCA_904845875.1). Classification (NCBI taxonomy): domain Eukaryota; kingdom Viridiplantae; phylum Streptophyta; class Magnoliopsida; order Poales; family Poaceae; genus Miscanthus; species Miscanthus lutarioriparius. Next base: position 47,649,324 of record CAJGYO010000007.1, read on the forward strand.
GTGCAGTCCCAATCTTTGTTGACTTGATTGATGACTATTGCCGAATTGTCGTATATGAGTAAACGCTTAATTCCGAGGGTAATTGCCCCTCATAGCCCATGGATGAGGGCTTCATATTATGCTTCATTGTTTGTAGCTTGCCATAATATCTAAAGGACATACTTGAGTTGTTTTCCGTCTGGAGAAATGAGGAGAACGCCTACACCGGCTCCGTCTAGCTTGAGTGATCCATCAAAGTACATCTTTCAATGATCAAAGATTTTATTTGACATAGGTTGTTGAATTTCTGTCCACTCGGCAACAAAATCGGCAAGGGCTTGAGATTTAATTGCCTTCCGTGGGGTGAAATCGATATTGAGAGTACCAAGTTCAACTGCCCACTTATATATGCGCCCTGTTGTGTCTTTGTTGTGTAGGATGTCTCGAGTGGGAAATCTGTCACCACGGTAATCTTGTGGCTTTCAAAATAGTGACGAAGCTTGCGTGAAGTGATCAGGAGGGCATAGAGTAGTTTTTGCACATGCAGGTACCAAATTTTTTATTCTGACAGTACTTCGTTGATGTAGTATACGGGGCGTTGTACTTTATATACATGCCCTTCTTCTTCTCTTTCTACGACAATCATAGTGCTGATCACAGTAGAAGTTGCCGCAATGTACAACATCATGTCTTCATATTTCTTTGGAGGTGTGAGAACGGGTGAGGAGGTGAGGTATGCCTTGAGCTTTTTGAAAGCTTCGTTGGCTTCTTCTGTCCACTAGAACTTATCTTTCTTCTTTAGTAGTTTAAAGAAAGGTAACCCTTTTCGCCGAGTCTTGATATGAAACGATTGAGGGCCGCCATGCAGCCTGTTAGTTTCTGCACATCTTTGACACTTCGAGGAGGGCCCATCTCTGTTATGGCTCAAATTTTCTTGGCGCTTGCTTCGATTCCGCGATGACTGACCAAGAATCCGAGTAGTTGTCCTGAAGGAACCCTGAATACACATTTGTTTGGGTTCAATTTCCACCTCCATCTTTTTAGGTTTTCGAAGGTTTGCTTCAAGTCTTCAATTAGTGTGTCTGGGTTCTTTGTTTTTACTACTACATCATCCATGTATGCCTCTATGTTTTCTCCAATCTGTTCACCGAGGCATGTTTGTATAGCTCTTTGATAAGTGGCACCAACATTCTTAAGTCCAAAAGACATGGTCTTGTAGCAGTAGGCACCGAACGGAGTGATGAAAGATGTCTTGCCCTGGTCTTGTTCCTTTAATGCGATATAGTGATATCCTGAATAGCAATCGAGAAAGGATAATAGGGCAGATCCTACTGTTGAATCAACTATCTGATCAATGCATGGTAGCCTGAATGGATCTTTCGGGCAGTGTTTGTTGAGGTCTGTGTAGTCGACGCACATGCACCACTCGTCCGTATTATTTTTCTGTACTAGAATTGGGTTTGCTAGCCAATCTGGATGAAGGATCTCTCTGATGAACCCGGCTGCCATTAGCTTTGTGATTTCTTTTTTAATTGCTGCCTTCTTGTCGGGTGAGAATCATCGTAGCCGTTGCTTCACAGGCTTGGAGCCTTCATTGGTATCGATTCTGTGCTCAGCCAACTCTCTTGGGATACCTAGCATGTCAGCCGGCTTCCAAGTGAAGATATCTTTGTTGTCCCGAAGAAAGTTGGTGAGCGTGAGTTCCTATTTTGCCAAGAGGTGGACACTGATGGTTGCTGTTTTGGATGGATCACCGGTGCCTAGGTCGATTTGCTTGACGTCGGCTTCTTTTGGTGGTGCGAGGATGCTAGGTTTTTTGGCCGGTATCTCTAGCTCTTCCGGGCTCATTTCTGCTGCAATAGTGGCTATTTCTTTTCTATCATTGATGGCTTGTGCTTTTGCTACAATTTGGATTGCCTGAACGTTGCAGTCAAAAGCGCGCTTCAAATCACTTCGAAGAGAAAGAACACCGTTAGGCCCTGGCATCTTAAGCAACAGGTACGGATAATGCGGTATCGCCATGAATTTTGCTAGTGCTGGGCGCCCGAGGATTGCGTGATATGATGAATCGAAGTCTGCAACTTCAAACTTGATGAACTCTGTACGGTAGTTCGAGGGAGTTCCAAAAGTAACCTGTAGAGTGATTTGTCCAAGTGGCATCGCTGCCTTGCCGGGTACTATGCCATAAAAAGGGGTGCTCGTTGGTGTAATCATCCCTACGAGTTGTAGTCCCATCTTCCTTAGCGTTTCTGAAAAACTGATGTTGAGCCCGGCTCCCCCATCGATTAGTACTTTTGTGACAGTCATACCAGTGATAGTTGGATCTAGAACCAGTGGGTAATGGCCTGTGTTTCCTACGCTAGTCCATTGGTCTTCTCTTGAAAACTGGATTGGATACTGTGACCAGTTGAGATATCTTGGAGTAGCCAGTTCTGCTGCCATGATGGTTCGTAGTGCTAGCTTTTCTTGATGTTTGCTTCTAGAATCTAGAACCCCAGCAAAGATCACTGCTACTGTCCCCCTGGATTTTTGGAATCCCTTGTCTTCGTGGTTGTCTTCTTCTTTTTTCTGATTGTCTTCTTTAGTGTTCCCCTTACTATCTTTTCTTGTTTATCGATCATTGAAGGTGTAGCAATTTCCGATGGTGTGATTTCCTTTGGGGTGCAAGATGCAACACATGTTTTCAATGTCATCATACCTTCTGGGTTTGGAAAACTTCCTTGATTTGTCAGTCACCGCAACGGTGTTGTCTGGTCCACGTTTTCTCTCCTGATTTCTGTTGTTTCGATGATTTTGCTTGTCCGGGTTGTCTCGGTTGTTTCTATCCGGGAACCTTTCTCGTGTCTTCTCCTCTGCAGTAATCATCTTTTCTACTGTTCATCTGAATTCTTCATTGTTTCTCAGGTTTTCTTTATAGAAGTCCTGAAATTGCCACCTAACCATGATTCCGTGAGAGAAAGCTTCAATTACTTCTCTTTCGGTGATGTCATGTACTTGAGCACATAGTTCGCTAAATCATTGATAGTAATTTCTGAGACTTTCACCTCCTTTCTGCTTGAGTCCTTTTAACTCTATGTGGGTGATTGGGTGTGTAATGATACCTGCGAAATTTTCACAGAAAGCTCTTTGCAAGTCCTCCCAATTTCTGATTGATCCTAAATTCAATTTGTTGAACCATTGGAGGGGCATGGTTTCTAGGGCCATGGGAAAGAACAAGGTCTTGATATCATTGTCTCCTCCGGCTAGTTCAATCGATAGCGAGTAAATCCTGAGCCACTGCCTTGGCTCGGTCTTGCCATCATATTTAGAGTGGTTGGACGGCTTGAATTTGTGAGGTAGTCGTATTGAAGCAAGTCTGTTTGCAAAATAGGGGAATCTATCGTGCATTCTGGCTTCTGTGTATTATGATTCAGCACCCCCTTCTTGCCAACTGTTGTCTTGGTGAGAGTAGTTCTGCATGGCTGTCTGAATAGGTGCTTTGCTTTTGACCTTTCTTGGTTGTTCGACTCGGTTGTTTTGACTATGGTCCCTTCTACTTTCTCTGTTGTGACTTCCACGGTAGTCTTGAGCGGGTCCTTCTGTCGTGTGTTCTTAAGACTGTTGATCGGAGAAAGTCCCGGAGCTGTTCTTGTTTTTCACTGGGATGTGAGGTCGCTCTGAGTTCTTCTAGTGCTTCTCAGATCTTATCATAGGGAGTATTCGCCGCGCGTCCTTTGACCTCTCGCTCTGATCTTCTTCTATTGTACTCGGCTAGATCTGACTCATATCTGATCCAAGCTTCCTTGCGCTGCCTAGCACGGCGTTGGCGTCCTTGTTTCAATTTGTTCTTTCTCTAGCTTGCTTTTGATTCTCGGTCTCACCATCGTGCCCTTGGGTAAAGGGTGATATGTTGGACTTAGATTCATCCAATGACCTGACATCGGGCGCTTCTGGGGGGACCAATGGTGATCGAGGACGGTGAACCATGAATACTTCTCGTGCGTGAATTGTTCTGCTATCGGCGTTGGTTTCCACACTGTCAGAGTAGTTGATAACTTTAGTAGAGGCTTCGAGGTCGCAGATCGAGTCTCCTTCTTGGTAGGGTAGAATTGTTGTTGTTGTAGTGCCGACTAGTCGGGTACCGCTATCTTCAGGAATGGAACCTGGCCAGTGGACGATGCAGTCTTGAGATGTTATAGTTAGTACGAGACCTTCCTGAGCTCCTTTCAGTGGCATTCTAAGCACCAAATTGAGGGATCCTTCGGACCGTGTCTGATAAGATGTCGCCATGTTGTGGAGTCCGAAAGAAAAAGGGCCCGATTTCTTGAAAAGACTCCGAGTGTACTCCGAGTTGTATTCTTGATAGGCCGAGGCTGCGTTCTTAAGCCCCATCGGAAAAGAACTCGGTTTCTCGAAAGAACTCGGGTAAGACTCCATTTCGGATGCGGAACCTGAGTTTGAGTCGGATGCGCAAAGTCGCGAAATCTGAGTTGGATAAGACATCGCGAGCTGCGTGAATCTTCCAACGAGCTGATCTGTCGTAGTCACCGAAATAGAATGGTCTTCATGGTGATTCGAATCTTCGAGGAGACGGCTTTGGAGCTTGCCATTGTCGTCTGCCTCGCAGATCCATGAGCCGAAGATGAAGGTTGATCCCATCGAGAAGATCATGTTGTCGATGTCCATCGAGCTCTCGGATGCAAATTCGCCGAAAGCCCCTACCTGGCGCACCAGCTGTCGATGTTTGACCACCGATAGCCTGCCACGGGGGTACCCGAGGCAGTTTGTTTGGGCTTCAGCGTATGCGGAACTCAACGGTTAACGCAAGAGACAGTCGATTTATCCTGGTTCAGACCCTCGATCGTTGATCGAGTAATAGCCCTACGTCCAGTCGGCGTTAGCCTTTGCGTTGGATTGATTGTCAAGTGTTGTGTCGTAAAAGTCTCTTCTCTAGGAACCCTGCCCTCCTTTATATATTCAGGAGGCCAGAATCCTAGTCGATTTACAATGAGAGTTTCTAGTAGGATTACAGAATAATACTACTACTAAGATTATATGGGAGAAATCCTAGTTAGACTAGATCTTCTCCCTTCCTTATGGGGTATCCCGTGGGTCCCGCACCGACACTCTAGAATGTTGGTTTTCGCTGTTTGGTTCATAATCTAGTGTTGCTTTGGTTTTTAGGCTAGAGGTTGTCAGTACTATCAGTGGGAGGATGAAATGAGGGAGACTAGTATACAGAAAGTGGCTCCTATAGCAACTTTGTCTCATGTTCCTCTTCAGGCAGTGCCAACAGCAGCTGCTATCCCTACTCCCACTCCAATGGCTCTCATCCAGGAAGGTGGTCAGGCTGGTGGAGTAGTAGTGCAAGATAGGGTTATGCAGCAGCTCAGATGGATTGAGAAGCTGGTCTTTGTTGCCATCTTCCTTGCCTTGTATGCAATTATGAAGAAGTAGGGTCCTATGTATGTGTGTGTGTCATTGTATTTGTACGCTTGAATCAATGAATGAATGAGTCAATGATGGATGGATGATTGTAGTCCAGAAATATAAAATTCTCAGATTGTTTATTCACCAACATGCAAACCTTAATACATTACAAACATAAGTAGTGCTCATGGTTCAGATTGTTCACCAACATGCAAACTATAAACCACAATTTCATCTAACACTAGTGGTTTGTTCAGAGCAAGTACCATAAACTACATGTCCTGATCATGCAAAATATTACAGCTCTATTACATCAACATTTCATAGCACAAAAGCCAAGGTGTTCTCTAGGAGTACAGCACCAATGCATCATCAAAACAACATGGGGAAGTCACCTTTGTTCATTCCAGTAGCAGTTGCTTCTTGCTTCTGGTATTTGCAGCTGGGCTGGAAGGGTCATCTGGAGCCTTGGTGCTTGTTCCCCTAGCTGGAGTGGCATACACATCTTTTCTTGGTGTAAGCTTCTTTTTCAACCCAATCTTCCTCCTTGGTGTATGAAATGTAGCCGTTGAAGCTTTCTATGGCTCATGCTGAACTGCAGCATCTTCATTATAAGGGGCAAGGTGCACAATTTGAATAGGAATTGGTTCATTGGATCCAGTTCTAGATCTTGTGGTACATGAAACATGAAGTTTAGTTTGGGCTGTTGGCATTGCAAAAAATTAGAAAGAAATGGAGAAGTGGCATACCTGCTAGAGAAAGAAGTAGTAGTGGAGACTGAAGTACTTGTTGCTGCTCCCTTAGATTTAGAGACAGATGATGAAGAAGAGGAGTCTCTTTCTTTTCTTGTGTACAACATTCTCCACTGCCTCATTGGGAGGGAACACCATTCCTATGGCCACAACAATGCTTGTCTCTGTGTTAACTTTAGCTATTTTTTTCTGCATCTTCTTTGGCAGACCCCTGCAGGTGAAATTTTAGTTATGTTAGATTATTTAATGCAGTTCATATCATATATGAATAAATTTTAGTTATGAGAAGTTCACCTATCAGCCTCCATTGCAGCAATGTCTGTTGGACTCCCAGTCTTGCAGGTGTACTAGTGGTGCCCTAACTCATGGCATATTGGACACTCATGCCTCTTTGATTTCCTTTTGCTACCTCCTTCAACTGCCCCTTTGTACCTATTCTTTCTTCTATCAGCTGTGGACTTAAGCAAGGGAGGATGCATGAAGAATCCATGTGTGGCATCAGGCCACATAGACTTGTCAGGAATGGATGGGATGGCACCTTCATATGTAGCTTTGAATTTGGCCATAGAATAGCATTCATCCACATAGTCTTCTAGCTTTTCACCTGTTATAGATGTTATGTAGGCAATTGTATGCTTGCATGGTATTCCTGACCCTTGCCAAGCCCTGTAGGAACATGTCATGTTTCTTAAGTCCACAACAAATCTGAATCCAGCCCCCTTTAGCACAAACTTCAGCAACTCCATCATGTTCTGTGATGACCTCAATGTCTAGGTTGAAGCTGTCTTCCCTCAGCTGCTGCATAACATGAGGTAGAATCTTTCCTACAAACTTCTTGGCCACCTTTTTCCTAGTATTCCATTTAATCAACAACTTCTGCCTTATGGTATCCATCAAATCATCAATGTGCTTGGCCTTCTCTTCCTTTATCCAGTTATTGAAGGACTCGGCCAAATTATTGGTTACATAATCCAACTTGGAATCTGTGCCAAACTAACTTCTGGTCCATAGCTTTTTGTGAGTCTGTTGTAGGTACTTCATTGCCTCAAGTTTGGCTGCAGCCATGGCCTGGTAGTGTTTCTCAAACATGTACTTGCTCCAAGAGTAGGTAGATGCCCACAGGTGATCATCAAAAATTTTACCACTGAATCTTTTCTTAAAATTTTGAACTAATGCCACATGCACTCTCTATGTTCAACATGTGGAAAGACCTCACTAACACCATGCATTACTGCCTGCCCATAGTCTGTGCAGAATGTCAAACCAGGTGGGGTGCCTATTGCTTCCTTCAACCTCTCCATAAACCAAACATAGTTTTCATTTGTTTCAGAATCAATGACATATATTGCTACTGGGTACATCCAGTTGTGCGCATCAACTACACAAGCAATGCACAACTGGCCCCTGAACTTTCCACACAAGAAAGTGATATCTACTACCAAATATGGCCTACAACCTCTAAGAAGCCATCAACACATGGTTTTAGGGCTAAAAAAACCTATTAAACCTAATCTTCTTGTTGATGGTGTGGTGATCAATCACAACAAATGAACCAGGACATGTTTCATCTAGCTGGGTCTTGAATCTATATAGGTTATCAAAACTTTTATTCCAGGGCCCATATAGTTTATCCAATGCAAGATTCTTACCATGGTACACCCTCCTGTAAGGTATCAAGATTTTGTACTCATCTTTCAGCATCCTTTGGAGTTCAGTAGCACCAACAGTTGCATCTTCTTTCAACCAGTCAATCACTTGTTCATAGACCCAAAACTGTGCAACCCCTTTACATACGCCAGACCTCCTGTTGCTTTGACAGGTATGGGGATATGGGTTCCTCTTCACCTATAAATGACATAAAAATAAAATGCCTATATCTAAAAACAACTGACAGATAAAAAAGCATACAAATTCGACACTAACAGATTACCTTAATTCATTCATCATCGTTCATGGTTGAGGCACGAATTCTCCACCTGCAGCCCTCAGTACTCCCACAGCAGTAAACTCTGTACCTTCCTGTGTCACTCTTTTCAATGTCATAATGAAACTCATGTTTGACAGCATGTGAAGCTAAAGCCAGCTTAAATGCATACATGTCTCTATACACACTGCTTACTGTCATAGGAGGATCCTTGTTGTCATACTCAACATCAGGCATATGATCAGGCTCATTATCTTTAACAATGTCATCTACATCCTCCATTTATAATAATCATCATCATCAGACACAGATTCATCATCACTGTCTGTTTCACAGTATGTATCTGCATTAGATCCTTCACCATCCCTTTGTTTGCTGCAACCTTGACTCTGAGGTTTTGGAGGTGGTGGATGTTGAGGACCAAGGTCTATATACAACCCTTCCTCATCAATACCCCCATGCTCATTGGATGGGTTTGGGTTAGCCAGGTATTCATCATCTGTAGTTCACTCTGGGTATGGCTTGGTTGTGCAATGCTAGGACAAGGCAGTGAAGGGGTGAATGGGTTCTCAACAGACTGCCAAGAATTGCTAAAATCCTAAGGAGGAATTTTAGGAGGTTCAGTACTGGGGCTGTGGTAAGCAAAAGTCAGGAAGCAACACTTGGAAGCATTATGTTTTGCAAACATGTCAAGCAAATCTTGGTCGGTGAAAACTTGGATGTTCATCTGTCTCTCAATACAGAAGTAAAATAATCTCACAATATCCCCATAATCAGAAGGATACTTATTCTCAACTTCAGCAAGTAGATCTACGAAGTTGGTAAGATCAGCATTGACGACTTTGTTCTAGCTAAACCATCGAGCACGAGTATGGCGAGCAATTATCCGGATTTCTAGGTTGTAGCTACTAGCAGGGTCCATCCTACAGATGAACAATAGCGAGTTCACATACATCTATCTATCTAAAATCACACTATATCAAACACCTAACTGACCACAATCACAAGGATCAAGCAATCGAAGCGGAAAAAACCCTAAATTTGGTACTCACCCATCAGGAAGCCAGGGAGGTCGGTCGCCCGCGCCCGCCCCCTTGCTCGCGGCCATGCACCGCCAATCCGGAGGATTCACGACCTCTTCCTTCAGGCCTCCTCTTCCTTGCTCCACTACCCCATTCCACGCCGCAGCCGCAAGCAGGGCCGAATTGTCTTCTTCTTTCCCGTCGACGCCGCAAAGACAGGGTATTGGCTTCTTCCCCTCCGCCGCCGCCGCCGCCGCAATAGCCGGTACAGTCGCCGCTAGGGTTTGGGGGAAGAGGACTTGAGCGAGATGGAGAGAGTAAGGGACTGGTGGCGGTCAATTGTATTCAACACGGTCTCCACCGCCCAAGAGCAACATGGACAATTTCACTGGCCGGTCCCACCTTTAAGGGCTACCAAATGGCGAAAAACAAACAGAACAAGAACAAAATGACTTGTAAGGCAAAGAAGTTTAGAGCAGTGGCACCTGTGTGCGGTCACCTATTTTAATGGCTTTTGTGTAATTATAAACTTTCTTAATGGCATATATATAAAAGCCTCTATCTCTTGTGACACTACGATCCAACATCAAAGTTGAACGGCGAGTAGTCAAACTTGCTGGTAACTGAGGATCACTGTCAACTCTGAATTGAAGATCTTACTTCGGTGGACTGAAATGTCTTCTCTCTAGCTATCATCGTTACCAGCATAACTGTGGTGGGCTGTAATAACAAGGATAAGCATTTGACTATTGTTTCTCTGCCTCTCCACTTACTAGTCGGTCCCAATTAATGTCCATTTATGGTTTTAACGGGTCCTTGTTTTGAAAATTGAACCAATTAACTAATTGTGTTGGTTGCAGCTTCTTCAATCAGGTTTGATTTATTCGTAGCCCGTACATATGAATGTTGAACTTGCAGAAACTAGCGCCTCGCTCAGCCGGGAGAACATGCATGGCATCTGACGTGCGATTTTCAGAGACATGTAGACAAGCATATCTTTCATTTTGTTTTTATTCCAGACAATCAGATTGAGGCGTTCAGCTGTGCTGTTTCATTTCTGACAAACTTGTAAATTTTATTACCTTCATAAAGACTTTAGTGTCTTCTTTTTTTTTCTAGGGAGACTAGAGAAAGCCAGAAAGGGATTGGAACAGCTGATAGATTGAGGCATTCAGCGGTGCTGTTTCCTCTCTCCCTCTCTCTGGAAAAGTCATGCATGTTAGATTGATCCAATTGAGCCAAGGATGTGACTTGTATTCATTTTCCCTTAAAAAAACAATCTTATATATATGGTAGCTAAAATGGTCCATGTATGCTCTGATGTCTTGCTAGGATGTGAGTGTGCAGCTAGGCAGCTAGCTACTTAAAGTCATCTAGAAGCGGGCAATGTCTGCGAGAGAAATCAAGCGAAAGGTGCATCTTTGTCATTCAGAATCAGGTGGTATTTTGCAGCCATCAAGCGAAAGCAATAGCAAACCAAAACTGTCATAAACTCGAATAATTTAATAATGTTGGCTTACTGATCAATGGCAGTAGGATCCTGCCACCGAATCTGAGTGTTGCATAGATATGATATGGTAGCCTCCAAAAAATAAGTACGGGTGAATAAACCTGTAGGGCTATAAATATATACTATATGCAAAAACAAAGTTATCACGGTTTTGCAGAAAAAAAGTATGTAGACATATGGAAGGGTGTGATTCGGAAGAATTCGAATACAAAATTTATTTACATTTCTGAAACGTATCCTCGCATGGACGTCCTAAAATAATGTAGGAACGTGGGATAATCTTGCACCGACTTTCCATGCACCCAATCCAGATTTTGAGTATTAAAAATATTTTAAATAACCATTTACACATATTGTTTGTTCACAAATTTCAGAAAGGATGATTTACAGCTTCAATTCTATTTAAGATACAGTAGTTCTAACTTCTGAGTGCTTTCTCTATCTCTAGATAAATAGATTCCTGAAGTTGTGTTAAGTCAAACTTTTTAAAATTTGACCGAATTTTTTGAAAAAACGTTAAGACTTATGGTATCAAATTAGTATAATTGGATTTATCATAGAATATATTTTCATTTGGTGCTAATTTTATGACATAGATGCTTTTACCTTTTTTTTCTATAAAGTTAGTTAAACTTAAAAAAAAATGACTGGCACGGATTCTAAGAATTTATTTATTTGGGGATGGAGAGAGTAAACTCAAAAATCATTTTGGTTAAATAATAATTAGCCTATGGGATAACATATTTCTACCTAATATCATATAATATAATACCCATCTTTCTTTTCTTTTTTGGAAATCTTAGCACAAACTGAGATACTTATACACGTGCGCGATCTTAGTACATGAAATGAAATTGAAGAATGTACAGCTTTTGATTTATTCGAAATGTACACTAATATAAGGACCTACATCTCCCAATACATACATTTTCCACTTTGGAGAGTATATATGTCTCTCTAGAGGACGTGAGCTAGAACGTGTTACATTCTTTTTCTTTTTGAAACATGAAAGAATTTGTACACATGTACTAACTAAAATGATTTATAGACAGACTTAAAAAAGGAGAATCAAAATGTGTGCTCCTTTTGGCTACAAATATATCAATGCAATGTACATGATGTAGTAGTATATTGTGTACATATCAGCAAGGGTAAGAATCCCTCAGGTATGTTTGGAGGCATGGCGAGTCCTTCCAAACCCTACCGTGTGTCTTTAGCATCTCCTTTGCCCTGAGGCCGGCCCTCTCACCGGCATTGACCTGCAGCACGAGCAGCAGTTTTTCCACCACACCGACGGCGAGCATCTCCTGCAGCACCGAGGGCGTCGGCGAGTGCTTGGCCACGGCGTGGAGCGCGCGCACGGCACTCTCGGTGGCGGCTGCGGACACCCGCATGACCTTCTTGGACACGACGGCCAGTCCCGCCGGGTGCGCGACCAGCTCCGACCGTCCCTCCGCGCAGCCGCAGAGGTGGTCGATGGCCACGACTGCTAGCTCGGAGACGCGGCGGCCGCCCTCGTCGAGGAGCAGCTCGACCAGCGCGGCCACGGCGCCGGCCTCGACGGCCTTGACGCGGTTCCTGCCGCAGGGGCAGAGGCGGCACAGCACGTGCAGCGCCGCCCGGACAGCCTTGGAGGACACCCGGTCCGAGACCACGCGCACCACCTCCTGCACCAGGCCGGCGCTCACCGTCATGAGCTGCGCCGGCTTCATGACTGCTGTCATCGACTTGAGGAGAAGGATGCCGTAGGCGCGCGACCGGTAGCTCGGGCGGCGCAGGACGGACGCCAGCGTGTCGAGGAAGTCTCCGTCCCGTTCCATTATCTGGGCAAGGCTCCGCTCAGACGGCTTGAGCGAGTAGAGAACGCCGAGCGCGTCCTCCGCGGGCGAGCTCGTGAAGGTCGGAGAATCCAGCACGAAGTCGTCGGCGGCGTCTTGCTGGCTGCTGGCACGCTTGGATGAAGAGTCTTTAGACGTGGAGGAGTGCTTGGCGACAAGTGAGGCGAGGAAGTCGACGGCGCCCGGGGTGGCCTCGACGCAGCGCCTGTTGCGCTCGCTCTCGACGACGACGGCCTTGATCTCCCTGAGCGCGGCGGCCGCCTGGCGGTCCTCGCCGTGGCGGCCCTCGTCGAGGAGCGCGGCGACGCGGCAGGAGTCGAGCGGCGTGCGCGGCGTGGGGAAGCGCTCGACCTGGTGCGCGGCGCACCAGGCCTGGATGAGGCGGCGCAGCGTGTGGTTGGGCGTGGCGTCCTTCTCGGCGGGCGCCAGCGCGCGGCGCGTGACGGGGCAGGTGGCGTGGCCGTCGGTGAAGAGCCAGCGCTCGATGCTGGCGCGGTCGTAGGTGATGCCGGTGGCGAGCGTGACCGGGTCGCGCATGACCTCCAGCGAGATCGGGCAGAGGAAGTAGTGGGGGACCTCCGCCGCCGAGGACGACGAGACGTCCATGCTGGTTGCTGCTTGTGCGTGTGATCGGATCGGAGGAGCGAGGTTGACGGTAACGATCAGCTGAGCCTGAGATGTTGCCTTAAAGATCGATGCGGAAGAGGAGAGGAGGAGAAAGGAGATGCTGTTGTTTGCTGGGATCGGAGCTGTAGGAATGGAAGGCGCGTTTTATAGGCGAAGCGAAGGAGAAGCGAAGAAGTCAACACGCGGCGATGCGTGTGGTCGCAGTGTATGTATTGTAACGGGTTGGTGCGGTGGCGTGCGTTAAAACAAGAGCAATTATTTAATCGATTATTATTAATCTGCAAAATTAATTCCTTAATCTCAGCTCGCATAAGTTACCTCTCGGTCCGTCTGTTTTCACTTTGCAACTCCTGATACATTTCGCATCCATAAAGGCCCTTTTGAGTCATTTTTTTATATCTTAAATATACTTTTTCGTCGACGTGTTCACAGCACAACGTGAACATTCATTATCAAAAAAAAGAAAAAGAAAAAGAAAAAGGCGAGGCTACCTAAAAAACACGTGGCTATAGCTACTACTACCTGGTCGGTGTTGGCCTTGTTTAGATCGAGATTAGAAATCAGTATTCGGCACTGTAGCACTTTCGTTTTTATTTGACACTTATTGTCCAATCATGGCCTAACTAGGATCAAAAGATTCGTCTCGTAATTTACAATCAAACTATATAATTAGTTATTTTTTTATCTATATTTAATACTTCATACATGTATTTAAAGATTTAATGTGATAAAAAAAAAGTGAAAAAACTTGCAATCTAAACAAGGGCTGGCTGGCCCCCGCTGACCATGGCCGTGTCCTTCTCTCATCCTTGGCCTGACTTTTAATTGATCCTTTCTCCTCACCTCCGCCCGGTATCTCCTTGCGTGGTCTTTTCTACGTACGTTTCTTCAACTCCTTGCACTTGCCTGCCTCTGGGCTTACGTACGTGCCTTTGACGCCGCTTCTGCAGTTCTGCTCTATATATCCACACCTCTATCTACAATTTGGAAGCCGCGAGCGGAACTAGTAGCTACCGCGCCATGCCGCCATGCCATGCATGAACCCGACCACGCACCAGACACGCAGGATGACCATATCCCAAATTCCCAACCTGCTGGTTCAACGACCCATAGTAAGCCGCATGCATGCATGTTCACAATACATACATATATACGTTCTGGAACGGCTCTCTTTTAAAGAATCGCGAGCATGTTGAACAATGTCCCGGTCAAGCTATTTCCACGCCCCTGCATGCTGGGAACCACTTTAAAAATTTACATATCTTACACACCACCGCTCCCTCCATGTTGGTAATTCAAAGTCAGTTTTTGGCAACGATACGGTCTCCAAAGCATATAGGTTTGACTTTTTATTTTTATAAAAATATTTATTAAAAGTTATATATGTATATTTTTATGAAAGTAATTTTCAAGACAAATCTTTTCATATATTTTTCACATTTCCAAATTCAACAACTTATAAGTTATTCATGATTTATATTCCTAATGTTTGACTCAAGCCTTGTCCAAAACGACTTGAATTACCAGTATGGAGGGAATATTACTGATTGAAGACCTCCAATGGAGTCATCACATTAATCATCACGAGGCGTGCTAAAATTAAATAAATTATAAATTATAAAAATTCTTCCAGAAATAAGAAGGAACTAACCATCAATTCAATTAAACTCTATTTGGATATATTTTATGGATCTATTTTATTTTCTAAACAATTACAAATCTCTACCATTATAAAAACAACACAATTAACTATGTATTGGTAATTTAGACATATAATAATTTAAGGAATATTTTAGATTACTTTTAATTAATATAGAAGTGGTAATTTAGGTGCAAATTTAATGGGTTGCTTAGACCATTATCTATCATATTTGCATGGTTGGTAATTTATATGCAACTTTGTGGGTTCACTTTCAATTATATTTCAAAATGACTGTTGTATATTATTCACTTCCATTACCATTAATATATAAAAAATGCTGATGACACCAAAAAACATATACAACTATATAGATATATGACAATAATGAAGCGAAGTTGTCACTTTAGATAAATTTATACATTTTAAATAAAACATATGGCATATCCATATTAATAGCATAATTGTAAATGCCTATTTTAATAAAATACTAATAAGAAAATTCAACACTTTGAGAGGATTTTAGTGCAGAACAAAGGTGATTATGACCTCCCTGATTTCTTTATATTCTTTTTGAGTAATTGATCATTATTACTATGCTTAAATGTCAATATTTTCTTGAGGTTAGCACAATTGGTGCCTCCTGGATCTTACTTCAAGCTCTTACCGCAGTTCTTGAGTCCGATAGTGCAGGCTAAAACAATCGTATATGCCATCACAGTACTGAAGAATGCAGTCTATGAACTAAAATTCCATATATTTTTTTAATAAAAGGATAGTTTTGAATAAAAGCTATAATAAACACAGGAGTTACAACTTAACTTGAGTATTAAAAAATAGCAGCAACTAATAGATCAAATTTTGGAATTCCAAATCTATATTCGTGGTGTCCAAAATAAGGATCCCAAAATATTTTAGAGGGGGCTGAAAAATAGCAGCAACTATAGAACTTTTGCTAAAAAATAGATCAAATTTTGGAATTGGGATGGGTAGGGGGCTATATTCGTGGATGCCCTGGTGGTGTCATGAGACAAGGGCTACAACAAGAGCCACCAAAACTAACACTAAGGTTTCAGGTGAATGCACTGAAGACACCCAAAGGTGCCGTGCAAACGTACAGGAGGAAAAAAATGAATTTGGAGTGAAAAACCTAGAGTAATTGATAAAAAGAATCCAATAGAGATTACAGAGTATCTCTATGCATACTATATTTGAAATAAACATAGTGATAAAACAGCACGCAAAGATAAAATTTTTCTACTAGTTTTAGGTATTATAAAATTAAAAGTGGTGGACCGGATCCAAGTGACACAAGGCGTGAGCTAACTAGGTCATATCGTATGGGGGAAAAAACTTGAGCAAGGAAATCAATGGAATATTCAATAGCTTGATATAGGACTTTTGTAGGAGTTGTCACTCAATCGAACTTAAATTTGACCAAATTTATTGTAAATAGTATTGATATTTATATCTCTAAATAAATTTATTATGAAAATATATTCTATAACCAATTTAATGGCACTTATTTTGTACCATGAATGTTTTGTACTTTTTATATAAATTTAGTCAAAGTTCAACTACGTGACTCGTCGGAATCCAAAAATTTCATTCTTTTATTCAAATTAACTGGGTACGGTTGGGATGGGGTAGATTGCGCTAGCTGTTGCAGCATTATTCGAATTTCGGCACGTGCCTTGCTTGCCCTATCTAATCTAACGACGCCGACGCGCAACATAACACGGCTGACCTCAAGGTTCTTGCGCGGCTGGTACGGTCGTAATAACGTGTACTAGTACAGCATGGACGAATGAATCCTACTGGTAAATGGAAGCACCGACCGGAATAAATAAACCGCCGGCGGCGGCGACGAACCCGATTGCTGGCCTACCATGCTGCGCAGTTTGATCCGGCCTCCAGTCTTAACTGGATGTAGGCTACGAGTACTACTGTGCAGTATTTCGCCACACTGCTAGGATGTTTCTGCATCGATTCCATTTCACGTGCGTCCCTGACTTTCGATTGAACAATACTGTAGGTTTTGGCGATGTTTGACAGTATTTTGTATTCAAAGCTGAATAGGAGTAGCTTTGATCAGTGGTGATATATGCAGCTAGCGACCTTTTTCCGACATGCAATTACTGTCATGGGCGTTGATGCTAGGTTTTCAGCCTTAGGCCCTGGTTGATACCAGGTATTCTAGGAGTTTTAGAAAAATATCATGTTTTTGAAATACTTTAGCTTCAGAGTGTTATAAAGTGTTTGTGTGCAACAAATTTTATGGATTTTGAATTATATCATGGTATTGCTGTTTTAAAAACTCTACTCTAGACCTCTTTTTTTCTAAACCATGGCTTTGCACATCAATGGTTCTAAAACTATAGTTCCTTGATACTATGGTTTCTTAATACAACATTCAAACAAGGCCTATTAATACTGCTGCTTATCTCATGCCAAGCTTTGTCCTTGCAATTGCAAGGTGGAAGATGAGACGGCGATGCTACCTAGCGCTGAAGATATGCATACATAAGTATAGGACTAGAGTAGTATATAGCTGGTCAGCCATCCGGTGTAAGATGTCCGATCATCCACATGCCTATGTTGATGGGGCCTCGCCCACCTGAACGGTCCAACACTATCAATCTCACGGTCGCTCGCGTAATAAAAAAAATCCCCACTCACTTTCCTCTCTGAATTGTCGCCATGACCGCACCCATTTTTGAATTGTCGTCATGCCCGCACTCCGCCTTGCTGCTGCCACCTTTCCCTACCACTCGCTCCCTCCCGTGACGCGTGCCTGCCCACGACGCTTAGCTCCACATTCCTGGGTCGTGCTCCATCCTGTGCCGTGTCGCGCGCCTCATCTCCTCCCCTACCCCCACCCCATCGCAGCCTGGCCGGCCAGCTCCAATGGGGTACGTGGTGTCGGCGGCGGCGAGGGTGCTAGAGCAGCCCACATGCCACAACATCGGGATGGCCTGGGAGACGGCGGTCCTCGTGGGCCCTTTTGGGCGGCGGCCCTCCTCGGTCCCCTACTCGGCTGGGCCTCACCATTGCCACTCCAGCGCACCCGCCAGGGTGGCATCCATCTGCTTCCTGTCCTCCTCGCCGATCTACCGTAGTTCACCACCAGGAAGGCCGTGGCCGCGCAGCGAACGTTGTGTTTCAAGTGTTTTATCTGAATGTTGCAAAAAGTAGATTTGGAATGTTGCATATGTTGCAATGACAAAATACGCATGTTGCATGGCTATGTTTCAAGTGTTCCAAGCGTTTTAGACATATGATGCAAATGTTTTATCTGGATGTTTCAAAAGTAAATTTTAGTGTTGCACATGTTACAATAGCTATACATACATGTTTCAAGTGTTTCATATGTTTCAAGTGTTTTATCTGTTTCAGACGTATGTTGCAAATGTTTCAACTGGATGTTGCAAAAATAGATCTAGTGTAATGTTGCTATAACTATATATGCATGTTCAAAGTGTTTTTTGTGTTTTAGACGTATGTTGTAAGTGTTTCATTTGGATGTTCCAAAAGTAGATCTCGGGAGAGCACATGTTGTAATGGCGGCGGTGGCTGGCGGACAGCGGCTAGACATAGCTACCTGCTGCTGCTAGTGCGCCACCGTGGGTCACCACGCCGCCTGCTTGTGCTGCTGCTGCGTGCATGCGAGCGGGGAAACAGAGCGGGTATGGAGTGGTCCCCGAGCATGCGTGGGCATGGATGAGCGAGTTGCGTGCATTGAGCCTAGACACGAGAGTTCTGTACGGACAGACGCGACCTCCAGAGCGGGATTGGTGCGGGGCAAGGGATCTACATATGTCAGTGCAAAAAGTAACCAACAAGTAAATATTTGTAGTTTTGCCGCGCGTTGTGATCGGATGTGGCCTAGCACTCAATGACACTGGATTTATACTGGTTTAGGAAACGTGCCCTACGTCTTGTTTCAGTCGGTCGGTGACTTTATTCCTGAGCCCAGGTGCTCGAAGTTTGCTATCTGGGGGCTGGCTCCGCCTCGCCCGATGTCTGGGGGCTGGCTTCGCCTCGCCTGATATCCGATGGCTGGCTCCGCCTCGCCCGATGTCGGAGGGCTGGCTCCGCCTCACCCGATGTGCGGAGGCTGGTTCTGCCTCGCCCGACATCTACGCGGTGCTCCTTCATAACGACACGCGCAGATAAGGCAGGGAGCTCAAGTCAGCCGCAATACCAAGGACCATATCCTACACGCCTCCAGAAAAGTACCATCAGGATATGACAAGAAGTCCATGCATGTCAGAGCCTGAACAGTGTTGTAGACGCTGACATTTGTCTTACAGTATTGTGGACGCCGCCATTTACCCTTAGGCGCGGATCCTGGTGGAAGCACACGACAACCACTACGGTCTAGGAGGAAACTCACATCACCTATAGTAACGGATGTGCGGTCACTACGCTATCTGCTCCCCGTAGGGCCATGGATAAGCACCCTGGTCCGCCACGCCGCCCGCCGGGGCGGGATGGGACGTGACAACTTGCTGATAATGCTAGGACATGGCATTGTCAGCGGACATACACCCAGCGTGGAGCTATCCCTGGCACCGCCTGCCAAGTCAGCAGGACTTGCATAGAGGAAAAGGAAGACCCAACATCTTTGAAGGACATCTTTGGCCTCTGGTTTTTCCTCTTTCTCCCATCTGTAATCCCTACTCTCCCTTGGCCTATAAAAAGGAAAGCAGGGCACCCCACAGCTGAGCAGCAACCAAGCTCTCAGCACCCATTCGACCTTTCCATCAGAGACTTGGGACCTATCCCTCTCTCGCTCGTTTGTAACCCCTACTATGAACTTTTCAGTGTTAATAACACGAGCATCAGCCACGAACTGGACGTAGGGACATTCTGCCCGAACCAGTATAAACCTTGTGTCTTTTAGCACACCATCCGGGCCAGACGCGTAATAACACAAATTTACTCGTTGGTGTTTACTCAAAACACCGACAGTTGGCGCGCCAGGTAGGGGGCCTTTGCACGTTCCGACATTAACATTAGGCCACGGATGGCTAGCCATAGTATCAGCTGGGTCCTAGGCGCACACGTCTGCTTTGGGGACCTAGACTTCATCATCACGGTGGGAGGAGAGTTGGCATTGGCTCACGCCGCCATCCAACCTCTCCCCTCCATCGGCCTCGACTACGGAAGGCTTGAGCGCTAGCTCGGCGTCTCCCTGGGACCCCAGCCATCCAGGGAGGACCCACGCTGCCTCACCTTCTCTTACGCCAATGACATAGCGTGGCTCACCAGAGGTGAACCCCTCTCTCCGAAACACCTCATACGGAGTGCCCCAACTGTGCTTCCGTTCAGTCTCCGCAACGCCGCGGAGACCGTTAGCCACCTTGTGGCACAATGCATGATTCCACCTCCCATGAACGATGAATTCATGGGGGTGATCAAACACATTGCAGAATCTTTCCACGACCACCTCATAGAGGAGCCCGAGTCGCCCTCTGGCTCTAACTCTAGTAGGGGAAGCCATCACCCCTCTCGCGAATGCTTCATGACGGGTACCCCCGAGGGACACGTCGAAAGCATCCGCGAGGAGGAGGCTACCCCAGCTAACAACCTCGATGATGATGCTGAGGGGGAGATAGCGGCCCCACCCCACATGTAGGTGGAGTAGCTGAAAGCCCAACACCAAGAGATCGAGGAAGCGTGGCTCCAGCTCGAGCAGGAATGCGTGGAGCTCGATCGAGAAATCGAGCACCATGGAGACGGTGGGCGCGCATGTGCCATAGCCCGCGACATGAACCAAAGGATCATCGGCGATGATGAAGCCCTCCCTCATTTCATCTGGGCGAGCCAGAACATCGCCGCCATGGTGGCCTTGCTCCATGGCCTTCCAGAGGCCGCGACGCCCGAGGATCATCAGGCCCACCGCGAGATTAGCACGCTGCTCGAGCGTGCGGCGGCACAGCAGGCCGAGAGCTCATTGTCTCGGCAACATGAGCTCGACACTAGCCAACACATGTTCTCAGAGCGTCCCGATAGGGATGCGTCGGTCCACCTGACGCCGCAAAGCGGTGGGCAGTGCGCCGTGGTCCTGGTGCATTAGTGTCTCAACCACAACCGTGATGCATGCAACACCCTCGATGCTCGCAGACGTACCCATGATGATCCGAGAGAGGGAGCTAGCCACGGCTATCACCCTTGCTGTGGCAAACGTTACGACAGTGACGAGGACCGAAGCCTGAGCCTTGGCCTACTGGGGCCTCAGGCCTTCGGTCGACACATCCTCAATGTTGCCTTGCCACCAAGGTACTGACCACCAAACAACATCCCGAAGTACTTTGGGGAAACGAACCCTGAACTATGGCTCAAGGATTATCGGCTTGCCAGCCAAGCCAATGGTGCGGATAATGATGATTTCATTATCCGCAACCTTCCATTGTTCTTGGCCAATTCAGCACAAACATGGTTGGAACACCAGCCGTCCAACAGAATCCAAGGTTGGGCGGACCTAAAGGAGATCTTCGTGGGAAACTTACAGGGCACATACACGCTGATAGAAGGCTAGAGAAACCCTCCATGGGTACATCCGACACTTCTCCCGGCAGTGTAATGAGCTACCTAACGTCGCCGACGCCGACGTTATTGGGGCTTTCCTATCTAGGACCACCTGCGAGTCTCTAGTTCACAAGCTAGGATGTAAGGGTCCGCGAACCACCAAGGAACTCCTTGACTTCGCCACGAGCCATGCCTCGGGCGAAGAAGTGGTCGAAGCGATCTTCGATCGCCTCAATGGCAATGCAAGGTGGGACGAGGATGCTGGCGAAGGCGCCTCCAACCATTCCGCCAAAAAGAAGAACAAGAAGCAATGGCACGAGAGCTCGCTCGTGGCCGCCGCTGACTGTAGGGGTGGTCGGAAGCCCACGGAGGGCACTCCGAACCACTTCGAAAAACTACTCAAGGGGCCATTCCCAAACCATGCCTTCCCCATCAAGCATCTGTACAAGGACTGTGCCCTCATGAAGTGGTTCTTATCCGGACGCTCCAACAAAAGGGAGCATGGGAAGGACCCTGACCCTACCACGAACGACATTGAGGGGAAGGACGATGGCTTTCCAACACCAAATGGCTGCCTCATGATTTTTAGAGGATCGGAGGCCTATGACTCCAAGCACCACCAGAAGGTCGTGCACCACAAGGTCTATGCAACTGAACTGGCCACACTTGCCTTCCTCCGGTGGTCAGAGTCTGCTATAACCTTCGATCGGACCGACCACCTAGAGAGCATCCCATAGCCAGGGAGATACCCGCATAGGATCGACCCAATCGTCGGCACAAAGCAGCTCACCAAAGTACTGATGGATGGAGGCAGCGGCCTCAATATCATGTATGCCGAGACGCTCGATGCTATGGGCGTTGACCGAGCGCGCATCCGGCCAACCGGATCACCCTTTCATGGCATCATGCTTGGAAAGCAGGCCATGCCGCTTGGGCAGATTGATCTACCTATCACCTTCGGGGGTCCATCCAACTACAAGATGGAGACCCTCGCTTTCGAAGTGGTGGGGTTCCACGGAACTTACCACGTCATCCTGGGATGACCATGCTATGCGAAGTTCATGGCCATCCCCAACTACACCTACCTCAAGCTAAAGATGCCAGGCCTAGGTGGGGTCATCACCGTAGGCACCTCCTTGTACCACGCCTATGAGTGCGAAGTCGAGTGCTGCGATCATGCCGCAGCGATCGTAGCCTCCGGAGATCTCGTGGACATCAGAAAAGAGGTCACCAAAGAAGCGCCCGACCCCAAAAGGCCGACCGGGTCCTTCAAGCCAGCGGAAGGCTCTAAGGAGGTCCTCATAGACCTCGGGAGCACTGAGAGAAAAACGGTGCGCATTGGTATCACGCTTTCATTCGAATAGGAAAGCGTGCTCGTCGGCTTCCTCCACGCCAACAGAGACATCTTCGCGTGGAAACCCTCGGACATGCTAGTCATTCTGAGGGAAGTTGCCAAGCACACCTTGAAGATCTCCCTAGGCTCCAAGCCAATGAAACAACGCCTGCATCTCTTCGACAAGGGGAAACGCAAGACCATCGGTGAGGAGATCGCAAAGCTTTTGGCGGCTGGCTTCATCAAGGAAGTGTACCACCCAGAGTGGTTAGCCAATCTCATTCTTGTACGAAAGAAGAGTGGGAAATGGAGGATGTGTGTTGACTACACAGGTCTCAACAAAGCGTGCCCAAAGGATCCATTTCCTTTGCCGCGCATAGACCAAATAGTTGACTCTACCTCGGGGTGTGAAACCCTCTGCTTCCTTGATGCGTACTCCAGATACCATCAAATCACGATGAAAGAGTCCGACCAGCTTGCGACATCTTTCATCACCCCCTTCGGATCGTTCTACTACATCACCATGCCATTTTGTCTGAAGAACGCTAGGGCTACATACCAGCGTTGTATGCTCAAGTGTTTTAGGGACCTCATCGGGCGGACCATTGAGGCCTATGTTGACGACATCGTGGTCAAGTCCAAATGGGCTGACCTCCTCATAGCTGATCTTGAGCGGACCTTTGCAAAACTCCAAGCAAACGACGTCAAACTCAATCCCAAAAAGTGCGTTTTTGGGGTCCCAAAGGGAATGTTGCTTGGTTTCATCATCTCCGAGCGTGGCATCGAGGCCAACCCAGAGAAGATCTCAGCCATCACTAGGATGGGCCTGATTCAGAACATAAAGGGAGTACAACGAGTTACAAGGTGCCTCGCCATGCTCAGCCACTTCATCTCGTGCCTCAGCGAATGAGGTCTCCCCCTTTATCGACTTCTGAAGAAGGCCGACCACTTCGAATGGACATCCGAGGCCCAGGAGGCACTTGACATGGTCAAACGGCTTCTGATGAAGGCCTCGATCCTAGTTCCTCCTACCGATGGAGAACCCCTTCTGCTCTACATTGCGGCCACCACACAAGTGGTCAGCGCCATCCTGGTAGTAGAGCGGGAAGAAAAGGGGCACACCCTCAAAGTACAGCGCCCTATGTACTTCATCAGCGAGGTCCTATCTGACTCAAAGACCCACTATCCCCAAATCGAGAAGCTTCTTGTCGGATACCATAAAAAGGGGTACCCTAAGCGAGAACTGAAAAAATTGCCTAGCCCTTGTAAATATCAAAGCCAAGAAACAACGACGAGGCCTCGGCCGATTCTCCGATTCGCCCGAGGCCCGTGCCGCACAGCCTCTGGCGAGATGTCGACTCTCCACCTCGCCGAGGCCCCCTCGCCCGAGGCCCTAATCCGCAAGGCCTCGGATGAGGTACCGATTCTCCGCCTCGCTCAAGGCCGGCTCGACAACGACCTATCACCGCTGCATCGACCAGCTTCTCTAACAAAACGTCACGTCCAATTAACGCGTCCAACCGCTCCCGCAATGTCAGTTGTGTGTCGGCACAGTACAGCGGAGTGGCCGACGGGACGGGAGTCACATCGATGCCATGTGGTTAGGGACAGGACTGGGCAGGGGTTACCGGCCGCTGTGCTCAGCACTGTGCCTATGACTGAAGCCCGTACTACACTGTGCTACCTAACTCCTGCTCCGAGGACAGCGCTGCGTGGAGAGTCAGGTCCGGGTCCCTGTAGCCTCAAAATCAACGTACAAAGACCAACTGCTCCCTCTGAGCCTCGGCTTCCCGCCTCGACACCCCTGTAGCCTCGGGCCTGCCGAGCCCCCCACGATGGCTTGGCCTCGGCACCAACTGAGCCTTGGCTCTTTACGCTGTCGACACACAGCGACTGGCACGTCGTCTGCAGTACGCACCGTACCCTGCGCCAAGCTACACCCACGTCACGCGCAGGGCCAAGCTCCTGTATCCTCGGAGTCAGCACGCCCGCACCATCGCGTCAGCCCGACCTCGGCACTCCGCGCCGATCAAACATGCAGCAACTAGCACGCCTCTGGTAGAGGAAGACGCGCCTGCCACCATAGGAGCTCCCACGTCTCACAGGACCAGGTGTGACCGGCACGTCGCTCTAGTGCACCAAGAACAAGACCGCTCCATCGACCACGCCGCCATAGTGACAAGCTATAGGGCTCGGCACGCCGCCTCCGCTCACAAAATGCCACGTAGCAATCCATGTACCATCCTCGTGCCTTCCTTCGACTATAAAAGGGAGTGACCGGGGCTGCTTCTAGGCATCGAGAGAATAGATCGAAACCATGCTCGCACTCACACACAAAACGCACTCACTCAACCCACACACGCTCCCCCGCTGCCTGAGAGCAACGTTTCAAGCAGCCCACGCCGTTCCATGCAGAGACTTGGGACTAGCTCCCTCTCTCGCCCTGCTTGTAAACCCATACTATGAGCACCTCGGTGCAAGGAATACAAGATCGCTCTCTCAAACTGGACGTAGGGCATCTATTGCCTGAACCAGTATAAACCTTGTGTCTCTTTGCATCACCATCCGGGATTAGGAGCACGCAGTTCAAATTCACTAGTTGGTTGAGGACCCCCTAGTCCAAAACACCAACAGTTGGCACGCTAGGTAGGAGCTCATACTACGTGTTATCTTAGTCATCCCAACAAATTCCGGATGGTAGACCCCGTGCGACCTCTACGTCTCGGCACAGTGATCTGGTTTGGGAGCCTAGAGTTCATGTCTCTAGGATGTGAGTACGATATGGTACTCCTCACGCCCAGAGCCCCACCGACCGACGACAACGTCACGCACCAGTAGCCTAGGCACAGGCGGCGCCCGGGCCGCGGCTCTCGTTGCGCTTGCCAGACACTATGTGTGTGGGACCACCCCGACACTGCACGGGCTCAGGGCGCCGTGCCGCGCTCCGTCGGTATCCCATGCCCGGCTGTTGGTACAGAGTCCCTGGTTGGGGACCTATCTAGCTTAAGCCTGGGTAGGGGAAAGATGCCGGTGACGTGCAGTAACGCCCCATCATGGAGCTCCGCCCCGCCACCTCCTGAGGAATCAACTCCGGTGGAGCGGAGCCTGGCGATGGCACCATCCCCGTACCCCTTCGGGTTGAGCAATGCCGCCACTGCATTCGCTTCCGCCTATGCTTCCGCTCACGCGGAGCCTTCAGGACGCCACCAACATTTCACCCTCGACCTCTTCGCCACAACTTCGACCCACACCCACGCTGACTCCTCAGAGGAGGATGAGGCGTGGGCTAGAGCGGACTTCTCCGGGCTTCGCGACCCTGAGGCTATGCGCCGCTTCTTGGCCGCGAGCGACTACTGTTTCAGCTACTCCGACTTCGACGACGAAGGCACTTACGATCCCACTCGAGAGTGCTTCCACATCGGGCTCGGGATGCCAAGGGCGAGCAATGAGAGTGAAGGGGCAGGCAACTGCTCCCCGCTCTGCCAAGGGGCAGGCGACGCCACGCCTCCACTCGTCGAGCCCCGGGCAGCGCAGAACGAGAACCCCGTCCTCGAGGAACTTCGACGCCTTGACCTAGAGCAGCTCCGTGAGCTTCAGGCCAAGGTCGAACAAGACCGATTCCTTCTGTAGCAGCTCTGAGACACTCTCGAGCAGGAGCAGCGAGGACGCGGTGATGGCGGAGGGCCCGCGACGTCCACCACCGCATCAACGACGACGAAGGGAGTGAGCAACCCCCAATCTTCAATCGCGCTAGCCAGAACATCGCAACAGCAGCAATGCTAGTCCAAACAATGCCTGAGCCCTCTACCACGGAGGGGCGATGGGTCCACGGTGAGCTCCGGGATCTCCTCGAAAGCGCCGCAGTACAGCAGGCCGAAAGTTCCGCATCTCGATGGCGTGGGGGTGCCTCGGAACTACCCACGGCATCGCCTCGATGGGATAGAGAGGCCTCGGTTGGTCCCGAGCCTGCTCGGGCGCCGACAGCCAATAGGGCCCCCTCGGTGCATGACCGCCTTGGCTACCGACGCGAGGTGCAGGGTGACCATGATGTGGTCAGCAAGCGATGGCGCCACGACAATGATGGGCCAGCCCGAGGCTACCACTCACACCGAGGCAGTCGCTATGACAGTGGAGAGGACCGCAGCCCTTTTCCTGGGCCACCTGGCCCTTGAGTCTTCAGCAGGGCCATCCACGGTGCTCACTTCCTGGCCCAATTTCGGCAACCGGCCAACCTCACAAAGTATAGTGGCGAGACCAACCCCAAGCTTTGGCTGGCCGATTATCGCCTGGCTTGTCAGCTAGGTGGTGCAGACAATGACCTGCTCATCATCCGCAACCTCCCGTTGTTCCTGTCAGACTCGGCGCGAGCCTGGCTCAAACACCTCCCTCCCTCGTAGATTCACAACTGGCGCGACTTGGTCAAGGTCTTCGTCGGGAATTTCCAGGGCACATACGTGCGCCCTGGGAACTCCTGGGACCTCAAGAGTTGTCGCCAGAAGCCGAACGAGTCTCTCCGAGACTTCATTCGACGCTTCTCCAAGCAGTGCACCGAGTTGCCCAGCGTCGGCGACTAGAAAATTGTCCAGGCTTTCCTCTCCGGCACCTCCTGCCGAGACCTGGTCCAAGAGTTAGGCCGGAACGTACCGACCTCAGCGGCCGTGCTCCTTGACATCGCCACCAACTTCACCTCGGGTGAAGAGGCTGTCGGGGCCATCTTCCCCGATAATGACACCAAGGGGAAGCGGAGGGACGAGGCCCCCGGGGCCTCGGTCTCCCGTTTCTCCAAGAAAAAGAAATAGGGGCACCAAGGGAAGCAAGAGGCCCTCGAGGCCGATCTTGTCGCAGCCGCGGATCGCAAGAATCCCCGAGGCCCCGTCAGGGGCCCTAGGCTCTTCGACGACATGCTCAAGAAGCCATGCCCTTACCACTAGGGCCTGGTGAAGCATACCCTCAAAGAGTGCACCATGCTCCGACGTTACTACGCCAAGCTCGGGCTCCCCAACGATGATACCAAGAAGAAGGGCACCGGCGACGAAGACAACGACAAGGATGATGGGTTCCCCGAGGTGCACAATGCCTTCATGATCTTCGGTGGGCCTTCAGCGTGCCTCATGGCGTGTCAGAGGAAGAGGGAACACCAGGAGGTCTTCTCGGTTGAGGTAGCCACTCCCCAGTACCTCGACTGGTCTTGGGAGGTGATCACCTTCGATCGGGAAGACCACCCCAATTATGTCCCAAACCCCGGGTAGTACCCGCTCGTCGTAGATCCGATCATCGGCAACACCCGGCTCACCAAGGTACTGACGGACGGAGGCAGCGGCCTCAACATCCTCTACGCCAACACCCTGGAGCTCCTAGAGCTCGACCAGTCATGGCTCCGAGGCGGTGCTGCACCCTTCCATGGCGTCGTGCCGGGGAAGCGCATGCGACCCCTCGGGTGCATCGACTTACCCATCTGCTTCGGCACTCCCTCCATCTACCGCAAGGAGGTCCTCACCTTTGAGGTGGTTGGGTTCAAGGGGACCTACCACGCCATCCTAGGGTGCCCATGCTACGCCAAATTCATGGCGATCCCCAACTACACCTACCTCAAGCTCAAGATGCCGGGCCCCAACGGCGTCATCACTGTCGAGTCCACATATGAGCATGCATACGACTGCGACGTCGAATGCATCGAGTACGCCGAGGCTATCGTGGAGGCCGAGGCCCTCATCGTCAACCTCAACCAACTCGGTAGCGAAGTGCCCGACTCCAAGCGTCGTGCCGGGACTTTTGAGCCCATAGAGGCCGTCAAGCTCATCCCGGTCGACCCCAACTGCTCCAACGGCCGAGCGCTAAGGGTCAGCGCCACCCTCGATAGCAAATAGGAAGCCGTGCTCGTCGACTTTCTCCGCACGAATGCCGATATATTCTCATGGAGTCCCTCGGACATGCCGGGCATACCGAGGGAGGTCGCCGAGCATGCCTTGGACATCCGGGCCGGCTGAAGACCGGTGAAGCAGCGCAGGGCCATCGGCGAGGAGGTGCAGAAGCTTTTGGCGGTCGGATTCATCAAGGAAGTGTCCCATCCAAAGTGGTTAGCTAATCCTGTATTAGTTAAGAAGAAAAATGGAAAGTGGAGGATGTGTGTGGAGTACACCGGTTTAAATAAAGCATGTCCAAAGGTTCCATTTCCATTGCCTCGAATTGACCAAATCGTTGACTCCACCGCAGGATGCGAGACCCTATCTTTCCTTGATGCGTATTCCGGTTACCATCAAATCAAGATGAAAGAGTCTGACCAGCTCGCAACTTCTTTTATCACCCCATTCGACATGTACTGCTATGTGACTATGCCATTTGGTCTCAGAAACGCAGGGGCCACATACCAGCGGTGCATGACCCAGGTCTTCGGCGAGCACATCGGGCAAACTATCGAGGCCTACGTGGACGACATCGTGGTCAAGTCCAGAAAGGCCAGTGATCTCGTCGATGACCTGGAGATCGCCTTCAGATGCCTTAGAGAGAAGGACATCAAGCTCAACCCCGAGAAGTGTGTCTTCGGGGTTCCCCGAGGCATGCTCTTGGGATTCATAGTCTCGAAACGCGGCATCGAGGCCAACCCAGAGAAGGTCTCGGTCATGACCAACATGGGACCAATTCGAGACCTCAAGGGAGTGCAGAGGGTTATGGGATGCCTTGCGGCCCTGAGCCGCTTCATCTCGCGTCTTGGCGAAAAAGGCTTGCCTCTGTACCGCCTCTTGAGAAAATCCGAACGCTTTTCTTGGACCCTCGAGGCCAAAGAAGCCCTCACCAAGCTCAAGGCACTGCTCACGAACCCTCCTGTCCTAGTACCACCGACCAAGGGCGAGGCTCTCTTACTCTACGTCACCGCAACAACCCAAGTGGTCAGTGCGGCCGTAGTACTTGAGAGGTAGGAAGAGGGGCATGCTCCACCCGTCCAATGACCTATTTACTTCATCAGTGAGGTGCTCTCTGAGACTAAGACACGCTACCCCCACATCCAAAAGCTGATCTACACCATAGTCTTGGCTCGACGCAAGCCGCGTCACTACTTCGAGTCCCACCCAGTGACCGTGGTGTCGTCTTTCCCTCTGGGAGAGATAATCCATAACCAGGAGGCCTCGTGTAGGATATCCAAGTGGGCCATGGAACTCATGGGGGAAGCCCTGTCTTTCGTGCCTCGGAAAACAATTAAATCCCAGGTCTTGGCTGATTTCGTGGTGGAGTGGACCGATACCCAACTGCCACCTGCTCAAATGCAGGCGGAATGCTGGACCATGTACTTTGACGGGTCCCTAATGAAGACCGGGGCGGGCGTGGGTCTACTCTTCATCTCTCCCCTCAGAGTGCACATGTGCTACATGATCTGGCTCCACTTCGCCACCTCCAACAACGTAGCCGAGTACGAAGCCCTCGTCAACGGCTTGTAGATCGCCATCGAACTTGGAGTACGGCGTCTCAACGTACGGGGCGATTCATAGCTCATCGTCGATCAATTGATGAAGGGGTCAAACTACCATGACCCCAAAATGGAGGCGTACTGCAAGTTGGTACATCGCCTAGAAGATAAGTTCGGCGGTCTCGAACTCAACCACATCGTGCAAAAATTCAACGAGGCCATGGATGAACTGGCAAAGATGGCGTCGTCACGAGCCCCGGTCCCCCCGAACATCTTCGCCAGAGACCTCCACAAGCCTTCCATCGACTACGCCTCGGCGACAGAAGAGGGCCCACCGGTCGAGCCCACCACAGGGCCCGAGGCCCCCTCGATGACCGAGACCCCTGCTGCCGAGCCCGAGGTCATGGAAATCAATGTGGAACCTCCTGAGGACAACCGGGGCATGGACTGGCGAATCCTATTCCTTGATTGCCTCGTTCGAGGAGAGCTTCCTGTAGACAGGACCAAAGCCCGACGGCTTGCGCGATGAGCCAAAACTTACGTCCTCAGTAACGACGAGTTGTACAGGCGAAGCCCATCTAGCGTCCTCCAACGGTGCATCACCACCGAGGTAGGCCAAGCCCTACTTTGGGACTTGCACGCGGGAGCCTGTGGGCACCATGCAGCGCCTCGGGTGCTCGTCGGAAATGCCTTCCTCCAAGGGTTCTACTGGCCAATGGCGGTTGCCGATGCCACCAAGCTGGGATGCTCCTGCGAGGGATGTTAGTACTATGCGCGGCAGACGCACCTCCCGACCCAAGCCCTCCAAACCATCCCCAGTACATGGACATTCGCCATATGGGGGCTAGATATGGTTGGGCCTCTACAGAAGGCCCCCGGGGGCTATACCCATTTGCTGGTAGAGATCGACAAGTTTTCCAAGTGGATCGAGGCTCGTCCGATCACTCGAATCAAATCCGAGCAAGCAGTTCTGTTCTTCACTGATATCATCCACAGTTTTGGGGTTCCAAACACCATCATCACTGACAATGGGACACAATTCACCGGCCACAAGTTCCTGACGTTCTACGATGACCACCACATCCATGTGGTCTGGTCGGCCATAGGACACCCTAGGACAAACGGCCAAGTAGAACATGCCAACGACATGATCTTACAAGGCCTCAAGCCAAGAATATACAACCGGTTGAAAAAATTTGGCAAGAAATGGCTTGCCAAACTCCCGTCGGTCATCTAGAGCCTGAGGAACACTTCGAGCCGAGCCACGGGGTTCACACCGTTCTTCCTGGTCTATGGAACCGAGGCCATCCTCCCCACTGACTTGGAGTACGGTTCCCCAAGGCTATAGGCCTACAACCAGCAAAGCAACCGCACTACCCACGAGGACGCCCTCGACCAACTGGAGGAAGTCCGAGACGTTCCGCTGCTACATTCAGCCAAGTACCAGCAAGCCCTATGACGCTAGCAAGCCCGGCGCATTCGAAGCTGAGACCTGAAGGTGGGCGACCTGGTGCTGAGACTGAGGCAGAACAACAAGGGCCGCCACAAACTGACCCCACCATGGGAAGGGCCGTACATCATCGCCCAAGTGCTAAAGCCTGAAACCTACAAGCTGGCTAACGAGAAGGGCAAAATCCTCACCAACGCTTGGAACATAGAACAGCTACGTCGTTTCTACCCTTAAATTCCCAAGCATTGTATACATTGTTTCTCGAAATACATTAAAGAAGCGTTCTTTAGTTGTTCTAATTTTTCGAGAAACCCCCCCCCATCAACGAGGGATCGACGTTACGATAACGCTATAAGGGAGACTCGGCTCTGCCTCTATAGAACCGAGCCTCCCTCGGGGGCTAGAACGGGGGAACCCCCTGAGTCCCAGACACCATTTTTTAATCATTTTTCGAATAAATTTCTACGCCAAACTCTCTGGCGTGCTCTGACAGATCGATTGCAAAAAACCTAAGGACCGAAAGTCTGTCTCAGGGCCAAAAGGCTGGCTGAGCCATGAGAATGGCCTACGCCTCCGGGCTACGGCAACTCCCTCACCACCTTTTACCCGAGGGGCAGCTTAGGCTCCGACGAAGTCTTATGCAAATGATATGTTCAGAGGTGAGACAGAGGGCAGAGGCTCGGAAATACAATAAAACGATTAAAAAGCGTATACACATAAGTACTTTATAAAGGCCTCGATGGCCACAAACGTCACGGTACGATAATAATCCTAATCTGTTTACATGGCCCCTTTGGCCCAGGTCAAGGCTCAGGGTCTCCTGCATCGGCGGTCGGCGTGGGAGGAACGACCTCCTCTTCGAACAGACTAGCCAGCGCCATGCCAGGGGCCTCAGTCGCCTCCATTAGCTTCATGACCTCCTCATCGGCCTCCTCATCATCCTCAGCCAAGACGTAACCGTCACAGACAGCCTCGAGGTCGACGCCGGCGTAGTGCGAGGAGACGACGGCTAGGGCACGCTTGACGCCCATGTGCAATGCCCCCAGAGTCGCTCGCGCACTTGGCCACTCAACGCAGTCAAGCGGCTCCTAAGGGAGCTACCTGACTCGACCCCCTCAACCTCTAGGGCATCGCAGACGGTCCAGGGCATCGGCCTCGAGCACCGCCTGCACTGCGACAGAGGCCTCAGCTGCCTGGGAGACCTCCTTCTCCAACCCTGCGCCAAAACAAGCAGGATGGGGTTAAGCGCAAAAGAAAATAAGCCAAACAGGGGCGAAGGCCTACGGGACTCACCCTCGGTTTTCTCTTTCCCGCGCTGGACTTCGACCCGAGAGGCCTCGGCTTTCTCTTTCCAGCGCTGGACCTCGACCCGAGAGGCCTCGGCCGTCCTGGAAGCCTCCTTCTCCAGCTTTATACCACATCGGGGAGTTAGGGGTCGAACGCAAGAAAAACAAATAGAAGAAGGGGAACATGACTCACCCTCGGCCTTTCCTTTCCAAACTAAAGCCTCGGCCTGGGAGGCCTCGGGCACCTTGAGGGCCTCTACCAGGGCACCTTTCGTCTGCAGGTGCTCACCCTGCTCCATCCCTAGCTGCCCAACGATGGCCATGGCAGAAGCCATTGCTTCTTCAGCCCAGGACCTGAAGGTGTACCGCTCGCCAGCCACATGGGTCAACTTCTCCTCTAGCTCCTTGATCCGCGCCGCCAAAGGGGCAGCCTACTCCCGAGCCATGGCCACCTCAGCCTTCATATCACCACAGCAAAGGCGGAGATCCTCCACCTCTGCACTCCACGCCGACAGAAGCTCGTTGGCATTGGCGAGCAAGTCCTACTATCGAAGCTGGTCCCAGACATCCCTCTCCCGCCGGAGGAACAATGACTTCCCAAGGGACTGGGCCTCGAGCTCCTAGATAGGCAGAACGGACGTCAAGCGCTGCGAGAAGACTCGGGAGAAAGATGACACCGCACGAGAAACGAAAGCGTGTACCTGGGCAACGCCAGGCAGATCGTCGGCCATGACGAACAGCGCTGTTCGCAGCGACCGCACCGCCAGCTGGCGGAATTGCTCGAAGGAGCCCCAGCGCCCCCCCTCAGCTGCGTCCTTGAGGGCGAACAGAGGGTCCCCCTCAGGGTCGTCCTGGCTCCGCCACAATACACGTGGGTGATCCCACCCGCGGGGCTCAGGTTGTACCCGCACAAAGGCCAAGTTTCCCTCGCTAGAAGTCAGAGCTGGCTGCTCCGCAGTGCTGGTCGCCTCGGCATCTGCCACCTCCTTCCCTGGGGAAGTATCATCGGAGGAGATCGAATGGACCTCCACTTCCTGGGCACTCTCCTACGATGGCAGCAGGTCTTGGACCAGGGGCGGTACCGAAGCTTGCCCCGCCCCCATCTTCGCATCTTGGCCCGCTGGTTCCACCATGCCCAAACTGGCCTCTGTCGCCTCGGCCTCGGTAGCCCAGGGAGCCCCGATGCCCGCCACTACGGCCTCTGAAGCCCTAAGGGCCTCGGCCTCCATCGCCTCGGCCTCAGAAGTCATAAGGGCCTCGACTTCGACCTTGGTGGCCTCAGTGACTAAGGGCGCCCTGGCCCCATCTGACTCGTGGGCCTCAACCTCGCGAGGCGTAGGCTCTTCCCCCATCGCTTGCTCCATGGCCGCCCCGGTAGCCTCTCCCTGGGCGACCGGATCCTTTGGGTCGGCCCTCGCCGATGCCGCGCCACGCTGCATGGCGGCTTGCGCCTCCACCACCCATTGGGCGGTGGAGCTGGTGCTCACCTTGAGCGCCTTACGTGGCGCCAGGGCAGGCACTTCCGCCTGACGCTTCTGGCTGAAGGCAAAACGTTCACGAGGTCAACATACGGCCAAGGGACAAGCGGGAGGTACTACAAACATTGACAAAACACTTGCCTCGAACAGGGACACAACCGCTTTGGCACGACGTCCCTCCTCCTCTGCAACAACGGTGGCGGCGGTAGTGGCACTGCCTCCGTGTCCGCCGGTGCCGGCCGGCCTTCGCCGAACTCCGGTGCCCCCTCGACCCTCTCCGGAGATGGTTGCGTCGCCCCGCCGTCGCCTGCTCCCCCTATGCCATCAAGCCCAACGGGCTAACGGCACACTTCCCTAACGCCCGTACCTCAGGCGCGTCAGCCTCCTACCCGGGGCGGGCGATGGCCGACCCTGAGGCGTCCTCTCCTCCTCCCCCTGGAAACGTCGGGCTGCACGCCGACGCCCCGAATGCCATCCCCCTGATGTCGGATTCCTCGAGCGATGATGCCGACCCTCATGCCTCTGATGCCGGTGACGTTTCTCCAGCTCTTCGCGCTCAAGGTTCTTCCTCTTGCGCTTTGCCTCCTCGGCATCCTTCCGCTTCTTTTGTGCCTCGACATGCACCCAGTTCACCGCCCGTCGCTCTGCGTCCTCGAGAACGGGCGGCGGGGAGGCTCGCACGTCCCTCATCCCCTGCAGGAACAGCGAACGCAAATAAGGGAACAGGAAAATTTGAGCAAGGAGCCCTCGGGGGCTGTAGCGGCACGTGACTCACTAGAGAGATGTACCCCCGTGACGGGCGCATCGGGAACGGGGACAGACCACTGCTCTTTGGCCGCCCCTCCACCGTCTCTTTCACCCGATGAAGAATCTCCTCATCGGAGAGGGCGACGGTGAACATCCGGACGCCTTCAATCAGCTCGTCCGGTGTCATCTCAAACAGGCGCTGCCGCCGAGCCATCAGCGACAGTACCCTCCGGCGGTGGAAGGCCACCACGACCATAGCCGCCGTGAGGCCACGGCTGTGCAGCCTCTCCAGCGACTCCGGGAGTGGCCGCAGCTTGGGCTGATCAGCTATCGGGACTCCGTACCTCCACATCTCTGGCTGGCTCTCCACGATCCGCCCAGTGTAGGGGGGAAGTCTGCCATCATCATTGCGGAGGTAGAACCAGTTGGTGTACCAGCGGCGATTGGTCGACGCGAGCTGGGCCGGGATGTAGAGGAGTTCCGGTCTTGGCGCACTTGAAGAGTGCATCTACCGGCCCTCATCTCCTTCCTCGTGCCCACCGTGCCCATCGGCTTGGTGGTATGCCCCGCCCGAAAGAGGTGGAGCCACAGCTCCTAGTGGGGGGCAATGCCCAGATACCCCTCGCAGATGGCGACGAAGATGGCCGCCTACGCAATGGAGTTGGGGTTGAAGTTGTGGAGCTCCACGTCGTAGTAGTGCGGGAGCGCCCACATGAACTAGTCCGCCGGTAGGCCGAAACTGCGCTCGTGGAAGGCCACGAAGCTCACAATGTAGCCATCACGTGGCCTCGGCTCTGGCTCGCTCCCCGGAGCAATCCACTCCAGCCTGCTGGGGTCGGTGACTGGGCGAAGGAGACCGTCATCGACAAGCGACTGCAGCTCCACCATGGACACGTCGGACGGAGCCCAAGGATCCGCCTGAAGGACAACAGCGCCGTCGGCCATTGCGCGATGGAGAATGCGGCTACGGTGGTAAGGCTCTCTCTCTCTCTCTCTCTCTCTTCCTCGCCCTTCTCCCTTCTTCTCCCCAGTGCTCTCTGTTCTTAGCAACGGCTCGAAAGCAGAAACATTGAATGCAGGCAAGGTAAGGAGGAGAGGGGAGAGGCTTGTCACGTATTTATGCAGGAAGGGGGCGAAATAGACGGGCGATGAAATCAGGGAAGTTACCCTCAGATCTGGCGCAGTTAATTCGGATCTGATTAAACCACCCACGCGCCCACCTTTTCCTTATTAATCGCACGCACAGTAACATCCCATCCGCTGACATCGCATCGCATCTAACCGCAGCGACAGCAGGTGCTGTTCGTCTCCCCGAGAAACCACCTCAAAAGGCGCGCCTACTGATTGTCAGCGGATTGGAAGGGAATATTCCCCACCTGATTCCTTTCAGGCTAAGGAACTGGGCGCCGAGCCCATTACGGTCTAGGGGTTCAAAGGCTGGGCCCCCAAGGGTCTCGACAGCCGCCCTAGGGCAACAGAGTCAGGGATGACTATGGGCGAGCCTTTACATGGCCAAGGCCCAAGCAAGCGACTGCTTGGGATGCCCTAAGTCGTGTCTGAGACCGGTAGGGAGGTCTCTGAATGGGATCCCAGCGTAGGGAGGCATCAAGCCCATGGGGCCAATCAAACGGCCCTAGGACCCACTAGAGAAGCCCTCTGGTACTTTTGGAGTGTGTCTCTGGACCGCTAGCCGACCCCTATCGAATGGGGCACGGGCCTCCACTCGGACTTACCCGATAACAGCTCACCGGAAGTGTCACCGCTCGCGCCCACCGGGGGTAGCCTGGCATATTCTACCCCGCTTTCCGAGCGAAAAGGATGCGCAAGGGTTGCACAAAAAAGACAGGGAAACTCCTGATCGCCCTCTTGCTCCGTACGGAGGCTTGGGGGCTCTTCCTGCAACCAAGCCGAGACCCAGCGACCTAGGCTTGCACTCGAGGGCTCGGCAAACAACCTCTCCTTCCAAGCAAAAAGGATGCGCGAGGGTCGCACAAAAAAGACAGGGAAACTCCTAATCGCCCTCTCGCTCTGTGCGGAGTCTCGGGGGCTCTTCCTGCAACTAAGCCGAGACCCAGTGACCTAGGCTCACACTCGGGGGCTCGGCGAACAACCCCTCCTTCCGAGCAAAAAGGATGCGCGTGGGTCGCACAAAAAAGATAGGGGAATTCCTGATCGCCCTCTCGCTCCATGCGGAGGCTCGGGGGCTCTTCCTGCAACCTCCTTTCGAACGAAAAGGATGCGCGAGGGTTGCACTTCCTGCAACTAGGTCAAAGATAGCAACCCGAACTCGCACCCGGGGGCTCGACAAAATGCGGTAAAGGGCATCGAGCCCATTACGGTCCAGGGGTTCAAAGGCTAGGCCCCTAAGGGTTTCGACAGCCGCCCCAGGACAACAGAGTCAGGGATGACTATGGGCAAGCCCGTACATGGCCGAGGCCCAAGCAGGCGACTGCTTGGGATGCCCTAAGTCGTGTCCAAGACCGGCAGGGAGGTCTCTGAATGGGATCCCACCGTAGGGAGGCATCGAGCCCCTGGGGCCAATCGAACGGCCCTGGGACCCACTAGAGAAGCCCTTTGGTACTGTTTGGAGTGCGTCCCTAGACCACCAGTCGACCCCTATCGAAGGGGGCACGGGCCTCCACTCAGACTTACCCGATAACAGCTCACTGAAGGTGTCACTGCTCGTGCCCACCGAGGGTAGCCTGGCATACTCCATCCCTCCTTCCGAATGAAAATGATGCATGAGGGCCACCCAAAAAAGATAGGGAAACTCCTGATCGCCCTCTCGCTCTATGCGGAGGCTCGGGGGATCTTCCTACAACTAAGCCGAGGCCCAGCGACCCAAACTCACACTCATGGGCCCAGCAAACGCGATAAAACTCCTCACTCAATGGGGAGAAAAGCCCATGGAGGAGTAAATCCACTCCTCCAGGGCCTCGGGGCTACACCCGGTGGGTGTGCTCGCGCGCACCCACCGGAACCACGAGTACAAAACACAATCCCGACGGGAGCTGCTGCGAGCGAAGTCTCGACAAAACCTCGGGGAGAGTGCTCGCACTCCCCCCGAGGCTCGGGGGCTACTGTCGGATACCATAAGAGGGGTACCCTAAGCGAGAACCGAAAAAATTTCTTAGCCCTTGTAAATATCAAATCCAAGAAACAACGACGAGGCCTCGGCCGATTCTCCGATTTGCCCAAGGCCCGCGCCGCACAGCCTCTGGCGAGGTGCCGACTCTCCGCCTCGCCGAGGCCCCCTCGCCCGAGGCCCCAACCCGCAAGGCCTCGGACGAGGTACCGATTCTCCGCCTCGCTCGAGGCTGGCTCAGCAACGACCTGTCACCGCTGCCTCGACCGGCTTCTCTGACAAAACGTCACATCCAATTAACGCGTCCAACCGCTCCCGCAACGTCAGCCGCACGTCGGCATAGTACAGCGGAGTGGCCAATGGGACAGGAGTCACATCGACGCCATGCGGTCAGGGACAGGACTAGGCAGGGGTTACCGGCCGCTGTGCTCGGCACTGTGCCCATCACTGACGCCCGTACTACACTGTGCTACCTAACTCCTGCTCCGAGGACAGTGCGGCGTAGAGAGTCAGGTTCGGGTCCCTGTAGCCTTGAAATCAACATACAAAGACCAACTGCTCCCTCCATGCCTCGGCTTCCCGCCTCGACACCCCTGTAGCCTCGGGACTCGCGCCCATCGAGCCCCCCATGATGGCTCGGCCTCGGCATCAACTGAGCCTCGGCTCTTTACGCTGTCGACACACAGCGACCGGCACATCTTCTGCAGTACGCACCGTACCCTGCGCCAAGCTGCACCCACGTCACGCGTAGGGCCAAGCTCCTATATCCTCAGAGTCAGCATGACCGCACCATCGCGTCAGCCCGGCCTCGGCACTCCACGCTGGTCAAACATGCAGCAACTAGCACACCTCCAGCAGAGGAAGACGCGCCTGCCACCACAGGAGCTCCCATGTCTCACAGGACCAGGCATGACCGGCACGTCGCTCCAGTGCACCAAGGACAAGACCGCTCCATCGACCACGCCACCACAGTGACAAGCTACAGGGCTCGGCACGCCGCCTCCGCTCACAAAACGCCACGTAGCAATCCATGTACCATCCCTTTGCCTTCCTTCGACTATAAAAGGGAGTGACCGGGGCCGCTTCTAGGCATTGAGAGAACAGATCGAAACCACGCTCGCACTCAAGCGCAAAACGCACTCACTCAACCCACACACGCTCCCCCGCTGCCTGAGAGCAACGTCTCAAGTAGCCCACACCGTTCTACGCAGAGACCTAGGACTAGCTCCCTCTCTCGCCCTGCTTGTAAACCCCTACTACGAGTACCTCGGTGCAAGGAATACAAGATCACTCTCTTAGACTGGACGTAGGGCATCTATTGCCTGAACCAATATAAACCTTGTGTCTCTTTGCATCACCATCCGGGATTAGGTGCACGCAGTTCAAAATCACTAGTTGGTTGAGGACCCCCCTGTCCGAAACACCGACACTTTTGTACGCTGTTCTCATCACCAAGAGGAAACTACGCCACTACTTCGAGTCACATCTGGTGATAGTCATGACATCCTTCCCCCTTGGTGAGGTCGTCCAAAACCAGGATGCCACGGGGAGAACCGTGAAATGGGCACTTGAGCTAATGGGTTAGGGCATTGCATATGCCTCCCGGACAGCCATCAAGTCCCAGGTGTTGGCTGATTTCGTTGCGGAATGGACCGAGGTCCAAACGCCACCAGCGGTCGACGATCAAGAGTACAGGACGATGTACTTCGATGGATCGCTGATTAAGAAGGGCGCCAGCATGGGTCTGGTTTTCGTGTCGCCCCTTGGGGACATATGAGGTACATGGTC
Organism: Miscanthus lutarioriparius; assembly: GCA_904845875.1. Lineage (NCBI taxonomy): Eukaryota > Viridiplantae > Streptophyta > Magnoliopsida > Poales > Poaceae > Miscanthus > Miscanthus lutarioriparius. Next base: position 47,689,127 of record CAJGYO010000007.1, read on the forward strand.
CGTCTCCATTTCCCCTCCAACAATGTGGCCGAATATGATGTAACACCCCAGGTGTTTGTCACCAGTTAAGCAATGGGTTTGAGCTCAAACATGACAGATTAAGCGGTGATAAAGGTATCAAGGTCTAACCCATGGAAATGAGCCCCAACCTAAACTTGGATATTGCACCTTTGCTCACCTATAACCTCTTTTCAAGATATATGCTTGGGTGGGGTGATTGGGATACCTTCATGTGTCTCACGTCAATACCCATCTATATTGATCCCTGGAAAAGTTTCATGAAGTTTGGAATCACGAAGTCACATGAAATGACAAGTTATGTCCTTGCCTGAATTATTTTATAAAGTGAATGGAATTCTAGATCATCAATCAAACCTTGATACTTTGCCCAAGTGACTCTAATTGTACTCTACAACGAAAGTCATGAAGGGTTCATGTTGAGCAGAAGACAAGAAAATGCTTCAAACGGTCTAAAACTCTAATTTAAGCTTTACTGTGATGCTACTTTGACTTGGTTTGAACTGTGGCTTACAGTGCTTGCATGGAGTTGCACCTTAAAGAAAAGTTGAAGTTTGAGTGAAGTAGAACAAACTTTGTTTTTGTACCAAGAGCCATATCAGCTTGTATGAAAGTCAAACCGAGGCTCAAACTTTGAATCTGCTCTTGTTTTTAGAGTCCAAAAATATTCTAAGTCTGAGTTAACTGAAACCTGAATTTTCAGTTTCGTGTACCCCACTTTAGATCCTTCTATCTCTCTAAGCATGCCTAATTAGACTTTGAATCTTTAATAAAAGTTGGAGCTGGTATGTAGATCTACAACTTTTATTAATAGTGTTTTTGATAAATCGTCGTAGTTTAGGAGTTACGGAGGCACGAAGTATGGATTTCAGTTGTATTTTTGGAGTAGAATTAGAAGTTTTGAATCTGATTGTACAGGACCGACCGATGCCCTTAACTGAACTCGGTGCAGTTTCATGTACTTGCCTTTGGAGCACTGTACCTCCCAAACCAGGCCGAACCAGCTCAACTTCATATAAGCAATATTGGAGTACTCCCGTAGCTCTACAGAACGATATAATTGATTCAACAAATCGTCGATCGGTTTAGGTGATATGATGGGAGGAAGAATTGAGTTTCAGTTGAAGGTTTGAGGTGGTATTAGATTTTGAAAAGGCAGGAACGACAGCTATGGCCGACCGGCCATAGTGTTTTGACGCCGCGTGGCCTGTGCGTGGCAACCATCCATGAGCTCGCCCCCACCATGGCCGACGCGCGTCCTTACGCCCTGCCTAAGTCGCGTCGCTGCCACACGCTGTCCCGGCCAGAGCTCCACTCCGTGCTTGCTTCCTCTCGCTCCTCCTCGCTCCACTCCGCACCAGAGCCGCGTCCACCATGGCCTACAAGCAGAGCTCGTTTACCGCTGCCATTCCTCCTCCGTCGATCACCCTTGTAGCTCCCATTCGCCTCCACCTTAGCCACTCCCTGCTCCACTGCCCTCTCGCGCCCTCATCCTCCACCTTGGCTCGCCGCCGCTGCTCCTCTCCGCCGGCGCAGCAGTCGCACGTGGCTGGACCTTCCCAGGCCAATACCGGCCAAGCCAAAGCCCTGTGCAAGTGCGCGCAGGCAAGGTCTTGCCGCGGTCTTGCAGCTCGCCACCGGCGTCGTCCTTGCCGGCCAAAACCGCGAGCTCCGGCCATCTCCTCTGCTCTGCTCAAGTTGAGGAAGAAGAAGGACCACGCTCATCGATCTGACATTCTTTAGGGGGTTAAGTGATTAAGCAGTGACTCTGGTGAATAGTGTCGAGAAGGGTCAATCGCTGATCTTTTATTTTCGTTTTTCGCAGGGACCCCGATGCAAGACTTACATGTCTTTTCTTTTGTTTTTACAGATTTGAATGATGAACTTTGAAAATTCATAGTAATTAGTATAAAAATCGTAAAATAGTAAATGAGGACTTTTTGGAATCCTTGTGAAATTGTATATGCATTAGATCTATAATATGACATGTTTTAGTTTAAATATTTTGCTATACAAATAGATCTATGCAGTTAGGTTCTTAATACTAGTTATGTATTGTCTTTTTCATAACTATAGTTATTTTACTCAAATAAATGTGAACTTTTTATGGAGTGTTACTGATGTGATTAGTGATGTCTGGTAAAAATTTTAGTAGTTTAGTCTTGATGGTTTAAGAGTTATAAAAATAACAAATTACTTGTGTTGCTTTGCTCCTATTCTGAATAGTCCTGCATGTTTGAATTAATTGGCTCAGTTAAGTTATGAATCATGACTTTATGATAATACATGAGTTGTATTACTTTTATTAATCTTTTCAGAAAGCTAAATATCATGATTTTTGGTTAAGTAGATCTTGAGTTATACTTGCTTAAATCTCTGTGGTTGTTTCTGCCCAAACCCAGAGAGGGTTTCCTTGTTCTTACTATGGGGCCTTCTTAATAGTAGAATTAGTTTGGAGTGTTTACAACAAAGTTGTTTAGAATTTGATAAGATTTCTAAAAAGTCTAGAACCACATTTATTGGACATGTATAACTCCATTTATAGCTGTTTAAAGTGGCATGTCAGTTTCTGTCTATGTTTTGGACAGAGATGCAATTATTAGATTAATTGACCCTTATAACTGTAGAATCATCTTAATATGAGAATAAGAAAGTTGTAGGTAACTTCCTAAGATTTTCAAAAAGTTATGGTTCATGTTTGTTGGAGGTCTAGAACTCCAGTTATGCTTCTCTGAAGTTCCTATCAGTTTTCTGTACCACTGCTGTTGGGTTGCATTTGCAGTTTTGCTTGTGCAATTATTTTCGTGGTGTAAATGATGTTTGAATTGATTGTAGTGAATACAAAAGTTGTATAAAATTTCATGATATTTCTTGTGTTCAAATTGTAAGGCCATAGACCTGATAGTGTAGGAGTTACATGACTTTTAAGTCTTCTGTCAGGTTTTGATTGTATTCTGAGCAGATCTGAAAGATACCAGTGTTTGATCAAGTTAGGATTTGAATGAGCTTTTGGTGATAATAACAAAGTTATAGATAATTCATGTATCTAGATGCTGTTAAAATTTGGTGGTATTTAGTCTTGTGGTTGGTGAGTTATGCCTGTTTAAAGTTGGGTTTCAGAAATGACTGTTTTCTATCAATTGTGGACCAGTTTCTGTAAATGGATATATTTGACTTAGTTAACTTGAGAATCATGCTAAGATGATTAAAGATTAATTGTAGAAAATTTTATAAGATTTCCATTTTGTCTTGTTGCATGTCTTTTGGATTAGTACAACTCCTGTTATGAGTAAAATTAGCTACTGCTGTTTGCAGCCTTGACTCTGTTATTGCCGTGAATAACTGGTTTGTCTTGAATGCTTATTTGATGCATCTTGTGTTACAATTCATCACATTCATACACATGCATCTTGCATCTCATCTAGCTGCGCTAGATGAACCACGTAAATTATGTGATGTTGGAGCCGAACCCGAAGACGGTGTATGGAGGATCTATCCCGAAGATGGAAGGACTAAGCAAGTGCTAGGACCTGAGACATCACCAGGGCGGTGCAAGCTAATTGAACTGACTTGTGTCGGATCCCAGGCAAGCCCCGGAGTATTCTAAGTCTCCCATGTTTTTACAAATATTTTGAGTATCTTTTATTGTTGATGATGCACTAAGTATAGGAATTGGTTGGAACCAATTGTTGCATTATATCCTTACCTTGTCCAGATAAAATCCTGTGAATCCTAATTAAGTGTAGGATCGAATGATGCTTAGCTATGCATAGACCGGTAGAAGTCGGGTGATTTCCTGTCACCTACGAGATGTAGGATGAGCTCTGGTCACGGTTGGCTATATTTGCTATCTTGAAAAAGAACCATGTGCTAATAATGAAAAGAGACCGGACGGAATGACGGTAGTGCAGCAACAAGGCATGGAGGTCTTGGGTGTGAATCTATCCCCGTCTGTGTCGTTTAAGGACCGATTTGTTGTACGTCCTCATGTCATGTTGAACGCATGCCTATCACTTAGTTGGCCAGATAACTCATTCCGACCGCGAAGCCGAGTAGCTCCACTCAGGCCAGAAGACCGAGAAGTGAAAGTACGCACCCTGGCGTTAGTAAGGATGTGCGGGGAGCTATTGGCGTAAGTCCGAGGTGAGATTGACCACCTGGCAGAGTGGACTCCCTGAGGGTGCGGCGCTGCTCGGAGCCACGATTCCTGAGTCGTACCAAAGGTGACCCGAGGAAACCATTGATCAGGTGGATTGGGTGAGTGTTAGGAATACCCCTCCAGCTGGATAGGAATCGATTCGAATCGCCGTCTCTCTCGGATAGTGAGAACTTGACTGAGTAGCGGCAACGTAGATTCACTAAATTTAAAGATATGGTTAAATGATGATGATGATGATGATTATGATAATGAGCCATGAAATACCTGATATGGTTACTATTGTTTAAAACTTAATTAAGTTATTGATTAGTACAGGTGCTAATATAGATGGTAGGGAATGGCTAAAAGTCACTGCTAGTATAGGTGGATAATGCTAATGATTACTCCAGCTTTTATGCAAAAAGGTTGTCAGCTCAGCTCCACCAAATAAAGCCTTGCATAATCCTTGGTGTTACTTTATTTCTGGTTTACGACGGGTAAGTCTAGATGAGTACATTCGAGTACTCAGAGTTTATCCCACCATGTTGCAGGTGGAGTTCTCAGCCTATTGAAGATGGTGGCTAACCGCCGGTGGGCTCGGTGATTCTATAGTTACTTCTCATCTATATGCTTTTGTCTGAGGATGTCACTTATGCTAGCAATGTATTTAAAACTTATATTAATGTAATCATTTGAAAGCTATGTTGTTTTCAATAATCGGTTTTGAAACCCAAACTTTTAATATTATTTATGAATCCATTTGTAATATTATTTCCGCTGCAACTCTGCGTATGTGATTTGTATTTGCTTAATCACGCGATCTTGGTTGTGATGTTGATTTACCGAGGTCCTTCATGACACTCGGCGGACTACCGGGTTTATATGAGTAAAAGTATGTGTGTGTCAACGTGTTAGCGGGGATAACCATACTTGATCTTGTATAAATTGGGCGGTTCTATCACAGCTGGCATCAGAGCAAGGTTAAGCATAATACTATCATGTACGTTATTTTAAAAACAAAGTTTTGGTTTTAAAAAGTCTATTTTAACTAAAACTTTAGCTACAGCCAAATTTGTCAAAACTTATTTGCAAAACTATGCTAGCGACATCCTCCTTTATGTCTAGTTAAGGACTATTAGGTGGCTATCTAAGTACTAACATGAGGGTTTTACTTTCGTCGTCCATACGACATGCTATTGTATGGATGCCATTCGCTTGAATGGTAATGTATGGATCAATTGCCTCTACGCCCAGGTAAGTGTGAGTTGTGAGAGCATGACCGTCCAACTGACGGTCTAGGGGAGAGTTAGTTGTGGTTACTGGAATATTTACATGTTACACACATGTATATATGAAGGTACTTAATTGTGGGTATATCTGTCGGGTAGCTATGGATACCGAAGTATATACATCTGGGGATGTATATATGGAGAGTATCTTAGTTTACTGCTTTCATTGTGTGCTTATTTATCTCTTGTGGGGATGGGCTGCAATGAATTTGCCTACCGGTACGCTAACCACGAATGCGTAGATTAAATGTAGCTGACGACTAGCTATATATCGAGAGAGTACGTGTTATGCCACCGACATAGAACATGATTGCCACCTTAGGCTGGCAATTTCGTGAGGACGAATAGGACGAGCATGCATCATGATTGTGCTTGTGCATAAATATGCTTCCATCACTTTGTTCTAATATTAAGTAACTTGTGATCAATGTGATGTTACTATCTTCTCTGTGTGAAGCTAGACAAAATACCTTGTCTCATGCTGCTTGAATAGCTATGCTTGAAGGTACTGGGTGATTAGTTTTGTCGTGTATGTTTGCTTCCAAAGGAAATAGAGGACAAGTTATTAATTAGCAAAAACTTCACCCCTTTGAAAACTAAATTGCTAAATGTAAGTGAAACTTGTTTTGTAGAGATATCCACCTACTCAGTAAAAAGGAAATAAAAGATAACAGTACCTTACCACCAGGTTCGCATGTTTATGTGTAATGGTGTTACTATAGGTGACTGCTTATTATGTATGAGCTTTGTGCTTAGTAATAGTCGCTTAAGCTAATCGGATTGAGTGTTTCGAAATGCTCGCTTAAGACCATGATGTAGGCGTGGATGCTCATTATCTAGGTAGTGCCGTAGTTGTCACCCTTTTGTCCCCGGTAAGCATATGAGTGTGGAAGAGCTCTATCCTGGAGCAGCGTCCAAGTTTTGATAATCTCATGGTTGTCGTCTCCAATTAAGTTCTCTCTTAGGAACCTAAGCCTGTACATGTGGTTGCTAGCCTTGAATGTTGTGCTACAAAGACCTTTATCCATGCCTTTGCTTGACCTTAGGCCCAAGCTTAATTCCCTTGAATGCTTGCATGTGTCGTGGTTGTCTCGCTCCTATGTGGGAGGACCTTGCTAAAAAATCCTCATCGGACTTCATTGCTCTTTCTCCTACTGATGAGCTAGTGCAACACTAATCGCTATCTGCCCTGGCTTTGGAACCTTTTCCTCGCAGATCATGTCATTGCTTTATCAACTGAATCCCTAGTCAGTGCAATGGCTCTGTCCCTCGAATCTCGTGTATTTTGTCTCCAACTCTTTCAAGTCTCTGGATGTTTATCAGTCCTGATCTCATGTTGTGGCTCAGCAAGACCAAATCTCATGTTAATCTTTACCTGGTAATCACCTTGGTGGACGCAAGGCATATATGGAAATTAGGCAAGAAGTCCCCTGCTTAGTAGCCTTCGGCGATTATGCTATGTTCTCTTATGCTGTGTTTTGATCTTCTGATCGCATCCTTGTTGAATCATAATCTTGTGACTACCTTTGTTTGCTATCCCTCCTTCTAATTGTGCTTGCTCCTATGCAACCAAAATTGTGCCACGTGAAAATTCTTGTGGGTTGTATGTTCAGTAATGGTGCCACGATTAACGATCTACGGTGCCGCGACGAAACCAAGAGCCTCCTGTGGGCGCGCACACAAGGTTGTGCTGCTCAGCACGCGTTGGTATTGAGGTTCCTAGTCATGATCCATTGCAGAACTGCACCGATGTGTTGTTTTCATGTGAGCTCTTCCTTGGTTATCTCTCCATATTTAATTGGAAGATCCTTATATTAGACCAAAAGTAGTAGAGCTTCCTTCTAAAGTCATCCAGAGGATAACCTTTGAAGAACAGGTCACTGACATAAACAATAACAGACTGCAAGAGATGGTAGACAAGTGACTCTACTTGACGGTCCCTGTAATGATGTCAGTCATCTAGTGAGCAACTTATGTCATCCCCGTTGGATCAGAAAGGCACACAACACTTAATGTTGGACAAGTTGTTAGTCAGATAAGAATCAAACATCACATTATGATTATGATTATGACATGGCTATCCAAGTCTTGATCATTATGTGTATGCGGATCGCACAGTCGAGATTGACCATCTCTAGTGTGACCCCTTGTCTGCTGACTTTGATGGCGACCATCTGTTATGCGTCAATCACAACTATGCTGGCAAGAGTGAAGATTTAGAACTTTTAGTGTTGAGAGACAACTGATTAGTTACTAGTAGGAAGCTTAACCTCTGGCTAGGTGGCAACTTTTTGCTAATTAGGAAGGCCATGTCTCGCAGAGCAATGTTAAGCAATGAAACAACAAGCCATTATCAATGCAACTACTGCTTTGTTTTCCAAAACCTGTGCTATCAAGTCAATTCCATTTTGGACAATCACACAGATAGTACAAGACGTTGTATCGGCTATGTAGGAGCTAGCGAAAGCACGTCCCTAGTTTCAGTCAGCATCTTTGTGCCCCTAGGTGCCACTAACACATGTGTCCAGACTCTATTGAACGAAGTGCCAAAGGATATATAGGAATGGTTCCTTATCTTTGTAGGACAGTCCCTCCATGTAGAGTATGCTTTGTGTTGCGAAAACATAGCCACAAGTCCAATGTTTGTGCATCGTCAAGTTGGTGTCTAAATCAAACGATTTAAGTTGTTTCCTGAGAACCACATATGGAAAACCTTAGTCTATATCCTCAGAGAAAAGAGCTGCTGCTACTATACAAGGAGATCAAGAGTATAGAACATACACCACAACGTGTGAAGCAAAGAAAGAGAAGAACGAGAAATTTGTCCAGATTTTAGGGTACAAAACCGAACATCTTCAAGCCAACGATTTGATTGGAATGGCCTCAAACTTTGGTGACCTCATTTCTCACTTAGGACATGTCGATGCCTTAAGTTTGTTTGAGGATTGGTTGAGGGAAACATCGGATTTGAGAGATGTTTTGTCAATTCAATTTGCTGTCATTTCAGAACAGAGCAGTTTTGGTAGATGAATTATTTGGATGGTCAAACGGTGTCCAGTTGAGTTGAATTTTGGTGAGTAGTTAGAAGACCCATGGATCTACATGCCCACCAAAATATGTGCATATTGGAGCATTAGTTTGTGAGATATGAATAGAAAACAAAAGGGTACAGAATCTGCAATTTCGCTGTGACTGCGATCATCCTTTGCATTAGACGGTTGTGTTTGTAATTCATGCCAAGAAATTACAACTTGTAGGTGTATTGCTGTTAGACAACCCTCCATAACCTTGAGAAGACTAATTGCACCCCTATGTGCCTCGCTTTTGCTCTCTTAGATCAGCAATGCGTGAGCAGTCAAGGTGTTCTAGAAGTCAAATTGCGCCCTTGCAATTCGAAAGCAATTGGAAAGGTGTCAAACCATAGATTTTTGGATTATGGTTTTTGAGATATTGATTGGCCTAAGAATGGAAGCCTCAATGTCATATGTAGTTCCAGAAGGCTAGTGTTGCTATGATGCAAGTCAACCCAACTTACTACGTAACTGCATCATGAAGAAAAATTGTACTCAATTTACTTTGGTAGAGGACTGCTTTCGAACTTGGTGAACGAATATGGAACTATTGTAATAAGTAGCTTTCTGAAGCTTGCAGTCTAGTGCAAAGTCCATAAGCTCTGCGCTATATCCACTAGGGAAGTAGATGTTACGTGTATTTAGTCTACGCTTGTATCACTCTTCGGACATCAAGGACGAAGTACGTAGGACAGTGCTATCTTGGATTCCTTTCAATGTAACAATGCTTTATGAAAGCCAATGAACGAAATTCTATTGACAAAAGTTTACTACAAAGAACAAGTATAGTAAGTTGTCTTGACCAATTTGGTCCCTCGGATGCTTGAAGCTTTGTAGCCTAAAGCTATCGCTGACATTGGAAACTGGTAACATGTCTCTCTTCCATAAAAGTCTTCCGTCCTGAATCTCGGGATGTGATTCTTTTAAGGGGGGAGGGCTGTAACACCCCAGGTGTTTGTCACCAGTTAAGCAATGGGTTTGAGCTCAAACATGACAGATTAAGCGGTGATAAAGGTATCAAGGTCTAACCTATGGAAACGAGCCTCAACCTAAACTTGGATATTGCACCTTTGCTAACCTATAACCTCTTTTCAAGATATATGCTTGGGTGGGGTGATTGGGATACCTTCATGTGTCTCACGTCAATACCCATCTATATTGATCACTGGAAAAGTTTCACTAAGTTTGGAATCAAGAAGTCACATGAAATGACAAGTTATGTCCTTGCCTGAATTGTTTTATAAAGTGAACGGAATTCTAGATCATCAATCAAACCTTGATACTTTGCCCAAGTGACTCTAATTGTACTCTACAACGAAAGTCATGAAGGGTTCATGTTGAGCAGAAGTCAAGAAAATACTTCAAACGGTCTAAAACTCTAATTTAAGCTTTACTGTGATGCTACTTTGACTTGGTTTGAACTGTGGCTTACAGTGCTTACATGGAGTTGCACCTTAAAGAAAAGTTGAAGTTTGAGTGAAGTAGAACAAACTTTGTTTTTGTACCAAGAGCCATATCAGCTTGTATGAAAGTCAAACCGAGGCTCAAACTTTGAATCTGCTGTTGTTTTCAGAGTCCAAAAATATTCTAAGTCCGAGTTAACTGAAACCTGAATTTTCAGTTTCGTGTACCCCACTTTAGATCCTTCTATCTCTCTAACCATGCCTAATTAGACTTTGAATCTTTAATAAAAGTTGGAGCTGGTATGTAGATCTACAACTTTTATTAATAGTGTTTTTGCTAAATCGTCGTAGTTTAGGAGTTACAAAGGCACGCAGTATGGATTTCAGTTGTATTTTTGGAGTAGAATTAGAAGTTTTGAATCTGATTGTACAGGACCGACCGATGCCCTTAACTGAACTCGGTGCAGTTTCATGTACTTGCCTTTGGAGCACTGTACCTCCCAAACTAGGCCGAACCAGCTCAACTTCATATAAGCAATATTGGAGTACTCCCGTAGCTCTACAGAACGGTATAATTGATTCAACAAATCGTCGATCGGTTTAGGTGATATGATGGGAGGAAGAATTGAGTTTCAGTTGAAGGTTTGAGGTGGTATTAGATTTTGAAAAGGCAGGAACGACAGCTATGGCCGACCGGCCATAGTGTTTTGACGCCGCGTGGCCTGTGCGTGGCAACCATCCGTGAGCTCGCCCCCACCATGGCCGACGCGCGTCCTTACGCCCTGCCTAAGTCACGTCGCTGCCACACGCTGTCCCGGCCAGAGCTCCACCCCGTGCTTGCTTCCTCTCGCTCCTCCTCGCTCCACTCCGCACCAGAGCCGTGTCCACCATGGCCGACAAGCAGAGCTCCTTTGGCGCTGCCATTCCTCCTCCGTCGATCACCCTTGCAGCTCCCATTCGCCTCCACCTTAGCCACTCCCTGCTCCACTTCCCTCTCGCGCCCTCATCCTCCACCTTGGCTCGCCGCCGCTGCTCCTCTTCGCCAGCGCCGCAGTCGCACGTGGCTGGACCTTCCTAGGCCAATACCGGCCAAGCCAAAGCCCTGTGCAAGTGCGCGCAGGCAAGGTCTTGCCACGGTCTTGCAGCTCGCCACCGGCGCCGTCCTTGCCGGCCGAAACCGCGAGCTCCGGCCATCTCCTCTGCTCTGCTCGAGTTGAGGAAGAAGAAGGACCACGCTCATCGATCTGACATTCTTCAGGGGGTTAAGTGATTAAGCAGTGACTCTGGTGAATAGTGTCGAGAAGGGACAATCGCTGATCTTTTATTTTAGTTTTTCGCAGGGACCCCGATGCAAGACTTACATGTCTTTTCTTCTGTTTTTACAGATTTGAATGATGAACTTTGAAAATTCATAGTAATTAGTATAAAAATCGTAAAATAGTAAATGAGGACTTTTTGGAATCCTTGTGAAATTGTATATGCATTAGATCTATAATATGACATGTTTTAGTATAAATATTTTGCTGTACAAATAGATCTATGCAGTTAGGTTCTTAATACTAAATTTTTATGGAGTGTTACTGATGTGATTAGTGATGTCTGGTAAAAATTTCAGTAGTTTAGTCTTGATGGTTTAAGAGTTATAAAAATAACAAATTACTTGTGTTGCTTTGCTCCTATTCTGAATAGTCCTGCATGTTTGAATTAATTGGCTCAGTTAAGTTATGAATCATGACTTTATGATAATACATGAGTTGTATTACTTTTATTAATCTTTTCAAAAAGATAAATATCATGATTTTTGGTTAAGTAGATCTTGAGTTATACTTGCTTAAATCTCTGTGGCTGTTTCTGCCCAAACCCAGAGAGGGTTTCCTTGTTCTTACTGTGGGGCCTTCTTAATTGTGGAATTAGCTTGGGGTGTTTACAACAAAGTTGTTTAGAATTTGATAAGCTTTCTAAAAAGTCTAGAACCACATTTATTGGACATGTATAACTCCATTTATAGCTGTTTAAAGTGGCATGTCATTTTCTGTCTATGTTTTGGACAGAGATGCAATTATTAGATTAATTGACCCTTATAACTGTAGAATCATCTTAATATGAGAATAAGAAAGTTGTAGGTAACTTCCTAAGCTTTTCAAAAAGTTATGGTTCATGTTTGTTGGAGGTCTAGAACTCTAGTTATGCTTCTCTGAAGTTACTATCAGTTTTCTGTACCACTGCTGTTGGGTTGCATTTGCAGTTTTGCTTGTGCAATTATTTTCGTGGTGTAAATGATGTTTGAATTGATTGTAGTGAATACAAAAGTTGTAGAAAATTTCATGATATTTCTTGTGTTCAAATTGTAAGGCCATAGACCTGATAGTGTAGGAGTTACATGACTTTTAAGTCTTCTATCAGGTTTTGATTGTATTCTGAGCAGATCTGAAAGATACTAGTGTTTGGTCTAGCTAGGATTTGAATGAGCTTTTGGTGATAATAACAAAGTTGTAGATAATTCATTTGTCTAGATGCTGTTAAAATTTGGTGGTATTTGGACTTGTGGTTGGTGAGTTATGCTTGTTTAAAGTTGGGTTTCATTAATGGCTGCTTTCGGTCAATTGTGGACTAGTTTCTGTAAATGGATATATTTGACTTAGTTAACTTGAGAATCATACTAAGATGATTAAATATTAATTGTAGAAAATTTCATAAGCTTTCCAGATTGTCTTGTTGCATGTCTTTTGGATTAGTACAACTCCTGTTATGAGTAAAATTAGCTGCTGCTGTTTGCAGCCTTGACTCTGTGATTGCCGTGAATAACTGGTTTGTCTTGAATGCTTATGTGATGCATCTTGTGTTACCATTCATCATATTCATACACATGCATCTTGCATCTTATCTAGGTGTGCTAGATGAACCATGTGAAGGACGTGATGTTGGAGCCGAATCCAAAGACGGTGTATGGAGGATCTATCCCGAAGATAGAAGGACTAAGCGAGTGCTAGGACCTGAGACGTCACCAGGGCGGTGCAAGCTAACTGAACTGACTTGTGTCGGAGCCCAGGCAAGCCCCGAAGCATTCTAAGTCTCCCATGTTTTTACAAATATCTTGAGTATCTTTTATTGTTGATGATGCATTAAGTATAGGAATTGGTTGGAACCAATTGTTGCGTTATATCCTTACCTTGTCCAGATAAAATCCTGTGAATCCTAATTAAGTGTAGAATCGAATGATGCTTAGCTATGCATAGACCGGTAGAAGTCGGGTGATTTCCTGTCACCTGCGAGATGTAGGATGAGCTCTGGTCATGGTTGGCTATATTTGCTATCATGAAAAAGAACCATGTGTTAATAATGAAAAGAGACCCGACGGGATGATGGTAGTGCAGCAACAAGGCATGGAGGTCTTGGGTGTGAATCTATCCCCGTCTGTGTCGTTTAAGGACCGATTCGCTGTATGTCCTCATGTCATGTTGAACGCATGCCTATCACTTAGTTGGCCGGATAACTTGTTCCGACCACGAAGCCGAGTAGCTCAACTCAGGCCGGAAGACCGAGAAGTGAAAGTGCGCACCCTGGCGGTAGTGAGGATGTGCGGGGAGCTATTGAAGTAAGTCCGAGGTGAGATTGACCACCTGGCAGAGTGGACTCCCTGAGGGTGCAGTGCTGCTCGGAGCCGCGATTCCTGAGTCGTACCAAAGGTGACCCGAGGAAACCATTGATCAGGTGGATTGGGTGAGTGTTAGGAATACCCCACCAGCTGGATAGGAATCGATTCGAATCGCCGTCTCTCCCGGATAGTGAGAACTTGACTGAGCAGCGGCAACGTAGATTCACTAAATTTAAAGATATGGTTAAATGATGATGATTGTTATTATTATGATAATGAGCCATGAAATACCTGATATGGTTATTATTGTTTGCAACTTAATTAAGTTATTGATTAGTACAGGTGCTAATGTAGATGGTAGGGAATGGCTAGAAGTCACTGCTAGTATAGGTGGATAATGCTAATGATTACTCCAGCTTTTATGCAAAAAGGTTGTCAGCTCAGCTCCACCAAATAAAGCCTTGCATAATCCTTGGTGTCACTTTATTTCTGGTTTACGACGGGTAAGTCTAGCTGAGTACATTCGAGTACTCTGGGTTTATCCCACCATATTGCAGGTGGAGTTCTCGGCCTGTTGAAGATGGTGGCTAACCACCGGTGGGCTCGGTGATTCTATAGTTACTTCTCATATATATGCTTTTGTCTGAGGATGTCACTTATGCTAGCAATGTATTTAAAACTTATATTAATGTAATCATTTGAAAGCTATGTTGTTTTCAATAATTGGTTTTGAAACCCAAACTTTTAATATTATTTGTGAATCCATTTGTAATATTATTTCCGCTGCAACTCTGCATATGTGATTTGTATTTGCTTAATCACGCGATCTTGGTTGTGATGTTGATTTACCGAGGTCCTTCGTGACACTCGGCGGACTACCGGGTTTATATGAGTAAAAGTATGTGTGTGTCAACGTGTTAGCGAGGACAGCCATACTTGATCTTGTATAAATTGGGCGGTTCTGTCAAATATGAGGCCCTCATCAACAGCCTACACACTGCCATTGAGTTGGGAATTCAACACTTCGACGTTCGAGGAGATTCCCAGCTCGTTGTTGACCAAGTCCTGAAGGAGTCAACCTGCCATGACAACAAGATGCTACATACTACCAAGAAGTCCACTGGTTGGAGGACAAGTTCAATAGCCTCGAGCTCAATCACATTCCAAGGCGCCTCAATGAGGCGGCAGACACACTTGCAAAAGCAGCATCCGGTCGAGAGCCGGTGCCGACAGGCGTCTTCGTCGGCGATCAGCATAAACCCTTGGTTCGCAACGAGGGGATAGAACAAGGCAGAGACAGTCTGTCTAATCCAAGCCTAGGGGCTGACCAACTGACGGCTCCATCCGGTCTCGAAGTCATGGAGCTGGAAGAAGGCCTGGCGATAGGGCCCGACCCTCTGGTCGACTAGAGGACGCTCTACCTCGACTACCTCCTCCGTGACATGCTACCGATAGATAAGACAGAGGCTCGATGGCTCGCTCATTGCGCGAAGTCCTTTGTTCTTGTGGAGGGTAAACTTTACAAGCAAAGCCACACTGGGATCCTGCAGCGCTGCATCCCCATCGAATAGGGAAAGCGTTTGTTGAGCGATATCCACGGTGGGGTCTGTGGTCACCATGCCACGCCTAGAACCATGGTTGTAAATGCGTTCCGATAGGGCTTCTACTGGCCCATCGCTGTAGCTGACGCCGAGCAGATCGTGCGCACCTATGAAGGGTGTTGGGACCACGCTCGATGGATTCACCTACTGGCCCAAGCACTCTAGACGATCCCTATCATGTGGCCATTCACGGTCTAGGGGCTCGATCTAGTTGGACCTCTCAAGAGGGCGCCTGGAGGCTACACCCACTTGCTTGTCACCATAGACAAATTCACAAAGTGGATAGAAGCTCGGTCGATCTCCACGATCAAGTCTGAGCAAGCCGTGTTGTTCTTCCTCGACATCGTCCATCGCTTTGGAGTCCCAAACTCCATCATCACAGACAACGACACGCAGTTCACCGGAAAAAAGTTCCTTTGCTTCTACGATGAATACCACATCTGGGTCGATTGGGCCACCGTCACACACCCCCGAACGAACAGATAGGTCGAGCACGCAAACAACATGGTCCTACAAGGCCTCAAGCCTAGGATCTTTAACCGGTTGAACAAGTTTGGTGCACGCTAGGTCGCTAATCTTCCTTTAGTACTCTGGAGCCTAAGGACAACCCCTAGTCAAGCTACCAGCTACACACCCTTCTTCATGGTCTACGGTTCTGAGGCCGTCCTCCCAACCGACCTTGACTATGGGATGCCAAGGATCAGGGCGTACGACAAATAGGGAGCCAAAGCATCCCATGACGACGCCATGGACCAGCTGGATGAAGCGAACGACATTGCCCTCCTCCACTCTGCCAAATACCAATAGGCATTGTGACAGTACCACAACCGACGAGTGCGGGGTCGAGCCTTCAACGTCGAAGACTTGGTCCACCACCTCATACAGAGCAACAAGGACCATCACAAGCTCTTCCTACCATGGGAGGGACCATACGTAGTTGCGGAGATACTCCATCCAGGCGCCTACAAGCTCAAGACCATCGACAGCGAAATCTTCACCAATGCCGGGAACATCGAGCAGCTACGTCGCTTTTACCCTTAATAAACCCACATTCTCTCTTTTCAGTTTTGTTGTCGAACTCCTGATTTTTTCAGTGACATCCGACCCTAGCAATGGCAAGGGGTCGGATCTCACTGAGGGGCTGATATGAGCGTATCTATCCAGCAAAAAATTTATGTGCCTACCCCCCTTTTTTATGTTAGGACCTCAGAGCTAGGTTTACGGGAACGAGCTCTGAGTATAACTGGTCGGACTGCGGGATACTTACGCCCCAGTGGCTACGAGTGTCTTTGCTCACCAGCGTAATCAGAATTGGCTCGCCTGCACTCTGAGCCTTTATGACCTTAACAAACAAAAAAGGGTCGGAATGCACTAACTCTTTACACAAAAAAGGGAGAAGAGCTAAGAGACCGTTTGCTACACCAAAATTCAAAAACTTGTCCATTCGTGATAAGTTTTCTCCACTTGGCTTATCTGCCTAACTAAATTCTTGCGTCGGGTGTCATCATTCTCTATTTCTGCAGGAAAAACTTGTCTCAACAGGTAACACGAGTCGATCGGACGGCTTGGTCACAACCAAGGAACGGGTAGGATGCAAACAGGATCCCGCTCATATCCAATGAAGGCTTCCTGAACCCATCACTCTTACCATCGAGGTAAAACCGGTGCCTAGGTCGATCGAATGGCACATAACCGCCGCCAAGAGACAAGCACCCTTACTTACTTACTTTACGTATTAATTTCGATACCGAGCCTCTAACCCCAGCAACGGTAGGGGATCGGACATCGCTTGAGGGCTGATGGGAGTGTCTATTTGCTAGACATTTCTCTTTGCCAGACCCCTCCTTATGTTTAAAAACTAGAGGCACGGTGGGCGGGCGCAAAACTTTGAGTAAACCTGGTCGAACTGCTAGGACCCTACGCCCCAGCGGCTACGGTGTTTTTGCCCACCAGCGCAATCAGAGTCTTTGTCTCCGCACTCCAAACCTTAACCTCCACCTTCTCGGGAAGGGTATGGAGGGGCCTACCTATGGAATCTCCATCAAGGAGAGGCTGTTAGGTCGCCCAAGTCAATCGAATGGATCGGGCCACTGCCGAATGACAGACACGGAAGAATGGGAGGCTCATGTAGGTTACACTGGCCCCGTCATGAACATCGGACCCAAACGCCACATGGACATATCCGGTAAGAACTCCCAGAACCCGTCACTCGTGCCATCGAGGTAACATTACCGACCCTCGCTATTTCTTTATATGATCATTCATTCAATCATTCATACATTCATCTCATGCATCCAAGCATCGCATATGCGATTGCTGCATCACAACGCTTCGCGTCGCATCACGAAGCGGTAGTCGTCTCATTCGATATGAGCGGCAACCGACCGAGGTTCGAAGGCCAGCCCATGAAGGGCTTGAGGCCGCCTCATGACAAACAGAGCAAGGGGAGAAAAACCGAGATGAGCCCTAGCGGCCTTGCCCGACCCCACTCAGAAACGGACAGGGACATCTCGACCTTCTCGTTCTATTCTAACCTTGAGCCAAGCCCATAGAATCTCCATCGAGGAGAGGCCAACGGGCCACCCGAGCCTATCGAACGGCTCAAGCATCTACCAGGAGGCTGGTTAAGAAGTAGAGGAAAGCCACATGAGGGCTCTGCTGACCCCATCAGCGGATGACGGACCCAGATTCCACTTGAACATGCCCATTAGCGAGCTCACCGAGCGTGACACTCGAGTCGTCGAGGCAAGTGACGTTAGCTTAGGCCCTCCGGTTGCGGAAACTGAGGACAGGGTGACGCATGAAACACGGCCGACCCCTATCGAACCCCACGGGGCTTGGGGCTCGAGCCGCCTAATCCTAGATCAAGAAATCAAGGTTCGAAGGCCAGATCATGAAGGGCTCGAGGCCGCCTCGCGTCGAATGAAAGCCAGGGGGGAAAACGCAGATGAGCCCTAGCGGCCTTCGCCCGTCCCGCCTAGAAGCGGACAAGGTCATCTCAACCTTCTCATTTGATCCATACCTCTAGCCGAGCCAATAGAATCCCCATTGAGGGGGAATCTGTTGAAAGCTGGGTTAGCGAGCAACGGAATGCCACCCGAGGTCTTTGCCGACCCCGTCACAAGCGATGGAACTAGATTCTGTTCAAACATGCCCATTAGAGAGCTCACCGAGCGCGTTGCTCAAGCCATCAAGGCAAGTGGCGTTAACTCAACTCCTCCAGTCGTGAAAACTGTGGATGGGGCGATAGTCACAAAAACGAGCCAACCCTCGATCGAATCCTCATTACGCATAGGGGCTCGTGGAAGGTTGGACTTGCGAAGAGACCGAACGCATGGTCACAAAACGACAGCTAAGATCCTAGGGAGGGGGTACGTGAGAACACAAGGGATGCATTCTCCTACTAAGTTTTGCTATCCTCTCCCTAATTTTCAGCGACATCTGACCCCAACAACGGCCAAAGGCCAGATCTCACTCGAGGGCTAATGAAGGTATAAGTAAACCTTTTCTGAAATAGTCGCCGCATCAGACCTCTTCCTCATGCTAAGCCTAGCGGCAAGGTTTGTAGAAACGAACAACTGAGCATCCCTGGTCAGACTACAAAAAACCTATGCCTCGGCAGCTATGGTGTCTTTGCTCGCCAGCATGATCAAAGTTCCGCTCTTACACCTCGGGCCCTACGGTCTTAAAAACAGAAGGGTTAGAATACGTGAGCCCTTTCTTTAGCATACAAAAAGGGAAGAAAACAAGTTCAATCAAACAAAACAAAGTTACGAAATTGTTTTTATGATAAGGGTCGGCACTTGTCCACATATTACAATAAAGTTCATCTGAATTCATCCGACCTATTTGACTAACCCCTCGGAGGGAGAACTATGTCTTCAACTCTATCCTCTAGGTCCCATGCAAGAGGAGCCATCGTCGTCTCTATCTTGTCTAGCTCGGAGGCTTCGTAGCCAGGTGCAAAACTGAGGCTCATCGTCTCCAAGTCAATGCTGTCCGCGTAATGCGAACGAGCAATCACAAAGGCTTGGGTGATCCCGGTGTGAAGCGCTTCCCTCTTGAGTTGGCGCACCCATGCCATGATATCTACGGCATGGGCCATGAGAGAGCTAGTCCCCTCCGACTGCACCACCTCCAGGTCATCGTAGACCACTCCAAGGGCAACGCTCAGAAGATCGTGCTCGTTGCTCTCCGCCTAAAGGTTCCTCCGCGCTTTGACGAGTTCCGTAGCCAGTTCGGCGAAGATGCCTTCAGCCTCCAGCCTCTGGGTGGTCGCGGCTCTTAGCTCGGCCTAGAGGGAGCCAATCCTCTGCTGCACCTGGTCGTGCTCCTTGCGGGTCGTGCCACTCTCCGAGCGGAGCCTCCCTACAGTCTAGAGCAGCTCGTCTCGCTCCTTGCACAGCCGGGCGACCGCCTTGGCATCCTGACTCGACCTCTGCTCTAGGGCTTCGAATTTCTCCTCGGTGACTAGCATCAGGTCCTGCTCCTTCTTAGCCTCGGCCAAGAGGTCGAGGATCCACTGGTGGGACTCAGCGTCCCTCTAGCACAGCTCATCCCGCTCCTTCTTGACTCTAGCGGCCTCCTCCTCATCTTGCCGCCCCTCGCCGATAGGTCCTGGAATGCCTTCTCGATTTCCTCCTCATGTCGATGGGCCTCGGCCTCCCTAGCCAGAGACTGGCCATCTCCTCGGCTAGGGGAGTTAGCTCGGCCACCCTCTGTTGGGTGGCAAGAAGCTAGGCTGACAAATCCCCATGCATCTAGGCCTCTTCGACGAGGTGGTCCTAGCTTTCCTTCTGCTCATGAAGGAACCAGGATTTCTCCTGGTTGTGAGCGATAAGGGACTGAGAAAAAAAAGATGATGGTCAGAACACAAAAATACATAAAGAAAGAAGAGGGCAAAAAGCAAGATTAAGTGAATACCCGGCCAGTGGGAATGACGACATCGTGCAGGGCGCCCCTGGCCTAGTTTAGAGCTTCCAGCATAGCCAAGATCCCCTCGTTGAGACTCTCCCACTCTATGCTCAGTAGCAATGTCGAGCGAGAAGAGTGTCGATGTCGGGTCTTGCAGATCTATCCACTGGAGTAGAGGCTCACCCCGCACGGATGAGTGGCTACCTCTTGATGTTAGGGCCCAGGGTGACTCCCCGTTGGTCCTCTCCACCACCGCCACGACGCCCGGGGACCCCTCGGCCGTGTCCCCCTCTCCCAGCCCTTGTGAAGAGCCGTCATTTGGGCCACCGGAGGTGCGGGTCGCGCCGCTACCTCGAGCGCCGCCATGGTGGCATTCGGCTGCGGCCCGCCTGTCATGGCCGCCACCACCTCCGCCTACGTCGGTGGGGCTCGTCCAGCTGCGTCGCACCCATCGGGGTCGGCGCCACGAGCGCGGTCGGAAGCTTCGACCGACCCATCATCGGCAGCAGCACCGCCTCTATCACCGGTTCTTCAGTGACCTCCGAGGGCGTCCTTTGAGCCCCCACATTTGCTTGTCCCGTCGAGGGCACAGGCGCCACCACGGGCGACGCCTGACTAGCCGACAAGGCAGTAACACCGGCACCGCTCCTGCCCGAAATGGGTGCGACGTCGGTCGGTGGCCGCCGCCTCACCTGAATGGCGACGCTCTTCTTGGGCGCCAACGCCAAAAACTTGCCCTGTCTCAAGACGCTGCAAGAAACAAAAGGTGTAAGTCACACTGAAAACAGAGAAAAACAGAGAAAACAAAGGAGTTGGTGATTACATTGGCGTTGTTGGGTGGTGGAGACGTTTGGGGGATGAACCCCAAGATCCCTACTCTACCTGGTCAGGGCGGGACCATTTTGAGCCCGCCCCCTGCTCCTGGACAGAGGGCTCGCCCCTGTTGTCTCTTGGGGTGCGACGGCGTAGCCACGCCCCTCTGTCGGCACCTCGGGCACGGTGGCAGATCCGCCCACCCCTGCTGACTCTTGAGGCGCGGTGGCAGGGCCAGCCCCCTCCACCAGCACCTTAGGCGCGGTAGCGGAATCCGCCCGATCCTACTGGTTTTGACGGTGGGCCGATGGTTTGGCCCGCCTCCTCTAGCCTCACGGACGCGCCTTCCCTTGCATGAAACAGGAAGGGTCCCTGCAAGGATGAGCGGATACCTGTCAGCGTATCCTTGCTCTCTAGGTCATCCCGCTCAGTGTCGCAACTACCTCATCATCTTCCTCATCATCGTCATCATCACTATCCATGTCCTCCCCTCGCTCCCATGCCCACAGCTTCTGCTGCTTCTTCCTCCTCTCGTCCTCCTTTGCCTTCCTCTGCCGCTTGGCCTCGACGCGGTTGGCCACCATCATGGACGGGTCCTTCGGCAGTAGAGACGGGTGGTCCATGAGGATGAGTTTCCTTGGCTGGTCCCCCTATCTTAATATCAGCATCAAGGGGTCAGAAGTTTAGTAAAAAAGGAGGCATGAGGAAAGGAAACTTACGAAGATGATGTGCCCTGGCTTTGGCCACATCGGAGGGTGCCCTCGCACCGGATACATGAACTCGAGGAGAGCGCCGGTGTCATCCTGCGGAGGCTCTATCACCTCCTTGATGTGCTGCGCTACTTCAGAGGGGGAGAGTGCTCCCTCGGTGAGTGATGTCCTATCGAATGACGCCTCGGGCGCCATTGCATATAGGGGAAGCACTCACCTCATCAGTGGCCCCACCCTCCTCATGTGGTAGGCGCTGATGATCCCTGAGCCCTTCATGCCCCTCTCCTTCAAGATTCAGATGGTGGTGAGATTGTCCTGGATCCTCTTCTTTTCTTTCTCCAGGACTCCCCACTTCCTCCACAAGTTTGGGACCTCTTCGATGAGGCGCCCGATAAACTCTGGCAAGGGGGAGGCTATGTCATTCTTAATGTAGAACCAATGCGAATGCCACCCCTTGTTGGAGGTCGATAGACACATTAGCGGGTACTCACTGACCCGGTTGTAGCAGAGCTAGATGTCGGCGCATCCCATCGGTGTGTTCAGTTCCTGCTTCTTCTCCTACTTCTTCAGGAGGGTGACGATGAAGAAATACCACCACAGGTTGAAGTGGGGACTAATCCCCAGGAATCCCTCACACAGGGTGACGAATGCCGCAATGTGCTGGATTCCATTGGGATTAAGGTGTTGTAGCTCTACCTTGTAGTAGTGCAGCAGCCCCCGAACAAACTTGTGGGTGGGGTGGCGAATCCCCGCTCATGGAAGTGAGCGAAGGACATGACGTAGCTATCGGGTGGCGATGGCATGTCCTCCTCATTGGGCAGCCGACACTCCTTGGTGGCGGTCCACGCGTAGAGAAGACCGAGGTGGACAAGGCCTTCCATGCACTAGAGGGTGATGTCAGAGCGACACCACAGCTCCATTGGAAGATGGGGGTGGGAGGATTCGAACTTGATGGTGGCAAAGACACGGATGCAGGGGACTTAGGCGATTGGCGGTGGAGGTTGTAGATGCGAAGGCAAGGAGGCAAAGTATGAAACCCTAGGGGTGAACCCTTTGGTTTTATAGGGGCAACGAATGCGAGGAAGCCAACCGTCCGCCTAGATCTCCGCGCTCGCCATGATCTACCACAATGTCATGCCACGGGATATGTGCATGCAATCCCTATCATTTCCTTCAGGAAATTCGCCGGGCGTTTTGCCTCCCTAGGCAGACTGGGACTCATTACAAGTAAGAATGTGGATCAAAAGCGCATCTATGGCCCATCTGGTCCTAGGAGTCCAACAGTTGGCCCATCAATGGGTCCAACAACTGCTCCAAATGCCACTACGACAAAGGGTGGAAAGAACTGGGCCCCGCAAGCGGCCAGCATCCAGGACCATGAGCGCCACGGGCATCTCGGCCCACGATTAAATCTCAGTCAGGCTAACCCTAGCCAAGTCCCTACGAATGGGATGTCGCGTCCCTAATCGAACTATCCAGCAACAAACCATCAAGTCTCACGGCCACACCCCGCGAAGGGTGCGACCCCATCATAAAGGAATCGCTGTCCCCAGGGCACGCTGTGGGCAACAATAGAGGGCCAGGACTCTTAGAAGCCTCTCTTTTGGAAAACCCTCCGAAGAAGTATCCTACTCCTCCGTAGGCTCGAGGGCTACACCCATTGGGTCCGCTCATGCACACTCGCTGGCAAGTCAAAAAATCTCCCAGGTAATTCTACTCGAATCGCCCGGGGGCTCGGGGGCTACTGTCGGGGAAAAATATTAGGGTACCTGAAGAGGACGAGCTAATGACCATCAACATTGATTCATCCACACAATCAAGAGTGCAACTACACCACTTGCCAGGACACTTCTCGTCAGGTCACAGGGACCATGGGCCCTGCCTCGTCTAAACCTCGAGGGTTGGCTCCACCTCGGTGGGCGGTGAAGCCACGGGCCCCGTCTCGCCCAACCCCCAAGGGTTGACTCCACCTCAAGCTGAGTCCTGAGGGCTAGCTCTGCCTCGCCCGACGTCTAAGGGCAGGCTTTGCCTCGCCCGATGTCTGAGGGTAGACTCTGCCTCACCCTAATGTCCGAGGGCTGGCTCCACCTCGCCTGACGTCTAGGGGCTGGCTATGCCTCGCCTGACGTCCAAGGGTAGGCTCCACCTCATCCGACGTTCAAGGGCAGGCTCTGCCTCGCCCGATGTGCGGGGGCTAGCTCTACCTCGTCCGACGTCTACGCGCTGCTCCTTCATAACGACGCGCGCAGATAAGGCAGGGCGCTCAAGTCAGCCGCAATACCGAGGACCATACCCTGCACGCCTGCAGGAATGTACCATCAGGATATGACAAGAAGGGCGCTTTAAGACCTTCCAGGCATGTCAGAGCCCAAACAGTGTTGTAGGCGCCAACATTTGTCTTACAGTGTTGTGGGCGCTGCCATTTGCCCTCGGGCGTGGATCCTGACGGAAGCTCAGGACAACCATTATAGTCTAGGACGTGACAACTTGCTGACAATGCCAGGACATGGCATTGTCAGCAGACATACACCCAGCGTGGAGCTTTCCCTGGCACCACCTACCATGTCAGCAGGACTCGCACAGAGGAAAAGGAAGACCCAGCATCTTTGAAGGACCTCCTTGGCCTCTGGTTTTTCCTCTTTCTCCCATCTGTAATCCCTCCTCTCCCTTGGCCTATAAAAGGGCAAGTAGGGCACCCCACTAAGGGGATCGATTTAACACATCACGCATCACATCACACATAGCTGAGCAGCAACCAAGCTCTCAGCACCCATTCAACCTTTCCATCAGAGACTTGGGACCTGTCCCACTCTCGCCCGTTTGTAACCCCTACTATAAACTTTTCAGTGCTAATAACACGAGCAGCAGCCACAAACTGGACATAGTGACATTCTACCTAAACCAGTACAAACCTTGTGTCTTTTAGCACACCATCCAGGTCAGACGTGCAATAACACAAATTTACTCGTTGGTGTTTACTCAAAACACTAACACCACCCTCGAACGAGAGGTGAAGCGGGCACGGTCACCGCACCCTTCGGAGGCATCGTCGGCTTCGTGCCCCTCTGCTCCGAGTGTGGCAGAGCATGCTGGTCGGTCGGGGGGATGTGATCATTCCCCTACATTTTTGGGGTCGGCACATGTGCGCGACCCCCAACGGGGGGATGCCCCACCAGTTGCTCCGGTGGTTTCGCCACAAGCTAGCGGTCATGGCCGTTCACGGGCTGATCAAGGATCGGTCGGGTCGGCCCCTCCCTCGACCGATGCTAGGGGGCGCGGGTCGCGACCTGTGAGTGGTCCTCATCTGGTTGGCTCATCGTCAGCTAGTCGGGGCTTCAGGGCTCTGCCGCTTTCATCTAGGTATGCATTCATGCTCCTTTTTGTTCTCATAGTTGAGTTTTTTATTGTGACTAACCTGTGCTTGTTTGACAGCGGCCAGGGGCTAGCGGGACTAAGAATCTTCTCGCTTCCCGTGCGAGAAGAGTGGAGACCCAGCCTACAGCGGGTCACGATGAGCGGCGGGGGAAGCAGGTTGGCGGCGGTGCGACCTTCCCCGCTAGGGGTTGTGTCTTCTTGGCCGGTCGCGAGAATGGCAGTAGCGGTGGTGGCGGCTGTGATGGCGATGATCCCCATGGTGATGGCAGAAGTGACTCTCATGGTCCCTCCCCCAATAGTTGTAGAGGAGGAGATGAGGGAAACCGGGCTCCCTACCTCGCCTGGTAGAGGAGCGCATGGTTCATCCGCCTGGTCAGAGCTGGAGGGGTCGAGAGGAATCGCGGCCAGGCCAGAGGTAGTGCATCCGCCGATGAGCCATAGAGTCCTGGCGGTGGATATTCCCTTCTCCGGCGAGGAAGATACCATGGTAGAGCCACCGACCATCCTACCGTCCTAGGAGCTAGTGATGATCCGGTCGTCGCATGATACTGTGATGGCTAGATCTTCTAGCGGGTTGGGGGCAACCTGCGTGCTGGTGTGGCCTTGCCCCGGCAAGCTGGGAAAGGCCTAGTTTGTCCTTCATGATGGGGAGGAGGTGAAGCTCTGGCACCTTCTTGGGGAGAGAGGACTATCGATGGAGTCCGATCTCGCCCTTACCAAGGCGAGGCTCAAGGAGGCCTTGGAGAGGGTTGAGATCGTCCATCTGGCTATGACAGTCGACCTACCACATGTTGCAGAGGTAAGTTCTCTATGTTTTTGGTGTTGTCCTTGGCTCCTTGACCTTTCAATAGTTGTCTCAGCATGCCTGCTTCTTGTCTCACAGGATCTAGAGATGATGTCGATCCGTAAGTCCTGATTTCTTCAAGAGGAGCACGATCGGATGGAGCAGGAAGCAATGGCGTTGTGGTGGGTTAACGAGCTCAGGCACCAGCTGGAGTCCGTCCGCCGTGAGTCCCAAGATCGGGTGGCCGAGGCGACAGGAGCACGAGCGGCGGAGCTGCGTGTGGTCGAGCGGGCGACTGCTGCTGAGCGGGAACTTGAAGCGGTGAAGGTCCACTTGGTGGAGGCCAAGGTGGCGCTTCAGATGTCCTAGGAGGCTCTAGAGGCGGAGCATAGGCCTGGTCGGATGTGGAATAGGAAGTCGTTGCGCTCTAGGGGCAGATGCTCGGGGTAGAGGAGTCGAACGCTCGACTGCTCGAGAGGGTGACCCAGTAAGATGAAGGGCCCTCCATTCTCAAAAGCACCCGCCTTGGTACGTACCTGTTCTGCCCTCGGTTGATACCTTGATTTTTTCTTTCCTTTGCTTTTCAATTTGTTGTCTTTTTCTAGAACTAGGTAGAAAGATTGACTCTCTAGAGCAAGAGCTGGAGACGGTCAAAGAAGCGGTCGGTCAGGGCGTGGAGGCGCTAGCCCAGTCCCTTGAGGAGCAACTCGCTCTCGAGGGGGAGCTTGACCAGATTTGCAACATCGCACGGGTGGTCATCTTTGAGGTGTTCGGTTCGGGACCGAGCACTAGTACGTCCGTCGTCCAGCTGGCGAAGGTTCCAAATAAAGTTTGGGCGCTCATCTCCGATGGCATGTTCTATGGAACGATGGGGGCGCTGACCTCGGTGGCGACCCATCACCCCGATCTAGACTTCATGGCCATCCGCAGAGGATACGCCAACGAGTGGAGCGTAGACGAAATCCATGCGCTGGGGGAGAGTTAGCTACCACATGCACAGATGGTTGCCAAGCAAGTCACCATGCAGTGGGTGATGGAGGCTCGCCATTCATCCATGGCTAAAGATGTGCACCGGGAAGATGTCATCTGGCCTATGGAGGGAGTGGAGACCGGGTAAGAGGTGAGCGTCGTCTTGCCCCCAACAGAGCCAAGCGTCGTTCCGACTGGAAGTGAGCTTCCTTTGTCCTTGTCGATCGTACCGTTAGCTGATGCCGCCGGGAGGCCATAATAGAGTTTAGAGTAGAAATAGTCAGTTCATGTAAGAGATGAGTTCGTGGGGGATCCCCCGTGTGAATAGCTTTTACATTCATGAATATTCTAAGATCATTTTGTGATGAAATCACTCATGAGGAGAGGCTTGTCCCATCCGCTCTTGTTTTTACCCTAGCGTAGCTTTGTTATTTGTCCTTTCTTTTTCGCACCTGCATGTTGACCCATAGGCTGCAACCTTAAGAACCTAGGCGTGGCCCGTAAGGCTCAGCTACTCATAACTATAGGTCATGGTGGGGTGTGATCGGTCAAGAGGTCAAAATGCAAGTTACGTAGGGTAATCAAAGGAACGGAATGCCCTTTCGTTTGGGCGAAAAGTATTACTATATGATAGTAAAAGATGAGGGTGGTATCGCACCCCCGTGGAGCCCCCGAGCAACCTAGGCCAAGAGTGCTCGGGCTAGGGTGCTATAGGAGCAAACATTGAATGGAAAGAGAACGGTAAGACCGAGTTTTAAGGGAAGAAATGACGTAACTGTTCGATGTTCCATGTGTTGGTGAGAACATTGCCGTTGTTGTCCTTCAGTCGATAGGTGCCCGACCGGATCAACTCAGTCACCATGTAGGGTCCTTCCCATGGTGGATAGAGTTTATGTTTCTCTTTGGTTGAATGTGTCCTTCGGAGTACAAGGTCACCGACCTCGAGGATCCTCCCCCTAATTTTTCTTTCATGGTACCTATGGAGAGTTTGCTGGTAACGAGCGGAGCGGATGACGGTCGTCTCATGAGCCTCCTTGAGTAGGTCGACCGCATCCTGCTGAGCCTCCGTGGCTCGTTCTTGATCGAAGGCCTTTACTCTTGGGGCATCGTGATCAAGGTCGGAGGGCAACACTGCTTCGGCTCCATATGCGAGGAACAAAGGGGTGAACCCTGTGGACCAGTTTGGTGTCATTCTTAGGCTCTAGAGGATTGTTGGAACCTCTGCAATCCATCACCTGGCATACTTCTTGAGTCGGTCGAAGATGCGGGGCTTGAGTCCTTGGAGGACCATGCCATTGGCCCGCTCGACCTGACCATTATTACGCGGGTGCCCGACCGAGGCCCAATCAATCCTGATGCCATATCCATCATAGAAGTCCAGGAACTTCTTCCCAGTGAAGTTTGTTCCGTGGTCGGTGATGATACAGTTTGGAACACCAAACCGATAGATGATGTCGAGGAAGAACTTGACCGCCTCTTCTGAGTGGATATTGGTGATGGGCATCGCCTCTATCCACTTGGTGAATTTGTCCACCGCTACGAGCAGGTGAGTGAAACCGCCCGGGGCCTTTTTGAGGGGTCCGACCATGTTGAGGCCCTAGACCATGAATGGCTAGGTGATGGGGATGGTCTAAAGCTCTTGTGCCGGTAGATGAGTTTGCCTCCTCTGCATCTTGTAGCATAGTGGGCTAGTAAAAACCTTGGTGAAAGGCTTTCCCGACCAGCGACCTTGGGGCTGCATGATGTTTGTAGATTTTGACATGGACCTCGAGGAGGAGCTGTTTCCCTTGGTCAGTTGGGATGCACTTCATGAGTACTCCTGATAGACTTCGCTTGTAAAGTTCATCACCGATGGCAACAAATGTCTCGACGTGTCGAGTGATTCATCATGCTTCAGTCCTTTCTGGTGGGAGAACCTCCTCAAGGAGGTAGGCGAGTAGTGGTGATCTCTAGTCAGCCTGATCGAGTGCCACCACGGCGACGTCGGCGGGCGACGTTGTCATGGAGGCGCCAAGGTCGGAGCTCCCGAGCACTTGGTCGGGGTCAGGGTACGTCGGGAGGTTAGAGCCCCCGAGTGCCAGATTGGTGTCAGAGTGTGTCTGGATCAGATCCTCTAGAACGCTTGTAGATGGCTCATGGAGATCATTGATAAAGACCCCATCTGGAGATGGAACACTCCTGGCAGCCATTTTGCTAGGAAATCGGTGGCATCATTGTCCTTTCGGGGGACATGATATAGTTCTATCCCTCAGAACTTGTCCTCGAGCTTGTGCACCTCCTGGCAGTATGCTGCCATGAGAGGGCTCTTACAGGAGGACTCCTTCATGACTTGGTCGATAACCAACTCTTAGTCGCCGTGGATGTACAACCATGTAGAGCCGAGCTCGATGGCGATGTGTAGTCCGTTGATGAGGGCCTCGTACTCTGCGGCATTGTTTGAGGCCGAAAAATGAAGATGGATTGCGTAGCAAAGCCTGCTCCCATCTAGGGACATTAGAACCACTCCAACCCTCGAGCCAGGTGCCATAACCGACCCATCGAAGTACATTGTTCAGTACTTGTGGGTGACATCCAGGGTCAGGAGCTGGACTTCTGTCCATTCGGTGATGAAGTCGGCGAGAGCCTGACACTTGATAGTAGAGCGAGGGACATACATGATGTCATGACCCATGAGCTCGAGAGCCCACTTGGAGATTCATCCCATGGCATCGCGATTGCAGATGATGTCTCCCTGCGGGTACGAGGTGATGACCATGACCTCATGGTCGATGAAGTAGTGCAGGAGCTTCTAGGTCACCATCAGAACAGTGTACAGAAGCTTCTGCACCTAGGGGTATCAAGCCTTGGCGTCGGTGAGTACCTCACCAATGAAGTACACCGATCATTGCACCTTCAGGGGGCGTCCCAGCTCCTCCCTTTCAACAATGAGGACGGCGCTCACAACATGGTTGTTTGCCATGATGTAGAGGAGGAGTTCTCCCCGTTAGGGAGCAACGAGGACTAGGGCTGATGTCAGTGTTGCTTTGAGGCTTTCCAAGGCTTGTTGTGCCTCTTCTGTCCAAATGAATGCGTCTATCTTTTTTAGAAGTTTATAGAGAGGCATCCCCCATCCCCCTGGTCGCGAGATGAACCGGCTTAGGGTGGCCAAACAGCCGGTGAGCCTCTGTACGCCCTTGATGTTGCGTATAGGGCCCATGTTGGAGATGACCATGATTTTTTTGGGGTTGGCTTCGATGCCACGCTCAGACATAATGTATCCAAGGAGCTTCCCCTGTGGAACTCCGAAAAGACATTTTTTGGGATTCAATTTGATATTGAATCTTCGGAGGTTTGCTAATGTTGTGGCCAAATTTACGATCAGGTCGCTAACTTGAGCCGTTTTCACCACTACGTCATCTACATAGACGGCAATTGTTGGTTTCGGCCGCTCAACTTGGTCAGGCTGGCCGGGTGGGTCAATTTGGTCGGTGAAGCATCGCTGCAAGCAGCGTTGATAGGTGGCACAGACGTTCTTCAGACCGAAAGGCATGGTTAGGTAGCAGTACGAACCATACGGGGTGATGAATGAAGTCACGACCTAGTCGGACTCTTTCATCACGATCTGGTGGTAGCCTGAATAGGCATCCAGAAAGCAGAGAATTTCGTATCCTGAGGTGGAGTTGACTATCTGGTCTATGCATGGCAAAGGAAAATGGTCCTTTGGACATGCCTTGTTGAGGCCAGTATAATCAACACACATTCTCCATTTCCCGGTCTTTTTTTCACAAGAACAGGATTAGCTAGCTAGTCAAAGTGGTATACCTCTTTGATGAACCCGGCTGCTAGGAGTTTGGCGATCTCCTCACCTATGGCCCTGAACCTCTCATCGTCAAAGCGATGCAAGCGTTGCTTGGTGGGCTTTGAGCCCAGGATGAGGCGTAATGCATGCTCGGCGACCTCCCTTGGTATGCCCAGCATGTCAGAAGGTTTCCATGTGAAGACATCGCAATTGGCACGTAGAAAGTCAGCGAGCTCACTTTCCTATTTGGCCGGGAGCTTTGTCAGGTCGGCGGGGTCAATCCCCACCGCCTTGGTTTCCTCGGTCGGGTGGAAGGCACTCGAGGAGGTTAGCTTGTTGCAGTCTAGGACTGCTAGAGTCGATGGATTCCCGAGCTCTGGGAGCTTGGTGGAGTTGATGACGGCCGTGGTGAGCTCGTAATGCTCGTGGTCGCACGTGTAGGCGTGCGAAAAGGTGCTACCCACAGTGATGATGCTGTTCGGTCCCGGCATCTTCAACTTAAGGTAGGTGTAGATGGGGATCACCATGAACTTGGAGTAGCATGGCCGCCCCAAGACAGCGTGGTAGGACCCTGGAAAGTCCACCACCTCGAAGGTGAGGACCTCCAAGTGGAAGTTGGCTCTGTCGTCAAACATGATGGGTAGGTCGATCTACCCGAGTGGGTACGCCTGCGTCCCTAGGATCATGCCGTGGAAGGGTGAGCTCACTGGGCGAAGATCCGACCAGGGGATACGCATGGCGTCGAGGGTGTCAACGTAGAGAATATTGAGGCCGCTGCCTCTGTCCATCAGCACCTTGGTGAGGTTCTTCTTGTGGATGATGGGTCAACGATGAGCGGGTAGTGACCCGGTCGGGCGACGTGGGAAGGATGGTCTCTCCGATCAAAAGTAATCGGGGAGTCCGACCAGCTAAGAAAAGAGGGGACGATCGTCTCGGCGGCGCATGCCTATCTATAGCGTACCTTGTGCTGGCTCATGGAGTGGATGGTGTCGGATCCTCCAAAGATCATGAGGCATTCCTCAGGGCCAAGGAAGTCATCATCATCCTTGCTCACCGTGCCTCCTTTCTTGGCAGCCTCCTCCTTGCCCTTCCCTTCCTTCGGCTTACCAGCCTGTCGCAGAAAGTGCTTGAGGAGCTCGTAGTCCTTATAGATGTGCTTGACGGGGTAGGCGTGGTTGGTGCATGGACTCTCCATGATCTTGACAAAGTGGTCGGGCTGGCCCTGCTGGGGCTGCTTGCCCGCACGATCGGCTGCGGCGACCAAAGCTGGGTTGGATGGTCGGTGCCGATCCTTCTTATTCTTCTTGTCCCTTTGCATGGAGGGGCCCTCGCCTTGGTCCTCGCGCTTGGCCCTGCCCTTGTCCTGACCGCCACTAAAGACCGCCCCGACTGCCTCCTCACCGGAGGCATGATTCGTGGCGATGTCGAGCAGGTCACGGGTGGTACGGGGCTTTAGATAGCTGAGCTTATGGATCAAGGACTCACAGGTTGTCCTAGAGAGGAACGCGCTGATGACATCCACATCAATGACATCAGGAAGGGAGTTGCACCATTTTGAGAACCTGCGGATGTAATCCCGTAGGGACTCATTGGGCTCCTGCTAGCAGCTCTTGAGGTCTTAGGAATTCTCAGGACGGACATATGTTCCCTGGAAATTTCTGACAAAGACCCTCTTGAGATCCGCCCAGTCGCGGATGCTGTCGAACGGGAGGAATTCGAGCCATGCTCGAATATGCTCCCCCACGCAGATGGGGAGATACTAAATGATAAAGTGGTCATCATCCACTCGTCTGGCTCGGCAGGCAAGCCGGAAGTCTTCGAGCCATATACCGGGGTTCGTTTCCCCGGTGTATTTGGCGATGTTGTTGGGTGGTCGGAAGCGCTGTGGGAACAGCGCTCTTTGGATGCAACGACCAAAGGCCCATGGCCCCAAGCCATCCGGTCTGGGGCTCCAGTCGTTTAGTCGGCCACCATGCCTGGGATGCGTGTCACCGCACTCCTCGATGGTCAGGCCAGGGCCCATGCCGCCTGTCATAGAACCGACCAATTTATAAGAGCACAAGTACAAAAACAATCGCCGAAACGATCAAATTCTCGAACTTGAGCCCATATAAACCCGGTAGTCAGCTGAAATCTCGAAGGATTTCAAACCAACTTGCATACAACCAAGATCACAGTAATTCAACATAACATATCGTACGTTACAACATTTCGTAGACGTTCGCAAATAGATTACATCATCACAGAGTCATCGTTATTACAAAACAAGTATTGTAAAACATGCGGAAGCAAATAGTTTAACTCACACACTCGAGTTCAAATACACATACTGGTTCGCTGATCACAGCCCACAAAAGCATTCAAATAAGAGAACAGAGATCATGCCCATGATCTAGTCTTCATCACCCGCCGGGTGGAGACAATACTTACAGAATCCCTGATATAGAAGGTCATCTGCAACAAGAGGGAATAAACCCTGAGTACGGGAATGTACTCAGCTAGACTTACCCGCCAGAAACCAAAATAAATGACACCAAGGATTATGCATAGCTTAATGTAGTGGATCTGGCTGACACTTTCTTTTTGCAGAAAAGCATAAGTAATAATGATTAACTCTTAACCTGAACTAGCAGTGACTTTTTAGCCATTAACCTCTCAACTATATTAGCACCTGTACTAAGCAATCATTTTATTAGGGTGCAAACATTAATAACCATATCAGGTATTCATTGTGGCAACCTTATCATCATCATCCATTTAACCATATCATTAAATTAATTGAATCTACGTTGCCGCTACTCAGTCAAGTTCTCACTATCCGGGAGAGACGGCGATTCGAATCAATTCCTATCTAGCTGGAGGGGTATTCCTAAACACAAACCCTGCTTCTCCCGTCGGAGTCGCAAACAAGTCACCTTTGGTACAATTCAGGAGTCGCGAGTCCGATCAGATCGACATTCTCAGAGAACCACTCTGCCAAGGTTGTTCGGGACTCTAACCCGCCTTGGACTTATGCCAATGGCTCTCCGCACATCCTTACTACCTCCAGAATGCCGCCACTACTCGCGTCCCCGGCCTGAGTCGAGCTACTAGGCTTCGCGGTCGGAATGACTTATCCGGCCAGCTAAGTGTTAGGCTGCGTTCAACATGACATGAGGACGTACAGCGTATCGGTCCTTAAACGACTCAGACGGAGTCACTATGTTCAAACCTACACAAGACTCCGCCCGGTCTTAATTCACTAATCACATGGTTCTTTTCCACGATAGCAAATATAGCCAACCGTGATCCACCTCATCCTAAAGCTCGCAGGTGACAGGAAATCACCTGACTTCTACCGCACTAAGCATGGCTAAGCATTTAACCCGTTCCTGAACTTAAATAGGATTCCAGTGTGATATCTGGACAAGGAAAGATATATAATGCAGCAATTGGTTCCAACCAATTCCTATACTTAATGCATCATCAACAATAAAAGGTACTCAAAGTATTTGTAAAAACATGGGAGGCTTAATATGCTCCGGGGCTTGCCTTTCAGGAACGAGGAAGGCTGGTGGTCAGGGCACTCGGGCAAATCCTCCACGGCGACTGCTTCGTCGGCTTCCTGCACCTCGGGTTCCTCCTCCTGGTTGGCTCCCTTGAACTCCAGCAATGTCACTCCCTCCGGCACACCTATTGCATGAATGCGCAAGATAAATATCATGGATGCACATGAACGAATGTCAGGGATGCTCGGGGAATGCACATGTTCGCTGTAGTTTGCATATTCCAACTTAAGCCCTATTCAAATCACTTTACTTACCAACTTTATACAACCTAATGTATAATTGCTCATCTTCAGTTAATGACCTAGCACCTGCACCTAAGCATATTCTCAAGTTAGGCTAACCCCTCAACAATCAACGATTACATTGCAACAACATACACTCAAGCATTTGTATTTCAGCAAAATGAAAACTATGTAGCGGTACAGCAAACTAGCCATAATTGGAGATTTATAATTCCAAATGACATGCAACAAGACAATATGGAAAGCTTATGAAATTGTATACAATTAATTTTTAGACCTCAAAGCATGATTCGACAC
This sequence comes from Miscanthus lutarioriparius, assembly GCA_904845875.1. Lineage (NCBI taxonomy): Eukaryota > Viridiplantae > Streptophyta > Magnoliopsida > Poales > Poaceae > Miscanthus > Miscanthus lutarioriparius. The sequence goes on from CAJGYO010000007.1 coordinate 47,723,672, forward strand.
TTTACCAAGTCGAATTCATGAATCAACAAAACCCTGTCCTCACAAGACAGAGAGTAAGCAAAACTGGAACCTAACTTTAAACAGCTATAGTTTCTAAACTACTAGGCCAAATGCCCTCAAATTTTGACAGGAGCTAGATACATAAATTATCTACAACTTTTGTATTCATCACAATCACAGAAAACCAAATTATCATGGGGAACTTTCCAAAGTCCCCAGATCTGTCCCGAGGGACATAATGCAAACAAATAATTATTAACTTATGATATAAACACTTAATTGGACAAAACCAATTTTACTGACATATCACACATATCACAAGAACACCAGAAAGTAGGGTGTCCATCACCAAAACATTTCTTTTAATACATTTCTTAATTTATTTAATTAATTAGTGAAAATGGTAAACATATATGAAAACTACCCCATTAATTCTACAAAAATTACAGTAGACACTACATGCCCTAAGTAGACTACCATAAAAATTTCACACCATTTGAGTAAGTATAACAACCTACACAAAAATGGTAAGGCAGAATGGCTTAAAATGGCATAATTAGAAAACCTTAGTGAAAAGTGTCAAGCAACAGATTTCATATTTTTCCTAGCATCCTTAATGTGCTAGGACACTCTCCAACAAATTTCATGGTCATTGGATTCATAGATAATTTACAAAAAATCACCCAAGTATCTACCAGTGATAAAAGGAAAATCTATAACTCAAAAACTACACATGAAATGACTCTCAAATTTTAACCAGAGCTTCTACTACACAAGACTAGCTTACCCACAAAATTTCATAATTTTTGGATCACAGAAACTCAAGATATGATTTAAACAAGTTTGCATGTATTCAAAAACACTTTTCAAGTTCCTATTTAATTCATCCAAAATTTCTACATAATGTGCTCAAGACATATTTTTCTTAAATACTAGACCTAACTGTGAATCTAACAAAATTGGAACCACCCAATTTGGATCTACAAAACAGGAGATACAAAAATATCAAATCAGCATTCAAAACTAGAAATTTGAACTATCCTATGTAACAGGCAATCACTGACGTGTGGGACCCAGTTGTCAGCCGGACCCACCGGTCAGTGAGACGAAACAGGGGAGGCAGCGATGACGGCACGACACATGGCGAAGCTCGCCAACGGCGGCTCCTCCGGCGAAACTAACGGCACTGGCGTGCTCCCCAAGCTACCCCGCGTCGATTGATCCCCTAAGCCTAGACCCTAGCGGCCCCTAAGCACGCCGGCCATGGCGCACGGCGGCTCGGCCATGGCGCATGGCGGAGCTCCGGCGAAGTATGGCGCCCAATGCCTTGTTAAGGTGCTCGTAGGCTTCCTAGGACCACGGCGGACCTATCTATGCTACCGCTATAGTCTGAGGTGAAGTGCTCGAGCGTGGCCATGGGAGGTCACCGGCGGCGACCATGGCGCGACGGTGCACAGCCGTGTTCCGGCTAGGCTAGACTAACTTCACCGTTAACATCAACGCTAGAGCCACTATGCGTGCTAGAGAAGACAGAACAAGGGTTATGGAAGAAGGAGTGGCGCGGTGATGCTCTGGCCACGACGAATCGCAACACCGGCGAGGTCTGGCCATGGCTACGGTGTCGGAAACAGGCCAAGGTTCCTCACCTAAGATCGAATTGATGCTACAAGTCGGTGGAGATGATGGAGCTAAGCAATGCGGAGCTTTCGGCTAGCTGGAGCGAGGTAGAAGGCGATGGTGAACGCTCTACGCGTCGGCGAAGCAGCTCGTCGGGACAATGGTGGCGGTGGCTCCGCTTTGGCACTTCTGGCGAGCAGAAGGAGTGAAGGGAAAGGCAGAGCACGCGCGGGTGAGTGGAGAGGCAGCAGGGCATCGTCCACTTCAAGCCGGCCAGCGCGCGGCGCGGTCAGGCCAAGCCAGGCGCGTGGCGGCCACGCGGCGGCAACCTCCTGGCCACGGTCGGCCATGACCGGTCTGGTCAGAACGGCCATCAGGCCTGATGAAGCCGACTGACAGCGCCATTAGGAGCCGATGGATTTCCGAATCCTTTGATCATTAGCGCAAACTCCCTAAACAAAAGTTGAAGACCTATGTGCCAGCTACAAAACTCATTTAGAGACCAAAGTCTAATTCGCAAAGGATGGAGAGTAAAATCATGCCAAAGTCGAGTTCATGAAACTGAAATCCAGTATAACACTTAGAAAAATTTTCAATTGTTGAAACAGCTTTCAATCCTGACTTGTGGGCCATTTTTGAACATGTTGTGCACATTTTCATGAGATGGTCATAAAAGAACTTTTGTTCCACATATAATTCTCTACAACTTTGCTTTAGGTTGCTCAGACATGCAAACATCCTAAGCTACACTTTTTAAACAGACAAACATAGGAGCTCTAGGGGTCCAATTTGGTAAACCATGACTTGGAAACCTAATTAGGCAAAATGATCAACATGAACATTGTTCCTAATGACATTCTAAGTATGACTAAGGTTCTTAGAAGGATATTTAGCCACACCATACATTGGTCACACAAGAATCAAGCAAGTTATGTACTGAAACAATGAAAAACACATGAAATGTTACAATTGTTTCATAGTCATGTTTCACATGTTTCATGATCTTGTTGCATAGTACTAACTAACCATGTTTCACTAAAGTGTGTTGTATATGTTGCACATGAGTGTTGCACCCTATTCATTTCATAAACAAACATACATGATATATGACCATATGTTACAATGTTTCAAGAGCATGTTTCATGCAATATGAACTCATAAATGGATGAATGATGCTCATGTTTATGAAATGCAAGTGCAAATGTGGAAGCCAAACACCTGGGGTGTTACACCGCCTGCTCTCGCCGCCACTTGATGGACGTCATCATTGTGCCGGGCATGGTGTCGATTGTTGATGACGCTGTGAACGTCATGGCTCGGCCCGAGCCATTCACGCACAGGTGGTCATTGTGGAGCGGGCATTGGGTCGGGCTGTGGTGCAGTCACGGCCTCCTACCCCACGCCGACACTGTAGTGGTGAGTGGATGGAGCGATTCGACTGGTGCGGTCCCATTCCCCCGGTGGGTCAAGAGGCCGTGAGCCGGTGTCACGACGTGGAGCTCTCCGCCTATTGAATGGCGGCGGTTTCCATCAGTGCCTAGCGGTTCCGGTGGATTACCTATTCTTGGGAGTCGATAGGCTCGGGAAGGCCGCGTGGAAGCATCACCGCATCAGCGATGTTCTAGCTAGCCCAAGCAAACTGTGGGGGATCGTTCCCTCCGTCCAGGATGTTACGCTGGACCTGGCGGGCGCGACCCCGAGCGCCGCTCGCTGGTTATGCTCACGTGGCACAGCGTGCTATGCCGAGCTCACCAGCGCAGGTGGTGGCTGACTCTACCTCCTTTGTCGTAACTCCTCGCCATGCTCCTGCGCACGCACAAGGGCATTCACACGGGGTCCGGAGGGGTGTGAGTCTGCAGAGATTCCGCTACCACCGGTGGCTGTCCTAGGGCGTCTGCCATAGCGCACTCCTGGGACAGAGGGTGGCCAGATGCCACGACATCACCGATGCTGGAGCCGTCGCTTTCGACCTCATCATCTACGAGGTCGTGAAAGGAGGCGGAAGCATAGCCCGCCATCCCCACGAATTTGGATGTGAGAGGGGGCGGCGTTAGCATCCTTCGGAGCCCCCTCGCGTACGCGTCCCCAGGGGATGCGAAGCCGTAGGGAAACTAGTCACACGGTGGTCGCAGTGGGGACAACGGGGTTCCTCTGGAGAGTAGGCGGAAGGTGTTAAATAATGAGGAAAGAACAACATATACGTTACTCATCGTGGAGTTTGAGCTTAGCATGGGCTCGAGGTGAAGCGTGAGGGTTTCGATGTTCAGGTCGTCGAGTGGCTCGGGGCCAGTGAAGGGCGCTCCTCCAGTGGACATTGGGACGAGCGCCTCCTCGTGGAGGCGGAGTACGCTGAGCCAGTCAGCGACGAAGTCCAGACTCCCGAAGAGGAAGGTCTAGAGTGGCACGAAGACGGGAGGAACCCACATCCCAACAGGTGTGAGCGTGGGGAACTCTAGCGAGCCGAAGCGAATTGTATCGCTCGAGCCCGCCATGACGAAGATAGTGGAAAGGTGGGCCATCTGATGACCAAAACCGTGAACGCACGGCGTCCTCCCCACGGACGGCGCCAACTGTCGGTGCAAAAAGTGACCAACAAGTAAATATTTATAGTTTTGTTGTGCATTGTGATCGGATGTGGCCTAGCACTTAATGACACAGGATTTATACTGGTTCAGACAACATGCCCAACGTCCAGTTTCAGTCGGTCGGTGACTTTATTCCTGAGTCCAGATGCTCGAAGTTTGTTGTGGTATTACAAATAAGTAGGAATAAGAAGGAGGTGTTAAAGGCCCGTTCGGACGCTGAACCGAAGGACCGAGAGTGACAGGGGCTCTAATGTGCGCTAAGTATTGGAGCGTATGCTCTGTGTAGCTTTAGAGCTCTAGAGCTATTCGAGTTCTCGGGTCGTTGAGTGCTCGAATCGTCTAACTTCTCTTTTTTGAGAAGAGCCAGAGAGCCAGAGTCAGAATAGCTAGGTCCCTTTTTAGGACAGAGCCCGTTCTCTTTTATAGTCGAAGGGGATGGGCTCTTACGAGTCAGAGAAAGAGAGAGAATGCATACGTGTGCTACCTAGTCTTGTTACACATGCTGTCGGATACGAGACGGTCGTCGGTGTCCATAATACTGTTTATGTCCAGATGCATGTGACAGGTTCTACCATATTCGTCTGGTATGGCAAATGTCAGCGCCTACAATACTGTTTGGGTTCTAACACGCCTGGAAGTTTGCATAGTGCCTATCTGGCATGGCCTGGTGGCACCGTCCTGTAGGTGCGCAGGGTATGACAGGATACGGTTCTCGGTATTGTGGTTTGACTTGAGCGCCTTACCTTATCTGCTCCGCCTGATCTCCCGGACTTTCATCGAGCGGACGTCCCCAGTCGGTCATTTCCAATTGGCCTCGTCCGTGTCGGTCGGGGAAGAGCTATGAGCAGAGATCTGGCATATCCCCACCTTGACCAGGCCTTCCGATCAGAGACCGGATCGTTCTCTCGGCCTGTGATTAGGTATTTGGTCCAGCCTGAGAGGCGCGCGTTGCCGCTACGCCGTCTGCTGAACCGAGTTTTTACTAGAAAGCGGACCCATTAAACACTCCGGGTTTATGAACCCAACAGCATGTGTGCGCGGAAACACCGTCGAACACTAATGTTCCGAATATGACGTCCGGACAGTAGCTAAGTCCGATAATCTTACGGTGGACTCCACGTACGGGTAGAGATCTAGACACTGACAGGGTGCGTCTCGCTGGCTGCGAGATCCATCACTTTCGCACGTGTCTGCCACTAGTATTGACCACACAGCAGCAGGCCCGCAGCGCTGGAGCCTCCATCCTGGATGTATGTTACCTTAGGACCTCAGCCGTCACGATCGACCGAGAGCCGTGGCACCCAGGGCATGCAGCAGGGGGATCCTTGCTTGGAGCTAGCTTCCGATATCGGTCGAGGCCCCCCGTACGTACGTGAAGGTGCAGCTACTGATAAGATAGATCCATTAGGCCACGTTCGGTTAACATAGAACGAGGACCGGAACTATTCCCTGTTTACTCTCTTATACAAATTAAGAGAGTGTTTCGACTGGAATATTTCTAGAGTTTATTCCTTGATAACCGAATGAGGCCTGAAGCAGCTACCTTAATTTAATTTGGCTCCAAATATCACGAGGGTCCAAAGAACGTAATAAGGCCAAAGCAGCGACGGTGAAGTTAAGCTAAACCCGTTTGGAACCGAGAAATTTCAAAGAATCTCACGGGAATTTCATAGAAATCTGCAATACTAATCAATTCATGTTCTTGCTCGCTGAATGAGCATTATCTATCTATGTATTATACTTCGATCCATCCGTTCCAAAATATAGATAAGACGTATTGGCTTTTAATTTCTAGATAAATTAGTTCTATTATGTATCTAAATATAGTATATATTTAAGTGCATAACAAGACCAGTATATCTAGAAAAGCCAAAATATCTTATAATTTGAAATTGTTGATGCTGGAGGAAGTCCGGATCACACATCAGCAGGGTTAGCACGTCCAACGAGGTTGCCAAACAACCTTCACGCAGCAAGAACACGTGAGCATGATCGACGAAACCGATCTAGAGACCGGTTAGACCGATTGTGAGCCCTTTCTTGGTTGAAAAGACTTCCGGACTCCTCCCGAGAAGACCCATCGGGGAGGAGCACGTGGACGTTGCTCTAGACCAGCAAGGCCGAGTAGAACACCGCTGAGAGACGCGACGAACAACAGGAGGGTTTGGAAAAGGGGTAAAGGGCGTAGTAGATGTGCTTTTTGTCGATTGAATAGATGTGAACTCAATCTATCGTGATCCTCTCATATATACAGAGGAGGGTGGTCTTATCCCAGTAGAAAACAAGTCTAAATCGTAACCTCCGAGTTTCCCACATCCAAAAATGACCAAAAGTTGATTTGAAAACAACCCGAATCGGTGTCCAGCAGGGGAGCCGATTTTTTCGGGCTCAGAAGGGCTGAAAACAGGGTGAGTCGGCTTAGCCGACTAGGGCATGAGGAGTCAGCTCAGTCGACTGGACGTAGCTCGCCGTGACTCGCCGTCTTCTCCGCGTGTTTCGTTCATTATTTTGCTGCGCCATTTGACCTCTGATATGTCCTTGATATTTGTAACTTGTTGGTAGTGTCCAAAATCATCTTAGGACATTTTTGAACGTCAGCAGAAATAAAGAGAATATAATAATACAACAATATCAAAAGGAGCCACCATGTTCGCCGAGAGCGTCTAGAAATTTTAATTAATCAGAAAAAGCAAAAGAATATGCATTGTTGGATTCTATGATGATCTAATGGTTTAGATTTAATAAATTAATTAAAAATTGTACTATTGGATTTTATGATGATCTAACAGTTTAAAAGACCCAAGAAAAGTTATACCATATGAAGGTTTCTAAATTCTGGATACCAGAGTCTTTAGATAACCGAGTTCATATTTGATCCTCAAAATCTATCACCTCATTCAGCCACGTCGCCCCTTCTTTGCTTAGCACATATTGGTCATGACCTTTCTTTTTAATTGACCTTAAGATTAGCTATGAAGTTTGTCGCACCTTCTGCTAGGAAAAACAGAGGTAAGGATTGAGCATTCGGCTTGCAAGGTCATCTATTAGGTAGGGCATCATACCTAAGCTACCTTGGTGCTATGTGTCGCATTTCTGGATGCAATGACAAAAAAGCTACCTATTTAGCTACTTCTGTAAAAAAAAGATTATGTTTGGGGCAGTGCCCTGTTACTCTAAAAAATAGATTTGAACAATTAAATGTTCCAAGGTTGAAAGCCATGTTTTTGGTTTTGGATAATTGAGACAACCAAGTGGACTAACCTCTATCCTAGTAGTGTTGTATATGAGATAGGTTATGTCCACATCCATGGTTGAGCAAGGATGACACACATGGTGATGGTGATGGCCACAAATGGTGATCGAGTGCTCATATCTTGGAAAAGAAAAAAGAGAGAAACAAAATCCTATGAGCTCAAGGCAATAGTAAAGATAGAGTGTTTGTTTTCCTGGTCAAGACGAATAGAGCGCGTGATCGGGTTTAGGATAGATTGTTGTAACATTAAGAGAGGAACTCGAAGTTCAATGTGGTTATTTAAGTGCCGCTAGGTGAATTGACTCATTCACATGTGCATTAGGACCTAGTGAGTACATGAAAAACCGTTCAAAAATATCTATGAAAATGCTAACTTACGTGCACAAGTTGCTCTTTGCGGATCTGCCGCGTGTAAAGAGCACAAGAGCCCCTTATAGTCAATCGAGGTGACCTCCGCTGCCTCCAAGCCATCTAGATGGCGGCGTAACAAGAATCCCACAACTCAAACGATCGCTAGTGTCACTAGATGGCTCAACTCAATGTAAATGCACTAGGGTAACTCTCAATCTCACTTAGGATGAAGAAATCGACGAGGAGACGAGTGGGAGATGCGTGCTTAAAGTCTTAAATATTGATAACATACATAAAATTATTTTTTAACGGAGGTAGTAGGATATCATCTATATCATTTATATATAGTTACAAATTAGGCTTTGATGTTGTTTTTTCAAACAAAATACGCCCTATTACATTACATTCTCTTAGTTTTTCGTTGCGCTGCGCTACCTATCAAGGGCAGCGCAAGTAGCATCACGAAAAGTGCATCAAGCCAAATCCAGGTCGCTGCCGTGTTCAGTTCAGCCGATCGAGGTGCTCCTGCCGCAAAGACGGGTACAGTAAAGTCGTCGAGGATTCAATCACGCGCTGCTTTGGATTTGCTTTGCTCTGCTCTGCACCACCGTAGTAATCTGCCGCTTCATTAAGGTCATGTTTAGTTTTCAAAAATTTTCACCCTAAAATGTCACATCAAATCTTACGGCACATGTATGGAGTACTAAATATAGACGAAAAAAACTAATTACACAGTTGAGAGAAAAATCACGAGACGAAATTTTCGAACCTAATTAGTTCATAATTAAACACTAATTATCAAATACAAATGAAAATACTGCCGTATCCCACCCAAAAAAAAATTTAGCCAACTAAACGCGCCCTAACTATCATCCTGTTCAAAGCGAGCGACACGTGAGACGGTTGGCCTAGCCAGCCTTGCTTTGCTGCCCGTAGACTTTTCCGTAGCCGTCGTCAACAACACACTTGCAGACTCGCTCCTCCTCTTCGGCTCTTCCTCCTGGCGTTGAACCATTCCGCCCGCCTCTCCTCCGCAGCCCGCAGCTACAAAGCCCCGTACGGCTTGCGACCTCTAGCTCCGGCACGCCGTCTCCTCCCGCTACCCTTAGCTGCTGCGAACCCCGCCGTACATGGACGCGTCCTCGGGCGACAGCTCGTCGCCGCGGAGCCGGCAGCAGCTCCAGGGCCCGCGCCCGCCGCGGCTCGCCGTCAGCAAGGAATCGCACAAGGTCAGGAAGCCGCCCATCGCGCCGCAGCGGCACCAGCAGCAGCAGCCGGCCGCGCATCAGCACCAGCAGTACCAGCACCAGCAGGTGCGGCAGCCGGTCATCATCTACGACGCCTCGCCCAAGGTGATCCACACCAAGCCGGGGGACTTCATGGCGCTCGTCCAGCGCCTCACCGGCCCGGGCTCCACCGCCCAGGCCCAATTCGACGCCACCGCGGCGGCTGCGGGGCCGTCCGCCGCGGCGTCGTCGTCGCAGTCGCAGCCGGCGGCAACTACGATGGAGTTCGAGCCGCGGGAGTTCCTCCTCTCGCCCACCGCCGCGCTGTCCCCGGCCGCGCGGCTGGCCGCCATCGAGAGGTCCGTCCGCCCGCTGCCTCCGCACCACCACGCGCCGGCGCACGTACCTCCCTACTACTACGACGACGACTTCTTCCTGCCCCTCCCCGCTTCTGGTTCCGGTTCGGCGGACGTGGACAACCTCGCCGCGGCGGTCCTCGGCCCGCCCGCGGGGGCGGGCTGCCCTGGGATCCTCTCCCCCGCGGCGCTCCCTCCGGCGGCCTCCACGGGGCTGTTCTCGCCGACGCCGTTCGACCCGAGCTGCCTGTCGTGGCTGAGCGAGCTGAGCCCGTTCCTCCCCTCCGCCGGCACCCGCGCCGCCGCGGCCGGGCTGTTGGACCAGGCGCCGTTCGCTCCCAGCCCGCGCAGCAGCAGCCTGCTGCTGTCCACGCCCACCTTGCCGTCGCCGGCCACCGTCTCCGTGCTCGAGTTCTTCAGCAGCACCAACTTCAACTTCCCGGACCTGTAAATCTCTGGATTATTGACCTCACAACAATCAATTCTACTGATCGATTCCATTTGCCGAATTGCCGTTGCCGTCCCGTGAAAGCAACTCGAGAAATCATCCAAACAGCCCGGTGAAATTTTCTAATCTCTTTGGCTTTGGTAATTCAGGGAGATGAGCAGGAACTGAAACAAATAGTGCTTTTGTTTTTTCATAGTAGCAAATAGTGTAATGTTAGAGGTTTCTTTTTTCACATCGTGTTTCGTCATCCGTGCTGGCTTTGTGGGTCAGTTGCGAGAGCAAGTTGGCATTCGCCAGTGGTGGGTACTGATTCATTAATTAATTGATTGGTTGGAGTAGGAATTTTCCTTCTTCTCAATCAAGCTTTTTCTGTGATTCCATGGACCGAGGGAGTGTGGTTTATAAACTATGGTATAGTATTTTTTTTTCTCAATAAATTAGTCATATAAATGAGCACATGTGGAAGGTAGGAGGAGGCTGCTAATGCTCTGTCTCTCTTTTTTTTTCATCGTTTATTTAATTTTTTTTATTATTATTAGTTGATAATATATGTTACTTGTAAACGAAGGCGATGCTGATTGATTGTATGCATAGTATAGATATATATTCCGTACCATATAGTTTTTTTTTTTTCTTTACCCTGGATGGATCCTGCGACTTGGTCTCACACTGCCTGTTGGGATTATATCAGCCATTCGATTTCACGTAGGGTGGTTGAGATGATGATCAATCAGCTGCGGCGAAGAAATATGGAACTAATTGGACCCCGAACCAGCTCGGCGTCAGCGAGCTTTGACTTTGTTCCGTGGCGCGAGCGATCGGCTCTGTGACTCACCATCGAGTTGCCCACGAGTGCGCGCCGCGCGCAAGAGAACAGAGAGCGAGTCCGGCTGCTCGGCGCCTCGGCCTAGGGCGCCGGCGGCGGTTGGCGCTCACACGGCACCGCACCGCACCACAGCCGCCCGCTGCCTCGTCGCGCATCGTGGGCATCCAAAGTCTCTTAAGAAGATGTCTCTGACCTAAACTCACAGGGTCGCTCGCGGTCGCGGCAACGTTCTCATCGGTCGCCTGCCGTGCTTCAAAACGAGTGACAGCAAAAATTCACAAGTGTCCCGTTCGAACGGTTGGGTCCGGTCCGTGATATTCATACGGAGGAGAGTTTTGGACAGCCAGCAGCAAATAAATGCATGAGAACTGTTGTCACAGCAAGTGATGCACGGGGGCAGGTCAATCATCGTCGGTACTGGAAGTTATCCGTAATAAAGTCATCAACAAGATCAAATCGATGGCCCTGTTAGCTGCTGCTGACGTTGATGCTGATTTGTTACGAGAAAAAAACATTCTTTCTTCATTGAAAAGTAGCGCAGAAGTAGTGCTGAAAAATAGGACAATCGATATAGGATGTTAGAGCATGTATAATGAGGTAATGCTAAGTATATATAGGGCGTCTGTCTACCCGGACGATGCCGATAGTGGGCCGTGACGTAGCCTAACAACCGTCTCTTATCTCCTCATCCACTCGCCTCCAACCATTCTAAAAAAACTTACCTCACTGCAACGGCGTGATAGCTTTCCGCGACGGCGCTCTCCACCACGCTTCGCTCTCCACCGCGCCGACGAGCCTCTATTCGCAAGCAGCAAGGAGATGTTGCGCTGAAAGTGCATGTTGCAAACACATATTTTAAGTGTTTCAGATGTTTGAGATGTATGTTGCAAGTGTGTTAATATGGATGTTGTAAAAGTAGATCGGGATGTTGCATATGCCGCAAGTGTTTCAGAGGCATATTGCAAGCTTTTGTTCAAAGTGTTTTATCTGTTTCAGACGTATGTTGAAGGGTTTTTATCTGGTTTTGCATATGTTTCACACATATGTTGCAAGAGTATGTTCCAAATGTTTCAGTTGTTTCATTCTTATGTTGCAATAAGTGTTTTCATGTTGCAAATGTTTTATCTGGATGTTGCATATGTTTGATACATATGTTGCAAGTATATGTTCTAAATATTTTATCTGCTTTAGACTTATGTTGTATTCAAGTATTTCATATTGCAAGTGTTTCATGTTTCAGAGGTATGTTTAGAGAGTCATGGGGCATGGCCCGGGCGCTGGGGAAGGGGCGCGGTGAGCCGGGGCCGTCAGCATGAGGTCTTGCGGATGGGGCGTGCTTGTCCTCATCCGGGCTCCGGGTCCCGCCCGTGCGGAGAGGGAGGAGGGGGTATGGGGGAAGGAGTGGCGGGCGCAACCAAGGTGCACGTGCGTGTGGGGTAGGGAGAGGTGGACAGGGGCGGGATACGTGTGTGGGGCGAGGCGGGGCGGGACGAGGCAGACGGGGGATGGACTAGCGCGTGCAGCAGCGATATGACGCAGCGGCTGGCGTGGGTGGGCGGGCTGGAGCAGCAGCAGGTGCAGGGCATCCAAATGCACTCATCTGCTCCAGACGTCCGGACGCTAGTAATTTTTTTGTCTCAATACTTCAAGTATAAGTTGTGATATCTAAACTTAAACACAAACTCACACCCTATGCCACACACACTATGCGCAATCTAGACATATACCTATATCTAAAGACACAGACGTGGCTGAGAGGTACTTGAAGATCGATGAACTCCAAATGTGACGAACACAATACCTCGACCATTAAGGAGCATCCGCACTTGAGGCTGAAAAAATGAAGGAAAACTCTAGTTCAAAGACCTGGTCCAAGCGACGCTCGAACCCAGGCTACGGGCCATTATGGAGCATCCGCACTCGAGGCCGAAAAAAATGGAGGAAAACTCTAGTTAAAGACTGGTCCGAGGGCGCTACCACCGAATGCCCCGACCACTGAGCCAAAATCCCTGTACAACGCGGCGTTTTCACCCATTTGTGTGTTGTGCATTTTGCGAAAAAGACCTTCGCAAGTGGGAAACGGGATGAGGTCGTCGTCTCATTATGGGATCATCATCTCTTCACCTACAGAGGTCTGCGTGATTAGCATAGGTTTTGCTTGGTATATAAAAAAAGCACAGGTTTTGCTTACCTTTTACTCTTTTAGATCTTTTTTATTAGCTTCTTAAACATGCACACCGTAGTCGGAAGACGGATATAAATTACTCTGCGGTACACCTACATGATAATATTAAAGCTCCATGCTACATTTCTATCTTTATCTTTATCTTTACCCCTATAATACATCACTTCCAAATTGTCCTAAAATCACCCAAACAAATACCACATTTATTATCATAAACTAAACTACGTTAACTCCATAAAACACACACAAATAAACAATACTAAAAAAAATATATACAGATCAGATTAACTCTTTCTCTCCCCTTATTCAACGCGTCCGACGGTCCTGTGCCCCTCAGAATCGCGTCGCAGCCCCCCTCACACTCGCGACCCTCTCATGCACGCCGCACGCCGCGAGGACCGCCCCACGCCTCCCTCACGCTCGCGACCCCGTCACGCCCCTCATGCCGCGTGACTACCTCACACTCGCGACCCCGTCACGCCGCACGCCGCACGCCGCGAGATCGCCGAGAGTGGTCGGGCGTGTGACCACCTCAGGACGGCGCGGCAGAGACCGCCGGCCCGCCTCACCGTCCCCATCCCTCCTGTTGTACCTGCGGATATATGCGGCATCCGTGTGGGGCGCCGCCGTCGGGGCGCTGCCGCCGGGGGCGCTACCTACCCCACCCTCCGCGCCGTCGTGATCTTGGGACCCGATGCGCTCGCGGCGGCGACGGCGCCGCCGGCCCAGCCGCCACCACTTGGCCGGTATCCTATGGGCGAGGTTCATGGCCACCACCTTCACACGCACGTGAGTACTCCTTGGCCCAGATCGGTTCAGACTCGTGTGATTCGTGATTATCCATTTTGATGGATTCGTTTCCTTCGTGTGATTCACTTTCCAATCCGGATCAATCTGCGCTGGAAGCCCCATGTGAATGTCGGCACCATTGGGTTGGCAAAACCACTTTCACAATTTGTCTGATTATGCGCTTTTGTTTAGAAATATCTTTTTTATTACTAATCTTGCTAATTGTTTTGATTTCGTGTAGGTCAATATTCAAATTTATTCAGGGAACAGGCCTTTGCTTCTCGGAGTATTCCAGTACACTTTCATCAGCTGATCCACGATGCTGTAATTTGCTCCTTTCTTGCTGCTTCATTTAGTTATGGGCTTATGGCTCTATGCCTGTATGGTTTTTTAATGAGAGGATCCTACTAATGAATATGATCTATTATTTTTTTGCTGGTGCAACTTTACATGTTTCTTGTAGGAACTAATTACAGCTTTGAAATAATTCTGTTTTATATGAAAACAAAATGCTTAATGAAACATTTTCTTTCATTGTTGAACTGTACTTTGGGTACCATATTTGTATAGATCCCATCAGAGCATCACTTTGCTTGCATTTTTTATCTATTATCATTGTCCTTTGGCTATGCTAACGGGTCATCTTTTCTGATGTTGGTTCTTTCTGTTGGGTTATCCATCATATCGTTGTTAGTGGATGCGGCGGGCCAGCCTGCTCACGCTGCTCGGGATCTGTGCCTCCGCCGAGCGCCGCGGCGTGCTCACATTTTTTATCTATTATCTTTGTGCTTTGGCTGTGCTAACGGGTCATCTTTTCTGATGTCGGTTCTTTCTGTTGGGTTATCCATCATATTGTTGTTAGTGGATGCGGCGGGCCAGCCTGCTCGCGCTGCTCGGGATCTGTGCCTCCGCCGAGCGCCACCGTGTGCTCCGGTCCCAAGGGTGAGTTCATCAAAGGCGCCTCTTTTTCTGACAGTTATGCCCCGCGCGGGATCTGCTTGAGCTGAAATGTGTCATTGGTTTACTCTTACATTGACAGTTATGCCAACACTGACGCTGTACTTTACTTTAAGTTAAAAGACAAAATAACTTGGTTAGAATAAGATGAAGGTGTGGGATATCTGTTGTTCTGTCTAAACTGGGCTTGAATTCTTGGAGCAAGCTCTAATGGCAATTCATTTCTCTAAGTCCATCAGAATAGTTAAATTATTATTGAATTTGAGAACTTGTCCCGTTCTAAAGATGTTAGCATTTAACAAACACAGTATTAGATTTGGCACCTTCTTCCATTTTATTAATTATACAAATGCCTTCCTTTTCTTATATCCTATAGATTGGTACAACAAATTATCTATGCTATTTTGGTTCTGGACATTGATGATCCTCCCTGCGCTATTGCTGCAGGAGCTCTTTTATTTATTTTGGCAAGCGATGTGAGTACCTCTTAATCTCAGTCTAAATCCTGCATGCTGTTATGCTTATTAAATACCTCTCATCTCGAAGTCGCCTTCGCCTAGATGATTACAAGGTGGAGAAAAGCTATTAATTCCCATTGTGTTTTGTCTCTTAGCTGCAACCATTTCTTTCGCACTACAATGCCACTTGTTTTCACATTACGAGGCTAGCATGTCCTATGAGAAACGTTTGAGCTGTTCTATTATCAGGTAGTTTACTGTGTTGTTTCTGAAACAACATTTTTCAGTAACAGCAAAGACAAGCAGCACTCTTTTCTGTTCTTTCTGGTAGATTACCTGTCTGGTTTTTGTTTAATCCTTTTTGGTGTTTTGGGAGCAGTTCAATTTGCAATTTGCTACTATTCCATTTCTATTTCAGAATCAACAACAGCAGCTGTATTTTTCTAGCGTTTCAGGTTCAGTTCAGTAATGCAGTCTCCTCCTTCAACCTGTTAGGCTGACTGAAAGTTTTGATTCATCGCCTTTCTTCGATGGTTTAAGTTTAGTTTTTCTGCAACAAATTGTTTGGGTCGATTGCGCTTTTCATTGTCGTATGCAATAGCCTGTTCGTAAATTCATTAACAGCTTATCTCAGTGGACGTCAATCAATAACAGAAGGACCCTAGCAGAAGCATATGACCAACAGGTAGCAAGTAAGTGGCAAGGTTCAGTTTTCGTCCTGTCAACTATTGCTTTCTTGCTTCACTGACCTGCCGAAGATGAATCCGAGGAAAAGACTTTGAAGATGACGATAGCTTTGGAACAGGAAGCCGAGGTGGTGGCGGCCGCATCAAAGGAGAAGGTGTAGCAAGACGAACCGAAAGGTGAGAGGATTTCATTTCCCAGATCGACTTGCTTCTACTCTCTGATTGTTGGTGGACAACTTTTTTATGCTGATTTCGTTATCATGTAGCTGCTATCTCGGATGTGAAATGTGATGAGCCAAAGGAGAAGAAGGTGCAGCAAGAGGAACAAAAAGTTGAGGATTTCACTTCCCCAATTGCTTTGGTTCTACTGTTCAAATTTTTTTGGAAGGAGACAACAAAGAGGAAGAACTAGAGGAGGGTGAGGAAGGTGAAATTTATTTTTGCACTCTATCTGTTATCCTGAAAGTTTCAAAGTTCCTTGTTTGCTCTGTAATTCGTAATTTACTGTTAGCATGGGCAAATCACAAGTTCCCATAGCCATCGGCTTCTTTGTCCATCAAAAATTAAAGAAGTCCACCAGATGGTATTGTCAAGCAGATGGCGGTCCTCTGATAAAATAATAGGAGAGTGAATCTATAGCTAAGTTCCTTCACTGTTGGAGGACGACGATGATGAGTAGTTGTAAAACATAACATTACTATTCCTCTAATGTTTATGATTTTTTTTTTCCATAGACACGTGAATCTTAATGAATCTTATTGTTCGTTGTATGGTAATTAGTGGAGTTGCAATGTAATTGTTCAAAAAGAAAAACATCGGAATATAATTTGAGAGAGTACCAGTTTGTGAAATACTTTTTTTTTTGTAGCGAGGCATAACAATCTTCTTTTTTTGTTTTTGAAGATAATTAAGTCAATGTCACTAAGAAGGATTTACCAAATCATACGATTCGTTTGCATTGCAATGTGTTGAGCTGTAATGGCCAAGTCTTACGCAGGGAACCATCTCTTGGTTGTTTTAGTTTGCATATATTTCAGTTGTAATTTGTAAGTGGTCTAAAATACCTGATACTTCCATTAGATTAGAATTTTTGTTACATGCTTTACAGGTCAATTTCCAAATGTCGTGTGAAGCGTAGTGATTGTTCGTGTGCTTTTTATGTTAAAATGTCATTGTCCTTTGTTTTTGCCAGGTATCACTCTCTCTGCTGGTCTGCATTTAAAATAGGTAATGAAAAACTGTCATTCTTCACTTAGACCCTACAATATAAGCAGCATGAACACATCACTGATGGTGTGAGAAAATATTGTCAACGACAGTTACTACTCTGGTTTTCACAGGCTTCAAAGCATATGAGAAATGTGAGGACAACATTGACAGTATGGTGGGCGACGCGTGCACCATTCTTTTGCACTTTGGTTCTGCCAAGAAATTGTCTAGCCAGAAACAGACGTGGGTGGGCGGAACTTGCAGATGGCCAGTTGCTTTGTTTAGTGATATTATCTTCAGCTCAAGCTGTTTCTGGCTTTCGTTGACCTGAATTTTTATCCCGTATTCTGAAGATGATGTTTTAGAATTGCCCAGCGGCCCATATGCCAGTTTTGGACTCTTTTCCTCAAAATAGTTGATGTACAATATGAAACTGTACATTTTTTCCTTTCTCCTCGGAGAGGTTCTCTTCCCACGTATATTGTTTGACATATGAATGATGGATGCATCTTGCAATAAGGCCTTGTTTAGTTTCTCCCTCAAAACTTTACACCCTATCCTATCGAATGTTTGGACACATATATGGAATATTAAATATAGACTAAAAAATAACTAATTACACAGATTGCGACTACTTTGCGAGATGAATCTTTTAAGCCTAATCAGTCTATGATTTGACAATGTGGTGCTACAGTAACACATGTGTTAATGACGGAGTAATTAAGCTTAATAAATTCGTCTCGTGGTTTACTGATGGATTCTGTAATTTGTTTTTTTATTAGTATCTGAACACCTCATGCGACACCCTATGTAACATCTTAAAATTTTACACCCTGAATTTAAACAAGATCTAGGTTCTCGGATGGTGGGTGCATTCTTGAACAAGTATTTGTTGCAAAAGTTATGTCTGGTAGTAGCCCCCGGCCAGCAAAAGCTGACATTTCAGACAAAATTTTGGACTTGCAGAACGTCAACTTTTTTTCTTTTTTGCCTAAGTGTCGTGCCACAAGTTATTTGTTACACATTTATACGCTGATTACGTCATTAGTTGATTTATATTTTAGTTTTATGACTTATTTGTTGCACATTTATACGCTGATTACGTCATCAGTTGATTTATATTTTAGTTTTATGACTTATTTTTTTTAGATGTCACCGTAGCGTTAGCACGAGTAATACACAGTTTATGATAGGAGCCTTGTTATAGTGGTTAAAAAGTACCACCGGTACTTTTAGGTACTTTTCTTTTTTATTTTTATTTACATTAATTTAAGAAAGATAATTAGTAAAATTGGATTTATGTACTTAAGGATATAATGGTAAATTGTCCAAATTCGTCTTCGTATCCTAACTAACAACCGAACAGAACACAGAGTCAACGGAAGTTCGGAACTTAGCGCCGCTGCCCTGCTCGGGCGCTCCTCCAAGATTGTGACGACCCCTCCTTCCTCCACCTTCTAGCCTTCATCTCCTCCGCTCTTGCCATTGCTCGTCTTCCTTTGACTGTGTTGAGATTGGTGCCATGGCCGCCATCGTCAGCATCTATCGTACCGCTCGAAGAGTGAGCCACTTGTGGACGGGATGCTGCTCGGAGACGATCGGACAAACCGCTCATGGACGGGATGCTGCAAGGTCGCAAGGAGAGAAGCCGCTGCTCCCATTGCATTTCATATCCAAGCCGTTGTAGAGGAAATGTACTGTAATGGATATGGCATGCTAAATTTTGTCCACTAGTCGCATAATCATGGAAGTGCAGGAGCTGTCAGCAACTCTCAGAACCTTATTATGTACTGAATGTTAATGAATGACTGAATGAAAGCAGTTCAGTTTTTATCAATTCATTTGTAAGCAAGGGACAAGCTGCAGGTTCCACCGAAGGAAAGATCTTGAAGGTCCATGGGGCAGCACTGAGGGGAAGACGACGGCTTAGAGGCAGAAGGAGAGGAGAGTCATCGCCGGAGGAGGAGCCCTCCGGGCTCAGGCGACTGCACGCGGAAGGACGGCCTCAGCCCGGTGCCGTCCACACGGCCTCTCCCAGCAGAGCCCGCATGGCGGAGCTATGGCAGAGCACACACCAGGAGCACCTAGACCGGAGGGCTTGCCAGAGAATCCCAGCAGAAGGCTGAAGTGCTGAACCCCAGGGCCAGCCGGCGGGGGAGCCGCAGGAGCGCCACGGGAGCTCAGCGAAATTACCAATTTACCTTTCATTTCAATAGAATCTGAAAAAAAAAATTGGTACTGGTCCCACGTATTTTAGTACTTATCTTATTTATTGGGTATTTTTCAGTACTTTCTTGTCGGTATCTCCTACTTCTTCACCGTTCGATCTCTCCTGATGAGCGGTTCATATCTCTCTCAACCACCGTAAAACTTGTATTATGATATATGTTAGATAGTTTGGATCATCTAGTAGTGGATTTAGGAGGGATACACATAGATTTGGAATAACACATGCACATGTAAACCTAGAACACTACACCGAAAAGGAAGACAGAGAGACAGAGAGGGTGTGAGGAGAGTGAGGAGTTCATGGACCGGTGGATCCCGTGGAGTTGGAGCTCGATCCGGCCATCATTTGGTTCGTTGATGGAGGCGACACAGCAAGCGGCGACGGTCGGTGAAGAGAGGCGACTTGATGAAAGACGGTGATGCGGTGCGGTGGCGTGGTGGCGACAGTGCTTCCGTCCTTGGGCTGCGCCCCTCTGTTAGATCGGAGTAGGGTTTCTAGGTGGGCGACGGCCAAAGCGAACCTCGTCTTGAGCCGCCGACCCCACCTCTATTTTTAATCGTAGTGTGTGACGGGGCCCGCCCGACCATAGATGGATTTGGCGCCCCGATCGGCAGCGAGGTCAAGGCCCAAGTGGCCGTTGGGCCCCTTGTGGTTGGGAGATCAAACCAACATTCTTCCTCTTGATCTCAACTCATACTTTAACTTTAAACTTTGACTTTAATCCTTTTCACTTTTATTTGTTCCATCACAGATTAGTGCATAGAGCATGCTTCATCGTCACGGTCAATCGCCGATAGACTTAATGACTACAATACACATCTCATTTCGAAATAGATTCTTTAACTTTGGGCCCTTTATTGTCCAGGAAATCATAGGCTATACCATAAACCCATGTCATTGTGTGTTCTCCAAACACACCGGGTGGTAAGCCTTTGTACGCTGGATCCGCAAGCACTTACTTGTTACTTATATGTTCAATACTTTTAGTATGATTCCGGACTTTCTCCTTCACAACGTACAACTTTAACGTCAATGTGTTTGGCAAAGACACTTGACCCGTTGTTATAGAAGCGAACTACTTAAATGGTTATTCTTTGTTGTATACCATTATCAATTCCGGTGTAAGTTCTTTTAACCACTTCGCTTTGTCCTTAAGCCTCATAACAAGCTATATCATGGTTATGCATCTTTGATGACACCACAACTGTTTCTTTGGAACTTTTCCACAATAAAACTCCAACTGCGAGTGTTAGCTACTATGTGGGTTTTACTAAACATCTCATCAAAATTTAACTTTTGTACCCACAACTATTTGAGAGTACTTATTATTTCTTACTCACCATGAGGCCTATAAATCCTTGCACAATTGCAAAACATTCTCAACTCCATTCCAGTGATCTATATCTGGTGGACTTACATAAAAACATCCCGGATACATAAAGCGTAAGGGTAAGTTCTTGCTTATAAGCATTCAGTAAGCTTCCAATAGCTGAAGCATATAGGACGTCCGTTTGATCGATCTCACATTTATTCTTGGAACACTGAAAGTTCCAAAAACTATTACCCTTGACTATAGGAACAGGCGCAGGTTTATTCACATATATACTTTATTTCTTTAGAATCTTCTCTAAGTATACACTTGAGATAGTTCTAATATCCCTTTTCCTTTTATCTCGGTAAGTTCCAATTCCTGGAGCGAATGATGCTTTACCAAGACCATTCTCATTGAAACTTGAGGACAAGAACTGCTTCTTCTCCAACAGTAGATTAACACCACTACTAGCGAGTAAGGCGCTACCCACATGCAGGATTAGGAAAATAAATTTCCCATGTTTAAACTTTGCATAAATACAATTGTCCTCTATATTCTCTTTAAAACCCAAACTTTCTTATTGTACTGTCAAACTTCAAGAACCACTGTCTTGAAGCTTGCTTTAATCCATAAATGGATTTCTTTAGGCAACATCACTTTACGTTCTTTTCCTTCCATGACAAAATCTTTTGAGTTATGCCATGTAAACGTTTTCATACAAATCCTCGTTGAGGAATGTGTCTTTACATCCTTCTGATGTAACTGTAAATTGTAATGTGCCACTAATACCATTATGATTATAAAAGAATCCTTGCAAGCTTATTATAATTTATTCCTTCTCTTTGTGTAAATCATTTCGCCACAAGTGGCGCTTTATAGCTTTTTATATTTCCTTTGGAGTCACATTTGTCTTGTAGACCCATTATAGCCTACTGTGTTGGCTCCATTGGGAATTACTTCTAAGTCCCAAACATCGTTGGTATTTATCGATTTTATTTCATCTTCCTTTGCTTCTTGCCATTTAGACGAGTGAACGCCTCTCATGGCTTTTTCAAATGAGGTGAAATTATCCTCTATTTGAATTTCTTTCTTAACATTGACTTCTTAATCGCCAGAAATATCTGATTTTCTTATTCTTTGAGACCTTCTGGGGCCTCGTGGCACTTCTTTCATATGGGGCTATTGTTACTCTTCATTGCCAAAAGGCAATTGTTCTATAGCCTCCTGTATCACAAGATCCTTCTTTACTTATTCATCTTCTTTAAGAGCTAATATCTGGTGTTGTATATGTCATACAACATCAGCATGTATAAGGCAATTTGTTGCTCTAAAAAACACTGTAGTGGATATGTAATCCCACTTCTATTCAAGCCTTAGGTATCTACATACCATGCTCCCCCAGATTACTCCATCTTCTGAAAAGATGGTGTATCTTCAAATTTCTTATTTTGGGTTTAATCTGCTAAAAAACTCATATGGCGCGTTTAGCACCGCCTTGATAACTCTGAACTCGTCCAGTATAAATACTAGCCGACTATGCTATCTTCCTATCGAAACTATAAAAAGGTTCAGTAATTTAGCTATTTCTTTACTTTAGGGGTATCGTTATTATGACCGTCTTACTCCCTCAACGATCACAATCATCTTTTATAGATCACTTTTACCTTCAATGCATAGCATGCATTGCATTATCTGAAGTATGGGGAAGTATCTTTCTTAATTGTCTTTCTTAATTAATCTTACATTTCTCCCCCTCGAAATGTGGTATGAACTTTTTTACCACAATTTCGAAACATTCAGAACTCTTGTGAATGAGGAAACTTTGATTACTTACTTCATCCACATGATTACATCATGCAAACAAAATTCGTATGGGAGTACATTTTTCTCATTACACTTCAAAACTCAACATAGTCTATTATTATCAATACTTCTGCAAGTCATGCTTGCATATCATTCTTATCTTTTGGTTCACATGCAACTTTCTTTTGTTCTTAAACTCATTGAGTACTTAATGACCATGACACAATCAGAGTGTACGGTCAATACTAGGATAGCATAAAAGCTACCTCAAACTTCTCTCCATGTGCGGGATACACTTAGAGCACATGAGTCATCACATCCTTCTCCCGCCATGCGGGATAAGTACTATGCCAAACTCTCCCGCCATGCAGGATTGGTTAACATATGTACTATGCCAACTTTACCCCACCATGCGGGTATTTTCTCAATCTTTTTCCGCCATGCGGGTACTATCACAAACTTTTCCCGCCATGCGAGATAATTCCCTTGAACTGACATAAATGCCAGGATTGGCTCATGTTCAATCATCAAATTTAGAAATAAATCCGAATATTCTTTTAACACACATGTTTAATCCAATGTTGGTCAAATTAAACATGTATATGACTTTTACAACTCTCATAAGTGAAACTGAAAATAAATTCTTCTTCACGGAGAGTACATAAAAGACATTTCTCAATGAAGACTCTCATTGATCTATCTCTTTTCTTGGATCAATATCCTAAAATTCTTTTCTTTTGAAGCCATTCTTTAAAGAGAACACAGTCCCTTAACCAATGGCATTCTTTCATACATAACTTGCCCTTAGGCATTTCATCATCTGAGTCACAAGTACCCAGCTCATTTCTCTTTCTGCCTTCAAGAATGAAAGCTTGGAGGTCTTTTGTCTGAAAATATTCAACAATAATGCTCATTAAACTTTGAAAACTTTATGTTCTATCTATATCACCGTTGGGTAGAAATAGAATAAAACATCATTCTTCTACATTAATTCCACATCACCGTTGGGCAGAAATGGAATTAACGTATAGAAATTCAATAATCTTGAAAACATAGAACTGCTCCTCAAAATTAAATTCTCCCGTTGGTTCGAATTTAATTAGAAGACAATCAACTTCATTACAGCGGAAACATGAAAATACATTTCTCTAGTTTAAGAGCATTCCTTGATCTTTATCTTTTCTCTGAAAATTTGGTCACTTTGATGCAAAATTCATCAGAGATTTAAACTTTAAACATAGAACTCATAGAATTATAATATTGTTATCATCAACGTTGGTCAGAAAATAACAATACCATAATTTATCTTTAACTATCAACCGACTATTCCTCCAATTAATTTTTTTTCGTTGGTTTCAATTTTAACTGGAGGATCAACTTTTCATCATTTATTGAATAACTATAACTGCTCTTCAAATTAGAAGACAATAAACCTTTAACTTTGTAGCAGAAACTTGACAAAATTTCTTTTTCTTACTTTTCAGAAGCATTTTTCTGTACTTTTCTAGTCTTTGAAAATTCTAACACGTTGGTGCAAAATTATCAGAGATTTTAAATCATTCTTTGAATGAAATCATCAAAATTTGCTTCTGAAAAATAATAAAACAATTCTTAATGATCACTGTGCATTCTGGCCCGGTCCAGCACTGTGTAGCCCTGAGCCCAGCAGCAGCAGTGCTCGCGGCCCAGCTGCAACGCGTGGCGCTCGCGGCGCCTCCCCTGCGCCCAGGCCGCAACCTGGGCCTGGGCCGGGATTCCTCTTGCCCGCCTGGGCTCTATTCGGCCCGGAGCAACGCTGGCCGTCAATCTAGATCCGACGGCCGAGCGCGCATTTCACTCGGATAAAACGCCGACGCTGCGCGCGCCCGAGCAAACCCTAACCTCATTCTCTTCGGCCCTCTCTCTCTCTTCGCCTCACTCCGCTCTCTCTTCGCAGCGCAGCAGGAGCCAGCCACCGAGTGAGAGGGCGAGAGCAACGACGGTGGAGCGGAAGCCATGGCGCTGTCACCGGCCCCCTCGTCGGCGTGCGCGCTCCCCAGCGGGTGAGCGCGCCGCCGTCGAGCGGCCTGGCCGCGGCGCCTCTTTGGCCGGAGCCCGACGAGCAGTACCCCGGCTCGGTGTTCTTTTCCCCGCGCGCCGGTCTTTACGATGGCGAGGTTCTCTTTTCCTTTTCCCCTTCTTTGATTCTTGTTCTCTTTTGTTTCTGATTCTACCGATTTGGGGATTAGAGTTAGGGTTAGGGTTAGGGATGAGCACTGTCTTTCTTTTTCCTGAATTGATTTCGGGTTTTAGGGTTCGATTTTGACATGAAAACGAGCCCTGCTTCTTCTTTAACCTAGTTAGGGTTTGACTCTATTCTTGTTCCCCACGCGCTTCTTCGTAGGGTTAGGGTTCCGGTCTGTTGGATCCGAATCAAATTCGAACTCCACTCTTTTCTTTCCATTCGTTTTTCTTTGCTTTTGATTCGGAAAACTCTAGATCTACACCCTAGTGTGGCGAACTGCTAGGGTTGTTTCAATCTCATCCCCACTTTTCCCGTACCCGATCTAGGGTTAGGGTTCGATTTGCTTTTCTTTCCCCGATCCAGCTCCACATACTAAACCTGGCTCTGATACCATTGTTAGATAGTTTGGATCATCTAGTAGTGGATCTAGGAGGGATACACATGGATTCGGAATAACACATGCACATGTAAACCTAGAACACTACATCAAAAAGGGAGACAGAGAGACAGAGGGGTGTGGGGAGAGTGAGGAGTTCACAGACCAGTGGATCCCGTGGAGTTGGAGCTCGATCCGGCCATCGCTGGTTCGTTGATGGAGGCAGCACACAGGCAACGACGGTCGGTGAAGAGAGGCGACGCAGTGAAGACGGTGATGCAGTGCAGTGGCGTGGCGGCGGCGGTGCTTCCTATCACTGGTTGCGCCCCTCTGTTAGATCGGAGTAGGGTTTCTAGGTGGGGCGTACGGCTCAGGCGAACCTCGTACTAAGAGCCGCCGACCCCACCTCTATTTAATGCGCAGTGTGACAGGGGCCCGCCAGCCATAGATGGACTGGGCGTCCCCGATCAGGGCGCGAGGTCAAGGCCCAAGTGGCCGTTGGGCCACTGTGGTTGGGAGATCAAACCAACAATATACACATAGGAAAAAAAATACGAAACAAAATTATAGGATAGTAAAAGAAAATCGGAGAAGATGATGTACTAAAATTACCTAGCCATATTGAGCCCTTTGCCACTGTATGCACAATTGGTGCTGTCTGTTAATGTGAGCCTCCAAGTAAGCTAGTACTCCTTCCAGTCTCAAAACATAGGCCGTATAAGGATTCGAAACGTTACTCAAATTACTTGCATGCTTAGTATAATAGTATATATAAATTATATATATTAACAGATTCACATTTAGTGTATTAACAGTTTAATATAAATTGGTCTAGACGGCCAAAGCATATTTTTAGAAATTTTTCATAGTCCTAGTATACCTTATAAAAAACATATGAAGTATTTTCTTGGACAAATTGAGTATAAAAAGACATGAAAGTCAATTGCGGGTTTTGTTTTTCTAAATGCAATACGATGCTCACATGCATACACATTTTTTTTTTGAACGAACCGCATGCATAAATATGCACGCATCCTATCCTATGAATGCCTGCCTAGAGGAGAGAGTGAGACGGCAAAACTTAATCAAGAAATCATTACAAACACTTTGTTGTTGCTGGGCATATTGCCTACCACACGAAAAAAAATTAGTTAAACAAATACCCGTGTTGAGTTAGACACTCACACAAGTGGATTGATTCTCCACCATAAATGTAACCAGCCGAGCTATTTCGTAGCATACACATTATGCACAAGACATGGCATGTGTGAATTTACAGATTCCTTATCACGGTTTTTATGGTTGTGCTATCATGAACAACAGGAGCCTGCTTGTTCTATATTACTATTGTTAATTGGAGGTCCTAAAGAACGCTCCGCGTTTAATCGTCATGAGATGAGATGCGCTAGAAAAAGAGCCAAATCCTATAAATTCTTGCGACAGTTACGAACACTATTCCATAAGTCTTTGAACTTTTTATTGTTGATACTAATATAGTTGTTGGTTATATTCCGCTTCTAATTTTTTTGTTGTCTTTATGAAAAAAAATATAGAGTAACTCCTAGCTCTACATGTAATTAGACATTGTCATTATAAAAGATAATCAAGTGACCTCTAAATTTACATCTAAACTAGCCACCATTTCCATCATAATCTATAATGACCCTTAAAGTTTGTCTAAATTATCCATTTTCGAAAAAAATCCCACAATCCAGTATTCTCATCCAAAATGGGCTAGATTTTATAGGGATTCTAACTCACACATTTATAGAATCTCGAAATCCAATAGAACTGTTGGGATTCTTTTTATCTGGATTCTCAAAATCCATTAGGATCCGTACCAAAGTCAGGATGTCCATGTGGCTCCGCTACTTTGGGCCCTACCCGAGCGCTGCCGAGGTTGGGTGGGCACGCTTTCTACTCCCACAATCTGAGATGACGAAGGTCTTCTCTGTGAAGCCCTGTACATAACAGGAAGGTGGGACACGCCTCACTGACCTCAAGATATGAAGAGATGCAATTGGTAGATGATGGAGAGAGAAGACATATGGTTGGATAAAATTTTATTTTGAAGAAACTATCCATTAGTAGTTGTTGACGGTAGTTATCATCCAACATAAACCATCAATATAACCTGTAGAAGTGCATGAAAATGATCACCAACATAGGTTTAGGGGTTTAAACTGACAAATTTCATGAGTTTTGGTGAATCTGTGTTTTCAGCAGGGTTTCTTCAGAAATCCATCGAGGTGGACCCAATTGTCAGATTTAATCACGCTTATCCGTGGCGAAAACAACCCCAGAAGGTTATAGAAGACACCAGAGGGCAACCCATCGAAGAAGACCGTGAAAGGATGCCAGATGGGGCCAGCTGGCCCTACCTATAGGTCGGCCGGCCCAGGGGGCCCACCTATCACCCCTCCTTCCTACGTCGGTTCTCCACCGCCTTAGGGTTTGCATCTACGCCGTTCTTTCAAGTCGGTTTGATCCGAGGGCTCAGGATTGACGCTACCCCCTATATATACCAGCCCCTACCACCCTTCGGGCATAACCCTGATCTATAATCAGAAGTCAAGAAGGATCAGAAGTTAGGATTTCCAGAGAGAATAGAATAGATCTCCAATTCCTAAAAGTTCTAGTATAGGCTAGCTAGCAAGATTTAAGTAGAGCTGGGCTATTGCTCAGGATTCTGGATTCACCGTCTGGAGGCTAGTAAAGCCATTGTATCTCTATTATTCATGACTTTGTGCTATTTCAATACTATGTTTCTGTTTATTATGTTCCTATTTTGCTCTAGTAGTATGGTTGATATAGTCATATTTGATACTAAATTTATGCATAAGATCGTAAAGCGCTTAGCTCAGTACTCAAGTGTGTTAAGTGGTCGACATTATGTAAGCGTGATGCTTAAATATTGTTTACCTGTGGATGCACCCTACATTCTGGACCATATGGTAGATCACAAGTGTGACACTCTCGTTGAGTCCTTTATAGTCCACTCCCCGTTTATAGGACACAAGTAGAACCTGGTTGCGAAGGAAATCAAGATCTATTCTTGATCTTCCTTAGTAATGTTACTTATGTTTAGATACAGAGTTAATTATGCTATAGATGAAAGTATATATAGTAGGGTGTATGAAAGACTTAGTAAATAAGAAATAACTTATGAATCTTTTATCTTAATTAAACTCCTGCCTAGCCATACTACATTTATAAGTATATATTTCTATCTCTGGATTATTATCAATGCCTTACACTTATTATTTATTTATCATTTGGCTTACCCTTGTTAGAGCACATGTGTAGTTAATGGTTCCATCATAAGTATACATATTTATCAATATCTCTGGCCACCTCTCGTTCCTGTGGTAAAATAAAAATAACGATACCTAGAATACTCCTAGGTAAAATGCTACAATGGTATTTTCTGTGCGCTTACAGAATCCTTAATATATATAATCTTCTTTTACATGTGTTACTAATAAATACCAACAAATATTTTTGGCATCATTGCTAGGGATGACAACATAGTAAAAGGTGGTGTTAAGAAATGTCAACAAGCATTTTTTGTGCCATTGCCGAGGAAGGGCACAAGGCTAAAAGAGAATTGATCAAATAAATACTTATTGATAAAATCATAACTATGCACCTCTGCTTTAGCAGGCTTACCCTTATTTTTCTTTGTTCATATCTTATATAGGTTATTGTAGGATTGGTTCTAATCCACCAACACATTCCATCAATCACAATCAAACCAATCAAGAGGCAGCTCAACACTAGTTTCTGAAGCTATGGCTGACAAGACTATGTGAATTCTCTGCTCCAAGCACCGAGAACATTCACACTGGACCAACACTCAAAACCAACATTCTTGAGTTTGAACTCAAGCCAAGCCTCATCAACATGGTGCAAGCTACGCCATTCAGCGGAAAGGCATATGAAGATGCTAGTGCTCATCTCTAGAATTTTCTAGACATTAGCAGCACAATTGTCATCAAGGATGTTGCTCAAGACATCATACTACACTTATTTCCATTCTCGTTAGTGGGAAGGGCGAAGTAATGGTTCTACACCAATAAAGATAACATCAACACATGGGCAAGATGTTCGAGGACCTTTCTAGCAAAGTTTTTCCCTATAGGCAAGACCAATGTCTTAAGAGGAAAAATTTCCAACTTCCAGCAGCAAAAAGGAGTAACCATTCTAGAAGCATGGCAACGTTTTTAAGAATACATTTTAGATTGTCCTCATCATAGAATGGAAGATTGGTTGCTCATGCAAGGTTTCTACCATGGATTAATTTGGAAAGCTCATGAACAACTTGATGCTACTGCTGGAGGAGCATTTATGTCACTCACCCTCGGAAAAGCTAAAATTCTTATGGAAAAGATAGCCTCTAATCAAGGCTGGTCGTAAGGAAGTATTCAAATATGCAATAAGAGCGAAGAAGCACAGGAAGAGGTGTGTGTACTTTCAACCAAGATGGACATACTGTTGAATTGGCTCGAACAACAAGCCAATTACAAGAAAGATCATCAAGCTATTCAAGATGCTTATCATGCCCAAAACACATGTGGAGAATATTTGGAGATTGATTTCCCCGAGTATCAAGAAGATGTAAACATTGTCGTCAACAACTCCGGTCCGCAACAAGAGAGACAAGGATGGGGAAACAACAACAACAACAACGGTCAAATTACCAAGGTAAGTACCAAGGTAATTACTATAATTTTTCTAATCATAAACAACCATCCTTGATAGATTTGATCTTAGAACAAGCCAAGATTAATGAGAGTATTTCTAAAAATCTTGCTTCTAATGATAAGGTTTTAGAAAATATAAACACTAAAATGTATATTTTTTCTTCTATCAGTAAAAGACCAACTTAGCTATAATAAAAAGATAGAATCACAAATAGCCTAGTTGGCCGCTGCTATGCCTTTTGCCACTAACCTTGAAAAGGTCAACGCTATAACCACAAGAGGTGGCAAGTCTACTCGTGATCCTCCATATCCGACAAAGACAAGTAAAACACCAGCAACAGTACAAGAGGAGAAGAAGAATGATGAAGTTGAGCCACCAGAATAGGAAATGCAACAAGATTTCCATGACACCAACATCCTACCGTTTCCACGTCAGGAATCGAAAAGCCAAAGTGGATGAGCAGTTTGGTAAGTTTGTAGAGGTAATTCAAAAGTTATATATCAATATCCCCCGCTAGGTGTCATACAAGTACCTACCTATGCGAAGTACCTCAGAGACATTATGAACAACAAGAGACCTTTGCCCACCACTGAGGTAATCAAGTTAACGGAGGAGTGTAGTGCAGCCATCCTGAACACATCGCCTATAAAGAAGAAGGATCCAGGATGCCCCACTATTGATTGTTCAATCGAAAACCAGAATTTTGAGCATGCGCTATGTGACCTTGGCGCCAGCGTCAGTGTCATGCCCAAGATAGTTTTTGACAAACTCAACTATTCAACACTCACGCCAACATCAATATGCCAGCAACTAGCCGACTAATCGGTCCGCTGCCCTGTAGGAATCGTCGAAAATATTCCGGTAAAAATAAGAAACTTCTTTATGCCAGTCGATTTTGTAGTACTTGATATGTAGGAAGACATGAAGACACCCTTCATACTTGGGAGACCCTTCCTGAGCACTAAAGATGCACATATTGATGTCGGAGCTGGAGAAATTTGATTCCACATCAATGGGAAGGAAGAGCGATTCGCCTTCAAGCCAAGGCCGGAACAATGCTCTAAATTGGAGTGGCAAGAGAAGCAGGTGCAACCATCAAGGTCTACATCTCTAGGAGAGACTGATGCACCCGAAGAATGAAGGACTTCTCCGATCAAGTCCGGTTCGATGGACTCAAAATTCTAAACCCTCACCGGGAGGTAAAATTGGTAGTTATCCATATTTACTTTTTATGTTGCACTTGGGAATTTTTACTTTTCAACACTTGCATTAGAAAATAAAATTAAAATTTTCATCATTGCATCATAAAATAGTTTTCAAGCCCCATGTAAATAATTTTTACGGTGTGTAAAAACTCGCAAGGATATTTACCGTGAAGGCATAAAATTTTAAAAATACCATCCATTCATCTAGAAATAATGCATAGTATCATAAAATATTTTTGCATAGCATATATACATGTGTATACGGAGGAAATATAGGCATACGAACCCACAGACACCCGGGACCCACCACCATCACCTCCATCACTCTCCACCAGCCATTTTGGGTGCAAGTGCACCGAACCGACGGACATCAACATTTGCTTAGCTTCAAAGCAAGCCTTCAGCTGGTGGAAGGTGAGGCCATGTGGGCCCCGTGGGGGGCCGCCGGCCCCACCTCTTGGCCGGCCGGCCTATGCCTGCGCCGCCTATAAATGGCCACTCTCTAGCTGCCTTTCCTCCTCACACACACACCATCCAGCCCTCAAGTTTGAAATTTCAAACTCCAGTTTTGAGATTAGTACCTCACTTAATATAAGTGTTGCTGAAATCAGGGAGAGATAAAAATATTTAGGGAAGAAGTTCTGTTGAAATTTGGCTTAAAATTTATCGGCAATCAAAATGACTAACCCTCAAACGGCTCACTCCTGGACAGCTAACCGCTGTTTTTTATTTTCTAACCCGTTCCACGAGTTTTGTTGTTTGGCTGATTTTTCAGGATGATGAACAAGCTAGTAGTCAAGCTCACCCGCTCGGGATCGTACCGTTCTACGAGAAGCTCTTCTTCCAGGGCAAGTGCCGACATGCAAGTCGATGTTTCCGTAGCCAGAGTGCCGCCATCATCAACCTCACCCAACATCCTATTGGAGGAGAAGCATCTCAAGTTGCGGAACAAGCAAGAGAAGGATGCCTTCAAGAGTTTGAAGACCAGAAGGTTTGTGCACACGTCTGCATATGATCCTACCCTCCTCCAAGCGATAGGTATGGATGTTGAATTTGATTTTATCTTTAGAACTGTGAGTTGGGAAAATGTTTGGAATGTTACTGAGCAAGGGTCCAAACTTTTAACATAAGAATTTCTATGCACTCTGCAAATCATTGATACTGGGGTAAAATTTAGACTCTTCAGGAAAGAATTTTCTTCTCCCTGGAAAGACTTAAGTTTGCTCCTAGGTTTCAATTCACAGTGCGTAGTTGACATAGACCATGCTCTACAAGATTTTGATAAGTTGAAATTCTAGAGAGAAATTTCTAGAAAAAAAGAAATGTACCATCCTCGCATTGATGATATCCATCATCCTACATTATGGTTTATGCATAAGTGGCTAGGTTTCACTTTGTTTCCTAGGCCAGATTTTGTACAGTAAGGGTAGATGATCTTAAACTATTGTATGCTTTGGTCAAAAGGAGAAAGGTTTCTCCTTTCAAATCCATGATGTGCCATTATTTCGAAGTGTTTTCTCTCACGGGTGATGTTGAGTGCACCTCCATGGTCACTCGGATTGCCCGAAACTTGGGTCTGTTAAATAATGCTTCACTTTCTTATATTGATAAGGAATGTTGTTACATTGATTTCGAATATTTCGGCCAAGCCCATATGCTGAAAAAGAGAAATGATGGACATCTTGTCATGATGTATCTCGGGTATACAACAGAGATTCTGTTACCTAACCGGGATCTCGGTTTGTATGCTGTGAATTCTTTCACCTTTGATCTGCAGGTTAAGGAGGAGCAACTCACAGAAGTGCTTCTGTGAGGCTGACTCGTGATCTGCAGCCTCGATATCGTGGCACTGACCCAATCCCTGAAGGACCGGCATACACCAGCTATGCTGGCTAGGACCAATGGGGAACCACCCGCATGTACTAGACTGAGCACGCTAGTTGGCATCAACCATCCCCTCATCACTCTGAAGGCTCCTGGCAGCAAGGTTCAAGTGAGCAGTGGCACCACGGAAACTTCGACAACTACCAGCAACAACACTATGAAGAAGTCTCAAGTGACCGCCAGGGAAGACGCATGTCTTTCTCTAGACGGGGCTATCATGACCAGCAGATGGATCACCACCGCATCGACAATCGCCTGACCACCATTGAAGAAACATAACATGCCATACATAACACATTGCATGAACACTCGCAATGGCAGGCGATGACGAGGGAGGCAATCACCAACATCCAGCAGAACCAGTAGCAATAGAACGAGAACTAGAATTACTTGTTCTAGAATCTCAACATCGACTCGCCGTACTAAATGACCGCAGCAACATCTAGCTTGGGGGAAAGGGACCCCCCATTTATCTAAGGTAAGTTTTTTCTTTTCTAGTACTTTATTTTTTTTTCTTTTATTTATTTTCGAGTCTGTCTTCTATTTAAAAAAATGCATAACTAAAAACAAAATAAAAATTTCTCTCTCCCTCTCTATATATATTAGTAAAATGTGATCTAAAAAAATAAAAACAAAATAAAAAGAGTGTGTATAAAGTTTGTTTTAAATTCTATTTTTAAGAGCTAAATAAAATGAGGAACTCTTTGAGATCTCTTGAATGGAAATGATGAATAATTGTCTGTTGTGATTCCTTTTAAGTATCTAGTTTTCAGCCATGAATTCTCTCGAGTTTTGGATAAAATTGATTTGATTTAAGAATTTACTCTGAACTTGAAACTCGTGGGTAGCATATGCTTGATCTAAGTCTAGGTAATTGATGGATATGATATGAGAAAGTTTGAGCTACTGTTTATCTTGTTCCAAGTAATACTAAAATTCTAGGGATTTATCTTTTGAAAGACATAATAATGCTACATGATGAGTTCCTGTATGACAAAGCTTGAATTCCTACCAGAGCTAAACATGCTATTTTAGGCTAGGAGAACTTTCACTCATATATGCTACTTGTTTTGCATTGAGTTTACTCAAGGTTTGTTGATCCTTATGTGAGGTTTGTCATGCTCTTAAAATTAAGATCACGTATACACCACCCACATATGTACTACTCCTACACTAGAGGTAGGTGCAAAAACATGCTCTCCATCTAGATCCACCCTAAAATGTTCTACTCCTACATTGGGAGTAGAAGTAGACGCCAAAAATATGTTTGATAGGTTTTCCATCCACCAAAAAAATGCTCCAAGTTCTTATTGCTATTTCTCAAAATGTTTTGTCATAGAAGAGAAGCATGGTCTATGCAAAAGTTATTCATAAAAAAAGAGAAAAAAAGAGAAAGGGAGAATTGAAAAAAATGGACAAAGTGTCCGAGATATTTAAAACAATGGGTACTCAGATGCTCCTTGAAAAAAAGAAATGAATAAGATAGCCCATGTTTTCTTGCAAATATTTTCAAGTTTCAAAAGAGAGATAAGTTTTTAAGGAGCATAGTAGAATTATGGTAGCCATATATATATATATATACCACATACACATATATATATGATTTGATTGTATATCAATCTCTTTGGATATTTGATATATATATATGCATTGTAAGAATGCATTTTCATGCTTTCTCCACTCCATGAGCCTCACATCTTAGTTTGAGGAAGAGAAAGGCATAACACTCTCTTTGGATTTAATCATGAGGTTTGGTGAAAACAACTCCGGAAGGTTACAATATATGCATTGCAAGAATGCACTTTCATGCTTTCTTCACTCCTAGGGAGCCCACCTATCAAGCCTTCCTTCCTACGTCGGAAGATTAGGGTTTGCATAACATCATTCTTTTAAGTTGGTTTGATCTGAGGGCTCAGGATTGACGCTACCCCTTTATATACCAGCCCCTGCCACCCCGGGCAAAACCCTGATCTACAATCAGAAGTCAAGAAGGATAAGAAGTTAGGGTTTCTAGAGAGAATAGAATAGATCTCCAATTCCTCAAAGTTCTAGTATAGGCTAACTAGCAAGATTTAAGTAGAGTTAGGCTATTGCTCAAGATTCTGGATTCGCCGTCTGGAGGCTGGTAAAGCCATTATATCTCTATTATTCATGACTTTGTGCTATTTCAATACTATGTTTCTGTTTATTATGTTCCTAGTTTGCTCTAGTAGTATGCTTGATATAGTCATATTTGATACTGAATTTATGCATAAGATAGCAAAGCGCTTAGCTCAGTACTCGAGTGAGTTAAGTGGTCGATATTATGTAAGCATGGTGCTTAAATATTGTTTATCTGCGAATGCACCCTATATTCTGGGCCATGTGGTAGATCGCGAGTGTGACACTCTCATTGAGTCCTTTGTAGTCCACTCCCCGTTTGTAGGACAAGTAGAACTTGGTTGCGAAGGAAATCAAGCTCTGTTCTTGATCTTCCTTAGTAATGTTCCTTATGCTTAGATATAAAGTTAATTATGCTATAGATGAAAGTATATATAATAGGGTGTACGAAAGACTTAGTAAATAAGAAATAACTTAAGAATATTTTCTTTTAATTAATCTCCTGCCTAGTCATACTACATTTATGAGTATCTATTTCTATCTCTGGATTATTATTAATGCCTTACACTTATCATTTATTTGTCATTTGACTTACCCCCTGTTAGAGCACATGTGTAGTTAATGGTTCCATCATAAGTATACATATTTGTCAATATCTCTAGCCACCGCTCTTCCCTATGGTAAAATATAAATAACGATACCTGATATACTCCTAGGTAAAATGCTACAAAGGTATTTTCTATGCGCTTACAGAATCTTTAATATATAAATAATCTTCTTTTACAAGTGTTACTAATAAATACCATTAAATATTTCTGGCATCATTGTTAGGGATGACAACCTAGTAAAACACGGTGTTAAGAAATGTCAACAGTAGGGCAGTTCCTATGTATAGTGTGTACATGGTTTGACAAATATAGAAACTACGTAGTGTATGGGTTGGGATTGCCCTAGGCAAAGTAGGGGTTTTCTGATCGCTGCATTGCTGACGCCGGCCAATTAACTCATTTTAGCTCCTAAATTAAAGTGCAAATTCACAACATGTGTACACAATGACTATCTATTTGAGATGGGTCAGTCTTTTTTAATTTTTTTATACGGTGTTAATCTTTTATTCCACTAGAATTTATTATGGGTCTTAGATTTAACGTTGGGCCAAGCCTAACTAAATATAACAATAATAGCTACCTCTATGAGCACCGCGCAATAAATTATACTTCTTGTTGCAATGCACATGTATATTGCTAGTAAGCCTAAGAGCTTCTCCAAGCGTCTTTCTTAAAATTATATTATGTATAAATAAATTATCATTTGGAGAACCATTTAAATTTAAATTGCTCTCTATATATTTCCATCCTCTAACAACTTTTCTATATTTTGTGTCATCTTTTGTATTTAGTTAGTGAAAAGTTTTGAATAGAGCATGATAAATTTAGAGATCTAGTTAAAAAAGTTGGAGGATATTTTTCACTAAATTTCTATTTCTACCTAATAATATAAAAATATTGTAACGGAAATATTCAGACACGGGCGTTCTGTCGCTCACGTCGGTTTGGACGCGGCTTCCACTCCGTCTCGCCCATCTCTCTATCTCTATGCTCCGTCTCGCCCTCCACATCTCCAGGTCTCTCTCGTGTCCGCTGGCAGCAGCTGAGCCCCACGCTGCCACCATTGCTTCCTTCCTCCAACCAAGGCGTCCATGCCATCTCCTCCCTCAGTTCGTGCAGTGCCTTCCCGGCCTCTTCCCCAACCCACCGTTGTTAGGATGTGTCACCGCCGCTTGCCCCTGTTGATGGTGGCTGGGCACAGGTGTGGGGTGCCTTAGGTCATCTCTAGTCGAGCCAAGGGGCACCCACGAGCATGGTCAGTGCTGGTGGTGCTCGCACGCCGCTGGCTCCCACCATGAGGGCCATAATCGATCGGCCTCATTCTCTTTCCCCTATGTTGCAAACATGTTTCAATTGTTGTAGATGTTTCAAGGGTATGTTTCAAGTGTGAAAGGTTCTTGTTTGGTTTTGGTAATTAAGTGACAACCTAGGTGGACTAATGTGTTTAAATATGAGATACACAGATAATTAGTCCACCGGTATACTTGTGTGAGCAACACATGCCATAGAGGTGAAATGGCTTGGATTTGTTGCAAGGCTCACACTTGTGATGAAGGAGCTCATTGCATATGAGACATGACATGGAGTCATGTGACTAAAGTGGAGAAGATCAAGACAAGATTTGGCTTGATGGACCGGTTGCAAGTGTGAAGGGTAAGTTGAGTGATGACTTGTGCCCTATTCGCTTGGTTTATAAGTCGTACTTTTTCAGCCAACGAACAATATTTTTCTCTCACAACAAATTAGCCAACAATACTTTCAGTCATGGCTTATCAGTCAAGCGAATAGGGCATTGGTGCCGATGGACCGAAGCAACGGTGAAAAGCAAGTGAGGTCAAGATCGATGAACCAATATAGTCATGTGATGATATGAAGTGGATCATATCATTTGTGATATGGTTGGTGCATGTGTTGCATCTACATTGGAGGAGATGGAATAGAATGCGCAAGGCAAATGTATTTTTGTAGGGCATTTCATTTCACCGGTCATAGGTGTGTAGAGAAGTTTATGACCGGGTTTAGGATAGATGGCCGTACTATCAAGAGGGGTAGACTTGTTTACATATCGGCCATCTAGTGCTACTCGAGTGATCTAACTTTGCATCATTGCTATGATCGAGTTGCGTGGTGAATTGAGTGACTAATCATTTGAAAAATGTTTGTGAAAATGCTAACACACATTCACATGGTGGTGTTGGCACATTTGCAAAGGAGAAAAAGTAGGAGTTGATTTGGATCAACTTGGTGAAGAAACGGTGGCAAGGAGAAGGTGTCTGGGGTGACCGGACTGTCGGTGCAGGACCCTAGGGGTACCTTGCGAGGAAGGGAGAAGATCTAGTCCGACTAGGATTTCTCACATGTAATTCTAGTAATATTGCTATCATGTAATCGTACTAGGACTCTTACATTGTAACCAACTAGGAGACTTACCTCCTGGGATATATAAAGGAGGGCAAGGCTCCCTAGATCGGTAAGAGGAACAAACCTCACGGTTTAAAACCAAAAGCTCAGGGCGCAATATTCTATTCACCTGAGACTAGACGTAGGATGCTATTTCGGTGGACCGAACCAGTATAAATTATTGTCTCTGCTTTCATCGTCGAGTTCTGCATACGCCAAAACCCACCAACCATCGTCCTGGGTAACCCCACGACGAGTTGCCGATCATCAAACACCAACACGGTTCTGTCCTCGGGAGGACCGGACGCGTCCGATGCTACACCCTAGAATCGACCTGCCTAGCTGAGATGACCGGACGCTAGCTTTGACGTGACCGGACTCTAGTCGACCGCGTCCGGTCAGGTGGCAGCAGAGGTGCCGCTGAGCCACGCGGTGATTGGACACTAGATAGGGGGGCGACCGGGCGCGCCCCTAGCACTGTTCCTCGGCCGGCATGGCGCGCAGTTGTGAGCGGACGCGTCCGATCATGTTTTGGCAGCTCTCTATTCATGACCGGACTCTGGTGAGTCACGTGTCCGGTCATGGGAGCGGCGCATCCGGTTTGTGTAGTCAGGCACGCGCGGACGAGTTAGCCGTTGGCAGCAATGACTTGGTCAAATGGTCGGGACACGTGACTGTACGCGTCCGATCAATTCAGCAGAATCCGGTCGATGCGCAGTGAATCCAATGAAGGGGTATAACGGCTCTATTTTCGTGAGGCTATATAACCAAGCATTGGCCGGTCTTGGGCTGGTTGCTGAGCACCCTCACGCCTTGGTGGCTTGTGTATGTGTGCTTGGGAGCCCTCTAACTCACATACGCTTGATAGTGATCATCCGATTGAGTGTGAGTATGATTCTAGTGCGATTGCATCGTGATGTTGTGTCGAGTGACACTAGCTGATCGAGTTGCAAGCCGGTAGTTCTTGTTACTCTTGAAGGTTACCACCTCCTAGATGGCTTGGTGGTGGTCTCCGCCAAGCACGCAAAGAATATTGTGCGGTGCCCGGAGAAGTGATTGTGAGGGGTATGGTGCTCACCCCGTGGGAGACGCGAAGAGCAACTCTAGCAGAGCGTGTCATTGAGCTATCCTCACTTCAGGTAGGTTCTTGTGGCGCCCAACGTGAGGGCTTGGCGTGGTGCCAATAAGCTCGTGAATTACCAAGTGTGCTGTCGACACAACGGGTCTAGCGTGTTGACAAACACGTGAACCTCGGGATAAAATCACCGTGTCATCCTTGTCTTTCCATTGGTTTGCATCCCCTTACAAAAGCTTGTATTTACTTTCATATACATTGTGTTTGTGTACTTGTTCTTGTAATTAGTTAGCTTGTGTAGCTTGCTAGTTACCTTCTTTTTTGTGTAGCATAGAAATAGCTCCTTTGTGTGGCTAATTTGGTTTGAATAATATTGTTAGTCACATTACTTAGTTTGTGTAGCTATGTAATTTACGCTCTCTAATTTGGCTTATGTAGCCTTGTTATTAAGCATTGCTAGTGAGTATAGGAGCTTTGTGCTTTTGCTTGCTAGATTGTGTAGGAGCTCTCTAGTTGCTTAAAGTACTGGTTGCATAGGTTTGTGTGACCTTGTAAGTTAGAATTATTTAGGTGAGCTCTAACTAGCCCGACACCTTAGTTGCCTAATTAAGACATTTGTAAGGTGCTTGAAAACTTAGATAGATGGTGTAGTCTTGACTAGACCGATAATTTTAATTCCGCATTTGTTTGATTAGCCGGCGCGATTATTTTTTAGAAAGTACTATTCACCCCTCTACTCCGCTATCTTGACCCTACAAAGTGTTTCATATAGATGTTGCAAAAGTAGATCGAGATATTGTATATGTTGCAATGGCTATACATGTATGTTGCAAGCGTCTGTTTCAAAGGTTTCGTATATTTTTCAGACATATATTGCAAGTATTTTTATCGGGATGTTGATTATGTTTCACACATATGT
This sequence comes from Miscanthus lutarioriparius, assembly GCA_904845875.1. Lineage (NCBI taxonomy): Eukaryota > Viridiplantae > Streptophyta > Magnoliopsida > Poales > Poaceae > Miscanthus > Miscanthus lutarioriparius. Next base: position 47,763,458 of record CAJGYO010000007.1, read on the forward strand.
TTGCAAGTGTTTTTGTCAGGATGTTACATATGTTTTGCAATGACTTTTCAAGTGTTTTTAGGTATTTTTGCAAGTGTTTTAGATACATGTTTCAAGTGTTTCATCTTTTTTCAGACGTATGTTGCAAAAGTTTCATCTAAATTCTGGATGTTTGAAAAGTAGATCGGGTGTTATACATGTTGTAATGTGACTCACCTACCACAGCCATCTGCTGCAGCTGTTGAGGCGCCGTGCGTGCGTGTGGGAAGCGGAGGGATGGAGCGTTGCGCGGTTACGGGAGGTCCCTACCTGGCGCGGGCGTGCAGCAGCCACAGGCGTTGACATCTGAACGCAAGTACTGCTCATATTGTAAAGAATATAAAAAGATTTTTTGAGTTGGTCAAGACGAAAATCCATAGTTCCGGTCCGGGTTTACGAGAAAATCCAAAAACGGCGATCGCATGGGTAACGTGAGGATCCCTTCTACAAGGAAATAGTGGCGAAGGCCCAATCGCCCAAAGGCCAACTCGTGGAGCCACCTTACCGGTCCGGCCTCCTCTTCGGGATCTCCCCAGTTCGGCGGCTCGCCCAGTCACGCTTGCAGATTGACCAGCGCCGCCGTTCGCCGCCGACGCCCGTCGTCCATTCGCCGACTTGGATCCCCTCCATCCCCGCTCAGCCGCGGCCATACATCACGCTCAAGGCCGGCCTGACTTCTACTTTTCCGCTCCCCCCACCTGTTTGGACTCGCAGGTACGTACATGAAAGTTTCTTCCATCGATTCAGGTTCGGACGAATTTAGATTTCTATATATCTTTCGATTTATATAGTGTTTATTTACACGCTTGGGATCCGAATTGCAGTGGGACTATTAGGATCGGTGGCGATAGGGATCGATCGATCGATTGTGCTTCGAACACGAATTGCGCAGGTCTCCATCCAATCCAAGGACGATATAGCACGGAGCCACGGAGCCGAGGGGTTAGCCAAATAAACGGTGAATTGGCAAAAGGACGAAAGATGCCGAAGAAGCGGCCGGCCGATGAGCGCGACGGCGCCCGTGCCCGTGCCTCCAAGCTCCCCAGCCGCCAGCGGAACCACCACCTGTACCTCGTCCAGGATGACTGGGAGAAGGGATACAGCATCCACAAGTTCGACCTGTCGTCGGACTCCGACTCCGACTCCGACGGTGACCACTGCCCGGCGGCCAGCAGCCTGACAGAGCGGCGGCTGCCGCCGTCGGTGTTCCGGCTGGAGGCTCTGCACGCGCACTCCGGCCTGTTCGCGGCCTTCGGCAACAAGATCGTCGCGACGCACCACACTCCTAGGCGCAGCGCCCTCATGTTCGACGTCCGCACGCGGGCTCTCACCTTCGGCCCTCGCCACAGGTACGAGCCCAACTACTACGGCAACGCCTACGCCCAGGTGGATGGCAACCTCTTCGTGCTCGACGTCGATGGCAACTTGGAGATGCTTGAACCACCTCCACCGACACTAAGCGACGAGCATGCAAAGTTGCAAACGTCGAGATTGTCTGGAAGTGGGAGAAGCTTCCAAAGCCACCGTTCTTCGACAACATCGTCTCCCACGCGGTGCATCCTGATGAGCGCACGATCTTCTTCAGCACCGAGAAGGAGACCGAGAAGCTCACCACCAAAGTGGCCACGTTATCCTGTGATACGGTGAGCTGCAAGTGGACTCGCCGTGGTGAGTGTGGCTGCTGCCGTTCAAAGGCCGTGGCTACTTTGACCCTGAGCTGGACGCCTGGATAGGGTTCTCTGGCGACCCGGACAACCTTGGCTACCTCTGCGCCTGTGAGATTGTACCTGCTGGTGATGAGTCTAATGGTGGGAAGCCATCGCTGTTGAAGCTTGGCATAGATAAGATGTTCTGCATCGACCCTGCCGAGAAGCACATCGGCGCCACCCTGGTGTATATGAGGGGAAGAAGCAAGTTCTGCCTCGTGGAGTGCCTGTCCATAGACGATCGCAGGGAGGACATCTGGGGGGAGTTCCTGTCGGAACGCCTTCGCTATTTTCTCCGGGTAACTACATTTTTCCAGAAGTACGACAAGAACGGTGATCTGCGTACTACTGCTGTCCATCATCAACGGATTCGATCCTATCGACTGCCCAAAATGGCAACTGGTTACTGTGATCACCTAGAAAAGCCTGTTGCGTTCTGGATGTAATAAGGCATGAGCACGACATGGATTATATATGATATTAGTTTCTGAATAGTTTGTCGATTGTTCAATTTATTACTTGTTGATGCGTTTCGTTTTCCATCTCTGTTGGGTGTTATTCAAGTCAAACATGTTTGAGCACAGAACACGTCCCAGCTTATCTACTATCTACTATTTTTCTGCGATTTCGTGAAGCCACCTCATCCAGAGTCCCACCACCACATGTCCCTTACGGAGCAGCCGAACCATCCCCTTCGATCCCCATTCACAGCTCTGCACCTGTATGCTTCCCTTCCTCCGCCAATTGAAACCACATCATGTCTCTTTGCTTCACCCCACATTAATTCTTCTATACGTTCACGTCTCGTGGTAAAACCACATCCGCTCCACTTGCCACAGGACCGGCCATGGGGCGGGCAAACGGGGCCGTCGCCCCGGGCCCTCCAATTCCAAGGGGCCCCACCCCAAGTATGTGCACTATAGGTATATCGTATATTCGTATATGTATATGGCCTATCAAACTGTCAAGGCCCACTGGCCCAGCAGCGAAGAGTAGCTGGCCTATCCAAGGGCCGAGGTCTAAGCAGTTCTGCATTTGGCATCCACGTGAAGCCATCCCCAGCCGGCAAGTCCGCGGGCACACACGGACACGCGAATCGTGACTCCTTAAACCTCGAGTCCTCTCGCGGCGGCGACGCAAGACGCGATCACGCGAGATGCGAGACGCAAGCTTCTGCATCTGCTCCGTATGAGTCTGATCCAGTCATCCAGTATGCCCCAAAACCCCAATGTCGGTGATTTAATTAGATTAAATATGTGCGTCCTTTGCTGGCAGGTGATGGAATTTGACCGCTGTAGCACTGAAGCTTGCTGATTCTTTGCTGGCTAGGTCGTGCTCGCTTGAAGGTTGGGCATTGGCAGTAGCTTGAAGGTAATTTAATATAATAAATTATTTTTATGAATATTGTTTTTCATATAAAATTAAGTGTTTATCAGCAACATTTTATATATACTTAGGGTCTGTTTGGCCTGCACCTGCACACGCCGAGCCGCAGCAGGGGTGGCGCCAAAAGTGCGGCATATGATTTCGTCGCCGGACTTTTAGCAAGATGAGACGTAGAAATTGAACTACGGAGCCATGGTCACGCGACAAGTACGGCCGCGAACCAGACATGCACCAAAACTGTGGCACGAAAGGTGTGGCGCAGTGCGCGGACGTGAACCAAACATACCCTTACATATAGTATTGTGACTAGCATGTACGTACAAGGTCTCCTGATTTTTTGTTTCGCCCAAGGCCCAAAAAAAAAAACTAAGGGCCGGCCCTGACTTGCCAGTAATGGCTCCACTTCTTCGGTAGTCACTAAGGCCAGCAATCTATATAGAAAACCAGGAGTCTTCAACAAGGCCGGCCAATAGTCAATTAATAATACAAGAAAACGATGAGTCGCCATCTACATGAGTCTATAAGGGCACTCCCAATGCAGTACTAGAGTAGTTTCTATAGGAATTAAATGACCCTGTCACGTAAGAAAAATCTGACGTGGCAACTGTTTTAACGAGGAAAGAGAAGAAAATGAGAAGAAAACGACGTCTACGCGAGCGTCGAGAGCCGAAGAAACGACGGGAACCACGTTGGGGACGACGGCTTCGTTTCTATCCACTCCGTCCAGATCCGGTGCACCCGACGCCGCGGAGGACGTGGTCGTCGTTGCGCTCGTACTCGTAGCCGTCGTCGTTGCGCTTGTACTCGTAACCGGTAGCAGGGCGGCGCACCGGGAACCCACAGACATCGCACGCGGTGAAGAAATCCACCTCCGCCGTAGTGCCCACGCCGTCGGAGACAATACCTGCCCGCCACCGCATCTCCTGGACTTGTGCACACGCACACAACAGATCGCAAGATTCAGTCCTTCTCTCCCAAGATCCAATCCCAATACGAAGGAAGACATCAAGGCCGTGCAGCAAGTCTTCCTTGCAGGATCCAAGAGTTCCTCACGAAGTACCTGAGTGCGCCACTCTAGTTGTCCTGGCTCGGCCGCGCCGACGAGCAACAAATCGTCGATAAAGTGGCAGCTCGGATCCCAACTTGGAAGGGCGAACTCCTGACGAACGCAGGGAGGGCAACTGTTACTCAGACAACACTATCTGCTATCCCAGTCCATGTCTCAATTTGCTGCAACCTGTCAGCGTGGGCTATTAGACAGATTGACAAGAGGCGACGAGCGTTTCTTTGAGCGGGTACAGAGTCTGTCTCGGGCGGACGGTGCAGGGTTGCCTAGCCCATAGTGTGCTCACCCAAAGAACATGGAGGGCTGGGGCTGCCCGACCTCTAGGTGCTTGGCTTTGCGCTTCGCCATATATGGGAGTGGCTGCGACGGACACAGCCTGATACGGCCTAGACACAGCTACCTTCAAAGCCGGAGCGCACCGTCGCCACAATTTCAGTGCTTCTGTTACTATCCAGGTTGGAGACGGCACCACCGCGCGCTACTGGATGGATTCCTGGCTTCCGGACGGCGCAATTTGTACTTTCACGCCAAATCTCTTCCGAACGGTCGGGTCTCGCCAGCGCAATCGCACAATCAGGGATGCGATGCTGAACCACCAATGGGCAAGGGATATCACCGGCGCGCATACTGCTCCGGTCCTCTGTGAATACATTCAACTGTGGGAAAAGCTCGAAGTGATCCAGCTAACACCACTGAACTCCGATCGTTTTATTTGGAAATGGACGGGGAGTGGAGCTTACACCGTCTCATCGGCGTTTAGGGCCTACTTCACGGGGTTGACAACCTTGTTTGGCACCAAGCAAGTTTTGAGATCGGCAGTGCCGCTCAAGGTCAAATTCTTCTTATGGCTTGCTCTTCATTGGGCGCCCGTGGACAGCTGAGCGTCGCAAGTGTCACGGCCTTCAGCAAGACGCGGTCTGTGTGCTCTGTGACCAGCAAGACGAGAACACCGATCACTTGTTGGCCTCCAGCGTGTTCAGTGAGGTATGGCACAGATTGCTGTCAAGGATGGGGATGCAACACTTGGTGCCGCTTGATGGTTCTGGTCTATCGGACTGGTGGCAGAACACAAGAACAACCATTCCGAAGCACTTCAGGCGTAGCTTCGACTCGCTTGTGCTGCTAGTCTCTTGAAAGGTCTGGAAGGAACGCAATCGGAGAACATTTGACAACAACACGAGGACGCCGTCTCAGCTGTACACGCTTATTCTGGAGGAGGTGGACGCCTTGATCGCCACTGCCTTTTGCTGCCTCGCGTCGCTGATCGTCTTAGCTAACTAGTGGCCGTTGTCTGCCTTTCTCTCTTTCATTAGTCGCACAGTTAGTGTCACGGGGTCGGAACCGTGGCGAGCATAGTTGTTCGAGTCGGTGTCAGAGTACGGGTCTTCGATGGCTCGGGTGGACTAAAAAACACAAGAATAACAGAGATGACACAACGGTTTATCCTGGTTCGGGCCAATCGATGCCCTACGTCTAGCAGCTCATGATCTTTATACTCAAGAGCACCTAAAATCGAGGGCCTACAACAGAGTGTAAAGAGAGATTTGGTAGGGGGTTAGCTCGGTGCTAATCCTAAGGTTCCCTCGCCGCTAGTGGAGCCTTCCCCTCATCGGAGAGGTGGAAGATGACGGGATGCGGTGGAGGAGCTCTCAGTGCCCCTCTCTGGGTTGCCTTGCTCTCGGTGTTGAGCAGGAGCGGATGGAATGGAATGTCTTGGATTCTCCTCTTCTTGTCTTCTTCTTCTCTTCTTCTCTTCCCTTCTCTTCTTCTCTTGTCCTCTAACTCTCCCCCTAAGTCCGATATTATCCCTTATATAACGAGATAGGTCGGGTATATGGCGGAGTCTAGAAGGGTCTTGCAGCGGCGCTCTATGGACCGTGGCACTGTCGTGGAGCCAAAGAAGCCTTGGGCGTTGTCCGCTGCTCTGTTCTGACACTCTGTGTGTCAGGCTATGTCGGCTTGAATCGGCCTCCCCTAGGTGGACCTTCTGGAGCCTTCTTGGTGGCGAAGGAGGTCAGCTCCAGGGACTGACGCGCGGGCCTAGGGGCCGCTCAGCGCTGGGGGCCGTGCGAAGCTTGTCTTCTTGTGTCACGCCCTGTGCGTGACCCTGTCACGAAAGGGGCCGGCAAGGCCACGCCCAAAGCGCGGCGTCTGGGAACCTTCGAGCCTCGATGGCTCGGGGCTTGTCTTATTGCGCCCGGGCCTTGGCTAGCATCATGAGCCAGGCAGGAGCCAAGGCCCGAGCTCGAGCGTGTTGTCGATTGGGAGCCTGAGGCCTAGGCGAGCCACCGAGCCCTGAGCGGGGGCTACGCCATGTCCAGGCTCGGTCAAGTTTCTTCGTCGGAGGGTGCACACGAGCATACCTAATGGGTATAGCCCCTGAGCCCCTGGGTGATCCTAGAGGGGTTAGTCGGGGGGTCCCTTTGGTCGGAAACCATTGATCCCGAGGCTTAACATACCCATATGTTAGGATCTAGTCAGGAGCCTCCGAGCCCTTCATGGCCTCACTTGGCTTGATTCATGATGGTGATGAAGGGCAGAATTCAATCTTCTGGTGATCGAACTAGCCATGGTGGGGACGGTTTCCGCTGATGGGAGTGTGTTGCCCTGCGTGGGGCCATTTCCCTTAATGTGATAGGGGCACTTGGCTATTGGGGCCAAGTAGTAGTGGTGCTGACCCCTTCTCTGCTCCTATGTCGCATAGGTCTGTGACCCAAGCGAGGGTTCGGTGAACTCGTCTGGAAGTTATTGACTTTAGGCCCGTGGCACCCTTCCTATTGGTCGGGACCTGCCGTGGGTCGGGTGATCGAGAGCGTCTGGGCTCTGGCTCGGGGCCACCTGATCACCCAGCGCGGCATGCCCTACTGGGGGCTTTGATAGTAGGCTCCGATCCTCTTGGGATGGCCTTCTTGGGCTGACCTTTTGCAGCCATAGGTCGGGGCGCGTGGAGCGCGTCGAGCTTGGGCAGGGGACCCTCGTTGGTTCCATCGCTCAGCGGCTCTCGACCCAACTCTGGGGAGTTGGTTGGCTCTTTGGGGGTGCGCTGCTGAAATGTCCTAATATGGCTAGAGGGGGTGAATAGTCTATTTGGAAATCTACAAATCAACTAGAGCAATTTGATTAGTATGACAAATAGTGAAAAACAAACTTGCTCTAGCTCTACAAGGGTTGCAAGCCACCTATCCAATAATTCTAGTTACTATGATCACTAGACACACAATTTAATAAGTCACTACTCACTAAGAGCTCTCACACTTGATACACTAAAGAGCTCCACTAGATAAACTTAAGCTACAAGCAAGCTCTCAATTCTAGCTAGACTAAAGAGCTTGCTACAACTACTTTGCGGGAATAAGTAAGGTGATTATACCGCCGCGTAGAGGAGTGAACCAATCACAAGATGAATACTAATTTAATCACCAAGAGAATACCAAAGGGCAAGAGACAACCAATGTTTTTCTCCCGAGGTTCACGTGCTTGCCGGCACGCTAGTCCCCATTGTGTCGACCAACACTTGGTGGTTCGGCGGCTAAGAGGTGTTGCACGAACCTCATCCACACAATTGGACACCACAAGAACCTACCCACAAGTGGGGTAACTCAATGACATGAGCAATCCACTAGAGTTACCTTTCGGTGCTCCGCCAGGGAAGGCACAAGACCCCTCACAATCACCGCGATGGGAGCTAGAGACAATCACCAACCTCAGCTCGATGATCCTCGCTGCTTCAAGCCGTCTAGGTGGCGGCAACCACCAAGAGTAACAAGTGAATCCTACAGCGAAACATGAACACCAAGTGCCTCTAGATGCAATCACTCAAGTAATGCACTTGGATTCTCTCCCAATCTCACAAAGATATTGAATCAATGATGGAGATGAGTGGGAGGGCTTTGGCTAAGCTCACAAGGTTGCTATGTCAATGCAAATGGCCAAGAGGGTGAGCTAGAGCCAGCAATGAGGCTTAAATAGAGAGTCCCCATGAATAGAGCCGTTGGCTCTCTGTTCCCTAAAAAGTCGGGGCGATCGGACACGTCGGTCAGATCGACCGGACGCAACAGGTCCAGTGTCTGGTCAACAGATGCATGCCATGCATCCCCTCCGTTCAACCTCAATCGCGGGATCTCAATGGTCGTCTGTCATGCACCAATGGTGAAGTAGCGACCGGACGCAGCACAGGAGATGACCGGATGCTGCAACGCTTGAGTTCGGTCATTTCCAGAGAGCTCCCCGAGCCTCTATTTTGCCACCGGATGCACGAGCCTCAGAGTCCGGTTGTTTCTAGAGAGCTCCCCTATCCTCTGTTTTGCGACTGGACTCGTCCAGTCCCTGCTGATCAGATTCGCCTCTGCGTCCGATCCCCTCTAGATCAACTCAGTGCACTACGTCAGCATACGTCATCACTGACCGGATGTAGGCCCTACACGTCCAGTCACTTTTACCGTGAAGTGCCCGGTCAGCTTTGCGCCCGCGCGCCATCTGCAGCCACTGACCGGACGCACCGGTGTTGCCGAGTCCAGCGCCCGGTCACATACAGTGACCTCCTTTCGCCTCCTTTTCTTCACAAACTTCTTTTCCTTTACAAATGTGCCAACACCACCAAGTGTACACCTTGTGCACATGTGTTAGCATATTTTCACAAATGTTTTCAAGGGTGTTAGCACTCCACTAGATCCTAAATGCATATGCAATGAGTTAGAGCATCTAGTGGCACTTTGATAACCGCATTTTGATACGAGTTTCACATCTCTTAATAGTACGGCTGTTGATCCTAAATGTGATCACACTCACTAAGTGTCTCGATCACCAAAACGAAAAAGCTCCTATCAAGTTTCACCTTTGCCTTAAGCTTTTTGTTTTTCTTTCTTCTTTTCTAAGTCTAAGCACTTGATCATCACCATAGCATCACCATCATCAAGTCATGATCTTCATTTGCTTCATCACTTAGAGTAGTGCTACCTATTTCATTATTACTTTGATAAACTAGGTTAGCACTTAGGGTTTCATCAATTCACCAAAACCAAACTAGAGCTTTCAATCTCCCCCTTTTTGGTAATTGATGACAACCCTTTCTCAAAGATATGAATTGAAATTCATTTGAATTCATGTTGCTTGCCCAAGCATATTACCATGTGTAAAAGGATATGGACAATTTTCATGAATCCCATATGGTTGCAATTGCTCCCCCTACATATGTGCTAAAAGTTTGGATTGTAGCTTGCACATATGTTTAGATAGAAAATATAGGAGTCAATGTCTACCAAATGATGCTAAGGTATAAAAGATAGACATTTGAAGCGTGATACCAATCGGAGTGCACCAATATACCATCCTTAGCACCATTAGTAACTAGACATACACAAAAACTAGAATACCCCATGAGATCAACATTAGAAGCAAGGGTCTAGTTTCCATAAAATGAACATAAGTCTAGTTACCTAACCTATGCATGCTAGTTTTTTCATTTCATCATTTAAACCTACAAGTAGCATACACCACACAAGCATGAATATTGAAATTTAAAACTTATGCCATGCAAGCAAATATATGAAATGCACATTTAAATGCAACTTACAAGTTTGTGAGCTTGCTCCCCCTACTTGTGTACAATTTTGATTGATCCCCTTACAATGTCATTTCATTTGTTTGCTCCCCCTATCTTACTATCTTTGTGAATTTCTCTCCCCCTTTGTCAATAATTAGCACAAAAGGAGATCTTAAATTTTAGATAGGTTGGGGTGAAACCATGTGAAGTGAGGATCATTTTCCCAATTTGGTTTAATCTAGATCACTTGCAAAAGGTATTTAACTCGGTTTGATCCAAGGGCAAGATTCTTCACACCTCCAAAAAGAGGGTTATCATGCACCATGTTGAGTTAAACACTTATAGCTCATTTTCTAGATTAAGCACTAGGTTTACAAGCCCACAAACATGTCATATGCTACCATTAGATCATTTTAAGCATACAAGCAATAGTGGTACCATACAAGCATTAAATTCATTTGATTTTCATGAATGAGCCAAAGACATGATAGGAATAAGTAGATGCACTAAACAAGTCCTTAGTAATGGATGAATGACATGTCAATCAACTTTACCTTGCTTTGCTCAAAGGAGAGGCATGTCATATAATGGGGGTGTATCAACACATATTTGAGAAGTCAAGTATGTTTAATTCATTCCTTAGCTTGCAAAACCTCTTCTCATCAAGTGGCTTGGTGAAGATATCGGCAAATTGATCATCGGTGCCAACACTCTTAAAACAAATATCCCCTTTTTGTTGGTGATCTCTTATGAAATGATGGCGGACATCTATATGCTTTGTTCTTGAATGTTGAACTAGGTTTTTGGAGAGCTTTACGGCACTCTCATTGTCACATAACAATGGCACTTGCTTGAATTTGATTCCAAAGTCACTCAAAGTAGCCTTCATCCAAAGTAATTGAGCACAACAACTACCGGCCGCAATGTACTCCGCTTCGGCGGTTGAAAGTGCTACACTATTTTGCTTCTTTGATGATCAAGATACAAGTGATCTTCCCAATAGTTTACATGTGCCCGATGTGCTCTTTTTCTCAACTTTGTATCCCGCATAATCGGAGTCCGAATATCCAATCAACTTAAATCTTGCTCCTTTAGGATATCATAATCTAATATTTTGTGTATGCTTCAAGTACCTCAATATTCTCTTTGTTGCCTTCAAATGACTTTCTCTCGGTAAAGCTTGAAATCTAGCACACATGCATATACTAAACATCACATCCGGCCTTGATGCGGTCACATAGAGTAGGCTTCCAATCATAGACCGATACATCTTTTGATCCACCATGTTGCCACAAGCATCACTATCCAAGCTTCCATTTGTCTCCATTGGTGTACTAATAGCTTTAACATCATCCATTCCAAACTTCTTGAGCATGTCTTTGATGTACTTGCCTTGACTCACAAATATGCCATTCTTCATTTGCTTGATTTGAAGACCAAGAAAGTAACTAAGCTCTCCAGTCATGGACATCTCAAACTCACTTGCCATCATCTTGCCAAACTCCTCACAAAAATCTTAATTGGTTGACCCAAATATGATATCATCAATATAGATTTGCAATACAGACAAGTCATTTCCAAGCTTTTTGGTGAAGAGAGTGGTATCAACTTTTCTCATCTTGAATCCCTTAGAGAGTAGGAAATCCCTCAATCTCTTATACCATGCTCTTGGTGCTTGTTTCAATCCATATAAAGTCTTTCTCAACTTGTAAACATGGTTTGGTTTCTTTTCATCTTCAAAGCCGGGAGGTTGCTCAACATACACAAGCTCATTGATGTGCCCATTGAGAAATGCACTCTTCACATTCATTTGGTACAACTTGATGTTGTGTGCACAAGCATAGGCTAACAAGATCCTAATTGCTTCCAATCTTGCAACCGGGACATATGTTTCTCCAAAGTCAAGACCTTCAACTTGAGTGTAACCTTGAGCCACTAATCATGCTTTGTTCCTTATTACTATCCTATCTTGATCTTGCTTGTTTCAAAAGATCCACTTGGTTCCAATTACATTATGATCCATAGGCCTCTCAACTAACTCCCATACTTGATTTCTCTTGAAGTTGTTTAGCTCTTCATGCATAGCATTGACCCAATCAACATCCTTCAAAGCTTCATCTATCTTCTTAGATTCAATGGATGACACAAATGAGAAATATTTACAAAATGATGCGAATCTATATCTTGTTTGTACACCTCTAGAAATATCACCAATTATAGAGTTCAAAGGATGATCTCTTGCGACATTGGTTGGTTGGAGCACTTGCACTTGATTGCTTGCACTTGATCGATCATTTGGTTGAGATGATGAACTAGCCACTTGTTGATCTTGCACTTTGTCAACACTAGCACTTGCTTGACTTTGATCTTGAGAACCACTAGCTTGTACATTTGAGTTAGAGAGCATTTGATTCTTGTCATCTTCAACATCAATCACCTCTCTAGGTCATATATCACCAATGTCCATGTTTTTCATTGCATTGACTAATTGAGTGCCTCTCACATCATCTAGATTCTCATCTTCCTCTTGGGAACCATTTGTTTCATCAAATTCCACATCATAAACCTCCTCAAGAGTACCACTAGCCAAATTCCAAACTTTATATGCCTTGCTAGTAGTGGAGTAACCAAGTAGGAATCCTTCATCACATTTCTTGTCAAACTTGCCTAATCTAGTGCCTTTCTTCAATATGTAGCATTTACAACCAAAAACCCGAAAGTATGCTATGTTGAGCTTTCTTCCATTCAATAGCTCATAAGGTGTCTTCTCCATCATGGGTTGACAATAGAGTCAGTTGCTGTAGTAGCAAGCCATGTTGATTGTTTTGGCACAAAATGAATAACTCACATTGTACTCACTCAACATTTATTTTGCCATGTCAATCAAAATTCTATTATTTCTTTCAACTAGGCCATTTGATTGTGGAGTATACTTGGTCGAAAATTAATGCCTAATTCCAAACTCATCACACAAATCATCCACTCTTGTGTTCTTGAACTCACTTCAATTGTCACTTCTCACTTTCATGATGGCTGTTTTAAACTCATTATGAATTCTCTTGATGAATGTCTTGAAGGTTGCAAACACATCACTTTTGTCAATAAGAAAGAATACCCATGTGTATCTAGTGAAATCATCCACAATCACAAATCCATATTTGTTTCCACTAATGCTAGTGTATGTGGTTGGTCCAAACAAGTCTATGTGCACTAACTCAAATGCCTTAGATGTGCTCATCATGCTCTTTTTAGGATGTGTGTTACCAACTTGCTTTCCGGCTTGACATGCACTACATAGCTTATCCTTCTCAAATGTGACATCTTTCAAGCCTCTAACTAAGTCATGCTTGATCAACTTATTCAATTGTTTCATTCCAACATGACCAAGCCTTCTATGTCATAACTAACTCATGCTAGACTTAGTGAGCAAACATGTTGACAATTGAGCTTCTCTAGCATTGAAATCAACAAAGTATAGATTCCTATATCTAAATCCTTTGAATATCAAGTTAGAGCCATCTACACTTATGATCTCTACATCATCCACACTAAATATGCATTTGAAACCAAGATCACACAATTGAGCTACCGATAATAGGTTGAAGTTCAAGCTTTCTACTAGTAGCACATTGAAAATGCTCAAGTCATTGGATATTGCAATTTTACTAAGACCTTTGACCTTGACTTTGCCATTGTCATCTAATGTGATACGATCAATCCCATTGCTCTTATTTTCATTGATTGAATTGAATATTCTTGGATCACCAGTCATGTGTTATGTGCACCCACTATCAAGCACCCAATGCCTTTCTCTGGCTTTATAATTAACCTACAAAAGAAGATTAATTCTTTTTAGGTACCCAAACTTGCTTGGGTCCTTGAAGGTTAGTTACTAAGGTCTTTGACACCCAAATGGCCTTCTTCTTTGGACCACAATTGGTGTACCAATGAACTTAGCCTTTACACCATTGGCACCCTTAACAAGCATGTAACAAGAATCAAATCTAATTGAGGATACATTACGTTGCTTATTCTTGTTAGTCTTGCAATATTGCTCTATATGCCTAACTTGCTTGCATCTATTGCAAAACCGACCATTACCCTTCACAAAGCTAGCTTTGGGAGTGACAAAGGCCACTTGTCTTTCTTGGGGGTATAGCCTAGTCCCTCTTTGTTGAGAGAAAATCTTTGGCTACTAAGTACTTTAGCAAGCGGGCATCTCCACCATAGGCATTGCCTAAGGCACGAGTGAGCTCATTCACCTCCTTCTTGAGGGTCTCATTTTCCAACATTAGTGAGGCATCACAAGTGAAACCATCACTCAAAGGTGAAGTAGAAGTAGTAGTGCTACAAGAAGGATTAGTGGGAGCAACAACAATGGGCTTATAAAAAGATTCATCCATAATATCATATGTTAGTCCCACATCACCTGACACAATCACTTGCTCCTTCTTGGCTTCCTCCATCTTGACTTGCTCAATGAGAGAGGAGTGAGCCTTTTCAAGCTTAGAGTGAGCTTTACCAAGCTTCTCATGGGCTTCTATTAGCCTCTTATGATAGGCATTTAGCTCATCAAAGGATTGCTCCAGAAATTTGACTTTCTTGCACAATTCTTTGTACTCCTTTCTCTTCATCTCAAAGCAAGTGTGCACTTGCTCACATATGTCCATGAGCTCCTCCTTGGTGTACTCCTCCTCCTCATCATCATCACTCCTACAAGCATCACTTTCACATTCATCTTCATCACTCACATCATATTTTACCTTGGTAGGCTTTGCCATGAGGCATGTCGATGGAGTGTCGAAGATGGAGGGCTTGTTGTTGATGGCGATGCTTGCTAGTGCTTTCTTGATAGATTTCTTGCCATCATCACTAGAGCCATCACTATCTGAAGAGCCATCACTATCCCAAGTGACCACATAACCTCCACCCTTCTTCTTCTTTTGGAAGGTCATCTTCTTCTCCTTCTTCTCCTTCTTTTCTTTCTTGTCCTTCTTGTGCTTCTTCTCATCCTCATCATTGTCACTGTTGTAGAGACAATCCGCTATAACATGATCGGGGCTCTTGCAATTGTAGCATCTTCTCACATATTCTTTTGGTGTGATCTCTTCTCTTTCTTGCACCATAGTCCTTCTTCTTCATGAATTTGCCCATCTTGCGCACAAAGAGTGCCATAGCTTCATCATCAATGTCACTAAGATTATCATCATCACTTTATTCTTTCTTGGACTTGCACTTGTTCTTGGATGATGAGCTAGCCTTGAATGCTATACTTTTCTTCTTCTTGTCTTCATCTTCCTTGTCAGCCCCCTCCCTTTCCACACAGCATGTCTCTTGTGTCATGACATCACCTAGTACTTGGTTAGGGATAATCTCCTTCAATCCTCCTCTTATGATAAGCAATCTCAATATCTCAAATCTTGGAGGTAGGCACATCAAGAACTGATGAGAGACATCATCATCATTGGTCTTTTCTCCTAGTGCCTTCAAATCATTGACAATCACTTGTAATCGATGGAACATCTCTGGAATGCTCTCATCTTCCTTCATCTTGAAGCTTGTCAACTTGTCCTTGAGAATATACTACTTGGCACTCTTCACCGCTGGTGTGCCGTCATATATTTCCTTTAATCTCTTCCACACCTCATTAGCTCTGTCACAATCCTTGATTTGCTCAAACACCTTGGAATCAATGGCATTGTATATGGTGTTGAGAGCCATTGTATTGCATTGCTTGTTGGCCTTGTCATGCTTGGTGAGATTGTTAGGATCAATGATAGCATAGTCACTCTCGGTCACATCCCACACTTGATCATTGATAGAACCAAGATACATCTTCATCTTTCTCTTCCCATAATCATAACATGTGCCATCAAAGAACGGTGGTTTGCCCCCTACATGGTTGAACACAACTTGAGCCATAATTTGACACCAAGGTTGTTAAGCCTTCAATCAAACGGTGACCATGGCTCTAATACCACTTGAAAGGTCCTAATATGGCTAGAGGGGGGTGAATAGCCTATTTGAAAAATCTATAAATCAACTAGAGCAATTTGATTAGTATGACAAATAGTGAAAAGCAAACTTGCTCTAGCTCTACAAGGGTTGTAAGCTACCTATCCAATAATTCTAGTTACTATGATCACTAGACACACAATTTACTAAGTCACTAGTCACTTAGAGCTCTCACACTTGCTACACTAAAGAGCTCCACTAGATAAACATAAGCTACAAGCAAGCTCTCAATTCTAGCTACACTAAAGAGCTTGCTACAACTAGTTTGCCGAAATGTAAAAGAGTAAGTAAGGTGATTATACCGCCGTGTAGAGGAGTGAACCAATCACAAGATGAATACTAATTTAATCACTGGGAGAATACCAAAGGCCAAGAGACAACCAATGTAACGCCAAGAGACAACCACTCAACACAGGTTTCTCCGAGGTTCACGTGTGCCAAGCACGCTTAACCTCGGAGTTACGGAAAAGAAGTTGCAACGCTAGTCCCCATTGTGTCGACCAACACTTGGTGGTTCGATCACAAGCCAGAACGTCCCCTCTTAGCTAAGAGTGTGTGTGCCATCTTTGTGTGACCACGCCGGATCCACGAACCTCATCCACACAATTGGACACCACAAGAACCAACCCACAAGTGGGGTAACTCAATGACATGAGCAATCCACTAGAGTTACCCATTTCAAGGCCAAGCACGCGCTCGGAGTTATTTGCAAATGGGCTTCCGGAAAAGAAGGCAACTTAAGATCCTATTAATCCCCTCACAATCACCATGATGGGAGCTAGAGACAATCAACACCAACCTCAACCTCATCACACGATCCTCACCCACAAGTGTAACTCAATGACATGAGCAATCCACATCTTAGGGTGGCAACCACCAAGAGTAACAAGTGAATCCCATAGTGAAACATGAACACCAAGTGGCCTCAAGATGCAATCACTGAAACATGCAATGCCTCAAGATGCAATGGAATGCACTCTCCCAATCTCACAAAGATGTTGAATCAATGATGGATATGAGTGGGAGGCTTTGGCTAAGCTCATAAGGTTGCTATGTCAATGCAAATGGCCAAGAGGGTGAGCTAGAGCCGGTAATGGGGCTTAAATAGAGAGCCCCCATGAGTAGACGCACCGGTCAGATCGACCCGATGCACCAAGTCCAGCATCCGATTAATAGATGCATGCCATGCGTCGCCTCCGTTCAACCTCAAACGCGGGATCTCAACAGTCGTCTGTCACGCGCCAATGGTCAAGTAGCGACTGGACGCATCACAGGAGATGACTGGATGCTGCAATGCCTGTGTCTGGTCATTTCCAGAGAGCTCCTTGAGCATCTGTTCTCCGACCGGACACGGACGCACGAGCCTCATAGTCCGGTCGTTTCCAGAGAGCTCCCTGAGCCTCTGTTTTGCGACCGGACGCGTCAGGTCCCTAGTGATCAGACTCGCCTCTGCGTCCGATCCCCTCTGGATCAACTCAGTGCGCTACATCAGCATACATCATCACTGACCGAACATAGGCCCTGCACGTCCGGTCACTTTTATCGTGTAATGTCCGGTCAGCTTTGCCCCCACGCGCCATCTGCAGCCACTGACCAGACACACCGGTGCTGCCAAGTCCAGCATCCGGTCACACGTAGTGACCTCCTTTTGCCTCCTTTTCTTCACAAACTTCTTTTCCTTTACAAATGTGCCAACACCACAAAGTGTACACCTTGTGCACATGTGTTAGCATATTTTCACAAATGTTTTCAAGGGTGTCAGCACTCCACTAGATCCTAAATGCATATGCAATGAGTTAGAGCATCTTGTGGCACTTTGATAACCGCATTTTGATATGAGTTTCAACCCTCTTAATAGTACGACTATCGATCATAAATGTGATCACACTCACTAAGTGTCTCGATCACCAAAACAAAAAAGCTCCTATCAAGTTTCACCTTTGCCTTGAGCTTTTTATTTTTCTTTCTTTTTTTCCAAGTCCAAGCACTTGATCATCACCATGCATCACCATCATCAAGTCATGATCTTCATTTGCTTCATCACTTGGAGTAGTGCTACCTATCTCATCACTACTTTTGTAAACTAGGTTAGCACTTAGGGTTTCATCAATTCACCAAAACCAAACTAGAGCTTTTAGCCGCCCGAGCGCCGGTCGATCGGGGGGTCGAGTTGCTCTGTCTGGGGAGCCGGTGTAGCCCTAGAGGCCATCGTGGGGCCTCCTTGTCAGTGGACGTGGTGGCTTCTGGGCATGTCCCGTCCGTTGATGTTTTGTGCAGGCGGTTTGATGGCGTCTGGGCCATCGTGCCTGACTAAGAAGTTAAGGAGTGCGCTTCAGCGCCATCCCACTTTGTCTGGGAGAAGGGACGTCAGGCCATGTGGAGCAGATCTAGCAGAGGAGGAGACACGACACTTGGTGTGCATGGATCTAGGCCATTGATGGCGGCTAGTGGGCCCAAGGGGAGTTGGATCCCCTTAAGTCGTGTGAGGAGGCTTGCGCGGAGTGGGAGACACGCTTAATGCAAAGTGGAGCGGGGACTTGACTCGTTGCTAATGCCCTCCTAGCTCTGCCTTTACTGTGTGGCCACCATCATGCAACCACTCTGAGGTGTGTTGTGGGGATTGAAGGGATGCCTGGCCGGTACCCCGAGGCCTCTTTAGCTATCGATGGCTGATCGGAGGGCCTGGAGCCGCTCTTAGCGTTTTGATTGGGGCTATAAAGAGGGGCCCCAGGGGGACAGAACGCCTTCTATCCCTCCTCTGGCTCCTTCTCTTCTTCCTCTCAAATCTAACTCCTGACGGTCATGGCGATGATGAAGTGCAATGCTTCCCTCCTAGTGAGTCTGGTTTCCTCCGTGGGGCGATCGCTCCCACGAGGGTGGAAGGATTCTAGCAAAGGGAAGGCAATGGTGTCTTGTGGTGGGGGTGAGGGTTAGCACCAAGGGACGATGTCCTTTCCTCGTGCGCCGCCACCCTCTACACTTCCTCGACCGTTCATGCCACTACGCTTCTTCCCCTCCATCTACCTCTATAGGGTGGAAGAATCCTAGCGATATGGATCGCTGGGGCTTCCCTCCTTTATCAAAGGAAGTGCACCTCGGTCGCCTTGGGGGTGACCATCCGGCCCAGAGCTAGAGCCCGATGGTGGAGTGGCTGAGGATGGGGTGGGGTTCTACCGCTCTGCTTTGCCCTTCATCGTCACTACTGCTGCAGAGCCGCTCCCGCCCCCTAGATCAGGGGAGTGCAGCCCGGGTCTCTCCACGCTTGTCAATGAACTGCGTGATCCTGACCGTAGATCGGTAAGGGTTGGGCATGCCAGCACAGTTGCTGCCACCGCTTGGGTGGTTTATGGGGCAGCGGTTTTTGCCGCCGTATATTATAATCGGGTCATTCCCAATTAATGAAATGAAATTACTTTCGTTTGTAATCTCACTGCTTGTGAGTCGTGCTCGGAGACTTAGGTCCCTTGTTGGGATGGGCTATTACAATGATGGCCTCGGTGGCCAAGATCGCTGCGCCAGTGTTGCAACAGGTAAGTCTGTGAGAACCCTGGGTTTACGGTCATTCCGTGCCCCGGTCATGTCCCCCAGAGGGGAGATCCTCGGCTTCCCTACCGAGCCACTCATATAGTTCCTGAGGTCATCTGTCGGTGCTTGGGTGCTCGCTGCCTCGCTCGGTGAGTCACCACAAGCGGTTCTAGGTTGGTACGTAGACATCGCACGGTGGTCGGCCAGCTTTGCTTCTGAGCATTAGGCTAAGGCATCTGGTGCCCGACCATCGGCGTCCCTCACACTTTAGGTGCCTCGAGCGGCCTTGAAGCCCCTTGTGCTAGCCTTAGAACCCTTAGCGACACCCCTTCTAAGGGGTCCCATGCCGGTGTGTGGCTCAATCCGATGAAGTATCGGGAGACAGAGATAGCTACAAACGAACGAAATGAATGCAAAAGAAGGGATAGGGGACATAGATGGTAACACGGACACCAGGGCCATTCCGTTAGCACCTTGCCGACCTCTCGCTCGCTTCTCCTGCTCTGTTCATCCATCCTTGCCTCACTCGGGGGACCTATGCTGCGGTCCACCTTCATAGAGGGTAACAGGTGGTTAGCTCAGTCGATCCTTTAGGCGTAGCTGAGCTACTACTGGAATCGCTTTGGTTTAAGGAGACAACAGTGAAGTCAAGCGAAGCAAGAATGTCGGGGGGACGGGACTTATCTTGGTTTTTGTTGTTGGAGAGATGGGCCAGCAAAGGAGGTCGGTAGGCGGGTACTGGCTCAGGAGATGGCACTGCTGGGCGGATGGCTCGGTGATGGCCTTCCCTCATGGGGAAAGGTCAGAACTCACCTCGATCGGTGTAACACCCTCGGTGTTACATTGTAAATCATTTTGCTAAAACATGTCATGAGCATCATGTTTATGTGTTAATGCATGTAATAAAGAGTGTAGATCAATTTCCATAACTCAAAACGATCAATGGAAGTGCGAAACGAAAGTTAATTCTATAGTCATGTTATATCACTTAGGGTTTAAAACCAATTTTTATTAAGCAACAATGCTATAGAACATGCGTGATACTTGAATAAAGTTTGAAGTACAAACTTTGTAGACGACAATAAAATACTTGCGGTCCAAAAATGATATCACTAGCAAACCTTTCTAATTGCTTGGAAATTGAATTTGAAGCAAATCCAACACCTTCTTGCTGAGAAATTGAGTTAAGGAGTGGTGTGGTATTATAGTTTGTTTTGGTAGCTTATTATATCCTCTAAGGCATAGCAGAGGTGATTTGGGGATTAGATCAACGGTTTAGATTTTTCAAACGCTTTAAAACCCATGCACAACACCTTCTCGGCCTATTTCCTCGTGTGGGTGCGGTCACCGCATCTCTGGGATGCGGCGTCATCACCTCGGGTGCCCTGCACGCGCGCAGCCTACCGCGCTCGGTCGGCCACCGTGGGCGGGTCGGCCTGGCCGCATGGTGCTGGTGCCACGCAGGCCCGGTGCCCTGGCCGCTGTGCCACCCTAACGTGCGGGCGTCCCATCCCACTATCGCGCTGCTGCTCTGCTACTGCGCTGCCATCATGTCCGCCTCTAGCGCCTCACGTCGCGACGCTACCACTGCCATCGTGTCGCTCATGTACGCATGCTACATCGTGTTGCCTCTCCCTAGCCCGGTTGGGTGCCATCCGCACGTGGCCGTGCACACCGCCATCTCTTTGCCATTTATGGCACTACGGCCACGCGGACCACGCCGGTCAGGCACGCACGTCCGTCGTCTTGCACCGGTGCATGGGACTCCCGGTCCCGCCGCTCGCATCCTGCCTGAGCGCACAGCCATGCCACTGTCACCGCTCGCGTTCCCCAATCTTTTCCCCTGCCACCGCCGCTGCAACACGATAATACCTAGACGGGTATGGCGCCTCTCATTAATTACGCACGCCTACACCTGCGCTCTCTTGTCCTCTCATCGCCTGAGCCACCCATAGTCTTAATGATGGCCGGCCGGGCGCCAATTTGGCATTTCTGCCCCGGTGAGTCGTTAAGGCCACGCTTGACCATGGGCATAGATAGCTCGCTCGTCATTCGCCCACTGTCCAATTCACTATACCACTACTTTCGCCTAGCTCCTTCCTTCACCCCGTGCACCTCAGCCCAGTCGCTACCGACTCGCCTTTGTCGCTGACGCGACCATGTCACCGTAGTGCGCCGCCACCAAGCTCGGCCACACGTGGCTGGCTTCCCTCAGCTGCCCTCTACCCCAACCATCACTTCGGGTAGACTCGCAGTACGTCATTAGTGCTTAGCCACCACCTCTACTGGCCTGTTAGTGCTGTAGCTCGCCGGGGTGGCTGCGGCGCCGTCATGGGCGGTCGTGCAAGGTGGTAGCTTGCTCTAGTTCACCCCATGGCTCTGTATCGCCGTGATTGGGTTAGCATTAGGGTCGTAGGTGGTTTTGGCTCGTTGGTGGGGTCAGCGTGGGTCTCAGGTGGCTGGCGCACCGCCTTGTGTCATCGTCGCCACGCCGACGCGCGTAGGGATGGCCGAGGACCTGGCCGTTGTAAAGAAGAGTTGTTGCGAGGGCTGTTTTGCTTAAGTACCGACTGTAGGAATAGGCCGCATAGTAGTCGTGTGAATAGCAGATAGAGTGGGGGCATTTTCGCAAAAGTACCAGTGCGCGCGGGCTTCCCTGCCGCGGGCCGCCTCCACGTGTGGGCCACGCCTCGCCTGTGGGCCGCCGCACATTCGCACGCACGCACGCGCGGTCTCCTTCGCTGCGGGCCACCTTCGCACGTGTGTGGGCCACGCCGCTTGTTAGTGGGCCGCACGGGTTGAATTCGTTTTTCATTTTTCTAGAAAATAGAAATAGTTTTATATTTTACATTCTAAGTTGAACTTTGGAAATTGATATCAATTCATATAAGTATCCAAAAATTGTGAAATAAATTCTGTTGAGTTCCTAAAAATGTTGTCTATCTGATAGTATGGTTAGTTTATACATGTCTATGTTGATGCTAAGGTCTATTAAATCAATTGAAAGTGTTTAATGTTATTTAGATTAATAATTTTAGTAATTTTTGTGGCAATTTGGTAATAATTTTGCCCATAAAATTTTTATAGTAGGTTCATTAGATTATTATGTGCTCACTGTAATTTTTGTAGCCTTAGAATAGGTTGAGAAATATGGTAGCTAGTACTCCTTGTTTTAGTATATATATTAAATCAGTAATAAAAATAAGGATGCCTTTAGTTGCTAAGATAAGGCTTGAAAAGTTTCATACCTGTTGAGTGGGAATAATAGGTAACTTAGCATCTTAGTCATTAGAGTTAGCTTAGTAGCTTAGTAGATGTATTCTTATTTTAACAATTGTTGTTGCCGTATTACTAAGTGTTGCATCATCATTTCATGCATGTAGATAACGAGTTGGTAGAGTTCATGACCGCGGGCGAGCCGGAGTACGAGGAGGAGATCCTCATCTAGGAGGGAGCCCCAGAGCCACCAGCTGCTAACCTTGCTGACACCACGCCTGCCCAAGGCAAGCCCCGATACATAACCCTTATTTTGAATAATCACTGGATATATATATATATATATGATATGCATTTACGTTACAGGCATTTTATGGAAACTACATGCATATACAACCTACCTATGAGTCCTACTAGCATAGGTCGAGTAGCCGCTATGCTTAGGATTTTCGGTAGCGTGAATAACCTATCGTTACTCACAATAGGTGATTATTATTATCACTCTTATGATAAAAAGGTGAAAGGAAAAATAGAGACCGGGCAGGGATATGGTATGGGTATTGGTGGGTGTAAGAGGTTGTATCCCACGGGCAACGGGGCATAGCTTGGTTACACTATTTTCCCTGTCCATGTTGGTTAAGGACCGGTCGTTGCATTGGATTCTAGTCAGGTCACAGATTTATTATCCTGAGCATAGACATGTTTATGGGAGCAGGGAAGGCTCATTGCTCTCTTGTCGTGGGTTCCGGCTCTTTCTAGACCGACTGATTGGAGGTGGAGATGGTGGAGGTCTAAGCACCACACTGAGTCCGGGACTTAGGTGTGGGGGCTTGGAGTCTAAGTTTGGACGGGGACCTAGACCCCTTGATAGGAGAGTGATGGGTTGGTCCTGCTTGTGCCTGGGGTACAAGCAGGGTGTGTGTTTCGAGGTACCCAACTGGGCACATTGATTTGTGAATCACCAGGTAATCCGGTACGACTTGTCTACAATCTAGCACCATAGTAAGAACTGGAAGAGGAAAGATGGTGAAATGGATCTATTTGCTCAACGCTTGCTTGAAAGTAGAATAGGTGCTTACCTAGAATGGTTAGATAATGAACTAATCATGACTGCTAATAAGAAACATTCATAAGGATTCACTACTAGTATTGCTTTCCACGAAAAGGAAACCCAGCAAACCATAAGCTTATCATATCCTTTGGAGTCGGGAAATTATTCCCACTAGTCAGGTAAGTCTTGCAAGTACATTGTGTACTCAGGGTTTATTTACCCTTGTTGCAGGTGTAGCTTGAGACATAGCTGTTGTGTGAAGGATTCTTCCGGTGGGCACAGACAGATCCTTGTATATTATCGATAGACGTTTATTGTAATTCCGCTGTTTAAATTCTGCACTCTGAACTTGGTACTATAATAATGTATTTCTAATAACCCTGGTTCTAAGTACTGTAAACTCATTCTCATTATTGGATCCTATAGGAAAACATGGATTATTTGAGTTCTCCCTTGGGGTGTGCTCGACAGAATCCGCCCGATGTATCCTGCTTTCAGGGTGCTTAGTGTCTGGTGGAAGACGAGTGCCTCCGAAGGTGTGTTATTTCAGGCGGTTCTGCCACAATTGGGTCGACCCCATTTGGGGGGCCGAGAGCCTAAATGGAGGCGCCAGCCAAGCCATCACTGTTGCCAGGAGTCTTGGCCGCCTCGCCGATGCTCGGTCAATCGAGCACCGATGCCGCCTTAGCTACTCCTTCTGTTGACGCCCTTCCTACATCACGGCAGGGCCATCAAGAGCGCAGGGGGCAATGAGTGTGGCTGCTTGGGCAATGTAGTCCTACTCATAGTAGTAGGCTTGCTCGAATTTGCCCTCGACGATGATGACCCCCCTCAGGCCAGGCATCTTGAGTTTCAAGTAGGTGTAGTTGGGGACAGCCATGAACTTAGCGAAGCATGGCCGACCTAGGAGAGCATGGTAGATGTCAGGGAAATCGACCACCTCAAAGGTGAGCGGCTCCTTACAGAAGTTGTCCAGCTGGCCGAAGGTGATGTTGAGCCAAATGCGCCCAAGGGGCATGGCCTCCTTCTCAAGGACGATCCCATAGAATGACGCCTTGCTAGGGCGCAGACTACTTCATGGGGTGCCCATCTTATCGAGGGTGCTAGCATAGAGTGTGTTGAGGCCATTGTCCCCATCCTCAGCACCTTGGTGAGGCACGTGGTGCCCACAATCGAGCTAAGCATGAGCGGGTAGCGCCCCGGGTGAGAAACACGGTCGGGGTGGTCCCCCTAGTCGAAGGTGATGGTCGTCTGGGACCATCAGAGCCACGTTAGGGCGGTGAGGGTGTGGACGGCATTCACCTCTTGATCGGTGATGTGGCATTGTTGGTGGGATTCGTATGCCTAGGAGCCCCTGAAGATCATGAGGCAATGGTCATCCTCAAGAAACTCGGTGTCATCCTCCGAGGCAGCTTCTACCGGTTTGCCAGCCTTGGGGGCAGGCTTCTGGGCCTTGCCCTGCTGGCCGAGGGTGCCACAGATGTAGCCCCTAATGGTGGCATAGCCTTTGAGGAGGTGCTTCGTTAGTCCCCCATGGAACGGGGGACAGGCCTCGAGCGGCTTCTCGAAGTGCTCAGGGCATGCGCCATGCCCGCGGAGCTGAGGCCTGGCGGCGTGGTCGGCTGTGGCCACCATCTCCTCCTCGCAGTGCTTTCGGTCCTTGTTCCTCTTGTCGCGGCAGCACTGGGATGAGGCGAGGTCATCACCACCATCTCCACCACTAAGATGGCTGGCGGCCTTGGTTTTGACACTAAGGTGCCCTAGACAGCCTCCTCATCGGTGGCGTACTGGGTGGCGATGTCCAAGAGTTCCCGCGTCATGCGTGGGGTCTCGTGGTCGGCGTGTGGATGAGCACCTCGTAGGTCATGCCATAGATGAAGGCATTGATCACGTCGGTGTCAGTGATGTTGGGGAGGTCGTTGCGCTTATTGGAGAAGTGCTGGATGTACTCCCGGACAGTCTCGTCGGCCCTCTGCCTGTAGTTGCGGAGGTCCCATGAGTTCTCGGGCCAAGTGTATGTAACACCCTGGTGTTAGTCACAAGTTAAGCAGTGAGTCTAGACTCAAGTAAGTTATGTCAAGTAGTGATAATGAGCTTTGGTTCATGATCTCAGAAGTGGTGATGGAAGTGCTAAGGTCAAATCTATGAAATTGAGTCCCAACTTAACTAGGACAATACACCTTTGCTTACATGTGGACCCTTGTTAGGATTAGGCATGAGTAATGTTCAACATGCTTATTTGATGTACATTACATCAACATGCATCCATAGTGAACTTTGGAAAAGTTTCATGAAGTCTAGAATCAAAAAGTCACATGAAATGATAAGTTATAACCTTTCTTGAATTGCTTCATCAGGTGAATGGGAATATGGGATGTCAACCAAACCTTTCTACCTTGCCCAAATGACTCTAATTGAACTCTACAACAAAATTCATGAAGGGCTCGTGTTGAAAAAATGTTAAGAAAATGCCTCAATCGGTCTAAGACTCTAATTTAGCCTTTATCGTGATGCTACTTTGACCCAAGTAAAGCTTTGACTTCTGTACTAGTTCTGAGGTTTGACCTTAAAACAAAGTTGAAGTTTGAGTGGAGTACAACAAACTTTATTTTTGTACTAAGACCTGATTCACCTTCTAAGTGGCTCATACAGTGTCCTCATCTTCGAATCCAGTGCTGTTTTGGGTTACACCATAAATTCTCTGTCCTTAATCGGTAGTAGTGAGTTAACATGTTTGCGACATTTTATCTTCCAAATTCATATGGTAGCTTGATTGTATTCCTTAATATAAGTTGAAGTACACTTTGTGAAGGAAATAACAAAATAACTCTTAGCAGATTTGGAGCTCATTTGGTCATTTAAAGGTTCTCTTCAAAATGGCAAGTTTACTGAACTCGGTCACACTGCTGAAACTCTGAAATCCGAATTTCAGTTTCATCTACCTATGTTTGGAGATTTTTATCTTCCTAACCAAGCCAAACTAGTCCATGATCCTTTAAGCAAAGTTGCAAAGCAAGATGTGTACAACAAACTTTGTTCAAACACTCAATCCTACATCACCATCAAAGTTTGTCAAACAGAGGCTCGAAGATTGAATATGCGGTTGTTTTCAGACATAGAAATATTCTAAGTCCGGGATTAGTAACCACTTAATTGACATGCCACGTTCTCATGTTTTTATTAAGCAACTCAAGTTGAGCCAAATATAAAAGTTGGACTATATATTTTGGGGAAGAGCATGCAAAAAGATGGCACCAGTTTAACTTTGTTTTGACCATCAATTTGGATTTTTGCTCATCGCTGTCAATGCGCTAACATTATCATGTTGGGGCACTAACTACCCACTAATCTGTTACTCTAATGGTCGAGCACCCTAAATATGAGTTGGAGAACATTAGGAAAGGAGCAATTTTTCTTTAAAGCCTGAGGCCCAGATCTGATGGTAAGCAGCCCAAAATCACGCCCCAAGCCGATCACTTCATCGCCCGCCACCTGTTCATTGAAATGGGCGTGTGGCCACCATGCAGGGCAGCAGCGCCCCACCTCCTTGCCACGTGGTCGTGCCCCTGCTTTCTCACTTCGGTGTGAATGCTGAGCCCTAGCTCCGTGACCTAGGCTCCCAGATGCTCCGTCCTCACTAGCCTCCCCCTCCCCAACCCCTTCTTCGCTCTCCGGCACCTACACACGCGCGCAAAGCGTGGATGCCACCATGGCCGCCAGTCGAGCTCCATGGCCACCGTCATTCCTCCACCTCTGAGCACCTCATAGCCCTGCTCCACCATCACCGCCTTCACCTCGTCGTTCTCTACCTCGCACACATGCTCGCCGAGAAGCTCCATCGCCGAGCAGTCGCTGCCGGAGCCGTGCCTTTGGTGTCGTGCGGTCATGCCGACTTGGCCCACCTCGGGCCGAGCCGGGCAGCCCCACGCGTGTGCTTAGGCCCCTGGGTGCTCCCCGCTGCTGCCAGCCCCTGCTAGCCATGGTCGGCCGACCCCGAGCCTGTCCTCGCTGGCCGTCGGGCCGCTGCTGCCATGGCTGAGCCACCTTCATCCACCACGGGGCAAGCCACGAGCGCCTGCTAGTGCGCACGGGCTCCCTGGCACTCCGCCGCTGCCGCTCTCCACCGGAGGTCGACCACCTCGTCGGAAAATCAAGCCGCCGTCGACCTCCTCTGCTGCAACTCGCGTCGGGGACCTCACGTTCAAATAGAAACAAGTCCAAGGGGTTTTTTGCAGAAGTCATGACTCATGTGAATAGTTCCTAGAAGGACCGTTTCGCTGGAATATGCTTTCGTGAATGTTTGGGGTCCTCAGTGCAAATATGTTTTTCTTTTATGGCTGAAACTTTAAAAAATCATAGTAAATCGTAGAAAATATTAAAATAGCAAATGAATATGTTTTGGAATCCTTGTGAGTAGATCTACGTAGTAGAGTCATAATATGATATGTGTTAGTATAAAGTTTCTGTTTTTTATTTATTCTTTTAAAGTGCTTTTAAAAAAGCTTTTAAGTTGGACAGATGCATATCTTGAGTTATAGGAGTCCAAAAATGGTAATTCTAGTTGTGTTCATCTTGTGACGACATGCTCTAGCTAATAAAAAAAATAAACATGCTAGTTGTGTACTTTTTTTTATAATGTTTTGACTTAATCTTATTAGATAGGCAATTTTAGCTTGTTTTGCTTGTTATTCTCATACCTGAAGTTGTGGTGCTCTAATTGCTATAAAACTTTTGTGGTAGGCTATTGATGTCATATGTGCACTGTAGTAAAAATTTTAGGTTTATTGGTGCATGTGTGACTGAGTTATTGATTTAACTCGTTTAGTGCTTAATAAATAGTTTTCAATAAGTTATAATTTTTATGAAGGTGTAAAAATAGAAAATATTGTTCCTTTACCTTTGTATGATGTTGTGCTACTATGATAACATATAATATGGCCATGTGTTTGCAGAAAATAGTGTGTTTTAGATTTATCTTGCTCTCACATGTTTTCTTGCTTTAGCAATTTGTCTTTTTTGTAATAATTAATCTATAAAACTTGAGCATGTAAGATTTAAACAGTAATCATCTTTTTTCATCATCTATCTCTCATAAAAATTTGAGATCCAAATGAGATATTTACAACATCACCTATAATTAATATATAGGTTTTTATATATAGAAAAGCTAATGAAAGTTTGTTAGTAGATGCTTGTGTTTATGCCATGTAATACTTTTCTAATAATTGGTTCTAGATAATGTGTGTAACACCTCGGGTGTTAGCCTTGCATAACTTGACTTGCATAAAATGAGCATGATCATAAAGCATTCATAAACAAGCATTGATATTGAAACATTCAATTGAAACATATGCAACATTCTTATTATTTCATGTTTCCATGTGTGTATGCAAATGATCATGAATGAAAACATGTACTTGGTAGAATTGAGTCACAAAAACATGTAACCACTCTTGGGTTATCAATTAGAACATGGTCATGAAAGTCACTTTACTAAATCAAGTCTTTAAGGCATATTTCATGTGATTACTTTAATTAGCTCTATGCGTGACTACTACATGAAATGCTTAAATGACCTTGCAAATGGCTTAAACATGTTTAGAAGAATATTATGAACAACTTTGGTGTACATGGCTAGGGCTAATTAGATCACTAAGTCATAGTTCTTGTTCAAGTCATCTTTTGAATGTAGCATGTTTGACCAATTTGGAACTAGGTGTTAGAGACCTTGCATGGAGGAGTTCACTAAATCAAAGTTGTAGTGTTTGACATAAGGAACAACTTTTATTTTTGGGTCATGGACTGATTTAGCTTCTAACATGCTTGAATGGGTCCCACAAAAATCAGCAAAATCCAGCTTTCAACACTTAAGAAAAATTTTCTAAGTCTGGATCCCTGACAGCCTGACAAGCCCACCTTGAGCACGATTTTTCTCCGTTTTTGTTGCGAATCAGAGCTTACTCTCTTAATCAAAGTTGAAGCTGGTACATAGGGCTAGGATTTTTGTTAAGACAATTTACGATTTGGAGCCATGGATTAGCCGTTGTATCAACATAAAAACTCAGCGTCAGGCTCGGCTTCGGGTTGTCTGAACGAACTGAATCACGGCGTCAGTGGCCGACACCGGCAGAGCACGCGCGCCGCGTGTCCGCGGCGACGGCCGCGCGTCACCAGCGCCCTGCCCACCACAGCCAAGGCAGGCCGACGCGAGCCATTAACCCCGCTAGCGCCTGCCTGAGCCATCCCGCGCCCATTTTCAATTTCCCCGGCCTCCTCCTTCGCCCACAGTGCAGCCGCCGAGCTCCCGCAGCGCCGAGCAGTTCCGCCGTCGTCTCGCGTGCGCTGCGTCGCACCACCACCGCCTCCATCTCGCCCATAGCTGCGCCGCACCTCCCTCCACCACCACGACGTGTTGATTGCTTCTATTGCGCCTTGGTGAGGGCGTATTTCCTTTTTCCCATCTCGCTGGAACCTCGGCCGCCATGGCTGCCTCCACGGCAAGCTCGCCACTGTTCGGCTCACGCGCGCTTCCCTTTCGATTTTGAGCGTTCGCATTGGGTTAGGATGTGTATTAGCCGGTGCTATGATGTCACCTCGGTTGGTTGTCCCGCCGGCGTGGAACGTGACAACCAGCGCCGCCGCGTTCTAACCTCCGCGCCATCGCACCGTGGCCATGCGTCGTCGGAGCTTTGCGTGGAGCTTTTGTTGTTGAAATAGAGTCGCTAGGTCACCGTGGTACCGTTGCGAGCCTCGCCTAGTTTTCCCATGGTCGGAGATGGCCGGCACAGTATCGAGCAGTGCCACCATGCCGCCATCACCGACGACGAGCATGCTCCACCCACCCTCACCCGCCACCACCTAGGTCGTTCGACGCGCGCTGCTCAGTAGAATGTGTCGTGAAGACCTCACCGCCGGCGAAGCTCGCCGTCGACGAGCCGCAGCCGCGCAGTGCCAAGCAGCGCCGCTGCCCTGTTTCGTGTCACTGACGCGTGGGGTCCCCTGACCAGCGGGTCCCACTGGTCAGCGACAGCAGTATTGAAGGATAGCTCATTTGATTCCAGTTTTTGATTTCTTTTGTGATTTTCATATCTTCAGTTTGATAGCTCCTAAAATTGTGAAATAAATTTGTGAGTGTTCCTTAGGAAGAGTAGTATTTAGGAAAAATATGTTCTTGTCTTGTACAGTAGAAATTGTTGGAGATTTAAATAGGGATTTGAAATGTGCTTTTGAATGCATTCAAATTTGTTTATTTTATATCTAGAGTTCCTGTGCTCCAAAAATTATGAAATTTTTGTGGTAAGCTATTCTTGTCATATATGAACTCTGGTAAAAAATTTAGGACCAGTGCATGGGTAGATTTATAGTTATAGATTTTTCTTTTATGAATAGTCAATCCATGCATGAATTTTTATAAATTATTTATGAGTCCAAAATTCATGAAATTTGTTGGAGCTAATCCTAGTACCATATGGATGTTAAGAAAAATAGGAAATCTGTTGCTTGACACTTTTCAATAGGATTTTCCATTTATGCTATTTCAAGCCTTGCTGCCTTATCATTTTTGTATAGAATGTTCTACTTAGTAAAATGACATGAAATTTCTATAGCAGTCCTTTGATAGCATTAGTAAGGCACTGTAAATTTTTGAGAATTTATGAAGTATATCTGATATATGTTTATTATTTAACCTAGATATCTAAATAAAATAATAAAGGCAATTTAATAAATAGTTTGGGCTTCATCATTATATTATCTTAAATGTATTTGGTATGCTTAAACTGTTGGTAGATTCTATGTTGTCAAATTTTGAATGAGTACATGAAGTAGAAGTATTATGACTTTATGTTGCATATTAAATAGTTTCCGGACTGATTCTAGAGTTTGATGAGTTGCATGTTGAAAATGATGTCTACTGTAAAAATGGTTAATAACAAAGTTGTAGAGAATTTGATAAGCTTTCCAGAAAGTCCAGGATCACTGGATTTGGATTTGTAGAACTCCCGTTATGAGTGAAACAAGTAGCTGCTATTTTATGGTATAATCGATGCATTATGGAAAGATAATTAAATAACCGAGAAGAGATATGCACCTACTCAATAAACATGATGCACTTGTTAACATATATGCATTCGTAATACTTATGCCATACTCATGCATCTAGGATCGGAGGAAGAGATCACGTTGCTGGAATTCGAAGAAGCAGAGGAAGGGAATCAGCAGGAGGATCCGCAAGCCACAGCTCCCGAAGGCGTGGAGCAGAACCCTGAAGAGCTTCCAGAGTGTCCTGACCACCGCCCTACTTCCTTTCTACGAGGCAAGCCCCGGAGCATTATAAGTATCCCAGTAATTTACAAATGTTTACTTAAGTACTTATGATTGCTGCATTAGGTTATAAGAGTTGAATGAAACCACTTGATGCATGTACATTCCTTGTCCAGATATTACACCTTTAACCGGTATAGGTCTAGGATCGAATATATGCTTAGCCATGCTTAGACCGGTAGAAGTCGGGTGATTTCCGGTCATCCGCGAGATATAGGTGGACACCGAAGCACGGTTGGTTATAATTGCTATCGTGGAAAAGAACCATGGTTAATATAATTGGAGACCGGGCGAGATGTCGATAGAGAAGCAACAAGACATGGAGGTCTTGGGCGTGGATCTATCCCCCGTCTGTGTCGATCAAGGACCGTACCATTGTTGGAACTTCTAACAAGATTGAACACATGCCTCTCACTTAGCTGGCCGGATAATTCGTTCCGACCACGAAGTCGAGTAATTCAACTCAGGCCGGGAACCGTTCTGTTGTGCGCTCCTTCCGGGGAACGATCAGACTGAGCCCAAGGGCAGGCTTGGCCTGAGCATCCTGGCATCTGGTGTTCCAGATTGTGCGGCGCGGTATGGACCCGCGAAATGTGTACCTGAGTTGTATCAAAGGTGACCTAAGGCTATCGTGGCTGGTAGACCTGGGTTTGTGTTAGGAATAAATTCCCAGCTGGTTGAAATCGATTCGAATCGCCGTCTCTCCCGGATAGTGAGAAACTTGGCTAGCTCCAACATCGTAGTAACTGTATTATGGAACATGATGGTTCGGATGAAAATGGAATTATAATACCTGCTATGGTTACTATTGTATGCTTCTAAATGATATACCACATGTTTGGCACAGGATAGTTGCTAACCTAGAAATGAAGAGTTATAATTAACTTGGTAAAGAATTGGTAACTGTACCATGATTTAATTGCTTTTACGCAAAAATGTTGTCAAGTTACGTCCACATATACAGCCATGCATAATCCTTGGAGTCATTTTATTTCTGGTTCATGACGGGTAAGTCTAGCTGAGTACCTTCTTGTACTCAGGGTTTATTTTCCCATTGTTGCAGATGGCACTGTGTATCATGGTTATTGCAAGAGTTGCTTCTATCCCGCTGTGGATGAGGAGTAAGCCTTGGGCAGGCTTCTTTAATAATTCCTATCTTTGCTTTTGTGGACCGTGATCTGGCTTGGCACTGTATCAAACTATGTTGGAAACTTTATCTTTGAACTTATTTGCTTCCGCTTTAATTATCAAACTCGGTTTGTAATAACTTTATTTCGTACTCTGATGATGAAAAGTATCTGTGAAGTTTATGTAATATGTGGCATGTATGTTGAATCCCGTACGATCTTGGTTGTTGTAAATCGTTTATCGAGACCCGTCGTGGTACTCGACGGACTACCGGGTTTATATGGGTTCAAGTATGACAGTGCGACCGCTTGCGGATTGCCATTGTACTTGTATTCTTATAAATTGGTCGGTTCTGCGACAGCTGGCATCAGAGCAAGATTCAACGTTAATTGTCACAAGTGTATTTAAAACAAAAGTTTTTGTTTTCCAAAAACCCTTCTCTAGCAACTAATAGTTATATAATAGGTATTTGAAATCTAAAGTGTGCCAAGGATCACTTTCCTTATGCCCAAATTAAGGACTATTAGGTGGCTATTTAAGTACTAACATGGAGGTTTTTACTTCGTCGTCCATACGGCATGCTATTGTATGGATGCCATTCACTTGAGTGGTAATGTATGGATCAAATGCCTCTACGCCAAGGTAAGATGATGAGTGTGTGACCGCAAGATGTAAGCGTGCGATCGGGAAGAGTTAGCTTTGGTACGGCTATGTATGCATGCTTGCATGTGTATATGGTACGTATTTAATTGTGGGTTTAAATTATTGTCGGGTAGATTGATACGGAAGTATATGTATGGGTATACATATGTGGAAGTATTTACAATTACATTCCGCATATTTCATTATGGGTTTAGGGCTGAAATGAAATTTTATGCAGGTACACTAACAACGAAACGTGTAGCTCGACTAGTTACGCTATTTATGAGAGAACGTATGTATGCCACCGTGTCTACCGTTAGAAACAAAGTTTTCCTAAGTTTGTGAGGACGTACGGCACGAGCATGCATCATGATAATTACCATTCACATAATTACATTGTTTCTCCCCTTATAAAATTCTTACTTGGTTATGTAACTCTTATGCGTCATGGTCTTGTCGCACCTAGTGGTACATGTTAATGGTGCAGATGGCACGCACAAAGCAGACCACTCACAAGTCCACCGGAGGCAGAGCTCCCCGCCGTCAGCTTGCTCCACGTACCCGTCAACGTCACACGTTCCTTGGAGAGTTTGGGATGCCTACACTCTTGTGGAGAGTGCTCAGCTATGTAGGCTATCCTGATGGAATGGAACCCCGCTACTTCTGGGCGAATGAGCAGTTGGGAGAAGGTCTCTTAGTTACTGTGGAGGCCGTTGTTTGTCCCCAAGGTGATGATTCTGAGTGGACAGGTTGGTGTTATGAGTCAACTGGCAGGACTGCTGAAGAAGCAGCTGGCAGGGCAGCCTTTGGGATCCTGAGGGACATCATGGATCATTTTCCTCAGGAGCTGGCAGCCGCTTTGGTTGGAGTCTTTCCGAGGGGTAACCCCTCCACTGACTCATGGCAGCAGGCAAGAGGAAGATCTTTGGAGATTGGTGCAGCAGAAGGGCAGAACAGTGATAACCCGGCCATGAGCGCCATGTTCGCAATGATGAGAGTGTTGGATGGAGTTGAAGGTAGCCTCAGACGTGTGTCTGGTGCTCTTGGTTATGCCCGCGAGGACCGACGCCAGCTTCAGAGGGAGCACGACGCCGAGATTGAAAGGCTCACTGAAGAGATGACTCGGTTAACTCACCAGCGAAATGCAGCTTGGTCAAGGGAAGATGTCCTGAGAGCTCGATAGTTTGAGCTGGGACAGCAGCTGGCTAATGCGGAAGAATACAACGATAATCTGCATGAAGAGGTTCATCTACTGAACAATCAGCTCCACCCTTATGTCCCACCTGGAGCCGCAGAAATGGATCTAGAAGGGTACGAGGAAGGAGAAGAAGAAGTGGAGCCTGAAGAAGAAGTAGAACCTGAGGAAGGAGATGATCTTGCGTCTGACCTCGATAGTGATCATGATGAGGATTAGATCGCTTAGCACTTAGTGGAAGGACTAATGTATCACCTTTATGCATGTTATGGACCTGTAGTTCGAAGTTGGCATTAGTAACCAGACTATCATGTAATGTTGATTAAGTGCACCGTTGGTTGAACATCAATGCAATTCCGTTCCTTGTTGGTGATCACGATTTAAATTTGCATGTGTTATGAGCGCGATAAGTGGTCAAATTAGGGATGCCATGTTGCGAGAATGAATTGTTATGCCTCTGTTTTTATTGTGAATTTGAGAATTTCTCCAGTAATTTCAGTTTGGCATGATTATGATTCATATGCAATCTCTTGACATCAACCAATAATCGCTTATTGTTGCAACTTTGTAGATGACGCGCACCCGTGCTGGAGCTGGTAGCAGTCACGATGGCAATGGTGATGACTTACCACCACCACCGCCGCCGTCTGCTCAGGAGTTCTTTGCTCAGTTCTTGGGGAGCCAAAGGACAATGGAAGAAGCTTTGCGCCTTATCGCGCAAAACACTACTCGTGGCCACCCACAGCAACCAGGGGCCGAGCCAAATCAGCACAGTACGTTCAAGGAGTTTCTGGACACGAAGCCTCTAATCTTCAAGGTGGCTGAGGAACCACTGCAGGCCGATGAGTGGCTGAATACCATTGAGCAGAAATTTCGTCTGTTGAGGGTCACGGAGCATCTGAAAGCAGAGTATGCTTCTCATCAATTGCAAGGACCAGCAGGGATCTGATGGACACACTTCCTGTCATCTCTGCCTGCTAATGCGCGAGTGACCTGGGAACAGTTTAAGCTGGCTTTTTGGGGACATCATATTCCCCCGGGCCTGATGCGCATGAAAGCAGCCGAATTTATGAGGCTCACTCAGGGAACAAAGTCACTCACAGAGTATATGCATGCATTCAACAACTTGTCCAGATATGCTCCAGGTTTTGTGGATACCGAGGAGAAAAAGATAGAGAGTTTCAAGCGAGGTTTGGGTACTAAACTGATGAAGACTGGCAAATTCTAGGTGTGCCACGTACAATGAGTTTATTAGTGATGCCTTGACCCAAGAAAACCACAACAACATGCATGTAGTTGCTAAGGGTCGCAAGAGGACATATGAGGCCGGTGCCTCCGGATCTTTCCAGTCAAAAGCACTTATCACAACTAGGCCCCAGTTCCGTCCACCTGCACCTAAGTTTAGGCCTCCACCACCGAAAGCTCAGAATAATAGGCCACAGAAACCATTCCGTAAGGCGTTCACTATTGCCTTACCAAAAGGAAATGGCAATCAGGACAGCTCCATCGGATTCAGAAGTAATCAACCATGTTTCAACTGCAACCAACTGGGTCATTGGTCCAAGGAGTGCCCCCACCCCAAGAGGAATGGCAACCCAAATTAGAACAATCAGAGGCAGGTGAATGCCAGGGCACGTCAGGGACAAGTACATTATACCGCTGTGGAGGAAGTGCCCGCCGGAGAAGTTGTCACGGCTGGTATGTTTCTTGTCAACAAGTATCCTGCTGTTGTTTTATTTGATTCGGGAGCTTCTCATTCATTTATGAGTCAAGCATTTGCATCTAGACATGGTCAAGAAATAATTGAAGTAAACAAAGGGGGTTTTAACATAAGTTCAGCAGGGGGTACTGTTACTACCAAAAAGATAGTCAAAAATGTACTCATCTTAATACAAGGGAGGGAGTACACAACAGATTTGATAATATTGCCGGGGTTGTCAATAAGTGTAATCTTAGGCATGAATTGGATGAAGGATCATGGTGTTCTTATTGACACTAGCACCCGTGCTATAATGTTGAGAGAACCCACGGGAGGGAATGCTTTTCTAGTCCCACTCTCCTGCGATTTCGAACCCCAACATTTAGCCTGTGCTATCCAAGCCACCACGATATGTGATATCCCCGTGGTTTGTGAGTTTCCGGATGTATTTCCAGAGGAATTACCAGGTCTACCACCGGATAGGGACGTGGAATTTAAGATCGAATTGGTGCTAGGTACCGCACCCATATCCAGAAGGCCCTATAGAATGCCACCCAATGAGTTAGCAGAACTTAAGGTTCAATTGCAAGATCTATTGGACAAAGGTCTTATCCAACCTAGCTCATCTCCGTGGGGATGCCCAGCATTGTTTGTGAAAAAGAAGGATAAGTCACTAAGAATGTGTGTAGATTATAGACCACTCAATGCTGTGACCATCAAGAACAAATATCCATTACCCCGCATCGACATCTTGTTCGATCAGCTAGCGAAGGCAAAGGTATTCTCCAAAATTGATGTGAGATTAGGTTACCATCAGATAAAGATCAGACCGGAGGATATACCTAAAACCGCTTTCTCTACTAGGTACGGCTTATATGAGTATTTGGTTATGTCTTTCGGACTAACAAATGCTCCAGCCTATTTCATGTACCTGATGAACTCGGTATTCATGCCCGAACTTGACAAGTTCGTGGTCGTGTTTATCGATGATATATTGATTTATTCAGAAAATGAGACCGATCATGAGGAGCATCTGAGGATTGTCCTATCCAGACTGAGGGAGCATAAGCTATATGCCAAGTTTAGCAAATGTGAATTTTGGATGAGCAAAGTACCTTTCTTAGGTCACATTTTATCAAGAGATGGAATCTCAGTAGACCCATCCAAAGTACAAGAGGTCATGGATTGGAAAGCCCCAACTTCGGTTCATGAAGTTCAGAGTTTTCTAGGGTTAGCAGGATACTATCGTTGGTTTATTCTAGATTTCTCAAAGATAGCTAAGCCTATGACCAGACTACTTCAGAAAGATGAGAAGTACAAATGGACACCAGAATGTGAAACAGCTTTTCACACCCTCAGAACTTTGTTGACTACAGCACCTGTGTTAGCACAACCAGACATTGAAAAGCCTTTTGATGTATTTTGTGATGCATCAGGAATAGGTTTGGGATGTGTGCTTATGCAAGATGGGAGAGTAATTGCATATGCCTCATGGCAATTGAGAAAACATGAAGTCAACTACCTTACACATGATTTGGAACTTGCAGCCGTTGTTCATGCATTAAAGATATGGAGACATTACTTGTTGGGCAATGTATGTCATATCTATACTGACCACAAAAGTCTCAAGTATATCTTTACCCAGCCTGAGCTGAACATGAGACAACGAAGATGGTTAGAATTGATTAAGGACTACAATTTAGAAGTGCATTACCATCCGGGTAAAGCTAATGTAGTAGCCGATGCACTCAGTCGGAAGTCCCATTACAACACTGTGGAAGCATTGTTGGAAGATGGATTCAACTTATTACATCCTGCTGTACTACACAATATCACAATCAGTTGTTCGCTTGAGGGCAAAATCATAGAGCTACAGCAGACAGATGTAGGGATAAGTCACATCAAGAGAAAAATACAAGAGCAGGAAACCAAACATTTTAGATTGGACGAAAGAGGTGTATTATGGTTTGAGGACCGACTAGTGGTACCAAAAGACCGTGAGCTAAGAAATCAAATCTTAGATGAAGCTCACTCATCCAAGTTGTCTATCCATCCAGGTAGTAGTAAGATGTATCAAGATTTGAAAACCCGTTTTTGGTGAACTAAGATGAAGAAAGAGATCGCAGCCTATGTTGCTAGGTGTGATAACTGTAGTAGAGTAAAAGCCGTCCATATGAAAACTGCTGGATTACTTCAGCCATTGCCTATTCCAGGATGAAAATGGGAGGAAATCAGCATGGACTTTATCACAGGCCTTCCAATGACGCCACAAGGTCATGATTTAATATGGGTTATTGTTGATCGTCTCACCAAATCAGCACATTTTGTACCAGTTCACACCACATATCACGTGGGGAAATACTCTGAGTTATATGTTTCCCAGATCGTGAGACTGCATGGAGTACCCCGGACTATAATCTCAGATTGAGGACCACAGTTCATAGCTCGTTTCTGGGAGCACTTACACCAGGCTTTGGGAACCAAGCTAATCAGAAGTTCAGCTTATCATCCGCAAACTTCAGGACAGACAGAGTGAGTGAACCAAATCCTAGAAGATTTACTTAGAGCTTGTGTTATATCTTCAAAAGGTTCATGGGAGAAATGGTTACCTTTAGCTGAATTCTCCTATAACAACAGTTATCAAGCGAGTATCAAAATGGCTCCATTTGAAGCCTTGTATGGCAGAAAGTGCAGAACTCCATTGAATTGGATTGAGCCCGGTGAAAGGAGGTACTTTGGTATTGGTTTTGTAAATGAAGCCGAAGAGCAAGTACGTATCATCCAACAACATATGAGGGCAGCTCAATCAAGACAGAAGAGTTATGCCGACAGAAGAAGAAGACCACTAACTTTTGAAGTGGGTGACTATGTATACTTGAGAGTATCACCCATGAAAGGTGTGAAAAGATTTGGGATGAAAAAGAAGCTTTCACCAAGATATGTAGGGCCATACAAAATTTTGGAACGAAAAGGAAATGTTGCGTATAAGTTACAACTTCCGCCAGAGATGAGTGCAATCTTTGATGTGTTCCATGTTTCTCAGTTAAAGAAATGTCCTCGAGTACCTAAAGAAGCTATTGCACCCACCAACGTGCAGCTTCAATCGGATTTGACCTATGAAGAAAAGCCAATTCGAGTATTAGAAGAGATGGAGAGAGTGACAAGGAGTAAGATTATTAAGTTCTATAAGGTGGTGTGGAACAATCATAGTGAACAAGATGCTACGTGGGAAAGAGAAGATTATCTACGAGAAGTTTATCCCGCCTTTTTGCAAGAATGGTAGGTCTTGCAAATCTCAGGACGAGATTTTTATAAGGGGGAGGGGCTGTAACACCTCGGGTGTTAGCCTTGCATAACTTGACTTGCATAAAATGAGCATGATCATAAAGCATTCATAAACAAGCATTGATATTGAAACATTCAATTGAAACATATGCAACATTCTTATTATTTCATGTTTCCATGTGTGTATGCAAATGATCATGAATGAAAACATGTACTTGGTAGAATTGAGTCACAAAAACATGTAACCACACTTGGGTTATCAATTAGAACATGGTCATGAAAGTCACTTTACTAAATCAAGTCTTTAAGGCATATTTCATGTGATTACTTTAATTAGCTCTATGCGTGACTACTACATGAAATGCTTAAATGACCTTGCAAATGGCTTAAACATGTTTAGAAGAATATTATGAACAACTTTGGTGTACATGGCTAGGGCTAATTAGATCACTAAGTCATAGTTCTTGTTCAAGTCATCTTTTGAATGTAGCATGTTTGACCAATTTGGAACTAGGTGTTAGAGACCTTGCATGGAGGAGTTCACTAAATCAAAGTTGTAGTGTTTGACATAAGGAACAACTTTTATTTTTGGGTCATGGACTGATTTAGCTTCTAACATGCTTGAATGGGTCCCACAAAAATCAGCAAAATCCAGCTTTCAACACTTAAGAAAAATTTTCTAAGTCTGGATCCCTGACAGCCTGACAAGCCCACCTTGAGCACGATTTTTCTCCGTTTCTGTTGCGAATCAGAGCTTACTCTCTTAATCAAAGTTGAAGCTGGTACATAGGGCTAGGATTTTTGTTAAGACGGTTTACGATTTGGAGCCATGGATTAGCCGTTGTATCAACGTAAAAACTTCGGTGTCGAGCTCGGCCGGGTTGTGCGAACGAATCGAATCACGGCGTCGATGGCCGACACCGGCAGAAAGCAGCGCGCCCAGCGTGTCATGGCGACGACGACGCGTCACCTGCCGCCGCTACCGCCTGCCCACCACAGCCAAGGCAGGCCGACGCGAGCCATTAACCCCGCCAGCGCCTGCCCGAGCCATCCCGCGCCCATTTTCAATTTCCCGGCCTCCTCCTTCGCCCACAGCGCACCGCCGAGCTCCCGCAGCGCCGAGCAGTTCCGCCGTCGTCTCGCGTGCGCTGCGTCGCACCACCACCGCCTCCATCTCGCCCATAGCTGCGCCGCACCTCCCTCCACCACCACGACGTGTTGATTGCTTCTATTGCGCCTTGGTGAGGGCGTATTTCCTTTTTCCCCTCTCGCTGGAACCTCGGCCGCCATGGCCGCCTCCACGGCAAGCTTCGCCACATTACGGCTCGCTCGCGCCGCTTCCCTTCGATTTTGAGCGTTAGCATTAGGTTAGGATGTGTATTAGCCGGTGCTATGATGTCACCTCGGTTGGTTGTCCCGCCGGCGTGGAACGTGACAACCAGCGCCGCCGTGTTCTAACCTCCGCGCCATCGCACCGTGGCCATGCGTCGTCGGAGCTTTGCGTGGAGCTTTTGTTGTTGAAATAGAGTCGCTAGGTCACCGTGGTACCGTTGCAAGCCTCGCCTAGTTTTCCCATGGCCGGAGATGGCGCAAGACGCGAGATCGCAAAGTGCCACCATGCCGCCATCACCGACGACGAGCATGCTCCACCCACCCCACCCGCCACCACCTAGGTCGATTCGACGCCTTGCCGCTTTCGAAGTAGAATGTGTCGTGAAGACCTCACCGCCGGCGAAGCTCGCCATCGACGAGCCGCAGCCGCGTAGTGCCAAGCAGCACCGCTGCCCTGTTTCGTGTCACTGACGCGTGGGGTCCCCTGACCAGCGGGTCCCACCGGTCGTGACAATGCAGTATTGAAGGATAGCTCATTTGATTCCAATTTTTGATTTCTTTTGTGATTTTCATATCTTCAGTTTGATAGCTCCTAAAATTGTGAAATAAATTTGTGAGTGTTCCTTAGGAAGAGTAGTATTTAGGAAAAATATGTTCTTGTCTTTTACAGTAGAAATTGTTGGAGATTTAAATAGGGATTTGAAATGTGCTTTTGAATGCATTCAAATTTGTTTATTTTATATCTAGAGTTCCTGTGCTCCAAAAATTATGAAATTTTTGTGGTAAGCTATTCTTGTCATATATGAACTCTGGTAAAAATTTTAGGACCAGTGCATGGGTAGATTTATAGTTATAGATTTTTCTTTTATGAATAGTCAATCCATGCATGAATTTTTATAAATTATTTATGAGTCCAAAATTCATGAAATTTGTTGGAGCTAATCCTAGTACCATATGGATGTTAAGAAAAATAGGAAATCTGTTGCTTGACACTTTTCAATAGGATTTTCCATTTATGCTATTTCAAGCCTTGCTGCCTTATCATTTTTGTATAGAATGTTCTACTTAGTAAAATGACATGAAATTTCTATAGCAGTCCTTTGATAGCATTAGTAAGGCACTGTAAATTTTTGAGAATTTATGAAGTATATCTGATATATGTTTATTATTTAACCTAGATATCTAAATAAAATAATAAAGGCAATTTAATAAATAGTTTGGGCTTCATCATTATATTATCTTAAATGTATTTGGTATGCTTAAACTGTTGGTAGATTCTATGTTGTCAAATTTTGAATGAGTACATGAAGTAGAAGGATTATTACTTTATGTTGCATATTAAATAGTTTCCGGACTGATTCTAGAGTTTGATGAGTTGCATGTTGAAAATGATGTGTACTGTAAAAATGGTTAATAACAAAGTTGTAGAGAATTTGATAAGCTTTCCAGAAAGTCTAGGATCACTGGATTTGGATTTGTAGAACTCCCGTTATGAGTGAAACAAGTAGCTGCTATTTTATGGTATAATCGATGCATTATGGAAAGATAGTTAAATAACCGAGAAGAGATATGCACCTACTCAATAAACATGATGCACTTGTTAACATATATGCATTCGTAATACTTATACCATACTCATGCATCTAGGATCGGAGGAAGAGATCACGTTGTTGGAATTGAAGAAGCGAGAGGAAGGAATTAGCGGGAGGATCCGCAAGCCCGCATGAGCCCCGAAGGCGTGGAGCGAGTAACCGAAGAGCTTCCAGTGTCCCGACCACCGCCCTACTTCCTTTCTACGAGGCAAGCCCCGGAGCATTATAAGTATCCCGATAATTTACAAATGTTTACTTAAGTACTTATGATTCTTTGCATTAGGTTATAAGAGTTGAATGAAACCACTTGATGCATGTACATTCCTTGTCCAGATATTACACCTTTAACCGGTATAGGTCTAGGATCGAATATATGCTTAGCCATGCTTAGACCGGTAGAAGTCGGGTGATTTCCGGTCATCCGCGAGATATAGGTGGACACCGAAGCACGGTTGGTTATAATTGCTATCGTGGAAAAGAACCATGGTTAATATAATTGGAGACCGGGCGAGATGTCGATAGAGAAGCAACAAGACATGGAGGTCTTGGGCGTGGATCTATCCCCGTCTGTGTCGATCAAGGACCGTACCATTGTTGGAACTTCTGACAAGATTGAACACATGCCTCTCACTTAGCTGGCCGGATAATTCGTTCCGACCACGAAGCCGAGTAATTCAACTCAGGCCGGGAACCGTTCTGTTGTGCGCTCCTTCCGGGGAACGATCAGACTGAGCCCAAGGGCAGGCTTGGCCTGAGCATCCTGGCATCTGGTGTTCCAGATTATGTGGCGCGATACGGACCCACGAAATGTGTACCTGAGTTGTATCAAAAGGTGACCTAAGGCTATCGTGGTTGGTAGACTGGGTTTGTGTTAGGAATAAATTTCGGTGGTTGAAATCGATTGAATCGCCGTCTCTCCGGATAGTGAGAAACTTGGCTAGCTCCAACATCGTAGTAATCGTATTATGGAACATGATGGTTCGGATGAAAATGGAATTATAATACACGCTATGGTTACTATTGTATGCTTCTAAATGATATACCACATGTTTGTTTGGGAGGATAGTTGCTAACCTAGAAATGAAGAGTTATAATTAACTTGGTAAAGAATGGTAATCGTACCATGATTTAATTGCTTTTACGCAAAAATGTTGTCAAGTTACGCCCACGTATCTGACCATGCATAATCCTTGGAGTCATTTTATTTACGGTTCATGACGGGTAAGTCTAGCTGAGTACCTTCTCATACTCAGGGTTTATTTTCCCATTGTTGCAGATGGCACTGTGTATCATGGTTATTGCAAGAGTTGCTTCTATCCCGCTGTGGATGAGGAGTAAGCCTTGGGCAGGCTTCTTTAATAATTCCTATCTTTGCTTTTGTGGACCGTGATCTGGCTTGGCACTGTATCAAACTATGTTGGAAACTTTATCTTCGAACTTATTTGCTTCCGCTTTAATTATCAAACTCGGTTTGTAATAACTTTATTTCGTACTCTGATGATGAAAAGTATCTGTGAAGTTTATGTAATATGTGGCATGTATGTTGAATCCCGTACGATCTTGGTTGTTGTAAATCGTTTATTGAGACCCGTCGTGGTACTCGACGGACTACCGGGTTTATATGGGTTCAAGTATGACAGTGCGACCGCTTGCGGATTGCCATTGTACTTGTATTCTTATAAATTAGTCGGTTCTGCGACAATGTGATTGCTTGGTTATAGTTAGAAGTTGCATGGAGCTGCATATATAACAACAAAATGTTAGTTGTTAACAACATAAATGGTAAATGCATATAGTTGTATCTCTGCTGTTATGGCTGCATGTCTAGATTCTGTGGTGGTGATATTTTTGTGATGCGAATAATGTTTTCTATAGATATGTTGAATTCAAAAGTTGTATATAATTTTCTTATCTTTCTTGTCCTAAAATTTCATGATT
Organism: Miscanthus lutarioriparius; assembly: GCA_904845875.1. Lineage (NCBI taxonomy): Eukaryota > Viridiplantae > Streptophyta > Magnoliopsida > Poales > Poaceae > Miscanthus > Miscanthus lutarioriparius. The sequence continues at coordinate 47,808,116 of CAJGYO010000007.1, forward strand.
TTAGGCCTGGTGGTTTAGGAGTTATAGATTTTACAAGTTTGTTGTCAACTTTTACATGTGCTCTGAATAGATCTGAATGATTGTATTGTTTGGCTTCTTTAAACATGGAATAATGTATTGGTGATAATATGATAGTTGTAGTTCTTTTCCTAAGCTTTCAAAAATTTCTAAGATCACTACTTTTGATGGTCTAGAACTCTAGTTATTGCTGTTCAAAGTGGAATGATAGGTTCTATTCAAATCTGGACAGAGATGTCTTCATTGGGTTGTATAACCTTGTTAGCTATAGAATCATCTTAAGATGATAATAAGAAAGTTATAGGTAACTTAATAAGCTTTCCATAAAGTTAAGAATCATGCTTGTTGGATGATTAGAATTCTAATTATGCATTTCAGAAGTTCATGTTATTTTTCTATCCTAGTCGGTGTAGATCTGCTTGTTTGTATTTTTCAACATTATTAACCTTTGAATAAGTTCTAGATGTAAATAACAAAGTTGTATAAAATTTTCTAAGTTTTCCAGAAAGTCTAGGATCACCTTTGTTTGATGCCAATAGCTCCAGTTATGGTTGAAACAAGTGGCTATTGTGCTGCTGCCCAGAATCTGAGCATGTACCTAAAGTTGTTTGCTTCACTTTTCATTGCTTTGTATGCTTGTTAGTGTTAGCTCATGACCCTACTAGAGTTAAATTGATCTACCTAAGGTATCTTATAAATGTGTTATATAATGTTGGTCAAGCACGTAACTAATAAATGGTCATGTATGCATGTTGCCACAAAATGATCTTGATGCATGTTTTGCTAGAGCTTTAATTATGTTGGTGTCGTTCACCGCAGCCCTAGTTCTTATGTGATGCTAGGCTTAATTAGTTCTTGATTGTTAAATGTTTGTAATAGGTTGACTTGAGTTAACTGGTGTGCCATGCTTGTTATGCTTGCTACCCCTATACTAGACTTGAGTGATAGTTATTTAAATGACTTGCTCTCTAAGTGCATATGTCTTGAGATGTAACCTTATACTTATCTTGAATGCTTTTATATGATGCATCTCATGTTATCATTCTTCGCATTCATGCACTGGCATTGTTGCATCTCATCTAGGTACGCTAGATGCACAATGCGTGGACGTGAAGTACATGATAATGGAGTCAAACCAGAAGATGGTGTTGGTGGACCTATCCCGAAGATGGAAGGACCCCTAGAGTGCATGCCTAGAGGGAAGATGTTCCCCAAGATGGTGCAAGCTAACTGGACTGACTTTGTGTTGGATCCTAGGCAAGCCTCAAAGCATTCTAAGCCTCCTATATTTTTACAAATATCACTTGCGTCCTTTATGTTTGATGCATTAGGTTATAGGAGTTGATTGGAAACACTTGATGCATATAAATTTCTTGTCCAAAAATATACCTGAGACCCTATGTAGGTGTAGGATTGAGTATATGCTTAGACATGCTTAGCTTGATAGAAGTCGGGTGATTTCCTGTCACCTTCGAGTTATATGTGGATACCAGAGCATGGTTGTCTATATTTGCTATAGTGGAAAAGAACTATAGGATAATGTAACTGAAGGTCGAGCGAAGTCTATGTATAGGTTGACTCATGTGATTCTGTCTGTGTCGATTAAGGATCGTACCGTTGTTGGCGCTTCTGTCGAGATTGAACGCATGCCTCTCACTTAGCTAGCCGGATAACTCATTCCGATCGTGAAGCCGAGTAGCTCAACTCAGGCCGGGCCTCGTTCTGTTAGAGTGCGCACTCTGGATGGTAGTAAGGATGTGCGGGGAGCCAGACATGAACCCAAGGGCAGGCTGAGCCTGAACGTCCTGGCAACTAGTTGTCCCTGGTTGTGCGGCGCTGATCGAACCCGTGAAATGTGGACCTGAGTTGTACCAAAGGTGACCCGACGTGACCCCAACGGGGGAAGTGTGGGTTTGTGTTAGGAATAATTGCCCAGCTGGTTGCAACCGATTCGAAACGCTGTCTCTCCCGGATAGTGAGAAACTCAACTAGTCCCAGCATCGTAGTAACTGGACTATGGAATTTGATGGTCATATTGGACATGGGAATGCTACACCATCTATGGTTATTATTGTGATGCTACATAATGATATATCACATGTTTGGCACAGGTTAGATGCTAATCTAGAGATGAATAGCTACAATTAACTCGGAATCGAATTATAAAATGTATAGCTCATCTAGTGGCTTTTTATGCAAAATGTTGTCAAGTCAGCTCCACTTATAAAGCCTTGCATGATCCTTGGTGTCACTTTATTTTTGGTTTATGATGTGTAAGTCTAGCTGAGTACATTCGAGTACTCAGGATTTATCCCACCATATTGCAGGTGAAGTTCTCGACCTGCTGAAGATGGTGGCTAACCGCCGGTGGGTTCGGCATCTCTATATAGTGTTCTTATCTATATAATTTTGTCAGAGGATGACACGTATGCTAGCAATGTATTTGGAACTTATATTATTGTAATCATTTGAAAACTATGTTGTTTTTACTAATCGGTTTTCAAAACCCAAACTTGTAATATTATTTGTGAACCCATTTGTAATATTATTTCTGCTGCAACTCGTGTTTGTGATGTGTATTTACTTAATAATGCGATCTTGATTATGATGTTGATTTACCGAGGTCCTTCGTGACACTCGGCAGACTACCGGGTTTATATAAGCAAAAGTATGTGCGCGCCAACGTGTTAAACGGGGACAGTCGTACTTGATCTTGTATAAATTGTGTGGTTCTGTCATAGTGTACGTACGCTGAAAGTGGCCGACGAAGACGGAGCGGAGGTCTCCCCAACAGCGGATGCTGCCGGGCTCGAGTTGCTCGAGCCAAGCCCCGGTGGAGCTTGACAGGAGCAGGGGAAGGTACTGGACGACGAAGTCATCATCGGACCCCCCAGCCCTCATGGCGAGGCGGTAGTTCTCGAGCCAATGGTCCGGGTTGGTCTCACCGCCGTACTTGGAGTTGTGCATTGGAGGCCGAAATCGCCTGGGGTAGGGGACCACTCGGATCACCGCCCTGAACGCCTGGGGGCCAAAGTGATCCACGGTGGTGCCCCCGCCCCTCTGCTCAGGAGTGCGGGACTACGCCTGAGTGTGGTGCCTGGCCTCGATGGTGTCGTGGACATCACAGTCGTCGTCGATCTAATGCTGCACGGGAGGACACTGAGGGGAAGGCTCATGCCTTCGCTCCTATCGAGGGTTGGCGCCCCTGGTCCGTGGACGGCCAGAGCTGCTACCGGAGGAGTCGCCACTGTTTCCGCCCATCGGTAGGGCGTGCACATCAGAGCGATTCCCGTTGGCAGTGGTCGTTGACTGGGATGGCCCAAAAAGCACAGCGCGACACTGGGAGGCAGAACTCTCGACCTACTATTCGAGGGCGTTGTGGAGAAGCCACTTTGCCTCGTGTAGGTGCTCGTTGGTCTTTGGGTCTGGCGTGTCGGAGATGTCCTACAGCCGGTAGGCGGCGGCCGCCATGTTGTAGGCCGCTCACGGGAAGTGTTGGGTGCTAGGAACCCCATGCAGGCGTCGTCATCGTTGCTGGGGGACGTCTACCCCACGGCGCCGGAGAGGAAGGCGCTTCTTGGCGCGTCGCAGTTGATGAGATGCTCTAGCTCCAACTGGAAGGATGCCACCGCATTCTGGATCCCGAAGGGTAGGTCTAGGAGGTAGTACCAGAAGTGGTCAGGTAGCAGGAGCACCACACCAGTGGCGATCTGGTGGTGGACGTTGGCCAGCATGTAAAACATCAGGTGCTGGTCCAACACGGTGGGGCTTGGACCCAGGCCGCACCGGATCTGTCAGACCTGGACCTCGAGATCCGCTCCTAGAAGTCCTGGTGGAGGTGGCGACGCTGGGAGCTCGTTGCTCACTGACGTGGCCCCATCGAGTGGACGAAGCTCACCGTAGTAGTCGGCGAGATAGGCCAGGCTCCCAAAGTTGAGAACCTGGCCCGAGGCGAAGGTGTTGGCTGTGATGAAGAACTCGCTAGGGAAGCGAGACGCCGCCGTCTAGGCGGCGCCGCTCGCTCCGGCGACGAGGCGGGTGGCTCCAACCACCGTAGAGCCTGAGGCGCACTTGACACTGCCCCCTACCTTGCGCACCAGCTGTCACGGGGTCAGAACCGCGGCAATCATAGTTGTTCGAGTCAGTGCCAGAGTACAGGTCTCTGGTGGCTCAGTTGGACTCAAGAACACAAGAATCATAGAGAGGACGCAATGGTTTATTCTAGTTTGGGCCAATCGATGCCCTATGTCTAGCAGTGGATGATCCTTATACATAAGAGCACTCAAAATCGGAGGGTTACAACAGAGTGTAAAGAGAGATTTAGTAGGGAGTTAGTCGGTGCTAATCCTAAGGTTGCCTCGCCACCGGTGGAGCCTTTCCCTCATCGGAGAGGTGGAAGACGACGGGATGCAGTGGAGGACCTCTCGGTGCTCCTCTCTAGGTTGCCCTGCTCTCGGTGCTGAGCAGGACCAGATGGAATGGAATGTCTTGGATTCTCCTCTTCTTCTCTTCCTCTTCTCTTCTTCTCTTCTCCTCTTCTATTCTTCTCTTCTCCTCTTCTTCTCTTCCTCTCCCCCTAGGTCCGACCTTATCCCTTATATAACGAGATAGGTCGGGTACATGGCGGTTTGGGGAGATGAGTCAACGGTCTACTTGCGCCGGAGTCTTGGAGGGTCTTGCAGCAGCGCTCTGTGGACCATGGCGGTGTCGTGAAGCCAAAGAAGCCTTGGGCATTGTCCGGCTGCTCTGTTCTGACACTCTGCGTGTCAGGCTATGTCAGCTTGAACCGGCCTCCCCCAGATGGACCTTCTGAAGTCTTCTTGGTGGCTAAGGAGGTCGGCTCCAGGGGCTGATGCGCGGGCTCGGGGGCTGCTCAGCCCCTGGAGGCAGTGGGAAGCTTGTCTTCTTGTGTCACGCCCCGTGGATGACCCTGTCGCGGAAGTGGCCGGCAAGGCCACGCCCAAAGCGCGGCGTTTGGGAGCCCCCGAGCCTCAATGGCTCGAGGCTTGTCTTCTTGCGCCCGGGCCTTGGCTGGCGTCGTTAGCCAGGAAGGAGCCAAGGCCCGAGCTCGAGTGTGTCGTCGATCGGGAGCCTGAGGCCTGGGTGAGCCCCCGAGCCCAGAGCAGGGGCTACGCCATGCCCAGGCTCAGTCATGTTTCTTCGTCGGAGGGTCTTCGCTAGCGTACCCGATGGGTATTGCCCCTGAGCCCCCAGGCGATCCTGGAGGGGTCGGTCGGGAACCATTGATCCCGAGCCTTAACATACCCATATGTTAGGATCTCGTCAGTTAGTTTCCTCAGTTAGTACATCTTCATTGTGCCACCGTTGTAGCTGGTGATCCATGTAAGTGTTCCTCTGGTTGCCTGTCTTTGGCATCTCGCCGTTTGGCAAGCATAGGCCATACTTTGTATCCCACTTCTCCTTAACGAAACACGTGCCAATGCACGCTTTTGGAAAAAAAAAATCTCAATACGAAAGGGAATGGAGCTGATATCTGCCACCACTCACCACGCCGTCCACGTCGCCGTCCATGGCAGGCGAGCTCCGCCTAGAACCGACGACAAGCTGGCCTGGGCAGAGCCGAGTCCGGGGAGGCATCGCGCGGAAGGCAAGTACGCGCTCACGGCGAAGTTTCTTGACGCGGAGCTCGTGCTCGGCTGCCCCAGACGCGGCGCCGCCCGTGGAGCTCCCGGTAACCGGCGCCCTGGCTCGCGGCAGAGGACGGGGGAGGGCATTGCGCAGGTCTGCCGCCACGGCAGAGTTGCTAGACGTGGTGGTGCGCGCTCCGCGAGTTCCAGGTAACTGTCCCGAGTACTCCCTGTCCGTGGTGCACGAGCCGTAGTTTTTTGATACAGTGTCTAGACTATAGAAACCACTTCTATTTTCTGTGTTGGAAGTGCCCTAAATCACCACTGTGCAGAGACGTCAAGCTGCCGCTACTTGATCCCCATGCCGCTGCCCGCTGTCCACCATTGATCTTCATTCCGGCCCGACACTAACAGCCAAAACAATTTGCATTCAAGCCACCAATTCCTCACACCTAATTGCCGGCAACAATTCCATCAAGGTATGGCATGGTTACCTCCTTCATAAGATCGACTATTGGTCAATTGGATTGTACTCCCAATTACATGTAATTTTGCAGTGAGCTGGATTGGGGCACTAGCTCCCTATCCCCGACGTCACACACACTAGACCATGCGACCGTGTTGGCCGGGGTTGGCGGCACATATACTGGACACCTACGCATCCTCTCCGCGGGGCGTGTTGGCCAAGGTCGCCACTGTGCAGGGATAGGGCGCGGGCATAGTGGTCGCGAGTGGCGACGGTGTGAGAAAGGCAGAGCCGATGCGTGCGCGTTCTGATGATGGGATACATCAGGAGAATAAGGGCCGTGGCTGCATGGTCCTTTCATAAGAGTTACATGCCAGGGAAGAATAGAGTGGATGGGATACAAACTGCTTCAAGTACGTAGAGACTCGCTGGTGGCACAATCGACGGCAAGGTTTCTTCATGTCTAATTCAGGTCTATCTCATGGTCCAAAGAAGCTAGATGTACGTGCGCTCTTGGTCACATGAAAAGTCAATATCAGGTGCCACGAAAGTTTTATTTTTTATTATTTTATCATTTCACAATCAAATAAGTTGCACCGTCTCCGCAGCGATGCGCGGGGTATTGTCTAGTTAGACTAGCGGCAATGTGCAAGACATTAACCATCTCCCATATATTACTGTGCAGGCGTTTACATGTGTATTTCTTCTTTTGTGACAGAGCTGGGGTACGGTACGTAATTAGTTCCTGCGTGTTGAAAACTGTCTGTCCGGTAACTTTCAACTATTGACTTACGTTCAAAAAACTTTCAACTATTGACATCGTCTAGTCGAGCTCTAAAACATCTAGCCATTTAGGGCTTGTCTTGATCTAGATATATAAGCTAAATATATATACACGCCCAAAACAACTCTTATATAGTAATCTCTATTTATATCTATATCTATCTATCTCTATATCTTTACCTATATATATTATATATACACTTAAAAAGATTGTAACGTCATCATCTACCCGGTTATATAAAATCTCGATTCTTGCCCACGTGTCGGCGTGCGTCAGATACATATGTCGCCCACGTCCTACCCAGTTTCGGTATAAAGACCAGATCCACGTGTCCGCGTCCAATACGAAGTCTTAGGAGAACACGCATCTGTGTCCGATTATTAAGGTTTAGTCCAAAAAATCGTGACCCCGCTGCAACACACGGGCATATATCTAGTAAAGAGAAAATGTTCCTAATGGAGAGTCTAATCCAAAGACAAATTAGAACGCATGACATGATCATTGGATAAATTTCCAAGACGAGTACGAGTTAGTGGAATGCACATCTAAGCACATTACGGAGTTCTCGATTCCAAGATAAAAATGCATGACACAATCTTCGACCTGCAAGTCGTTCCATTGGATTCCAAGATGAACGGAAATGCATGACATGATTTTTAAAATGGCAACCGTACAATAAGCTATATGTCACATTGCAACGTACAGGCATATTTGCTAGTATCTAGTAAAGAGAAAAGGTTCCCTTGACTATTGAAAACCAAACATCCTTACTCCCCCAAATCACACCTTACTCCCGAAATCACATCTCTTCATTGTCTTGGGGATGGTTTCATGCTTACTAAACTATTTACCTAAATGCTAGTTCTGGTAGTGAATTCCCTAGAGGTGTAGCATGCACACCGCACCCACTGTCTGATTACAAAAAGAGGCTATGGTAGTGGGAGTGACCTTTTCTAGCCAGTAGCCCCCCCCCACACTCCGGTTGAAGTCGTACCATGATCGTCACCCCCCGTTGGTGGGGGCCTACACATTTCATGTTAGACTGTGTTCTACCCACTAGCAGTTGTCTTGTAGCATCATCAAAATCATGACCCACCTATCAGTTCCTTTGGGTAGTTTTCAAAGAGTGGAAGGTGGACGACGGTCCTATTTGTCTTGTTTCTCCCATCAAATTGTTCCTCCCCTCCAAAATTCTCCACCGAACTCGTCGCCACTGAAGTGATGGCAAAATCCTCGGCATCGACAGTGTAAATCTCAGCAAAATTTCTACCTCCGACAAGAACAAGGAGGATTCTTGTCCAATAGAGGTACTGCTCACCTAGGCAAAGAGAGGAGTTGGAGTTGCGGTCTGTGTTCTAGATCTATGAAGTAATCCACGATAGGAGGTTGCCTTGGCGCCACCGTGAGGTGGAGTTCACAGCAGTGGACACTTGTTTTGGGTTTCTTATCATCTTTCCCCCTTTCCTCTTTCCCCTTTTGCTTTCATTGGTTGGTCTTTGTTGTTTTGATTCCATACGCCATTCTAGTCCTCCATGTTCTCAACAACGGATCTCATTTTTATGAGTCCCCGATAGATCTATCATTCTAGGTGACTCTTGCCTCTATCGAGTTCGTCTCCTTGACAAATCCTTCAATGTTGGGCTTCAAGTGAACTGGAGCATATCTTGATTTGCTTTAGAGAGTTTGAATCTGCATCTGCATGCCACAAATGGTGAGTTCGTTAGAATATAATTAGGTTAATTTAGGGATATCCCTACCATATGTATGCATTTCTTGTGAATTTTCCTCTTAGTTTAGCTTCGATACCACACATGTTTTGGAGCTCTATTCTTATAGAGAACTACTATGTGGAGTTCCCAGTAGTCTATACTAAGATTTGATAGGACATAGGTCGTCTAGGTGATTTTTTATGTGTATTATTAGGCCTTTTCTTAGATTTTGTAACTACAAGTGTGCATTTCTTGCCTCTCCTAATTGTTATTATTCATGTGTCTTTGTCTTTAGTTAGCTATCCACTTTTCTGTCATTCCCAATCACTATGCAATGTACCTGACATCTTTTTCAAAACTCCCATATTGAGGAGCTTAGGGTTATTTATCAAATGTGCATCAGTTTTATCAAAGAGCTTTGTCATTTGTTTGGTAGGTATTAGGCTTGTTATTACTTTTGCTAACTACAAGTGTGCATTCGTACTTCTCCTCTCTGTTATTATTCATGTTTCTTCACCATTAGTTACCTGTGTGCATTTTTGTGTTTCTAAATGACTATGTAATCTAGAAGATTTATATGTTTTGTTCTTTTCAAAACTCATGTATTGAGGATCCTAGGGAATAAGTAAATATTCCATTCTTGGAACTGCTAATTGTTCACTCCTTTCAAACTTTACTTGTTCTAGTTCAATATGGTGAAGTTCTATGATCATTTTTAATCACACAGTTTTTAGAGCTGGCAAAAAATTCCACTGGAGTGGTATGTCGATTCTGAGATAAATGCGAGGCGTTTCCCCCCTCCACTTCTCTTGGAATCTTTTAATTCCCAATTGTGGTGGCTTAGAAACATGAATCAATTTTTATTTAGAAATATGTATTTATTTATGCATATTTCAAGGGTTCTTTCAGAGTAACAACCATTCAACGGTAATATGGTAACATCACGTGGACTGTTCAGAAATATAACCAAGAACAATGACATAGGCAAAGTTCCTTGTATACTGGTTTCTTTGCTTTGTTCTAGGTATTAACAAAATTTGATGGTGTAAAACTACATTGCGACCGTCAAGAACACATGATGGACAGAGACGAGGGTCATGTAGCACAGTGCTAGCCGCAATTTAGGCTAGCTGCATTGTTGCAGTGTTCAAGTTGATTAATTTTCATTCAAACCAAGTTTTGTAATCTATGGGTGGCGAGCTTCTCAGGAAAAATCTGAAAACATCACAAAAAACTATGATGCACACCCTCCTGGTGTGTGAGCTAAAACTCCACATATAGTGCGTATTTGGTTTCCTGTATCCACGTCAACGAGGCTCCATGGGTATAGGTGCACTCACTACTGGAGACGGCCTCTTTGCCAGCCCTCGGCAAAGGCCCATTAACCCTCGGCAAAGGCTTTGCCGAAGGTGGTCCTCGGCAAAGAGCTCTCGGGGAATTTTGAGTCGGCGAAGAGGGTCTTTGCCGAGGGCCCTTTATCGGGCACTCGGCAAAGCCTTTGCCGAGGGCTGGACCGGCACTCGGCAAAGAAAAGCAGCCGTCACGGCGCCGGCGCCTGGGATGGAGTCTTTGCCGAGGGTCGTCTCCGGCAAAGAATTATTCTTTTTTTTTTGAAAAATCTTTGCCGAGGGCCTCCAACCATGGCCCTCGGCAAAGAAATATTGCAGAATTTTTCCAAAAAATCTTTACCGAGGGCAATGGGACGGCCCTCGGCAAAGAATTATTCTTTTTTTTTAAAAAAAATCTTTGCCGAGGGCTTCCCCGCAGGCCCTCGGCAAAGAAATTTTATTTTTTAAAAAAAAGTCTTTGCCGAGGGCCTCCAACCATGGCCCTCGGCAAAGAAATGTTTCAAAATTTTTCCAATGAATCTTTGCCGAGGGCAATAGGACGGCCCTCGGCAAAGGACCCTTCTTTGCCGAGGGCCTTGGTCATTGCCCTCGGCAAAGAGGCAGAAATTTAATTTTTTTTTGTTTTTTGCATTCCATCGACACAAGCATTTCATATATATACATATATATATATATATCAACCATCACATATATATATATCACACAGAACCCATTTTCTCACAATATATCACAACCATAATTGTGAACCACAAATCACAATATATTACAACGGCAATGTGCGGTCAGTTCCGCATTCTGCTCTTGACTTTGCCTTTTTGTTTCTTGCAGCTCGGCTTGCAATATTTCAATCCAATGTATCAGTAATGCAAATCTAATTTAGGTGTATAAATATCAACGTACGACGAGTAAAACAGGAATTACCTGGAGTGTATGGACCTGCTGCAGTGCTGGAGAAGGCCGTGTGCGTATGGGCTGGCTAGAGCTCATGCTCCGTGCTCGGATAGCGTCAAGGGAGGGAACAGTGGTGGAGTCGATGGCGCCGTCTGCAATCCACAGCCGCCCATGCTTCTTGCCTCCTTCAAGCCTCATGATCGTCTCTGCATCAATGGGCTTAGTGCGCACATTGTAATCTTCCCCATAGATCTCCCTTACCGAGGACGTATACTCTTGGACTTTAGTGTACACGTTCGGGTCGGAGTACACCTGAGGCGGGGCAGCCGGGTCGAAGGAGATAGAGGACGACGCCCTGCCTATGTGGGACATAGCCCACGCAGAGAACTCCGAGACCTCCTCGCCCGGGTGCGCAGCCTCCTGCGAGAAAGACGGGAAGATGGTGAGAAATCAAGCAGAATTGAGCATCAAAATAAATGAAAGAAATCACTTACGTATGCTTGTTTGTATCCGGGGAGGCTGCGGCTGCCTTGATGGTGAGTTGGACCTTGCCTCATCAGACGTTGTTCCCGCTGCCTCTCGTGCGTGTCAACAAAGTCCTGTGATAACCACTTGTCCACGATCATGGCCCAGCACTCGGGATACGATCGGCACCACCAACGAATCACCTACAAGTCATCGAGTATTTGATATATAAGAAGATGAAATTGAACCTACTTAATATCAAAACGAATCATTATGAATGTTATTCACCTACCTCAAGGTACTGGTCCCGGGTCAGCGTAATCAGTCTTGCTTGAGGCTTGGGGAGGGACTGCTTAAGTATCGACCTGTAGTAGTCTATGTGGGCTTGGACGCGCCCATGGTGGTGCATCTCGGTGACGTACTTCCTACAAGCTGCGGCAGCCGCCCGATCCGCCTAGGCCTCAAGTCCTTCTTCGGCCTTGAAAAATTTCTGCATACAAAACCGATGTATCCATTCATTATTTCAATAAAACATTTAACCAATGAATGAGATGTATTAAGCAATGTTGTACGAGAGAAACTTACCCAAAACTCCGCCAATACCCGCTCCAGCTTGTTGCGGTAAGTGTCATCCGTGACCAACGCGTACCTGTCCCAGTTGGAGGCCGGCTCCCGCACCACCGGCTCTTCGGACAGTTGCACAATGCCGGGGTACCATTTCCTGCACAAAACACCAAGGATGCTCGCGGGGGTGCGTGCTAGAGTACCTAACAAAACCAACCAGGCCCTGCACAAGTGATTAAGAAAATTTATCAGTTTCTCTTATGATTTCCAACATATCTTATGAAGTAGTTGTGATAACATCTATAGTTACTTACCTCTTTGCCATAGGCCGAATCACTGGGCGGTTGTGAGGAAGCGGAATCGGAGGGAGGCTCGCGGGACCTTGCTCGTAGGGAGTCCGGTAGCAGTACCCCCTCCCTCGCCCTCGAGCCCCTCGCCTCCCTCACCCTCGAGCGCCTCGCCTCCCTCGCCCATCTGCTGACCCCTCTCATCCTCCGACGAGGACGTGGCCATGGCCATCGCGTGCTCCTCCTCCAGCACCTCGTCACATGGCGAGGGAGGAGACCGCTGCCTCCTGCGGCTGCTGCCCCTGGTCCTCCTCTCGTCACCTCCTGCGGATGCTGCCCCGGACGACGACCCCTCACCTCGAAGGAGAGGGCGGTCTCTCCCGTAAACCGAGGGCATGTCACGGCGTGGACGTCTGCTCGCCATCTTTGTTCAATCACGTGCAATCACAAAGAATGAACAAGACTAATTAGTACATATATTAGAAATAGATTCAAAATATATAAACAAAACATAAATTAAAAAAACATAGTATTACATGTATTAGGAATAATATTCATGATTGGGATCATAGGTCTCATCATCACTGTCAAAATTGTCCAAATGGGCAACACTATCCGAAGGTTCTATGTTGTCATCGTAGTCATTGCCTAGAAGTAATCGCTCAAGCATTGCTATGTCCTTGGCATTTACCACCACATCTTCATCGACCTCGCCATCAACCATTTCGTTGTCTACTTCCATTTTGATTGCTTCGGGTAAGACTATCTCAAACGTGCCTGGTAGCCCATCTTCTTGATAGAACTGTCCATCATATGTGTTTGCGTTGAAGTTGTAATCATCATCATTTGGGGCAGGTAGTTTACCATGTGGAGATACCTAGTGCACAATAGCCCAACCCTTAAGATCATCTTTGTCTTGGTTGGCGTATCGAGTATAATACACCTGCACGGCCTGTTGAGCCACAATGTAGACATCTTTTCCAGGATAGATGGAATCTTCTCGAATCTTGACTAGCCCAAGATGAGGGGTTCGTCTCGTTGATCGAGGATTAAACCAGTGGCATTTGAACATGATAGGTTTAAGAGGTTTGTCTCCATGAAATGAGAGTTCATAGATTTCCTCAACTCTACCATGATAGTCGAGGCCATCAGTGCCAGGCGTACAAACTCCGCTATTTGTGGTTTTTCGTTTGGGCCGAATATGCTCGTAACTTGTTGTGTGGAAGCGATATCCGTTCATGTCATAGCCGGTAAATGACTTCACCCTAACATCACAGCCGTTTGCAACCTATTTCAACTCGTCACTCATGGACAAACCGGTCTAGGCCTACAAGGTGAAGCATGATAGATCATTATATTAATCAAACGTACGATCACCTTGGACGATCGAACGTACGAGCTAAATTGGATATTACCTTTTGTTTGAACCAAGAAATGAAATCAGGCCTCCCCGCTCCCGCACCCCGTGAAACAAGGGTGTCTTGTTCATGCGAGGTTGGATCCCTTGATTGATGCCAGAATTCATGAACAAATTCCCTGTCCGAACGAGAATCAATAGGGTTGGATGCAGAATAGTGACAGCGTATTGAAACAAGTTCGTTGCGAACTTACTTGATGAACGGCTGCACCTCGGTAAGGTTATTCAACACATATAGCATGATACTGCGCCACTCTTCATTTCCCAATAGCTTTGGGGTTGATCCACTTGCACTGCCGAGTTGGCCTTGGAAAAGGCTGAGGGTCGATTCATTTTTGCCAGCATTGTAACGAGGGAGTGAATTATGATTACTAAGAAGGTTCGGCTTGTAGTATTGCGTTGTGAAGTTTGCCACCTCCTCCCGAAGGCATGCCTCTACAATGGAAGCCTCAATTCTGGCTTTATTTGTACATTTTTTGTGAAGAGTCTTTATACATCTCTCGATTGGATAGCACCAACGGGCCTGCACGGCCCCCCCCAAACGTGCCTCGGACGGGAGGTGCACAATCAGATGCTGCATTGGCAAGAAGAAGCCGGGTGGAAAGATCTTCTCCAGCTTACAGAGCAACACAGGTGCCGCTTTTTCCATGTCCTGAGCGATGGTCCAAGATATCTCCTTGGCACAAAGCTAGCAGAAGAAAAAGCTCAACTCTGCTAGCACTAGCCAAACATGCTTAGGGACATAGCCTCGGACCATCGCCGGAAGAAGCCGCTCAATCCATATGTGGTAGTCATGACTCTTCATCCCATTGACTCGCAGAGTGCCTAAGTTCACTCCCCTGCTAAGATTCGCTGCATATCCATCTGGGAACATTAACGCCTGGATCCATTTTATTACTTCCCTCCTTTGATCAATTTGCAAGACGAAATTGACCTTAGGCCTTTTCCAGTTCTTGTTTCGGCCACTAGGAGGCTGCATCGCTTGATTCGGTCTATCGCACAACGTCACTAGGTCCACTCTAGACTTAACGTTGTCCTTAGACTTGTCAGTGTCCATGAGAGTTTCCCAAAGTGCCTCGGCGATATTCTTTTCAGTGTGCATTACATCAATATTATGTGGCAGAAGAAGGTCATCGAAATAGGGGAGCCTCGTCAAGCCGGACTTATGAGTCCACATATGTTCCTCACCATATCCCACAAAACCACCTTCTTCATTGGGCATGAGAGCATCTATCTGAGCACGAACCTCGGCACCAGTCCTCAAGTGCGGTTTAGGGTCTGTCACTTTGACACCTTTCGTAAAGCTCTTGATGTCTTCTCTGAATTCATGGTCTAGAGGGAAGAACTGACGATGCTGGCCAAACGACGAATACTTGCCACCCTTCTTCAACCAAATGAACCTCACAGCTTCCTTGCATATTGGGCATGGGAACTTCCCGTGAACACACCAGGTGGCAAATAACCCATACGCCAGGAAGTCATGCAGGGAGTAGTGGTACCAAACGTGCATTTTGAAGCTTGTCTTTGTAGCTCGGTCGTATGTCCATACCCCCTTCTCCCAAGCGTGGATCAATTCATCAATCATAGGCTCCATGAACACACCCATATTACTCCCCGGGTGTCTAGGAATTATCAACGATAAGAATACGTTATGCCGTTGAAAGGAGATGCCGGGAGGGAGATTGAGGGGGATAACAAAAATGGGCCAGCATGTGTATGGGGCAGCCATCATTCCATAAGGATTGAACCCATCTGTTGCCAGCGCGACACGTACATTACGGGCCTCAGCTGCTTTGTCACGATGTTTGTCATTGAAGTATGTCCATGCTTCAGCATCAGACGGATGTACCATCTTCCCAGGATTGTACCATTTGCCATCTTTGTGCCATGTCATCTGTTTCACGGATTCCTCGATCATGAATAGCCATTAGATCCTCGGCAGGAAAGGAAGGTGCCGTAGCACTCTCGCGGGGATCAGAAGCTGCTTTTTCTGACCATCACCAGAGTCTACCTCCAGGTACTGGAGGATTTACACTTCGGACAGTAATTTGCGTCCTTGTGTTCTTTCCTAAATAGGACGCACCCCTTTGGACAAACATGTATCTTGTCATACGTCATCTTAAGCATACGAAGGAGTTTCTCTGCCTCGTACAAGTGTGCTTCTCCGGTAGCATGGTGCCAAACACGGCCAACATCTTATCGAAGCCTTCTCGACTCAGGTTTAACTCGGCCTTCAACCCCATTACGCGTCCAACCGCATCCAGCTGAGAAATCGTTGTACGCTCGTGAAGGGGTTTATGTGCCGAGTGCAACATTTTGTAGAAGTCCTTTGCGGATTCCTCCATCTCCTCCTTCTCACGTCGTTCAGCGAAGTGAGCTTGGTGGGCGTCATCTAGCATGTCTGCTACCCTGGCATCATCATCAAAAGCCTTGAGGCGTGCTCTCACCACCTCCGCTCTTATATGATCTGCTTCACCATGGTAGATCCACTGCTGGTAGCCAGGCGTATAACCATTAAACACAAGATGTCTACCCATGGTCTTCTCGTCTACCTTTCTCCTGTTGTCACATTTGCTGTAGGGACACCAAACTAGAGAATGTCCTCCTGCTCCTGGGCCAAATGCATGTTTCGACAAATGATCTGTCCCCTTCACTCATTCATAGTCATAGTCACTCCCGCTTCTCCAGCCCGTGTACATCCACTGACGGTCCTCCATCCTTTAACATTTACATCACATAGTATTATGACCATCAATTGCATCTACGCGGTGTTCCTAATGTCTAATAGGTGAGGATAGGTCCTAATCCCACCCGTGGATGCGTAGATGAGGTTAGTTTCTAGGCTCCGCTCCTCTCCGAGATAGAATTTCAGCAGCACCTCCCCGCTGTTCTCCCGATACACGTCCTGCAAGGGAGAGTGTGTATCCGGAGAACAACAGGGAGGTGATGCCAAAACTCCATCTCGGACCGGAGCGGACCATGGAAACTAACCCATCTATGCATCCGTGGGCTGTCCAAAAAATGTGGATAATCCGAAACAGATACGGTCACAGATATGCAAAGATCCGCATACCTACGACCGTATCTCTTTCGGACGGGAGACGCCTAACTGGGTTACGCGCGGGCTACGATAGACATGCGGAAAAAGAGGTTATTTATACCTAGGGTGTCGGTGAAGTCAGGCTAGCAGGGAAGTGGCGAGTCGACGCAGTGGCGAGGCGATGCAGTGCAGGCAGAACCGCGACGCCGACGAAGACGATCGGGGTCCTACGGGTCCCCTCAGACGTGCTCTTCTCCTGCATAAAAAGGCAATAGGTTATTGTTTGTTCAAAATTTTGGCAGCACCTCCCCTGCACGGGGAGGTTTCCAAAACCTGCAAAAAAACGACAGGATGGCTGATATTCACAACGGCATGAAGGCCGACAACCACAACAACACGAAGGCCCTCATATCAATTTACGGCATGAAGGCCCACACAACCACATACGGCACGAAGGCCGACAACGAGAGTTTTACCTAGGGTTGTGGTGGAGTCGGTCGTCGCGGTGCGGGGGTCACTTTCTTCTCCGGCGAGGTCGAGCGATGTCGGAGTACTCCTCTCCCCCTCTTCCCTTCTCTCTTCTCCTCTTCCCATCTTCTCTTTCTCCTCCTCTCCTTCTTCCCCTTCTTCTCCTTCTTCTCCTTCTTCCCCTTCTTCTCCTTCTTCTCTCCTTTTCCTCTTCTTCTCATTCTCTTCCCCTTCCTCCTTCTCCTCTTCTTCTCCTTCTCTTCCCCTTCCTCCTTCTCCTCTTCACCTTCTCTTCTTCCTCCTACTTCACCCTCTGCCTCCTCCCCTCCAATAGCAGCCGGCGATGGGGGTGGCCTAGGGGCTGGTGTCAGGCGGGAGGCGGCACGGGGGAAGGGAAGGGGGGGGGGCTGGGGGCAGCGGGAGGGCCGGGCGGGCGGCCAGAGCTCTCCTTGCTCGACCGAGGGCGGGGGGAGGGGAGGGCATACTGGGCGGCTCTAGGGTGGGGGGGCGGCGGTGAGGGCTGTGCTGGGCGGCACTAGGCGGTCTTGAGGGGTGGCAGGAGGCGCAGGTCGTGCAGCGGTGGTGGGGGGGCGGTGTGGTGCACATGCCTGGGCATGGTGGTGGCCGGGCATGGGGCAGAAGTGGCGTGGCGTGGCACAGCGTGTGTGTGTGGCGATGAAATGTGGGGGGATTTTGGGCAGCTGGCCGATTTAGGGTTGGGCCCTTTGCCGAGGGCCCAGATCTAGGCCCTCGGCAAAGATTTTTATTTTTTTAATTTTTTTCTTTGCCGAGGGCCATTGGTCGCCCCTCGACAAAGATCCCCTTGCTTGAGGGCTAAGCGAGGCCCTCGGCAAATTTTTTTTTTTTGGTTTTTGAACCCAGTTTTTTTGTGCTATAATACATTATTGAAACTCAATTTTAAAATTTGGGCCAATTTTGACTTTTTTTATATATTTCCCTAATTTATTTCTTTTCGTTGATTTTTTTGAATATTTTAAATTTGAGCTGTAGTTGGATGGAATAATGCAATTTAGTGATTGAAAAATATTATTCATGGTAACTTGGTGTATGTTGAGTCCCTATCCACGAACTTCATTATCAAATTTGGGCATCTTCTTCACGTAACATGGCGAGGAACTTGGATTTTCGGAAAAGTGATTTTAAATTATATAAAATCCATAAACACTTTTCCGAAACTTGTCGAGGTGTCATGTTATGTGAAGAAGATGCCCAAATTTGATGTAAAAAGTTCGTGAATAGGGACTCAACATACACCAAATTTTATGAATAACATTTTTCGAAATCAATAAATTGCATTATTCCATCCAACTGCAGTTCAAATTTGAAATATTCAAAAAAAATCAACGAAAATAAATAAATTAGGGAAATATATCAAAAAAGTCAAAATTGGCCCAAATTTTAAAATTGAGCTTTCAATAATGTATTATAGCACCAAAAAAAACTGGTTTCAAAAAATAAAAAAAAATATTTGCCGAGGGCCTAGCCTGGCCCTCGGCAAAGGGGATCTTTGCCGAGGGCCTGGCCAATGGCCCTCGGCAAAGAAAATTTAAAAAAAATAAAAAATCTTTGTCGAGGGCTTAGCCTGGCCCTCGGCAAAGGGGATCTTTGCCGAGGGCTTGGCCAATGGCCCTCGGCAAAGAAATTTTTTTAAAAAAATAAAAAATCTTTGCCGAATGCGTGATGGCGGGCACTCGACAAAGACTGACACCAGTGGCCGCCGTGACCCATCCGGCCATATTTGCCGAGGGCCAATTTTCCGAGGGTAGGCCCTCGGCAAAGATTTATTTTGGTGAGGGCCGTTTGTTTGCCAAGGGCCAGGCCCTCGGCAAATGCCTCTTTGCCAATGGCCTATCTTTGTCGAGGGCTCCTAGGGCTGGCCCTCGGCAAATAGAGCATTTGTCAAGTGCCCGAGATCTAGCCCTCACCAAACCTAGAAGCCCTCGGTAAAGGATGGGTTTCCAGTAGTGACTGTGTTTGGTTGCTTCGGTGATGGTTTGGACCTGTCCCACGACATGTACAAGGGACCAGGAAGCCTGGCTCCCTAGGAACGAGAATGAGATCCGTTCCTCCATAGCGAGGCTCGTGAGATACAGGGTATTAGCACATTAATGATGTATTGGTATATGATTAGCATAACCTAAGGCATATGAATATATTTCAAAGTAAGTTAAGATTTAATATAGTAAAAATAAGTATTATAAGTATTATACAATTGTTTTAAGTAAGATGAATATTATTGTAACACCCTAAAATTTGCTCCTTTTGGAAATGTAGTTAAATTGATTTAATTTCGTATTTTTGTGCTCATGAAACATAGGAAAATAATAATTTTCATTATTTTAAAATTTATCATAGGGCTTAGCAACATAGTTGTGCATACATGTCGATGCATTTGATTTATTGTAGTGAGTGGTTGAATCCAAAATTTGAAATGAATTTAAAATGCTTTTGAAATAGCTTTGAAATAAGAGAGAATTGGGAAATAAAGGAATTTAAAAAGTTATAAATTTTATTTTTGAAAGCCTACTAAAATTTTTCATTTTTATTTGAATTGAAAAGAATATTTGAATTAATATTTAACTTGATCTGGTTCAAAGAAATTTAAACCATATTCGAATTTGATTTGATTCATATTTAAATTTGGGTTTGAAAACAACATAGCAAAGGGATTCTTTGTTTTTTTTCTTCCTACCCAGCATCTGGCCCAGCTTGTTTATTTTCCCACAGGCCTGTTGCTCCCCTTCCCCTGTTTTCGGCCTGTGGGCCTGCTCCCGCGCCTGTGGCCTTTCCTCCACATCGGCCCGCTCGTGCCCCGCGCCTCCCTTTGCGCAGCGGCCCAACTCGGGCAGGCCGACCCAGCAAGCACACTGATCCGCTCTACCCTCCCTCTCTCTTGTGCCGACAGGTGGGACCGCCGTGTTAGGGCCGTCCGCTACCTCTCGTCCCATGCCGGACTCCACCGCCGCCGTCACCATGAGTTCGAATCCACACCGGCTACGCGTGCTTCATTGCCATGCCGCCCAAGCCACCTCCGCCTCATAAATTCGGACGCCTCGTGTCCGGCGCTTCCAATCCCAAGCCCTAGTGTGCTCGCACCGACGAGCCACCCACCTCCCCAAGCGCAGCGCCGCCTCCGTGCTTCTTCGGCCGCCAAAATCCCCCTAGGTGAGCTCGCCTCAACCTCCTCTCTCCTCCCGTGCTTTTCCCGTCGACATTCATGCACCATAGCCCGTGTTTCATGTTTCGCCGCCGAGCTCCCTTTGCCGGCCATGGCGCCGCTGCCGTCCCTGTCAACGCCATTGACAATTTTCTCTCTCCCTCACCCGATCCAATGACAACCGTCCGATCTGAGATCTGTGGCCCAGATTAGAAGATATCTTTTCGTTGGCACTTTTATTAAAGAGACCCTCGGTTTATTCAAAATAGAACCCGTAGTCCATTGCGTAATCCCCAGATTACGCCTTGCTCTGTTAAAAAGCGTATTTTGCTCGGTTGATTTCAAAAATACGCTTTCACTTATTTACAGATTTGCCACTAATTTTGTTTTAGCCATATCTTTTCCATTTTAACTCCGATTTGACCCGTTCAAACTGCGATAGGTTCGTATTTACGTTGTCTACGTGTTCATACTACTGTTAAGTATGTTTTCAACTTTTAAAATTCATGATTAGATTTAATCTATTATTTTAATAAAGAAAATCTTGTTTAAATCATATCTTCTATGTTTTAGCTCCGACTTGACCCGTTCAAGTTGCGTTAGATTCATAGCGATGAGATCTACGCGTTAGCAACAGTGGTTATCATGTCACTATTTTTGAAATTTCGTGGGTTAAACTCTAACTTGAATAATAATTATGCAACAGGATTTTATAGATAAAATATGATTTGTTTTACTTTAGTTCTATAATTCAAATCTAAATTTGACTTAATTTATATTATCTATAAAATATCTTATATATGTTTTTATATAATTAAAACACATGAAGCTAATAGTTTTATGAGTAGATCTATTGGTAGATGTATCTTTTCAACCGTAGCTCCGATTAGCGTGCCTCTCGCATTTGTGTTCGTAGCGATGTGTAGAATCATATTTCAAACTATTTTACTTATTTTTCTATGATTGGTGTACTATTTCTAATTTAGTTCTATTGTTTGCTTCGTGTATGATTGTATAGATGCTTGTGTGGTGCTTTATGATTTCGTCTGGTCGGTGAGATATATGTGGTGATCAAGAAAAAGAAGAAGAACGTTGAAGATTAAAGCTTACCGAAGGATCGGTGTTTAAGGTAAGTATAGCATGGGACCATCCTTGTTACCTATTCACCTTTAATCATTTAATTCATATTGCATGTGTCTACCTTGTTGCCAATAAGGATATCCTAGATATTTGATATCCTGTACCTTGACGCCTATGGGATATGCATTGGGTAGTTTTGCTAGTGCTCAACTACATTCATGATCTTGTAACTTCAGTAATGGTATATGCAATAAACACTAAAAGATGCTTTTTAGCAACATGGAACAAGGGGGCTAGAGCATTGGGCTGTTATTATGGTGCTCTAGATTTCTCTCCCTAAGGACTTATCTGTAAGTGATCATCCGGGACTTACAGTACAGCTGTGAGGGCTATATGGCTCTTGCTTTAGCTCAGTATGAGGACCTTTTCTAGCTTGTTAGAGGTTACCTTTATGGCGCAAGAGGGGTTCCGGTTTGTATGATCTCGGCCTGCCAAGAGGGTGCACTTTGGTTTCTTAGTATTTTGTTAGTCACTCCTTGGAGGGGGGTTCATGCTTATTGATGGGGAAACCTTAGCGGCCCTAACTTGTTAGATGAACCTTTGAAAGGCTTCATAGTGAACCCTACCAACCTTCCTTGGTAGTGGGTCAAGAGGTTGGCCGCCTCGGGCGAAAGGGTAAATCACGACTCACAGTGAAAGTGTACAACCTCTGCAGAGTGTAAAACTGGTATATCAGCCATGCTCACGGTCACGAGCGATTTTAGAACCCTTACGGAATAGATGATGAACACTAATGATATGGTTGATGAAGATGCTCACTAATGATTAATTGTTTATGCTATTCATTATTCATATTTACCTGATCATGTGTTTATGGGCTTGTGATAAACTTGTTGCTACTCAATTCCTAAAATTGTGACAATTAAAAGCTAATCGCAGTTAAACCAGTGTCAGCTTTTTGAGCCTCATGAACCCCATATTATATTTGTTGAGTACGACATGTACTTACGCTTGCTTTATATTTTTCAAATATTTGGAAAAATCCCGGATGGGTACCAGATTGCTAGAGTTTGGAGAAATTAGGCTTGTGATCAACCAGTTAGTTGTCCCTGTGGATTTTGGAGTCTTCGCCTGAAGATCGGGGTTATTTTTCCGCTGTCTATACTCTGAGCTTATAATCTTTTTACTAATACGCTATGTATTTAAGCATTGTCTTTTGATATTACCCTTATTTGTAGCTATATGTGAGATTTGACTTCGTGGGCTCACATATGGTGTGTGTGTCTGGTTTTGTTCTTAAAACCGGGTGCTACAATTATCTTAGTATTTGTATTTTATCTCAATTTAATATGGCATATACCACTAGTGCAGTCAACCAAACAAACATTCTACTCAAGCTGATGTTTTAGATTCAGTGAACCAAAACAATTAGTAGTTATATATCTTAACTGCTTCTCCTCTTATTAATGCAAGTCAGAAACAGATCATTTGAAAAATATAAACTACGTTGCTACAGCGCCGCAGGAACTCCTTTAGATGAGGCATGTCTTTTAGTTCTTGGAGGCATGTTTTTAGTTAATGAACAGTTCAATAACTACATGCATCATTTTTTCTGGGAGGATCTTAGGGCCTATTGGAACTGCACCACCAACTCTATCGCATAAACCCCACCGTGAAGTAGCTTTATAAAAAATTGAAGTTTCTGGAGCATCTCATTAGGTGCTCTCTTAGCTTCATTTTTTCTGGAGCAAAGCTTGTGGAGTTGCTCATGTTTGGCTCAAAAACATAAAGTGGAGCTGAAAACATAGAGCTGAATCATTTCTAACTTGCATTTCTGAAACATACTTATTGTTTTAGGACGGAGGGAGTAATATCCTTTATGGGGACTCGCTTAGGGTGCGTTTGGTTCGAGGATGAAGTTGGATGGGATATGACGATCCATGCATATTGAGATAAGGATATCCATGATGCATGTTTGGTTGGATGGATAGGACGAGCCATTTTTCTATTTGGTTGGATGGATGAAAGTGGATGGGATTAGAATAGTTATCTAATTATATCTACTAGTATAATGCCCGTACTAACGCCACAACTTTATCTTGGGGATGTACATGAAACAACCTAACAATGAACTTTTTCCATATTTCAACTTTTCCATAATAGTATATTACCCGTGCTAATGCTACGGTAATATTTAAGACAACACAAATTAAACACCAAAATGATGTATATGCTTTGGTGATTTTAAAAAATCATCGATCACATATTATATATTATAATAAAAAACATGATTCTGATGACAACCTGATATACCAAATAAAGATTACTTGCGTGACAACAATGATATCAGAATGCAGTGGTACTCTCTAATTACATTCCAATATTTTCCTTTATAAACAATTGTATTGTAACTCCACTAATTTAAAACCACCACGAGGACTTTGATCTTCTTGTTGCACTTTATCTTTGATCTTCATTTTTGTCTCATCTAGTAACTTTCGTGCTTATTGTTCTGAAAAGACATAGAAATTAAAGCTGCATACATTAGTGCAGACCCTAGAAAATGGAAACTTATTGTATATCCTCGACTCCTCGTCGTGATAATACAGGATGGTATGAGGAACTTATTGTATATTCCATTTAGTTTTGTTTCACGTTTCATATAATTTTATTAATATTAAGAAAAAAGGCCTTAAATACTCCTACAGTTCTGCTTCACAGGGCTGATAAAGTGACATAGTTCCACTTCATAGTGCTTCTAAACACTTAAAAGCTATCAAAAGGAGAGATTAAATCAAGGGGGCAGAGAACATTGATTACCTGTCTCACTTTCAGTAAACATGTTTGAAACTGCAGTACCATCTAGACAGTAGGGTTATTATCTCATAGATTAAACTGTAACAGTGCAGCAGTAAGCCATGTAGACTGGTTTTTTTGGTCTTTATTTGTTTTTTAGTCTCAGAGTGTATTTCTTGTACATTCCTAAGTTTGTGTATGCCCACTCAGCAGCCATGAAATTTGATAGAAAGATAGAAAGAGAAGGAAACAGCAAAAAAAAACACTGAGTGTAAATATCAAATAATGTCATATACTGCTAACTCATTAGTAAATAAAATAAAATATTATGCTCGGCAAGAGTATTCAATAGAAACGATTCTATATCTTGCACTTCAGCAAAGCTTATCAGCCATAACATAAAAAGATCTACAGCTTAAGACGGAAGAAAGCATACATGTATCTTTGCCAGTAATGCATCTGCAGTCCTTGAGCCAGCAGATTTTTCCAGTCCCTGAGCCGGCAATGGCAGAACCACATCTGCAGTTGCCTATCTGTGAGCCCCAACTGCACGGACAACTCAACCTACATCATCTTGTTTGGATATGAATCCTCTGCACCAACACAATGCAAACCAAATCCCCATGAAAACCACATGTCAATCAAATACTCGCAAAACAAACCCGAAACATTCCGAATGATCAGTAGTGTATTCCGAATGGTCAAATACTTTGTTAACAGACTCTGTCAAAGCACTGTAAACATGTCTCTGAGTGGTCTTATAATTGCGATATTCAAGTTTACATAACTGACAAAAACATATTTTGAACTATGTTAAAAGACCCAGAAACAATTAGAAGAGAAAGTAAACCTTTTTATGCAGCTGCTCTGTTATTGCAACTTTATAATATGGAAGATTCTCTAAGAAAAGTAAACCTGCAATTAATTTTAGCGCCCTCTCCACCCTATCAGATAATTATTGCATCAGAGAACCATTCATTCAACACAAGCAACCAATGTTTTTCTATGATGGGCAAATAGTATGTTATGAAATATGAGCACATTAATTGCTTAACTTATGGAAGGAAAATAAAATGAGGTTGACTCAAACCTGTTGCTGCCTCTTGTATCCTTGTGCCTGCAGCCACCATCCATGCGTATGAGTAGTCTCCCTTGTAGTGCCGAAATTGAATACAGCACATTGGCATCATCAACATGCTAAAATCGGATGAAGAAGCCCAACAACCCTAACCCAAATGGGCATAACAGCAATCTATATCAAACAATCTGATTGTACAGGCCTGCAGCTGGTTCCAGCGCTGGACCCTTTCCCAACCTTAACGCAATGAGAAAATTAAAAAAATGAAATTGAATATATCAATCAATAATCAAACATATGGAATCATCTAACCTGAGTAGTGACAAGTACATGAACCTTACAAAATATATGCTGTAAAAAGATTCATCTCAGTCCATAGCTTCTTTTCACCAATTTTGTACATATCTGAGGGGCTTGAATTTACCTAGCAGAGAAGTAGTGTATCATCATACAGACGGTCGAAAGCCTTTCCCCCGAGTAGGCAGTAGCAAACGAATTATTAGCATCTACCATCACTGAGAAATCAATACCGAAATTAATGAAATAAATAAAAAAAATAAAACAAGATCACAAGTCAATCGGAAGGGACAAAAAAAAGAGAAGCCTGGCTGGCTGCGCACTGGATCAACTTCGGTGGTGGACGTATAGGGACAGACCATAGGTGGGGGACGTATTGAACCGGACCGCCATCGCCAAAACCGCGTATGCCTCCTCCTGGGGCCATGGGCCGCCACCACCGTCCGTCGCATATCTCGGTGGGGTAGGGGCGCCACGTACAACGGAGCGGAGATGAGGGGAGGATCACTGCGTTGGTGCGGGTGATGCCATCAGGTAAGCGACCGTCGCGCCGCCCACGAATTGCGGCGGGTTTTGTTTTTCCGGGAAAATGCATGGGCGGAAGTAGGAATCGAACTCGGGCGTGTGGGATGCGGGGAGGAGCGAGGGCACGGCGTCGGCGTGCGGGATGTTGGATGCGTGAGAAGCCTAGCATCCCACATCGAATCGTGGCCATCGGATTTGATTTAGGTGTTTTATTAGCCCTTGATTTTAATGGAGATGAATTCCTGTGTGCATTTTCTTGGGTGCATAATGGTTGGAAGCTCTCAGCGGAGGACATTTTCCGGGGGACCTAATATAATTTTGATTGGTCCATTATAGTAGAGATTGTTTAAAAACAATAACAACTAATTAGACACTAATAAATATGCATTAATACTAATTTTGCCATGAAAATCACTAATTTAACATAAATATGTTAATTAGCACAACTAATAACCTAATTAGCACACGAAACATGCACTAATCAACGTATTAGCACTTATCAAAACTAATCCTACCATCACAATTACTAAGTAATAATATAACACTAATTATCTTTAATTTATTTACTAATGACAAATATTAGAAGACATGGATAAGCTGGTTCGCGGGATTTTTACGAACCAGGAAATCTAGCATCTAGGGGTATATTCTCTATTCATGGTTTTATTAGTCCCAGTGATCCATCCAACCAAACACCAGTGATCCATGAATGATCTAATCCCATCCATACAAATCCAACCAACTAAACACATCCTTAATGGAATATTACCGTAGCGTTGTTAGCCCGGCTCTATAGTAGTTCAAAATAAAAACCAAACTGAGATCAAGCACTCCATGGCTCCATGCATGATACAAGATATGTGATGTATAACATTGGGTTTAGGAAACTTTCATTGTGTGGTGGGGGGAGAGAGAGAGAGAGAGACAAGCACTACGGGATACAGTAGAAGGCCCAAAGACACTCGGCAAACGCTTTGCCGAGTGTAACACTCGGCATACAACACACGGCATTATTTTGTCGGCAAACAGTAGTTTGCTGAGTGTTATCTATCGCGTACTCGGCAAATAGTTTGCTAAGTGTCAATAAACACTCGGCAAAAATAAACTCTCGGCACAAAAATGATAACGGGATGGCACGGTGACGGCGATTTTGCCGAGTGCACGACGGAAAAACACTCGGTAAAGTTTATCCAGTTTGCCGAGTGTCACGACCAAAATACTCGGCAAAGTTTGTAAACTTTGCCGAGTGTCATCTCCAAAACAATCGGTAAAGTGCTAAAGTTTGCCGAGTGTCAAGGCCAAAACACTCGGCAAAGTTTACACATTTTGCCGAGTGTCACGCCCAATACACTCGGCAAACAAGCGCGCAACGGGCAGATTTTATGGTGACTTTGCCGAGTGTCCATTTGAATACACTCGGCAAAGACAAAACACTCGGCAAAAATGGTTCCCAGGATAACAGAAATTGATTTCTTCGCCGAGTGTTTTGGCTCGACACTCGGTAAAGCATTTCTTTGCCGAGTGTTACACTCGGCAAAGAGACCAATACCCCTTTTTTACTAATCTGTCCCGTATAACGGACCCCTCTCAATTCACAATAAACCATCACAATTCACAATAGAGGTCACAAGCATAATTATATGTCACAGACATAATTGTATTTCACAGGCATAATAAACCATCATCATAATTTACAAACCATTATCACAATTCACAGTAAACCATCAACACAAGTCACAACTAAGTCAAATAAGCGACAAAGGCAAATGCAATCACTGTGGAGGCCCTTGGTACCACTACGACAAATCCGGGTCTTGAGACTGATTATTTGACGCCGCCGATTGATTCTGCACAAAAGAGAAAAGATTGCATGTGTAAGCTGCAGATATAAAAAACTCACTGCAATCAGAAAGTATAAGTAGTGTCTTCAAAACATACTTGCACGTAAGTATATATAGTACTAACTTGTATTTGTGCATGGGAAGCTAATAAGGAAGCTTCTAGTCTATTTGATTAAATTTTGGGAGAATTTATATTAAATTTTGTGTGCTGTGCTGCTGCCAGGAAATAACTATATATATTATTAAACTAATAAAGTGGGAGTACGTATAGAACTTAACAAACGCAAGAAAACACTTATATGTCCTGTTAAAATCTCTTGGGAGTATCACCCCATCGTCATTCGTTGAATTATGGCCTAAAATTTCTACATGCTGCGGATGTCCCCTACAGGTGGTCGTGGCTACTGCTATCCCACTGGACGCGGAATGCCTGATCCTGGCATGCATAGTGTTGGGGCTGTGATGCCATCTCCACATGAGATAGGAGTGATGCCAATAAGAGATGATAGTGTCTCACAGCCTGTTCAAATTGGGGCACTAGCCACTGCACTTGCTAATGCCCCACCTGATCAGCTTATGGAGATGGACCAGACGGAGGTTCTCCACCTGCTAGAGTTCACAGATGCTCTCAAGGCAATGGTTGCTGAAACCATGGAGGTCCTACGTTCTAGCCAGCATCTCCAGCAAAGCAATGCCTCCCCCGAGCAGCAGCTGGTTAATCTGTCACTGAAGGGCTTGGGTTGAAAATTGGAAATTGCAAGTTTTGATTGCAATTTGAAGAGACATGTACTTATAATTTGAAGAGGCGTGTAGGTATATAATGTGTCAACTACAACAAGAAAGTCTAATGCACGCTCCTAATCTCTCTCTCTCTCTGAGGTCAGCACAGAGAAATTAGAGAGGGAGTTAGAGAGAGGTAGGGACTTATAGAGAGAGAGAGAGAGAGAGAGAGAGTCAGAGAGAGGAAGCTTCGGCATCTCCTGCACACAAGCAAAGACTTGCTTTTGGCTGGCCGGCACCACATCCACCTACGCAGTGGTAGCTTCCTTGCTCAGCAGCCATGCATGCTTCTATCCTATCATGTGTGTATACAGGCACTTCTACCACTAGGACTATGCTTTTGCTGCCATGCACGCCACCTCCGTACCCTAGCTTATCTCGCTAATAAACCTCTATAAAACCTCCTGCCATCTAAAGTTCTCACATCTAAAGTTCTCTAAGCCATTTTGAGCTAACATCTAAAGTTCTCTAAGTCAAAGTATTCAATCTGCAGTATAAGGTGTCAAGTGACTCACAGGAGTAGTTGTGGGTGACTGAGGTGGAGGGAATAGCACCGATGGCGGTGGCAAAGCTTGACCCATACTCGATGCAAAATTCTGCATGTATTGGAACATTTGGTCCATCCTCAACCGATTTTCTTCCTCTATCCTCTGCATCGTCCGCCGTTGTTCTTCCTCCATGTTCTGCTGCTCGGCCGCCATCTTCGCCTCCATCTCCGCCATCCTCGCCTCCATTTCCTCCCGTTGCTTCATTTCTACTTCCACCCGGGCCTATAACATTTCATCCTAATGTTACAATGCAAAGCTAAAGTACGTAACAATCAACGAACGATGAATAAATAAGAAATAATCTGGAGAGCCTCCATCTGGTACTGTGTAGCAGTTGGCCGAGGGCGTATCACCGGGCTCGCTCTCGTGCTTCTTGCTCGAATCTGGGAGAGAGTGGGAGTAGAGGCCGTGTCGATTGTACTGTCGTCAATCCAGTACCGGCCATACTTCTTGCCTCCTCCCACCCTCATCACGATTTCTCCATCAAGATCCTGGGTGCTCGGATCGAACCGTGGCCCATGAACCTACCTTGCCATCGCTGTGTACTCACTGACGCGACTGTGGACGCTTGGATCGCTGTACGCCTCGGGCGGGTCCTCCGGGTTGAAGTCGATGTTTGCCGTCGCCTTGCCCTTTTTGGACAGAACCCATGCCTTGAACTGGGAGCAAGGCTGGCCATCATGTGACGACGACTGCGGCAAAAATGCAAAATGATTAGAAATTATGCAGAATTGAGTGTTAGAATAAAGAAATAAATTCGCGTACCCATTTTTCCCTGTATTCGTCGAGGCTCAGGCTGCCTTGATGGTGTGATGCCCGTGGCATCAGCAAACGCCGGTCCCGGCAAGCGGTGTGCGTCTCCACCCACCTGGGCTCCAACCACTTGTCCACCATGTAATCCCAGCACTGGGAATGCTGGGCGCACCAGTACGGAGACACCTACATGATCAAGTGTATGACATATGAAAAAATAAAATTAAGCATAATTAATCTCATAAAAAGTAAGTATTAATGTTCTATATGTACCTGCAAGAATTGTTCTCGGGTCAGGTTCATTGTTCTTGCCTCTTCTTTTTTAACCTTCATCCGTCTGTGTTGAGCATAGTAGTCGATGATGGCCTGGACACGTGCCTCGTAGTGCATGTCCTTCACGAGCTTCTTGGCGGCTTCTTCAGTGATGGAGGCCGCCTTGGCCTCGTACCCCTCCTAGCATTGTCAGTGTTTCGAACAAGCACCGGCTAGTAAATTTATAATTATACGCGTTAGGCCCGGATGGTGTGCTAAAGAACACAAGGTTTATACTGGTTCGGGTTGAATGTCCATACATCCAGTCTGTTGCTGCTCGTGTTATTAGCACTGAAAGCGGTTTATAGTAGGGGGTACAAACGGTCGAGAGAGGGACTGGTCCCAGGTCTCTAATGGAAGGGTCAAAAGGAGACCAAGAGCCTGGTGGCGGCTTGACTGTGTATATGAGTCGAACTGAACTCTCTATAAGTTCATCTATATGTGAGTTGTCCGTTGAAAGTCAGTCTCTTCGTTCCCCCTTTAGTGGGGAGCCCTGCCCTCCCCTTTATAGACGAAGGGGGGAGCAGGGGTTATAGATGGGTGAAAAGAGGGAAAATACCAAGGGTATAGAAGGTCCTTCGACGGGCCCGGGTCTTCCTTTTCCTCCAAGCCAGCTTTGTAGACACGACCAGCTGGTGTCAGAGGTTGGCATGTTCGCCGGGCGCCTATGTGCTGATGATGTTGCGCCTTTACCTGATCTGCAAGTGGTCACATCCCATCCCGCCCCCGCGGGCGGCGTGTTGGGCTGAGATGTTTCCCCACGGCCCTGTGGGGAGCGGATGGTGCGGTGACCGCTCGTTCGTTACTATAGAGGACGGGAGTCCCTCCTTGGACTGTATTGGTTGTCCTATGTTGATGTCTGGTTCCTCACCCGGGGGCTAAAGGCGACGCCTACAACACTGTAGGCCGGAAAGTACGTGCCCACAACATTATTCAGCTCCTACCATACCTGGAAGGGTCTAAAGCACCCATCCCGTCGTGCTCTGACAGTACTTTCCTGCAGCGGCGCAGGGCATGGTCCTCGATGCCGCAGTTTGACCCGAACGCCTTGTCTTACCCTGTGCCTATCATCATGAGGGAGCGGGGTGCGGTTGTCAGGTGAGGCGAAGGCAGCCTTTGGACATCGGGCGAGGCGAGGTCCATCAGGCGAGGCAGAACCTAGCCTTCGGAGGTCGGGCGAGGCGGAGCCCAGCCCTCGGGGGTCGAGCGAAGCGGAGCCTAACCCTCGGGGGTTGGGCGAGGTGGAGCCTAGCCCTCAGGGGTCGGGCGAGGCGGAGTCTAGCCCTCAGCCCTCGGGCATGGTGGAGCCATCCCCCAGCCATTGGGGGAGGCAGAGCTGGCCGACGGGCCTCAGGCGAGGCGGAACCAAAACTCCCATCATTCGAACAAGAAGCGCAGCGGTGCTCTTGTCCGTTCGGGATTTTTTAATGTTCGATGGTTATTAGTTCCATCTCCTTGGGTATCCTAGTATTAGGTTCCCGACAGGCAACTATAGAAGTCCTGCATATAGACGCGATGTATACAATCATTACTTCAAGAATGCCCAATGAATGTGATGTATTGAGCAATGTAGTGCGAGGAATACTTACCCACAACTCGCCCTTCACCCGCGCATAGATTCCTTCAGGGGCTGCTGGATTATTACTAGGTGGAGTTGTAGCATCTTACTCCCAATGGGGTTCAACATATGGCGGTGTTTATTGCCCTTGCGAGGGTTTCCTGGGGATCAATCCCCACTTCGATCTGTGGTGGCACTTCTCACAGTCAGTCTATTGAAGAGGCGGGTTGGGGGGAAGGAGGTGAATGTGCCGATGGGATGCGCCATCATTCATTTGCGCCATACCCGGTCGAGGGGCTACCCGTTGATGCGTCTGTCGACCTCCAACAAGGGGTGGCATTCGCAGTGGTTTTATGTCAGGGATGATGTGAGCGTTCCCCTGCCGAAGCACACTGGGTGCCTCATCGAAGAGGCTCCACAGTCATGGCAGTGGAGCGTCCTGACTAAGGAGAAGAAGCACATCGCAGACCTTCTCGCCGCCCTCCATGCTCTAAAGGAGCAGGGTGTGAAGGGGTCGGGGATTATCGGTGCCTACCACGCGAGGAGGGTGGCACCGCTGATGGCGCGAGCGCTTCCCCTACACCAGATGGTGCCTGGAGCGTTGTTCGAAGGGACGGTTGAAAGGTCGAGATGGCGGACTAGAGGGGGGGTGAATAGTCTTTTCTAAAATTAATCGCGTCGGCTAACAGATATAAATGCGGAATTAAAATAATCGGTCTAGCCAAGACTACACCCCTCTATATATGTTCACTAGCACCTTGCAAAGATACTAATAAAACAACTAAGGTGCCGGGCTAGCTAGAGCTCTCCTAAACAATTCTAGGAGCAAGGTCACACAAACCTATGCCACTAGTACTTTAAGTAACAAGGGAGCTCCTACACATGCTAGTAAGCAAAAGCACAAAGATAACTAAGCTCACTAGCAATGCTCAATAACAAGGCAACCAACGCCTAATTAGAGAGCGCAAATACTTAGCTACACAAACTAAGCAATGTGACTAACAAGGTTACTAAAACCAAATTAGCCACGCAAGGGAGCTACTTCTATGCTACACAAGCAAGAAGGTAATTAGCTAGCTACACAAGCTATCTAATTACAAGAGCAACTACACAAGCTTAAGATATATATATAAGTAATTGCAAGCTTGTGTAATGGGGATGCAAACCAACAGGAAGAACAAGGTTGACACGATGATTTTTCTCCCGAGGTTCACGTGTTTGCCAACACGCTAGTCCCCGTTGTGTCGACCGCTCACTTGGTGGTTCGGCGGCTAATTAGCATCACCCGCTAAGCCCGCACGTCGGGCGCCGCAAGAACCTACCCCTTGAGTGAGGGTAGCTCAATGACACGCTTTACTAGAGTTGCTCTTCGCGGCTCTCGCGGGGTGAGCACAATGCCCCTCACAAGCACTTCTCCGGAGCGCCGCACAAGCTTCTTGCGCGCTTCGACGGAGACCACCACCAAGCCGTCTAGGAGGTGGCAACCTCCAAGAGTAACAAGCACCATCGGCTTGCAACACGACCACCTAGTGCCACTCGATGCAACCTCACGATGCAATCGCACTAGAATCGCTCACTCACACAATCGAATGATCACTATCAAGTATATGTGTGATGGAGGGCTCCCAAGCACTCACAAGCATGGACACTAAGTCCCTTGAGGTGCTCAGCACCAGCCATGGCCGAGGGCCACTTCTATTTATAGCCCCAAGGGCTAAACTAGCCGTTACCCCTTCACTAGGCAACGGTCGGGCCGACCGGACGCTCCGGTCGTGTTGACCGGACGCTGGACCTCAGCGTCTGGTCGTCCACAGACGGCCACGTGTCCTAATTCCAACGGTCACTTGACTTGACCGGACGCAGCAGCTTTCAACTAACCGGACGCTGAACCCCCAGCGTCCGGTCGTTTCCAGTAAGGTACCGACCTTGACCGGACGCGTCCGGTCACACTTGATCGGACGCAGCCAGCGTCCGGTCACACTCCAGCTTCTGCGTCATCGTACGTCAGCCTGACCGGACGCAGCCTGCCAGCGTCCGGTGCATTCAGATCCAGCGTCCGGTCAGTTGACCGACGCCAGCATCTTCGCGACTAACTCGTTTTCACTTCTAACTTCATCACCCTTGCTCCAATGTGCTAACCACAAGAACTTGCATCCGACGCAATAGAAAATAGGCATTCTATTTTCCCGAAAGCGCCGAATCCATCTCACCCCTGCAAACACCACCTCCTTTGTAAATGTGCCAACACCACCAAGTGTACACCACCATGTGTATGTGTGTTAGCATTTTCACAATCATTTCCCAAAGGATGTTAGCCACTCAACTTGCCACGCCACTCGATCCTAGCGACAATGCAAAGTTAGATCACTCGAGTGGCACTAGATGACCGATATGCAAACAAGTTTGCCCCTCTTGATAGTACGGCCATCTATCCTAAACCCGGTCATAAACTTCTCTACACACCTATGACCGGTGAAATGAAATGCCCTAGGTTATACCTTTGCCTTGCGCATTCCATTCCATCTCCTTCAATGTCGATGCAACACATGCACCAACACGATCAACAATGATATGATCCACTTCATATCATCACATGATCATATTGGTTCATCGATCTTGACTCTACTTGCTCTTCACCGTTGCTATCGTCCATCGGTGCCAAGTCTTGCTCAAGCTTCACCGCCACGCGGTCCATCACTCCAAAGCCTTTGACTTGCCCTTCACGCTTGCAACCGGTCCATCAAGCCAAGTCTTGTCTTGATCTTCTCCACCTTGATCACATGACTCAATGTCATGTCTCATGTGCAATAAGCTCCTTCATCATCACATGTGTGAGCTTTGCAACATCTCCAAGCCATTTTCACCTCCATGGCATATGTTGCTCATACACATGTACCTGTGGACTAATCACCTGTGTATCTCACATAAACACAATTAGTCCACCTAGGTTGTCACTCAATTACCAAAACCAACAAGGACCTTTCAATCTCCCCCTTTTTGGTAATTGATGACAACTCTACAAAGATATGGAAATTAAGCTCTTTTGGATTCATGTTGCTTGCCCAAGCAATTTTACCATGTGAAAATGATTTTGGACAAGTACCACAAACCCAAAATGGTAGTATTAGCTCCCCCTACATATGTGCTAGTCTATTTAATTTGAAGCTTGCACATATGCATAGATTGAAATTGTGGGAGAGTAAATACTACAAAATGATGCTAAGGTGTATAGAATAAACCTTTGAAGCGTGTACCAATCGTAGTTGCACCTTTAAGTTCATCCTTAGCACCATGGTTAGCTAGATATTACTTGGAAATAAAAGCACTAGATACCTCATGAGATCAACATTAAAATCAAGGTACTAGCATTACTTAAAGAATATACCAAGTGTCTAGCTATCATCCTATGCATGCTAGTTATCAAATCATCATTCAAGTTATTTAACTAGAATACACCACACAAGCATGCATATTGAATTTAAGAACATATGCGATGCAAGCAAGCACATGAATATTCACATATCAAATGCAATCACTCAAAGTTCATGAGCTTGCTCCCCCTACTTGTGTGCTTCTCTTGTCCAAGAATTTTGATCCATCTCTTTTCTTCAATGTTGCTCCCTCTTTGTCCATGTCCGACCTCTATTTCTTTTATATCTCATCTCTCCATGTCCAATTTCTCCCCCATTCAATCAAGCTTTCATATCTTTGTACAATCTCTCCCCCTTTGTCATCAATTTCCATAAAAGGTATGCTTCTTATTGATGCAAAGGTATACTCTTTGGGGTAGATGGTTGAGACTTGCATTTTTGATGGACATTACTTGAATATCGGAATGACACCACAAGTAGATACCATTTAGAACTTGTAACTTGTATTACATGTATCTTATCATTCTATGCATGGGTCATCCATTTGATACACTTGAACTCTTGTAGTTGAGGGATGCATTCTTCATTTGATGATCACTTAAAGTTGAGGATCACTTGTGGAACCATCATCTTGCATGATTGATACTATGTATAGATACCACTTGTAGGAAGTGAATACCATTTGAAAGAATCTTCTAGTATGGAACCACTTGTTTGAATTATCAATAAAGACCATTTCTTGAACATTTGCTATCTTCATGAGTACCACTTATAGGATATCACTTGTGAGTTGAAACATATAAACTAGATATCCATTTGCATTGTTGTCTTGTGCTTGTACTCTTATTACTATCATGAGCTTCTATGATTGACTTGAACTAAATTGTTTTGCCTAAGCTTCCAAGTCTAGTTTGAACCAATGACAAGCTTCTTCACACCTCTTTTAAGGGTTATCTTGCCAATGTTGTACTTGTTACTTGTTTAGCAATCCAAATTAAATCAAGTACTTGGGTTTACTAGCTCATGAACAAATTCATATACTAACCACTAGATCAAGTAATCATTCAAGCAATAGTGGTAAGATATGACTTTAAATATTTCATTTGTTATGCATGATCCTATGAAGCATGTACTATATGCACTAACCGCATACTAGTAAGGGATGAAATGATCATGCACATTACAATGATACCTTTGCTATGTTGGAGTAGAGGATAGTCACATAGATTCCAATTCATTACTCCAATTGCAATGTGAAGTCCAATTATAAGCTTGATGAAGACCAATAGATACCATGTTGAATTTCATTCTTCACCCATATGAAATGAATACCACTTATGATCAAGTGCACTTTCTTGTTGTGGTTGACTTGCTTTATCTTTTGATCTTTGCTTACATGAGAGTATCAATTTTTGAATACCACTTGAAATATCATGACTAGCTCTCTTTTGGGTGTTGCTTGCTTTTCTTGATCAACCATTTTGATTTCTTCAACTAAGCATCTCAAATGTTCCTCGGATCACCACTTCCATGTTAGCCTTCCAAGTACCACACTTGGTTCACCTACACATAGGCAGCAAGCCCCTACACTTAGGGAGAAGTGACCTTTCTCCAAGAACCATTCTTGATACTCACTTGAAATGACTTGATTGATTGATCCAAGTAATGGACTTATCTTGATGAGTAACCTTGATTCCTTCTTTAAGTCCTTTTCTTTCTACTTGTTTAAGTCCTTTTCTTTCTATCAAATGATCTCCAATCATATCTAGAGCTTAAACTTCATCTTCATCTTGAGTTTGATCTTGATCTTCTAATTTGAGTACCAAATGTGTGCAAAGTGCACTCCACAATCAAATGGCCTTGTACTCTTTGCTTGTCATGCTTCTAGATCATCTCAAAACCAAACTTAGGTACCTCAAACACTTGTAAACATGTTTCCAACTTGAGGACCTTTCAATCAAAGTGACTCTTGATTAATCCAACATTTGTCACTTTTCTGACAGATTTTGTACCCTTCAAAGAAATAAGCATATATACCAAAGTACAAATCCAAATACCACGAAATTTGGTGGAGATGGGATTCACTAAGTTATCTAGCAGCCATAAAAATTTTAGCTTCATTTGATCTCATATGACTGCCAAAATTTTAATTCTTCCACCACTGCTACATGCTGAAAACTGCTGCACTATAGCTGACAAGAACCACTCCAAAACCGAAGCATTTCTTATCCAATTTCCATGAAATTTCTACAGCATCTCATACCATAAATCTAGAGCATGTACACCAATTTTCAAGCCAATCCAATAAGATTTTATCACTCAAACATGGCTATGATCACAGCTAGCTCAGATTTTGAATATAGGACAGATTTCAAGCAATTGAGCTATACTTCATCAAATATGAACCAAACTTGAAACTAACTTGTTTGAATACTTTCATAAGACATATATCCATTCAAAACACTTACTAAATGTCATCTTATGAACTTATCCAATCACAAATCAATCCAAACTTGATTACTAAGCAATTATCCATTCAAACATCTCATAGCAAGCAACATTGCATATTTATCCAATTCAATCAACTCATATGCACCCAAATGAAATGATCAACAAGAGATATACCTTGGTTAGCTCATGATCATCCAACTAGCAAGCTTCAACTCAATTATTTGCAAGCCATCAATTATATCCAATAATTCACCAACAACTTGAGTTTTGCACTTGTATTGTTGATAGTATTTGGACTTCGCTTAATTTGTCATGGCATTGGGATAGTGATCATCACTTAGCAATACTTGGCTCAACTTGTGATCAACAAGATGAATATCATTTGAACCAAGCCTCCAATGCCGATGGTACCTACACACAATCATCCACTTTTTGATGGTACCCAAACAAGTTTGGGTCCTCTCAAGTTAGGAGCAACATACTTAGGCATAGCCTTAGTATGAGTAGCGGGATGTTTTGCAATGGCAATCATAGAGGTACCATTTTCATCCTTTCTAAGCACATTATTATTATCAATTGAAATAGGCTTAGAAATATTACCTAGGGGACATGAATGTACCATGTGTCCCCTTTCCCGGCATGAGTAGCACTTTCTCTTTGATTGAGCCTTCTCTTCCTTGCTCATGAGGTGCTTCTCATAGCCTTGCCTCTTATGGATTGCTTGAGCCTTCTTCTCAAGCTTGTTAGGACACTTAGAGGCAAAGTGTCCCGTACTTCCACACTTGAAGCACTTGATGTGAGCATAGACTTTCTTCTCATTGTCATTCTTGCTCATCATCTTGGCATCTTGGATTTGCATTGGATGCCTTGCCTTTCCACCCCTTCTTGTTTTCTTCTTCTTCATCATCAAGTGACCACCATCTTCATGGTTGATCTTGATTTGCTCTTGGGGTGTCTTCTCTTGCTCAACTTGTGGCTTTGGTTGAGGCTTCTCTTGTTGCTTCACCAATTGCTTGGTTGGGCACATCGAGGTAAGATGACCCCAAGTGCCGCACTTGAAGCACTTGACATGCTTTAGCCTCTCTTCTTCTTTCTTCAACTTGAGCTCCTCGATGTTAGGGCAACCATTTGCAAAGTGTCCCGCTTCATGACACCGGTAGCACATGGTGTGTGAGAGCTTTCTTTGATGTAGCTTCTTTATCTTTCTTTCTCTCTTTCTTTCGCCCTTTGTCATCTTCTTTTCGAAGCCAAGGCCACACTTGTCACCATAGTTTCTTTGAGTTTTCAACATATGCTCAAAGGTGACTTGAGAGTTGTAGCACCTCTCTAACTTATTGCTCAATTTCTTCACTTCATTTTTGAGCTCATTGTTCTCCTTCAAAATGTTAGTCATTGTTGACACAAAATGTGACGCACTGTGCCGCACACACAGCAAGCCGAAAAGCGTAGCTTCAATCGGGTGCCCGGGTGCTTCGTGATCCGGAACGTGCCAGTCAGTTTGACTCGAAAGAAAGCCGACAAGGGATAAAACAGTTAAATGTCAAACCGGAACATGTCGGGTGAGACCCGCATAGCCATTACGTATATCGGAGTTACTTTACATAGCGACATACTGACTATAGGAAGCATGTCGCCAACAAGTTTATAAATCATTCGACTAATCGTAGGATGGACATACGTAAAGATCTCGATTGCCGAATGCATATGCATGGGAAGACATGTTTGAACAAGTGAAATTGATTATGCGTTAATGCATATCCAAGCTCAAACAATCCGGCCGAGAGTTGGGGTCCATGAAGAAGGAACGTGTAGATAAACACGATTAAGCCAATCTAAAACTGCAAATGCTCGCCGCAGACGACACCTAATTTCGTCAAAAACTTAAACGTGATTAACATACATGAACCCACAACATGTGACAATCTAGATTAAAATAATTCAGCCATTACAAGCATGTTATCTATTTGCAAAGGTATTATGAAAGTAATGATCATTGAAGCTCGAATAAAACCATAGAAGAGGGCCGAACAATATCAATCTAAATTGGGCAAAAGCGTGTTACAAATATATAAAATATTTAAAACATGCAACACAGGATAACTTGATGAATCTATTTAGATTTTGCCGTAATCTAATAGAGCCGATAACCTGTCTTGCTTCCACTAAGCATATTGAGCAAACGCACGCATACGGTATCTACTCATAAACAAAGTATAAGCAAAGACTTCTTGATTGTCAAGCAAAGATCCGCCGCATACGATCATTGAAAACAAACAAGACTACTTGCATCACGTCTAAATCCACCGCATGATACTAAACATGATAACAAGGTTGTCGGAACTTACGGAGGTCGACGGATCGATGACTCCTCTCGAAGAACTCGACGACACTACAAAAGGACTCGAAAGTTGGCACGGGGCCGGTTGTATTGATTTGGTTGTGAACGCCTATTACAATGGTCGAGGGTCAATATTTATACCCTAGACGAAACACGAGTCCTAAAAGACTACGATTTACAAAGGAACTCTTAAATAAACTTGGAAACTACGATTCCTTGCCCCAAACTCTCGTGAGTCCTTTATTATTACAACTTTCATCTTTTCGATCGGCTTTGCTTGCCATCTTCGCTTTCCCGAATGGTTACCGCCTTCGAGAATAACCGACCGCACAAGCATTTAGCCGACCGCTTGCGTTGTTTGCGAACACTCTTCTTCCCGCATGTGGGTCCACTGTCATCTTCCGAGAATTGACCAAAATCCAAAGTGTTAACACATGCCCCTCAATTTCGGGATAAAAGTTGTTTTATTCTGAAATTGACCACAAGCTCTTTCATCCTCCTAGGTCATCACTTTCAAAACCGCAGCCGCTGCCCAAAATTTCAATCTTTTCGGCGCAACCTCGAACCTCCTTTAAATCTTCAATGGCGACCGAGGATGAAGTCCTAGAGGTAAACTTTATTTCTATTCGGCAACTCTCATCCCATCCTTCCGCTCCTCTTTTGACTTATTCCCTCTGATTTCAATCATCTTCTAAAGGAGTACAAGAGCGGATTTTGATCCCCTTACGTCGCCAACCCGACTCCTATTTCCTTGGCCCAATGGGAAATCCTAACCCTTCCGAAATCATTGAGAAGGAAACTCAAAGAATTCCTTTCAAGTCGGAATTACCTCACCAAACCGATGGCCAAACACGTTCAAGAATTGGCCATTTCCCCAATCACCGGATGGCGCATGGTGCATAGGAGAATGTTGGAGAAGAAGCAGACCTTTGGGAAAGTCGGGACATCGGTCATTGTCGGAGTTATCTTTAGCAGAGACACCTGTGAATGATTCCTTCGATAGCGACTTCTCATTTTTGGTGCGACGCTACCAATGCCTTTATCTTCGCCATGGTATTATGACCATCACTCTAGCCGACGTATACATGATGACTGGTTTGAATGTGTCATTGCCAAGATATCCTTATAAGTACAAGAGCAAGAGTAATCAAAGAGCCGTTAGTTCGGATGTGGATGGGTCAAACATATTCGTAATTACATGAATGCATCCGGCGCCGTCTCGATAAAGAGTTGAAAGCTTTCATGAATATGTGGCTATGCAGATTCATTTTTGTGGAAAATCCAATGAACCAACCACGAATCACATGGTAATGGCTGAAGACTTAGCTGCGAGCACCCAGATCCCATTAGGCAAATATCTTTTAGGGTGCGCTTATCATATGATGCATCAGATCACCCTTCGAGATGTGCCAAGGTGGAGAAATTTCTTGTGTGAATGGTCACGGTGGCTAATTCAAATGTGGCTCCAACTATATATGCATCGAGATAACCCCGTGAGCCTCTTCAACCTAAGCTTCCCCTCGCTTAACTATGTCAAGGCGATGAAAGAAAGGTTAAAGCTTGTCGGACTTATGGGGAAGCAGAAGATCTATAAGCATTGATATAGACATTGGTCATCTCTTCAAGCTATTTTTCAAAGGATTCGCAATGTGCTCTGGTTTCCTTACTGAGGAAAATGAAGATCGACTTTGCCACCGCAAGTTTAGCTATGAAATTGGTTGTTCGGGCCAAGAATCCACAGAGATTTTCAACTCCTTTATCAAACCTTGCACTTTTTGCCAACCGAATTTCATCATGGGAGATTAGTACAATCCACCTATGAGTTCTATTATCCCAACATGGTAGCAGGACAAT
The DNA here is from genome assembly GCA_904845875.1 of Miscanthus lutarioriparius. Classification (NCBI taxonomy): domain Eukaryota; kingdom Viridiplantae; phylum Streptophyta; class Magnoliopsida; order Poales; family Poaceae; genus Miscanthus; species Miscanthus lutarioriparius. The sequence continues at coordinate 47,849,922 of CAJGYO010000007.1, forward strand.
TAGGATGCGCCAATCGCCTCTAAAATTCCTCTTCTCAACAATCATAAAATCAAGGGAAGCAATAATGAAGGAATGGAAGCCAAGAAGGTCTTTGAATTAGGATGGGAATTACCAATATATGAACCATCTCCATTTGGGCTAATAGATGCTGCTCATCCCTCTTTGTCTCTTGGTGGCAAGAATGGCATGCTCATATCTTCAACATAGCAGTTCATTCTTTATGCAAAAACTTGCAACCCGATTTTGCTTCCGATAAAGTGAGGTAATTTCATTATGCCCATCATTTCTTATTCTTGAATCCACTTCTTACTTTAACATCCGGTTATGCACGGGATCTTGAGTTTACTTCCCGCCAAAGCAATTCAAGACTATCAAATTTGGTCCCAAACACTGCTCTGGGGTTTGATGCTCCAAACTTAAAGGAATTCATGAAAACTTCACGCAACTTTGGATTCAGCACCTCTAAAGGCACTCATAAGAACTCCTGCTACTTCAATTTTGCTGCATCTTCCAGAGGAAAAAGCAAAAGGAAAACACGAAAGTTTTCTCTTACCCAAGAAACCAAGGACCAAGAAAGCAGATTATCCCTTAAGGCATGAACCTTCATTTTCTTATCAGGTCAACCATTTCATTTAGCAAGAAGCCCGACTATCTCTACATTCATTCCTTCCACTCGCAGCCACAAGTCGAAATTCCTATACCTGGGTAATACCTCTCAAGCACAGTAGAGAACCAACCCCTGAAGTTTCTCAAGATGAAGAAATCCATGATAGCGAAATTTCAGAGACCCATGAAGTGAAGGTTCAAAGGCTCATAAACCTGATGAGACTATAGGTAACATTGCTCAATCAATTCTCCTCTCCTTTCTCTTTAACAACATCTATCTCTTATGCTCATTATCACTTACTTTTATCGAGAATAGATGAGATTTTAGATGAACTGGCAAGGAAACTTCTCCGATCAATCTCCAGATCCGTCTCCTCTGAACCTTCAATCAAGTCCTCCAAGCCAAGCGAGGTATAACCCATCCCCGATGACCAATCATTAGCATGTAATGCCTTGTCTCATACTATATTTGTAAAATTACCCAATCGGCTAACACCTTCTTTCTTCCTCTTTGTCTAGAAGAACATCACTAAACCGACCACCCGCCTACTCCTTCTCTATTGAGGACTACATTATTGAGAAAGGTGAAGAGATCACTTCTCATCAAACTTTGTCCTTTGGAGAATCAGCTCGGCTAAAAGAAGTGATTATTCTCTTTGAATAAGGATACCATCGGTCCGGTTCGGGATGCGAGACGGATAAAAGACCTCCTTGAACTCATTGATCAAGATATCCTTCGCTCTCAAGGCTCCCCTAGAATCTGCAGCCCATCTTGATGATCACTTTGCTATGGTGAGAAGGGCAACCAAGAACATATCTTTGAGGGCCGCTTTATGAAGGATAGATCTTTGAAAAGCTGGAGATTAAAGATCTTCACTCTCATATCCAGACTACGAGAAATTCTTTGGCAACCTTGGAGCTGAATCGAGATCCATGGAGGATGAAAAATCAGACTAGAAGCTCAACTAGCCGAATGAATGCCAAAATTCAGTCTCTCACAGGCCCACATAGCCAATCTGCCGAAGAAGAACATAGAAGCAACTTCACTAAAGATAGCTTCGACCATCAAAGAAGACCAGCAGATCAAAAATAAATTGTCCAAAGACATCCGAGTTCGAAGATGAAGATCAAAAGTGCTAGATAATGTTAGCGAATCATTTGAAGCCATAGAAGCAATCAATCATCTTACGAACCAAAGAGACATTAGGCTTGTAATAAACTTTAAGTGTGATACCCTTTTTCCTTGATTAAACAACTTTATGTTCACTTATTTTCATTCGTTAGGAAAAAAGCAATCGGCCATTTTCCTTAAATTACTCGATTAGAATATAGCCGATTGTCTCCATTCTTCCGATAACCGAACGAATCCAATCCAAAATCTTGTGAAGGTATAGCCGAACAATGTTGGCTTCAATAAATCATGGAGATATTCAAGCGACGTTCGACTTAACTCAGACTGGCCCGATCGAAGAACGGTCCATCAAAGGGAAAACCTACTCGCCGTTCGGGATTCTCGCCCCACAACCCCGTGGAACTCGCCACGATCCCTCGCTTCGGCTTATAAATAGATTTTTCCGTTGGCCTTCATCACTATCTTCGCCTCAGCGTTCTCACATCCGTCTCTTCCACTTCTTTCATCCGATTCACTCGTAAGAAACCCTAACCTCCATCAAAGCAAATGACGAACAGTGGCAACCGTGGCAAGCGCCCCGCCGACGGGAAGTGAAGGAAGCGAGGCATCATATTGCGCCAAGCGTCGTGGGTATGATTCGCTTTTGCCTCCTTTGCAACTTCCTTGTTCATCTCTTAATTTCGATTTCCTCTTTCTCATTCATCGAGGATAAGGGTCATCGGCTCCAGTAATACCATCTCCTTCCTCCGATGTGGCGGCTCAACAGGAACTCCATCATCCGGCTCCTCCGGGTCTTCCACTCCTCAAGCTCCTACCACTCCAATCCTTGGGGTTCAGCAGAGCAGCAGACGACACCATCCATACTCTCACGAGGAGGCGCTCAAGTTTCGCCAGAGAGGGACGAAGCCCGGGAGGAGCTAGGCGATGTCTCCAAGAAGTTCGGCATTGATCAAGCCGAATGGGAGAACCAATGAAACAATTTCTGCACGCCATCACCGGTTTGATATTTTCATTTTAGTTTTGTCACCGACTTCCTTTGCTTGTCGACCCATTTCTTCTTTTCTCGCCCAGCTCTTTCCGCGGAGAATGATCGCTTGAAGACGGCGGCGAACAAGATTGCCGACAAGGTGAATGCTCAAGGGAGACATCCGAGGCACGCGCCTTGATGTCGTGGACGGCCGCATTGATCGGAGCCGTCATCCAAGGTGTGCACCTCGGCGCTTCTCTCGGGCTGGCGGCAATGACCTCCCAAACCAATGAAGACTACTCCTCCCAACCGGTTGGCTTTGTTGGAGGACGCCCAGACGAAGTTGGCGACATCGATGAGCGTCACGGAGGCCTCACGACGATCATCTGCTGCCCTGCCGAAATCACAAACCCCAATCCGTCCTCAACAAGTTATTTGAAGAGTAGTTTGTATTAGGACGAACTTTATAAATAATCTCATCCTTTTGAATGACATTTACTTCTTTGATTCTCTTGGTAGAATCCCGAGCCACGATTGCCGGAAAAATTTGAAAACATCCCGATTTGGATAAACATTCTTGTGCTAGAGGCGATGCAAACTACATCGGCTATTTTGTGCTAAAGGCGATATAGACGATATCGGCTATTTCCAATCTCAGATATCGATTTTTTTAGGCTAAAGGCGATATGAACAATATCGGCTATTTTTTAGTCCTCAGATCCGATCTTCTAGGCCAAAGGCGATTTTCCTTCATCGGTTTTTTCCGATCTATATTCACGAACCAACCTCAACACCGGGTAGTATTTCTTAAGAAATCTTCCATTAATAGCTCGTAAACTCTTCTCCGAATAAAGTCTTTAATATGTATGCATTGCCAGGGCACACATTCTACAATTCGGAAAGGACCTTCCCAATTTGGAGACCATTTGTTTAACGCTCTATCTTTTGTCCCAACCGGCAATGATTTTCCAAACCAAATCTCCTTCTGCGAATTGTTTCACCCTAACCTTTTTGTTATAATAATACCGGCAACGCGTATTTTTTTTTTTTCTCAATATTTTCCAATGCCTTGAGACGAATCAAATGTAAATCTTCCAATTCATCCATCATCGACTCTTATAATCTTCTTTTGCCAATTCTTTTCGTAACACAATTAAGCTTTGAATCTAACCGTAACTCCATGGTAGTACAAAGATGATGCCCATAAACCAGTTCATAGGGAGACGTTTGAGTGGATCCATGACAAGCCATTCGGTAAGCCCACAATTGCTTCATTAAGAACCAAGTGCCATTTCCTTGGTTTTTCATCAATCTTCTTCTGGATAATTTTAATCATAATCTTATTTGATGCCTCTCGCGACCATTAGCTTGTGCATAATAAGGAGAAGAATTATATAACTTAATCCCCATACTTTTGGCAAAGTCACAAAATTTCGAAGAAGTAAATTGAGTCCCCGATCGGTTGTTTATAGTCCGAGGAATCCCAAATCGTGAACTATATGTTCCTTAACAAAACCGATCATATTTTCCGACGTTACTTTCTTCAAAGGGATAGCCTCAACCCACTTGGTGAAATAATCCGTGGCCAAAAGTACAAATTTGTGTCCCTTACTAGAAGGAGGATTGATCGACCAATTAAATCTATACCCCATCCTCCGAACGGCCAAGGCTTGATTATAGGATTCATAGCAGACGCTGGAACTTTTTGAATATTGCCAATTTCGACAATTGTGACACCCTTTGTAATATTCAAAACAATCTTCCAACATAGTTGGCCAAAAATAACCAGTTCTCCTAATTATCCACTTCATCCGATAAGTCGATCGATGTGCACCACACAACCCTTCGTGAACCTCATACATCACTTTCTTGGCCTCTTCCCGACTCAAGCATTTGAGCAATACTCCATCGATGGACTTGTAATATAACCCGATCATCAAGAAACACAAACTTGAGAGCTTTGTACCTAAGTTTTCGGAAACCCTTTGAGATGGATTTTTCAGATAATTGGTAACTTCATATCTCCAATCACCATCTCTTTGGATCGAGATTTAAAACATCTTCCTCTATAGTAAAACTTCCCGATTCTCTCGATATCCGTAAGCAGCTTGAGCTAACTTATTTGCTTCTTCATTGTACTCTCTAGGATATGATGCAAGGTTACTATCGGAAAATTCTTCAAAAGTTCTCTACACTCCTCATAATATTCTCTTAACACATTATTCTTGCATTCATCTTCGACCATTCAGTTGATTAATCACCAACTCGTAATCCCCAAAGATTTCAACAAAGAACGGCCTTTACTTCTATAAGAAGTCAATCCTCTAAGCAATGCTTCATACTCGCTTGATTGTTAGTAACATGAAATTCAATAGGATTGCATACTCAAAAGCTTTTCCTTGTGGGGAAATCAAAAGAATACCAGCACCACCACCTTTGTTGCAAGATGATCCATCGAAGAACAAGGCCCAAGGCACAATGTTTATCGCCTCAACAGAAAGATCCCGATGTTGGGTAATAAAATCAGCAATAATTTGACCCTTTACCGCCTTTGCCGATTCATACCTTAAATTAAATTCTGACAATGCTAAAATCCATTTGCCAATTCTTCCATTCAAAATCGGCATTGATAACATATGTTTGATTACATCAAAACTAGAAACCACCACGCATTCGGAATTCAACAAATAGTGCCGTGATTTGGTACAGGAGTAATATACACACAAGCAAAGTTTCTCTGTAGCCGAATACCTTGTTTCCGGGTCTAACAGCTTTCGGCTAAAATAAGCTATGACTCTTTCTTTTCCTTCAAACTCTTGCATAAGGGCCGATCCTATCGTTAGGCTATCGGCCGCCACATACAACTTAAAAGGCTTTTCAAGTTGTGGAGGTACCAGCACAGGTGGTGCTTTCATATATTGTTTGATCTCATCAAAAGCCTTTTGTTGTATGTCACCCCATACAAATTTTTGATCTTTCTTGAGCTTCAATAAAGGGGAAAAGGGTAAAACTCTTTCTGATAAATTGGATATGAATCTTCTTACAAAGTTGATTTTGCCTAACAATGATTGCAATTCTGTGAGATTAGTTGGCGGCACAACTTTGTCTATTGCTTCCATGCTCTTTTTCCCAACTTCAATTCCTCTTTATGAACTAAAATCCCAAAAACTCACCGACCCGAAACTCCAAAGGCACATTTGTTTGGATTCATCTTCAAGCCATGCTTTCTTGTGCACTCCAGAGTCTTTCTTAAATCGGCTAAATGTCTTTCATGATTTCTAGACTTGACTACTACATCATCGATGTAGATTTCTACAATCTTGCCGATCAACTCGTGAAAAATATAATTCATAGCTCTCGATAAGTTGCACCAACATTCTTTAACCCAAACGTCATGACTATCCATTCGAACAAACCAATATGACCCGGACAACCTGAAAGCTGTTTTCGAAATATCTTCTATCGCCATAAAAATTTGGTTATAGCCAGCATTACCATCCATAAAACTAATGACTTCATACAACTCTTTGCCGATCTACGAAAGAATCGGCAATCGGCATTGGGTAACCATCCATGGGAGTAGCCTTATTAAGATTTCTAAAATCTATGCAAACTCTCATTTTTCCATTTTTCTTATATACCTGGTACTATATTTGAAATCCACTCTGCATACTTGCATGGCGAATAAAGTTTGCTTCTATTAACCTTTCAACCTCCTTCTTCACATCGGCCAATACCTCCTCTTTGTATATCTTCCTTGGAGGTTGTTTATAAGGACGAAACCCAGGTTTAATGGGTAATCGATGCTCAACAATGGAACGATCCAATCCGGGCATTTCCGTAATCCCAAGCAAAACAGTCTTTAAACTCTTTCAACAAATCTATCAACTTTGACTTATATTCGGGTCTAACTTTGCACTAATATACATCGGCCTTGGCTTAGAACCATCACCAACATTGATTTCCTCCAACTTATCGGTGACATAAAACCCACCCCAACTTTCCTTTGTTGCCATCGACGGATTTCCCATTAAAATTGCTATGAGAGCCGATCGCTTGGATCGGTTGTTGGCCTTCACTAAAAACATTTACTGGGACCTTCTTTCCACACTTTTCCGGAGAAACAATCGACGCCCTCATATTCCCAATAGGTAGATTCCGTGGCAGCAACACTTTCATCAATTATCAAGATGTACAACTTCAACATCATCTCCAACCCATTGAATGAGAATTTGATGCATAGTTGAAGGAATGCAACAATTAGCATGGATCCAATCTACGCCCAAGAGTAGACTATATGCCCCTTGCCATCAATGACAAAAAAGGTAGTAATCGAGTTTTTGACCCAATAGTCATTTCGACATGGATAGCACCTCGGGTATCGGAAGGATTGCCAAGAAAATCCCTAAGCACCATGTCGGGTTTTCAGTAATTCTTCATTAGTCATCCCAAGTTTCACAAGGTAGTATAAGGCATGATATTGATAGCAGCCCCTCCATCGACAAACATCTTAGTTAAAGGCTTGCCATTGACATATCCCTTTAAATAGAGTGGCCTCAAGTGACGATTCTTGATTGGTTTATCAAAACAAATTTCTTTGTGTTAATACAAGTCGAGCCATCAAATCCTCGACATTCACTTTCATCAAAATCGAGTACACCTCTTCTTGGAAATCTTGGCTTTCGGGAGCTATAAACTCGATGGGAGGAAGAAAGCCATGCAAGCATTAGCGAAGGACCACATCCATCGGGCTTCTTTTTAGGACGCCAAATTTGCTTTGTTTTGGCAACTTCTTGTTCCAACTCCCTATTCCTCAATCGTTGTACTCTTCTTTTCCGGCTTTTCCTTAGGGCCCGGAGGACACCATTGTCCTTTTGCCATACGTATTTACAAAAGTCACTTCTTCATTATGCACTCTATCATGAATCCAAACCTGAACTCGCAACTCTTTTCTCTCTTTGATTCTCAAAGCCACCTATTTTTAAGTTACCGATCATCTTGTGGAATCTTCGTTCCAAGTCTTTCATAGACGGACGGACGGTTGACTCGAGATTGCCTATACTGAGTAATCGAGCACTACACTCCGGACAATTATTTCTTGCAGCAACCTCAAACCTTCATTCCAACAATGCCTAAAGAACGAACAACCCCAATGAGATCGCCTCCTGTTTCGTCATGTATTCTTCTTGCTCCCTTCGGTATACTTCTTCCTCATACCTCCGGCATTCTTCCATAAACCATTGTTTCTTCTGATATTCCTTCTCTTGTTCTCTCCGCCACTTGTTTAGCAAAATACGTGATGTAACTCTCGGGTTTGGAAGTTTGACCTTTCTCGGTTCGGCTATTCGAAACCGAACTCGATGTCATGACTCTCTCATGGTGATTTGCCGATCCGGGTCAACAAAGACCACTCTCCTTTGCTCTATCGAAGTCAACACTTTCACCTTGCCTTTACCTTTGAGATCATTGGCGGATACCACATTCACAGAGAAAGAAATCATATTTTGTGGAAAAGGTCGATCATCAATTTTCATCTTGCCATCAAACCTCAAATGTCCCTCTTGGATAGCTTTCGGATTCGCATTACGAACACTCGGCAATCATTAATAGAATGAGAATTAGTGTTATGAAAGCCACAATATTTTTTGTCTTTCACTCCTTCAGACGTAACATAGGATGTCCTTTCGGTAACTTGATGCGTCCTTCCTTTATCAACAATGCAAAAAAGTCATCGCCTTTAGTAACATCAAAATCATAGGTTCCCTTTTGTTGTTTCAACCAAGCGTTGACTAACTTGAGTGGGTTCCTTGTCCCAATTTAACTCAATTGCAGCCTATCTCATCCTCATCAATATACTCGATTCGCCGCTTCGTCCGTAAAGCCCCGATACACCTCATTAGTGGCATTGTTCTTACGAAAGCGATTATCTCTCCACGAATCCTTGGGCTTGATTACTCATAGCTGCTAAGCTTAAGCTGTGCAAGTTGACCAAGATCATCAAACTCTAAACCGAACAACTTCTCCCGATATTCGCAACATTCCTACTATAGCAATTCAGGTAGTTGATCATCCGGTAAATTTAGAGAATAACACATATTCTTGGTCTCCCTAAATCTGCTGAAGAAGATACTCCAATGGTGTTTCATTTGTTCTCATCCTCGGACTCATGAGATCAACCAATTTCTTCTCATTGGTACCCAGATAGAAATATGAATGAAACTTCTACTCTAGTTCGCCCACGTACCAATGGAATGAGCTGGTAGAGACGTGAACCATGTGAAAGCCGGTCTGTAAGAGACAAAGGAAAATATCGAATCCTCCATGCTTCATCAAGGCGGCTTCTCCAAGCCGCATTAAGTACCGGATCGATGTGCTCTATGGTACTAGTATCATCTTGACCGTAAAACTTGGTCAAATCTGTTGGAGGCTTCACCCTTGGAGGCAATGCCACTCTGTTGTACCATTCGGATAAGGAGATTTGTATGAATAGGATTGATTCTTTGGCTTCAAGTCGAACTGATTTTGCATCATATCAGCCATCCTGTGCATCAAAACATCAATGCTCGGATCTGGTTTCCTTGTACTTGCACTCCGGAAGGCAATCTGAAACACTTCTATACCACGGGTTTGGCACGGCATTGATAGCAATCGTAATCATGAAATTCTTGATATCCATCTCCATACATATTCTTCGTAATCTATTTGATGCCGGAGAAACTCTATAAGCTGAAAGTGGCACTTCTCCTGTGGTACCAAATGTCATCCGCCATAGGTGGGATGTGATTGCTTTCAAAGGTGAGTCAATCCACCTATATTTGAAGGCGACGCTACTTCCTTTCCAACAGGCTTCTCTTGATGCTTTGGAACATTGAAAGCGTCGGCCCACTAAGTGGTCCAACATTTTCCTCAAGTATTTATCAACCATTGGGCCAAAAGTATCGATCATGATTGCCCAAAAGGTATTCGGTAAAAGCGTGTGATGGTTTGTCATGGTTTCTCCCATAGCTTTATAAACTGGGGCTGCCATCTTCGAGCATCCTCCTCTTGATGTAATCAGTTTGATGCGGAAGAAGAACCCTTGGCATTGACTGCTTTTGAAATACTTTATTGCTCTTGTTTTTGGAAAAAGACATCAAGCACTTCGTTGGTATTGCTCACACGCTTGTAGCACTAAATCCTTGTAATTATCTCGCGCAATTCGCCATGCTTACATCCGAACATGATCATTGTTGATCTCGGATGCCATCTTGAACTAGCAGATTGTCCCACCAAGCGCATTGCAAAAAGTGTGTTGACACAAAATGTGACGCCGCCTTGTCGCGCACACACAACAAGTTTTAAAAGCGTAAGCTTCAATGGTGCCCGGGTGCTTCGTGATCCGGACGCGTGCCGGTCGGTTTGACTCGAAAAGAAACCGACAAGGATAAAACAGTTAAATGTCAAACCGGAACATGTCGGGTGAGACCAGCAGTTTCGTATATCGGCCCTGAAGCCACTTACAACGACATACAGCTATAGGAAGCTGTCTGCCAACAAGTTTATAAATCATTCGGCTAATCGTAGGATGGACATACGTAAAGATCTGATTGCCGAATGCATATGCATGGGAAGACATGTTTGAACAAGTGAAATTGATTATGCGTTAATGCATATCCAAGCTCAGCAATCCAGCCGAGTTGGGGTCCATGAAGAAGGAACGTGTAGATAAACACGATTAAGCCAATCTAAAACCTGCGTCGCCGCACGACACCTAATTTCGTCAAAAACTTAAACGTGATTAACATACATGAACCCACAACATGTGACAATCTAGATTAAAATAATTCAGCCATTACAAGCATGTTATCTATTTGCAAAGGTATTATGAAAGTAATGATCATTGAAGCTCGAATAAAACCATAGAAGAGGGCCGAACAATATCAATCTAAATTGGGCAAAAGTGTGTTACAAATATATAAAATATTTAAAACATGCAACACAGGATAACTTGATGAATCTATTTAGATTTTGCCGTAATCTAATAGAGCCGATAACTATCTTGCTTCCACTAAGCATATTGAGCAAACGCCTGCCGCACGGTATCTACTCATAAACAAAGTATAAGCAAAGACTTCTTGATTGTCAAGCAAAGATCCGCCGCACGATCATTGAAAACAAACAAGACTACTTGCATCACGTCTAAATCCACCGCATGATACTAAACATGATAACAAGGTTGTCGGAACTTACGGAGGTCGACGGATCGATGACTCCTCTCGAAGAACTCGACGACACTACAAAAGGACTCGAAAGTTGGCACAGGGCCGGTTGTATTGATTTGGTTGTGAACGCCTATTACAATGGTCGAGGGTCAATATTTATACCCTAGACGAAACACGAGTCCTAAAAGACTACGATTTACAAAGGAACTCTTAAATAAACTTGGAAACTACGATTCCTTGCCCCAAACTCTCAGAGTCCTTTATTATTACAACTTTCATCTTTTCGATCGGCTTTGCTTGCCATCTTCTGCTTTCTCGAATGGAGTTACCGCCTTCCAGAATAACCGACCGCACAAGCATTTAGCCGACCGCTTGCGTTGTTTGCCGAACACTCTTCTTCCTGCATGTGGGTCCACCTGTCATCTTCTAGAATTGACCAAAATCCAGTGTTAACAGTCATACAAGACATAGAAGTAGAACAAGCATCTATATGTGAAGAGCATAGCATATCTAATAAATCATCACAAGAGGTGGATACATGCTTCTTTTCTACATCACAAGGTTTAGCAACATTTTGCAATTGATCTTTTGACCCATGTGATGAGTTCTCATTATTTTTAAGTTTCTTTGTAAACACTTTAATGAGAGAAGCTTGTTTTTCTAATAATTCATCATGAGATGCAAGAAGTGTCTCATGATTCAATTTAAGCTCATCAAGTGAAGATTTATAAGCATTAAGCAATTTCTTATGTTCTTCACAAGAGTTCTTTAGAAATGAGTTTTCATTTTCTAATTTCAATGTTTTAGCTTTCTCATTTTCTAAAGACATGGTCATGCTAGCAAGTCTACTAACAAGCTCATCATATGACTCAACATGATCAACCATATTATCATTTGATACCTTAGTGTCACCTTGTGACATGAAGCAATGTGGTGATGTAGATGGAGAGCTTGTAGTAGCATTATCATCATGGCTCGAGCATGAATCATCATCACCATCAAGTGTGCATGGGGTAGCAACATCACTTGCAACACTTGTGGTATCATCATCAACCTTATCAAGTGAACTTGTAGTGGATTGATCATCATCATCCACACTTGACAATGAGGTGGAGCAATCTTCCACAATCACCAAATTGTGGTTATGCTCAACACACTCATGCACCTCCTTCTTAGGCTCATCCTCCTTCTTGAATTTGCCACCATCCCATGTGGAGGAATCACCGTAGAAGGCTTGGAGTGCTAGCCACATATCATGTGCATTCTCCAAGTCCCACACACGTCTAAAAACATCATCATGTAAAGCACATATTAGATAATCAAGAGCACGATGATCAAGTTGTAAGCAATTCTCTTGTGCTTGGGTTAGGTTGTCCATATCCAAAGCATTGCGAGAAAAACCAACAACAATGATCCACCATGCCTTGGGACCCAAATCACGGAAATGATCAAGCATATGACGTTTCCACCGTGCATAGTTTGTGCCATCAAAAATGTGTGTGTCACAAACAACCTCTAGCCCAAAGTTCGCCATCCTCTCGGGTCGGTGAAGACCACAAATGAGAGACCGAGCTCTGATACCAATTGAAAGGTCGAGATGGCGGACTAGAGGGGGGGGTGAATAGTCTTTTCTAAAATTAATCGCGTCGGCTAACCGATATAAATGCGGAATTAAAATAATCGGTCTAGCCAAGACTACACCCCTCTATATATGTTCACTAGCACCTTGCAAAGATACTAATAAAACAACTAAGGTGCCAGGCTAGCTAGAGCTCTCCTAAACAATTCTAGGAGCAAGGTCACACAAACCTATGCCACTAGTACTTTAAGTAACAAGGGAGCTCCTACACATGCTAGTAAGCAAAAGCACAAAGCTAACTAAGCTCACTAGCAATGCTCAATAACAAGGCAACCAACGCCTAATTAGAGAGCGCAAATACTTAGCTACATAAACTAAGCAATGTGACTAACAAGGTTACTAAAACCAAATTAGCCACGCAAGGGAGCTACTTCTATGCTACACAAGCAAGAAGGTAATTAGCTAGCTACACAAGCTATCTAATTACAAGAGCAACTACACAAGCTTAAGATATATATATAAGTAATTGCAAGCTCGTGTAATGGGGATGCAAACCAACGGGAAGAACAAGGTTGACACGATGATTTTTCTCCCGAGGTTCACGTGTTTGCCAACACGCTAGTCCCCGTTGTGTCGACCGCTCACTTGGTGGTTCGGTGGCTAATTAGCATCACCCGCTAAGCCCGCACGTCGGGCGCGCCAAGAAGAACCTACCCCTTGAGTGAGGGTAGCTCAATGACACGCTTTACTAGAGTTGCTCTTGGCGGCTCCTTGGGGCGAGCACAATGCCCCTCACAAGCACTTCTCCGAGCGCCGCACAAGCTTCTTCTTGCGCTTCGACGGAGACCACCACCAAGCCATCTAGGAGGTGGCAACCTCCAAGAGTAACAAGCACCACCGGCTTGCAACACGACCACCTAGTGCCACTCGATGCAACCTCACGATGCAATTGCACTAGAATCGCTCACTCACACAATCGAATGATCACTATCAAGTATATGTGTGATGGAGGGCTCCCAAGCACTCACAAGCATGGACACTAAGTCCCTTGAGGTGCTCAGCACCAGCCATGGCCGAGGGCCACTTCTATTTATAGCCCCAAGGGCTAAACTAGCCGTTACCCCTTACCCCTTCATCGGGCAGCGGTCGGGCCGACCGGACGCTCCGGTCGTGTTGACCGGACGCTGGACCTCGGCGTCCGGTCGCCGCAGACGGCCACGTGTCCTAATTCCAATGGTCACTTGACTTGACCGGATGAAGAGTTTTTTCAAGCGGACCGGACGCCTGAACCCCGGCGTCCGGTCGTTTCAAGAAGGTACCGAATTTTGACCGGACGCGCGTCCGTCACACTTGATCGACGCAGCCCAGCGTCCGGTCACACTCAACTTCTGCGTCATCAACGTCGGCTGACCGGACGACGAGACTGCCCGGCGTCCGGTGCATTCAGATCCGGCGTCGGTCGGTTGACCGACGCCAAAGCATCTTCGCGACTAACTCGTTTTCACTTCTAACTTCATCACCCTTGCTCCAATGTGCTAACCACAAGAACTTGCATCCGGCGCAATAGAAAATAGGCATTCTATTTTCCCGAAAGCGCCAAATCCATCTCACCCCTGCAAACACCACCTCCTTTGTAAATGTGCCAACACCACCAAGTGTACACCACCATGTGTATGTGTGTTAGCATTTTCACAATCATTTCCCAAAGGATGTTAGCCACTCAACTTGCCACGCCACTCGATCCTAGCGACAATGCAAAGTTAGATCACTCGAGTGGCACTAGATGACCGATATGCAAACAAGTTTGCTCCTCTTGATAGTACGGCCATCTATCCTAAACCCGGTCATAAACTTCTCTACACACCTATGACCGGTAAAATGAAATGCCCTAGGTTATACCTTTGCCTTGCGCATTCCATTCCATCTCCTTCAATGTCGATGCAACACATGCACCAACATGATCAACAATGATATGATCCACTTCATATCATCACATGATCATATTGGTTCATCGATCTTGACTCTACTTGCTCTTCACCGTTGCTATCGTCCATCGGCGCCAAGTCTTGCTCAAGCTTCACCGCCACGCAGTCCATCACTCCAAAGCCTTTGACTTGCCCTTCACGCTTGCAACCGGTCCATCAAGCCAAGTCTTGTCTTGATCTTCTCCACCTTGATCACATGACTCAATGTCATGTCTCATGTGCAATAAGCTCCTTCATCATCACATGTGTGAGCTTTGCAACATCTCCAAGCCATTTTCACCTCCATGGCATATGTTGCTCATACACATGTACCTGTGGACTAATCACCTATGTATCTCACATAAACACAATTAGTCCACCTAGGTTGTCACTCAATTACCAAAACCAACAAGGACCTTTCAACGGTGCTTGTCGATGAAGCGCTTCCTCCCTCTGAGGTGGCGCAGCGCATTAAGGAGGCGATGGAGTCCTCGAAGGACACCACCGGCGCCGCCCACGACCATGTGTATCCGGTGCCAGGGCATCCCCCAATGCGGTCGGAACTAGGGTTTTTTTTGAGTTTGTAAGCCTTCTTTCTCCGCGCTCCTCTCTTTACTTGAACCTTTTGACCCTTTGATGCTGACTATGGGGTGTTCGTGGACCAGCCGAGGAGGCTAATCTTCAAGGACAGTCCGGCCCTGATGCTGAGGGATCGGGTGCTGGCGGCATCGAATCGTATTGCGGCTGAGTGGGACAAGAAGACAAGGGAGCTCAGGAACCAGGAGAGGCGATGAAAGCAGGAAGCATGGAATCAAGGAGAGGATGTAAGCAGTGACGATGACGATGACAATGATGATGACGATGATGATGACAATGGTGATGAGGTAGCTGGCAACATGGATTGGGGTGTCCTGGAGGATGAGGGCACGCTGACGAGGGCCCATCTGTCTGTGCAGGAACCCCTCCCGTTCCACACGGAGGGAAGCGAGTCCACGAGGTCGGCGGAGGTGGGAGCCGAAGAGTCCGCCGCTTCGTGCGTGGTGCCGGCGGAGGATCGATGGTTGGGGGATCTGAGGAGGTCCCCGAGGTGCTGATGGAGGGGGCAGCTCCGACGCCGTGCCCTGTGAGCTGATGGAGGGGGACGGCTCTGGCGCCACGCCCTCGGAGTCAATGGAGGGGGGCGGCTCTGGCGCCGCGCCCTCGGAGTCAAGGGAGATGAGCCCCCCTTCCTCGGAGCAGGGGGCAGGCTCGAAACGGTCCCGCCCACATGAGTTGGAGCAAGGGCCGAGGGTTCGTCCCTGAAACATACCCGCCGCCCGAAAGCATCAGAGTACGTCACCGATTTCCCTCATTTTTTGCTTTTATTTTTCTCTTCTGATCTTACGTTTTTTTCTATTTTGTAGATTCTTGCGACGGGGCCACCCTCTAGGGCTGGTGCCCAAGAAGAGCCTCACCCTTCAGGCAGGATGGATAATGCTGCCCGGCGTCGCCCCCGTTTCGGACGCCTTGGTTGCGGCCTCGTTGGCTAGTCCGGTGGTGCCTGTGGTAACGCCCATGCCCTCGGTGGTTTTCGAGCAGACGGCTGCGACTGCACCAAGCTAGGAGCAGCTGGACGTAGCCGTGGTGGTGTCCGTGGGGGTGGCGCAATCCGAGCCCCCGACGGCCCAAGCAACGGCGCCCGATGCGGGCCAGACGGAGTCAGGTGCAGCCTCGGCGGCATCCGAGGGAGTAGCGCCGTCTATGCCACCGGAGGCCCAGACGGAGGTGGCCGCGATCGCGATGAGCCCGATGGGGTCAGATACTGCTACGATGGCGTCTAAAGGGGTAGCGCAATCTGTGCCACCAGCGGTCCCGGACGCGACACTCGGGGAAGTCCAGACGAAGGAGGATATGGCCGGAGGGTCTTCAGGTGTCTTGGCGGTGGTGGGGAGGACCCACAAGAGATCACCCCAGCTCTGTTGTTGGGGGCATCCGTTCTCCTGCGTGGGGCGAGCAGCCGCTCCAGTGGATGGATGCTCGGGACCCGACGTCGGCTCTGTTCTCACTTGACGATGTTGCCAAGAGCATGGAGCGGGAGAGCCTTGACATCGGGTTCTCGGCTGTGATGAATGCCTTGAACCTGGCCACTGGAGCCATGCGTGAAATTATTGTTCCTTCTAGCCGGGTATCTGCCTTGTTTTCCCCTTTATTTTCGTGTCCTTGTGTTTTCGTATTTTTGATATTGGTCTTCTTTTCAGAGTCTTGTTGCCCGTAGCCGGAACAAATCCTGATTTCTTCGCGAGCGAAAGGCGGAATGGGACCGCCTCACCGAGGAGGCCCGGCTACGAGGCGATGTGAGCGCGCAGCTTGCTGTCATCCAGCAGCGGGAGGCCGAGGCGTGTCGGGACGTGGAGGAGTTCCATGCGATGTTTGAGGATTTGTCGGCGAGGACGAAGCTGAATGAGGAGGAGATCGCCAGGCTCTGAAAGGAGCGGGACGAGCTGCTATAGAAGAATGCCACGGCCAGTGAGCGGGCTGGCGAGCTCCTAGCAGAGCTGCAGACAGAGCGGGGCCTCAAGCTAAAGGTTGAGGAGAGGTCCGCGACGTTGCAGGAGAAGGCGGACCAGGATGCCGTGGTGGTCAACCGGGCCATCCGAGAGCACGACGAAGCGCGTCGGGAGGCCGAGGCACGCCAGGCGGATCTTGGAGTCGAGGTGGCCCGACGGCTGGATGCCGAGGAAGTTTCTGCCGGTCTGCGTGCCAATGTCGCCGAGGCGCGAGGGCTTCTTCAGGTCGAAAGTGATGAGTATGATCGCCTGTCTTCCACTGTCCTGGCGGTCTGTGGCGACCTGCATGTGGTGCAAGAGGAGGGGGCTGGTTCCCTCATGACTCATGCTGCTGGTATCACGGCGCGAGTGGGCCAGCTTGAGGAGAGTGCCTTTTGCCTTGGGATCACCCAAGCCTTCACTGTCGCCCATTCCCATTATGCTCAGGAGATCAACCTAGGGGTGATGAGCCAAGGCTTTGCGCCTGTCTATGAAGACGCTGAGCTGGATGAGATGGAGAAGGCGGTGGAAGTATCGGTACCTTTATCAGCCCCCGAGTAAGGTTCGACCCTTTGTGGTTGCTGGGGTCGGATGTTACTGGAGATCGGAGTGAGGGAAGCGAACTTACGTTTGTATTCGCTCGTACCCCTTACTTAGGATCTTTGGCAATCACTGCGTGACCGTGCGTTCGGTTTTTACTGCTGGCTTGGCCTTCGCCGAGCCCCCGCGCGTGGTGAGGATTTGGTCGAGGGCCGGCCTGTTTCGTGACGTTTCGTCCTGTCCACGATTCTTCATAATTTGGAGGGGTTGGGGCGGTGTCACCTGCCTCGGTGGCTTGAATGACATGCCTGATAAGTTTGCCACTCCATGTCCTGCCTTCCAATAGATTTCCCCTTAATGGGGACTCTATGGGCTCGGCAAGAGGGTGGATTGAGCTTTAGAAGGTTGAGATGACCCTACCTGTCTTAATGCGGGTTGGACAAAGGCCTCTGAGGCTCATCTCCGTTTTCCCCCTGGTTCTTGTTTGACGTGAGGCGGCCTCGGACCTTTGGCGGGTCAGCCTTCGAATCTCTGTCTTTGGATCGAGCGGCTCGAGCCCCCGAGCCCTGTTAGGGTCTGATAGGGGTCGGCCGTATTTTGCGCGGTACCCTGTCCTCGATTTTCACAATCGGAGGGGCTGAGTAGACGATACTTGCCTCGACGGCTCGAGTATCGCGCTCAATGAGCTCGCTAACGGGTACGTTCGTGTGGAATTCGGGTCCATCATTTGCTGACGGGGTCGGTAGAGCCCTCAGGTGGCACTCCACAACTTCTTAACCCACCTCCCGGTAGATTCCCTAGTCGTTTGATAGGCTCCGGTGGCCCACTGGCCTCTCCTCGGTGGAGATTCTATGGGTTTGGCTCGGGGTTAGAATCAAACGAGAAAAGGTTTGAGATGTCCCAGTCCGCTTCTGAGCGGGGTTGGGCAGAGCTGCTGGGGCTCGTCTCAGTTATTTCTCCCTAGCTCTGTTTGACACGAGGCGGCCTCAAGCCCTTTGCGGGCCGGCCTTCGACCCTCGGCCTGTTGCGGCACATATCAAATGAGGCGACTGCCGTTTCGCGACGCGACACGAAGCGTTGGGATGCAGTGATTTGCATATGCAATGTTTGAATGTGTAATTTTGAAACAAAAAGCAAGATTACCTTGGTGGCATGAGTGATGGGAGGCTCCTACCAGATGTGTCCACGCGGGGTTCGGATCCTGATGTTTGCGACGAGGTTGGAGTAACCTGCATAAGAATCGCTATTCTTTGTTTTTGTCACCCAATGGTGATTTGAGTCATTTGATTGATTTAGGTGACCTGACAGCTTCTCCTTTGGGGGAGATTCTGTAGGCGGACCCCTCCGAACCCTTCATGAGAAGGCGGATGCCAAAGTTGGAAACATGGGGGACTGTGAGTTAAATTATTTTGGAGAACAGAAACACCGTAGCTACTGGGGCGTAGGGTCTGCCAGCTCATCCAGTTTTACTCAAAGTTCTATGCCCGCATACCGTGACCTCGGCTTCAAACGTACGGAGGGGTCGGGTGAAGAGGATGTCTAGCCTGGTAAACACCCTCGGCAGCCCTCGAGGGATGTCTGTGTCCCTGCTGCTGCTGGGCTTAGGAGCTCGGTAATGAATTTAACACGTAAAGTGAGAAACCAGGGGTTCTTATCTCCCAACGACCGTTCGTTCGTCATCTTTCCTAGGTCATACGGTCGGCCCAGGAGGCCCATTGGGCTCCCCTTTTTAGAGGTCCCATCGTGGGATCGTTCCGTGGTCTTGCCTGGGGAAACGGAGGGTCGCCTACTTGTGCGCGCTTTGATTGGCGCGTCCGACATGTGGTAGTGGTGGGCCATGCCCAGGCAACATCTTGTTTGACTGGAGCGCGTCCCGTAAGTCCAGGCGTGTCCCCTCAGCTTTCCGTCAGCGTCGATTTCATATCTGCATTAAGTAGGGGAAGGGAGAGAGTTTTTTCGTCCCAACCTTTCACCTTTCCTTAGCTACAGTGCCTCCTATTTAAATAGGGAGGGGAGGGGAGCTCTCGTCCCACCTCTTTAGCCTGCCTCTAAGCCGCTACCTCTTCTTCTTCTTACTTTCCACCGAATGTGTTCGTGCGTTGCGGTGGTTCCTGAGTGAGGAAGGGTAATGCCAGAGAGAAAGGAATTCACTGATCCGTTCGTGAATCTGGAGTGTGATGTCGAGCTAGAGATCATCCAACGTAGATGAGATTGTGCGGGTCACCTTTGCCGAGCAGGGGTCGCTGCCGTTGAAGGAGGAGGGGCACCAAAAGGTGTCGAGCGTCGTTGGCCTCGCCGTCATTCATGGCGGCAGGCGTCCCCCGTCCAGACGCCGTTGTCGAGGTTGTGGCTGATGACGATGGCGCAGTCCCTGGATGCCTCGGCAGAGGGGCACCATAGTCGCCGGCGTGGTGCTCGATGTTGCAGATGACGGCACCTTCGAGGATCCTGTGGAACGGCGGGATGTCGCCGATGGAGAGCGTGGTGCGGTGGCCGCAGTAGATGAACTGGCTCGTGTACGTGCCAGGATGTTTTGCCGATGGAGAGCTTGGTGCGGCGACTGCAGTAGTACTTGTAATAAAACTAGGCAGGGACTATAATTGAGTAAGTTTCGTGGGGGAGCCCCCGAGTAAATAGTCTTCTAGATTTACGAGTACATTAGTCCTTTTCATGATGAAATCATTTTGTAAGTGGCAAATTTGTGCGAAGAATGAACAAATTTTCATCCTTTGTTGTGGCAAACAACTTTTCAGCTTCCTCTTCTTGTAGAAGAGGCTTCGGTGCCCTCTGACCCTTCCCATGGATCAAGTCGTAAGAAACTAGGAGTGCGGGTGAATTAATTCTGATTACACTGGTGAGCAAAGAGGTCACAGCCGCTGGGGCATGGGCCTCTCGCAGTCCTACCTAGTTGTAGTCAGAATTTGTTTCCTGAAATCTTAGTCTTTAGGACCTTGTTATGAGAAGAATGGAAAACTTAGAGAGTGTTTGCAAATGTAACACAGGAAGTTTTTGTAAGATAAACGTACTTGTATCATTTATATCAGCCCCCGAGTGAGGTCCGACCCCTTGCAATTTGCAGGGGTCGGACGTCACTAAAGATCGGGGTTTTGTAAAGACAAAAACTGATAAGGAAAGGTATGCGTTTTTTAAGGGTAAAAATGACGTAGTTGTTCGATGTTCCAAGCGTTGGTGAAGACCTTGCCGTCAATGGTTTTCAATTTGTAGGCACCTAGACGGAGTACTTCCACGATGACGTACGGCCCTTCCCAGGGTGGGGAGAGCTTGTGGCGGTCCTTGTTGCTCTGTACAAGGCGGAGAACAAGGTCCTCCACACAGAAGGCTCGGTCCTGTACCCGTCGGCTGTGGTACCGCTGTAGCGCCTGCTGGTACTTGGCCAAATGGAGGAGGGCGACGTCTTGGGATTCGTCTAGTTGGTCCATGGCGTCTTGGTGGGATGCTTCGGCTCCCTGTTTGTCGTATGCCCTGATCCTTGGTGTCCGTAGTCGAGGTCCATTGGGAGGATGGCCTCGGCACCATAGACCATGAAGAAAGGTGTGTAGCCGGTGGCCTGGCCAGGAGTTGTTCTCAGGCTCCAGAGTACTGCGGGGAGCTCGGCAACCCAGCATGCGCCGAACTTGTTCAACCGGTTGAAGATCCTGGGCTTGATGCCCTGTAGGAGCATACCGTTTGCGCGCTTGACCTGCCTGTTCGTCCGAGGGTGCACGACGGCCGCCCAGTCGATCCGGATGTGTTGTTCATCGCAGAATCGAATGAATTTCCTACCAGTGAACTGCGTGTCATTGTCCATGATGATGGAGTTTGGTACCCCAAAACGATGGATGATGTCGAGGAAGAACAGCATGGCCTGCTCGGATTTGATCGTGGAGATCGGCCAAGCTTCGATCCATTTTGTAAACTTGTCTATGGTCAAAAGTAGGTGGGTGAAGCCCTCGGGCGCCTTTTTGAATGGCCCAACCAGATCGAGCCCCCAGACCACAAAGGGCCACGTGATGGGGATCATCTAGAGTGCCTGGGCCGGGAGGTGAGTTTGCCGAGCATAGTACTGGCACCCTTCGCAGGTGCGTACGATTTGCTCGGCGTCGGCTACTGCAGTGGGCCAGTAGAAGCCCTATCAGAATGCTTTTCCAGCCAAGGTCCTCGGTGCGTCATGGTGACCGCAGACCCCACCATGGAAGTCGCTTAGTAGAAGTCTTCCCTATTCGCCAGGGATACAGAGCTGTAGGATCCTGGTGTGGCTTTGTTTGTAGAGTTCGCCCTCTACAAGAACGAAGGACTTGGCGCGATGTGCGAGCCATCGAGCTTTCGTCTTGTCTGCTGGTAGTGCTTCATGGAGGAGGTAGTCGATGTAGAGCGTTCTCCAGTCATCTGGAGGGTCGGGCTCCATTGTTGGATCCACTTCAAGCTCCATGACATCGGGGTCGGTGGAGCCATCGGCAGATCGGCCCTCAGGGCCGGATCAGACGGGCCATCGCCGCCAGTTCTATCCTTTCTTAGCGCACCGAGGGTTTATGTTGATCACTGGCGAACACACCCATTGGCATCGGCTCTCGGCCAAACGTGGCTTTTGCAAGTGCGTCGGCCACCTCGTTGAGGCGCCTTGGGATGTGGTTGAGTTCGAGACCGTTGAACTTGTCTTCCAGCCGTCGGACCTCTTGGCAGTACGCAGCGATCCTGGCATCGTGGCAGCTTGACTCCTTCATGACTTGGTTGACGACTAGCTAGGAGTCGCCCCTGATGTTAAGGCGTCGGATGCCCAACTCGATGGCGATTCGTAGGCTGTTGATGAGTGCTTCATATTCGGCCACATTATTTGACGAGGGAAAATAGAGATGAACCATGTACCTCATGTGGACCCCGAGGGGCGATACGAAGACCAGCCCTGCGCCGGCACCCTTTTTCATCAGTGACCCATTGAAGTACATCATCCAGTACTCTTGATCGATGACCGCTAGTGACGTCTGGACCTCGGTCCACTCCGCGATGAAGTCAGCCAGCACCTGGGACTTGATTACCGTTCGGGGTGCATACACGATGCCTTGATCCATTAGCTCGAGTGCCCATTTTGCGGTTCTCCCCGTGGCGTCCTAGCTATGGACGACCTCGCCGAGGGGGAACGACGTCATGACTGTCACGACGTGTGGCTCGATGTAGTGGCGCAATTTCCTCTTGGTGATGAGTACGGCGTATAGGAGTTTCTGGATTTGGGAGTAGCGGGTTTTGGAGTCGGACAATACCTCGGTGATGAAGTACACTAGGCGTTGTACTTTGAAGGCGTGCCCTTCTTCTTCCCGCTCTACTACCAGGGCGGCGCTGACCACTTGCGTGGTGGCCGCTATGTATAGTAGGAGGGATTCTCCGTCGCTCGGGGAGACTAGGACCGGGGGCTTTGTTAGAAGTAGCTTGACCATGTTGAGCACCTCCTGGGCCTCGGCAGTCCACTCGAAGCGGTCGGCTTTCTTCAGGAGTTGATAAAGGGGGAGTCCTCATTCGCTGAGGCGTGAGATGAATCGGCTGAGGGCGGCGAGGCACCCTGTGATCCACTAAACCCCCTTTATGTTCTGGATCGGGCCCATCTTCGTGATGGCTGAGATTTTCTCCGGGTTGGCCTCAATGCCGCGCTCGGAGACGATGAAGCTGAGCAACATGCCCCTCGGGACCCCAAAAACACATTTCTCGGGATTGAGTTTGATGCCATTTGCCCGGAGTTTAGCAAAGGTTCTTTCAAGATCGGCGACAAGGTGGTCAGCCCGTTTGGACTTAACTACGATGTCGTTGATGTGGGCCTCAACGGTCCGCCCGATGAGGTCCCCGAAGCAGTTTAGCATATAGCGCTGGTAAGTTTCCTTGGCGTTCTTCAGTCCGAACGGCATTGAGATGTAGCAGAACGATCCGAAGGGGTTGCTAAAAGACGTCGCGAGCTGGTCGGACTCTCTTGTCGCGATCTGGTGGTAGCCGGAATACGCGTCAAGGAAGTAGAGGGTTTTGCACCCTGAGGTAGAATCGACAATTTGGTCTATGCGTGGCAAAGGAAACGGGTCCTTTGGGCACGCCTTGTTGAGATCTGTGTAGTCGACACACATCCTCCACTTCCCGTTCTTCTTTCGCACAAGAACGGGATTTGCCAACCACTCTGGGTGGTGTACTTCCTTGATGAATCTAGCGGCCAATAGTTTTGCTATTTCTTCACCGATGGCCCTGTGCTTTTCCTCGTCGAAGCGGCGCAGGCGTTGTTTCACTGGTTTGGAGCCTGGGTGGATTTTTAAAGTATGCTCGGAGACCTCCCTCGGGATGCCCGGCATATCTGAGGGTTTCCATGCAAAGATGTCTTTGTTGTCGCGGAGGAAGTCGACGAGCGTGCTTTCCTATTCAGAGGAGAGCATGGTACCCATGCGTACCATTTTTTCCTTGGAGCTGCTGGGGTCTACGAGGACCTCCTTGGAGCCCTCTACCGATTCAAACGACCCGGTTGATTTCTTCGCATTGAGCGTTTTTTTGGCAGCCTCCTCCCTGAGGGTGGTGAGTTCCCTAGAGGCGACGACCACGATGGCGTGGCCGCAGCATTCGACTTCACACTCGTAAGCATGTTGGAAGGAGGTGCCGACGGTGATGACCCTGCGAGGGCCCGACATCTTCAACTTGAGGTATGTATAGTTGGGGACGGCCACAAACTTCGCGTAACATGGTCGACCCAGGATGGCGTGGAAGGTTCCCGGGAATCCTACCACGTCAAAGGTGATGGTCTCAGTCCTGTAGTTGGACTGATCCCCAAAAGTGACGGGCAGATCGATCTGCCCCAGCGGCATGGCCTGTTTGCCAGGCACGACACCATGGAAAGGCGCTCGGATTGGGCGGAGGTTCGTCCAGTCGACGCCCATCTCGTCGAGCGTCTTTGCGTACATGATGTTGAGGCCACTGCCTCCGTCCATCAGTACTTTCGTGAGCCACTTTGGGCCGATGATCAGGTTGACAACAAGCGGGTACCTTCCCGGGTGTGGGACAGTATCCGGATGGTCGGCCCGGTCGAAGGTTATGGCAGATTCAGACCACCGGAGGAAGGCAGGCATGGCCGGTCCAGCCATGTAGACCTCGCGGCGCGTGACCTTCTGGCAGCGTTTGGAGTCATAGGCGTTGATCCTCTGAAGATCATGTGGGCGATGTTCGGCGTTGGGAAGGCGTCGTCCTTCTCCTCGGTGTCGTCAGTGGTGGGGGCAGGTTCCTTCCCCTGCTCCCCTTTGTGCATGAGGCCACAATCCTTGTACAGATGCTTGGCCTGGAAAGCATGGTTTGGGCACAGCCCCTTGAGCATTTTTTTGAAGTGGTTCGGAGTGCCTTCTGCGGGCTTCTGGCCCCCCTTGCGGTCGGTAGAGGCCACAAGCGAGTCGTCACGCCGTTGCTTCTTATTTTTTCTTTTGGCAGAACGGTTGGAGGTGCCTTCATCGGTGCCCTCGTCCTGCCTTGCCTTGCCGTCGGCACGGTCGAAGATTGCTCTGACCGCCTCCTCTCCCGAGGCGTGGCTGGTGGCGATATCCAGGAGTTCCTTGGTGGTCCAAGGGCCCCTGTGTCCCAGTTTGTGGACCAAAGACTCGTAGGTGGTCCCTAGATAGGAAGGCTCTTATCACATCGGCATCGGCAACGTTAGGGAGCTCGTTGCACTGCCGGGAGAAGCGCCGGATGTACCCGCAGAGGGTTTCATCGACCTTGTGGCGGTAGTTCTTGAGGTCCCATGGGTTCCTAGGGCGCTTGTACGTGCCCTGGAAGTTTCCCACAAAGATCTCCCTCAAGTCTGCCCAACTCTGAATGGCGTTGGACGGTAGGTGCTCCAACCATACTCGCGCCGGATCGGCCAAGAATAGTGGGAGATTGCGAATAATGAAATTGTCATCATTCATGCCACCAGCTTGACAGGCAAGCCGATAGTCTCTGAGACAAAGCCCGGTGTTTGTTTCTCCAGAATATTTAGGGATGTTGGTAGGTGGTCGGTACCTTGGCGGGAAAGCAGCGTTGAGGATGTGCCGGCCGAAGGCCTGAGGGCCCAGCAGGCCGGGGCTCGGGCTTCGGTCCTCGCCACTGTTGTAGCGTCTGCCATGCCAAGGGTGGTAGCCGCATTTGGCTCCTTCTCTTGAGTCATTATAGGCGCATCTACGGGCGTCGATGGTGCTGCGTGCGTCACGGTTGTGGCCAAGACGTTGATGCACCGGAACAGGGGTGTGCTGCCTGCTGTCTGGCGGTGTCTGGTGAACTGACGCGTCCTCGGCAGGCGCACCGAGGGTGTGTGCTGGCTGGTGTCGAGCTCGCGTCGCTGAGACAACGAGCTTTCCGCCTGCTGCACCGCCGCACGCTCGAGTAATGTGTGAATTTCTCAGCGGGCCCGGCGATCCTCAGACGTCACGGCCTCTGGAAGGCCGTGAAGCAAGGCCGTCGCGGCGGCGATGTTCTGGCTTGCCCGAGAGAAATGAGGGAGGGTCCCATCATCGGTGAGGATCCTTTGGTGTACATCACGGGCCGTGGCACGTGCGTGCCCACCGTATCCGTGATGCTTGATCTCCTCATCGATCTTGCGGTACTCCCGAACTAGTTGTTGTCCGGCGTCATCGATCTCCAGCTTCCGTGCTCTCAGCTACTCCATCCTTACGTGAGGTGGGGATGCCACCTCCCCTCCGGTCCTAGCGTCGGGGTTGTGTGTCGGGGTAGCCTCCCCCTCAGAGACGCTTTCAACGTGCCCCTCAGAGGTTTCCACCATGAAGCATTCCCGGGAAGGGTGATGGCTCCCCCGGCTGGAGTCAGAGCTAGAGGATGACTCTGGCTCTTCGGTGAGGAGTTTGTGGATGGACTCCGTGTCGTGTTCAATTGCCCCCACAAACTCGCTGTCCGTGGGAGGTTGAGCCATGCGTAGTGCCACGAGGTGGCAAGCGGTCGCCATGGCGTTGTGGAGACCGAACGGAAACACCATCGGGGCACTCCGCACGTGGTGCTCTAGAAAGAGGTGCCCCTCTCCCAAAGGTCATGCCACGTCATTGTTGTTGGGAAGGGCGAGGCGACGCTGGTTCTCCCTAGACTACTGGGGCCCAAGGGAGATGCCGAGCTAGCGCCCAAACTTCTTGCGGTCGAGGACGATGGAGGGGAGAGATTGGATGGTGGTCTGCGCCCATTCCAACTCTCCTCCCACCGTGATGACAAAATCTAGGCTCCCAAAGCGCACATGTGCGCCTGGGACCCAGCTGACATTGTGGTTAGCCATCCGAGGCCTGGTTTGGAACGCACAAAGGCCCCTACCTGGCACGCCAATTGTCGATGTTTCGAACAAGCACCAGCTAGTAAATTTATAATTATGAGCGTTAGGCCCGGATGGTGCGCTAAAGGACACAAGGTTTATACTGGTTCAAGCTGAATGTCCCTATGTCTAATCTGTTGCTGCTCGTGTTATTAGCACTGAAAGCGGTTCGTAGTAGGGGGTACAAACGGTCGAGAGAGGGACTGGTCCCAGGTCTCTAATGGAAGGGTCGAAAGGAGACCAAGAGCCTGGTGGTGGCTTGGCTATTTATATGAGTCTAATTGAACTCTCTATGAGTTCGTCTGTATGTGAGTTGTCCGTTGAAAGTCGGTCTCTTCGGTCCCCCTTTAGTGGGGAGCCCTGCCCTCCCCTTTATAGATAAAGGGGGGAGCAGGGGTGACAGATGGGTGAAAAGAGGAAAATACCAAGGGTATAGAAGGTCCTTCGATGGGCCCGGGTCTTCCTTTTCCTCCAAGCCAGCTTTGTAGACACGGCCAGCTGGTTTCAGAGGTTGGCATGTTCGCCGGGCGCCTGTGTGCTGATGATGTTGCGCCTTTACCTGATCTACAAGTGGTCACGTCCCGTCCCACCCCCGCGGGCGGCGTGTCGGGCTGAGATGTGTCCCCATGGCCCTGTGGGGAGCGGATGGTGCGGTGACCGCTTGTTCGTTACTATAGAGGATGGGAGTCCCTCCTTGGACTGTATTGGTTGTCCTATGTTGATGTCTGGTTCCTCACCCAGGGGCTGAAGGCGTGCACCTACAACACTGTAGGCTGGAAAGTACACGCCCACAACATTATTCAGCTCCTGCCATACCTGGAAGGGTCTAAAGCGCCCGTCCCATCATGCTCTGATAGTACTTTCCTGTAGTGGCACAGGGCATGGTCCTCGATGCCGCGGTTTGACCCGAACACCTTATCTTACCCTGTGCCTATCATCGGGGTGCGGTTGTCAGGTGAGGTGGAGGCAGCCTTTGGACATCGGGCGAGGCCAGGTCCGTCAGGCGAGGTGGAACCTAGCCTTCGGAGGTCGGGTGAGGTGGAGCCTAGCCCTCGGGGGTCGGGCAAGGCGGAGCCTAGCCCTCGGGGGTCGAGCGAGGCGGAGTCTATCCCTTAGCCCTCAGGCGAGGCGGAGCCGTCCCCTAGCCGTCGGGGGAGGCAGAGCTGGCCGACGGGCCTCGGGCGAGGCGGAACCAAAACTCCCGTCGTTCGGGCAAGAAGCGCAGCGGTGCTCTTGTCCATTTGGGATTTTTTAACGTTCGATGGTTATTAGTTCCATCTCCTTGGGTATCTCGGTATTAGGTTCCCGATAGGCATCTATAGAAGTCCTGCATATAGACATGATGTATGCAGTCATTACTTCAAGAATGTCCAGTGAATGTAACGTATTGAGCAATGTAGTGCAAGGAATACTTACCCATAGCTCGCCCTTCACCCGCTCCGCCTTGTTGGGGAATACCCTGCCATCACGATCAGCGGCGTCGAGGGTGGCGACGTAGTGGTCCCACGTGTAGGCCGGCTGTAGCTCTTTGCATAATTGCACTAAGCCAGGGAAGTTTAGCCTGCACAAAAGGCCAAGGATGCCATTGACCTTGCTGTTGTGATCACCCCCACTGACCTGAATCCAACCCCTACCCAAGTGATTAAGATAAATTATTAGTTTTCATTGTAATTTTCAACATATCAAACAAAAAATTATTGAGAACATCTAAAGTTACTTACTTTTTCCTAGAGGGTCGAACCATCGGGCGTCTCTCAAGAGGTATCGGTCACCTCGGGAGGGTCGAGGAACCTCGCAACCAGACCTCGGGACCCACTGCCTCCTCCTCCACCTGCTCCATCTCCTCCTGTACCTCCTCCTCGTCACTAGAGGCGTGCGTGGAAGGTACCTCCTCCTCGTCACCCGAGGCGTGCACGGAAGGTAGCTCCTCAGACGACGACAACGATGAGGGAGCTACAGGCGACGGGGGCCTCGCCCCTTTACCCTTCCGCTTACCCTTCCCTCCACCCTTGCCTCGACCCCTCCCTGAAGCTGGCCCTGAAGCTCCGCTCTTTCCGTAAAGCGCCGCGATCTTCCTCGTACCGCCCACCATTGTTCAATCACCTGCAATTAAAAAGAGTAAACCAATCAGCACAGATAAACAAAACATACTTAGAAAGTTATGACAAATAATAAATAAATTAGTACAGCTCAAACATGTATTAGAAATAATCATCATTATCGGGATTAGCTGGATCATAAGTCTCATCATCACTATCACGCGTGTCGATATAATCATCATGATCAGGAATGTCGTCATCACTATCATTGCCTAAATGTAATCGCTGAAGTAATTCTAAGTCCTTCACATTCTGAACCTCGTCTCCAGCGTCCTCGTCAGTAACCCTTTCATTGTCTACTTCCATTCCGATTGCTTCGGTTAAGTCTATCTCAACTCCCTTCGAGCCCATCTTCTTGGAAGAACTCTCTGTCATATGTGTTGGGGTCTATGTTGTAATCTTCATTGTTTGGTACAGGTAGTTTATCATGTGGCAATACTTTGTACACAACATCCAAACCCTTAAGACGGTCGTCGGTTTGGCACGGGTATGAGAGATAATAAACTTGCATGGCCTGTTGAGCCACAATATAGACATCGTCTCCTGGTAAGACGGATGATTGTTGAATTTCGACTAGCCCAAGATTAGGGGTCCGTCTCACTACTGATGGATCAAACCAATGGCATTTGAATATGACTGGATTAAGAGGTTTGCAATCATGAAACATGAGTTTGTATATTTCTTCAATTCTTCCGTAGTACTCGACCCCATCTAATCTTGGAGTAAAAACTCCGGTATTTGTGGTTCTTCGATTGGGCCGACTTTGCTCGTGGCTTGTTGTCTGAAAGCGATAGCCATTCATGTCATAACCAGTAAATGACTTGACCCTATAGGCACAGCCATCGGCAACCTATCTCAACTCGACACTCATAGACGCATCAGTTTGGCCCTACAAGTTCAAGTAGGGTGGTTCGTTATATTATTCGCATGTACGAGCAACTTGTAATGTCAAACTAAGTATGAGCTAAATTGGATTGTACCTTCTGTTTGAACCAAGAAATGAAATCGGGCATTCCATTTCCCGCACCCTCTCTGAGAAGGGTCTCAGCTTTCTGCGGGGTAGGCTCCCTTGATTCACGCCAAAATTGACGATGAAATTCCCTGTACCAACGAGAAACATGGGAGTTGGACACAGAATAGTGACTACTTGAGAACAAGTTTGTTGAGAACTTACAACATGTACGGCTCCACTTCGGATAGGTTGATCAACACATACATCATGATAGTGCACCACTCTTCATATTTCAAGGTCTTATTGGTCACACCACTTGCACTTTCGAGTTGCCCTCGGAAAAGGCTAAGGCTCGATTCATCTTCATCGGCATTGTAACAAGGGGGTGGATTATGTACACTAGGAAGGTTGTCAGCATAGTATTTTGTTGTGAAGTTTGACACCTCCTCCAGAATGTATGCCTCTGCAATGGATGCTTCAATTTTGCATTTATTTTTACATTTAGTTCGAAGAACCTTTTGACATCTCTCAATTGAATAGCACCAATGGCCCTACACAGGCCCCCCCATTCGTGCTTCATACGAGAGGTGCAGAATCATATGCTGCATCGGATTGAAGAAGCCGGGTGGAAAAATCTTATCCAACTTACAGAGCAACACATGTGTCATTCTTTCCATTTCTGCAACCACGGTACGAGATAATTCCTTGGCACAACGCTAGCGGAAGAAATTGCTCAACTCTGCTAGCACCTACCAGACATGCTCAGGGACATAACCTCAAACCATCACCGGAAGTAGGCGCTCAAGCCGTATGTGGTAATCATGACTCTTGAGCCCATTGATTCGCATAGTATCTAAGTTCACTCCCCTCTTCAGATTCACTGCATACCCATCAGGGAACATTAACGTTTGGAACCATTCTAGTACCTCCCTCCTTTGGGCCCTCTTCAGGACGAAATCGGCCTTAGGCTTTCTCCATGACTTACCGACTCTGGGAGGCGCCATGTTCAGCTTTGGTCTATCGCATAACCTCGCTTGATCCACTCTAGCCTTAACGTTATCCTTTGTATTATCAGGAATGTCCATGATTGTACCAAAAATTGCCTCGGCGATGTTTTTTTCAGTGTGCATTACATCAATGTTATATGGAAGAAGAAGATCATCAAAATAGGGGAGGTTCCACAAGTACGACTTCTGAGTCCAGGCACGTTGCTCGCCATATCCCACAAAACCACCTTCTTGTTTATTGACCTCGAGAGCGTCTAACTGAGCATGAACCGTGGCTCCTGTCATCATCTGCGGTGCAGGGTCTTTAACTATGACACCTTTCATAAAGTTCTTGATGTCTAGTCTAAATGGATGGTCAGGAGGGAGAAATTGTCGATGTTTGTCGAACGAAGAATACTTGCCACCCTTCATCAACCAAATGAACATCAGAGAAGCCTTGCATACCGGGCATGGGAACCTCCCGTGAACACACCAGCAGCAGAAAATCCCATATGCCGGCAAGTCATGAAGGGAGTACTGGTACCAAACATGCATCTTGAAGTTTGTCTTTGTAGCTCGGTCGTATGTCCATACCCCTTCCTCCCAAGCATGGACCAAATCATCAATTAGAGGCTCCATGTACTCACTCATATTATTCCCTGGGTGTTCTGGAATTATTAACGACAAGAATATGTTATGTTGTTGAAAGAGGATGCCAAGGGGGAGATTGAGGGGGATAACGAACATGGGCCAACAGGTGTACGGGGCAGCAGCTGTTCCGTAAGGATTGAACCCATCTGTTGCCAATGCAACACGTACATTACGAGCCTCTAGAGCTTTCTCACGATGAATCTCATCAAACCTTGTCCAGGCTTCACCATCGGATGGGTGTACCATCTTCTCAGGATTGTATCGATGTCCATTTTTGTGCCATGTCATCTGTTTCGTGGATTCCTCAGTCATGTAAAGTCATTGGATCCTCGGTATGAAAGGAAGGTACCGTAGGATCTTCACGGGGATTGCGAGCTACCTCTTCTGACCATCACTAGAGTCTACCTCCAGGAACCTAGACGATTCACACTTCACACAGTACTTTTCTTCCGCGTACTCTTTCCTAAATAAGATGCACCCCTTCGGACAAGCATGTATCTGCTCGTATGGCATCTTAAGTGCACGAAGGAGTTTCCGTGCCTCATACATGCTCTTTGGCAAGATGTGACCATCCGGGAGCAGATTGCCAACAACTGTGAGCATAACATCGAAGGCGTCTCGACTCAAGCTAAACTAGGACTTCACGGCCATTAGGCGTGCAATGGCATCCAGTTGAGAAACCTTGGAATGCCCATGAAGGGGTTGCTGTGCCGCAGACAACATGTCGTAATACGCCTTTGCGGTAGCCTCTGGCTCCTCCCTACGTCCTTCATCGAAGTGTGCTTCATGATAGTCATTTAACATGTCTCCTACCCCGGCATGCCCATCATATTCCTCGATGCGTTGTCTCACGACCTCGTCTCTCCCATGATCTGCTTCACCATGGTAGATCCACCTGGTATAGTCTACCGTAAATCCATTCTTGCAAAGATGTTTACCCATGACCATCTTGGTTTGCCGACGCGTGTTTACACATTTGCTGCAGGGACACCAAGTGATACTAGCTCCTTTAACCCTTGCAAATGCCCGTTCCAAGAAAGCATCGGTCTTGTCAATCCATTCAGCGGTCAACGAAGTCTGACTAGAGCGGCCCGTGTACATCCACTCACGGTCATCCATCCTCTAGCATATCAGCGAGTAATATAAAAAATCACATTGCATCTACACGTTTCTATACTATCTAATAGGTGAAGATAGGTCCTAATCCCACCCGAGAATGTATAGATGGGGTTAGTTTCCATCTCTACTCCTATCCGAGACAGAATTTTGGCAGCACCTCCCCGTTGTTCTCCAAATACACGTCCTAGAAGGGAGATTGTGTATCCGGAGAACAACAGGGAGATGCTGCCGAAACTCTTTCATGGATCGGAGTAGAGCATGGAAACTAACCGCATCTACACATCCTCGGGCTGTCCAAAAAACGTGGACAATTCGAAACAGATACGGTTATAGATATGCAAATATCTGCATATTTCCAACCGTATCTCTTTCGAACGGGAGACGTCTAGCTAGGTTACGTGATATACGAACATGATGCGGAAAGAAGGGTCTTTTATGCCTCACCTTGCTGTCCTGCAAAGTGACGAGTCGAGGACGTTGCAATAGCCTCTCCTGCAGTAAAAGAAACATAATAGTGTCAAATCTAAATTTCGGCAGCACCTCCCCTGCACGGGGAGGTTTCCAAAACCTGCAACAAATAAAACGACACGATGGCCGACAACCACATACACTCGGCAACAAACGGCACGATGGCTGACAACCACATACACATCTTGTACCTTGCAAAACGACGGCAAGTTGTGAGGGGGCAAGAGGGCAAGGCGGAACTAGGAGGCAGGGCGGGGTAGGGAGCGGCGGCAAAAACCTGCAAGTTGAAGATAATAGAGAGCCAAATGCATCAGGTCAGTAAGTGTATAGCGAGATCATTAAAAGAATGGCAATCATTAAAAGAATGTTGGATAAAAAATATCACGGCAATCTGGTAAACAGTAAACGAACTGATCCTGAAACCACCTGTGCATAAACTCCCTATACTACTCTTCCATTGTTTCATAAGAAACTTTCAGCTTCTGTAACTGATACTCCCTCTAGTCAGTAGAACCTGGTGTTTCAGAGAGCATATACCCCCCCCCGTCCATGAATGTTAGGAGTACTTTGACCAGAGAGAAGTCAATATTATCTCAGATGCACTTTTGAATACAAATCTACTTATGCAAGTTTTATGCCCTAAACTTGCATATAATTTGACTAATTGTTGGTCAAAATTTGTAAAATCCGACTTTTCTCCTTTAAAAAAACTCTTATCAATCCTGGACAGAGGTACACTAGTTGCACTTCACTTTTGTTGTCGGAAATGACAGCTCCAGACCGGAGGGAGTAATTTCCAGGCTTGGTTCAATAACACATTGGCCAAGGTAAAAGCAGAACTAATTAATAGTTCATTTTAAAAATATATGACGTTTAGGACAGGCTAATTAATTTGAACTCAATAGGTTGTCCCCAACGTCATATATTTATAGACGGAGGGACACTTGTGCTAAGAAATTAAACAAAAAGAAAACAAGAATGGCAATCGTTTGCTGTTGTAAGATTCTACAACCTGAATGGAATGCATGATGACTGTACTCACAGAGTATAATATTGTTGATACAGGACAGGAACTAGAATATACAGTTGCAGACTAGCTAGCAGTCTTCCAGATATGCATCATTTCGACTTGACCTTGCCATCAGTTAAAAAGAAGCACAACACGCTTTATTGCCGGATTAACTTAAGAATCAAGCTACAACACTAAGCATACACCAACGTAAAAAGAAAAGAAACAAGGACTATTGGGGAATGACCACCTAAATTTCATCTGAAAAGAAAATTAGTAGATTGATGGGTAAAATTCTGCAACAAACTCAAAATCACATATAGGAAGATCTATTTGCAGGCAATTGGAAAAACCTACTACATTCGTAGATTGATGTTTAAATTCAGAATAAAGCAAACAAATATGATTAGAACATATTCGAATCTAAGCATTCCACTACAGAACATTCAGAGCAAAGCAAACAGACTGCAGGCGCAGATCCAGTAAAGAACATGGGTGTGCACATGTATGCATGATAATCTTTGGAAGGAATCGAAGTTAGCAGGCATAATACATGTGCGCACAGCAGGAAGGGAAGAGAAGGGGTTGGCACACCTGGTTGTTCTCCTCACCAGAGAAGTGCGGCGACGTGGCGGGAACGGCGTCGGTGCGTCGCGGTGGCGGTGGCCTGGCGAGGTCGTCCGACGGCTTCGCAATCGCGGGCGGGGCGGGGCGCCGGGGGCGGGACGCGCCGGGGGCGGGCGGCGCCGGTGGCGGGGCGGGGCACCGAGGGCGGGATGCGCCGGGGGCGGGCGGCGCCGTGGGCGGGGCGGGGCACCGAGGGCGGGCGGCGCTGGGGGCGGGAAGCGCCGGGGCGGGCGGCGCCGGGGGCGGGGCAGCGATGCCGCGCCGGTGGCGGGGCGCAGTGGGGCGGGCAGGCGGCGGGGCGCGGTGGGGCTGGGGTTGGCGGCGTGCGGTTGTGTGCGGTGCGCGAGGGTGAGGGTCGGGGGCGCTAACCGGTGTGGTTTTTTTGAAGGAGTATGCCGAGTGCCAAGATCTGGGGCACTCGACATTATTTTTTAAAATGTTTCATTATGGATCGATACTGTGCAGTGGGCCCGGTCGACGGATTTGCCGAGTGTCCCCTATATGACACTCGGCAACTGTACTTTTCGCCGAGTGTCAGGTACAAAACACTCGGCAAAATAAATCAATATTTCATGCTCCACCATCCTCCTTCGTCGTAGCGTGTTCTACTAAATTTGTTACGATGTAATTTAAAAATACCTTGTCAAATTCACTCAACAATGCATATTTGATTTTTCTACGAATATTAATCCATTATTTCATGTAGTTATAGGTCAAATTTAATATATATCAATTAAAATTCTATAATTGTTGTTAATAAATTAAAATTATCAAACGGATTTCAAAAATTATCAAAATTTGACGTGAACCAATCTATGTTGACTATTACCTATACAAAAAGTTTTGAAGTTAAATCCCGATTCGATCGTCAATTTGACTCCAAATCTTATCGAATCCTTCTAAACGCTACGATTCTTGTACGGAGATGCTTCTCTTTGTAAAGGTCATACGTGACAAATTATGCGAAACCTTCTTAATTTTTTTTCACAATCTCCACATATGATATCAGGAGATCTTGAAAAATCTCGTCATTTTCAGACTTCGTTTGCTTTTTTTCAATTTAAAAACCATTCGGTCACACGTTCGTGGACGTGTTTCCTGAATAAAATATTCGAAAATTCTTTTCATTTCCCGAGTAAGGCCCCAAAATGGACTCAATAACATGAATATGATTTCTCCACTCAATTTATTCCATTATTTGTATCACTTGCAGTTCAAATTTGACTTAAACCAAAAAATTCCTCTAAATGCAATAAATTACTTAAATATAGCAAACAGATGGAGAAATATATCAAATTTTAACATGTAGTACCACATGTTGTATGTGGACAGTAGAAAAAGTTTTGAGGCAGGAGAGAGAAAAAATATTATTATTTTGCCGAGTGCCACTAAAAAACACTCGCAACAACATTACTTTGCCGAGTGTAAACAAAAAACACTCGGCAAAATTATTAACTTGCTGAGTGTCAAGAAAAAACACACGGCATACCTTGTCTTTGCCGAGTGTCTCTAACGGACACTCGGCAAAGTTCTAACGGCAGGGCGGCACACCCAACGGCCGTCAGATGGCCGCCGCACGCCCAGCGCACGTGACTCCATTTTGCCGAGTGTCCGTGGTTGCCGAGAGTTTTTTTTTGTATTTTACCGAGTGTTTTATATTAGGCACTCGGCAAAGTTTGTTTTTGCCGAGTGCTATGTGTTTGCCGAGTGTTTCATTAAATACACTCGATAAAGTGGATGTTTGCCGAGTGCTGATGGAATGCACTCGACAAACTCTCAGGCACTCGGCAATTCTACTATTTCCGGTAGTGAAGGTTTAGTTATTAGGTAAAGCGTAGTTAGTTCAAGTTGAACCTCATCTTATTTTTGGTTAAAAAAATCTAATTGGTTTTAATCTTTTAAAACATGAACTTGGTCACAACGTGCTATGCAAAGTTTTGATTCAGAAACCTTAAATTACGATTTTGGAACAGGGAAAGAGAAAAAGTTACACGGTTTTGATCTAATTGCTCTAGCACAAATTTTTTTTTAAAGTACATAAAAACACAGATGGTTACAAATAGCATGTTCACTTGCTCGTAAACGATCGTAAATTTCCAGCCGGGAACGGTGTTTTTCTCTCACACCAAACCAGCCAGCAGTAAATAATCCACGATACGATACGGCCTCCCGAACAGGCTGAAAAACTATAACGGCTTGAACATCGACTAGGCTCCCCACTACAAGCAAAACATTTGGAAACTCCATGCTCAGCTCAATGTATCAATATCCCTGTTAATTAACGAGTCATTCTTTGCACCAAAGCAAGCAAACCAATGTACACCTACACTCTCGTCCTAGAACTTCCACGGAATGTACAGTACATGAAACAGTAATGGTCAGGCCGGCAGTCGCCAAGCTCTTTTTTCACATATCAAATCAGAAACTCCACGCGCGTGCAGCTCTGATCTCACAAGCCTACAGCTTCACTGGCAGTCCATAGTTGTGGAAGCATCGCATGACCCCGTCGCGGCCACCAGTGACGACGACCTTGTTCCAGGCTGCCGACACCTTGGTGCTGCACTCGTCCATCCCGGCGCAGTTGACGTACTTGAGGGACGGCAGCAGCTTCTCCTCGGGCCACGTCGCGGCGCCCCTCGCGCCATCTGCCGAGAACCACGTCCCGAACGAGCAGAACTCGCGGTCGCGGCAAAGCGTGGGGGTGGCCCCCTTCTCCGACGACTGGAGATCGTCTTGCTGCTGCAGCAGCCCTGGCCATGTCGCCACGGACGTGACGCCCTCCGAGAAGAAGTGCTCGCAGGAACGAACTCTTCTTGCTCCTCTGGTGGTGGTGCTTTTGCCAGCTGCTGGTCTGTCGAAGTTCCAGATGTAGACGTTGGAGTCGGCACCTGCCGACACGAGGTACTGGCCGTCGGAGGTCAGAGACGGCGGTAGCAGGACCTTGGAGCCTCGCCGTCCTGCAACGGGGACCAAATAACAATGTGTAAATTCGTACGGGCTGTGGTGTGCCAAGCCTAGGACTAGTACTAACAGGCAACAGCCGTCTCGACTGTTTTAACCAAGAGAATCTGGCACTGGCAGGAAATCTAACCTTCAAACTTTCGGTTGATCTTAGCTCCTCCATCAGAGACTCGAATTTTAGAACCTGCTGATGCGATCATGATCCCAGCAGGATCACCGTTTGAAAACTGCGAGGCAGAATCGATTGAGCAAATGTTTCTTATGAGGAGGAGAAAAACACATTGACTGAACCAGAACAGCTAACCTGCAGGCTGGTGATCTGTCTACCAGCAGATTTCTTCTTCGTTACCTTCATTACTTTCTCCAGTTCCACGTTTTCACCTACATTCAATTCAATTTTCCTGGTTAGGAGCTATAGACTGCAATACCACGATAATCGTTTCAATGAACAAACTCATAGTAAACATCAGAAATGGATGTTGCACCTGCATGGTTATAGAACCGGCACCTCCCTGAAGCGATTCCGACAATAAGACCCTGAGGAGGGAAGAAATGCCTGGGTTAGCACCCTACTAGTGGGAAATGGTAGTAAAACTTCAGTAGCATTTTGATCAGGTTTCAACCTTTCCATCTGGCTGGTAACTCACAGCAG
The DNA here is from genome assembly GCA_904845875.1 of Miscanthus lutarioriparius. NCBI lineage: Eukaryota > Viridiplantae > Streptophyta > Magnoliopsida > Poales > Poaceae > Miscanthus > Miscanthus lutarioriparius. The sequence continues at coordinate 47,888,252 of CAJGYO010000007.1, forward strand.
TTATGATATCCTTCGTATCAGCCCAGTCAACTACTCGCCTCTCTGAAACATCCCAAACACGGACTTTACCGTCTATTGAGCCGCTAACGAAATATCTTTCGTCAACCGGATTGGATTGAATGCATGTTACTGTTGGCAAATTCATCATAGAGAAGAAAAATATCAGTTTCAAATCATGACTTTATTTAGACTAGAGCCATTGAAAATATATATGTATATATATACTTCTGTACCATACCAAACCTGGAACAGAGCTAAAAAAAAAGGGCAGACCCAGTGCCGGAGGCTCCCACATGAGTGGGGTCTGGGGAAAGGAAAAACCGAGGCATACATGCAAAAAAAAAAGAAACTTTTGGCTATACAAATACAGAGACTTTACTGTAGATGTCAAAGGCTGCATGGTATTTGTTTTTAATCTTTGTGCATACCATAATCTCTGTGCTTGAATACTGCTAGACAGTCATCACAGCCAACTTTCCACATGCGTACAGTCTTGTCTTTAGATGACGTCAAGAGTAACTGCAGGAAATGTTAAATAGTCAGTTTTCACAGAAAATTCGATACATACAGAGACAAGAACTCAGTTATATGATTTGACTGATATGAATGTAAAGCTGTTAACAGAACTTCACATGCATGTATTACTTTCACTTAATTCTCACATGTGACATGAGTGATCAAAGCATACTGGATAAAGAAAAGCTTACATTTGATTTTGACCATGTCATATCCAAGATATCACTTGTGTGACCATGAAACTCATGCAGTGGTGTCTCTGCAATGTTGAAAACTTTCTTGGGTACTATGGCAAGGGCACGTCTCTGAACTTTTCCCACCTTCATTTTCAGGCCCTTATTTCTGTCCATGGATTTGACAGGCGCCTCTCTGATGTACAAATCAGGAGAGGATTCAACTTCTTGTATCATCCAAATGCGCACAATGCAATCTTCGCCAACACTAGCTAAGTACCACCCGTGTGTACTGAACTTCATGACCCTGATTGAACCCCCGTGGGCATGGATTTCTTGGCACATGTAGAGAGCAGAGAAGTCCATCCACTTTTTGTTCTGCTGATCAACTTTTGTTGTAAACAATGTTCCTGTCTTCAGGCTTTTCATACATTTGTCATGCATACAAATTATATCTTCTCCCTTCTTTCTTGTGAACCTTCCACAAAAGCTCTTGGTATCCTTTTGCTTCTCACTAAATGCTACATTCATTCCCCTTGCAGGACCACGACCACTGCCCTTCTGCAAGAACTCATGAACAAGCTGAGAGAAACTAAGAAAACCTTCTGACTGATTTATATTCATGATTCTGTCTGTTCCAACCTCATCAAGTATTCCGGTCAGTTCATGGTGCTCGCTTTCATGAAGCACAACACTGTTCCTAGTACTATCTGGTGCTGATGCACAATGAGAAAAAGACGGCCGATATGAAGAACAGATGCTATTAATTCTCTCCTCCAGGTCACGAAATGCACGATCAGCCAAAATTTCTCCCTGCCACTGCGAAAAGGTGATTCCTGTAGGAATAGGTTTAACAAAGCCCATCCCAATCAGGAATCTGTGCCGCCTTTCATTGACACTCATCAATTCACTTGTCCAGAGCTCATCCTCAGGTCCCCATGATGCTGATAATTGGTCACTTGTGCTGCATCTAGCTGAAAAATATGTTGAACTTCTTATATCATCAGATGTCTCCAAGAATATGTCATCCTGTCCATCGCAATTGGACATTTTCCTCAAGCTGCTATGTACTAAGAAAACCTATCACCATGTAGGATGACACCTCCACATAGCCACAGTATAAATCGATGGTGATAAAACTGCCAAAAAAAACATGAGAAAATGTAGAGTGTCAGGTCCACATCATGCGGCTATAGAAGAAATCATGATTTACAAAGCTTAGCAATAAGGACGGCAGATACGGTATCATAGAAAGGACTAGGTATTTCAAGAATTAGAACAAATTCCACAGCACCGAATTGATCAATAAAGGAAAATGAACACAATTACACATCAGACGAGATGACTACATAAACAGGCTATAGGACATCACAACACAGATGCAACGAGTAGATCAACATAGTGAGAACAGATGGTACTAAAACTTGCCACACACATGTACAGATTTATACCCTACTGCTCAGTCAAACCAAAGCGCAAGTGTGGCAAAACCACAAAATCCTGAGTTTCAAAAAACAGAAAACACAAAATCCTGGAGGAACATAGCAGGTTGCCATTTCCTACAAGAAGGCACTTTTTACTCGAAATACGCAGAAAAATATGCATCATTATATTAGAGACAGGAAATAGTTTTACAATCAGCGAATCCTACATCATCGTGGAGAACTGCTGCTCTTCCCAAACACTAAACAAGTTGCACTTACAACGGCCATATTTGGATGCAAAGTATTATTAGAGTATATATTGGATAAATATTGTGCTGTTGCAAATTAGTTTGGTTTTTGAATGTTGCCATTTGTTTGGATGCAACAGACCTTTAACTTTCCAAACCACTGTATTGCTACAGCCTTTTAACTCCATTCGAAACTTGTTTTTTTCTAAACCACAGTTGTACATGCCTTAGGTTTACAAAACAATAGTTGCTTGATATAGTAGTTTTCTAAAACAAAAGTATCGAAATAATCAGTTCCTTAGAGGATGCTACAAGCCTCCAAACATCGTGATTTGGCTACTCGCGTGAGTAACCATTCCTTCCAAAAACAAGTACTTATATCTTTTATTTTTTTCCCCAAAGTATGAAAACTTGAAGAACCCACAAGATCCCACCCGACAAGTTAATTAACGAGGACCAATAGGAGCTGGTCCGCCATAAATTAAACCAATCCAGAGCTGACCAAGATGTTTAATGAGAGATGTGATGGATTTTCCCCTTATATTGTTTAATTTATGATAAACAATTTAGAAGTCCATATATTTCAGACAAATGGAATATTAAACAACACAAATGAGCGAAAACACCACTAGATTGCTTGGCCAGTACCGCAGCTATGCCCGCGCCAACCAGTGTTGGAACCTCTCATTGTTAGAATAAACTACTGCTTCCTTGTGTGAACACACAGCAAGAGGAAGGCGGCGCCAAAAAAGCCTCCTGCTGTGGTACTGTAGCCTCCTGCTGTTGACAAGGGCACCGATAATGAGGAAGATGATATGTCAGCGTTGGAGGCTATCCTCGCTGCTGTACCGACGGAGTACAGGGAGCCGTTGGGGGAGAAGAGCTCGGCTAAGGAGGCGTGGGAGGCTATTGCTGTGATGCGCGTCGGTTCCGACCGCGCAAAGAAGGCGACGGCCCAACTTCTGAAGCAGGAGTACGCCAACCTCAAGTTCAAGGATGGTGAAACAGTGGAGGACTTCTCCCTCCGCCTGCAGACGCTCATCAGCAAGCTGAAGAGCCATGGCATCACTATCAACGAAGAGGAGACGGTCTCCAAGTACCTCCACTCCGTGCCAGCAAAGTACATCCAGTCTCTCCATAGAGACGATGCTGGAATTGTCCACCCTCACCATTGAGGATGTGACAGGCCGTCTGCGGGCGGTGGACGAATGCCTGGAGCAGGTGACAGCAACGAAGGACAGCGGCAAACTACTGCTGACAGAGGAGGAGTGGGCTGCTCGGAGGAACTCCGGGAAGGCAGCCTCCTCCAGCCGCGGTGGCGATGGCAAGCGCCGTGGCAAGGCTTCTTCGAAGAAGAAGAAGCAGGTCGACCCCAACGCCTATCAGCGTTGTGGGAAGATGGGCTATTGGGCACGGGAGTGCCCAAATCGCAAGCAGGACAAGAAGGCTGAAGCTCATCTGGCGCAAGCTGATGATGAGGATGAGGCCACTATCCTGATGGCGACGTTCTGTGCACTGCACGACGTCGAGGCCGAGGAGAGGGAAGAGGCGACGACGGTGGAAGGACCTAGGAAGGCCCTGAAGACTGTCAACCTCGACGAACCACGTGCCCAAGTCCACCTCGGACGTGTGGGCGCCGACCAGGAGCAGCGGTGGTATCTGTGACTCTGGTGCCAGCAACCACATGACGGGCTCTAAGGCATCCTTCTCTGAGCTCGATGTTACCGGTACGGTGAAATTTAGTGATGGCTCAAGGGTGCCTATCTAAGGGCACGGCACCATCATCTTCAGGTGCCCGAACGGGGATCACCGCGCGCTAACGGATGTATATTACATCCCGCAGCTGCGTTCCAGTATCATTAGCATTGGCCAGCTGGATGAGCGCGGTAGCAAGGTACTGATCAGGGACGGAGTCCTTAGGATCAAGGATCGGGAGCAGCGACTTCTCGCCAAAGTGAAGAGGTCCCTGAACCGGTTGTACCTGCTCGACCTGAAGGTAGAGCAGCCGGTGTGCCTGGCGGCAAGACACACCGAGGAACCGTGGATGTGGCATGCTCGGTTCGAACATCTCAGCTTCGACGCGCTTGGTCGGCTGGAGAAGATGGTCCAAGGGCTATCCCACATCAAGCACGGAGGCGAGCTGTGTGACAGCTGCCTGGCTAGGAAGCAGAGGAGGCTACCATTCCCAAAGACGGCCAAGTATTGCGCGAAAGACGCTCTCAAGCTCATCCATGGCAACCTCTACGGGCCTATCACGCCAGCTACAAACGGTGGTCGGCGGTACTTCCTCCTACTCGTGGATGATTGCAGTCGCTACATGTGGCTGCAACTCCTGATGAGCAAGGACGAAGCGGTGGCGGCGATCAAGAAGTTCAAGATGCGCGCGGAGGTCGAGAGCGGCAAGAAGCTCCGCGTGCTGAGGACTGATCGCGGTGACGAATTCACTTCGGTGGAGTTCGCTGCGTACTGCGCGGATCACGGTGTGGTACGACACCATACCACGCCGTACTCGCCACAAAAGAATGGCGTGGTGGAGCGACGGAACCAGACGGTGGTCGGCATGGCCCGATCCATGATGAAGGCCAAAGGCATACCGGCAAGGTTCTGACGGGCAAGACGCCGTTCGAATCTTGGTATGGGCGCACACCGAACGTGTTCTTCCTCTGGACATTCGGCTACATCGGCCACGTCAGGAAGACGAAGCTGAACTTCACCAAGCTGGAGGATAGGAGCACACCGATGGTGTTCCTAGGCTACGCGGAGGGTACCAAGGCGTACCGGCTCTACGACCCACGCGGAGACAAGGTGCTTGTCTCGCGCGACGCCGTGTTCGACGAGAAGGCGGCTTGGGACTATACCAGTCCGAGCACTGGGGAAGCTGGCGGCTTCACCAACACCTTTGTCGTCGAGCACCTGTTCATCCACGGTGGTGGAGACGCTAGGGAAGAGGCGTCGAGCACTCCAGCAGCAGAGCCGAGCACTCCTAGAGCAGTGTCGAGCACTTCGGAAGGGGTGCCGAGCACTCCTGGAGGGATGCCGAGCACACCAGGAGTGGCACCGAGAGGTCCTGCAGTGGTGGCGACCACTCCAGGACGGGTGCCAAGCACTCCCGTGGCGGAGCGAAGAGGTCTTCCAGTGGTGCCACCCACTTCAAGACTGAGGCTAGGCACTCCTACAGTGGTGCCGAGCACTATAGGAGTAGTGATGAGCTATCCAGAAGTAGTGCCGAGCACTCCAGGTACTGTGCCGAGCACTGCGGCGGAACAGGAAACTCCATCGACACCGATCGAGTTCGCCTCACCTCTAAGTGACATCACTGAGTTCGTGGATGCCTTCCACGAAGGTGAGGAGGTGCGGTTCCACAGGCTGGACGACATCGTCGGCGGCATAGGACCCTCAGGACTAGCTGGTCGGCTGCTCAATGACACAGAGCTGCTGTTCGTCAGTGCAGAGGAACCACCCACGTTCGCGCTGGCCGAGCGGGACGAAAACTGGCGACGAGCGATGCTGGAGGAGATGAAGGCGATCGAGAAAAACGAGACATGGCAGCTCGTCGATCCACCTCCAGGATGACATCCGATCAGCCAGAAGTGGGTGTACAAGGTCAAGCGGGACGAGCTCGGCGCCATTGTCAAGCACAAGGCGCGCCTCGTCGCCCGAGGCTTTGTTCAGCGTGAGGGCATAGACTTCGAGGTCTTTGCGCCAGTAGCGTGCATGGAGTCGGTCCGTTTGCTACTAGCCTTAGCAGCAGCAAAGGACTGGCATGTCCATCACTTGGAAGTTAAATCGGCCTTCCTCAATGGCGAGCTGACGGAGACGGTCTTCGTCAGGCAACCTCTAGGTTTCGCCATCAAGGGAGAGGAGCACAGGGTGCTCCGACTACGCAAGGCGCTCTACGAGCTGCGGCAGGCCCCACGAGCATGGAACGCCAAGCTTGACGCCATGCTGGGCGAGCTTGGGTTTCAACGGTGCGCAACCGAGCAAGCGCTCTACACCGCGGCAACAGGGGAAGGAGGAGCTCGTCGTCGACGTGTATGTGGACGACTTGATCGTCACCGGCGCACGCACGGATGACATCAACAGCTTCAAGCGTGAGATGGCGGCTCGTTTTCGAATGAGCGATCTCGGTGCACTCTCCTACTACCTCGGCATCGAGGTGAGACAGGGGAAGGAGGAACTCACGCTCGATCAGAGCGCGTATGCCTCCAAGCTGTTGGAGCGGAGCGGCATGACTGAGTGCAAGCCATGCGTGACTCCGATGGAGGAGCGGCTGAAGCTGACGAAGGCCAGCACCGCGGCGAAGGTGTATGCAACACTCTACCGGAGCATCATCGGCGGTCTGCGCTACCTAGTCCACACGAGGCCGGACATTGCGTTCGCCGTGGGCTACCTCAATCGCTTCATGGAGGATCCCAGAGAGGATCACTGGGCTGCGGTAAAGCGGCTACTATGCTACGTCAAGGGGACGGTGGATCAAGGGATCATTTTTCCCAAGACCGGCGGGAGTAAGCTGCAGCTCACTGCGTTCAGCGATGCAGACATGGCGGGGGACATCGACGGACGACGGAGCACCTCTAGCGTACTCGTCTTCCTCGAGTCGACCCCAATTTCATGGCTGTCGCTGAAACAGAAGGTAGTGGCGTTATCTACGTGTGAGGCAGAGTACGTAGCGGCGGCCACAGCGGCGTGCCAAATTGTGTGGCTGCGCTGGCTGCTGGGCGAGCTGACCGGCGTGGAAGCTTACCCACCAGCACTGATGGTGGACAACTAGCCCGCTATCGCCCTCGCGAGGAATCCGGTTCTGCACGACCGGAGCAAACACATCGACGTGAAGTTCCACTTCCTCAGGGACTGTGTCGATAGAGGGCAGATCGTCATCGAGTTCGTTGAAACTGGTCGGCAACTCGCGGACGTCCTCACCAAGCCGCTCGGACGTCTTCGACTCATGGAGCTAAAGGAGATGATCGGCATGGAAGGGGTACAAGGGATAGCAGTAAGATTAGGGGAAGAATTGTTAGAATAAACTACTGCTTCCTTGTGTGAACACACAGCAAGAGGAAGGCGGCGCCGAAAAGGCCTCCTGTTGTGGTACTATAGACGCTGTCAGAGGCAGGCGCCGAACGGCTCACCTGCCAGACTGTAGCCACATGCAGGGACAGGCGCAGAAGTCAGTCCTGCTGTGTTATCTAGTTACTGTTACAGCATGCGCGCTGTACTAGGACTAGATGGATAGAGTTGTATAAATAGACTACCATGGCAAGTCAGTAAAGAGAGTTCAGATTTGTCATCTTCCATATAGGGCTTCGGCCAATGCTGGTGTCTTATACTGTGTGTGTATGCTATGTTCTCCCTCTTCTTCAACCTCTAGCCATAGTGTGTGGGGACGGACAACGCTTGTTCGTGCTCGGCAACACTAGCGGGTGCTCGGCAAGACTGGTGAGTGGTTCACTCACCTGAGCCGGTGATCCTGTGGGCTAACACTCATCTGGTCATTCCTATCCTTCGTAATTGATAACTACCCACCCCTATCCTTCTTAATAGATAATTGATTGGTCTCCCTCTATTCAAAATATAAATGATGTTTGAGGCAGCTAAGGGCTTCCCCAAAGCAAGCTGATAACATTGTTGGCTTCAACTGAAACTGCTATCCACATAGACATAGAAGAAACGGAATGGATTAACACAAACTACTCTTGAGGTCAAAAAGGGTCCATTTCCACCTTTTTCTCATCCCTCCTCCTTCTCAGCTACCTCACCTTTTGTCAAACCAATGAAACTCTTTTCCCCGATGCACTCCAGGAAGCATGTATAACTTTTAGATAAGGTCAACCCCAATGCACTAACATGGTTGTTAGCCTCGTAGGACCACGTAGCCTCGAACACCACGTGGAGGAGAGAGGACGAGGGAGGTGGTTTGGCAGTGTGTCAGGGTGGCTTGGTCAGTGAAAGTAAAGGTTTGAGGAGAGAAGAAGGTGCGTGATAGAAAGGAAGGCTCGTAGTCATGTTGTCGTGCCACGTGTCCCAGATGAAGCAGAAGCCCTTGTATTGAACATCTAGCTCGTGTTGGCCTACGTTGGTGTTGCTCTAAAACATTAGTCCCCCACCCCCTATCCTTCTTAATTGATAATTGATTGGTATGGCTTGGAGCCATATACTCCCTCTATTCAGAAAATAAATGATGTTTGTGGCAGTTAATAAAGGCTTCTCCACCACAAGCTAAATAACATCGCTTCAACTGAAAACTGCCATCCACATAGATATAGAAGAAACGGATCCATGTAGACATAGAAGAAATGGAACGGATTAACATAGACTATTGCATTAAGAAAATGGTCCCTTTCACCTTTCGCTCATCCCTCATCCCTCTCACCTAGCTTAGCTTTTTGTCAAACCAGTAAAGCTTTTTTTGCCCCGGATGCGCTCTAGGAAGTATGTATAACTTTTAGATGAGATCTAACTTTTAGATACAACCAGCATCAACGCACCAACATGATTGTTAGTGTGTCAAGGTGGTTTGGCAGTGTGTCAAGGTGGCTTGGACAAAGAAAGTAAAGATTTGAGGAGAGAGAATAAGGTACGTGAGAAAAAGGAAAGCTTGTGGTCATGTTGTAGCGCCGCGTATCCTAGATGATCCTAGATGAAACAGTACCCCTTCTACTACATGCATTGTGTGAGACCCAGCCCATTGGGCCAGTTGGAGGAGAGCTAAGCCAGCTTAAAAGCCTAGACCTGAGAGGCGGTTAACTCCGGATCGATTCTTTTGCGCGAAGCGAGGTTGAAAGTGCAAGAGAGTTAATTAGCAGGTGTGGTTCATTCAACATGTAGAGTGGGCCTTAGCCATCTTCCCGGGTCAGGGCGTTACAAATGGTAATCAGAGCCAACTCTCGCGGTTTTCACGGTTGCGTATGGTCTGGAAGCCTAGACAGGTTGTGCATGGCTCCTGTGAGGGCATGACACTTGGGCCGAGGAACTGGAAATACGAACATGGCCAAGAGAGTCGGTTCTGAACATTTGTCCTACTAGGTAGCTTAGTTCAGCGTTCGACGAGGACGTCGAATCTTTTGAGGGTGGGTGGATGTGAGACCCAGCCCATTGGGCCAGTTGGGTCGGACTGAGTTTGTGGCACTGTAGCTTTAAGGCACTGTAGCACGTGGAAAACACTATAGCGCGAAGTTTAGTATACTAAAAGTTGGAGGAGAGCTGAGCCAGCTTAAAAGCCTGGATCTAGGAGGCTGTTAACTCTGGATCGATTCTTTTGCGCGAAGCGATGACGAAAGCGCAAGAGAGTTAATTAGCAGGTGTGGTTAATTCAACGTGTAGAGTGAGCCTTAGCCGTCTTCCCGGATCAAGGCGTTACACATTGCAACAATAACTACACATTATATGGCAGCAACTTTTTATTCAAACCTTCGGTTCGTGTTGGTCTACATTGGTGCTGCTCTAAAACACTTGTTCTCCGTCCCTATTCTACTTAATTGAAAATTGATACGTATGGCTTCGAGCCATATACTCCCCTCTGTTTGAAATATAAAGGGCTTCCCCAACTCAAGCTAATAACATGGATGACTTCAACTGAAAACTGCCATCCACGTAGACATAGAAGAAATGCAATGGATCAACACAAACTACTCGAGGTCAAAAATGGCTCGTTTCATCTTTTGCTCATTCCTCCTCCCTCTCTACTAGCGCACCTTTTGTCAAACCGGTGAAACTCTTTTGCCTCAACGCACTCTAGGAAGTATACATATAAATTTTAGATAAGGCATAACTTTTTTATAAGCATACAAACGAAGTTGTTAGCCTTGTAAGACCACGTACGTAGACATAGGGGAGGGGGGGGGCGGGGGGGAGAGGTGGTTTTGGCAGTGTGTCCGGGTGGCCTGGTCAGGAAAAGTAAAGGTTTGAGGAGAGAGAAAAGGTGCGTGAGAGAAAACACACCCCTTGTACTACATGTGATGGAACGATAGCTGTTTGAGTTGCTCAAAGCCTACATACATATAGCAGCAGAAACCTGCAGCTCGTGTTGGTCTGCATTGGTTTTGCTCTTAAACATTTGTTCTCCTCTGCAAGGTATTGAGACCACTAATCCACATGAGTTACACAAACACAAGGGGCGGAGGTTCCTTAAACCCAAAGTGGGATCCCAAGGCAAGGCAGGCTTTGGCCGCCCCGCCGCAGCCATGTCAGGTCGAAGCAAGGACTACAGCAACCCCGCCGCCCTGCCTGCGGACAGCTGCCCTCCCTTTGGTTGCCAGTTTCCTGTAGACAGAGCGAGGCGACAGTAGCAGGAGCTGAGGAGCGGCGGGGTAGGCGTGTGAAGGCGGCGTAGTACTACTCCTAGTAGTAGCCAGCGAGCAGCGTGGCACTCTGCCGGTGCCGTGCCCTGCCCCTCGCCGCCGGCTGGCTGGGTACAGGGTGGGCCGCGAGCGTGCATTAAAAAGCCTGCGCCGCCGGCGCGCCAGACACGGATCTCCCCGCCCGCGTTAAAGGAGCAGTCTTTTCCGGCCGCCGGTACGGCGCTGTTCATTACAGCTGGGGATAATGGGAGAAAGAAAAAACGAGCCATCGAAATCAAAAGAGGAAAAAAAAAAAGGAGAGCAAAGTTCAGTCTGACTCTGAGCCGTCGTCCCCACTCCCAACGGTGGCCAGAAGCGCTTCAACGGGCTCGCCGCTGGAGTTCAGCCTCGCATGGTCACCGAGAAGTATGGGAGCTCCGGACGCATGGCTCTTTTCTGTGGCCGGAAATCACGCACGGTGAAACAGGCAGAAATTTTCAGTTGCGGAGCAGTGGAACAGACGCTCAGGTAACTGACGGCTACTCCTTGCAATCAGGCTCTCAAGGATGACAGAAGATGCCTGATGAGTTTAAGGTTAACCACGCCAACAGTCAAGTCTAGTCTACAAGACAAAAATCGATCTACGCAGTAGGACAAGGCGAAGAACACAACAGCTGTATCTAGTACGTAAAACCCCCCAACCCAGCGTTGCGAGGATTCCTGCGATCAGAACAGAACCGATTCATGACTGCCCTGCTGCGCTGCACGGCACTGTTCCATTGAGATCGGAACGGAATTCGCGCACGCACCCCCCGGAAAAAGAAAAAAAAAAGATGAACGCGAGCCCGATCCCATGGCATCCCCACCACCGCCGCAGGAATTAGAGCATAACCACGACGAAATCAAAAGCACCGAGCAGCACTTACCCGCAGATCGCCGAACAGGAAGAAATTCTGCTCCGTCGATCCTCGGGAGTCGCGCAACGCAGCCCAGCCCAGTGAGCGCCTCCAGAAAACCGACCCTCTGTCACTGGTGCCGTGGTGCGAGTGCGAACGAACCGACCCCTAGGTGTCTGTTTATATCCCGTGCGCCGCCGCGGCTCGGGTCTTTCTTCCCCTTTCCTCGTGTCCCCGGGGGCAACTGACAGGTGGGTCCGGTCGTATTTTGTCCACGTGGACTTTCTACTGCTAGCCTTCCTTTCTGCTCAAGCGGTCAAGCCAGCCCGTAACGCTCCGTGGTGTGGGTTTCGTTCCACTTTCACTTTCCTCACCGAAATACAAAGCCTCGCCGCCGCTGGGTGGGGTGGTCGTCGATTGCAGGTATAAAGTAATGTAATTTCGACGGTGAGGATTGTCTCACTTGCACGTGGATTATGGACTTGATGATGAATGATGAATACAGGGGACTGGATGAATATCTAACGGAGTGCGATAATATAATGAACAAAATGATTTTCTTAGATCCTGCCCAATTCTAATGGGATCGCGCCATATGGTAATACAGCTGTGCTATTAATGTCTGGGCATTTTTTTTATTATATGTGTTTAATTCACTACTGGTCTACTTTGGCATTCCGTACGCAGCTGTGTGGGCGCTGGCTGAATGCGAGTGATGAAAACAACCGGAAACGGTCGGTTACGATATTTACTATGCGGAAAGCGCTTTGGTACACGTGTATACTCTTGCTCTGTCAGGCGTTAGTACAATAACGCGCAGCCGTTTTCTTTCTAGGGTGGACACGGGTTTTTCTCCAAGGGCGAAGACTCTGAAGTGGACGAACACTCGGCCTAGCGGGCGAACATGCCGGCTCCGGCTCCAGCTCCGGCTCCGCGCACTTGCTGAAACCTTTCGAAGCACTTTCATGTGTGAACCGATTCCCGGTCGGGCGGAAACTCACCATATTTTGATTTTAACTGTTTATTAACGACATTAATACGGTACTCAAAGAAATTAAAAAAAGAAAAAGTTGAAATACGGTAATGGTCGAAAACGGTCATAAACGCTATCACTGTTGCGGAACCGAGCCCCGGTAAACGGAATCTTCCATTCTCACTTTCATCCCTACTAAATGCACAATGTTAATAATATAGTTAGAGTAAGCCCAATAATAAAGCCAAGTGCTTGGATAGAATCGAGTTGTAAAACCGAACTGTACAATAGTTCTCTCTTATTTATCTATAAAAAACTTTTTTATTATTACTTTTACTCATATCCCACCTTCTCTTTTCTAAACATTCACTTGATGTCTAGGTCCAACACTGCATAGGTGCCCGTATACAACTTTGTCGCTTGCATGAGAGCCTCTTCTCTCATCTACATCAGCATTTATTTGCTTGGCTATAACACTATTATATTGTACTTGCTCTTAGTATGTCTTTTTAGTGCACTTCATTCATTCATTCAAACAATATGATGAGCAGCATTCATGTTCATCCAAAAGGTCTCTTGTTTATATTGCCAACATTTACTTCCCAACTAAAAGGGCCACTTCTTATGCAATACAACTACTGCTTTATTTGTTCCTTATGAATTTAACATGGTAGGAGTAGGATGGGCGGTTGGCTGGTCAAACGAAGTAACAACACGATTTGCACACACCAAGCCAACGTGACATCACATGCATATCATAAACTACATGTGCCAAGCTTACATAAACCTCGTTTGGCTCATATCAAACACCTTTCTAGGCTACTCCAAATTCCTGGTAACACATCGCCCGAAGTAATTGGAGACAACCAGACAGGTACTCCCTCCGTCCCTATTTATTAGTCGTTTTGGTTATGGTTCGGGCTGTCCAGGTTTAGAGCACCTTTTACGTATATGGATGTTACATGTGGAGATTCGTTTGTATATCTAGGAGAAGGCTCAAACGACAGATAAATAGGGACAGATGGAGTAGACAAACAGCTAATGCTGCATAAGGAACTTATACTTGGGTTATATGCAGTGGTATTTGACAAGACTAGCAGGCCAGAAATTTTTAGCAAAGAGACTATGAAGGGCCTGTTTGGCTAGGTCGTACGCTCTACTTTATTAAAAAAAACAGCTCTAGTTTTGGCTCCTCTTAAGAAGCCATAAATCCAGAATTTTCCTTCCCTAATATAAAACGGCTTTTGTCCTCTATAACTTCATGGCTAATGCTGTTTTTTTTACATTGCCATTTGGTATAACTCCTGTACGAGTTGGAACCAGAGCCGCTACTAGAGTCATACCAAACGACCCCAACATAGTAAGTATTATAGTACTTATTATACTGATATAAGTCAACATGTTCTTTCGGAAAAAGATTTTAGGAGACAACTCTTTTTATTTACAGAGGAAGGTTAAAAGTGCCCAGCTTTCTAAAAATACCTATTTATTTTTAGAGGTAGTCATTGCACTTAGAGAGAAAACATAGCAAACTACCGTCTCCTAAAATCTATTAACAGAGACCCTCGTACCTTAATGAAAGGAAAATAGGAATTTTTCGTTAAGTATTTGACCAAATAGGATTGTCCAGTTCCTATAGAACCTATCACTAAAATAGCCGATAGGGCTAAGCGGAACGAAAAGGGTTTTTCATGAGATGGTAAATGAAAACGATTAGCCCCGCACGAGGTTTGGGAATAAGTGATTGTTTGATAATGAGCAAGGAATATACATCTTTTTGCTAAAGAGGATCTATTAAACTCATAATTCATTAGATCCTTGTTAGCAATGTCAACTAGGTATCATAAGTAAATGGATCTCGGTTCTTCAATCCTTTGATAACCAAGGTCATTCTTTGCTAAAGAGAAATGATTACTATGGGTCGGACTCAATAGAATCGCATCCATTCCAAATCTATTTAGAAACGAAATCACTTCTCGCCAACAGCCCTCCCCCCTTCATGTCAGCCCTCGTCTGCACAAACATCATCTCTCTATCCCTCTCTTTCTTTCTCTCTCTCCCAACACTGGTGGCCTGATCAGGCCAGCGGTAGTAGGATCTGTGTCATGGCCCCTAAATCTACCACGGTAGGACGGATCCAAGCGTGGTGGCAGCCCAATCTGCGCCCTGGCGCCCAAATCAAAGGCCAAAATTTCTAGGTAATGTCACTTTTGATACCACACCTGTGTAGCTAAAAAATCCGACTTCTGCTAAAAAAAAGCTAAAATCTCCAATCTGCATCAGGGAGAAAAACTTTTGGTATTCCTGCGATGTTCTTTGTTTTGCAGACTTCACTGTTCCTCCACAGCACAACACTTTTTTCTCCATTAATTGCAAAACATTCAAACTAGGCTATCACCAATTACGAGTACGTTAAGGGTTCTTTTAAAAGCAAGGGGGAGCAAAACTCAAGGATGGAAAACCCCTCACTAAGAACAAGAATGATAGTTAGAATGATATTCCTATGGATTACCCACCCAGAAAAAAGTTCGGAATCCTGGAGAGATTAGAGTTTCCAAATTAGGCCTAAGACTACGCGATTTTGCCACACCATCTCTGTATCCAAAAGGTTAAGTTCACTTCACATACGCACTTGCAATACATATAATTTCTCTCATTTTTACAGTTCATCATTTATATTTTCAAAACGTTATCATCTAATACCTTTTTTCATATCGATTACTATTCCAGAATTTCAATTTCTTCGGCCGCACGAGCGCGCCTCACACGGTCACACGTGGATCGGAATTGCACACAAGAAACAAGATAGAACTGCATTGCGAGTACTACTCCTACCAACCAGACAAACTCTGTGCTTCGGAGAAGAGAAGCTAAGCACGGTCTGCGAATCCAGGGGACACGCCTAAACCCTATACGGTCGGAGGCTGGAGCTACAAAAAGGCCGCGGCCTAATCTCAAACACAGAGAGTACCTGTCACGTCATGGGTTAATGGCTCCCGGCAGTCTGTCCAAAAAGAAGCCATTGCTAGCAGAAGGCCGCAATTGGCCGCCTTTAGCCTTTTGGCACTTGGATCGGATTGTCCGATTGTGTAGTCAGGGGAGAAGAACTTGCAGAGGTTGGAGATGGTTCCTACTAGTGCTGGTCCTTCCGTGGCAGTGGTGTTGAGACATTGGGGACATGCTTTGCCAGGGGAGGATAAAATATTGTTTTGGGGACATGCTTTGCCAGCGTGATCGGCTGGAGCTGGCTGGCCAGCACCCTCACATGAACACTATTTACATGAATCAGACAGCAGTACTTTTCTCTCACATAAACGAACCAGCAACGATACGAACCAGCCAACCGAACAAACTGTATAAAGGTCAGCAGTCATATGGTTGCCTGAGCTTGTCCCCTTGTGATGCTGTTGGAGGAAAGCCGCCAGAGAGTGCGAGGCACAGGAAAGCAAATTATAGCTGAGTATATTATTACGTTACAAGTACCCTGAAATACACTATGTATATCAAGAAATTGATCATCTAAATTGTACCCACGCTTTGTATAGCCCCAAATCTCAACTTCAAACCTGTATGACGATTCGTATGGATGACCGCACATGCAAACATTCGGCAAAAGGCCTGAGAACAGATGTCCAACAAACGATGGCCAATATTTCTGCAAGCGAAGCGGAGAAACTTCTTATTTCTTGTGTCTTCCTTCTTCTTTCTGCCACCAAAGAATAAGGAAGACTAATCTGAAACTTATTCTCCCTAGTCCTTCATTATGCCCAGATTTAACCACAACAAAACGGAGAAGAGACCGAAGAAAATTATTCCATGGCGGAGACATCATCTTGATGGATTGATCTCGGCTTAGTCAAAAGACTGACCGAGTCATTAGGGACTGACAGTCTATTAACTGTGCCCTGATCGGGGGCCCACCCTAATAACCGACTAATGGGCCTGGTCCCAGGCCACACCGAGCTAAGAAGGACCCAACTCTGTGATTAGAGTGATGGTAATCAGTCCTAATTAACCTAAGACGTTCCGATCAAGGTGAGCTCGGGAGTGGTCCTGAAGACCCGGATCCAGCCACCGGTCACCCCGTGCCGACGTCTCTCTCGTCCTCCTCTACGATGGTGATGAATGCCTGCTACCCCGAGCATGCACGGGACGTCAGTGGCCCCATGGGCACTTTCTGATCCAAAGGAACGAACTAAGCACAGCCAAATCCCTAATCTTCTAAGACTAGGTGTTCTACTATGGAGCTAGGCGATTAGATCATGGGTTTAATCCTAAGTATATCTAACAATTGGTATCGGAGCCGCCATCCTAGCTATCTTAGGACCCTAGATTAAGTCTCAGATTCTCCTTTTCAAAGTAATTAAGTCACAATTAGTTCTCTAGGGTTTCGGTTAAGCACGTAGAAGAAGGGGAATCAAATCAGTTTCAATCTCTAAGACCTGTACATCCCAAAATCCGAAACCCTAACTCAAAAATCCCCAAATCAGAACCATAGAAAGATTTCCCCAAATCAGAACCATAGAAAGCAAAAGAAAAGACACAGTACTCACCTAAGAGCTCCGATGGGCTGCCTTCCAGCGGCTCTGCGCGGCATCAGAAAGCACCGCCGCCGCCGTGAGGCTCCTCGCTTGCGCGTGCGGCCAGTAAAGGGCGCCACTGTGGTGCCGCTCGATGGTGCCACGTGTAGCTTTGGCTGCGCACGTGCGCTGGGGAGGTGTAAGGTCGAGATGGCGACTAGAGGGGGTTGAATAGTTGTTTCTAAATTTAATCGCGTCGGCTAACCGAAACAAATACAGAATTAAAACAATTCGGTCTAGCCAAGACCACACACCTCTATCAAAGTTCACAAGCACCTTATAAAGATCCTAGTTAGGCAACAAAGGTGCTAGGCTAGCTAGAGCTCACCTATCCAATTCTAGGATAGGTCACACAAACCTATGCCACTAGTATTTCAAGCAACAAGGGAGCTCCTACCCATGCTAGTAAGCAAAAGCATAAAGCCAACTAAGCTCACTAGCAATGCTCAATAACAAGGCAACCAATGCCAAATTAGAGAGCACAAATACTTAGCTACACAAACTAAGCAATATGACTAACAAGGTTACACAAACCAAATTAACCACGCAAGGGAGCTACTTCTATGCTACACAAGCAAGGAGGCAACTAGTGAGCTACACAGGCTAACTAATTACAAGAGCAACTACACAAGCACAATGCATATGAAAGTAATTACAAGCTTATGTAACGAGGATGCAAACCAACAGGAATACAAGGATGATATGATGATTTTTTTCCCGAGGTTCACATGCTTGCCAACATGCTAGTCCCCGTTGTGTCGACCGCTCACTTGGTGGTTCGGCGGCTAATTGGCATCACCCGCCAAGCCCGCACGTCGGGCACCGCAAGAACCTACCCCAAAAGTGAGGGTAGTTCAATGACACGCTCAACTAGAGTTGCTCTTCGTGGCTCCCGCGGGGCGAGCACAATGCCTCTCACAAAGCTCTTTTCTAGAGCACCACATAAGCTTCTTGCGGGCTTCGACGGAGACCACCACCAAGCCATCTAGGAGGTGGCGACCTCCAAGAGTAACAAGCACCATCGGCTTGCAACTAGATCACCTAGTGCCACTCGATGCAACCTCACGATGCAATCACACTAGAATCGCTCACTCACTCAATCAGATGAACACTATTAAGCTAGAGTGAGTTAGAAGGCTCCCAAGTACTACCACATAAGCCACCAAGGCTCTAGTGTGCTCAGCTGCAGGCCAAAGGCTGACCACCACTTCTATTTATAGCCCCATGAAAAATAGAGCCATTGTACCCCTTCACTGGGCATAGCTCGGGGTGACCGGACGCTCCGGTCAGATCGACCGGATGCACTCTGCCAGCGTCCGGTCAACGAATGGTTGCCATATCATGCCTGGCTTCAAATACTGAGCGCCCGATCTCAATGGTTAAGTTGCGACCGGATGCAGCACAGTGAATGACCGAATGCTGCTATTCCTGAGTCCGGTCATTTCCAGAGAACTCCCCGAGCCTCTATTATGTGACCGGACGCATCCGGTCCCCATGACCGGACGTAGGCCAGTGTCCGATCAGTTCTGTGCCCGCGCACCTAACTCCAGCATCGCCTACATCACCATATGTCTGCGCTGACCGGACGCAGATCCTGAGCGTTCGGTCACTCTTCACGCCAACGTCCGGTCACAAAGACCGAGACTGCGTGCTTACTGCTGCCACTGACTGGACGCGCCGGTCTAGTCGAGGCCAGCGTCCGGTCACTTTCAATGCCAGCGTCCGGTCAAAGATCGATGCTTGCGCGCTCTCTGCTGCTACTGACCAGATGCACCGGTCCTACCGAGGCCAGCGTTCGGTCACTCACAGTGACCTTCTTTCACCTCCATTTCTTCGCCAAGTTGATCCACATCAACTCCACCTTCTTCACCTTTGTAAATGTGCCAACACCACCAAGTGTACACCACTATGTCTATGTGTGCTAGCATTTTCACAATCATTTTCTAAAGGATTAGCCACTCAACTTGCCACGCCACTTGATCCTAGAGACGATGCAAAGTTAGATCACTCGAGTGGCACTAGATGACCGATATGCAAACAAGTTTGTCCCTCTTGATAGTACGATCTTCTATCCTAAACCCGGTCATCAACTTCTCTACACACCTATGACCGATGAAATAAAATGTCCTAGGTTATACCTTTGCCTTGCGCATTCCATTCCATCTCCTCCAATGTCGACGCAACACATGCACCAACACAATCAACAATGATATGATCCACTTCATCTCATCATGTGATCATATTGGTTCATCGATCTTGACTTCACTTGCTTTTCACTGTTGCCTTCGTCCATCGGCGCCAAGTCTTGCTCAAGCTTCACCGCTACGCGATCCATCGCTCCAAAGCCTCCGACTTGCCCTTCACGCTTGCAACCGGTCCTGTACCAAAGTCCTATACCAATGTACGTCTTTTAGCCTTGGTTCATTTGTTATGTTGTATATCATTACCTGCGGTCAAATGGATTATTGAATATTGATGATATTGTTTGGTGGAATTTCTTTTAAAAATACTAATGTTGGCTAACTGTTTTATTCTAATCTATCTTGCATATTAATATGTTTCATCTTACACAACACGTGTGAGAAAATCAACAACTCAGCAGTTTTGTAACACATTTTATCTAGACTTAATTGGATTTCCCTAACAATCTATGACATCTTCGTTATTTGCTTCCTATATTGCAGCCTTAAAAAATAAAAGACTTAATTGGATTTCCCTAACAAATTATGACATCTTCAGTTATTTGCTTCCTACATAGCAGCCTTAAAAAATAAGTGCAGCATGGCACAGCAGCCGCAAACAGACCCTTAATGTAACAGCTAGAGAAATCAAATTGTTTAAGTTTGAATTTTCAACCATTCCCCCCCTCAGAACACGCAATTTCCAACCATGTAGGATAGCAGATAACATTAACATTCAATTTTCATTCAAATGTTCAGTCGAGAATTTCAATCTGCTCTATATAAAGCAAGTCAGTATCTATCCATTTCTAAAACTCCATCCTAGAGTAATTTCCCAATTCATAGTTCTACATTTTTCTTTGCTTGATTTTCCTTTTACAGTGCCAAACTCTCCACTGAATACATAGGAGTGATACTCCTGAAACAACTAGCTATTGATAAAAGAATGATTTTCTGTTTGTGTTTTTTGTATCAGAATTACGTACTCAAACCATTAGGAGCTATTACTACTGGAAGTCAATTCCTTGAGCCTGATGGTAATAGCTTATTGTTTTCTTCATGCAATTATAATACTTTTGGCCTTTCTCCCATTTCTTATACACCACTTATTTAGGTTTGTTTCCCAATCACATTCCCAGCCCTGAGGACAAAACTGCAATGATGTCTATTACACAAGCAGTTCTTGATAACAAGGCGGACTTAGGCATCATATTTGTTTCCTAATTTGCAGTTGCTATACCTTACCAATTTGCCAATCATGCAATGAGCATTTACGCAAATAAGCACACAAGCATTGACAAACCAAGGCAATGCACATTGGGTAAAGCATCAGGAACAAGTGATGGAGCAGCAAGCAGCAAGCAGCGAGCAGCAGCAGTGGTGGATTTGAACCTATCATGTGTAGGGGAAGCAGTGGAGGAGCGTGAACGCCGGTGGAGGTGCACGGACGCCGGAGAACACAGGCAGCCGGGCCGCCCACCGTTGGAGGTGTGCGGACGCTGGACCCTAATGGGCACCGGGGCTGCTAGCCGGGGGAGGGAGCATGGACGCTAGCGAAGGAGCACGGACGTCGGAGAGCTCGGGCACTGTGGCTGCTCGCCGGGGGAGGGAGCATGGACGCCGGAGCGCACGAGCACCTAGGCCACGGGAGGGCGGGGAGCAGGCCCGCGGCACCTCAAGGTTAGAAATGAGGCGGCGACGGACCGGGTCATGGATGTGGATGGCACGACCGTAAACCCTAACTTGCTTGGCAGCCTAGGGGATGGAGCGGGTTGGCGGAACTTGAGGTCGGAGATGCGGAGGAGACGGCGGGTCGGCCAGCCGGGGGCTCTAAGACCCTAGCTACCATGAAGATGGGGCGTGCGGTGTCGTGGCGGCCCAGGGATGTCGAGCTGTGGCCCAGGGGTGCAGAGAGGGGCGCTGGCGTCGGGAAAGGTCCGGGAGGTGGCGGCGACAGGGCGCCGGGGAAAAATTGGGCAGCCTGACGGCGTCGGGAGGAAGAAGAGAGCGTCTAACACTTACAAAATTTTGGCCCCCAAGCGCTCGTGTGCTTATATACCCAGAGCCATTTGTAGGGGCGTCTCTGAAGACCAGCCGCCCCTACAAATGCATTTATAGGGACGATTTCTAATTCAGCCGCCCCTACAAATATTTTCGCATATTTTTAAATATTACTTCTGCGTATTTTTTATAAATGTGTAAATGTATATATAAATGTAATAAAAATAATTTGCTATATTTTCCCGTACACATAAAAAATTACTTGCTTATATATATATAGATATAATGATACATTTTATTTTGTAAAATAAAAAATATATTTAAAATTTTAAAATTTGAATTTGTGAACTTCGAATTGAATTTTAAGACAAAAAATGATCTAAACTAAAAATGTTGTAAGCATCAAAGTTGTAGAACTCATCAAGATGTACAACTTATATTTTGGTCATCTTTTCATTTGACAAAATTTGAAAAGTTTAAATTTAGAATTTTAATAAATGGCAACTTCAAACAAGATTTTGAAACCTTAAATAATTTCAAATAAGAAAGTCATGAACATAAAAGTTATTGAGCACATCACTATCTACAACTTTTATTTTGATCATCTTTTCATTTGACTAAATTTGAATAGTTTAAATTTTGAATTTTAATAAATGTTAACTTCAAACAAGATTTTGAAACCTTAAATGATTTCAACTAGAAAAGTCATGAATATAAAAGTTGTTGAACTCATCACTATCTACAACTTTTATTTTGATCATTTCTTCATTTAACGAAGTGTTAGCAAACATTGTTCACAAATTAACATATCACTCATAGTTTCATAAACTATACGAGAGACATGTTAATTTGTAACAATGTTTAGTATCACTTCATCAAATGAAGAAATAACCAAAATAAAAGTTGTAGATCTTGATGAGTTATACAACTTTGGTATTCATCACTTTTTCAGCTGAAAGCATTTGGTGTTTCAAAATCTTCTTAGAACTTATCATTTTTTTAAATTTGAAAAATTGAATTGTTCAAACTTTGTCAAACAAAAAGAATGACCAAATCAACACAGTAATTTGATAGAGCATGATTTTAGAAAATTTTAGGAAAAAAATCATCACATTTGGATTTAGTACGAGGGAGAAAGACTAGTTACAAATTTTACCCATAGATTAAAAAGAAAAATCACAACTGTTCATAATGATCAATGATGAACAAGTGTGATTTCTCTTTTTAATTTGTGGCTGAAACTTGTAACTAGTTTTTCTCCCTCATACTAACTCCAAATGTGATGGTTTTTTGCTAAAATTTTATAAAATCATGCTCTATCATTTTAGTCGGGTCATCTATCTTTGTCACTAATTGGACAATTCAAATTTTGAATTTCAGAAAATAACAATTTCAAACCTGATTTTCAACCACTAAATGGTTTCAGTTGTAAAGGTGATAAATATAAAAGTTGTATAACTCGTCAAAATCTTGAACTTTTATTTTGGTCATTTCTTCATTTCATAAAGTGTTAAGTGCTTGTTTTAAGTGTTTTAATAGTAGTCCGAACATGTTGCAATAGTAATAAGTTCCTCTTTCAAGTGTCTGCGTGTTACAGCTGTTTTAGTAGTAATAGACTGGATGTTGCAATAGGTTCATCTGGATGTTGCAAAGGGTAGTCTCACACACATGCATAAATGTAGTCTCACACACATACATAAATATATAGTCTCACACACATACATAAATATATAGTCTCACACACATGCATAAATGAAGTCTTACAAAAACACACACTTACACAAACACTCCACATTCAACAACTAGCTAGCCCGTTGTAACGACTTTTCCTTTCACACCTTTTCGTTCCCATGGCAATATGTCTTTGGGCAGGTTCTTTTCCATAACACTGATCTTCTTAGGAAAGTCTGTGAATAGCGGCATCTCATCGTGGTTATTGTAAGCTTCAACATCGTCCACGCCATCAACTCCGATAATGTGCTGTTTTCCAGAGGCAACCATGTGCTTTGTCTTCTTCTTCAAGGGGAGGTTACTTTGTGGGTCAGGCATATAGAAAACTTGTGCGACACATGAAGCAAGCACCCAAGGGTTATCTTGGTAGCCTAGATTCTCGAGGTCCAGGACTCTTAATCTGATCTCGTTCAGTTGGTGTTTGTTTAATCCAGTGGCATCGAAATAGGGCCACCGTTATATCCCTTCCATAGTCAAGTTCTCATATCTCTTCAATGATGCAAAAGTATTGGATCTTTCGCCCCACTCTATCGAGAGCTTCTATTCGAACGCCGCTATTTTGGTTCACATATTTACTATCCTTTGCGTGGGTATAGTACGTGTACCCATTGATGTCATAAGCTTTCTAAGATGTCACTTGTCTCGATGGCCCCTCCGCCAACCTACTGATGGTAATAGAGTCTATGGTTTCTCCAGACGGTATGTTTTTGTCCTTCAACCATGTAGTTAGTCATTGCTTGTGCTGTTTCATGACCCAATCATCCGAACGACCATTTTTCTCCACCATAATGATAGCCAAGTGTTCATCAATGTACGGTTGCATCAGTTGTGTACTCTGCAAGACACTATACTGCGTCCGACTCACTTCTTTGTAATCATGGTCGATGAACACTTTTCTACCACCGGTACCCTTCCTAGCCAGCCTACCCTTGTGACAAGAACTGGGTTTACCAATCCCTTTCTGTACTTTTAGGTACTCTTAATAGCACTCGATGACTTATTTAGTATTGTAACCCTCTATCATGGAGCCCTCTGAGTATGCTCGATTATGCACGTATCGACTTAGAATCGACATGAACCGCTCGTAGGACCACATTTCATGCAAGTAGCAAGGGTCCAGCGCCTATATCTGATGAACCATGTGAATCATGAGATGTGGCATTATACCAAAAAAAGTAGGAGGTAAACATATCTCTAGTTGGTTTTGTGTCTCCACCATAAATTCATGTAGGTCACTCAGCTCTTTCTTGCCAATCGTCTTTTGTGAGATCTTCGAAAAGAAGTAGCACATGCAGGTGATGGCCATTTTCAAGAACTCTGGCTTTATAGCCCTGATTGCAATAGGTAGAAACACTGTCAGCATCACATGACAATCCGTGAGCCTTGCAGTGTGTTATTGATAAGTCCTTCATCGACACTAGCTTCTTCACATTTGCTGAAAACCTAGTCGGGACTTTGACCCCCCTCAGAAAAGTGCATATAGCTCTCTTCTCTTCTAGTGTTAGGTTGAAGCATGCCATGGGCAGAGTGTATTTTCCATTAGCCTCAGGTACCGGGAGAAGCTGTGGCATCACATTTGGTTGCACCATGTCTTTCCATGATTTCAGATCATCCTTTGATTTGCCTGTGTCCATCAAGGTAGCAATGAGACTCTCAAAGACATTCTTCTGCACATGCATAGCATCAATGGCATGGGAGACCTCCAAGTCTAGCCAATAAGGCAGATACTGAAAGAAGATCGATTGTTTCTTGAAAGGTACGCCTTCGACAGGAGGTGTGCTTCTATCTCTGTTCGTCCCATCCAAATTCTTCTTTCCATAGACGATGCGTATGTTTTTCACCATTTTGTACACGTGTTCTCTATTATGACGTCTCTCCAGAGGGGGTTCAATCTCTAGGGTGTTGTCATAAAATGTAAAGAAAAATTTGCTGCGGTACTTGTGACTTGTCTTTAAGAAGCGTCGGTTCCTTAGGTAAACTATCTTCTTGGATGCATCCAAGAACACCCATGTAGTACCATCCAAGCAAACTAAGCATCCCGTCTTCCCTTTGATCTGTCCAGACAAAGCAAACAACGCGGGGTAATCATTGGTAGTAACAAATATTATTACTCTACATATAAAGTCCTCCTTTTGGAATGCATCGTACATCGGCTCCCCATGCCTCCATAGCCTCTCCATTTCTTGCATCAAAGGCTCGAGGAACACGTCTATATCAATGCCTGGTTGTTTAGGGCCAGAAATAAGAATAGTGAGGAGAAGGTACTTTCTCTTCTGATACAACCACGTTGGGATGTTGTACATGGTCAAGATCACTGGCCAAGTGCTGTGGTCGCTAATCCTCTCATTGAAGGGATTCATTCCATTGGTGCTCATGATAGGAGATGCAATAGATCATTGAAACTACAGTCTGACCAGCCGTACTTAGCCTTCAGAATGAGTAGCTCAAGCACAAAACGTAGCAATATCCAATGTGTCGGACAGCCCTTTTCAACACCATACACAGTGTCCTTCGATGCTTTTGTCACACTTTCCAAATTTTCTAGACCTTTTGGGCTCTTTAGTAAAATTTCTGGTCCAAGGGCTTGAATCATGCCCTCCAAATCATCTTCATCCCCGACGTGTGCTCCGCCATCATTATTGGCACCACCTTCGCCATTTCCATCCCAACCAGCAGCATCACCACCTTGTTCATTGCCAAACTCGGGATCCATTCGTGCATCAAGCTCTGCTAAATATTGGGACAGGGATTCTAGGGTGTCGTTGTCGTTTTCCTCCTTATCCTTGTCGTTAACAATAACCATTTCACCATGATGAATCCACACTATGTAGTCCTCAATAAATCCTCGCATAATCAAATATGATATGATGATAGTCACATCTGTCCATGCCATACGGTTCTTGCAATCTTTATAGGGACAAATAATTGTATCCTTATTCTATGTCAACGTGATTGCAAGCTTCTCTGTGGCTTCAATAAATTTATCCACCTCTTCACAAAAACCTGCCTTGAACCTTAACGAACCATATATCCAAGAGTTCATATACTCCATCTTTTACAACAACAACAAAACAAACATTAAAGGACTACTTATTCATATATATATATAAATGAATCAAATTAATAATTACTTGAGAATAATTATATATACTTCAGATATATATGAATATAAATCAAATATAATTACATGAAGCATACAAACACACCATGGTAGAGGAAAATTAATTAATG
Organism: Miscanthus lutarioriparius; assembly: GCA_904845875.1. NCBI lineage: Eukaryota > Viridiplantae > Streptophyta > Magnoliopsida > Poales > Poaceae > Miscanthus > Miscanthus lutarioriparius. The sequence continues at coordinate 47,914,481 of CAJGYO010000007.1, forward strand.
GCCTATTTATCCATAAATAATTAAAATACATATTTGTTGATTACAATAAACAATTTCAAAGATAACAATTAGCAACAATTATATTTTACCCAATATCTTTCATGCAAACCCTAGTCCAATTTCATCAAACATAAATTTACAAAGACAAAATTAATAAAAAAACCAAACCCTAGATCTAGATCTAGATCTACATGCACATGAAACATCCATAAAACTAACTAATTGTTCACTAAAATAAAGAAACATGGACCAAATAAGGGTATGATCTTGTTCCCCTACCTAATTTATCCTAGTACATTCAAAACTTGGGTCTAATTTGCTTCATAAGTAGCTCAAGCACATTGAAGAGAGAGAAAAGCAAAACTCTAATTACTCACTAACCAACTGTCGGTGCAGAAAGTGACCAATAAGTAAATATTTGTAGTTTTGCCGTACGTTGTGAAAGGAGGTGGCCTAACGCTCAATGACACAGGGTTTATGCTGGTTCAGGCAACGTGCCCTACGTCCAGTTTGAGTCGGTCGGTGACTTTATTCCTTAGCCCAGGTGCTTGAAGTTTGCAGTGGGGTTACAAACGACAAGGAGAAAGATGGGGGGTATAAGAGGTCCGGTCAGACTCCGGTCGGAAGGGCCAAGAGTGATGGGAGCCCCTCTATGAGCTGAGTGTTCAAGCGTGTGCTCGTGGTTTGAACCTGGTGTTTCTGCTGTTGTGTAGTAGTGAACTTGATCGATCTAATGAACCTAAGTCAATCTAGAGAGAGCGCATCCCCTTTTATAGATAAAGGGGATGGCCTTACAAGTGAGAGGGAGAGAGTACATATGCTACTAAGCATTGTTGCCCACGCCAGCGGGTATAGGACGATGGTAGGCGGCCACAATACTGTTGAATGTCAGATGCACATGGGAGGTTGTGTTGTCTTCTTCGGGTTTGGCAGACGTCGGCGCCTGCCACACTGTTGATATTTGGAGACATGCAAGGGGTTTTACCATGTTCGCCTGGTACGGTTAATACCGGCGCCCACAACACTGTTGATGCCCAGAGGCATGTGGGGGAGCCTTACCGTATGGGAGTTAATGGCGCCCACAATACTGTAGGAGAAAATGTCGGCGCTTACAACACTGCTTGGGTACTGTCGTGCCAGGGAGGTTGCAGAGTACTATTTCTGTAGGTGTACAGGGTACGGTCCCCGGTATTGCGGTTTGACTCGTGCGCCCTGCCTTACTTTCTCTATTCGTTTCCTGGTCCTTATCGAGCGGGCATCCCCGGTCGGTTGGTTCCAGTCGGCTCCGATCGAGCCAGTTGGAGAAGAGTAGTGAGCAAGGGTCTGGCGCATCCCTAGTCGGAGATGTGGGTCAGAGTCAGAAGTAGTGCTTTGGCCAGGCCTTCCGGTCAGAGAGGCTGTCTCGAGGTGGGCTGGAGACCAAAGCGAGCGCTCTGGTCGGAGAGGTGGGCTGGAGTCAGAAGTGGGCACCGTTCCTCCTCGGCCAGACCTTCCGGTCGGTGATTGGATCGCCCTTCTGGCCTGTCGTTTAGGTAATTTGGGCTAACCCATGAGTTGCGTGTTTTGTTTGCCACGTTGCTTGCTGGGCTGAGCCTTTGTTGGGAAGCCAGTCCGTGAGGGACCCTAGGTTTATGAACCCGACACCAACCATTAAAACTTCAAAAAAAGATGTGAAATAGCATTTTCTTACCTTCTACAACCTCTCCACCAAAGGATTTGAGACCAAAACCTTCCCCCCCTTAGTAGAGCAATTTTTGGGGGGTGCCCAAGGTGTCCCAAGCCCTTTTTCTTAGGTAAGAGTGAGTGACCCGAGGAGGAAAAAGAAGGTTGCAACCTTTTGTACATGCATTTGTAGGGGTGGCTGGTGATTGAGCCACCCCTACAAATCGCAACACTGGGGCGGCTGGTGAGTGAGCCGCCCCTACAAATTGACCCATTTATAGGGGTGGCTCGTATCACCAGTTGCCCCTACTGTGCCATTGGTAGGGGCGGCTGGTCTCGTGGGTCCTGAGCACGCCCACTGTAGGGGCGGCTCCATCACCAGCCGCCCCTACAAAAAAATCATCCCGTTGCTACAAATGTTTTTTTGTAGTAGTGAATAATAAGCTTGGTGAAGACCAATAGATACCATTTGGAATTCCATTCTTCACCCATATGAAATGAATACCACTTATGATCAAGTGCACTTTCTTGTTGTGGTTGGCTTACTTCATCTTTTGATCAATGCTTGCATGAGAGCATCAACGTGAGAATACTACTTAAAATATCATGATTAGCTCTCTTTTGGGTGTTGCTTGCTCTTTTTGATCAATCCTTTTGATTGCTTCAACTAAGCATCTCAAATGTCCCTCGGATCACCACTTTCATGTTAGCTTCTAAGCACCACACTTTGGTTTACCTACACATAGGCGGCAAGCCCCTACACTAGGGAGAAGTGACATCTCTCCAAGAACCATTCTTGACACTTACTTGAAATGAATTTGTTGATTGACCCAAGTGATAGACTTAATTTGATGAGTAACCTTGATTCCTTCTTTAAGTCTATTTCTTTCTATCAAATGATTTTCAATAGTCACTAGAACTTAAACTTTATCTTCATCTTGAGTTTGATCTTGATCTTCCAATTTGAGTATCAAATGTGTGCAAAGTACACTTCCACAATCAAATGGCCTTGTACTCTTTTCTTGTCATGCTTCTAGATCATCTCAAAATCCAACTTAGGTGCCTCAATTACTTATAAACATGTTTCCAATTTGAGGAGACTTTAATCAAAGTGACTCTAGATCAATCCAACATTTGTCACTTTTCTGACAGATTTTGTACTCTTCAAAGAAAATGCATATCTCCCAAAGTACAAATCCAAATACCACGAAATTTTGTGGATGTGTGCATCACTAAGTTATATAGTATCTATAAAAATTTGAGCCTCATTTGACTTCTAGATTGCTACCAGATTTCAATTCTCCCACTACTATTACATGCTGAACTACTGCACTATAGCTGACAAGATCCACTCCAAAACCAAAGCATCTCTTATCCAATTCTTATGAAATTTATACAGCATATTATACCATAAGTCTATAGTATGTGTACCAATTTTTATGCTAATCTAAGAAGTTTTGATTACTCAAACATGGCTAAGATCATAGCTAGCTCAAATTTTCAATATAGGACAGATTTCAATCACTTAAGCTATACTTCATCAAATGTAAATCAAACTTGAAACCAACTTGTTTGAATACTTTCACAAGACATAGATCCATTCAATCCACTTACTAAATGTCATCTTATCAACTTATCCAACACAAATTAATCCAAACTTGACTACTAATCAATTTATCCATTCAAATATCTCATTAGCAAGCAACATTGCATATTTATCCAATTCAATCAACTCATATGCCCCCAAATGAAATGATCAACAAGAGATATACCTTGGTTAGCTCATAATCATCCAACTAGCAAGCTTCAACTCAATTATTTGCAAGCCATCAAATATGTCCAATGAATCACCAACAACTTGAATTTGACACTTGTATGTTGTAGCACTTTTAGACTTCACTAATTATTGGCTTGGCATTGGGATAGGATTGCACTAAGCTTCATAACTTGACTCAATATATGATGATCAATATGAAATCAATTAAATCAAGTCTCCAATGCTGATGGTACCTACAATCAATCATCCACTTTTTAATGGTACCCAAACAATTTTGGGTCCTCTGAAGTTAGGAGCAACTTACTTAGGCATAGCCTTAGTATGAATAGCGGGATGTTTTGCAATTGCAACCAATGAGGTACCATTGCCATCCTTCCTAAGCATAGAATCATCATCAAATGAAATAGGTTTAGGAGTATTACCTAGGGGACATGAATGAGCCATGTGTCCCCTTTCCCAGCATGAGTATCACTTTCTCTTTGATTGAGCCTTCTCTTCCTTGCTCATGTGGTGCTTCCCATTGCCTTGCATCTCATGGATTGCTTGAGCCTTCTTCTCAAGCTTGGTAGGACACTTAGGGGCAAAGTGTCCCGTATTTCCACACTTGAAGCACTTGATGTGAGCATAGACTTTCATCTCTTCTTGTGTCTTGCTCATCATCTTGGCAACTTGAGATTGCATTGGATGCCTTGACTTTCCACCCCTTCTTGTTTTCTTCTTCTTCGTCATCAAGTCATCACCATCTTCATGATAGATCCTGACTTGCTCTTGGGGTGTCTTCTCTTGCTCAACTTGTGGCTTTGGTTGAGGCTTCACTTGTTGCTTCACCAATTGCTTGGTTGGGCACATAGAGGTGAGATAACCCCATGTGCGGCACTTGAAGCACTTAACATGCCTTAGCCTCTCTTCTTTCTTCAACTTGAGCTTTTCTTCATTGGGGCAACCATTTGCAAGATGTCCCACTTCATGGCACTAGAAGCACATGAAATGAGAGAGCTTCTCTTGTTCTTGCTTCTTCATCTCTCTTTCATATCTTCTCTTGCCCTATCTCTTGCCCTTGATCTTGCTCTTGTTGAAGCCAATGCCACTCATGTCATTGTGGCTTTCTTGATGATTGACTTTGCTAGTCTTGAAGCCGACACCACTCTTGTCACCAAAGTTTCTTTGAGTCTTCAACATATGCTCAAAAGTGACTTGAGAGTTGTAGCACCTCTCTAACTTGTTACTCAATTTCTTCACTTGCTCATTGAGCTCATTGTTCTCCTTCAAAGGTTAGTCTCACAAAACATAGAAGTAGAACAAGCATCTATTTGTGAAGAACATGGCATTTCTAATAAATCATCACAAGAGGTGGATACATGCTTCTTGCCTACATCACAAGGGTTAGCAACAACATGTGATTGATCAATTGACCCATGTGATGAGCTCTCACTAGTTTTAGTTTTTCCATTGGAAAGCTCCTTAGTGAGAAAAGCATGGTCTTGTACCAAGCTGTCATGAGCAACACTTAGTTCCTCATGAGCCAATTTTAGCTCCTCATGTGAACAAGTAGTAACATAAAGTAGATGCTTTTGTTGTTCACATGTGTTCTTTAGAAAAGAGTTTTTATTTTTCAATTTCTCGGTTTTACCCATCTCTTTTTCTAAAGCTTTGATCATGCAACCATATCTATCTAGAAACTCCTCATATGAATCAAGATCAATCACTTTTGCATTAGATACCTTAGTGTCACCTTGTGACATGAATCAATGTGATGTAGTTGGAGAGCTTATAGTAGCATCATCATCATGGCTTGAGCATGAACCAACATCATCAAGATCACCACCAAGTGTGCTTGAGGTAGAATCTTCATGTGCAACACTTATGGCATCATCATCAACCTTGTCAAGTGATTTTGTGGTAGTATGATCATCATTATCACTTGATCATGAGGTGGAGAAATCTTCCATAATCACCAAATTGTGGTCATGCTCAACATGCTCATGTGCCTCCTCCTTGGTGCCCTTATCATCATCATTGGAGACACTCCCATATATTAAGTTGAGGTACAACCAAATATCATGGGCGGTCTTCATGTGCATGATCTCCCCAAATATGTTATCTTTCATGGATTGATAGAAAAATGTTAGTAGCTTGGTAATCGAGATGTAGGTATTTCTTTTGTGCTTTAGTTGCATTCTTTTCATCCAACGCATGAGAAAAGCCCACATCTATGATCCACCACATTTGGGGGGAAATGAACTTAAAATTGCATGTCATCCAATTTTTCAACCGTGCAAAGTGTGTGCCATCAAAAGTATATGGACACTCAACATCTAGCCCAAAGTTTGCTATCCTCTCAGGTCAGTGAAGACCACAAATGAGAGACCTAGCTCTGATACCACTTGTAAGGTCGAGATGGCAACTAGAGGGGGGGTGACTAGTCATTTCTAAATTTAATCGCGTCGGCTAACTGAAACAAATACGGAATTAAAACAATTCGGTCTAGCCAAGACTACACCCCTCTATCAAAGTTCACAAGCACCTTATAAAGATCCTAGTTAAGCAACAAAGGTGCCGGGCTAGCTAGAGCTCACCTATCCAATTCTAGGATAGGTCACACAAACCTATGCCACTAGTATTTCAAGCAACGAGGGAGCTCCTACCCATGCTAGTAAGCAAAAAATACAAAGCCAACTAAGCTCACTAGCAATGCTCAATAACAAGGCAACTAATGCCAAATTAGAGAGCGCAAATACTTAGCTACACAAACTAAGCAATATGACTAACAAGGTTACACAAACCAAATTAGCCACACAAGGGAGCTACTTCTATGCTACACAAGCAAGAAGGCAACTAGTGAGCTACACAAGCTAACTAATTACAAGAGCAACTACACAAGCACAATGTATATGAAAGTAAATACAAGCTTGTGTAACGAGGATGCAAACCAACAGGAATACAAGGATGACACGATGATTTTTTCCTGAGGTTCACGTGCTTGCCAACACGCTAGTCCCCGTTGTGTCGACCACTCACTTGGTGGTTCGGTGGCTAATTGGCATCACCTGCCAAGCCTGCACATCGGGCACCATAAGAACCTACCCCGAAATTGAGGGTAGCTCAATGACACGCTCAACTAGAGTTGCTCTTCGCGGCTCCCGCGGGGCGAGCACAATGCCCCTCACAAAGCTCTTCTCCAGAGCACCGCACAAGCTTCTTGCGGGCTTTGACGGAGACCACCACTAAGCTGTCTAGGAGGTGGCAACCTCTAAGAGTAACAAGCACCACCGGCTTGCAACTAGATCACCTAGTGCCACTCGATGCAACCTCACGATGCAATCACACTAGAATCGCTCACTCACTCAATCGAATGAACACTATCAAGCTAGAGTGAGTTAGAGGGCTCCCAAGCACTACCACATAAGCCACCAAGGCTCTAGTGTGCTCACCTGCCGGCCAAAGGCCGACCACCACTTCTATTTATAGCCCCCATAAAAATAGAGCCATTGTACCCCTTCACTGAGCATAGCTTGGGGTGATCGGATGCTCTGGTAAGATCGATTGTACGCACCCTGCCAGCATCCGATCAACGGATGGCTGCCACGTCATCCTTGGCTTCAAATACTGAGCGCCTGATCTCAACAATTAAGTTGCTACCGGACGTAGCATAGTGAATGACCGGACGCTGCTACGCCTGAGTCTGGCATTTCTAGAGAGCTCTCCAAGCCTCTGTTTTGCGACCAGATGTCTCCGGTCCACCATGACCGGACGCAGACCAATGTCCGATTAGTTCTGCGCCTAACTCTAGCATCGCCTACATCACCATATGTTAGCGCTGACCGGACACAGACCCTGAGCGTCTGATCATATTTCACGCCAGTGTCCGGTCACAAGACCGAGACCGCGCGCTTACTGCTGCCACTGACCGGACGCATCGGTCTAGCCGAGGCCAGCATCCGGTCACATTCAACGCCAGTGTCCAGTCGAAGACCGACACCTGCGCGCTCTCTACTGCTACTGACCGGACGCGTCGGTCCTACCGAGGCCAACGTCCGGTCACTCACAGTGACCTTCTTTCACCTCTATTTCTTCGCCGAGTTGATCCACATCAACTCTAACTTCTTCACCTTTATAAATGTGCCAACACTACCAAGTGTACACCACCATGTGTATGTGTGTTAGCATTTTCACAATCATTTTCCAAAGGATTAGCCACTCAACTTGCCATGCCACTCAATCCTAGCGACGATGCAAAGTTAGATCACTCGAGTGGCACTAGATGATCGATGTGCAAACAAGTTTGCCCCTCCTAATAGTACGGCCATCTATCCTAAACCCGGTCATCAACTTCTCTACACACCTATGATCGGTGAAATGAAATGCCCTAGGTTATACCTTTGCCTTGTGCATTCCATTCCATCTCCTCCAATGTCGATGCAACACATGCATCAACACGATCAACAATGATATGATCCACTTCATATCATCACATGATCATATTGGTTCATCGATCTTGACTTCACTTGGTTTTTCACCTTTGCCTTCATCCATCGGTGCCAAGTCTTGCTCAAGTTTCACCGCCACGCGGTCCATTGCTCCAAAGCCTCCGACTTGCCCTTCATGCTTGCAACCGGTCCATCAAGCCAAGTCATGTCTTGATCTTCTCCACCTTGATCACATGACTCAATGTCATGTCTCATGTGCAATGAGCTCCTTCATCATCACATGTGTGAGCTTTACAACATCTCCAAGCCATTTCCTCCTTCATGGCATATGTTGCTCACACACATGTATCTGTGGATTAATCACCTGTGTATCTCACATAAACACAATTAGTCCACCTAGGTTGTCACTCAATTACCAAAACCACACAAGGACCTTTCAAGAGGGTCACATAAACACAATTAGTCCACCTAGGATGTTACTCAATTACCAAAACCACACAAGGACCTTTCAGGAGGGGTGTGGCAGTGGCGCCACCATCTCCTCCCGTCGTGTACTCGCTGGTCGTCGGCGTCGGCTCCAAGCACCGGTGGTGTGCTGCTGTGCGTGGAAGACAAGGGGAGAAAGAAAAGAATAAGCTAGGGTTTTGGTGGGAGCCGGCTGGTACTGGCTTTTGTTCTCCCCCAAAAGAAGCTCAGCCATCATATTCGATCCAGCGGCCAGGGGCACTTGCAACCTTGGCTAGGCCGATGAGGGAGAAGCGGCCCATAGGGGCTTTCCTGGACCAGGCCCAGGTTAGGGCCCTGTCGGCCTATCCGGCAGCGCACTGTGCTGTCGCGGGCCAAAAGCTAAGATGGGACAAATATGTTTATTCTTTTCCAGTGCATTTCAATAAGTCTTTTATTTTATTTTAGCTGAACTGTTTAAGAATAAGTATTAGTAAAAGTTTATAAGTTAATTCCCTGGTAAATTAAGATTCATTCTCAGATTAAATTGGAACCAACGGGGAAATTTAATCTAAGAATGTTTATTTAAGTATGCCGGTGGTTAAGTTATAGTTAATATATAAAGCTAAGACTAAGTTTAATTATTAAGTGGTTTTATTTAAGCTTTTTTCAGAAGTATATATAAATAAGTTTTATTTTCTAAGTATAATAAATATTCCCACCATAAGTCTAAGTTTCTTTTCTCCAATTAAGTTGGAACCAACGAGAAAATTTAGTTGGAGAAACTAAAGTTCATATTAAGTGTGGGCATATTTAAACTAAGTCTGAATAATGGGCTATTTAAGTTATTAAGAAAATGTATAAGTATTGTTTCTTTCCCTAATTCTAACTATTCATTTATTCTTTAAGTGGTAAGTTTCAGCCTTCTTAAGCAAAATGTTTATAATTAAGTTTGGGCTTTATTTTAGTGGCTTTCATAGTTGTATTCTAACCAAAGTTATTTACAACTATTGATTGTCACGATTTTATTGCCCACTAATATTTTGTTTACATTGTCCTAAGCTATTTCCATAAGGCCTTTTCTTGGGCATAACTTAAAGCTTTTGGACATTCCTAAGAAAGGCTATAAGAAATATTTGAGGCCCTCTTGGGATAAATCTAAGACTAAATTTACTAGCACCATTATTAAATTAAACTATTTTTTACGCTTCCACAATTAAGTATATGTTGACCATTTACTACGATAAGTTATTACTTGCTAGAGACCTAATAAGTTATATGATTGGTTTTGTGGCTGTATTATGACCAACTATCGACACGGAAATTTCATCCCGTGCCGAGGACACACGAGCAAGCCAGAAGGGCCCGCTCGATGGAGCTAGAGATCCGCCTAGCTTTAGCGCAGGGATAGTTGATCCTACGCACTCCTCCCTAGACATGCCAATCAATTTGACCCTGTAATTGATAAGGAGAGAAAGTTTATCAGTAATTTAGGGCGGAACGTGCCGGTGTTGCCAGACAGTCCCGAATGTGCGGCTCTGAGAGCCGATATGAAAGGAGATTGACTAAATAGTCGATTCTAGCATATTTATAAGAATAAATCAATTAAAGCTCATGGGGTTGTATAAAAAGAGTATCATTATTTAGATGAATATTAGTCAATGGCAATAAGATGTCAACAATAATTAGTTTATACCGAGCCAATAACTGTAAGTAACCGAACTCCTTTATAAAAGAAACAGTTCATCATCATTCAACCATTTAATAGAGATAAATCTAATGAACATATTAGATCTCATCTATCGCTATAACCAGTGGGGCGTGAGGCAGAATCATGCAGGCCGTAGAAACAATAATAGACTCGACGACCCTAACTTATTACTAATATCAGTGGGGCATGAGGTAGAATCATGCAGGCCGTAATACAATAATAAGATCATGGGGCTAACACATCTTTCAACCTATCTCTACTTCAATGATTTTATGATGCGAAATGTTCGTGAAAGCGCTCGATATCGGCTAAAACAGCCGATTCAGGCATAGCGCATAGTTAAGGTCATGCCCTCTCAGGTACAGATCTACCAAATAACGATCCCCACTCCATGGTGCTAACAGTGGGGTGTGAGGCAGAATCACACAGGCCGTGATAACGGGCCATGAAACGGTTTTCGCTAGCCAATAGAACTACTCAAGATCAGACATGCCTTAACCGCATGCTATGCACGATCAAGATTGATATAAAACAGTCGATAAAACATAACTCATCGTTTAAAGTGTAGATTATATCAGTTTAGATTAGCAAACAATGGGTTAGAAAGGATATAAGGCCGATCTAAATCAATCCCAATCGGACGAAGTGATATTGCTGTAATTAAATAAACAATGGAAGCAATAAGGAATATCGGTAACTTAATAAATCTATCCGAAGGAACGCTACCCTTAGATAGAGTTGATAACTTGACCTTAATCTAGTTCAAGCAGTGGAGGTCGACCGGATCGATGCAGCCATACTTGACCTAGACAAGAGTCGATAACTAACTCATACCAGAGTCGCAGTGGAGGTCGACCGCATCGATGCAGCCGTACGAACAGAGGTATAAGCCATGACGGTACTTATAGACAAGCAGTGGAGGTCGACCAGATCGATGCAGCCATACTTGCTAAAGAACTCACCGAGATCTACTCTACTCCTACTCCTAAGGTTGGCCGGAGCCGAAAAAAGTAAATAACTTGTATTTGATTGATTGTGTGTGTCTTTACAATAGCCGGGGTTTGATATTTATACCCGAGACCTACGCATGAGTCCTATCTAAGCATGACTCATCACAATCTTTGGCCCTAAGAGAAAACATTCCTAATTTAAGATAACTTGGACTCTAATCTTTCCCTTTTTGTAGAGTCTGATATGTCTTATTCCGGCACCGATCGTAGCATTTGTCGTTATCTGCTGACGCTGCCTGAAGAATGCCGATTCCAGTGCTGCATTCGAATCAACTGGTTCCGATCTGCACGCAATTGATTCCTTGATGACATGATCTTGGGAGCTTTCGAGTCCCTATAACTCTTCTTCCAAAGTTTGGTGTAAACACATGCCCCCTAATTTTGGGATAAAAGTAATTTTATTCCAAAATTATCACGTCTATGCCCCCGATAGGTCCGCAGTCACGGGTAAAGAATCTTGATCTAGGGTCTACTATTTGTAGCCGTCTATGTGAGCTCATGAGCCCATGCTTCAAAACTTTTATGAGAGCATCATTGCTTCACGGGCACTTGGATTCATCCTTCCAAGCCGGCTATAAAATGTCTATCCGACCCTAGCGAGAGCAACTCAACAATTTAGCCATGTTTCTCTTCTATCTGCCTCCTCGAGTGCTCCTGACTCCACCAGACCCTCCATGGTCTATCCCTTTGCTATGAAGATCTTGAGCAGTTAGAAGAATTCTTGTTTATAGGGTGATTGTGTCGCTCATTCTAGCGCCTTGTCGAGCAAGAGGATCAACTATTGTGGCTAGAAGAATTCTTGTGATATCATCTGAGTCTTCTCTCCATGCTCGCAAAGCTATTCTAGTGTTTGCAAGGGCTAAAATGTGTGGACACCTTCCCCTTGTTTGTTCCACCAAACGCCCACTGGGAAAGCCACAGGCTTCTTTCCCATAGTTTCTCAGTTCACCGAGAAATTGGCTGGGCATCTGTTAGGCGGGCGACCTTTCCCTTCTTCAGTACACTTTTATCAATGGGTTGATGTGATTCGGTTCACGATGACCTTCGACCTTGTGGGGACCCAGACTCCCTTCAATCCAAAGAAGCCTTGATGGGTTGATCTCTGGTCAATGTAAATTCTTCGTATCCGTCCTATGATATTTTGTAATTTGGGGAAGCAATAGGTTTGAATCTATTATCTCTTCATTATCCATCCCCTGAATTTCTGCAGTGTCGATCCACTTCCATTTCTAATTCCAATTTCACACCCCCGGCAAAATCTATCTTCTCGCCTTCCCGGGCTATATATACGGGCCACGGCTGTGGATCGAACGACAACCCACTTCGTCTCAAACCTTCTGCATCCTTAGTATAGTTCCTGCTTTTTCCGTAAGTTTGAGATCATGGAGAATAGCAAGAGGTCTGCTAAGGAGGCCCTCAATAGATCTGCATCATCGCGCCAGTGCCTTCACCGCCAAAAGGGTGCAACTTGGGCTACTCCCATCGTTTTGGAGCAGAGGGCTGACTCTGTTTAGCCTTTGGGGTCACCTTCAACACCAATTCGCCGCCAGCTCCCTCGCTACCCGAGGAGGCAGATCAGCAATGACGATCTGTAGGCCTCCATCGATCAGACTGACCAGAACCTGGCCAGCTGCCTCTCCCTTGCAGAATCAGCTTTGGCCATGATTCAAGGCCGATCATCTCTTGAGGCCAGTCCGATGGGGGAAAGGTTGGCCAGAGCTGAAGCCAGAATTATGGGTGAGACATCTACCATAATTTTCTATCTTCTTCTTGGTTTTGCCTTCAAGATTTCTGATCATTCTTTCCTTAAATCTTTTTAGATCTAACTGCTCAGTTGGAAAGCCTTTGATCAGCTACGGATCACGCAGCGGGATTTGTCAATGCCAGGGGCGCCATTCCGGTGTTTCACTTGCATGACATTCCAAACAGTGTTAGGGAGGTCGCTCTTCATGGCGTTTGTCATGGTGCTGCCATGGCATTGGTTGTTGCACAAGCCCGTTCTGGCCACAATCTCCGTCTTCTTCCCCATGGTTTTCTAGACGCGGCGCACCCTGGGGAGCATGAGAGTTTGGTTGAGGATGTTTCTAGCGTCGCCAACTCTGTAGCCTTCAACACCCTGGCCGATGACATAGTAAGCAAAGTATTTTCCAGCCCGTAGCTTGTAATAGGTGACATTTAGCAAACAACTTCTTCATCTTGAGTGACTTTCCTTTGTTTTGTACTTCATACTCATCACTTCATCCGTGTTTGCTTTGCTTCTATAGGCGATACACATCATACCGGCTTTTACCCCTTCGGGTTTATTTTTGCACTAAAGGCGATACCTTTCTGATATCGGCTATCAGAGCTGACGACCGAACAAATTGGTTATTAAGTATTAATCCAAACGCTAGGGTAATATTTCTTTAGATATGTCCCATTGATTGCTCGGCCAAATTCTTCCTCTCCTCTTAGTGTTTCCAAAATATAAGCATTACTAGGCGCACAACGTTTGATCCGATAAGGTCCTTCCCAGTTAGGTGACCATTTGCCGAATTTACTATCCTTTGACCCGATCGGCAATTTCACTTTCCAGACCAAGTCTCCTTCAGAGAATTACTTAATCTTGACCTTTTTATTGTAATATTTTGCAACCCTCAGTTTATTGGCTTCGATATTTTCAAGAGCACGCAGCCGAAGGCAACTCAAGTCCTCCAAATTATCTATCATAAGATTCTTGTAGACTTCAGCTGACAAATCATTCTACAGTGTAACATCTCTCGATCCAGTCCAAACTTCCCAAGGAAGAACTGCATTATGGCCATACACAAGTTCGTAAGGTGATGTTTTAATTGATCCATGACAGGCCATCCTATATGCCCACAGTGCCTCATTTAGCATCGAATGCCACTTCCTTGGCTGTTCCTCAATCTTTTTCTTGATCAGCTTAATCATAATTTGGTTGGATGCCTCTACCTGGCCATTAGCCCGAGCATAGTAAGGAGAGGAATTCAGTAGCTTGATTCTCATACTGGCAGCAAAATCCTCAAACTCTTCTGATGTGAACATTGTCCCTTGATCGGTAGTTATAGTTTGAGGAATCCCAAAACGATACACAATGTGTCCCCTAACAAAGTCAATCATGTTCTTTGAGGTTATCATCTTCAAAGGAATTGTCTCAACCCATTTAGTGAAGTAATCTATTGCTACCAATATGAACTTATGTCCTTTGTTTTAAGGCGGAAAAATCTGGCCAACTAAATCAATTCCCCAACCTCGAAACGGCCATGGCTTGATTATTGGATTCATGGCCGACGCAGGTGATCTCTGGACATTACCAAAACATTGATAGTCCTGGCACCCCTTGTAATACTCAAAACAATCTTCCAATATCATTGGCCAGAAATATCCAGCTTTTGCGAATAATCCATTTCATCTTATAAGCCGATTGATGAGCTCCACATATCCCTTCATGCACCTCACCCATCAACACCTTAGCTTCTTCTTGGTTTAAGCATTTGAGCAACACCCCATCGACTGTTTTATAATATAACTGATCATCTAGCAAAATATATTTAGCCGATTTATACCTTAGCTTTCTGGTAACTTTCTGAGATGGATTTCTAAGGTAATCAGTATTTCGACTCTCCAATCATCATTCGAGGTTTCACTACTCAAGACCTCTCGAAACACTCGATATCCTGACGCACTTTGAGCTAGACGATTAGCTTCTTGGTTTTGTGCTCTCAGAATATGTTGGAAGGAGACATGAAGAAATTCTTTGAGCAACCTTTGGCATTCATTATAATATCTCTTTAGCGTTTCTTCTTTACACTCATATAGGCCGATCAATTGATTAATAATTAACTATGAATCTCCAAATACTTCGATTGCTTCGGCCTTTACTTCGTGAAGAAGTTGAAGTCCCTTAAGAATAGCTTCATATTTCGCTTGGTTGTTGGTGATCATCGGCCCAGTCGGAAGAGCAAACTCAAAACTTGCCCCCAAGGCGAAATAATAACAATGCCAATGCCACCACCTTGCTTGCATGAGGATTCATCAAAGAACAATGTCCAAGGCATCAGCTCTACATAATCAATGCTTGACTTGTGATGTTGGGTGACAAAATCGGCCATTATTTGTCCCTTGATTGCCTTAGCCGATTCGTATTTTAAGTCAAATTCCAACAACGCGAGAATCCACTTTCCCATTCTTCCATTCAGTATTGGCATTGATAACATATGCTTAATCACATCAGCCTTGGAAGCAACTGTACACTCGGCCAATAATAAGTAGTGTCGCAGCTTAGTGCAAGAGAAATATAAGCACAAGCACAACTTTTTGGTAGGAGAATATCTTGTTGCTGGATCTAGTAGCATTCTGCTCAGATAGAAAACAACTCTCTCTTTTCCTTCAAATTCTTGCATCAAGGCTGATCCAATTGTTTTGTCATCAGCCGATATGTACAACTTAAAAGGCTTACCTTGCTGAGGAGGGACTAGCATAGGTGGACACTTCATGTATTCTTTTATCTCTTCAAATGTCTTTTGTTGTATGTCACCCCACTTGAATTCTTGATCATTTTTCAACTTTAACAAGGGAGAAACGGTAGGATCCTTTCTGATAAATTTGAAATGAATCTTCTGATGAAATTGATTTTACCAAGTAGAGATTGCAACTCTGTTTTAGTAGTCGAGGGAACTGCTTCATCAATTGCTTTTACGCTTTTTTGACTAACTTCGATTGCTCTCTCGTGCACCATAAATCCCAAGAATTGCCCAGCTGACACTCCGAAAGCACACTTATTAGGATTCATCTTTAGACCATGTTTTCTTGTGCATTCTAGAGTCTCTCGCAAATCAGCTAGGTGCTCTTTGTACCCTTTAGATTTTATCATCACATCATTGATGTAGTTTTCAACAATCCTACCGATCAACTTATGGAAAATGTAATTCATCGCCCTTTGATAAGTTGCACCGGCATTCTTTAGACCAAAGGTCATCACAACCCACTCGAACAGACCAATTACGCCGGGGCACCTGAAAGTGGTCTTTGCTATGTCTTCCTCAGCCATGAAAATTTGATTGTATCCTGCATTGCCGTCCATGAAGCTAATAACCTTGTGTCCGGCTGCTGCATCTACTAACATATCAGCTCTCGGCATCGGATAACCATCCATGGGTGTGGCTTTGTTCAAATCCCTGAAATCGATGCAAACTCTTCATTTTCCATTCTTCTTATATACAAGGACAACATTCGATATCCACTCTGCATATCGGCACGGTCGGATAAACTTCGCCTCCAGTAACCTTTCAGTCTCCTTTTTGATATCATCAAGCATGTTTGGGTTGAATCTCCTTGGAGCCTGCTTAAATGGCCGATTTCTAGGTTTGATTGGCAACCGATGTTCGACAATTGACCAGTCTAGACCGGGCATCTCATAGTATTCCCAAGCAAAGCAGTCTTTAAACTCCTTTAATAAATCAACTAATTCTCGCTTATACTCTGGATCCAACTTAGCACTTACGTACGTCGCCTGGGGTCTATCTCTAGAACCAATACCTACTTCTTCTAATTCATTGGCCGACGTGAAGCCATGTCCTAGCTTGCCATTTGTACCATCTATTGGATTATCTATTAAGACAAATTTTTAAAGCTGACTGCTTGGATCGGCTGTTGGCTTTCACCATTGACTCTAATAAAGCTTCCTTCCCATAACTTGCCAGAAAAGCATTCGAATTCTCCTCATACTCCGATTCATCGAAATCCGAATAAACTTCTTGATCTGCCGGAGCTCTGCATTCTGATGGCAACAGAAAAACCATTTGGATATTAGCCGATGGTTGCTTTCTATCGGCTGTTTGCTTAGTACGCCATACTTGTGGTTTACCGGATGCCTGAGCATGTTCTAACTCTTTATTCCTTAGGCGTTGCACCCTTCTCTTCTGGCTTCTTGTCAAACCTCCGGGACACCATTGGCCTTCCTACCAAACATATTTCCTCTCATTGCCTTCTTCTCCATAATCAGCCCAATCTTGATCAACCACTCTTTTTCCCAGCCAATTATGAACACTTCTATTTTTTAAGCGTCGATCCATGTTATTATGATGATATGCATCTTGAGCAAGGATAGACCGGCGATTGGTTTGAGATTGCCTAAACTCCCAATATTGATTGCTGCATTCTAGACAGTCATGTCTGGTAGGCAACTTCAAACCTTCATTCCAGCAATGTCTGAAGAAAGAACAATTCCAATGTGATTCGGCTTGTTTCCTTACATACATTTCTTTTTCCAGTTGACGCTGGTATTCTTGATCCTTTAACCAACGCTGATAATCTTTTTCCTTCTATCGCTGCCACTTATTCAATAGGATCCGAGGTGTAACTCACGGCTCTATCGCCCCTGCTTTGGATGTTCCTCCCTGCTCATATCGGCTCTTTTGCTTATCGTGACGCCTTCTAACATCTCTGTACTCGTCAGCCGATATTTGCATCTTAGGATCGACTGTTCTAGCTTCTCTTGATTTGGCCGATGTTAGGATCTTAGTCTTTCCTTTGAGTAGCCCAGCATCAACCATGTTTTGATCTCCTAGGAAAGGATTATCATTAACTTTTATTTTCTGAGGCGTATCAAATTTGAGCCTTCCTTGCTGAATTGCCCTCTGTATATGCTGCCGAAATATTCTACATTCATTAGTGGAATGAGAAGTAGCGTTATGGAACTTGCAGAACTTCTTATTCTTTAACTGATCTGGGGGCAACATAACATGACCATCGGGTAACTTGATCTGCCCCTTCTCAAGCAAGAAATTGAAGAGCTTGCCTGATTTGGTGACATCGAAGTCATAGCTCTCCTCAATTCCTCTTCCCCAAGGATTTGGCACCATTACTATTTCTTGCCCCCAATTCTATTCAGCTATAGCAATCCCTTCTTCTTTATCTTCGTAGCCGTCATCAACTGAGTATGGATTGTAAGCTTCGGCCACTGTGGTACTCTTCTGAAATCGGGTATCTCTGCGCATGCTCTGGAATTGGCTATTAAGTGCTGCCACTCATTGAGCCAATTGACCCACATTGTCAAATTCTTGTCCCAGCAGTTTCTCTTTCCACATTGGCAGCATTCCTTGAACAGCTAAAGCAGCTAGTTGATCATTAGCCAAGTTTAATGAGAAGCACAAGTTCCTAGTCTCTCAGAACCTCTGAAGAAACTTAGTGCCCGATTCATTAGTCTTCTGCCTTATAGTTGTCAAATCGGTTATCTTCTTTTCCCCAGTCCTAGTGTAAAAATATGTATGAAACTTCTTCTCTAGGTCAGCCCAATTGGCAATGGAATTGACTAGTAGTGATGAAAACCAAGTGAAGGCTGGCTCTGACAGGGACAAAGAGAAGAAATGAACTCGATGGGCATCCTCAACTGATGCTTCGCCTAATTATGTAAGATACCCACTGACATGTTCTATCGTGCTGGTACTGTCTTGGGCAGTGAACTTAGCAAACTCTGGAAGCTTGTAATTTGTGGGAAGAGCGACCAAATCATACCATTCTGGATATGGACGTTTGTACAAAAAGGTCAGCCCTTTTGGCTTTAGTCCGAACTGATTCTTCATCATCTCGGTCACCTTCAGCGGCAACTCATCAGTATTTGAATTTACATTTCTCTACACCTGCTGACCCATCTATGGATTGAAATCCCGTGTGCTTTGGTACCCTAGATTCAGAATCATGTGAAGGGTGTTATAATCTATGCCATAGTGATACCCTTGTGGAATCTCTATCTGCTGGGTCCTTTGCTGGCTTACTGCTTGAAGTCTCTGATTATAGACATGAGGATCTATATCTCTATGGATCCTTTGAATTGATGGTGCCATTTTTTGAGTCGATGATGGTATGTGGCCTGATGTGCCAAAATTGATCACCTAGTTCTGACCTTGCCCCACCGGCTGTTGCACATACTACACTGACGGTCCAGGATTATACTGTATCTGATTCGTAGTAGTACCCTGAGCTTGTTTAGATGAACCATGAACTGCCTGGATATCACCATTACTAGCTGGTGCCGCTTCTTAATGGCTGGTACTGACTTGATTAGTCCCTTGGGTCGATGGATCTAGAATGTTGTAATAAGTCGGCCCAACTTGACCAACTGGAAACCCATGAATCGCTTCTTTCATGGCGTTGTGAAATGTGTCTAAGAAAGCTTCATTATGGCTTGATATGGCATCACGAACAGATTTATCTACAACTTCCATAAAGAAACGTTTGTCTTCAGCTTCAGTTGTATCTATCTATCTATGTAATAGAACTCTTGGTAGTGGAAATTTCTGAACAATTGTGTTGTCACGTGTTTTGGTGTAGGACAACAAACATTTGCTCTGAAATTCTTCTGTAGCTTTGCCGATGACATCTTTATCTCCATCAGGTAGATCTTCATAATATACCATAAGGATGTCGTTGTTGTTGTGAACCGCCATGATGATTGTGGGGTCCCACCGGGCGTGCCAGAAACGTGTGTCGACACGGAAATTTCGTCCCGTTCTGAGGACACATGAGCAAGCTGGAAGTGTCCGCTCGATGGAGCTAGAGATCCGCCTAGCTTCAGCGCAGGGATGGTCGATCCTGCGCACTCCTCCCTAGACGTGCCAATCAATTTGACCCTATAATTGACAAGGAGAGAAAGTTTATCAGTAATTTAGGGCGAAATATGCCGGTGTTGCCAGACAGTCCCGAATGTGCGGCTCTGAGAGCCGATATGAAAGGAGATCGACTAAATAGTCGATTCCAGCATATTCATAAGAATAAATCAATTAAAGCTCATGGGGTTGTATAAGAAGAATCGGTTATCATTCAGAATGAATATCATTATTTAGATAAATATTAGTCAATGGCAATAAGATGTCAACAATAATTAGTTTATACTGAGCCAATGACTGTAAGTAACCGAACTCCTTTATAAAAGAAATAGTTCATCATCATTCAATCATTTAATAGAGATAAATCTAATGAACATATTAGATCTTATCTATCGCTATAACCAGTGGGGCATGAGGCAGAATCATGCAGGCCGTAAAAACAACAATATATTCGATGACCCTAACTTATTACTAATATCAGTGGGGCATGAAGCAGAATCATGCAGGCCGTAATACAATAATAAGATCATGGGGCTAACACATCTTTCAACCTATCTCTACTTCAATGATCTTATGATGCAAACTGTTCGTGAAAGCGCTCGATATCGGCTAAAATAGCTGATTCAGGCATAGCGCATAGTTAAGGTCATGCCCTCTCAGGAACAGATCTACCAAATAACGATCCCCACTCCACGGTGCTAACAGTGGGGTGTGAGGCAGAATCACACATGCCGTGATAACGGGCCATGAAACGGTTTTTGCTAGCCAATAGATCTACTCAAGATCAGACATGCCTTAATCGCACGCTATGCACGATCAAGATTGATATAAAACAGTCGATAAAACATAACTCATCATTTAAAGCGTAGATTAGATCAGTTTAGATTAGCAAACAATGGGTTAAAAAGGATATAAGGCCGATCTAAATCAATCACAATCGGGCGAAGTGATATTGCTGTAATTAAATAAATAATGGAAGCAATAAGCAATATCAGTAACTTAATGAATCTATCCGAAGGAACGCCACCCTTAGATAGGACCGATAACTTGACCTTAATCTAGTTCGAGCAGTGGAGGTCGACCGGATCGATGCAGCCGTATGAACAGAGGTATAAGCCATGATGGTACTTACAAACAAGCAGTAGAGGTCGACCGGATCGATGCAGCCGTACTTGCTGAAGAACTCACTGAGATCTACTATACTCCTACTCCTAAGGGGTGGCCGGAGCCGAAAAAAGTAAATAACTTGTATTTGATTGATTGTGTGTGTCTTTACAATAGCTGGGGTTCGATATTTATAACCGGGACCTACGCATGACTCCTATCTAAGCACGACTCATCACAATCTTTGGCCCTAAGAGAAAACATTCCTAATTTAAGATAACTTGGACTCTAATCTTTCCCTTTTTATAGAGTCCGATATATCTTGTCCCGACGCCGATCGTAGCCTTTGTCGTTATCTGCTAGCGCTGCCTGAAGAAAGCCGATTCTAGTGCTGCATTCGAATCAACTGGTTCCGATCTGCACGCAATTGATTCCTTGATGACATGATCTTGGGAGCTTTCAAGTCCCTATGACTCTTCTTCTAAATTTTGGTGTAAACACCAACGTTGCTTATAGTCACTTGTCATTAAATTAATCTTAAGTTGCACTCTCAAGCATTTGCCTTAATGGTCACTAAGTTGCTTCTCTTTAATCAAAATGGAACCAACGGGAAGTTTTGGTTAGAGAGCATATGTCTCTAATTAAGATGGAACCAATGAGATTTGGCACAGAGATACTTTGGACCAACGTTGACTGTATTCATGTGTCATCTATTTTAAGTACATTTTCCTTTTAATTGTATTGTTGACATGTTATTGATCTGATCAGCGTAGGATTAATAACATGTTAAACTCTTAATTTAGTTTGAAGTTCTTTTGTATTAAAGATTATGCACATATTTAAGCCCATATTAGAAAAATTTAAGTTCTCATTATAAAAGGTTTCATGATGGTAAGGATCAGGGGGAGCAATTCCTTTGATCAATTGCTTTAAGTTTAAAGTATCAAGATTAAGCTCAAAAGAAATGTGCATGCTAAAAGATAAAATAACTTGATGAAGTGGATTTAATTTAAGCCTTTGAAATGTGACACGGTTGTTTGGTTCACATTTCGGGGGCGAGAATTATAGTTTTAAATTAATCCACTTTTTTAGATCATCTTTTAAGTTTAAGTCAATAAGTTAATAATAAGTTAAGCTCTTTTAAGCACTCATAAGTTAAAATTCTTTTAAGCATTCATCTATTTTGAAGATAGTATAAAGTCCTGATGGAGTCAAAACAGTGGGTTGTTATGCTCCACATAACCTAAATGTGACTCTAAAGGGAAATGATAATAAAATCTCCATAATAAACTAAGCAGTTCATAAGTGGTTTTTGTCTGCCTTTTCATTTCATGATTACAATAAGATAAATAGAGGTACAAAGTTAATCATTTTATTTTATCTGGTTGACTATAAGTAAAGCAATAGAGATATTATATAAGTTTATCTCGGTGATGTTTCTTATACCTATTCTCCCCTAGATAGCCTGTAGGCTCCTCCAGAGAATCACCGTCCACGTTACTCCCATTTCCATCCTCCGTCCAATCAACGACCAAGATCTCGTGAAGCCGGTTCCGGCGGGAGCGGCTTCTCAAACTTCTCGTGTGATTCTCCGGCTAATCCGCTGCATCTCCAGCTTCTCATCCGAATCCAGAGAAAGAAATATATATACTGACTTCTGCTACTGGATCCTTATCCTCTTCTCTCTCCCTCTCCCTCTCTCCGCATGACGCAGTGATACAAGACGCCAGCGCCCGGCGGGCGCGGCGCATGGCACGGCGGCCACCCTCATTCTCCTCGACGCCTTCTTTCCTCCGCGCGCGCAAGGGCGGGCGGCGTGTGGCCCTCCTCGGGTCTTTGCGCCGGTGCAGGTGGCTCGCCGTCCCCGGCCCGCGACAAGCCCCCCCACATTTGGCGGTCCTCGGGCACGACGCCGCCGGGCGGGACGGTGGTGCTCCCAGTAGCGGCTCCCCACGATGCGACATTGTCTTGCCAGGCGTGTCTTCTTCTGTGCTCCATGAAACCCTAGGTGCCTGTCTCTTCCTCTCTCTCCCTCCCTCTCCCTCTCTCTGCAGTGATTTTGGCTGATAGTTTCATTGAGTTAGTGTCTAAATCCATCAATTGCATGCTATTTTGATCATCTGCAATTTAGACCCTATTCTATGTTATAGGCAACCCTGAATTTCTATTAGTAAATACTAACCATGTACCAATTGGCACTGACTGTGTGTTTGCTTCATTGATTTGTGATATTGAGATGGCTGATGTAGGACGATAGTTGAGGTGTTAATGGATCCAGAGATCAGGCTCTACATGAAATCACATTTACAAGGAATTGCAATATGTTAATCGGCTTGCTCAAACGAGTTACAAATTACACGTGATGTGCTGCTAAGGATGAAAACGAAACGGAAATATCCCGAACCGAACCGCATCGTTTTCTATATTTAATCCGATCGAATCCGTATTTTCTTGTCCGACTTTACCGTTTTCGCTTTCGCATTTCAGATATTTCGTATTTCAAATGTAAAAGTAGAAAACGGTTTAGACATTTTTCGACCGTTTTCTACTTTTCTACTTTTAATTTGAAATATTCCGAATTCAAAATTCGGTTTAAACCGAATTTGGCCAACTGTACAGGTCATACAGCCCAATTGCTAGTTGCTACATCTAATTTTAATTCCTATTATCCTGCTAGCTACTAATTGCTTGTTCTAGACTTGTATTTATGTGTCGGCTATTGTGTTAAATACCTAAGACCAAGGATCATGCACTTGTTAATTATTATATGCACTTGAACTTGATCATGTATGTACTTAGTCATGCACTTGGTCCTACGGGTCGGTATTCCGTATTGAGTTTTCGTATATCGACCGTGTTTGACATAAATCCGCTCGAATTGGTTCGTTTTCGGAATTCTCGATATTTCGTAAGTTCGCGTTCGTTTTCGTGTCCGGCTTTATCGTTTTCGCTTTCGTTTTCGTATTTCAAATGTAAAAGTAGAAAACAATTTATGAGTTTTTCGACCGTTTCCGACCGTTTTCATCCTTATGTGCTGCTGCTTGCTTCCTTACTGTGAAAAGTAAAACAGGAAGTGTTCGTTGCATTCTTAATTTCTTGCTCCACAAACCTGGTGTTACTACTTCACTCTCTATTTATTGTGCCTTCAATTGAGCGCTTATGGTACTGATTCTAAAATTTCCAACCAACTTTCAGCTTATATGTCTCTGAAACGTTGTTTTATTAATTGCCAACTATTGCCATAGATACAAACACTGACATTTTTTACATCCATAGTAGTTCAAATGATTTCTCCAGAAGCCTAGAGAGAAAATAAACATTATTTTGCGGTTGTTTATCATCTCTTAACGTTCCTTTTGCAATCACAGATTTTAGCAGCTCGATTTAGCTGCCCATCTTGGTTTTCAGCTAGAGCCAAAAACCTGATTAGCAGAATTCTTAATCCCAATCCTACAGTTGTAGGTCTTTTAATCTATTTCCCTAATACTTTCTTTGTCCGTTCACTTCACCTAACAAATAAGTATACATGAAAGATAAGCTGTAGATTTGTTGAGATAATCTGTGGCGTAAGAGGAACCCGCAATTCCTGATAGTATTTAAAAAAATCAAACATAGATAATGGATGTATGAATCTTACATCTTGTACTGTTACTTTTTCTGTCATTTCAGATCGTGTGCTGTTCTTAATTATTTTTCAACCTATAAATTAAACATGCGTTCTCTGAGGACGAAACCTATATTATGTTTAATCTATATATATTTGCCTATCATTCTTTGTTTTAATTTTGCAAGGTGGGAACTAATAACTAGATGGATTTTCTTCCTCTATTGAACAGAAGGTATGGATCTACAGGCTATAAAGATAAATTTACAAATTACAATTGAATTGAAGGTATTGGCACCATTCCTTTGTTGCATCTCTTGTTGCTTTGTCTTTGCCTAATTTTCAAATATATATCAATACCACAACTGCTTCTTAGTGTGTTAGTGCTTGCAGTTATAGGCTTCTGAAGAAAACTAGGAGTACCCTGCCATGGTGAGCTACTGCCTTCACAACTCTTCCATTGACAGTCAAAAAATATAGTCCTTTCACATGGGTGCAGGCTAGGAAGACATGAATACGTAAATAAGGTAAATGCCATTTCCTTACTTCTTTCAGTTTCTAATTCGTATACGACTTTAGAGAAAAAACATTAATACTCAGGGTTGACGGTCTGGTTGGCATGAAGAAAAAAAAGAAACTTTACAGCATTGCTCATGTACTGTCCAAAACTAAAATAGTTTTTTACATTGGCTATTTGGCTTCTTTGTTTTTTGCTAAGAAATCTGATATATCACATTAAGCAGTACATTGGTGAAAGAGCTACAAGCCTTGGGGTTCGGCCAAAAGGTTGACACTTGCGTGAAAAAATACTTACACCATCCGATCTAAGTTTATGATCAGTGTTCACCAACATTCCGTCCAGTCATTACGACTATGATGTTTCTGGGTCTGACTACTCTGAAATGATCGGTGTTGACCAACATTTCGTCCAGTCATTATGACTCTACAATGTTTCTGGGTATGACTACTCTGATTTTTCAATGAACCGAGCTCTCTTTCTATTTCTGAATGGAGTTGGCCATGCTGTTCCTTCTATTTCTATCTGATCATATTTGGTCTTAACACTAATTTTGAATAGTTATGCCACTATTTTGAATAAGATGGCCATTGTTAGTTATTGGCTTCCTGATTAGTCTAATCAGCATAGACCTGAAAACATGGGTTCTGATTATTTTGATAGTTCCTCTTTTTCTGCAAGATTTGTTGTTTCATAGTTCTCTCATATAATCCGTTTCACAGTCCTCATCATTACTAAGAATATGTTGCTCTTTGATATAAGTAGTAAGACCTAATGGTGAAAAATATTTTAAATGTACATATGATGTAATCCAATGTTTCTTGACCTATGAAATTAATTCCCCAGCCATGTTGCTTTAGCACAGTTGTTGCATAGTATAATGCTTCCGATCTATGGCTACTTCCTAGCGAAAGCACACAGATGATAGCTTTGGTGTTTGAGCTCCCCGAGGGCATCTAGGCTTGTTCTGTGACTTGATTGCTGGCAGCCCCGGCTGTGGTAGCTCCGGCACGGCGGCAGCTGCACGGGCGCACCCTAGCGTGGCTGCCTAGGCAGGTCCTAGCGGTTGCCGCTGCTGCCCGCTGGTGGCTATCCCCTCCCCCTCCGTGAAACAATGGAGACAGACATGCATGCACGCAGGGGATACAGGCAACCAAGGACCAGCGACCCAAATGCAGGCCGACAGCAAGGTATGGGAGCAACGCTCTGATACCGGTCGACAGCAAGGTATGGGGCTTTCCCCTTTGGGCATAGGTATTGTTTGTCGACGAAATAATCTGGCTACAAAATCTAATCTATCACATTAGTAGCAATTCCTATCTATCTTTCACAGTGCGCTAGGTGTGTTAAGACATGTGTTGCTACTTTGTTGGTTTTTGTAATACTAAATTCTGGAACATTGTCTTACAGTCCATCAAGTGATATCTTCTAGCACAAAAGTTTTACAACCATGAACATTCCTCGCATTTAAATATCTTTTTCCTTTTGCTTTATAGGCACGTAGATTTATTGCGGTCATCAAGGGATTGTTGAGGGACGACAACCAGCTACGCCCAAAAGGATAAATGGTGAGACCGTACTGAACTGTGGCACTTCCATTGTGTGATTCAATTGTGCCCCTAATGCTCAAACGTGGTGTGGCAGGTTCTAATATTTTTGTAATTCAGTGTGCCATACCAAAATTGTGCGATAAGTTCTCGGATTTGTTCTAAAACTAGAGACAAATTGTAGTGTACAGTATCATGCCGAGGCTGGGTTTAGTTCTTTGATCTCTAAGGAATACTCAGCCTCCAACAATCGGCTTGTAGCTTTTTGTGATATCGTTGCCATCACACTCGCTTACCAAAGCATTGATCATTTTTTGCAAAATCACAGCTAATCTTTGTCTATTTGTCTCCTTATAATATAAATTGATAATCACATAGACAGGAACATGGACTATGCCACTTTCTACTATTTTGTTCACTAGCTATGCACTTATATTACTGTCACTTCTATTTATTACAAGCCATTGTCACTATGATTCAGAACACAATGGACTAACAACCTATTTATCAGGCACAGACATTTGGCTCTTATGTTAATACTTCGTATTCTTACTCAGATGCTGATTCATAGAAAGCCTACCATTATCGTCGTCACAGGTCTGCCTATTCCTACATCATCAAGGTCATGTCCGGGTACAAATTTTATCAATGAAGATCAGTACTACATTATTTGATGCACATCCATCAAAGCAAAAAATACAAAGGAGGGTGACACTATCCCTTCCTACAACTGAAGTGCATCTACTATGAACTGATGATTCGGTATGTGATGCTTCTCAATCTCAAATAGATTAATGCACTATTGGGTTGGGATGATGTCTCTTGCTGTTTTTTTCTAACTTTTGCTTTAGCGACCTCTTCTTTCCATTACTAACAACCAGGTTATTTTCTTTTGAGACAGAGGTTGCACAAGCAGATACAGGTGACAGCCACTCAAGAGCAAGATGTACACATTATACACTCCATACTTATAGAGTCTTCACCTATAATGTATATTGCGTTAGCTGCCACATCTATGTAAGACATGTAATCTACTCATAGTTCATCTTGTGCTTGTGAAATGTGTAGTTTTTTTTTTTGCTATGTAGCTAGGCTCTCTTAAATTAAACCATTGCGAGCTTAACAATGACACACTTGCGTACGTGCGCGAGGGCGCGCGCTTTCTACTAGTTTAAATACTAAGATTCACCAAGATGGGTCCATAAAATGGAGTATTTGAAATTATCTCATAAGTTGAAAGATTAGTCATACTCCAATCTAAGGGCGATAAGGTTTTTTTTACAAATATGCTGACATAGGCATTACATATAAGTATTATAATTAAGTCATAAGTATTATAAGTAAGCTATAAGTTTTATGACTAAGTTATTACACGCCCTTATAGCTTGTGACCAGGATTCTTGGCAAACATAGTCGAGGAATGGACCCCTGGAAAGATTTAAAAGTACTTGCTTTATGCATATTAAGTATTACATGCTCATGACTAAGAAGTCTAGTAACCACTAAGTTATGGGTTACTATGACAATAATCTTCTTTTACAAGATGTGCTGATATTAAGAATTCCACATAAGTATTTATCAACACTCTCGTCGGGGGAGCCATACTGTGGAATGGCTTCATCCTATCTTTAAAGTATAAGTTCTAATGTAAAACTAAGTTATAGCATGGTTAATTAATATAAGTTAAGTTTATCTTAATTTATTAAGAATAAAGTTATTCTTATAAGTTATTTTTTAGCATAAGATATTCATCCCGGAATATATTATATATAAGAAGTGCAGTTTTCTTTCGGTTCGAGTAACATGTCAAGTGGTCTTTGCCAAACCAAAGATAGTGTGAAAGACCAACCCAGAATCAAAGTTAATTATGAAAGTTTAAGATGTTGGTGCTCACTAAGTAAGTTTAAAGCTTTAAGTGTTTAAGTTTAAGTGTTGAGCACCATATTCAATTTAAGTTTTCCCACCATAGGCCTACCTTAAGTTGTCGGCATTAAGTTATTGGTAGCCCACCATATGGGATAAGATTGAGATCTCAAAATTGTGATTCTGGAAGTATAAATAATTCTCTGTATGTGCACAAAGATATAAGTGAAAACAAACTGCACAATAGGACCATAAAGAGGCTATCATAAGACTAAGAATGAACTATTCTGAGATATGAATGGTGCGCTATAGTGACGGGATTCATCAGTACTTAATTGGCTGTTGCAATCGTTTTATCTTGGTGCATTGTTCTATTGAAAGAGTGGTTTAAAATACATAGCTTTATCTCCCCATAAGTTCTCCCTAATAAGTGATTGTTCTGTTTAATGTAGAGTGGTCTACTATAGATGCTAGTTCTAATGGTGCTTAATTGCCTGTTATGATTTCTCATCTTAGTATACTATTCTCTATTAAGAATAGGACTAATACTAAGCCATTCGATCAAGAGGGAGAATGTTGGATTGATCTCGGCTTAGTCAAAAGACTGACCGAGTCATTAGGGACTAACAGTCCGTTAACTGTGCCCTGATCGGGGGCCCACCCTAATAACCGACTAATGGGCTTGGTCCCAGGCCACACCGGGCTATAAGGAGTCATCTCTGTGATTAGAGTGATGGTAATCAGTCCTGATTAACCTAAGACCTTCCGATCAAGGTGAGCTCGGGAGTGGTCCTGAAGACCCGGATCCAGCCGCCGGCCACCCCGTGCCGACGTCTCTCTCTTCCTCCTCTATGATGGTGATGAATGCCGCCTACCCCGAGTAGGCACGGGACATCAGCGGCCCCATGGGCACTTCCCGATCCAAAGGTACGAACTAAGCACGACCAAATCCCTAATCTCCTAAGACTAGGTGTTCTACTATGGAGCTAGGCGATTAGATCCTGTGTTTAATCCTAAGTATATCTAACACATCTCCGCCTTGATGTCGCCGTCCAGAAAGTCAAGTCTTCATGTCGTTAAGCCGAGGAAGTTGCTGACGCCATTGTCGCCCTCATCTTCAACAGAGCCGATATGGAGAAAACGAATCCACCCTGCTCCATCGCCGTCGCCCGAGAGACCTTAACACTGAATGACTCGATCTAGTGAAAAACTTATAAAAACGATGGATCACCACTCCCTCCGGCCTAAGGCGAGATGTCGGAGGAGGAAGGGAGGGGGACCAGCGGTGGAGGCAGGGGCGGCGGC
This sequence comes from Miscanthus lutarioriparius, assembly GCA_904845875.1. Classification (NCBI taxonomy): domain Eukaryota; kingdom Viridiplantae; phylum Streptophyta; class Magnoliopsida; order Poales; family Poaceae; genus Miscanthus; species Miscanthus lutarioriparius. Next base: position 47,944,061 of record CAJGYO010000007.1, read on the forward strand.
GATGGCGGCCCTAGGGCGGGAGTCCTAAAGGGGCGAGTCACGTGTCTCTGCTCGGTCAGATAACGTAAAGGGGCGAGTCGCGTGGCTCTGCTCGGTCAGATAAAGCGAAGTTCTGTACACCTTGGATAACGATCTACACCATGTTCGCTTGATCGTTTCTGTGGCTTATAAGCCGGCTGATGCTGTTTTGTTGTGAGAGAAAAACAATGTATTCTGGTTGATAAGCATGGCTGATACGATCAAGCGAACAGGGTGCTGATCTCAAATGTGTAACTTCAACTAAATTCTAGTACTACGTAGTACGATCCTACTATTTCTAATTCAAAGTCCTCTAACGGAGCATTCATATTCATATTAATTCTCCTGAAACATGCTGTGTTAATTTTCACGAAACATACTAGACTAAAGATAAATTGTCGCAAGACGAACATAAAAATCATGCCATCAATTGATAGCTCTAAGCACCCTTCCACAAAAGAATGTAATTCTCGTTTTTTGAGAAGTCAAACAGTTTGAACTTTAACTGAATTCATATAAAAAGTACTAACATTTTTTATACCAAATATGTACCATTAAATTAGTTATAGAATATATTTTCATAATAAATTATTTGGAGACATAAATGCTAATACTATTTGATATAAATCTGGTTAAATTTGGGCTACTTTGACCGGCACAGATCATATAATTGCATTCTTTTGTGGACATATGGAGTATATTATAATGATGCATCTTGTATAATTTTTCTTCGTTTTCTTGATCCAACATTTGGTTATGTCACATGCTTGTATCCTGCATTCATCAACTAACTAAATCAATATGAAGCCCGTAACAATCTTTATTTGATTTATGTGGGTTATGCATGTAAATCTACTCTATTTCTCAATATATTCGGTATTAAGTCCTTTTGATAATTGGATTAGTCCCTTGTTTCAAATGAGCATTGACCCTAACTGGTCAAGGTGGAACCGACTGCACATTGCAGTTCAGCTAAGGACATTGAAGATCCACGAGGTGATGATGGCTAGAGGGGTATATGGTGGTTGACATCCGTTTTAGTGTTTCAAGAAACCTACGGATCAATTTAGTCAAAATAATTTTAGAGGTTACTATATATATTTCCCATTATATATTTGGTTGTGTGGTAATTAGTGGAGTTACAATGTAACTATTCATAAAGGAAAAACATTGGAATGTAATTAGAAGATAGTATCAGTTTGTGATATCATTCGGTGGTTCTAATTTGCACACCGAATGTTGACGTAGCGTTAGCACGGGCACTCTACTAGTGTGAACTAATGGACGTTGGAAACAAAACGTGCTACAAGGTGTAGCTATCACGTTTAAGGGAAGAAAAAAATTACATGCTAATTAAATTATGTCACATACGTTAGCTGTCATGGCAGTTATACTAATCAAAATTATGTCATATGTAGCAAGATAAGAAGATTTCCATATCAAATAGATCAAGCATTCACCAATTAGATCTAGAAAAATATTTTTATATTTAAAACTTTCATTATTTATTCTGTTTTATCAAATAAATAGATATTTCATCAATATTACCTCTTAGGATGTAATATGTGATCTTAACCATCCGAACGGCTCGTAGTTATTTGTGAGTACTACAGCATACCCTAAAACCATATGGGTGTATATTTGTCTACGAAAAGGTCAATTGCATCAAGTAAGATGTGTATCTATGGAGTAGTAGGGCGCACTCGGCTTGCGCCCGCTCAGCTAGAAATGAGAGGTAAAAGGGTATTTGATTCACGAGCGAGCTCTCCTCGTTATCTGCACATTCTAGGATTTTATTCTGGCTAGAGAGAGTAAAGCCAATTCGACTCGCCCGCTGATAAAGCTAGGCTGGAAAGAGTTCCAGGGTTGCTGTTAAATGCTACTAGTATAAACAGCATGTGGGGGCTTTGTTTGTTTGGCTGTTGATGCACCTTCAATTACAAATTGACGACTTATGATGTAGTAGCTCTAAAGCATATATTTCGTATTTTGATAGAAGAGATAAAAAAATTATCTCTTAATTAAGAGTTACTGTTATGCACATACTCTAAAAGCAAATGAGGTTAGTAGTGCTATTCAGTTTTTCTTGGATTACGGTCACTGTGAGACGGAGAGTTTGTTAGAAGTTAATAGTACTGAACGAGTTATCGTAAAGCTAGTAACTAGTATTCTATTGAGAGTGCTCTCAGAGCTTTCTGTTAACGGGACGAGTAGCGTCCGGACGTCTGGCCCTATGACCCGTCGGGACGTAGCTAAGACCTGTCCAATACTTGCCACAGGAGCCGTCCAATCTCAGCTATGAAACCACGGAATACCGTAACAGAAGGAGTGTCCACCCGCCCGTGTAACGGAACCACGGAACAGAAGGAGCACCTGCCTACGCCACTGCTGGCGATCCGTCCCCCGCCACACCGCCAGCATCGAGAAGAAGTAGAGGGGGCGGCACCCGCCTATGCCTCTAGTTCAGATGCCCAGCTGGCGCCGAGAGAAGATGGAGACACCGAGGCGAGGCAGTCAAAGGCGAGGAGGGAGCGAGATGCAACACCCAATCTATTTTTGAAACATCCAGATGCGACACTTGCAACATACGTCTGAAGGCAGATGAAACACTTAAAACTTGCATCTAAAACACTTTTAAAAACACTTGATGAAAAAAATGTAAAGCATACACAACATCCAGAAAAAATACTTGCAACGTATGTGTGAAAAATATACAACATCCAAATAAACACACTCGCAACATACGTCTGGAAAACCTGCTAAAATATTGGGAACAAGAGCTTACAACATACGTATACAACCATTGCAACATATGCAACATCCTGATCTACTTTTGCAACATCCACATAAAAACACTAGAAACATCTGAAACACTTGAAACATACTCTTGCAACATGCGTTTTCAGCGCGCAATGTCGCCTTGTTGCTTGGACGAACCGTGGAGTTCGATTCCGGCGCGGAGGTCGACGGTGGCGCATGGAGCTCGCCGGTGCGCCCCTGGGTGAGGAGTTGCTCGGCGGCCTGGGTGACCACCTATGCGAGGCACGCGAGCACCCTGGGCGAGCATCTGCGCAAGCACCTACTCGGCGGCCTAGGCCAGCGCACACTTGGCGAGCACGTGCTCGGCGGCTAAAGCGGGCAGCGGAGGCGGCCGCGGCGGCGCGGATGCCGTGGTGGAGGCGAGCGGCGTGGTGGAGCGCTGAGTGGGAAAGGAGGGCGGCGCGGTGGAGTCGGGCGCGGAGGTCCCATGGCGCCGTGGATAAGGCGCGATGGTGGAGGCCGAGTGCGTAGAGTGTTTTTTTACGAAGAGGTGTGGACGGGAGCAAGCGGACGGATAAGCTAGTGGGGAAGCCACATCCGTCAGTCCCCGAAGCGTCCACGAGAGCATTACCGTTCCGTTAACTCTGATCCCGAGAAGTTCCTGGCGCAATCAATGGCAAAAGGGCGACCACGCCCTCCCTTAAAAAAGGACTGTCCAAGAATAAAATGTTCAGAGCTCGTCGTAGCCAAGTACCCAACCCAACAATCATAAAGGTTACTCAGAAGGAAAAAAGTTGCAACAGGCCCATGATGCATAGCCCAACCCTTCTTCGTGCGACGGTTTCAGTTGGACGAAGAGGCCCAAACTGCACTGCAGGCCCCCAACCAGGCCGTGCGTCGAGTTGAATACGTCTAACGGTCCGTTCGGTTGATCACCAGGAATTATTCCAATTCCAACTGCTCAAAACTTATATAAATTTGACAACAAATCCAGGCAGGAATGAATCCAGGACAGGATTCACTACTAACCGAACGAGCCCTAAATCTTTTGGGACGCTTCCCATAATTTTTCCCTTTGTGCACTGAACTGAACAACTCACCGAACTGTATATTGGCTGGTGCAAATCCAGAAGGAGACATCCAATAACGGCCTAGTGTCTAGTGGGCTTTAATTTGCCAGTTTGCTCGGCCTTCTCTATGGATTTATTCAAGGACTTCTTCTTTTTTTCCGAATATACAAATGACTTCCATATGAGTGTACAAATGACTTCAGCTCCTGCGCTCATGTCATGGTACTTCCATGACAATGGTATTTTAGTAACAGATTTTGTTCAGACTAACGGATTCTGTTCTGCGAATATGTTTGCTCTTACTTCCATGACACTATCAAGGAGAAAAAAAAACACCCCACATTAAGTTTGCAACAGGGAGTATCGACCTTTTGTCCATTCTTTACTGAAAGAGATGGGAGATTTGCTTGAGGTTCATCCAGACCATTTCAGCTCACTTTTTCGGATGATGCGGGATGTGCTAATACTAAAGGGTAGAACAAGACCAGAGGTCAACATGTGCACATGGTCTTGCTGCATTACCGTAGATAGAATCATGTACTGTCTGCTTGTTCTTTTCTGGAACTTGTTGTGTAGGCAAGAAAGAGCCTAGTACTAGCACCTTTCAATGATTCTAGCTAGAAAAGAAATGTTTTGGATCTGTCATTGTGAGCTTGCTAGGGACATTATTACCTGTGATTGTTAAAGCTGCTCTGGATAAAACGGTCCACAGATTACGGTAGCCGGTAGCACACTACTCTCGTGTCTCGTGTGTGAGCCAATCTGGTGCGTGGTAGTAGTATCCTACTGACAGAGGAACAAAATCTTTTGTGTAATTCTTGTATTTCTCGAACTTATGTCTTTTAATAAATCTTCTGCAGGGGCTTAGGCCCCTCCAGTTTTATCAAAAAAAATCTTTTGTTAAGAACATCTTCTTGCCCAGCAGTCCAAATGTCCTGTGCGTTTTCAAGGCCTGCACTGTGCACCATCAGCATCGAATTCACTGCACATGCCGTGCTGATTCACAAGCAGCAGCAGCCGGCCTCAGCCTCATGATGCTTGCGGGTTGGAAAGGGAGAGGAGCTCTATCGAGACCATCCTGACTGACTGCTGGTAGCCAGTCTGCTAGTACAGTACGGTACACGATCTCAAAGGAAGCTACGGCAAAGCTGACACGGCTACCTGGGCGCAAATGATTTGGTCCGTACGTCTGCCGCGCTGCGACTGCGATAGATAGCACGGGAATCATGTTGCCCGCCGGTGAGCTGAAGGAGGCGTGTGATTGTGTGATCGGACGTGAGAGCTTTCGCTTTAAGCAAAGATGACGGCCTATGGCAGTGGCATCGCACGGCACGGCAGTCCGTCCGTCGGCCTCCTTTTCCGTTCGGCCATGCGTCCTGCTGATTTGTTCTATCTCACTGCTCAGCAGCAGGTTTCGTCCGTCAGTACGGGAGGACGGGCGGTGTGGAGTCCACCAATAGATTTCCGCTCGTGTTTCGGTTGGCTGGCGTGACTAATTTTAGAAAACACTATTTACTCTATTTTAGTTCGTTATCTCGACCCTACGACGGTGTCCTCGGGTTTGTTCGACTGGTATTAAAGCCGGATGATAAGCCGGCTGAAACTGTTTTGTTGTGAAAGAAAAATAGTGTAGATTCTAGCTGATAAACCAGCTGATAAGTTCCAGCGAACAGACTGATAAGTTCCAGCGAACAGGCCCCGGGATCAGGGGGGCTCCGTTTCAATCTATTGCACGGGTAGCATATGACGAGGAGTGATCACGTGGGTCCCATGTGAAGTGGCATTTTTAGAGAAATAGTGCCAGGTGGGCCATTGTGGGGGGCCATTGCACAGTGCGGTGTGGACATCGCGCTAGGGGTGAGTGCGCGATGCCGGTGGACAGAATCAGTCCATATGTTTTAGTTGTAATAAGATAAGATAGAGATATTTTGCTCAAAAAAAAGGTGTAGATATAGATATGTTAAGTATCATTAGATTGATTATGAAATGTATTTTTATAATAAACTTAATTGGAGATATAAAACTGATCGATATTATTTTCTATATACTTAGTCAAACTTAAAAAAAGCTTGACTCCTCATAAGTGGGATGTGCACTTATTTTGGGATGGAGGAAGCTGAGTATATTAGAATTAGGGACATATTTTTTAAAATTTTGTGAGAATTTATAGGATTTATTATTTAGCATGTCTATAAAACTTAAAATACTCAATAGAGACCTCCTCCATTTAGTAGTAATAGAGGCTATAGTTAACTGCTAAAAATGGCAACCATTGGGTTTCGATGTGACGATGTCCTCTTTCATGCCAAGGGTGTGCGTGGCACGTTCAGTTCCTGAGCCAATTATATAAGTCGGACTCTTGTTTGCATGGTTAACGCTGCTAGGAGGTTTCCAAACAAAACCATATATGTCCCGTTCGCTTGACTGATAAGGCATGACTGAAAATACTGTTGGCTGATTTGTTGTGAGAGAAAAATATTGTTTGTTGGCTGAAAAAGTACGGCTTATAAGCTTAGAGAATAGGGCGATAGTTTCTGCAAATAATTTCCGTGTAGATCGACTATACGTATATGCTCTGATGGTGATGGCCATTGTTAGTCTTCCCGGATATTTTCATCGCCTTTGTTTTGGCAGAAGGAAGGAATCGATTGCGTGCATTGCATGGAGAAACAGAGCACTAGCTAGATTTTGCTGACTGTGTGCGAAAGCTTGCCAGCAGCAGATCCCATCCGTGTGCTTTCCTTTGACAAGGCCACCGTCCAATGTACAGTGTTGCACATGCTTTGTGACTGTTGTGTGTCGAGGCAGCTAGCGTTAACGACTATTGTGGACGGTGCAAGTTTCCGCGGACTTGCGTAGCATGCACCCATGCACGGGAGTCGGGACCGACCAGCGACGACACAGTGTGTGTGCCGACCAGTGCGTGCAAAGCATGCGTACGTGTCTGGCCGTACGGTCCCTGGAGGCTGGACGCGTCATCAGCGCGCGGCGTCTCGACCAGTTCCCAGTTCCCACGCGTCGCGTCCGCTGGCCGGGCCCCACGCGCTGATGGTTTTCGATCGATCGCCCGCAGCTGCTCCACGCGAGAAGCTTACGCTGATTTACTGTGAAACAAAAACTCTGTACTATACGAGTACGTACTCCGTACTCCGTACTCCGACTCGTCGCTGCAGCCTGCTGCAGTGTCTGCTGTCTGCAGTGCTGCCTTCGCCTTTGCAGGCGAGAATTTTTTTTATTTTTAATATTTTTTTAAACTAATTTTAAATCTAACACTGTTTTATTTTTTTCTAAAACTAACACTTTTGGCCGCGCCAATTTCTCTGGCGCGACGAAACGCCTGTGCCACGCCATGCATGGTGGCGCGGCGGGGGATGACGTGACGACGACCGGGACACTGACCGGTGACGTGGCAGGTTCTGCCACGCCAAGGCACACGGTGCGGCACTGACGCGCCAAGACCCACGGTGCGGCAGGACCTGGACGCAGACAGAAGGCGACCAGCCTCAATTGCAATTGAACGAGAGCTGCTGTCGGTGCTTTAAACAACTATAAGTGGTGCCGCGACGCATTGAAACGAATATGAAGCAAATAAATGGAGTCCGTGCGCAAGTTGACAAGTTGTCACATAATATTTTCATTGGTTCAACATAAGTTCGATATAGGTTCGACATAACCAACTAAGTCTGCAAGTTTCGGACGAATATTCTTTCGACATAAGTTCGACATAACCAACTAAGTCCCAGGAGTATAAGAATCCCTCGGACGCCTCTATCTCTTCGGATTCGTAGGCAACACATTGGCAGAGTAGTCAACGTCGGTGTGGTCGCATTGCCGGTGCGTACGGCTCGTACCCTGCAACTATATGATATGCACGATTACTTATAATTCTTATGATCGTTAGTTCATGGAGCCTACGTATTTAAAGAAATTACCTTTGTTACTACCTGTGAGACTCCTTGGGTACTAAGCGGGGCACCACCTAGCTGAGACATGCCGATCTCGTCCTGCTACCACTGGTGGTGCTGTATGCGGAAGCCCGAGGGTCGTCGTCCTCGTTTGCAGGGTCCTTCCCAGCGCTTTAATGTGGTGGTGTACGCACAGCGAAAGCGGCACCTATCACCGGCTGAGAAGAGCCGGCTGGTGTCCTCAAAGAGCCAGAAGATGTGACACCCGACCGCGTCGGGTAATTGGGTTTCACCCAAGGAGTGTCCATGCAGCTCAACTTCTGAGCTAGCTTCCTGCAGCTCTGCTTCACCTTCTGCATGAATAGACGTTAAAGTTAGTGTATTTTCCAAACGCATATGCACTAAAGAAATATTTTCGGAACGGATAAGTTTATATTTACCTCCACAAAAGCCTCGAGAACGCCTGGCCCCTGCCCTCTAGACTCATGAAGCCGAAATGCTGCTTTGTTGGACAACCTTGACAATTGTGTCCCCTGGGTACAGAAACACGGTTGGACAGTTTAGTACACATACTTAATACCAAATGGATAACAAATTGTACCATTCGAGTATCTTACCACGTATCTTTGAAGCGGGGCTCTCTGTAGTTGTGTGTCATCCCTAGTGGCAACGTCGTACACATCTTCGATCACATCTTCCTCGTCGTCCTCGTCAATCGCCTCCTCAGTGTACGGGAGCTTGATATGTATTCTCGTAGACCTGTGAAGCCACCGCAGGTACTCGTCAAAGGTGTGCTGGTCGTGTGGGGGACCCGCATCGACCGACTGCCGGTCCCTGGTCTGCCACAACTGGATGTACGCGTTGTGTGTCATGCGTCAATCCTTGGTCTTGTACCTCTTTCTACGGCTATTCCTGCAATAAAACGATTGTTAGTTGTACCATACACACCTCTGAATTATAGCTTTGTTATTAATCGATAACGCACCCGTGCAATTCTTGGTTGGTGGAGTAAAGAGGTGGTGGATAGCCTGTCATTTTTCTAAACTGCCTGCAAACCCTGATGGGCAAGTGAATTTCGACCACGTGGAAGAAAATAAGAGGGACGTTGCAGCGATACTCGTCTGACTCATCCCTAGTGATAGGACTCAGATAGGCCTAGAGCTCCGGAGCATTCCAAGGACACCAATGCACCTGAACATTTCGTAATTGAGTTAGGTTGTGATATAGTGTACATCGAACAAGACACATGTATGATAGTAAAGAGAGCGTAACCTGGTACTGTGTCAGGACGTTGAGATAGTCCGTGTACTCCCTGTACTTGTGCCTCACATTCCCTCTAACTAACTCTGCTTGCGTCCAGATATACAGAGTAGTAGGCAGTGTATCCTGCCTGTTCCAATGCTGCATTGAACACGATAATGAATTAGCCATTAATAATTTCATCATATGTAACTGCCTCGAAGAATATAGTGAACCGAAGTACTTATAGGGAAACCAGTAGCAAGGGGCCTCCCAACGGGCCATCGTTCCCAACACCAAACCTGGAGTAGGTAGGAGCAACCCCCAAGGTTCGCATACCCTAAGGTGCGACGGCAGACAACGCATAGCTGTCGATACGTCCATGCCAAGATTGCGCTGCCCAGCTGTACGCCGCTATGTTATCCCACGGCTGGCATAGTATGTCAAGAAAGATCCAGCTGATGGTGTTGCCCGAGGCGTCTGGGAATAGGAAAGCACCAAGGAAGTGCCAGAGCCACACTCTAGCGAACCTGTTGATCTGAGCCTCATCAGCCTGTGGGTCCAAGTAATCAAAGCGCTCTGTGATCCACGACGACGAAACACCAGAACTTTTCCTAAAATTCACCAAAGAAAATGAGACCCGATGGCTGCAGGAAAGCAATGCAAGTATTAAATAGGCTTGAATTGCTCACTTATTTTTCTTGGAAACGTCATCGTCTGGTGGAAGAAAGCCAGTGAACTGAGCCACCAGCTCTCTCCAGTGATCGTTGTCAACTATGCTTGTCACTGGAAGTCCCTCCAACCAAAGGCCAAAGATAGCATTCATGTCATGCATGGTCAAGGTCATCTCGCCGCAAGGTAGGTGGAACGTGTGGGTCTCAGACCTCCACCTGTTATAAGAATAGAACGACTGTTAGTTACCTCAAATTTGTTATAAGAATGTTTATGTACAATGAAGGCACTCGCACCTGTCTACAGCTGCAGTAAGTAGTGCTGGGTCCAGGGGTGGAAGACCGTAGTTGACAATACGGACAAGCTCGAGGAAGCCGGCACGCCGTATGTACGGCGCGTAACGCTCGTCCCACTGGTGCGCCCTGGTGTGCGTGCGGGGCCTCAAAGGAGGCAAGGGCACCTCTGCGTCGGTGTTAGTCAAGAAGTGTGCTCGGTGCGGGTCGTCGTACCCCACCTCAAGAAGGGGGTACAACTAGTGCTGCGTGGAAGGGGTCATCCTGTTACAAATTGGTAAACAAAGGGTTAGAGTATTCAAATTAACAATATTAAAATTAACATTATGTAGCATTGCAAAATTTGAACTACTTGTTATGCAATGGAAACATAATATGAAAGCACATGTATATATTCAAAGTAACATTAACAGACATATTAAACAACTTCACTAGAAAAATAAGCAACTTCTATGTATGGACCTGCTGCCCTTGTGTTCTATGCCTGCGGGCGTCCGTGGCACGGCGGGCGGCCGGAGGGGGTGGCGCGCTGGTGTGTGGGCGCAGCGGGCGGCCGACGGCCGTGGCGTGCCGACGTTTTTGATGCCCCAGCGGTCATCTGCTTGCTTTGGGGCAGAGACCACGCACGCACATAGCAGGGCGGCGGCGTGGCTCCCTTTTGTGGCCACCGGCGAACTCGTGAAGGAGCCCGATGACGCCATCTTAGTTCTTAAGGTAAGTGAAAAGCATCTTACTGATCTTAGGGTTGGGGATTGTTACCGGATTTGGGTAATTTGCATTCCTAGGGGTCGGATTTGGGCAAAAATTGGGGCTTAGTGTTGAAGTTGATTTGACTCCCCTCCTTCTCGGTGCTTAAGCGAAACCCTATATCCTGATTTGGCTTAAATAACTTTGAATCAGACAAATCCGAGGGTATTTAGATCTTAACCAAACACTAATTAGGTCTTAGGGTTCAAGAATTAGGCTAAGCGGCTTCTCGGATACCAATTGTTAGAACTTATACTTAGATAAGATCTTAATTAACCTAATTACAGGAACGCCTAAACCGAAATTAGCACTTAATTAGGACTTTAATCAATCTTACTCGTTTGAAGATGCACCTCGCGATGACCTTTGCCTGCTGGACTGTCGTCGGATGTAGAGTCGCGGTATGGTTCTGGGCGTTGTCGTCGTGGTGGTGTGTGGTGGTGGCGGCGCAGTGGTAATGGTGATGTGACGGCGTTGGCGTTTGTATAACGGCGGCCGCGGCGCTGGGCCTTGTGAACGGGAGTGGCGTGCGGTGTGCGTGGGTGGCGGCGGGCGGGCGGGCTGGCGGCCATGACCGGCGCAGCAAGCAAGCGGCGGCAAAAAGCGGCCGGCGGCAGTGCGGCGAGCGAGAGGAGGGCGGCTCACGGGCGATACTTACCTGGGACTACCGCGCCGTGAGGGATGGCGTGGCAGAACCTGCCACGTCACCATGTATGGCGCAGCACAGGCGTTTCGCCGCGCCAGGGAAATAGGCACGACCAAAAGTGTTAGTTTTGAAAAAAAAAATCAGTGTTAGATTTAAAATTAGTTTATAAAAGTGTTAAAAAATAAAAAAAATCGCGGGCGACGGATCAACGACAAGGATGCCGCACTGAACGGTCCGTCCATGCAACAGCTTCTACGTACGCTCTCCGTTAAGTATTCTTCCAACCAGCTGTAGCGCAGACTACCCAGCAGTACACACACTCGCCGGCGGTATACCGTCACTGGTCATGCATCATCGATCTTCTTTTTTTTTCTTTTTTGCGAGGATCATCCATCTTCTTTTGACGGGATTGGACACAGTGATGACAACAGGCCCATTGTATGTTTGCAGATCGTGTACTATGCTTTATTTGATGGATGCGCACGGCTCTCTCTCCGGCCCTCTAAATATTTGGAAATATATTTTTCTCTCTCCAATTTTGATCCAGGGATTCTGACTTTACTTAGGCCCCGTTTAGCACAGCTTTTACCAGCTCCGGCTTATCTGACAACAATACTATAGCAACACTGTAGCATGAAGCTAGTTTTCTCTCTCTTCCTCTCCCCCTCTCACTGACGCGCGCACTATTCATCAGAGCCGGAGAAGCCGGTTTTTCTGGCTTGCCCCCGCATGCTACAGTATGATCGCTACAGTGAGACAGAAAAGGTGGAGAGAGAAAATCGGCTTCGTGCTACATTGTTGCTACAGTGTTTTGTGTCCAGATAAGCCGGAGCCGGTGTAAGCCGTGCCAAACGGGGCCTTAATCTCGACTACTAAATCTATAGAGAGGAGGAGTATTGACATATACTGCATTTAAGAGATATACTATAAATAAAATATTTCATAAGGTAATGTAATGATATCATTGGTATCTTAGGTATTATTGTTCTTTAAATGGTCAAATTTATAACAATTTGACCCAGACAAACTCAGAATTTATTGTATATAGAGATTATGTGAAAATAGTACAGATAGGTAGGCCATCAAAAGTTAGTTAAGCATGCCTTTGTAATATGTTTGTTTATTTATGTACATTACACAAATACTTTTTTAAGACAAAAAACGACTAGTCATTGTTAGACGCTTAGGATCCATCTAGGTGTAGTACTGAGGGAAAATTGCTTATTGGTTGATTCAAATCGAGTAACAGTGAACTTGGGACAAGGAGGCAGAGAGAGTAGAGGGGCCATACTTTCAGGCTTGGCAGAGGAGGTAGAGGAGGAAGTAGCCGCCATGGCAGCGGGTACGCAATGCGGGCGATGAAGTCCGGCGTAGTGGTGGCGATGCAGAGGCGATAGTGAAGTAGGTGGCGGCTTCCCGTCGCTGGCAACACCCCCTCTCTAGATCGGTTAGGGTTAGGGAATGGTCGGTGGGGCGCCTGGTAGCTCAGAGGAATCTCGTGTCTTGTGCCCCGGCCCCCACCTCCCATTTATGGAGCTATGCGATGAGGGCCCACCAACCATGGAGCGATTGGGCGCCCCAGATTAGGGCGCGGATCCAAGGGCCCAATTGACCATTGGGTCAATTGGTGGAGATCAAACTAACATTCTCCCCCTTGATCTCACCTTATGACTTAAACTTAACTTCCTTTTTCTTTTTTTCCATTCCATCACAGATCAGTGCATAGAGTGTGCCTCATCGTCACGGTCAGTTGCTATTAGATTTAACAGCTACAATGAACCTCTCTATTTTGAAATAGATACTCAACTAGGCCTTTAGTATCCAGAAATCATAGGCTTTCCCATAAACCCATGTCGACTGTGTGTTCTCTAAACGCACTGGGTGGTAAGCCTTTGATAAGCGGACCCGCAAGTATTTACTCGGTACTTATGTGCTGAATGCTTTCAAAATGATTCTGGATTTTTTCCTTTACAACATATACCTTAGTGTCAATATGTTTGGAAGCACACTTGACTTGTTGTCTTAGGAGTTAACTTACTTTAAATGGTTATTGCTGTTGTCTACCATTGTTAAATCCGGGTACAAATTCCCTTAACCTCCTTTTGCCTGTTCCTTAAGCCTCATGACAAGCTATACTATGGTATGCATCACTAATGACACCATAACTGTTTCTTTGGAGCTTTTCCACAATAATACTCCAACTGCGAGTGTTAGTAACTGCTGTGGATTTCACTACACATCTCACCAAGACTTAACTTTTGTACCATCAACTATTTGAGAGTACTTATTCTTTCTTACTCAGCATGAGGCCTATGATACTTTATAAAATTACAAGACATTCTTAACTCAATTCCAGTGATCCATATCTGAACTGGACTTCTGCCAAAATATCCCGGATATATAAACTACGTCAGGGTAAGTTCTTACTTATACTTGTACACATATCAAGCTTCCAACAGCTGAAGCATATGGAACCATATTCTTTTGATCAATCTCATATCGGTTCCTGGAACACTTAAAGTTCCCAAATCTGTTACCCTTGACTCTAGGAGCAGGCGCAGGTTTACTCGCATGCATATTTTACTTCTTTAGAATCTTTTCTATGTATGCCTTTGCGATAGTCCTAATACCCCATTTTCTTCTATCTCGGTGAATTTCGATTCCTCGAACCAATGACGCTTCACCAAGATCATTCACATTGAAACTTGAGGACAAAACTTGTTCTTCTCCAATGATAGATTAACATCACAACTAATGAGTAGAATGTCATCTATTCATAGGATGTGGAAAGTGAAGTTTCCATTCTTGAGTTTTGCATAAATGCTATTGTCCTTCTCATTTTTTTAAAACCCAAACTTTCTTATCGTTTCATCAACTTCAAATACTACTGTCTAGAGACTTACTTTTAACCATAAATGGATTTCTACAGGCGGCATCCCTTATGTTCTTTTCTTCCACGACAAAACCTTTTGGGTTATGCCATGTAAACATTTTCATATAAATCCCCGATGAGAAATGTCGTCTTTACATCCATCTGATGTATTTCTAAATCGTAATATGCCATGAACACCATTATGATTCTAAAGAATCCTTGCATGAGACTGGAGAGAAAACTCTCATCGTAATCTTTTCATTCTCTTTGCATAAAGCATATTGCTACAAGTCGTGCTTTATATCTTTCTATATTCCTTTTGGAGTCACATTTTGTCTTGCAGACCCATTAATGGTCTTTATCTCACTCTTAATGAAGAGTATCTTTCTTAATTGATCTTTATCTCACTCTTAATGAAGAGTATTTTTCTTAATTGATCTTAATATTCCCACCCTCGAAATATGGCATGAACTTTACTACCATAATTTTGATAACTATTCAGAAAGCCTATAAACGAGGAGACACTTATAACTTACTTCATTCACATGATTGGGTCATGTAAACAAAGTTATTTCTTGATCCGTTTAGGAGTACACTTTTCTTAATTCACTTTAAGAACTCAACGAGTTCTTTCATTAGCAGTACTTTTGCAAGTCATGTTTGCATTTTCTTATCCTTTGGTTAGTATTGACCATGACGATGCATTTTTATTGTGCCATGGTCAATACTAGGATAGCATAAGAGCTACCCAAACTTCTCTCGCTATGCGGGATACAAAAACATATGAGTCATCACAAAACTTCTCCCGCCATGCAAGATGGACTAGCATATTTACTATGCCAAAACTTTTCCCCATGCGGGATACATCTATACGAAAACTTAGTCATGACGACTAAAACAATCACTTATACTTCATTTTCCAATTAAATATTCCCGTTGGTTAAAATTTAATCAGAAAATTAGTAAACTAACAAAAATTGTCCTGAACTGGCTTGACTCAAGCCTTTTCATTCACATACCCCAGCATTGCAGCCCATTGGTATGCATCCGAGTGATCTCGTCGGTTAAAATAAAACATACAATATGCTTCTGCATCAATTCTACATCACCGTTGGGCAGAAAATAGAATTAATGCATAAAACTCATAAATTAACTTGAAATCCATATAACTACTCTTCGAAATTAAATTCTCCCGTTGGTTCGAATTTAACTAGAAGATAATCAACTTCATTTTAGCGAAAACTTGATAATAAAATACATTCTTTTAGTTCAGGAACATTTCTTGATCCTTATCTACTCTCTGAAAAATTGACCACGTTGGTGTAAAATTTATCAGAGATTTAAACTTCAAACTTAAATTCATTATAATATTGTCATCATCAACATTGGTCAGAAAATGACAATACCATAATCTTACTTAAACAAAAATGGACAACTTCTCTAATTAAATTTTCCCGTTGGTTCCAATTTAATTAGGGGATTAACATGATCATAATTTACTAAATATAACTGCTCTTCAAATTAAATTCTCCCGTTGGTTCGAATTTAATTAGAAGATAATAAACTTTAAACTTTGCAGCGGAAACATAAAAAATTCTTTATCTACTTTTCAGAAGCATTTTACTTTACTCATCTACTCTCTGGAAAAATTATCCCTTTGGTTCAAATTTTGACAGAGATTCATAACTTGACAAAATTCATCGAAGTTTGCTTCTGAAAATAATAAAACAAAAACTCTGCGTTTACTATTCATTCGACCCAGCCTGCTTTTAGCCCGGTCCACCTCGCTTGCTCGCGCACTGCGCCTTCCTAGGCCGCAACCTGGGCCTGGGCCGGCAAAGCCGCCCGCCCGCTCGCGCCCGTCGATGCAGATCGGACGGCTGAGAGCGCGCTCCGGAGGATCTAAAACGGCGACGGCGCCGTCCCCCCAAAAAACCCTAGCCATTTGTTTCTTTCTCCCTCTCTCTCCCTCTCTCTCTCTGTGTGTGCGACAATCACCGGTGAGGGCAGAGGGATGATGGCGCTGTCGCCGGCCCCCTCGCCACCGCGCGCGCTCCCCAGCGGATGAGCATGCCATCGTCGAGCGGCCTAGTAGTGGCACCCTTGGCCAGAGCTTGCCCGCACTCGACGAGCGACGGCTTGGCCTTCTTCTCGCGCGCTGGTGGATACGACGGCGTGGTCTGCTTCCCACGCTATGGCGGTGGTGTATGCGGCGAAGGAGCCCTGGTAGGTACCCTCACCGCTCCGTCCTTCTTCTGCTAGGGTTAGGTCTTAGGGTACGGGTTTGGCCGGACCCACTGTTCATCTTCCCCGCCTACTCTACACGGGTTAGGGTTAGGGTTTGAGTTCATCTTGAAACCGAGACCCCTTTCATCTTTTCTTCACCCGATTAGGGTTTAGAGTTCGTGTTCTCTGTTCTACTTAGATCCGAACCAGATCTCTCACCTCCTAATTTCTGCTACCCCTACCAAAACTACACACTAGATCGATATCTCTGATACCAATGTTAGACGCTTAGTGTCGGTACAAAAAGTGACCAACTAGTGAATATTTTTAGTTTTGCTATACGTTATGATCAGAGGTGGCCTAGCACTCAATGACACAGGATTTATACTGGTTCAGGCAACGTGCCCTACGTCTAGTGTGGGTCGGTTGGTGACTTTATTCCTGAGCCCAGGTGCTTGAAGTATGTAGTGGGCTACAAACAAGAAGGATAAAGGAGGGGTGTACGAGAGGCCCGGTCGGGTCCGACCGAAAGGGCCGAGGGCGACCGGAGCTCCGCTATGAGCTAGGTGTTCAAGCGTGTGCTTGAGGGGTTTTTGAGCTATCGATCTGGTGATCCTAAACTCGAAGAAGTGGACCTCTGAAAAATCGATCTCCCCTGTTGGAGGGAGCGCATCCCCTTTTATAGATGAAGGGGATGGCTTTATAGGTCAGAGGGGGAGAGTACGGACATTACTAAGCCTTGTTGTGCCCACGCCGATGAGGACAGCCGATGGTAGGCGGCCACAAAACTATTGACGTTACTGTAGAGTGTCAGGTGCTCATGGGAGGTTGCTTTGTCTTCTTCGGGAAGGATGGACGTTGGTACCGTATGGGAGCCCAACGATACCTACAATACTATAGACACAAATGTCGACGCCTACAATACTGTTTGCTAGGGCGGTTGAGGAGCACTGTAACCGCAGGTGTGCAGGGTATGGTCCGGTATCGTGGTTTTGACTTTGTGCGCTGACTTCTCCATTCGCCCCTAGTCCCCTCCGAGTGGGCGCCCCCAGTCGGATGGCCCCGGTCGGTCCTAGCTGCGCCAGTTGGAGAAGAGCGGTAAGTAGGCTTTCGATGGGTCCCCGGTCGGAGTCGCAGGTCAGAGTAGGAAGCAGTGTTTTGAGCCGGGCCTTCAGAGTTAGTTTAGTTAGTTCAGGAATCGTACGAGCCGGAGCTCGTGGATCCTGGGATCACAGTCGGAAGTGAAGCCGTTACGCAAGTTTAGGAGTCGTGGTCCTAGGTTTTATTGGAGCGCAGTGAAGCCGTCTGAAGCCGTTACGCGAGTTTAGGAGTCGCGGTCCCAAGAGCCGTAGCCGGATGTCATAGATCCTGTCAACGCGAGTTCGGGGTCGCAGTCCCAAGAGCCGTAGCCGGATGTCATAGATCCTGTCAACGCGAGTTCGGGGTCACGGTCCCAAGGGTTTTTGGAGCGCAGTCAGAAGTGAAGCCATTTTGAAGCCGAAGCGTAGTTAGTTTGGTTAAAGATCGGACGAGGCAATGCTCGCGGATCCTGGCGTCGGTGCATGCCGTAGGACCGGGCGAGTCAGAGTCGTGGATCTAGCGAGTTCGAGGTCACCGTCCTTGGCGTTTTATCTTGAGCCCTCGAGCCCTATCGAGCCTTTCATGGGGGTCGATGTGAGTATTGTGCGTTACCCCTTCCTCGGTTCCTCACAGCCGAAGGGGCCAAGTTTCGTCGCCTGTCCCGATCGCTCGAGCTCGAAGACTAGCTCGATGAGTTCGCTAACGGGTGTGATCGAGTGGAATCCGGGTTCGTCGTTCGTGACGGGGTTGGCATAGCCCTCTTGTGACATTCCACTACTCCTTTACCTGCAACCTGACAGATGCCTAGGTCGTTTCCGGAGATCGACCCGGGTGGCCTAACGGCCTCCCCTTGATGGGGATTCTGTGGGCCTGGCGAGAGGTTCAGGATCGAACGAGAAGGTTGAGATGACCCGGTCTGCCAGACCAGGCTACGGTCGCACGGTGCTCATCTACGGTTTTCTTCCCTGGCTCTGTTGGTTGCCCATGTCGAATGAGGCATCCGCCGCTTAGTGACGCAACACGGAGCGTTCTGGTGCATTTCGCTGCACGTGTGATGCTTAGTTCCCGAGCCCTCGGGCGGTTCATGCCCTAACCGTCCGGGGGGTTTAGCCGTATGGAATGAAATGCACGTATGGATGTATGAAATGATTTATAATGAAATAGAGGGGGTTTTGATAGTGTTTACCTTGACGACTGGAGTGACAGGGTTAGGAGAGCTTTCAGTCGGAAACGTCCAACCCGGACCCATGCTTGTCGTTTGTGACGGAGTTGGCATGGCCTACATGGGGCGTCCCTTCGCTTCATACCTGTGTCCTCGGGTTTATCCGGGGCGATTCGATTGGCTCAGGGGATCGATTGGTCTCCCGGCAGAGATTTCGTTTTTTTGGTCTCCCTAGGCCTGGCCTGGGGAGGCAGGAAGCCGCCCGCGTGCAGTGATGCTTTGGTTCCTGTGCCCGTCGTGTGGTAGTGGTTGATCGTGCGGTAGTGGTGGGCCATGGCCAGGCCACGTCTCGTCTGATCAGGAGCCGTTTCGTCGGTCAGGGCACGTCTGATCGGTCAGGGGGGCGTCTTATCTGCATTAAATGGGAAAGAGAGAGATTTTCTCGCTCCGCCATTTTGCCTTCTTCGATCAGTGTGGCCCTTCCAACCGCTGCTCTCTTTTCCTTAAGTAGGAGAAGGGAGAGGGTTTTTTTTGCTCCGTTCCTTTGCATGTTCCTCATATGATGTCGCCCTTCTTCTTTTCTTGCCTTGAGTGTTCCTGAGAGCGTCGACGGTCTCTAGGAAAGAAGAGGGAGAGAGTGAGGGAGAGGAGAAGAACTTACTGATCCTTTTTGCAATCCGGAGTGAGGATGTCGGACTGGAAGTCGTCCACCGTGAGGAAGTCGGTGCTGGAGGCCTTCGTCTAGAAGGGGTTTTTGCCACCGCAGGAGGTGGCACACAGGAGGGTCCCCGGAAGGGAAGAGTTCCCGTGACCTCGTCCCGACGAGGTGGTTGCATTCCTTACCTTCCATGAGCGCGGTTTGGGATACCTCGCGCACTGGTTCCTGCGCGGGCTTCTCAATGAGTGGGGTCTAGAGCTGCAGCATCTCAATCTGACGGGGTGCTGCACCTCACCGGTTATGTCACTATCTGCGAGGCTTTCCTTGGGATGGAGCCACACGTGGATTTCTTCCATCAGCTCTTCTCCCCGAGAGCCTTGACGGCGGGGGACTCGGCTGAGATCGCGTCGGTGGGAGGATTTGCCCTACAGAGGAAGTCGGGCATGGGAGACTCGTATCCCAGGTACCACCCCTGCGACTCCAATCGGGGGTGGCATGGAGAGTGGTTCTACATCAGGCATCCAGCGGTGGCGCCATTTCAGGTGTTCACCGGCAGGAGGCTAGAGAAAAAAGAGAGTTGGTCATGGGGCTGCTCCAAAAAGGAGAAGCACAAGGTGGGAGTCATCGAGGAGGAGCTCCAGAAGCTCATGAAGAATGGTCTCAACGGGGTGCAGATGTTTCACACCCTGTACCGTCATTGGGTCGCGCCATTGGTGGAGAGAGCGCGGCCGATGTGGATGTATGACGACCTTTCGGACCTGGACCGTACGTCGTCGGAGGATCTACCGGACAACGAGGTCTGGAGTCGCATTGGCCAGGTGCTACAGCTGAGGCCCAAGGAGAGGGTCGAAGGGAGGCCCATACCTTTCAACTCCTCGATCGTGTCTCGCCTGGTATGTTCCCTTCTCTAATCTGCGCATTTTTCTCTGCTTTTCGTATTTCTTGATCGGGGGTCGTACGTTCCGTAGGGGCTCGGAAAGTACAAGTCCCGGCCCACCTTCCCAAGGGACCGGAGGGCTAGGCCCGGCAAGCCGCCCAGAAGGAGGCGGTAGACGCCCGGAAGAAGAAAAGAACTGAGGAGGTTCGGCGAAAGGAAGAGAAAAGAAGGAGGTCGCCCGGCGCATGAGGACCGGGGAACGTAGGAGCGACGTCGAGTCAGAACTCACGTCAGATGATCCTCCTACGGATTTGGATGACATGGTCTTCTCCGACGAGGAGGAGAGTCGGGAGGTCGTTGTGACCTCGGTGGACCGTTGCGGCCCTGCGACGACGTCCGCTGGTGGTGAGCAGGAGGCCGCGTGGCGTGCGGCGGTTCCTACGTCGAGGAAGCGCGCAACGAGGGTGGACATCGTTGGTGAGCGAGCGGTGAAGCAGATGCGGTCACCGCGCCCCTTGGTGGCGTCGCCGGTCCCGTCGTCGTCTGTGGCGGACGTGGCTGAGCGAGCCGGGTGGTCCGAGGAGCTTACGGGCGCTCGTGCGCGATGGAACCGGTGCCAACGCCGGACTTGCAGCCGGAGGAGGCCTTGCCTGCCGTAGCTGCAGTCGAGCAGTCCAGGTGGTCTGAGGGGCAGACTGGCGCCCGGTCGATACGCGACTTGCAGTCAGAGGATGCCCCGCCTGCCGCTCCGGTTGGGGAGTCCCGAGCCGGAGGTCGTAGCGACCCATAGGCCAGGCAGGAGCCGGTCGAGACGACTCTGACCCCGTCTGAAGTGAGGGGCGCGGGTCACAGCCTGGGAGCGGTCCTCGTCCCGTAGGTCCGTGGTCGTCGGAGTATGCCTTCCGGGTCGTGCCGCTCGCCACCCGGTATGTTTCCTTTTGTTGCTTCTTCGATTCTTGCTGGTCGAGTCTTTTTGGAGTGTGGCTTACCCACGATTTTTGTCACCGACTGGGGGATGCCGGGGTTGAGCATCGCGCCGACCCCCGTGCAGGAGGTTTGGAGGCCTACACTACAGCGTGTGGCGGCGAGCGAAGGTGGCAGCGGGGTGGCGGCAGCAAGGCCTTCCCTCCAGGGGGTGTTGCCCCCAGGGGGGCTGCTGATAAGGCGGTAGCGGCGGCGATCCCGGTGCCGATGGCGGAGGTAACTCTCGTGGCCCCTTCTCCGGCGGTCACGGTGGAGGAGACGAGGGAGAGCGAACTCCCTATCTCGCCAGGTGGAGGGACGCTCGGCTTGTCCTTGCCGTCGGAGCAGAAGAAGTCAGAGGAAAGTGTGGCCGTGACGGTGTTGGGGCGCCCAGTGGCGTCCCATGCTAACGAGGTGGTGGAGATCCTGTCTGACGACGAGGCGGATCTTGCGGCGAGGCCACCGGTGTCGCCATGGGAGCTGATGGTGTCGCCGCGGGAGCCGGCGGTGGTCTAGTTGGAGGCTGGTCCCTTCGGCGGTTCATCGGAGGGTGACCTAGAGTGGTCCTTTCCTGAGGACCCGTTGAAGGCGAGGTTCGTCCTCCGGGATTCCCGGGAGTGCCAGCTCTGGGACATTTTTGGGGGGCAAGGGCATGCCGCGGTGTCCTAGCTCACCAAGCTGTCCACGAAGCTTGAGAGCGCCCGAAAGCAGGCTCAGTTTGCCTGGCAGCTGGTTGAGGTTGACCTGTAGCTCGCCGCGGAGGTGAGTTTCTAGTACTTATCCTTGCCCTTTGAATCTTTTCGTTGGTTGTTTTTAGCATGCTTGTTCTTCACAGGAAATAAGGAAGGTATCGTCCCGCAAGTCATACTTCCTCCGGACGGAACACGCTCGGATGGCCGAGCTAGAGCGCCGGGTAAAGTCCGCTTGTTGTGAGTCCCAAGTCCGGACGGCCGAGGCGCGGGCGGAGGGGCAGCGTGCGGCGGAGCGGGCGACTGCTGCCGAGCAAGGGCTTGAGGCGGCGAAGGCCCGCCATGAGGAGATCGAGGCGGGGCTGCGGATGTCCTTGGCGAACACCGAGGCTTCGCTGCGAGAGGCCTTGGTGGCCCTTGAGCCAGAGCGGGCCGCCCTGGAGAGGGCACAGAAGGCCCTGGAGGCGGAGCAGAGGGCCCGGTCGGAGGCGGATCAGGAGGTGCTCGCGCTCTGAAGCCAGGTGATGGGAATGGAGGACGCGAGTGCCCGGCTGTGCAAGTAGGTGGCTCGACAGGCAGAGGATTTATCCGCCCTTGAGGCCTCTTGCGTTGGTGCATACCTTTTTGTTTTCTCATGGTGTTGATTTTTCCCTCAGCCTGTTTCTGAGTTTGTTGCCCTTCCTCCAGAGCTAGGTGAAAAGGTGAGGGTGCTGGAGAGAGACCTAGAGACGTCCAAGGCGAGCTTCAACCAGAACGCCGAGGAGCTGGCCAAGTCCCGTGAAGAGTGACGGCTCTCGAAGGGGATCTCGACCAGATCCGCAACGTTGCCCGGCTCATCGTCTCGGAAATCTTTGGGTCGGCACCAAGTACCAGCGCGCCCGCGGTCCAGCTGGCGGAGGTCCCGGACGCGGTCAAGGACCTTGTTAGGAGTGGGCTATTTTATGGAGCGTCGGGGGTGCTGACCTCTGTGGCGACGCACCACCCGAACCTAGACTTCGATGTTATCTACAATGGGTATGCTGAAGGTCTGAGCATGGAGGACATCCAATCAATCGGGGTGAGTTTGCTACCACACGTGCGGTCGGTGTCAGAGCAAGTCTCCGCCGAGTGGGTGATGGACGTTCGCAGTCAAGACATGGCCCGAAGCATGTGTGGAGAGAATGCTTCCGAGCCTACGGATAGCCCGGAGCTTGGTTCAGGCGGAAATGTCGCCTCGGCCTCGATCGAGCCGAACGCCGTGCCACCGGGGAGTGAGCAGCCTACGCCTTCGTCGGTCGTGCCGCCAGCAGATGCCGCTGGGTCGGTTTAATAGCTTTCAGAATATAAGTAGTTAGTAAACGTAAATAGTTTTAAGTTCATGGGGGAGCCCCCGTGTAAGACGTTCGTGGTGTGTTTTAATGACTGCAATCGGTTTTTGTTTTTGTGATGGAGTTGCTCCGTTTGGGGAAGCTTATACCTGCCCGTATTCCCTCAACATAATTTTGTTTTTTTTTACTTCTTTCTTTCTCGTACCTGCCCGTTTGTCCCGTGGGCTGCAACCTTGTGAGCCCGGGGCATGGCCCGCGAGGCTCGGCTGCTCGTAACCGTAGGAAAAGGCGGGGTGCGATCAGTCAGAATGTTTTAAAGCAAAGCTACGTAAGACAAATCAAAAGAACAAACCACCCTTCTGTTCGGGTGGGAAGGAGTTTTCTCCATATGATAGTGAACAAAAACAGAGAGGTAGTATTGCCCCCTAGTGGAGCCCCCGAGCGCCCCAAGCCAAAAAGTGTTCGGGTCGGGGTGCTCTTACAGGAGCGTACGTTTAGTGAATAATGGTAAGGCTGAAACTTAGGGAAAGGACAAAACGACATAACTGTTCCAAGCGTTCGGAGAGAACGTCGTCGTCATTGTCTTTCAGTCGGTAGGCGTCCGGTTGGATCAATTCAGGCCTCAGTCGTCTGGATCCTCGCCCGATGTCCCCCCTTCTTCTGTTGCTGCTTCTTTGCCTTTTTCATTCCTTGGCCTGCCAGACTACCTTAGCAGGCGCCTGAGGAGCTGGCAGTCCTTGTAGAGGTGGTTAACGGGATAGTTGTGGTTGGTGCACAGGCTCTCCATGAGCTTGTGAAAGTGTCCTGATCGGTCCTGCTAGGGCTGCGTGCCCAGGTGATCGGGCGTGGTGACCGACGCGGAGTTAGCCGGTCGGCGGTGATCCTTTCTGTTCTTTTTCCCCTCAGCGTGGAGGGACCCTCGTCTTGATCCTGGCGCTTGGCCTTACCTTTGTCGTGGCCTCCGTTGGACTGCAGTAAGAACGGCGCTTGCTGGGGGATGTGGGCAAAGGTTGGTAGTCCCAGGCCGTCAGTGCTGTGACTCCGGTCGCCGCTGCATGTGCCTCGGTTTGATTCAAGCCGCGCGTAGATAGGCGGTTGGTATGGAGCGGTCGTAGTCAAGGTGAGTGCGCGTCGCCTCATGTGACGCGTTCGATGGTTGTTGTGGTGACAGGTGTATTGCCCCATTTTGATGCGTCCTTGCTCCCGGACGGGGAGCATTGCCAGTCGGCGCGGACACGAGCATGTTGAGCGGTGGCGGTCTCCCGAGCGAAGGTTCCGGTGGATCGCCTGGGAGGGTCGTTCCTCGGATCGCCACGGAGGAGCATTGCCACGGCGGCAATGTTCTGACTGGCCCGAGCGAACTATGGGGGATCGGCCCCTCTATCCGGGGTGTTGCGCTGGACCTGACGGGCGCGACCCCGAGCGTCGTTCGCCGGTCCGCGCGCACGGGGCGCGGTGTAGCGCGCTGGCACAGCTGGTGGCTGATGCGGCTACTATCGTCGTAGTTCCTCCTTGTGCTCACGTGTGAGCTCGGAGGTCTCAATATGAGGGCCCGGAGGGGCATGAGTCCGTGAGGACTCTGTTGCCCCTGGCGGCTGTTTCGGAGCGTCCGTCATGGCGTACTCCCAGGACAGACGGTCATTGGGTGCCACGTCGCCGATGTTGGAGCCGTCACTCCTAACGTCGTCGTCCATGATGTTGAGGAAATAGGTGGGGCCGTAGCTCGGCATCCCCATGAACTCAGACGTGAGAGGAGGCAGCGCCATAATCCTTTGGAGCCCCCGGGCGTACGCGTCCATAGGAGACACGAGGCCGTAGGGGAATCGGCCGTACGGTGGCCGCGATGGGGGCAACGACAGCCCTCCGGATATTTGGTGGAGGATAGAATGTAGTAAGTAAAGAACGACATGTATATTACTCACAGCGGGGTTTGAGCAGAGAGTTTGCTCGGAATGAAGCGCAGATGCCACGCCGTTGAGGTCGCGCGTCCCGGAGTCGATGCAGAACGTCTCTCCGACGGGTGTCGGGTCGCGAGTCTCCTCGCGGAGGTGGAGTACGCCGAGGCAGTCGACAACGAAGTCTAGGCTTCCAAAGAGATAGGCCTGGGATGGCTCGAAAACGAGTGGAACCCGCATCCCCGCAGGCGAGAGTGCAGGATACTCCAGTGAGCCGAGGCGACTCGTATCGCCCGAGCCTGCCACGGTGGGAGTGGCAGAAAAATGGGTCATCCGATGACCAAAAAGTGTTGAACGTACAACGTCTTCCCCACGGACGGCGCCAACTGTCGGTACAGAAAGTGACCAACTAGTGAATATTTGTAGTTTTATTGTACGTTGTGATCGGAGGTGGCCTAGCACTCAATGACACAGGATTTATACTGGTTCAGGCAACGTGCCCTACGTCTAGTGTGGGTCAGTCGGTGACTTTATTCCTGAGCCCAGGTGCTCAAAGTCTGTAGTGGGGTTACAAATGAGAAGGAGAAAAGAGGGTGTACGAGAGGTCCGGTCGGGTCCTGACCGGAAGGGCCGAGGGCGACCGAAACTCCGCTATGAGCTAGGTGTTCAAGCGTGTGCTTGAGGGGTTTTTGAGCTATCGATCTGGTGAGCCTAAACTCGAAGAAGTGGACCTC
Organism: Miscanthus lutarioriparius; assembly: GCA_904845875.1. Lineage (NCBI taxonomy): Eukaryota > Viridiplantae > Streptophyta > Magnoliopsida > Poales > Poaceae > Miscanthus > Miscanthus lutarioriparius. Next base: position 47,969,874 of record CAJGYO010000007.1, read on the forward strand.
TAAAAAATCGATCTCCCCTGTTGGAGGGAGCGCATCCCCTTTTATAGATGAAGGGGATGGCTTTACAGGTGAGAGGGGGAGAGTACGGACGTTACTAAGCCTTGTTGCCCACGCCGATGAGGACAGCCGATGGTAGGTGGCCACAAAACTGTTGACGTTACTGTAGAGTGTCAGGTGCACATGGGAGGTTGTGTTGGCTTCTTCAGGAAGGATGGACGTCGGTACCGTATGGGAGCCCAACGACGCCTACAATACTGTAGACACAAATGTCGGCGCCTACAATACTGTTTGTCAGGGCGGTTGAGGAGCAGTGTTCCCGTAGGTGTGCAGGGTATGGTCCGGTATCGTGGTTTTGACTTTGTGCGCTGCCTTCTCCGTTCGCCCCTGGTCCCCTCCGAGTGGGCGCCCCCGGTCGAATGGCCCCACTCGGTCCTAGTCGCGCCAGTCGGAGAAGAGCGGTAAGTAGGCTTCCGATGGGTCCCCGGTCGGAGTCGCGGGGTCGGAGTAGGAAGCAGTGTTTTGGGCCGGGCCTTCTGATCGGAGAGACTTCCCGAGGCGGCCGGTGCCTAGGGCGAGCGCTCCGGTCGGAGGTGGGCCGAAGAAGTTGATGAGCGGGCGTTCGTTCTTTGAGGCAGACCTTCCGGTTGGCGACCGGGCTGTCCTTGCAGCCCGTCGTATTCTTGGACCTTCGGGCCAGCCCATGAACAACATGCTTTTTTCTTGGGCCAAGCCCTGCTGTGGAAGCCGGTTCCCGAGGGACCCCGGGTTTATGAACCCGACACTTAGGATTCATCTAGGTGTAGTACTAAGGGTGAATTGCTTACTGGTTGATTCAAATCGAGTAACAGTGAACTTGGGACAAGGAGGCAGAGAGAGTAGATGGGTCATACTTTCGGGCTTGGTAGAGGAGGTAGAGGAGGAAGTAGCCACCATGGCACCGGGTACGCAGTACGGGTAGTGAAGTCCGACGTAGTGGTGGCGATGCAGAGGCGACGGTGAAGTCGGTGGTGGCTTCCCGTCGCTGGCAGCAGCCCCTCTCTAGATCGGTTAGGGTTAGGGAATGGTCGAGGGCGCCTGGTAGCTCTAGGGAACCTCATGCCCCGCCCTGGACCTAACCTCTCTTTTTATGGTATTGTGCGATGGAGGTCCACCAAACATGAAACGGTTGGACACCCCATCAGAGCGTGGATCCCAAGACCATTCGGTGGAGATAAAACTAACCGTCATTACAACAAAATGACAGCAACGATGTCTACGTAGGCCTTGTTTAGATCACCTCCAAATTCTAAGTTTTTTCACTCTCTTCATCACATCAATTTTTGGACACATACATGGAGCATTAAATGTAGGTAAAAAAATAACTAATTACACAGTTTGGTTGTAAATCACGAGATGAATCTTTTGAGCATAGTTAGTCCATGATTAAACAAAAGTTTGTCAAATACAAACAAAACATGCTACAGTGTCCAGATTGCAAAAATTTACAATCTAAACAAGGCCGTACCACCGCTGCTTTTGCTTCAGACAGGTGTCCGCCCTCAAAAAAATGAATAGTTCCTCACTCTGTCAGCCCACTTATCAACTTTTATCGGCTTTCGCATCAAATCGCATCCATAGTCAATAAAAATTAAAATATAGCATGTGCTATCGGACAGGTGCAGCCTGTCTATCGTATCACGCTGTCAGATGCCTGCACCCATCCCGTCATATCGAATCTTGCGGTATATGCATGAAATACTAAATGTAGAAAAAAAAACTAATTGTACAGTTGGGTAAAAAATCGTGAGACGAAACTTTTAAACCTAATTAGTTCATAATTAGACATTAATTGTCAAATACAAACGAAAATGCTACAGTAGCCAAAATCAAAAAAATTGGATGTAAACGGGGCCTTAATTACTGATGACGCCGGCCGTTTCGGAGTTGCTAACTCACCGCCAAATTAGTCAACAGAAGCAACTGATCATGCATTGTTGCTTGTCGAGAGGAGAAACGCGACTTGAGAGTGAGGGACAGAGAGAAATGTACACACAACTAATTAATGTTAATGATCTGTGTCGTACGTCGCGATCTAAATACGGAGTATTACGTAGTACACCAAACAACGGGATAGGTTTATATACATACAGCAGCCGGCAGCCGCGCCGCGAAAACTTTTTGTGGGCCTCCGTCGAAACACAAGAGGACCATGCATGCATGGCTGCGCCAGCACCCAGCAGGGTCGCAGCTGTTTGGTTTCCGAGGAAATTTTGTGCCAAAACGACGACGCTGATCGATCGAATCATTCGAGTGCAAGGTATATACTCGATGGAAGAAGTCCGCGTAATTGTTGGCAGGCGTTGGCGTGAGCAAAGTCAGCGGGGCATGTCGCGTCGGCCTGTATCGCTACACGCTACTACTGGCCTACTAGGGTAGGCAGGCAGCAGCTGCGGTTGCCACCCTGTTTGTTTCTACATCCGCTCCTAAAATCGCTGTATAGAGTATTAAATATAGCGCGTGTTTAGTTCCAGGAATTTGGAATTTGGGGTTACTGTAGCACGTTCGTTTTTATTTGGCAATTAGTGTTCAAACATGGACTAATTAGACTCAAAACGTTCGTCTCGCAATTTCCCACCAAACTGTGCAATTAGTTTTTTTTTCGTCTACATTTAATGCTCCATGCATAGGCCGCAAACATTCGATGTGACAGGTACTGTAGTACTTTTTAGGATTTTGGGTGGAACTAAACAAGGGCATAAACTAATTACATAATTTGCGACTAATTTGCGAGATGAATCTTTTAAGCCTAATTAGTTCATGATTTAACAACATGGCGCTACAGTAAATATGTGCTAATGACAGATTAATTAGGCTTAAAAAATCGTCTTGTAAATTAGTCTCCATCTATGTAATTGATTTTGTAATTAATCTATATTTAATACTCTTTATTTTCGATGTTACGTAAATCTTAGTAACGAGCAAAGAAACAAACATCCCCGTGCGGAGTGCCGATGGAGACAGCGGCCTCCGGAGTCAATTGGTCCGATTCCATCCATTCCATGCGGACGACGAGGCGAGCGAGAGTCGTCTCGTCCTCCGCCTGCCGTTCCGTGCCTCTTGTGTCCTGTCACATCACATCAGATCCTCCTCCGATCCTGCTGTCTGCTGCGGGCTCGCGCGTGTCCTGGAGTACAAGGCAAGCAACCGAATGCAAGCAAGCCAATGCCTGCTAGCCTATAGAGTGTTCGGCTGGTATTAAATTTCTACCGTAGCAGCGGGAAAACACTGTTTATATTAGAATTTGGTGAGAGAAAAATAATATTCTGGCTAGAAAAAAGGCCAGCCAGCCGAACACGCCCCTAGCCTGTCTCGAGACCCATCACGGAACCCAAATTTAAAATGGGTCTCCAACGTAATACTTATAGCCTTCAATAGAGTACATATATGGAAGACCTATTTTGGATGTCAGGAGAGGCATAACCCAAATCTGAGTATCCTTTCTCCTGGAGATCCATTTATAGAAAGGGTTGTCTTTTGAGTCTTGTTAGAGAAGATTAAAAATAGGTATTTACCCCTTTGCTTGTAGCGTTACCCAAAGGACGAATATGTCTTGTATTTTGGGTCGTGGTTTGGAGACAGTCTTACCTCCGTGGGTGTGGGTCTCAAATCCTCCGGACATCATTTAGGGTTTGTTTGGCTGCACACAAATCCACCGTAATACACGTGGGTTGGGTTCCACCTCAATTCCTCTCAAACTATGTGGATTAAGGTGGCTATGTACAACCAAACAAAGCCTTACACAGCTCGATCGCATGCACTGCTGGAGCGTAAAGGGTTTCACCTTGTAGTACTGTTGGAGTGAGTGTTGCTGTAACTGCAAAGACGAGGAGCTGTCTGATGTGATCCCCTCCCCATCCCAGAAAGCAAAAGGGTCCTCTTGCCGCGAGCTGAGACCTGACATGGGATTTTCCCCTCATTTTTTCGCCTTTCCATGGCAGCCTAGCACTAGCAGTAGGAAGTGTCGTCTCGTATTGTACATCCTTGCACGTTGTCAAAGGCTGACGGAAGCAGGCAAGGAGCAGTACGTGCATGTACAACAACGGCAGTCGGCAGCTTGCACCGTGTTGCTGTAACAGGGCCGGCCGATTCGAGGAGTAGGCAGCTCCGACGCGACACTACGTTCTGATGATGCCGTGCGTGCTGGTACAATCAGTCAACGTCTTATATCACGGTTTTCTCTGCTGATACATGCGTCTTTCCTAGCAACTCCGATAGTCAAAGTGTCAAACGGCGAATATATTAGTATAGCAGTAAAAAAAGTTAAATTGTTTTTTTGGGATGACAAAAATAACGGCATGAAAGCACCTACTGCAAGATGAAATAAAAAATAAAGAGAAGGGAAAGGAGAGGGTGGCGGTCAAAAACAAAAAGGTAGATTCATATGGTTGGGCGCTCGTTTTTCTTCCAAACCAAATTCAACCGGCCCCGACAAATCGTCAACTTGGGCCTGCACCAACCGCGATCGACGACCGTCGGCCGGGCCAGTTGCGCCGGTGCGTGCTCCTTTCAGCTGCGTACGCCTCCTGCCAGTGGCGGAGCGTGAATCGAAGTCAAGGAGGGGCCAATTGTACCGTAGCATCCTTGAACTACCACTTGAGAGCAGCCAGTTGTTCTGTTGCAAGTGTATTATTTATTACTGACACGGATATACTCATATTATTACTACTACATCTCTACTATTGTATGACTAACTTACTTTCGGACAATCCTGCTACTTTATACTAGCTAGCACGACAGAGCTTGCACATCCATAGCATATATCCTCATTTTTTTAGGGCAAGGGGGGGGCGGAGCCCTCTACGGCAATACGTGGCTCCGGCGTTGCCTCCTGCCTCCCTCTCGCGCTCTCTCCTCTGCTCTCCTGTACGTGCCCCTTCCCTGCATCGATTCCGCGCATGCTGGAGCAATCAGAGCACGCACGCAACTGCACACCATCAAACGGATCGACAGCTCTGCTCGATCTATATCATCCATGAACCATGATGATGCTCATCAGAAAGCAGCGATGGAGGGAGGCAGCGTTGATTGCAACTCGTACAGGCCACTTAGGCAGTGGTTGTTGTACACTCGTACTCTGCTGGCCGGCTACGTACGTACCCAGCTTTATCAGCAAAGCAAAAGAGATAGGAAGAAAAAACATAGTAAAGCAGTGCGTGATCGCAGCAGCTGCAGCGAGCAGAAGCATCGATCCAGCTCGCCCTGCTCAGAAAAGCAGCGGCAGGGAAGATAACAGACAGCGAACAAGAACAACCAAGAAGCACCACCACCACCGATGAAATGAGACGGAAACATCGCCACCGCCCATCTTCTTCTTCTCCAAAAGAAAAAAAAACAATAGCCTCATGTACAGCGTACGTCCTACGGAGAAAAAACGTGCCTCCTAACTTGTTCGTCTTCGTTCCCTCCAAGTATACATATATTGCTGCTACTGCTACGTACTAACTAATCAATACTGCTACGACCTTGCTTAGCTACAATTGACAACGAACCATGAATCTAATTAATCCATGATGATGATGATGACGATGCGAACTCTCTTCCAGATCTTACTCTACAATATCTTTCTCCACGACGGCTGGCTGGCCGGTCGGCCGGCCGGCTGCCGGCTTCTTCCATGCATCGGTCGGTCGTCGTCAGGGATGGCTTTGGTCCTCCGCTCCGATGGAGTCGTGCTGCCGCGAGGGGCCCGACGGCGGCACGGTGCCCCGCGGCAAGAACCCCAGGAAATGGTTGGCGGTGCCTGCCTCCAGCGGCTTGCTCCTGAACGGCTGCATGCCTCGCGTCGCCTGGCAGCAGCTCGGCGCCAGCAGCAGCAGGAGGAGCAGGAACACCAGCACCAGCCGCCACGACGGCTGCCGCGCTAATAATGGCCGCCCCCGCCGCGTCGTCATCCGGCTGCTGCTTCTACTGCAGCCTACTCCTCCTGCTTGGAAACAGCCGGTGGCGGCGGCCATGGACAGAGAGAAAAACAGCACCCTGCCGGGGAGCTAGGCGCTAGGCGGAGCTCTCTCGTCCGTCGCTAACCTTAAGGCATCAATGGACTAGCAAGCTTGGTGGTGAAGGAAGGAGAGCTCAGAGCTACCTGTGTGGTGGTCGTGGTGAGCAAATGGCGAGGAAGGGGGAATGGAGGTGGTGATATATGGGTACGTTAGGGAGGGTGGGGTATGGCATGGAAGTCCTGGGGATGATGAGACGCTGTGACAAAGCCAAAGAGGGGTCGTTGTTGGATTTAAATTTTGTACCAGTTGCGTTTTAGCATGGTGTGGACGATGGATGGAGTTGTTCAAACTTCATGTCATGTCCAGGGGAAGGAAGAAATAAAGTAGGGGAGGATGTCGATCTATCCAACATTTTTTTCCAACAGGTACCAGGAAGATGTACCCCGTTGAAAAATGGTGCCCGTCTGTCCTGATGTTCCTTGGAAGTATCTAGCTGTTTTTTGTTGACGATTGGTCTATATCCTCATTTCAAAGATTTATTTATAAATTATAACAGCTATTATTATGGATATATATATATATATAAAGCCCAGTATATCTCTCTTTTTCAGAACTTGAGAAACGAGAAAAAGAATTCTTATGATAATTAAAACTCCTGAACGTGTTTTCAACTTTTTTTTCTGTAATTAATTAACCTAAAAGGTTGCTTATTACAAAGCAACTGGTTTTAATATGTCTAGCTGTTACTTTTTACTTTACAACTTGGAGCATGTTATTTGAAGACCGTGGTGGTACGTTCGATCTTCTGTGCTGTATTTCCTGAGAAAATGTAAAACTCATTCGGTTGCTAAAACATCAGCATTCTTGAGTATCCCACGTTTTTATGGTGTTTCGTTTTCTGAGAGGAGAATAATAACCATACATTTCTGAAGTTTGCTTTACATGGACCGATGCATGCACGTAACCTAGGCAAAAACACCGACTCCCACTGATCTCTCTTATCCTTTATTGACCTCAACCACCGGCTACTACTATACACTGGATAGGAGACAGGGGCTGGGATGATCCCATCCAAATCCCAGCATAGAAGAAGAAATAGGCTACATAGATTGTTGGAAATACTAGTGGTTTGTTTAGTATATATTCTTCTTAAATTGTTCTTCAGAATTTGGAGTTTGTTTATTTGTCATGGTTCGATGCTTTTCTTTCTCTGAAAGAAATAGTCCACATATATATGTACTGTAAGGTGCCTTTTTTGTTGCTGAAACATCAACATTCTCATCGGATAAGCTTCGGATATGTATGGTGCTTTATTATTTTTCTTTTATTTTCAGAAGAGAACATGCATACGTTGCTGAAGTCGTGCTTTTAAGGTTTTTAACTGAACATGCATAAGCAGGCAGGTGGATCCATGGCTCGGGAACCATGGCCGAAGCGCCATATACTGTGAAACGGCAGTGCTAGCGTCCGGACGTCTGTGCCTGCAGTCCGTTTTTCACGCCATTTCGCGCGCCAACACGGGGCCCATGCCGCCCAGACGTCGCCCGCCCGTGCCTACAGTCTGCTTCCCACGTCTGCGTTTCGCCCGTGCCGCCAGATCGCGCACGGGACCGCTCGTGCCCCCTCCGCTTCCAACGCGCATGCACGTGGGAACATCTGCGCCCGCTCGGTGGCGCCCCAATAGCTGCACCAGGTGGGTCTCATTGTAACATGTGCGACACGAGATCTACTTTTGCAACGTCTAGATGAAAACACATTCAACATAATAGCTGAAACACTTGCAACATAAGTATGAAACACTTACAAAAAATACCTAGAAACACTTGCAAAAAATACCTAAAAACACTGGAAAAGCCATTGCAAAACATATGCAACATTCGGATAAAACACTTGCAATATATGTGTGAAACATATGCAACACCCAGATAAACACACTTGCAACACACGTATGAAAAAACAGATGAAACATTTGGAACAGATGCTTGCAACATATGTTTATAGCCATTGCAACATATGCAACATCCCGATCTACTTTTGCAACATACATATGAAAGACTTGCAACATACATCGAAAACATCTGAAACACTTGCAACATGCGTGTTCAACAAAACCTGGCAGGGGGGCGGGTGGGGCAGAGCATTGCACAGCGAAAACCGGCTGCTGTGGTCGTGGTGGAGGAGGATGGTAGCGGGTGGGCAGCTGCGTGGTCCCCCGGTGAGCGGCTGCCCTGCCGTCAACGATAGGGCGCATGCAGTGCCCCTGGTGAGCGGTGCCCACGGTGGAGGCGGCAGCAGCAAGCTGGGCGAGTCTTTGCCTGCTGGCAGGGGCGGGCGACGATTTGTCTTGATCGTGGGGAGCAAGCGGGCGGCTTGGGCGCGGTGGCGGTGGGGAGGAAGGGCGGCGGGAGGTGCAATGGAGAGGAAGGCGCGCGGGAGGCGCGGTGGAGCGCGATCGCGGAGCGCAGTCACGACGATGCGTGAGTTTTTTTTATAAACTACGGTGACTAGAGAGGAGTGGATAGGAACAGATAAGATAGCCTTCTAGACGCTAGGGCCCACCAACTGGGGCGTCCGGGCGGACGGACATATGCTTCCTGGAATCCCAGCATTACCGATTGTGAAACCTTTGTTATGTCACTCTCATAAAGCATAGTTAAGTACCATTAGAGTGTTTCTAAGAGCTCCTTAAAACAACTCTCTAATTGTAAATTTTCCCTTGTTTTTTGGGTAAAAACGAACTAACAGTTTTGTATCCAAACTCTGTTAAGATAAATCTTTGATAAATCTCCTCTCTAAGGGTATGTGCATGCGTTCCACGCAGGTGCATCCAGCGACATCTCGACCTCCTCCCTCCCTCCCTTTTTTCTCTCTCCCACATAGTTTTCTTTCCTCTAGCCGCCATTGCCGACGCTCCACCGTGCAACCGTGGCTAGTTTGATATTTTTTAGCAACTAAATATAAATATTGCAAACTATTGGGGAAAGACAAAAAAATACTCAATTTGTAGCCAATGATTTAGCAATTGTTTTTTATAGATTTTGGAGGTGCGTTCTGTGGCAAGGACAACAAATAATTATTAGGGTTTGCTGGGTATAGAAACAAAGGTTTAAAAATAAAATTATGTAAAGCTTGAAATAGATTGGCCAAAGTATGACAAGGCTATATAGGTTAACAGTGTTTTATTAGAAAAACATAAAGCACGGATTCTGGGAGAAACGCGCGCGTGGGAAAAATACAAAATCAAGGGTGCTGTTATTGCTAGTTTGAAACCGGGCAACCATGCCCCCCACACACAGTGTCAGTCTGTTAGAAGAAGAGCTCAAGAACAGATTGCCCTTGTTTTGTGGGTCGCTACCTGTTGCCGTGCCGTGCGGCCCCATTATTGCGACCGGAACAAGAAGTGACGATGAAGAAAACTCGATGAAGATCCGGTTTTAAATCTGCGAAATTTCATCGCCAGGGCTTGGTGTAGATTTGTAGGTTTTTTGCAACAGTGTAGTCAACCTATCTCATCTACATCTACATGTACCTGTCCTTGTGTGTTTCTGGGATGGCCTACATACATCATGTAGGCGCTGCTGTGCTCGAGTCGTGTATGTTGAGGTAGCGCCGGCCGGAGTAATGGCGGTGGTGGCATGTCGATCATGTTGGATACAGTATGCAAGCGTGGACCAGAGAAAAAAGAAGGGACTGCAGGTACAAGGCGGCCAATGGCCAATGCAAACGAGCGCTCTGTTTCTCGGCCCAGCGAAGCAACCAGCAATTTCCGAGAAATCGTAGCGTTTCTGCCGGCCGGAGAGCGCACAAATGCAGCGGCCCGACCCGGGGCTTCTCTTGTCTCTGCTTGCCGCTCCGCCGCTCGTGTGGGCACCACGCGGCAGCGGCACATGCGTCCGTGCGCGCTCTGCTCCGTCCAGTCCACGTTCAGAGCAAGGCTAATGGTTTAGCCCACTGCCGGCTGAGAGAAGCTGCCATGTCACTTACAGCTAATCATACAGTTAACCTATATAGTGAGCCGACTGAGAGGTATACTATAATAAAAATATAAGCATTTAATGTCAACATGTAGATGCCCATGTACATGCCATCAGCTGTGATAGATATCTTTGTAGCCATTCACCAAACAATAATAATATGACGGAAACAGGTGGATTAATGAAAAATACTAAGCCAAGACATGACTGTATACTGAAATAAGATCCACGGAACTTCAGAGAATTTTTTTTCTCCAACTAGTGAAACAACATCAACCAAGCCATACGAAATAAGTTCATTAACTAGCACATTGATAAGTTCAAGCAAGAGTTCGCTAGCACATAGATCTAGACGACGGAGATAGAAGCAACTTCGGTAGAATGGAGCAGCCAGCACATTTGCATCGAGTGACAACACTGCAAGCATAATAGTGTCAAAGTTAAACATATGGGTCCTAAAAATTAGCTAGAAAAGTTCAAGTTTGTGGACAAGTGTGGATCAAATACGTTCAAGACAACATGTTCAGAATTTTAGAGTGGATACCTGCAAGTATCATCTGCAGCATTCAGTACACCATGCCCAGTCTTGATTCCTGGAAAAATACATGTAAGACATCATGTTAATTCTCACTATGAAGGAAAAAAACAACAGAAACATGCAGGTTTCAAAATTCTACCATGACTAGTTACGTTGCCTATTTCCGAACTTGCGCCACATGTGCTCAATGAGATCATTTTTAAGCTGGGTATGCCGTGGACGATCTTGGATAGCAGCTTTTCTACACATGACATCGGCAACGCGTGGATTACGACTAGTGTTCACTTCAGGAGGTAGAGCAAAGGATGCCCCTGGATTCTCATTCAAGTCAATATGAATTTTAACATCCTCTCTTTCATCTTCCACTATCATATTGTGGAGAATCACACAAGCTAGCATGATCCTTCCAATACTCTTTCTCTTCCATAGGCGTGCAGGACGACGAACAATGGAAAAACGGGACTGCAATACCTCAAAAGCACGCTCCACATCTTTCCTTACCCCTTCTTGATGCTCAGCAAATAACTGATGCTTCTTTGTTTGGGGAAGTGTTATTGACTTCATGAAGGCTGCCCATTCTGGATATATACCATCAGCAAGGTAATAACCAGTTCTATACTCATTGCCATTGACTGAAAACTAAACTTGAGGGGCTTCTCCTTTTAAGGCATCAAGAAAAAGTGGGGACTGGTTCAGCACATTAAGGTCATTGTTTGATCCAGCAACTCCAAAGAATGCATGCCAAATATGAAGGTCATGGGAAGCAACGGCTTCTAGGATTATAGTTGGAACTCCATAATCACCACGGGTGAATTACCCCCTCCAAGCTAAAGGACAATTCTCCCAACGCCAATGCATGCAATCTATGCTACCTAGCATTCCAGGGAAACCACGAGACTCGTTAACCTGGAGTAATCTCTCAACATCCTCACGTGTGGGGCGTCGCAAGTACTCCCCACCAAACACCTCAATCACCCCTCGTGCAAACTTGTCCAAGCACTGTAATGCAGTGGACTTCCCAATCTTCAAGTACTCATCAAGAGCATCTGCAGGACTGCCATAAGCCAGCATGCGCATGGCTGTTGTACACTTCTGCAGTGGTGAGAGCCCTATTCGACCAACATAATCTGCCCTATAAGTAAAATAGGGATTCCACTGACCAAGGGCATCCACAATTCTTAGGAAGAGATGCCTATTCATACGAAATCTAGTACGGAACATACTCTCGGGGTAGAGTGGTTCTTCAGCAAAGTAGTCCGCTACAAGACGCTCATGGGCACCTGCATGATCTCTCCGGATGCTCTTTCTAGGACCATATTGTCGCTGAGGTACCCCACCCGAGAAGGCAGCCTTGAACTTCATTGCAAGACTCCTAGAAAAGGAGTGGAGGACGCTCTGCTCGGCAACATGCTTTTCAAGGATTTTGGAAGGGGCTAGCTCATCAGAATCATCTAAGTATGAGTATGAATTTGACATTGTTTGGGCTGAGTAGGAAGATCAGAGAGCACGAGGAGAGAAACTCAGTTTTGCAGCCAAAATAGAAAGATGAGGGGGTTATATAGAGTGTTCTGATACGTGTTGTAGTTCTGCACTACATTAAGTGCAGCACATAAATCAGTAATCCATATTTTCAGCATAGACTACATTAAGTGCAACACATAATTCTGTAATCCATATTTTTAGCATAGACTACATTAAGTGCAGCACATAATTCAATGACCACATTTTCAGCATAGTAAAACATTCAGTAAATTGAACTTGTTTCAGCATAGTAATCATTCAGTATAATAAATGGAACTGTAAGGAATACCTTAGTCATTTTTTAAATAAGCTCTCCCTCAGGCACCTCAATGCCAACACATGCTCGGCTTTCACATCTTCATCCATTCCTGTTGTGTCTTGTGTCAGTAACGATCGATATGTTTCTAGCATAACTGCCTCCTTGTTTTCTTTTGCTGCAAGGTGAGCAAGCCTCCGAGATTCAAGCTTCTCACTAGACACACGTCTTTGTGTTTCTAACATCTCTGTACGCCCTTCATTTGCAGCTTTTTGAGCATCTAAAAAGCTGTGAAGCTCATCTTCGATATCTATTATAGAAGGCTGGTCTTTTTCTTTTTCTTGCGCAGCTCTTTAGCTTTCCTGCCCCCATTGGTCGTTCATCTCTAACATCATCCAGAGAGAACTGCTGCTCCACTTTCTCATCAACACTAAACTTTCTCTTCTCTGGCTCTAGATCTTTAAGGCGTTCCAAATAGGCTTCCCATTTTGGTTCCTTGGAAAGAACTTCCCAACAATGCCTATACGCAAATGGACCATCTTTTTTGTGATCTTCTTCATAACTTGCCAGTGCCTTCTTCATTACATCATCTTCTATTTCACCACTACCCCACATAGAATCAGCCTCCTTCCGGTTACCACAAAACCAACCAACCCTTAGCTTAATTCTCCACCAATGATCCTTTACTTGCTTAGCTGATCTGACTCGATTTTTTGGGACGGTTCTGTTAAAACCTTCAGCAACACCATTCCAGTACTGATCATTCTTCTTATAATTGGCTTGGATGGGATCATTTGAATTCATCAGCCAAGCACTAACCTGCAACATTATCAATAGATGCCAATTGATGTGTGTGCTAGCAATGTAACGCATAATGCCTTTTAATTAAAAAAACACTTACCAATTTAAGATCCTCCTCTTTTGTCCATGTCAAGCGCTTTTCAGACCTACTGTGATCAGCATCATTGTTGTCACTGTCAATATGGATTGCCTGTGATGCAGTCCTATTGCTTGCAACTTGTGGTGTGCTCTTCAACATATTAACAAAACCACCAGGAGGGTGAGAATCTAATCCCCTGTCAAAAATAAATATGAATACTGAATTCTTGTGTACTAGATTAGCCCTGCCAAAAATAAATATAAACTAACTAATCTCCTGATCAGACCATGAGGGATCACGCAGACATCTAGGCTAGATAAGAAACACCACAAATATTGCTAGAAAAAAATATGCATCATTTTTGTTGCAGAAGTCTCTCATATGAAATATAAGCCATCTAATTACAGAGCAAAATAGACTAGTACAAAATTAAATAACTAAGAATACTTAAAAGGGCCACAAAACAATATTAATCAAGAATGGATCACGTACCATACTAGCACATCAGAGTCTTCTTGACTGTCAGCCGTAGGCCAAGAATGCCTTGAGCCACCAATACCAGAAACAGCAGGTGTCCACCAAGCCCCTTGAGTTGACGAACCAGCCATGCCTGGTTGATGAGCTGACGAACTTGCCACGCCTGGTTGCTGTATGCCGCCACCGAACCAGTATGGTGCGGATGAAGGAGGCAAACACTGCGGCGGGCGAGGCGGACACCACATGCCGGGTCCGAACATGGAAGGGATGGATGCTGGTTGAACGGGCCGAGTGCCCGGGGATCCAACAGGCTGAACCACCGGCCGGGGAATCTCCATAGGTGCCGGCGCAGAGGTTCTCTTGGATTTCTTACTCATCTCGCACAGGCAACGGCGGCGGCCGGTCGGTGTGGTGTCTAGGGTTTGGGAGAGAGGTCGATTGGGGAGGAATTGAGGCTTAAATCGTTCGATTTGGCGCGCAAACAACCAATCTGGCGCGGGGGAAGCAATTTGGCGGGAGAGCATGCCGATTTGGCACCGAGAGAGATGGTGTGGAGCACGGGTTCGGGAAGGGAAGAGACGGGAGAGCGAAGCGTCGGCTTCTCGCCAATAGCGAGCTGGGAGACGGCTGCGAGAAATAAATTTTTTCTCGGACCATGAGCTGCAGGCGGGCGAGATGGGAAACGCTTGCTCCGTAATCTCTCTCCGACGTGGCCCTTTTCCGTGTCGATGTGGACTCCTCCCAGCCGGCTAAAAAACGTTATTATACTTGCTCTCAGCGAAATAGCTTATTACAAATCAGCATTAGCAATTTTTCTAGACGACCGAACAGGGCCCACACCGTGCCCAGCCAGACACGCGAGCATGGGCGGCGCACCAGTACGCACGCACGTACGCCGCGCTGGTCGGTGATGGCCGCTACCGACGAACGTGTCATGCGATTCGGTGCATGTCGTCAAGCTGGTTGCCCTTCCCATGGCCAAACCGGTGGCGGTAGGGCAGAAATTTGGTTCGTGCAGACATGTTTGATCCTTGCCACTTACCACTTGCCACTGCGTGCACGGATGGCCAAAAGTTTTGGGTAGAAGCTAGAAACCCCAGCTTGGCTGCTGCAGCCCTGCTGCATCCAGGCCAGGAACCGTTCGTCGCCCATTGAGCCACGTCAATCACTCGCCGATCGATCACTGTCATACTAACCTGCCTGCCTACCTAGGTACCTAACCGATCTCCAAGTGCCATTTATTTATGCACACGAGGTGCGTGGTGGTATGCTTAACAAGAGAGTCAGAAATTCAGAATTCATTCATCTGCAACCAATGCAACAAGGAATTCCATGGCTCTGTTGTAGTTGTACGTGGCCGTAATCATGGCCGACCGTCTCCCGGATGGGCTTTTGGCCTTTGCTAACGAAAGGAGCAGAGGGGCCCCGCCGCTGCCTCCCTGTCCCGTCCGGTCCGACTACCACCTGTCTGCCAGCCATGTACTGCACTGTAGTAGTACAAGCGAACCACACGCCCCAGAGTTTGAGCAATCTGCTGCTGAACCCGATGGCAGCGTTCTGCCTGCAACACCATCTCCATCTTGTGCTCTGAAACCAACTCAAAACTGCTAGCTGAATATATGTACGTTGAGTGGTTACGTCTTCCCTAGATCACTAGCACACCCGCCGTAGTCTCCCTCAGCCTCGTTGCCGATTGGACTCTAATCGGCACTCACGTCTCATGATTCCCATCCATGATCCATGACCATGCCTAGCTTGTTGGCTTGTTCCTGGGTGCTGGGTGCAGACATGTACTCTACAGAAGATAAAGAGCTCTTTTGCACTGAGACGTGCAGAGCTGCAAAGCCAGCAGATACTACTCTTGCTGGACGTAAAGCGGGCAAGCAGTCCAGACTTCAGAGTCCACTCCGGCCTGTGACTGCAAAAGAGTGCAAGTGTTCAGTTCAGCTTTACCACATGCAGCTCACTCCGTCCCAAAATAAATGCACTTCTAGAGTTGAGCTCTGGTACCCCTAAGTAACTATGAGTCGCTCATTTAATTAGATCGGATGGCTGATATCATCTATTACTTTCTAAGAGGTAATATGTGAAATATGAAAAGTTTAAGATATAAAAATATTTTTCTAGATCTAATCACTAGTAGAGAACAGACCTTTGATCCAAGGGCCAAACCAGGCTCTAGTCCCGAGAAATATTGCGTCCGGGACTAGAGAGACCTTTAGTCCCGGTTGGAGCCACCAACTGGGACTAAAGGTCGACCTTTACTCCCGGTTGATGGCTCCAACCGAGAATAAAGCTCTTGTCCCGGCTAGTGACGTGGCCCGGGACTGGAAAGTGACATTTAGTTCCGGTTGGATCCACCAACCGGGACTAAAGGTCCCCCCTATAAATCCTGCTGGCCGTCTTTTTCCTCCCCGAGCCCGCCCGAGAGCTTCAGTTCAAATTTAAACAGTGTTTTACTTTTTCTCCATCCATTCTTCGATTCCTCCGTCGATTTCTTCGATTCCTCCGTCGAATCTTCGGTTCTAAAGCTTACCAACTTCATACTCTCATGTTTCACCATTGTCTTATCTCATTTTGTTCACTATATATATGGTTGTTTATCGTGGTTTTTTTTATTTGTAAGCAATTTGAGCTCAAAATCACTTCAAGCTTGCATATTTACATGAAAGAAGGTTAAAGTAGCTATTAAAAACTAGTATTCACCATTCATTTGTAGCATGTATAGCACACTTCATTGTTTAGAGATATAAAGAATTTTAGAGTTTTTTTAATTTTATTTGTTTATAAAATGAGAAATTTATAGTGTATTAAAAAAATGAGTATAGAGAGTAGATGGCAACTGCTTCCAGGTCCTCGGCCTCTCATGGGTTTCCAAAGCGACTTAGGCCGGACCTCCCACTCATTGCATGCGGCAAGTGTTGTGATGAGATGAAGATTGTGATGGAGTACCGAGTGAAGAAGGAGGGTCCCAACAAGGGTCGTATTTTCTACAAGTGTCCGGATCGCAATGTGAGTTATTTTATCGTATTTAATGACTATGGTTAGTTTATACTTATTTTCATGATGGTTGTGATTAAAGTTCTAATTTTCTGTTTTAATTTCAGTGGGATGGCACTGGATGTTCAGGCTTCTACTAGGAGGAAGAGTATGTTGAACTCGTGCAAAAATATCTTGCACAACAGGCAGATATGGCGGCTAATGAGGCAGTGATCCAACCGAAGAAGCCCAAAGATGTTGAACAAATGGGGGATCTGTCTGTTTTAGTTGAGATTGGTCGCGAATCCTTGTGCTGCTGAAGTGCATTTTAGCTTTAGTGTTTTTAGTGGTAGTTGAGATTGTCTACATTGTAGCGAGGCTTTCTTAAATTTATAGCTTTTGTGGTGGTATGCATGTTGTATAATTAACTAATTATGTTCTAGGTTTTAATACGGTATTTGTGTCATGTAATGTAGATGAGTCGGCATTGGATGTACAATGCTGATCGTCGCTCCCAAGAGCTCATGGACGGTGTGCATTCTTTGTTACGTGCGGCCGAGGCAAACAAACGCGATGGTTTCATGTGCTGCCCATGTGCCGTATGTAAGAATACGATGGAATATGCTAACTCAAAGACTCTTCATTCACACTTGTTCAAGTCGGGTTTCATGCCAAACTATATTTGTTGGACGAAGCACGGAGAAACTGGAGTTGTAATGGAAGAAGGTGAAGAAGAACAATGGGGCGATAATGACATTTTTGCTGAATATGGTGCCTTCAATGATACTGCAATGGGGGAAGCTGAAGAAGAGGTGGGGGCAAAGGAGAAGCCCGCTGAAGAAGAGGTGGGGGCAGAGGAGAAGCCCATTGAAGAAGAGGTAGGGGCAGAGGAGGAGCCCGCTGACGATCTTGGTCAGGCCATTCGTGATGCACAAAGAGAATGCGAAAGTGAAAAGAAGAAGATCAAGTTCGACCGCATGCTAGAGGATCACAAGAAATTGCTATACCCAACTTGTGATGCGGGGCAGAAAAAGTTAGGTACCACATTGGAATTGCTGCAATGGAAGGCAAATAATGGTGTATCTGACAAGAGATTCGCGGAGTTACTAAAAATCCAAAAGAAGATGCTTTCGAAGGATAACGAATTGCCCAGCACTACGTACGAAGCAAAACAGGTAGTCTGCCCTTTAGGATTAGAAATCCAGAAGATACATGCATGTCCTAATGACTGCATCCTCTACCGTGGCTCGGAGTACGAGAAGTTGGATGCATGCCCTGTATGTCACGCATCGCGGTATAAGATCAGGCGAGATGACCCTGGTGATGTTGAGGGCGAACATCCCAAGAAGAAAATCTCTGCCAAGGTTATGTGGTATGCTCCTATAATACCACGCTTGAAACGTCTTTTTAGAAACAGAGACTATGCAAAGTTGTTGCGATGGCACAAAGAAGACCGTAAGGTAGACAATATGTTGAGACACCCTGCTGATGGGTCCTAGTGGAGAGCAATCGATAGAGAATTTTCCGAGTTTGCAAGTGACGCAAGAAACTTAAGGTTTGCTTTAAGTATAGATGGTATGAATCCTTTCGGGGAGCAGAGCAGTAGTCACAACACTTGGCCTGTTACTCTATGTATTTACAACCTTCCTCCCTGGTTATGCATGAAGCGTAAGTTTATTATGATGCCGGTGCTCATCCAAGGCCCAAAGCAACCTGGCAACGACATCGATGTGTACCTGAGGCCACTAGTTAAAGAACTTCTACTTTTGTGGAACAAGCCAGGTGTACGCGTGTGGGATGAGCACAAGCAGGAGCACTTTGGCCTACGAGCATTGTTGTTCGTAACAATAATGGTTGGCCAGCTCTAAGTAATCTTTTAGGACAATCAAACAAGGGATATAATGCATGCACGCACTGTTTCGATGACATGAAAGGTATATTCTTGAAAAAGTGTCACAGGGTCATGTACCTTGGGCATCGACGATTTCTTCCTGCAAATCACCCCGTAAGAAAGAAAGACAATCATTTTAAAGGTAAGGCAGACCACCAGATCAAGCCTCGCAACCGAACTGGTGAGGACATCCTCGATATGGTCAATGATGTGAAAGTAATATTTGGAAAGGGACCTGGCAGCCAACCTGTTTCGAAGGACGCCAACGGTCACGCACCCATGTGGAAGAAGAAGTCCATATTTTGGGAGCTACCCTATTGGCAAGTCCTGGAGGTCCGCAGTGTGATCGATGTGATGCACCTACGAAAAATATTTGTGTGAATCTGCTAGGCTTCATGGGCGTGTATGGGAAGCCTAAGGACACAATTGAAGCACAACAGGACCTACGGTGTTTGAAAGAACGAGACAACCTGCATCCAAAGAAGACAGATGATGGACGCCAGTACTTAAGTCCTGCCAGCTACACTCTTAGCAAAGAAGAGAAGGGCAGCTTGTTTGAATGCCTAGATAGCATTAAGGTACCGTCTGGATTCTCCTCGAATATAAAGGATATAATAAATGTGCTAGAGAAGAAATTTGGACACTTAAAGTCCCATGATTGCCACGTGCTCATGACTCAATTGCTTCCAGTTGCATTAAGAGGAATTCTACTACCAAATGTACGTCTAGCCACCGTGAAGCTATGTGCATTCCTCAATGCAATTTCTCAGAAGACAATCGATCCAACGGATCTAGCGAAACTACAGAATGATGTGGTTCAATGTCTTGTCAGATTTGAGTTGGTGTTCACTCCTTCCTTCTTTGATATCATGACACACCTCCTAGTTCATCTGGTCAAGGAGATTACTATTCTCAGTCCTGTGTTCCTACACAACATGTTCCCCTTTGAGAGGTTTATGGGAATCCTAAAGAAATATGTTCACAACTGTGCTCGGCCAGAAGGAAGCATCGCCAAGGGCTATGGAACAGAGGAGGTCATTGAGTTCTATGTTGACTTCATTCCCGATATTAACCTGATTGGTGTTCCTGAATCGCGACACGAGGGGAGACTAAGTGGAAAGGGGACACTAGGGAAGAAAACATATATTGGTAAAGGTGATGATTATTTCAATAAAGCACACTACACAGTTCTACATAACTCCTCCTTGGTAGATTCGTATATCAAGACACACAAGAACCTCCTTCGATCTGAGTTCTTAGGGAAGTCTGAAGCATGGATTACGCGTCAGCATATGGAAACTTTCAGCGACTGGTTGCGAAAAGAATGTCAGGGTGATGAGAGTATTGATGACGAGCTGTATTTGTTGGCTAGGTAGCCATCGTGGCATATCCTCACATACAAAGGGTACGAGATAAATGAGAATACATTTTACACAGTAGCACAAGATAAAAGGAGCACCAACCAGAACAGTGGTGTCCGCATAGATGCCACCGACCCTAGTGGGAACAAGCAAACATACTATGGCCGCATAGAGGAGATATGGGAACTAGACTATGCATCTCATTTTAAGGTACCTTTGTTCAAGTGCCAGTGGGTAAAGATGACTGGAGGCGGCGTAGCAGTCGACAACTAGTATGGAATGACAACAGTGGACCTCAACAATATTGGGTACAAAGGTGAACCGTTTGTCCTTGCGAAGGATGTGACTCAGGTGTTCTATGTCAAGGACATGTCTATAAAACCGAAGAGAGGGAAAAACGACAACCACCCAATCAATGATGAGCCAAAGCGCCACATAGTTCTTTCAGGAAAAAGAAACATCATCGGAATCGAAGATAAGTCAGACATGTCAGAAGATTATGAAAAGGATGACCGAATTTCACCCTTCACAGTGAACAAAGACCCTAGCATCCAGCTAAACGATGAGGACACTCCATGGTTACGGCGCGATCATAACCAAGGGACATACATCAAGAAGTTCACTACTGTGCCCGCTTGATATATATTGATGTTCAATAGTGTGTATTAGAGATATTATGTAATAATTGTGAATTTATGTTTGATGTTGAATTATGTCACGTTGAAATGATGTGAAAACAAATTTATGTTTGATGTTGGGATTATGTCACGTTGAAATGATGTGAAAACAAATTTATTTTTGATGGTGGGATTATGTCACGTTCAAATGATGTGAAAACAAATTTCCAGTCGAAACACAAGAGTTTTTCTAAATTTAATTAAACACTATATTTTTGCATTATTGAAATAGTAATTTAAACACTATATTGTGTTTTAAAATTTGTTAAAAAAAATTAAAACTTTAGGTCACATAATTTTCCTATGTGCAATAAAACAAAATAGAATCTATATTTTTTTAAATATTTTTATGTCTTTTATTTAATTTTCTGTGCAATTAACTATCTTTTTATTATTTGTGTAAAAAAAATATATTAAAATCCTAATGAATTGGCGGGCAGCGAAACTGCAGTTTGGCTGCTCGCCAAAAACCTTTAGTCCCGGGCGCCACCACCAGCCGGGACCCAGGACTAAAAGGGCCTTTAGTCCCGGCTGGTGGTGGCGCCCAGGACTAAAGGTCCTCTCCCTTATATAGCCTCTGCGCCCGCCCCGGCCCCTCTTCTTCCTCCTCCCCACTACCGAGCCAAGCCCTAACAGACCCGCCACCGCTCGTCCGATCTGCCGCCGACGCCGCACCTCGTGAGCACCCAGTGGCGACACGTCACTGCCCCACCGCCCGGACGTCGTGACGCCCGACTAAAGTTGCGCTCGCCGACGCGCCGCCCCCCCGACCACTCCGGCCCGGCGCCCGACGCCCCACCGCCCCGACGCTCGGCCCCGACGCCACACTACGGCCCGGCCCGACGCCACCACTGACGCCGACGCTCGGCCCCGACGCCACGCCGCCCCTGGCGCCCGACGCCACGCCGCCATTGACGCCGCGCGCGCGGCCCTGACGACTCCACCCTGGCCCGGCCGGCCACGACGCTCGTGCCGCCACCGACGCCACCTGACCCAGCCACTGACACCGCCCTCGTCATCACCGCCTCCGGATGCCCATCACCGCCGACCCCTATGTACGTCGATCGTCACCGCCGACCCCTACGTACGTCGATATGTGTTTGTATGTGATATATGCAGAGGAACGCCTCGTTGTGTTGTATGCGGAGCAACGCCGTCATTGTGTTGTATGCGGAGCAACGCCGCTTCGTTGTGTTGTATGCGGAGGAACGCCGCCTCGTTGTGTTGTATGAGGAGCAATTCCACCTCGTTGTGTTGTATGCGGAGCAACGTCGCCCCGTTGTTGTATATGCGGAGCAACGCCGCCCCGTTGTTGTATATGCGGAACAACGCCGCCC
The DNA here is from genome assembly GCA_904845875.1 of Miscanthus lutarioriparius. Lineage (NCBI taxonomy): Eukaryota > Viridiplantae > Streptophyta > Magnoliopsida > Poales > Poaceae > Miscanthus > Miscanthus lutarioriparius. Next base: position 47,991,743 of record CAJGYO010000007.1, read on the forward strand.
CGTTGTTGTATACCCTAGCTAGAACGACGATTCGCCCTAGCGAGAACGACGAATTCGCCCTGTCGTCGTCGTTCTCGCTAGGTCGAATTCGTCGTTTATATGACTTGTTTACATATATGACTTGTTTATATATATGACTTGTTTATATGACTTGTTTACATATATGATTTGTTTACATATATGACTTGTTGACATATATGATTGTTTACATATGAATTGTTTATATATATGACTTGTTTATATATGTGACTTAGATTTATTTTGTATATGACTTATTGTACATATATGACTTGTTTACATATATGACTTGTTTATATATATGACTTGTTTATATGACTTGTTTATATATGTGACTTAGATTTATTTTGTTTATGACTTATTGTACATATATGACTTGTTTACATATATGACTTGTTTATATACATGTGACTTAGATAAATTTGTATATGACTTATTGTATATATATGACTTGTTTATATATGTGACTTAAATTTTGTTAAATTTGTTAGATATGGCTGCCCCGGGAGACAACATAGAGGAAGAAATGATGAATATTATTGCCAATGCTGGTGAGCAGGATGTTGATGACGGAAGTCAATACCTAGCTCTTGAAAATGAGCAAGAAAATGTTTTGCAAGAAAATACAGGCGAGGTATATATACTAAATATATATTATATGTGAATATTGTATGTATTTCTGTGTACAAAAGATATTTATTTATTATTTTTTTTATATGTAGCCCTCTGGATCGGCGACCACAACGGCGAAGAGCAAAAATGTTCGAGGACCGAAGAAACCACTGGAGGGCCGGTACATAATATCGGAATTCAAAATTGAGACAGGCGAACCACTTGGTCCACATAAAAGGAAATTCGTGGAACACTGTGGGTACCTTGTAAGGGACAAAATTCCGATCAGTATCCGTGAATGAAAGAAAAAGATCAATGAGCCTAATGTTAGTTTTGTCTCTGATGTTGACAAGAATTTGCTCTGGAATGATATCCTTGCCCATTTCACGTTGCAAGCGGATGATTATGATGATATCAACGATGATGAATTGAAGGAGCTAGTTCGATCGTGGGCTACGAAGAAGATGGCCACACAATTCTAGACTTGGAAGAAGCACCTATACAACACATACATCAAGAAGAACGAAACACCGAATTTCAATACTGCTACGGGCCCGATCTCGAAACAGAGGCCCTATTGGAATGATTTCATAGAGTACAAGACATCAGTAGAGGGTGAGGCATGGGTGAGAAGGAACCAAGAGAATGCCCGAAAAAGGTATACCACCATGACATGGGATCAGGTGGCTACGATACTGCCATTCCGAAGTGGCAAAAAATGGAAGCCGACATTATTGCCAAGGGGATCGAACCAGAATCAGCCAAGTGGCACCCACGCTCGAAGAATTGGTTTTTCGGTCATGGGTGAAGACTCGACCCACAGACCGGTCTGGCAGTGTATGGGCAAAAACTCGAAACAGTAGCACGCCGATTGGCTTTTGCTATAGAAGCTAAAGAGATTGGTGTGTTCAAGCCCAATAGAGAGAAGGATGAGCTAATGTATGCCATCGGGACTGCTTGAACACACTTGGCCGAACCGGATGCTTAGGGACTTAACACTCCATGGGTTCATGGTTTCCCTAATGAGTGGAAACCTCACCAAGCCACCAGAGAAGCAAGGAGGAGCAAGCGGTATGGTGACAATGTTGGAGGAAATGGTGCTTGAAGCAAAGGAGCGAGAAAAAGCAATGGAAGCAAGAATGCAGGAAGAAATCAGAAAGCAAGTGCGAGATAGCAATGAGTGCCCAGGCGAGCATCGAGCCAGGAATGAATGTTAATATTAGCCCCACGTCGGGTTGAAAAGCATTGCGCTTCCACCGAGCTGCCAAAGCAAGATGACGCTTGCAGCTGCGCTTCCCGTGGATGAAGTCACTACTCCAATGACATCAATTGAGCTACATGTTCCAAGGGGAATGACACAATCAAGGTCGTTGTCGGTGTTTTTACTCCTCTAGACCATACCAAGACACCAAGAATCCATGGGGCACCAATACAACCTGGATATGCTAGGGTCATGAGTGGATAAAGTGAGCAAAGGTTATGAGGATCTAGCTCTTGACATTCACGGAGGTGATGGAGAGAAGACTCTAGGAGAAGCGAGAGAAGGCATATATACTATGGCGCAAGCGCTACATCAAGTATCCACAGGCGTCTGCTCCACCGTCGCCAGAGCATTAGGTGCGGACAAAAGTTAACAAAACAATTTTTGATAATTTTCTATGGGTATGACTAATAATAAGCATTTACTTATATCTCATTATTTTTTGTACTCACAAAGCAGGGCCTCCGCCAACCAAAGTCCAGTTGTTGCTTCTCCCGACCATCATAGTGCTCAGGGCAATGATGACGCCTTCGAAGGCACTGCTGCATCCCCACCATCTTCAACTCCTCCGCCGCCTCCAAGGAAGTCTACAACTCCTCCACCGAGGTCTCCAACGCCTCTGCCGCCTCCAAAGTCTGCACTACCTCCAAGGCGGTCTCCAACGCCTCCCCCGCCTCTAAGGAAGCCAGCCCCTAAGAGGTCCGCCCGCAAACGAAGCCGTTGCCCTGCCCGCCGGCAAAGAAGCAGAAAGCAAATACTCATCCAGTTATTTCCCAAAAACTATCTTATGAGAAAAGTGAACAGGAATTTAAGGATGCAATACAAAAAAGAAGTGACAGATTTCTTTGAAGGTGCAAAACAGGCACGCCAAGCGAGGGAGAACTCGGAGCCATCATACTTCTTCCTACCTTCAGATCAGCTAAGAAAGAAGTTGGAACAAAAAAACAGGATTCTCTTAAGAGCGCCGCGAAACAACCGATATCGGACTATGACTGCTCTCTCACCAAGTCATATGAGGCGGCGCAAAAAAAGAAGAGAGTAGGGAAATGTGTTGCACAACTCGGACAACAATCGCAACAATCAATCCCCCCCTTGTCGTTCCTAACGAATATGGTTCAAACTTAAACTTAGTGGAGGAGGTAGGCGGCTATGAGTCGTTTCTTCGGTTTTATGAGGACACTGGTTTGAACCTTGCCGAAGTGCTCGCTGAAGGACCATCTGCTCCGGAAGTGGATCCTTACAAGAAATTTGTACCAGGCCAAAGTCTATACGACCCAGAGAAATTAGGTGAGCTGGGTACGTAAATGTACCTGCTAAACGGGTGGTACATGTCGATTGTCTCGATCTTGGGACAAATCTATCTTTTCTGTCAATTAGAAACCACCATTACTTAGTGGCAATGACATTATCTATGTCGAGCTTCCGAATTACACCAACTATGCCACTGGACTCTCTCGACAAAAGTCTCATTAAATGTTATTGTTATGTAAGTGTGATTATTTTCTACTATATTCACAATTTCTTTATTATATATTCACAATATATATTCACAATTTTCATGTATGCAGATATGAGATGACAGAACTTAGAAAGAGAAAGGATAATGATGTTGGGTTCGTTGATCCGTATGTCGTATACAAACACCCTAACCTCCGAAGGATTATAAGCCTCATCCTGAGAGAAATCTCATGAATTTCTTAGTGAACCAACGCGACAAGAAGGAGATACTCTTCCCCTACAACTTCAAGTGAGTGTCATTATAAGTAATTAATGTCGATCATATATATGGGACATCAATATTTCCTTACTAGCTAGTTACCTCTCTCTCTCTCACACACACACACATATATATATATATATATATATATATATATATATATATATATATATATATATGTTTATGCAGCAATCACTAGATATTGATGGTCATCGATATGGCCAATAGTAGATTGAAAATCTTAGATTCGTTGAGAAAACCGCAAACGGAGTATCAAGACATGATAGATATTATACAAGGGTAATTAATTTAGTTTCTCTATAACAACATATATATATAATGGCGCCGATCTCTCAACAATTATTAAAGATTAAATTATTTTTTTATTTTATTGGGAGCTGGGTTTGGAAAAGGTTCATTGAGGAAAAAAATGAAACATTGTAAAGCGCCACTGGGTGTAATCGCACACAAAGTAAGTACTATAACTACACATTTATATTCAATTAACACAATATGATGATTTCAATTCACCCTAATTGATTTTTTTGTCGTAAAAGTGGGTTCTAAGGTAGGAGCATAGTAACAACTACTGTAGATACTATGTTTGCGAGTTCATCATGGCGTACTCAAAGAGAACTCCTGAAGAGCAACTCAAAGTACGTATATAAATACTTTTTCCTTTATATTATTTCGATCGTATATTTACAATTTCTTTATTGTTCTCATTTGTATAAGTAATTACATGAGCAATACACATACATATATATATATATATTAATACTTTTTCCTTTAACTTTTATTGAAGACTGAATGGTTGAGGAAAAGAGTCATACGACTTGACCAACTTAAAGCAATTCGAGAGACTATAACAGGATTTCTAAATGATCAGGTCATCAACCCCAACGGCGAGTTCTACAATGACCCGAACGAAACGTGGATGCCTGGAGGAGTGAATTGCTAAGGACATAAACAATTTATATATCAAACCTTTGTAATATATATATATATATATATATATATATATATATATATATATATATATATGTATGCACATATTATATGTACATAAAATAACGTGTGTGTATATATATGATCATCATATATATATGCATGTACGCGTATATTCATTTGTTATTTATGTACAAAGTTCGAACGAAAACTTACGCGTGCGAAGTACACATATATATTACTATTAGTAGCGTATTCGAAAATATATTTTAATATCAAAACTAATCATTAAATGAAAAAAGAAACCAAAAATAGAAACCAGAAAAAGGAAAAAAAGAGAGGGACATTTAGTCCTGGTTGGTAACACCAACCGGGACTAAAGGTCTTGCCCCGTGACGGTCCCTGGCCAGGCCTGGAGGCCTCCTTTACTCCCGGTTGGTGTTTCCAACCGTCCCGGGCGTCGAGCCGGGACTAAAGGAGGGTACCTTTAGTCCCAGATTGGTGCTCCCGGTTGGAAAACTGGGACTAAAGGGGTTTCCCAACCGGGAGCAAAAAGCCTTGATGCACCAGTGAATTGATGCATGCTGACCTATTAGATATGGTAAATCCTTTTTATTTTGCAACTTTGGATATGACATACTAACTTGATTAGCATTATTTTGTTTATTCGGCCTTGGCATCTATGGCGACTTCCTTTTTAACATTTCTTTACGTGAACAAAGCTGAACCTGTATTGACAAGAAAAAAACATGCACGTAACATAATCAAAACATTTTGTACGTGACAAATTTGTCAAAAGAAATAAATATGAAACCCTATCATTATTTATTTATATATAAAAATGTTGTAGCGTGACAGGTGTATATGTATCATCACAACCGTCTATATATAAAAATATACGTCATATAGTTGCATTATATAATATACTATAATGAGTTAATGACACGTGACAAGAAGTCTAACTATTTTCGCTACATAGTGATTAGTTGCACATACCCAGAAGCATGTAGTATTACGTAGGCGAGATAATCATACAGATACACATATGAATCTTGTACATACGTGCCATAACTATCGTGCATGCTCCTATATCAGATATGGCAAGGAAATCAGTGCACAGATATAGCCAACAATTTTTCCTTATTATTTGGTTATTTAATTGTCTAATATGTTCTAAAATTCAACGGTTGTGATTTATTCAAACTCTTACCTCCTAAGAGGTAATAGATGTATGTACTGTAGCAAAACCCTCTAGAGTTTGGTGCGAAGATCAATGCTAGTGAGAAATTACATTTATACCCCAATAAAGATGTAATCATTGCACCTTGAAAAAAGAGAAAGTAGAAAAAGATAATTAGGGCCTTGTTTAGATTGCAAATTTTTGCAACCTGGACACTGTAGCACGTTTCGTTTGTATTTGACAAACTTTGTTCGATCATGGACTAACTAGGCTCAAAAGATCCATCTCGTGATTTACAACCAAACTGTGTAATTAGTTATTTTTTTCCCTACATTTAATGCTCCATGCATGCGTCCAAAAATTGATGTGATGGAGAGAGAGTGAAAAAACTTGGAATTTGGAGGTAATCTAAACAAGGCCTAGAGTTGGTTTGTCCTATATTAAAAGTGCATTTATTTTCGATAAACTTTAAACTCTAGAAATGAATTTATTTTGGGACATAGTGATGACGTATAACCAAGGAATCCGCACAACTATAAACTGCATGCTCAAACTATATAAAATTAAACTATTGAGGTGCAAACAAGAAGCAATCGGGAAGAAGCGGGGAGCAGGTTCAGTTAATTAGGAGTAACAGACAACTAGTCCCTGAAACCAGGAGGAAGCAATGCATAATGGAGGCAAGGCAAGCACATGGCAGCAAGCATGCATCAGTGATTCAGTGCATGGAAGCTAGCAGCCCACCATGCAGTGCAGGCACGTCCGTGGAACAACTGAGGAATATGGGTATTGGCCTATTGGGTGGGCGAAAAAGATGACCTACGCCTCAACTAAATCTACCTCTGCCTATCTACAACATGCCTAGCTAGCTAGGTTAACCCCAGGTTAGTTGGGATGTGACACTTGTATTAACATATGCTAATCGATCAATCATCACTCCCCCTAGGTAGCAATGCTTGTTTGCTTCAGATATAATCTTGTTCCTGCATGTACGTGCAGCACAGGCTGTGACTTGGACGGATATGTAGGTGCCGATCAGCATGTGTAGTAGATGCTAGCAAAGTATATATTAAAGGTATTTGGAGTCGTTTTCATTGCCCTGCTAGGCTGCCACTGCAGCACTAATTAGGTTAGTAGGAAAGCAGCAGGGTTTAGCTGCTGCACGGGAAGCTGATCGATGAGGTCACATTGGAAGGAGAGTAGCCGTGCCCTCATCGTTACAACCTTAGCTACATTTCTTTCAGAGGAGTAAGCAACAAGGCCCAGGCTAGAGGTTGATGGGTTGCTGCTTGCTGCTGGCTTCATGCAGTCAGACCCGGAGAGCTCTGAGCCCAATCTATCTAGCACTGCTACCTCATCTCCAGCATTAGACCACGCACGAGTACTACGGAGCATATCAGTTCCCAGACTGTAAAAGGGGTTGTGCAGACTGACGTGAGATTCAGACGACGTTGGCCTAAGGCAGGGCAGGACTCGCATGCTACACTGCATTTCATCGATTTGTAGGGAGGCTTATATTAATTAGCAGCTCTTTTTTCTTCGGTGAATAGAATCAGTTATTACTAGTTCGTCGCGCATGCATTTCTTGGTAGTTGGTACCCACATTTTAAAACATAAATTTGATGTGCACCTCCATCTTCTAGAATCTAGAAAAAAAGCAAGGGTCATTTGTCAATGTACGTACATGTGGCAGTGTTTACAGTTTATTAGTAGTGGGCCGGATTCTGGGCTTTTATGTTTCTGGTGCCCATTGCAGGCCGAGCAGCTGCAACAGCGCTAGGCCTCAATGGCGGCCCCGACCATGCTTGGCGAGCCCAGCCCACCAGTAGATCCAAAGTCTGGATGTGGCCCATTTATCCCGTCGTCTTCTTCGTCGCGGCCGAGCTGATGAGCATTGAGCAATTAAGTTCAGCAGAGTTTTCACTCCCACTCTCAATCAAAAAGAAAAAGACATGACTTTCCCTTGGTAATAATGGTAACAAATCAACGTACTATTTCCTACAGGAGAAAAGAATTCAAGAGGGACATTCAGAAGACTTCCACGTGGCACAAATGGGGATGGGGGGAAATGCAATTACCTTCTGGTGGCAAAAGAGGATTAGAGCAGTTGTTGGATGAGAAATTGGAGGTACACAAGAAGGTTAGGCTGAGTCTAGGAGAGGTAACAGAGATACCATCTGACATGAAGGCGGGATTGCTTTGCCAATCCCGCCAAGAAAAATGAGGCTGATAAGTTGGAACTGTCGGGGATTGGGGAATGGCCCGACAGTTCGTGGAGTTCTGGATGTCCGAAGAGGGAGGCCCCAGATATCCTTTTTATTTCAGAGATAAAACATGACACGAAATGGATGGAATGGTTTCGTTAGAAGTTGGAGATGCCAAATATGGTGGCAAAAAGTAGCAACGGTACAAGTGGAGGCTTGGCTCTTTTTTGGAGGAGGGATACTGATGTTACAGTAAAGAGTATGTCAAAGTATCATATTGATGTGGTGATTAAAGAGGACCGATGGAAATGGAGATTTACAGGCATATATGGAGAATCAAGAAATGAAGAGAAGGAAAATACATGGGGACTACTACGACTGTTGAAGAAGGAAAATAACCTACCATGGTTGTGTTGTGGTGATTTTAACGAGATTTTGTTCAATTATGAGAAGGAGGGAGGGCCCCCAAGGGTGGAAAGATGTATGGAGGATTTTCGTAAGGCACTAGAAGACTGTGACCTCCATGATTTGGGATTTACAGGAGATCCGTTTACTTGGAGAAACAACCACCATGTAGCAGCAAGTTACAAAAGGGAAAGATTGGACCGGGCGGTGGCTAACAGTACTTGGCGTAATAATTTCTCCTTGGTTAAGGTGATCACTACAGGGAGACCGAGCATCAGTGATAAAATATGGTGGCAAAATTTTGTTTTGTCACTGATTCTCATGTTATTAGTGACCAAACTAATTTTCACCACTATTGCATCGGTTATCAGTGGCAAACTACTATATCGCCACAGGATGTATCTTCAGTGGCAAATTTAGTGGAGAAACATTAATTTGCCACTAATAAATAGGTTAATTGTGACTAAATATTTTTTCCTCACAACTATGCCATGTATCAGTGACAAAATATTATATGGCCACAAGGTTCAAGATTAGTGAGAAAATGTTGTGGCGAAATTATATTTTTTCACTATTTGACATATTAATTGTGGCTAAACAATTTTCGCCACTATTATTGCATTTATCAGTGTTTTTTTGCAATGCCACATGGTACACAATTAGTGAGAAAATGTTGTGGCAAAATATTCTTTAGTCACTGTATACCAAGTTAACTGTGAGAAATAAATTTTCTTGCTATATAATATTTATTAGTGATAAAAACATGTGGCAAATATTGTATTATCACCATTTACTAGATTATTTTTGACTAAATATTACTCTCTAACTGGTGTATATTAAAAGTATTACCTTTCAGCAAAGGTGTTGGATGCGAGTGCCTCTGGCTGTGCACCGGAGGCAGGAAGCAACAGATCGGAGGCAGGAGCAGTGCGGGGCTCTCTAGGATTTAAGCGGTGGCCATGGAGTACTGGGTTCAGTCAGATTTGTTGGCCTTCTGATGTTGATCCAAAAATGTAGGACCTTGCCCAATTTTCTTTTTCTCTCTTTTTGTGGTGAACATTAACGCCGATGAATACATGGTTGGTAACCTGGTTATTTGTGGAGGACCCGATTTTGTATTCGACAAAGATTTAAAGCACCATAATTGCTTTATTAATCATGGAAAATATGAGTGAGTTCATTATTTGCAAAAAAATTATGATCCAAAATAAAACTAATATGGTTCGAACATGGATATTTGACTTGATCTGTATGAATAGACAATGATGTTTGAAAATAAACTAAATTAAAATGTACTCTCTCAATTTCAAATTATAAGTCATATGAACTAACAATTGAGACTAAGTTTGTTTCGAAGCCATACCAACAACCAGAGCATCTCTAGCGGCCATGGTACAACAAGTCCTATGTAGCAGCTAAATAGGTGACCACGCACATGGCGGCGACGAGGGCAGCCGATGGTGAACCCAAGCCACCAGAAGTCATCAAGTGTGTGGACTATGGCAGTAGCCTCGTCTTTGTAGCTGTGGGACATGACAACAGCGGCGAAGCGGGCTCATGCAAGTTGGCCTCAACAGGGACCACCTCCATAGAGTGGCCCCTGCTGCGGTGGCCGAGGAGCATGAGATAGAGGGATAAGGCACGGGTGTGGGATTTGATGCATGGAAGAAGGAAGGAGGGGTTTAATGGTCATTTTGGGTCAGGGTATCAAATAGAAATAGCATATAATGGATTACAAAATTAGAATCAATGGCATTGAAGAGAACTCATAAGTTTCAATGCAAAATCGGAACAATATTGATTTGGATGGTAACAAAGTAAATTTTCTCATTAAAAGTTGCTTTTTCTTGCTATAAGGACCAAATGAGAGAGAGTCAAAACATAGTTTTGACGTGTATCCAACTTTTAATGTATGGTTTGACTCACTACTAGAGATGTGGTTTCATAGTCAATGAGTTTCATGAGGATAAAAAATATATACTGTTTTCATAACATGTGAGTCTTAGAAACCGGGACTAGCTCTGACAGATTTGTTGGCCTCCATAGATGTCCTTTTTTTGCATAGCCTATTTCAGTTTGGCTTTATAATTATTTTGGAAATGAAAATTAGTTTTTATAGCATTGAAAGAACCTTATTTTAGGAAAATACCACTAAAAGACCATTATCTACAAAATTAACGAAAATATTTTTCACTAAAAACATATTAAAAATATTGGTTGCTAGAAAATTATAATTTGTGTTAGAAATATTATGGCCCTTGTTTATCTTTTCTTTTCACACCGAGCATAACCTCCATGTAATTTTGGCAAAAATTTTATTGTACCAAATATCGATTCACCTCCCGCCAACCAGGAGAGGAGAAAAAGACGCAACACGATAGGATAGAAGCTAATCAGGAGACAAGAGAAACACGCAACTAATACGTGCGTACTAGTATTTCCTTTTTCTTTTTTTTTCTAAGTGCCTTCCGCCATTCAGCCATCATTAGTTTCCGCCTGTGATTACTCTTTAGTCAAAGCGGTCGCCAAGCCCATCTGTCGCCAATTCGCCTTGGCGCACGCCCAGACGGCAGACGCCTGCGATGCGGCACATCCTCCACCTTATCCAATGATTCATCATCGCGCCCCGATCCACTCGACCGCCATTGTGCCCATCTCCGCATCACTGTCCTTCCATCCAATCTGTGAAGATGGCGATGCCTCCAATTTCATATTGTTGCCCTGACTTTCGATCTGTGAATATACCTATGCTCGACACCAACCCACGCACACGCTGGGCATCCATGCCTCCTGTCCATTCAAGTCTTCATGTTTCTCGAATAATTCGTTTGTCAGATTGTTTCTTTTGGTAAAATATCCATTCATTCCATTGCTATTTTGAAGGAACATGGCTCCACGGGTGCCTCGACGAATTGCTGAGATGGACAGAGAATTTGATGAGCTAGCCTCTGCTTTATTCAATGATCCAAGAGACCAATTGACCTCTGGTATAGAATTTATACATTTATTAGCCTCTATTATGCTTGAACTTACATGGTCTTTTATTAGTTAATAAGGTGTATTTTGTAGTTATCAGCAACGAATTGCTGAGATGGACAGAGAATTTGATGAGCGCCTCTGCTTTATTCAATGATCCAAGGGACCGATTGACCTCTGGTATAGATTTTATACATTTATTAGCCTCTATTATGCTTGAACTTACATGATCTTTTATTAAGTTAATAAGGTGTATTTTGTAGTTATTAGCAACTCGGCATATTAGTACAGATAGTGATTCCATTAATATACACCAATTGTACTGTAATCTAATTAAAGGCTGTAATCCAATCAATTGTACTGTTATCTGATACAATTAATTTGATGAACCATCCTAGTCTTAATGCTTGTTCTTATAATTCATTAGCTGAACCTGTTTTCATGTCATCTAATATATGATTTCTTACTTCGTCAATGTTTTGTAGATAAAACTACATGAAGCACCAAGAAAAGATTAATTCTACACCTATGCTAGCACGACGCAAATCGAGGCTTATGAGCAGTGTGAAGCTGCAGCTCAAGCACATGCAAATGCTACTGAGCAACATACTATTAATTTTGAGAGTTAATTTGAGTGTGTGAGTTATTTTGAGAGTTCCAAGTGTTATTAATTTTTGTGTATTGTTTGATTGCAACATTATCATGGTTCAAGAATTATTGAAATAAATATTATTGGTCTACATTTGTGAGAATTGTATTGCTATAATGTATATCTGTCGAGCCTTTTTTGTCACTAAAACATGGGTGATAATGATACATCGTTTGCCACAACATCTATTGTTTACACAATTGTAACGAAAACAGTGAGAACAAATATCGACATAGTAAACTTGTATAATGGCGAAACTCTGGTCACTGATATGTAGTCTCTAGTGACCATATAATTTATCACTTTTATAATGGTAATTGTGATGACCAAATTGCCATAAATACTCTATAGTTGTGTCAACTTTTTTCACCACTAAAAACCTTATAAGTGGCATCTTTTTTGCCACTAATGCATATGCTTTTGTGACGAAAATGGGGCGACAAATGGCCAGTTTACTAGTGGCACAACAATTCATCACTAATGAGTATGGCCATTTGTGGGGAACAAAAAATCATCACTAGAGTATTTGTGAGGCGAGTATTTGTGGCAACTAGTGGCGATTGAAAAAGTCGCCACAAAGGTTGGTTTGTGGCGAAAAAAATATGCTTTTGTGATGAAAATTTTCACCACGAAAACCCTTTGCCCTTGTGGTGTGATAAATGGTGACCCTCAGCATTCTGATCATAGGCCGGTTATCGTAGACGTGGGGGATAGAGATTTTAGGAGGTCTGGAAGTTCGATGAATGTGTTGAAGAAATTTGAGGCAAGATGGTTAGAGGAGGAGGAATGTTCTAAAATAGTTGAGCAGGCATGGAAAGCAGCCATGGAAAAAGGAAAACGTGTGTGATGGATATACAAGGGGAGGTGCTGGAGGAGTTGTGGGTATGGGATAAGGATGTGTTAAGTGAACTTGAGAGAAGAATAAAGAAGGTGAAGAAAGATTTGGAGAGTTGGAGGCGGCGGTGTATATCACAAGAACAAGTGAACTGGGAACATTTGTTGCGGTATAAGCTTGAACGCTTACAGGATCAACTGAATGTCCACTAGAACCAGAGAGCTCACACGCTTGGTTGCTGAAGGGAGACCGGAACACCAAGTTCTTTCATGCTTATGCCTCTAAACGGAAAATGAAGAATACAATTAAAAATTTGAAGGATGAAGGGGGTGGAGTGGTGGCGGGGGAAAGGTTGAGAAATTTTATTGCTAACCACTACCAAAATCTTTTTCTATCTAATGTAGGTGGTTAGGCTGAGGAGATATTAAATTGTGTGCAGCCATGTGTCTCACAAGATATGAATGATTATCTCCTCTCCCCTTTCACTGGAGAAGACGTGTGGGCTGCACTTGAGAGTATTGGAGGCCTAAAGGCACCAGGAGTGGACGGGATGCCATCTATTTTTTATAAGAAATTCTGGCCTATTGTTGGTGACTATGTGAAATCTGAGGTGTTGAATGTCCTAAATGGAGGAGTTATGCCACAATGATGGAATGATACGGTAATTGTGCTGATTCCCAAGGTTAAAAATCCAGAGAAGATTGGTGATTTACGCCAATTAGCTTATGCAATGTGCTATACAAGCTAATCTCTAAGGTGCTAGCAAATAGGCTTTAAGAAGATCCTGCCAGATATTATATCACCCACTCAGAGTGCCTTTGTTCTAGGTCGTCTAATTACAGATAATGTTCTCTTGGCGTATGAGTTCATGCACTATCTGAATACTAAGAGAAAGGGAAAGGAAGGCGTGGCTGCAATTAAATTAGACATGAGTAAAGCATATGATAGACTGGAATGATCCTTTTTGCGAAGTATGATGTCTAAAATGGGTTTCAATGAACGGTGGATCAAGCTGATTATGGGATGTGTCTCAATAGTGACTTATCAAATTAAGGTCAATGGAGAATACACAACTAGAATTCATCCGCAACGTGGGCTAAGACAAGGTGATCCTTTGTCACCCTATTTATTCATCTTATGTGCGGAGGGTCTGTCGGCCATGCTGCAAAAGGCTGAAGCAGAGGAGAAGATCAAAGGGTTCTGCATTTGTTGTGGTGCACCGAGAGTAAATCACCTTTTCTTCGCAGATGATTCCCTAATTTTAATGCAATCTAGATACAGTGATGCTTTTGAATTAAGACGCATCTTGTCAATATATGAGAGGGTGTCTAGGCAAGTTATTAACAAGGATAAGTCATCAATACTATTTAGTCCAAATTCAAGAACTCAAGTCAAGGGGCAGATTTGAGGAATCCTGGGAATATCATAGGAAGCTAAAAATGAGAAATACCTAGGTCTCCCGGTGTCAATTGGCAAATCTCTTAAGAAAGCTTTTGAGTACATAAAAGCGAAGTTATGGGCATAGATTCAAGTTTGGCAAGAGAAACTCCTCTCTAAGGCTGGGAAGGAAATTCTTGTAAAGGTTGTTGCATAGGCCATTCCCACGTATGCCATGTCATGTTTTGACTTGACCAAAGGATTGTGTGATGAATTAAGCACTATTATTGGGTGATATTGGTGGAGCCAACAAGACAACATACACAAAATTCATTGGTTAAGTTAGGAGAAACTTACAGGTCAAAAAAGAAAGAAGGATTGGGGTTTAGAGATTTATATTTATTTAACCAAGCAATGTTGGCCAGACAAGCATGGAGGTTATTAACATGTCCGAAAACATTGTGTGGACGAGTCTTGAAAGCTAAATATTTCCCAAACAAGAGTGTTATGCATTGTAGTTGTAGGGACCGTGACACCTAAGAGGGGGGTGAATTAGGCAACTTAAAATTCTAACTCTAAACTATGGCCTCTTTTTCTACCTTTAGCAAAACTTATGCAAAAGATAAACTATCTAAATATGCAACTATGGTTTTGCTAATGTGTTGCTATCTCTATCACAAAAGGATTAATACAAACAATGTAAATACGGAAGCTAAAGAGTAAGGTAGAGATATGCAAACTCCCATCGATGACTCTGGTATTTTTACCGAGGTATCGAGAAGCGCGCAAGCTTCCCCCTAGTCCTCTTTGGAGCCCTTCGCAAGGAATCCCTCGCAAGGGCCAAGCTCCTAGTCGGGTAACTCCGTGGATAGCCTCGGGCCTTCCCCACGCGCAAGTGGGTCTCCGACATGCCTTCCGGCAAGCCTCTATCGGATGCTCCCCACCGTCTTCACTATCAAGCTTCCGGCCAAAACGCCGTGGGCCTTGTTCCCTCTGGTACAACGGTGGCGGTCACACCACAAACGCGGTTGGTGTAATCTCGCAAGACTACAAGCCCCTCTGATATACAACAATGGTGCGCGCAAGCACCGAGTGGTAAGAGGTATGCAAACCTCACTAAGCACTAGGCCTAAACCTAGAGCAAGCGCATAAGCGATGGTCTAATCAACCTAAGCACTTCACAAAGCACCTACGCTAATCACGTAATAAATCACCAAGCACTATGCACATGGAGATCACTAAAATAGTGTAGGAACACCCTTGGTTTGTTTCCTCAGCTCCACACCTCTCAAATGGCCGATTGAGGGGGGGTCTATTTATAAGCCCCATTGAGAAAGTAGCCATTGGGGACGAAATCCCACTTTTCTGCTACTGACCGGAAGCTGCTTTTATCCTAACCGGACGCGTCCAGTCGTCCTGACCGTTAGAGCCACGATCAACTGATCGGACGCTGATGGCGTCCGGTCACATGCCGCCGGACGCGTCCTATCATAATGTCGCCTCTCTGGAACCTTTCTGTACTCGATCGGACGTTGCAGTCCCTGCGTTCGATCGATTAGCCGCCAGCGTCCGGTCGTGTTGAGTGTGTTGCCGGGATGGTGAACAGTGCCACCGGTGCGTCCGGTCACTTTTAGTACTTAGCGTCCCATCGCTGCTGCAGACACTTGTTGTTGCCGAGCAACTGATCGGACGTGTCCGGTCGCTATGACGCCAGCGTCCGGTCACTGCTGTGAAGCTCGTTTCTTCGCGACCTTGCGTCCGGCTTGGTTCCTATCTTCGTGCTTGGACTTTGCTTGATATCTTGGGTCTTCTCTTGTGCTTCTAGGGTCTTGATTATGGTGTTGATCATTGGATTATCATGTCGCCTTCGTCCAAGTTACGTCTTGCACCCTATTGAACTACAAAAACAATTACTTATAAATTTATTAGTCCAATTTGGTTGTGTTGGTCATCAAACACCAAAATCCTAAGTAAATGGGCCTAGGGTCTAATTTCCTTACAATCTCCCCCTTTTAGGTGATTGATGATAACACGACCAAAGCAAGCAAATAATACAATTTTTGGAATTTAAAAACTATTTACTTGCTAGGATGCAATGCAAAGGGCAAGGTTATATGATGCTAAAAGATATCAATTTAAGATACCACTTGTAAAGCTAAACTTATCTTGCCCTTGCAAATGTCCCCTTATGGCATTATGGATTTAAGCCTTGCTTTTTGGTCCTACAAATTCTCTCAATTGCATAGACTAATCTATAATCCACTATTCTCTCTTTCTCGGACCATTAGCACTTGTAAATTATTATGATCGAGCTTACTTTTGGTCCTACAAATTCTCCCCCCTTTGGAATCAAACACCAAAAAGGAAGACATTAGTAGCACAAGGGAGGGTGAAACTTTGTGATCCTTTGTATGTGGAGTGGAATAGGTCACAAAAATTGACTCTCACATTACATAGACTAAGCTCCTCCTAAATATATGCATATATATGATGGAGACTATAGTTAATGCATAATTAGCAAATTAATGTTCAAGGGAGTTTAATCTATATAATGCATGGAGAAAGCAGATAAATATCAAATTGAAATCAACATGATGATATCGGTTTAGAAATGTCATATGTGAAAATCAATTTGATTTATACCACTTGTAATAGGTGATGGATATTTGAAGTATGATGCTTAACTCCGGGGACTCCATTTTTTTTGCAATGAGACTACTACACACATGATAAGCTTGAAGAGATGTTAGTCTCAAAGCATCCAACTTGTAGAGTAACCCCCCCCTAAATTTGTGCACACAAGCATGGAATATTTGTAGGAGACATGCACATTGATTTTAGAATAAAAAATATACCTTGAAAGATGACATCACATGAATGTGAGAATCATTTTCGAAGGTGATATTCGGGAGAAATTATCTACAATTTGGACTTTGGCACATATTAGATGAACAATTGCTCCAATGGTTAAGAGTGAGACCGAGCAATCCTACCATAAGATATACCTAGTGTATACATGACAAAGGATTTAAGTATGCAAATGCAAACCTAGGCATGAAAGGGAACTAGATGCTAATTGAAATTGTAAGAAATTAAGTCTTGATACCAATTGAATGGAATTAAATCTAGTTACCTAACATGGGAAGGGGAATTTGGGTCCATAGTATTCACTAACCCACTTGGCTTGACATGATCCAATATGATGCACCCCATGAAATGCACCCATACTTAGCCAAGTCTTCAAATTCCCCGATGTCCAATGGACTTCTCACTTCCCTTTAGGGATCCAAACCTTCTTGGTGCTCTTCATGTTGAAAATTATCTCCTTTGGCACCCAAATGCCTTTGGCCCCATTGTTAGCTTGCTTGTTCACCTTGATGGCCACCACCTTGTCATTTTCTTCTTCTTTAAGAGATAAGGTGTGGAGGCCTTTTTGTCTACCTTGTTGGTGTAGGTGTTAGAGAACTTGCCTGTTTGCTTTTTCTATTTCTTCTTTTCTCCTCCCCCATTCTTCACATTGCACTCATAGGACTTGTGGCCTTTCTTGTGGCACACATAGCAAACTACGATTTGTCCTTCATCAAGCTTTTTCACTCCCTTGACGGTGTTATCTTGATGAAGTTGGGCTTGCTTTGTCTTGCCTCTTACTTGAGTTAAGTCTTTGGTGAGGCGAGCCACTTCTTGCTTGAGTTGCTCATTCTCCTTTGCAACCTCTTGTGTGCATGTATCTACAACAACTTTCTCAACACAAACTTGGTTGCACAACTTTCTCAACACAAACTTGGTTGCACAAAGGTGAGTCTAAACATAAATCATTGCAAGAAGTAGTGGCATCCTTTTTAGGCATGTCAAAAATTGAACCTTTCTTTTTAGGTGCCTCGGTGGGGGTTGTACCGACGGCTTCAAGATTAGCAACTTTATTAGTTAGCTCATCACAATGTTTGCACATGGTTTCCATTTTAGCAAACAAGATTTTATAAGCATCTTGTGAGCTAGCTAACTTTTCTTTTAATTTTTCTTTATAAGTTGCTCATCATTTATTGTGCATGCATTTGTTGTTGCACTAGCCTCAAGTTGCTCAATTTTAGTAGATAGTTCAATGTTGAGATTAGCAAATGTCTCATATTGTTCAAGCAAGGTTTTATATGCTTCTTGTGAACTATCTAGCTTTTCTTGCAACATTTTTAGCTTCTTTTGTTGGCTAGTGCATGCCTTAGCATATTTAAGATTTTCTTGCATAAGTAAATCAAGAGAAGGCAATTAATCATCACTCTCACTCTCACTAGAGGATGAGCTTTCGTTACCTCGTGCCATGAGGCACACACGAGAAGACCTTGATGATGAGAGCTTGTGGCCTTGCCTCTTATGATGGTATTCTTCTTTACTTGAAGAATCATCCCATGACCTTATTGATGTGAGGGCTTTGTCCTTGCACGCCTTCTTCTTTGTCTTGGGTGTGGGCTTGTTTGGACAAACTTTCACAAAGTGCCTCAACTTGCCGCATCCATAGCATCATTTCTTCCTTTGCTCATTTCTTTGATTGGTGAAAATAAGATCTTGAATTTGGATGGGCACACCCTTGACATTGAGCCTTTGGATCATCTTCTCCACCTTGTTGATAAGTTTGATTGATTCTTCATCAAGGTCGGAGGTGGAGGAGGAAGATTGATCATCATTACTTGAATCTTCATCATCATCATCATCATCTTCTTCTTCATCTTCACTTGAGGAGCTTGAGCTTGTCTCAACTTTCTTGCCCTTCATCTCCTTTTTCTCAGTACATGTGAGAGCTTTGCCTTTGCTTGATGAAGAGGCTTCTTCTTGACCCATCTTACGTGACATTTCAAATGCCACTATCTTACCATTGACTATGGCCAGGGTCATGGTGCTCAAGTCCTCCATGTTGTGAAGGATGGTGATGATGCTTGCGTATTTCTTTTATGGTAGTACGGAGATGATCTTCCTCACGATGTCCGCATCATCTAGCTTTGTTAATCCTATTGAATGGAGCTCATTGATAATTAGATTCAAACGTGAATACATATCACGAACAAGCTCATCATCATTCATTTTAAAGGAATCATAATTTTGTTTAGTTAGACAATGTTTTTGCTCATAGACTTTAATTGTACCATCATGGAGCTCTTGGAGTTTTAACCAAATTTTATGTGCCATATTTAAAGTGAACACTTGGTTAAACACATCCATGCTAAAAGATTCAAACAAGCAATTTTTAGCTTTAGCATTGAAATGAATTTCATTTTCTTCATTCTTTGTGGGTTTATCGAGATTCTTAATGGGTTTTATCCCGTCATGAGTGACTCCCCAAACACCCAAATCTACCGCCTCAAGGTGACAAGCCATTCTAGCTTTATAGTAGGAGAAGTTAGTGCTGTCAAAGTGCAGAGGCCTAGAGGTATCCATCCCAACCACTCTAAATAGCGACGGCTCAACGACGGTGAAGCCAAAGGTCCAAATTGAGCCAAGCGGCTCTGATAGCACTTGTAGGGACCGTGACGCCTAAGTGGGGTGTGAATTAGGCAACTTAAAATTCTAACTCTAAACTATGGCCTCTTTTTCTACCTTTAGCAAAACCTATGCAAAAGATAAACTATCTAAATGTGCAACTATGATTTTGCTAATGTGTTGCTATCTCTATCGCAAAAGGAGTAATACAAACAATATAATGCGGAAGCTAAAGAGTAAGGTAGAGATATGCAAACTCCCATCGACGACTCTGGTATTTTTACCTAGGTATCGAGAAGCGCGCAAGCTTCCCCCTAGTCCTCGTTGAAGCCCCTCGTAAGGAATCCCTTGCAAGGGCTAAGCTCTCAATCGGGTAACTCCGTGGATAGCCTCGGGCCTTCCCCACGTGTAAGTGGGTCTCCGACGTGTCTTCCGGCAAGCCTCTCTCGGATGCTCCCCGCCGTCTTCACTATCAAGCTTTAGGCCGAAACGCCGCGGGCCTTGTTCCCTCCGGTACAACGGTGGCGGCCACACCACAAATGTGGTTGGTGTGATCTCGCAAGACTACAAACCCCTCCGATATACAACAATGGTGCGCGCAAGCATCGAGTGGTAAGAGGTAAGCAAACCTCACTAAACATTAGGCCTAAACCTAGAGCAAACGCATAAGCGATGGTCTAATCAACTTAAGCACTTAGCAAAGCACCTACGCTAATCACCTAAGGAATCACTAAGCACTATGCACGTGGAGATCACTAAAATGGTGTAGGAACACCCTTGGTATGTTTTCTTAGCTCCACACCTCTCAAATGGTCGGTTGAGAGGTCTATTTATAAGCCCCACTGAGAAAGTAGCCGTTGGGGACGAAATCCTGCTTTTCTGCTACTTACTGGACACTGCTTTCGTCCTGACCGGACGCGTCCGGTCATCCCGACCGTTAGAGCCGCGATCAACGTCCGGTCACATGCCACCGGTCACGTCTGGTTGCAATTTCGCCGCTCTGGAACCTCTCTATACTCGATCGGACGATGTAGTCCCTGCGCCCGGTCGATTAGCCGCCAGCGTTCGGTCAATGCTGAGTGTGTTGCCGTTATGGTGAATCAGTGCCACCGGTGCGTCCGGTCACTTTTAGTACTTAGCGTCCGATCGCTGCTGCAGACACCTGCTGTTGCCGAGCAACTGATCGGATGCGTCCGGTCGCTATGCCGCCAGCGTCCGGTCACTGCTGTGAAGCTCGTTTCTTCGCGATCTTGCGTCCGGCTTGGTTCCTAGGTGCTTGGACTTTGCTTGATATCTTGGGTCTTCTCTTGTGCTTCTAGGGTCTTGGTTATGGTGTTGATCGTCGGATCATCATGTCGTCTTCGTCCAAGTCACGTCTTGCACCCTATTGAACTACAAAACAATCACTTGCAAATTCATTAGTCCAATTTGATTGTGTTGGCCATCAAATACCAAAATCATAAGTAAATGGGCTTATGATCTATTTTCCTTACAGCAGTGTCCGAGCTGGTGTTTCATACTCATGGCGTAGTATTCTACACGGACTGGACCTTTTAAGGGATGGTATTATTTGGAGAATTGGAGGAGGGAATTCAGTTTAATATATTCTCTGATTCATGGTTACCCAGGGGGAGTACGAGAAGACCAATCACGCCGAAGGGACGCTCGCTGCTAACAAAAGTTTCAGACCTCATTGATCCTGTTTCCGCTACATGGGATGAGCAACTGGTCATGGATACATTTTGGCCGGAAGACGCACAAATTATCCTGGCAATTCCGACTGATCCACAAATGGAGGATTGGCCGGCCTGGCACTATGATTCAAAGGGACTTTTCTCAGTCAAGTCTGCATATAAACTGGCTGTGCAAATCAGGGATAGCAAATTGAATAAAGATGCATCATCATCAAGTTCAGGAAGCTTACAGCAAGGGAATTTCAAATGGCATCGAATCTGGCAGCTGAAACTTCCTAATAAGGTGAAAATGTTTGTATGGAGGTTAACTCACAACAGCGTACCGGTACGCCGTAATTTAGCAAGGAGAGGAATTAAATTAGATACTTTGTGCCCACTGTGTTGTCGTCTTGATGAAGATTGTGGTCATCTTTTTTTCAAGTGCAAATGTGTAAAGGAATGTTGGCGAGCATTGGAGTCTGAACATATAAGAGTTATGCTTGAAGGCTGTAAATCTGGTAAAGAAACTATAAGCCTGATCCTTGACATGGAGATGAAGGCGCAAGAGAAGACTCTAATCTTTATGTGGAAGTGGTGGTCAGCAAGGAATAAAACAAATGAAGGCCGACAAATGGCTACCACGTCGGAAATTTGCAGTTCTGTGCTCTATCATTTGATGGAATGGGAGAAGCTTCAGGACCGGTCCCTCCCTGTAAAGTCAAAGCATCAACTCAAATGGAAACCACCACCAACTGGCTTTTACAAGCTTAATTTTGATGCGTCCTTTCATATTAATTCGGGCATGGGTGGCTGGGGAATGGTTGTGAGAAATGCAAAGGGGGAGGTTCTGGAGGTGGGAGTGGGACGCCTACAACACCTATCTTCTCCTCTACACGCTGAAACTTTGGCGGCAATGCGGTGTTTGGAACGTGCTACACATTGGGGTATGTCTCATGTACTTGTTGGAGACAGATTCTACATCTCTCAGTGAAGCCATGTCTTCTCCAAACTGGGACAGAAGTCCCCTAGGGTCATTATTCAAGCAAATTCGAGATTTGATGCGTTCTGAGTTTGTAATTTGTAAAGTCTCGGTTTGCAGTAGAGTATGTAACAGGGTAGCAGATTGTTTAGCTACCTATGGTGCTAGCTCAGTTGTTGACAATTCTCACATATTTCTTGATCATGCACCAGACTTTGTAAAAGAACTTGTCTCCGGCGATATGTCTGGAGATAATGTTTAATGGAAGCACTTGTTTCCGAGTTTCAAAAAAGAAAAGAAAAGTCGTGCCTAACACAGAAAAACGGCTGTTACTCCACTGCCATTGGGTGCATGCATTGTATTCAAAAGTTTCAGGCTGCGACAGCAACGTTTGTTTGTTTCAAAAAAAAAAAAGACAGCAACGTGTGTGCCCTTCATTTCAAACACCGGTTGTTACTCCACTGTCTCTGGCTGGCATGTTATTACGGTCGCCCGTGCCGTGCGCGCGTCCGTGTCTGCCATTTCGTTGCCCGTCACCACACGGCGCACGCACGACTTCCAAAGTCACAAAGCTGAGGTGAGCTGCATCTCACAATTTTTTTGTTTTCCACAGAACAGAAGAGAAGAGAAGAAATATTGTGCCGTGCCGACAAAGTCCAAATCAAAGCGGTGTGAAAAACTGACTTCGCTCTTTCCTTGGAGCTCGCTGCCTATCTGGATGCAGCCCGTATGAATGGCTGCTGGAATTTCCACGGCGAAGGCTTTGCCTTGGCCCTTGGGTTGGGTCAAAGATTTTGGACCTCAGTGGAAAGGACCTGATGCAACGAGATACGGAGTAAGAGCCTTTCGTGGTAGCTAGTAGCTTTATTTGGGGGGCTGCATACTGGTTTCTGATGAAACTTTTCCTCACGTTTGTGGCGTGAATGCAGCATAGCAGGAAAATGTCACGAGCGTGACCAGATTCTTTATATAGATAATAGAAAAAGATCCGGTTTCATCTTAGCAACGAAAAGGAATCAGCCCACACTTCTTATTATACATAAGAGGAGTTCCATTGAAAACGTTCAAACACTCAAGCAATTCTAAAACACAGAAGACCATCCATGAAGAGAAAAGAACGTCATAGCCATCGACTCCAGGGTAGTGGGTAGAGCACGCATGGGCGCGATTGGCATGTTCGTGACATCACTGCGCTGTAATTAGTCTAGAATCAGAGCCAATACATCGCTCCAAATCAAAACCTACAAAAAGAACTTTTAGGTTTCCACTTATAGAACAACAATGTGCAATGCCAAATACACTTTGCAGTGCTCGACAGAGAAATCTAGCATAACGACACTCAAATAAAAGATGTTGGATCATGTCTATGTTGTTAGAAAATCAACATTGAGTATTCACATGCCAATTTGTT
The DNA here is from genome assembly GCA_904845875.1 of Miscanthus lutarioriparius. Taxonomy (NCBI): domain Eukaryota; kingdom Viridiplantae; phylum Streptophyta; class Magnoliopsida; order Poales; family Poaceae; genus Miscanthus; species Miscanthus lutarioriparius. The sequence continues at coordinate 48,015,454 of CAJGYO010000007.1, forward strand.
CTAGCAATAGGAGCATGATTAATATAGAGCAACACTGCAATGGCTCATTTTGTTTTACCTGAGAATAATTAATGCTATCGAGAAGAGAACAATCACTACGGGAAAACCGGCCTTTCCCGAGAGCCTAAATAGTTGCCGAGCGCAAAACAAAGGGCTCTCAGCAAAGAACTGATTTGCCGAGAGCACCTCTCGACAAAGTAAAACTCTGGGCAAAGGTTAACTTTGCCGAGAGCACGGCTCACGGCAAACAAAAATGCTCGGCAAACTTGTCCTTTGCCGAGAGCTGCGCTCTCAGCAAATAAGAACTCACGACAAACATAACATTTGCCGAGAGCCGGCCTCTCGGCAAAGAAGTCCGCACGGCAATAGGCTTCCAGCGTTATTTAGGCTTACGGCGTTAATTATTTGCCGAGAGCCATGTATGGCTCTCAGCAAAGGGTGCTTATTATTTCATGTGTTTCTCTTCTCCTCGTTTTTGTCCAAAAATATTATTATTTTTTTATTTTGGGCGCTCTAAACTTTTTTCTCTATACACATACTATAGGTTCTACTCAATATTAAAATTTTGTGTATTTTTGTAATTATTTGCTATATCTATTTAATTAATTGCATTTCAAGCGCTTTTTTTTTTAATCACGGGTAAAAATTAAAATTTGAGCGACGAGTGATTTAAACACGGGAAATAATTAAGTATAAATTGATATTCATGCTATTTATGCATTATTGAGGCCAAATAACATCTTGTTGATGTTTTTTCACCTTTTATTTTCTGAATCGAATACCACGAAAATGTGTCGCGACGATTTAAAATTTCTAAAAAAAGCAGAAACAAAGTCGGAAAATTGTGATATTTGCAATAAAGTCATGGTACCACACTTGGAGGCCGTGGTAAAAATTTGAAAAAGTTTCGCATAAGCGGTGTATGCCTCGATTCTTACAATCTGAAACATCTCCGAATATGTTTCATAGAGTTGAGAAGGATCCATTAGGATTTTCAAACAATGTCACGCGTGAATTAGGTTTTGGACTTCCAAACTTTTTCTATAGTCATTAGAAAGCATAAATTGTAACACGGCAAAATTTCATAATTTTTGGGAGCCGTTTGCTATTTTTTAATTCTTTTTTACAAATTATTTGCCGAGAGCATATGGGTTTTGCTCTCGGCAAAGAACCTTTGCCGAGAGCTCTCTGGTTAGCTTTCGGCTCCGATTTCTTTTTTTTACCTGGCTTGCATCAAGGGTTTGCCGAGCGCCCCTAGAAGCTCTCGGCAAAGAGTTATTTTTTAAAAAATCATTTTGAAAAAAAAATATTTAAAAAAAACCTTTCTTTTTCGAGAGTGGCTCTCAGCAAAGATTTATTAGGTTTTGCCGAGAGCAGCTCTCGGCAAAGGATTAAAAATTTTTTCCATTTATTTTGAAAAAAATCTGGGCGGAGTAAAAAAAGAAATTTTTTTTGCTGCTGTAGTTATTTAAATAAGAAATAAGTATATTTTTCAAAAAAAAATGTTTGCCGAGATCCGGATCGGCCCGGTGCTCGCACAAAGATGGGATGTTTGTCGAGAGTCAGCCGTGATCGCTCTCGGCAAAAGTGAACCTCGTGTTATTTAAATTTTTTCTTGCTTGATTATTTAAATAAGAAATAAATAATTTTTCAAAAAATGTTTGCCGAGAGCAGCCGTGATCGGCTCTCGGCAAAGTGGGCCTCAGGTCTTATCCAACGCTACGCGACACAAAGGCTATCCAACCGCCACCGCGCCGGCGCTCCTTCTTGCCGCCGCCGCTCACCATTCTTTTCGCCGCCGCCCTTGGCCGGCTTGCCGCCGCCGCCGCTTGCCGCTGTGCCTTCGCCGCCCGCCCGCCGCGCAAATCCGGCAGCCGTCGCCGCCGCCGTCTGTCCGGCCCACAATGAGCCTCGCTGGTCAAGGTCATTGTGGCTGGCATTATACCGCCCCGCCATGCAGCCTGCTTGCCGGCGGTGTCGCTCCTCGCCCATTGGCCGGGTCGGTTGGCGCGCTCGCCTTCCCAGCAAGGCCTTTTCCGCTGGCAGCCCTGCAACGCGCGCCCGCCCGCCCGACGACAGCAATGGCAGCTCCTCCCGCCCGGCCACACCGCAACGCCTCCCACGATTCGCGCCCGGCCGCGCCCGCCCCAGCCCGTCCACCCGCCCACCAGCCCTAGTCCATCCCCCCCGGCCATGAGCCCGCCCGTCGGCGTCACTTTGTCTCCGCTCACGTGCCGGCGCCCTAGGTATTGCAATCTTGTATTTCTTGGTAGTGGTAGTGGTAGTGGTAGTGGTAGTGGTAGTGGTAGTGGTGGGGTGGTGGTGGAGTGGTGGTGGATTGGTGGAGTGGTGGCGGTGGTGCTGGGGTGGTGGAGGTCATGGTGGTGGTGTTGGGGTGGTGTTGAAGTGGTGGTGGAGGTTGTGCGGAGGTTTTGGCGGTGGTGGTGTGCGATGGCGTTTGACGTTTGGGATTGTCGATTGTTGTTTATGTTGGAATTGTATATGTGCATGCCGGCCATCGTGCCGTTGAGATATATATGCTTGCCGGCCATCGTGTCGTTTGTTTCTTGCAGGTTTTGGAGACCTCACCCTGCAGGGGAGGTGCTGCCGAAATTTTGAATTGATGGTCTTGTGTCCTTTTGATTTTCAGAGAAGATCCCGTCGGAGGCTAGCGGAGTACCTCGTCTTGCCAGCGACGCTATGGGTCTGCACCCGGCGTCGCTCTCGCATCTGGTTTGATCTCGTCGTATTCAAATGCCATTGGTTTGATCCTCAAGAAAGCAGAGACGAAATCCTTCCCTTGGGCTAGTAGAAATTGACTGAGATTCGGTCTATGGCGGAAATGATGTCTATATTGTGGCTCAACAGGCCACACAAGTTTATTATCTCCCTACTGCGTGCCAAAGGGACCCTCGTCTTGTGGTTGGGATATTGTGCACAAGGTATCGCCAGACAGGTAAAGCACCTTCCCCAAACGCTGAAGACTACAACTTCGACCCAAACACATATGATGGAGAGTTCTATCAAGAAGAGGGCCTACAAGGGACTTTTGAGATTGACTTAATCGGAGCTATGGAAATGGAAGTAGACAATGAAATGGATGTTGATGTGGACGAGGGGGATGAGGTGGAAAATGCGAAGGACTTGGAGTTACTAGAACGATTACATATTGGCAATGACAATGATGACATCGTTGCTTCTTTGGAAAGTGTTCAATATTTTCGACATGGTGATAGTGATGATGAGAGCTATGATCCAGCTAATCCCGATGGGGATGATTATTTCTAATACATGTAATATTATGTTATTTTGTAATTATGCTTTATTTATTTTGCATCTCTTTATAATAATATCTTGTTTATGATCCAGCTAATCCGATCTTATTGTTTATGTCTTGTAGGTGATTGTGCAAAGATGGCGGGCATGAGCTAGCTTGGGCAGCTCAGTCGCTTCACGACACGGGGAGCAGTACACTAAGCGCCCTCGGGTGAAGGTGAGGGTCGGCACCGCCTCAAGGGAGGAGGAGGAGGAGGCGGCCGGGAGGAGGCCTAGAGGCGCCACCGCCTCGGCCTGTAGCAAGACCAAAGACACAGAGCCCGAGGAGGAGCTGGAGGAGGAGCAGGTGGACAGCAGGCTCAGCAGGGAGAGGCCGAGCTGCAGGCCGAGCCGTGCCGAGAAAGCGAGCAGCTGGACGAGCGAGCGCCGAGCGGTGGACGAAAGCGGGAGGCGTGGCGGAGACGAGCAGGAGGCGAGGAGGGGAGGTTCAGTGATCCACCACCGCAACCTCGGGTGTCTACCAACGAGGTGCTGGCGAGACTACCTGATCGGCCGATACACGAGGCTCTCACGCCCGGTCATTCGACCGTTGGGCAAAAGTACGTAACTTTTATATTTTTGCTACTACATATGATAGAATCACAATGGAAACTAACGCTTTTTTTCTTAATCACTTACTTGAGTCTTGGAAGGTCGTGGTCCTGTGTGCTCACAAAAGGTTGCCCAATGGCATCATGGGTCTTCTCTGCGAGGGAACACTTCCCGTGCTTGGTTACCCACGTCGGGCGAGAGCCGGCCTACACGTCTGAAAGCACTACGTCGGCGCCACGATGCGGAGGGCCGAGGACGGGCCACACGTCTGACAAGTGCAGCGTGGCAGAGCGGGTTATGACCGAGTTTTGGGTAAGTCTTCCTCCCACTACTTTGCTCAATACATTGCATTCGCCAGAGTTTGTTGAACCGGTGTATTGATACATCTTTTCTATATGCATGACTTCTTTAGAGATGCGCCGAGGGCTACGAGGAGAGAGGCGACCAAGGCGTTGGCCAAATCTTTTAGATGCCGCATCTCGGACATGCATTATACAGGCGTGAGCTCGAGGCCATCATCGATTCTTGTGCCGTCTCACGAGGCTCGGAAGGTGAAGAAAGAAGATGCAAGATTAATGCATCGACCAAAGAAAGCGATACTGAAGGTAAATATACAACATCAATATTGATTTCTTCTGAGATTGGGTAGCTTGAATTGTTCTTATATCTGTCAATGTACTTGATGTCGTACAGGTGCCTCCTAGCTCTGTGCGCCAATAAAACGCGGGAACTGGAAGATGATGGTCGACGGTGGGTGAGTGCCGATTAGGCGGATAACCACACCGTCCTCCGGGAACGGCGTTTTCGATGCCAGTGTATCACACCACCAGGGCAACCTTAACATCCACGAATCACGGGCAAGATGGGTACGTGACTTGGTGTAGCTTCAATTATTCTTCGGGACGCTTATTCTGCGCATGATTTGTAACCGTCTTGTTGTTTTTTGTCGCGATGGTCGCACATCAAAACCACCAGCCATGCGGAGAGCTCAAGTCATGGGTTACGGCCCACAAGGGTAAGGCGACAGCATTTAAATCGGATTGGAACCCGGACGACCCAGCCGAGTCCTTCACCAACGAGAGCATCCCGGAAGCGCATCGGTCAGTACACCGAGGCGGCAAGGACGGTCCATGGGGCAGACTGGGATCCGCACACCGCGGACATTGACGGCGACATCGTCATGAGGGTGGGAGGAGGCAAGAAGCATGGGCGGTACCTCATCGGCAACAGCACGCTCGACCCGCACAGCACTCCCACTCTCTCACAGGTCCGGGCAAGCAGCACGAGCGGTAGCGTGCCCATACGCCCAAGGCAGGACACTTCGACGCATCGTGTGGCAGCACTACAGGTTATTTCTGTTTTATTCGTCGTTCTTTGGTTTTACATTCCTCGAAACTGCTTGTAACAATGCGGTGAAAAATTACAGGCCCAGGTGCTTGCGCTCCAGGAGCATAAGGCAAGGATGGAGGAAGAGCGACAGAGGGAGCGGGAGGCCGAGCGACAGAGGATGGAGGCCGAGCGACAAAGGTTGGAGGCCGAGCGGACGAGGTTTGACGCCTTGGCTCAGTACGTGGCAAGTCTTGGCGTCACGATGGGTCGTCCAGCGCCACCAGAGCTGTTCGCTCCTCCACCGCCTTACCCATACCCACCTTACCCATCCGTGAGTTCAACTTCTCTAACAAAAGCTCTTTACTGTGCATGTCGGCCATCGTGCTGCGTTGATATGTGATGGGAGGCCTTCGTGTCGTTCATATATATGTGTGCCGCCATCTCGCCGTTGATATGTGGTGGACGGCCATCGTCGTGCGTTGGTTTTCTTGCAGGTTTTGAAACCCCACCGTGGGAGGGGAGGTCTTGCCGAAATTTTAATGTGTCTAGGTTTAGATTTCAATTTTATACCTAGTTACGCAAATATTGACTTGTGTACGCTTAGATTACAATTATATGCCTTAGTATTACTATAATTACTAATTTTTTCTTCTCCTTTATGCAGAATCAATCATATGGGTTCGAATGAGGGGCCTCGTGCACCTTGTTGTCGGGAGGGTCGTGGCACGCTGCCGTATCCACCACTTCCGCCCAGATCATCAGAAATGTCGGGGCGTCGGGGTACAGAAGAAGATCCGCCGCATGCAAGCAATCCCGGAGGGAGGGTCGAGGGACTAGGATGCTTGGGGTGAGCTTGTTGCTCTTCATAATGTATTGTCGTGCACTTTGTGAGATGAACTGTTGGATTTGAGATGTTAAGATGGATTATGTGAGACATGTGATGTGGATGGCATATTTGTTAAATATGTGATATTTGTGATATATATGATGTGTTATATTTGTGAAATATGTGATGTTGAAGCTGGAAATATAAAAAAAAAAAAAAATGCTCTCTGGACTCTTTGCCGAGAGCTAATATATTTGCCGAGAGCCAACTAATCTGGGCTCTCGGCAAAGAGTAAGATTTGCCGAGCACCTAACGCGGCAAATATGACTTTCTTTGCCGAGAGCATATTCTAGGGCTCTCGGCCAAAGCTTTCCTTTATGGAGAGGCTCTCTCGGCAAACCTTTCCTTTGCCGAAGCATGCAGCTCTCAAAGAAAGAAGTTTTTTAAACCACCTCAGCCCCATAATCTATTTTATTTTTTTTAAAAAAAAAATTCTTTGCGAGTTGCTCTCGGCAAAGAAGTGTATGGGGGACGACCGTTACTGGGCGGGTTGCCGTTTCTGTTGGTGATATTTTGCCGAGAGTTAGGGTTTTTTGAGTTTTTTTTATTTTGCTCTCGGCAAAGAGTTTGCCGAGAGGGGCTCTCGACAAATAAACCTTTGCCGGAGACCTTTTGCCGACCGCTCTCTTGTCGAGAGCAGCTCTCGGCAAATGATCTGCCGAGAGTGAAATCCTCTTTGCCGAGAGCTTCGGGCTCTCGACAAAGGAGGGGAATCCGGTTGTGAATACTTGCCTCTGTTCCAAATCATAGATCACCTCAGCTTTTATTTTAAGTTAAATTTCTCTAATTTTGACTTGCTTTATAAAAAAACTTATAGATACAAGTTAAAATAAACTAACTATTATTTCTTTTTTCTCGAATACGCAAAAGATTTGCAGATCATTGTATTAAGAAGAACAGTTTAAACATACACACAACGCGCCTCTATCGAGTGCCAGAGGAGGTCAACCTAAAAGCCGTAGCTGGACCATCCTAGCAAAAGACCTCTAGTTTCGGTACGATCTAGGAGGTGGCCTTGCGTCTTCTGCGGCTGCCTAGACGAGCCCTTTCCACCGTCCGGGAAGAGCGCGTCCAGCGCTTCGACGTTGGACACAGTCAGATTGCCGTCGAAGATCTTGTCAAAGGCCTCCAGCTCCGACGCGGAGGGCTCTAATGGGCCCAACCAACTATTATTTCATAGGGAATTCAATGAAGCTGATTTCATTGTAGATGTTGATGTCGCTTTATATAACCTTGTCAAAGTTAGAGATGTTTGACATAGGACAAAATCACAAAGCAGTGGTGGATCTAGGATGACTGACGGGTGGAGGGGGCAGGAGTTTGCTAGTTGCTACTTCTCTTTCTCCTCTTATTCTCCCCCTTTCTTCTTTTTCACTTCATCTTCCTCTATTTTTTCTCCTTTTTTCATCCATATATAAAAAATGTTGTTGAGGGGGCTCCATGACACATTTGGTTATAGGCCCAATGAATAGTCAGGATGTACAATAGCAGTAGGATTCACCTTAGCTACGACCTCTCACCACAAGTCCACAACATGCACCAAATCCACTGGGTAACTTGGTCATAGCATGTTATAAAGCTTATCATTCTCATCCATGACATGTGCTAAGTACAAAAAGGTGCCCAAGATTAATGCAACAAAAATATTGTCCTTAACTAGCTCAATCGATACATATGCCTACCACTCAGCACGCCTTGATTGATTCATTATTGCATTTTAGTTCATTCTTCACCTGAGAGTTTCACAATAATTTAACAATATCTGTATAAGAGAATGTGTATTTTGATTGCTATTGATACTTTTTTTTCGAAATATCTAGCAAAATATGGATGCTCAAACACATGTATGCACACCAACCTCTATGAACCCACACACGCAAGTTCTACCTCCATGAACATTTGTTGAAGAATTCAACATACATCTTGCAATTAATGAAGTCACCACATGCTCCTTTCCTTGGGTCGTAGGTATGTTGTCTATCTTGAATAAAAGGTGCTGCCTTTTCTTCCCTAAATAAGTTCAAGAAAACATGGCCACTTGTGTGGTGAGTTTGAGGAGGGTAACCTTGGTGGCTAAATTCCATCATAAGGTACCTAACAAGAAGGTGCCTAACGATATTTTGTAAAATATACTGTGGTTCGGTGCTATGGCCAAGTGGTGGTCACCCAGAAAAGGGAATAGCTACTATAGCTTCATTTTTTATTTATAAAATGCTGAATTTCACTTGAAATTCTTGGTCAGTAAATTTGTAAAATAGAATATTGAGTAAAATTTTTTAATCAACATTTCCAGTAAAAATTGTTGAATCAACAATTCTCATGGAGAAAATGGCTGAATCGCTAAAAATATTGAGCCAACAAGTTCATAAAAATTTGAGTTAACAAGAAAATATTGAATCATCAAACTCAAAATGCTGGATCAGGAAACTCTGTAATTAATCAAATATTGGATCAATAAAATAGATGTAGGAGAGTGTAAGACCTATCCTAATTAAAAGAAAATATGTGGGAAATAGTAATAGCGTAAAAAAGAAATAAAATTGACCACTACTGCCTAGAGCTCATCACCGTAGGTTCATAAATTGCTTTCACAGCCAATTTCACCCCTTGTTAGTGAAATTAAAATCGGTGATGATGATGATATCCCCTCAAAAAAAAGTCAACGATATCACCGTTTGTTCCAAATCGGTGATGACAATGATTTATCACCATCCGTTTAAGCCATGAACTAGTGGTGATAATCAAAAAATAATAATAAAAGCATCAGTCAAGCCCGTTGTATCCAATGGGCCCTCTAGCATTCCGCGTGCCCCACCATCGAGAGCCCCGCGAGCCCCATCACCATGGACCCCATCACCGTGAACCCCCACAGCGCGCACGATGAGCTTCGAGAGAGCCGCCACTGCCGCTGCGAGCTCTGGGAGCACCGCTATGGGGGTAGGAGAAGGAGGGCCAGCGAGCGTGGGGCAGCAGGCGTGGGAGAGCGCATGGTGGGGGTGGGCGAGTGTGCTGCAAGTTGAAATACAGAAGGGCACGGTGGTGTCAAAGCGAGGGAAAAATTGGTCCAACATTTCTAGAGATGGGAATTGTGGTTTGAAGTTCACCGTGTTTTATATATATGGCAATTTTCACCAACGTTTTCTCCACATACTTTCCCTCTTATCTTGAGAAAAGGATTTTCCATTTTTCCCTTGGTAAATAAAAAAATACAGCTGGCTGTGCTACAGGAGTCTGCAGTTTTGAAGCTGCGGCGGCAGCCGAAAGTAGCTGAAGCAATGATCTTACACAAGAACAAACTTATCGGACAACCATTCCGCTGCTGGTAACGGTAACCAAATGCAAACGCAAACTCAAACAAGACTAACAACAATGATCTTACATGGTGAACAAATTTATTGGACACAAACGTATGCTTATAACTGATTTGTCTCAACAAAATACTAGTTCTGTAGAAGTTGGGGCTCACTAAAATCATGATCCAGTGGCACAAGTGTTGGAAAGTATTACAATCAGGATTGCGCATCCAAAGTTGCATCACAGGAGAGAAGGAATCCACCAAAGAAATGATGCGTCAGAATCTAGACATCTTGTAAACCTCCTGAATAAAGTTTGGACCTTATTTACGAAAAGTCATGCATTCACTAAAAAGATATATGCAACATTGAGAACTGTCAAGAAATTTTCAGCAACAAGTCACATTTTTCGCATCATGATTCAGGATCACTCTAAGGCACGCAATGTTCAAATGATAAAATAAGAAAATTAAAATGAGTACTGTCAGGAGAGAACTATTATATTGGACTGTAGTAACCACCAAATCAGCAAGTTAATCAGAAAATTCTCAATGCCAAGCACAAATTGGTCAGTTGAATCTTAACAAAGAAAACCCATCTTACCATTAACTATACAGAATCTTAGTGCAGCTCCAAGCAGATAAGACCTATATCTTCTTCATTAGCAAACATCCATGTTCGAAACATAGCTACTTATCAATCATCACTTTGACTCATGCTAAAAACTACAGACTATAAAATAGGATGCGGTCTCAATGGTTTTTTATTAAAAAATTCTTACTCCCACAAAATCAGAACATTTGAGAAGAGACGACAAAAAAAAGACATACGAAAGCCATGGCATGGGATCCTTAGTCTAATTTTATGTACTATTTTAGTACCGCTGCATCATCGAATTCAATTTCTCATCAGCTGTTTACATTTAATCGTGGACAGTACATTAAAACTTAAGAAATTAAACACCGTTCTAAATAAACAACTAAAGTGGTGGATAATAAACACTAAACATCCCATGCACAATAGCATGTTGTTCTCCTCCTCTAAACCGCTACGAACATACACTACTCACTCCGTCAAAAAAAAATCTCAATTTGTGCTATGAATCTAAACAAAACATATGGAAGTGTGGAGCATGGATCGAGCGAAGGTCTAAGTCGAGTTATTAAAATTTGAAACGGTTGCCATAAATCTAAACAAACAGTAGGAAAGCGTAGACCACGGATCGAGTCAAGTTGAGTTATTAAAATTGAAAACGGAATTGAGGAGCACGACGTGGTATGTATGATACGGAAGCGAAGAGCAGTACATAGGCACGTACCAGATCCGGTGAGGACTCAGACTCGGGAGAGAAGACGGAAGCCGGGACCGGGATGGAGTTCCTTCCCTTCCCTTGCTGCTGGCACCGGAAGAAGATGTCGATGAAGACGAAGACGGTGGCCGGAGTTGGTGCTGCAGGCCCGGCAGACGGTGGGCGCGCACGACGGCGATGAGGCGGAGTCGGTGCTGCAGGCCGGCAGACGGTGGGCGCGCACGACGACGATGAGGCCGAGATGTAGATGCCGAGCTGTTGCGATGGGTGTGGACCGTGTCAGTGGAGCGGCAACTTGACTCTTCTGTGCGGCAGGCAGGCAAGCAGAAGTCGGACCTCTTCTCTAGCTTCGGGGCCGCCCGGTTAGCTTTATACGGCGTGTGCTTGGCTGGGAATCCCCGTTGCGGAGGACGAGATATTCTGTCGCCGCGATGGGGTTCGGGTGCGCGTGGGCGAGGGGTGCCGGGGGAGGAGGAAGGAGCGACGGGTGGTGGCGAAGGCAGGCCGGTGGCGGCGGCGCCGCGCGATGGCGAGGTCGAGGGCGAGGCGGCCGCGGCTAAGGCCGAGGGCAGGGAAGCCTCGCGTCCACGGACCTGCTCGCGTCCTTCGGTTGCGCGTGGGCGAGGCGTGCGGGTTCAGGTGCGCATGGGGAGGGGGGTGGGGGGGGGAGTCGCAATTACCATATTAACCTTCCACTCATAAAATTAATTAGCGCTAATTAATTGCTTAGGAACCAAGAGGAACCAAGAAGTACCCTCAACCACTGTAAAAGAGCTCATGTTTTTTAATGAATTGTTGATGAAAATGCAGCTGCAAAAATGTTTCTAGAGTAGTGTTTAGTGGTTAACCACTGATTAGCGAACTCCAAACTTACTCCCCTTGACTACAGCGTATTCTACACTCCACACAATTAATAATGGTTGTTGGTACGTACTAGTACAAAGTTAAGCCGTGACGACGTGGTTGGCACTTGGGTTTATTTAATTGCTTTCGATGGTACTTTCAGGTCAAAGTCTGCATCTCAGACCAGATACGTACACTAACACATAGCAAGAGGCGCATGCATGGGGGCGGGGAGGTTTGACAGAGACAGAGAGAAACAAGAATTGGTTGGACCGAGAACTGTAGGCAGGGATACATAGATTGAGATCCGGCCTCAACCAAAAGTGCACTACTACACCACAGACGCAGAGTCGACCACACGTACAATTATCATGCTATCCACTCCTTTTTTTTAGTCAAAGTCAGAATCGAAATAATTAATCCATGGTTCAACTAGCGCGCGCATTAAATTAAACCAGTGGTAATAATATGGAGTGCAAATGGAACTTGTGATCAGGATCAGGTCATCGATCGCCCTGATCAGATCAGGTGTGCAGTGCACTCCTGTTGATCGTGTAATATAGACCGTGATCGGCAGTAATACCACTACCTAATTGCCTGTAGAGGATGGATACAAGTCAATGTCATTGCGGCCACGGTAGTGTACGTTTGGTTCCATTGTGATTTCTTTTCCTCCCTATAAACTAGCTACTAGCTTTAATTTCTACAGTAGCAAGCATTATCCATGTTGATACGACGACGGCACTGAAGTGCGCAAAATGTGGACGCTAGGTAATGGCAATAATAAGAGCAAGTAGATTGGTGATATCTTATATATAGATGGCTTTATACATTATCACGTAATCATAATTAAGACTTAAATTCAGTTAGCCTTGTTTTGTGCAATCAAAGTGTGTGAGTTGCATTGAAACATTAAATCATCCGATGGTGAACTAGGTGTCATAGTTCTAATTTTTGCACATGAGACGGTTGCTTCAGGAAACAAACACCAATTTCTCCCACGTTCGTTCGCGCGCTCTCTCTCTACATTAAAACATAAAAAACATAGGGGTCATGTATTGATGAAACTATTTTATATATTTAAACTATTTATTGATAAATATTTATCTATATAGTTTATTATTTTTTGATATATTTAATATTTATTAATATATATTATTTATATGAGTTGCTGCTATCTACAGATGCTATGTAGTCATATATTTTAAATCTTTCCTCGCAAAAAATAATATACTTTAAATCTCTACGTATATAATGATTATGTTCTACTAGCACTATGGCCTCGTTCGCTTCGCTGAAAAAACAAGCCAAAATACTGTTCTGGTTGATTTGTTGTGAGAAAAAAATACTGTTCCGGCTGAAAAAGACGGATTATAAGAAAAACGAATATGACCTATAAATAAATAAATAGATACTTGTTGTCTTCAAAATCTAAGTAGATATCCTAATGCGATATCCGAATCCAAATATTCAGTTTATATTTGCATCTGATAATATCCGCATATGTATGCAGATTTGAATTAAAATGTGATAAATAGCGATATTGAAATTTGGTTCCACGTGAATTGATCCGAATCCACCCCTACCGGCAGTGAGTAATGTGAATCTAGGAATCGAAGTACAGAAGGACGATGCAGACGGACATGCTAATTATGGCCAATAGATACATATATTGTTTTTTTATCTAGTGTTTATATATTTTTTTAAGTGTTTCTTTTCCTCCCAAGGAAACGATCGACAGCTGATAGCTACTAGCATAGCCATGGTAAATAAATCGGACTTGGTAGCGCCCAGACGACGTCCGTCCAGAGCAGAGCGCTAGCGACCGTACGTTGCCACCACATAAGAGAGCCCGCGCCCGCCTGTTTTCACGCGCCCCACCATGTGGACCCCACTCTGCTTCCCGCCCTTACCATCGCGCTCGCTCTATTTCGACCGATGACTGTCGCGCCCGCATGGGTTCCAGTCACTGCCCCGCCTGCAGATAAGCACCACGCGGTGTCTGCCGGCCTCAGGCTCTCTCACGGGGACCCACAGCGGTGCCCAGCAGCAGCAGTATGCGACTGCAACAGGTGGGTCCTATTATAACATGTGCAACATCCCGATCTACTTTTACAACATCCAGATGAAAACACTCGCAACATATGTTTGAAATACCTGAAAACACTTGAAAACCATTGCAAAATCATATGCAATATTCAGATCTACTTTTGCAACATCTAGATGAACATTTGCAACATACGTATGAAATACCTAAAACACTTGAAACACATGCTTGCAACATGCATGTTATGCAACATCCAGATATACTTCTGCAACATCCAGATGAAACACTTGAAACATACGTTTGAAACACCTGAAACATATGCTTGCAACATGAAATATACGTTTACAACATGCGTATATAGTCATTGTAACATACACAACATCCAAATAAAAACACTTGAACACATACATTTGAAACACCTGAAACACAGCATCGCCGGTGGCATGGCCTACCTTATGGGGAACTAGGGTAGCCAGCAAGCGGCGCTTGAGTGCAGTGGAGAGTAAGGATGGTGGCAGGCGGGTGACTCGGCGTAGTGGAGAGAGGAAGGATGGCGCTAGGTAGGCGCTTGGGCGCACCGCAGCGGTCGTCACAGACCACGCTGGAATCCACGACGGTGCAGGTTCAACAGTGAGTGGTGGTGCCCCCGGTGAGCGGCCCCGCGGTGCAGGCAGCGACGGCGGTCAGGCGGGTGCAGCCTCCCGTGGCGAGGCGCCCCTGCTGTTGGAGAAGGTCGCGACGGGCTGGTGTCGTGCCCGTGGCGAGGCGACCCCGCACTAGAGAACGTCGCGGCGAGCGGCCCCACGCTGGAGAAGGCAATCGACGGCGACGCGATGGAATCTACCGCTGCGGTTGATGGCGTGGTGCGGGGGTGAAGAATGCCGCGAAGGGCAAGCGACGAGGATTGGGGAATCGATGTCCAGCAATTGTTTTTTTAATAGAGAAGCGCGGGCTTGTTGGGCCGGTCCGTTGCACGGGCGTGGGAAGCCGTGGGACGGCCGGGCGTCCTTCGGGGCACATTTCCGTAAATAAATTCATAAAATAGCAAAGGTGGTGACTCGTGAGGATGGAAGAAGTCAGAGCAGTGTGTAGCCCCGACGACATGGATTCGTATCACCCGTGTCTGCCCATCTAGAACCTTCGCCTGTAGAACTGGAAGGCCGTGGTGATGCGCGCGTCGCTCGTCGGCGTCCCAGTCGCAACTAGAGCGTCCCCAGCCATAAAGATGGGACTTGGCCGTGCCATTTGCAGGCTGGTCATGGCACGGTCCCAGGCAGGGTACCGCACGAAATATTTTGAGCCATGCCAGTATGACACGAACACGAGGGTTGTGTCGTGCCTGAGATCTTGGCACGACGGGCTACTTGACCCGGCCCGTATTTTGGGCCGTGCTTGGCCCAGCACGGCACAAAAATGGCATATAGACACATTTACAATTATACCATGTAATTTCCTAGCATTTACTATGCTACTTCTCATCTAATTTTTGAATTGATTATAAAAATTATTAAAACTTTTATAAAAATACTACACACAAGATATATATATTTCATATCACGAGAGTCGTGTTTGGACTGGTACATACCCGAAGGCATGCCATGCCACGAGCTGTGCTTGAGCCAAAAACAAAAGGATTATCGTGTCATATCAGCACGGCTCGACGTGCCTCGCATGTCTACAGGACATGACACACGAAGTGGCACGAAGCACGAGATGGTCGTGCTGTGCCAGCCTGGCCCGGCCCAGTCCCACCTCTACCCGCCGTCGCCTTCTCGGAAAGCTAGCAGTCCCCACGCCGCCACGCGTCGATCGCGCGCGTAAACATCAGCGAGTACTCCTCCATCCTACGTGTCGCTCGCAGCAGCGGAGAGCTTCAACCATAGCGCACGGCCAGCGCTAGCTACCTGTATTTTTGTTGCGCAGCGCCGCCCACAGTCCACTTGTCGGCCACGCGCGATCGCGCGCCGCGGCGGTCGTCGTCGATGTCGGCCCATGGATTGGAAGCTAGCTAGCGCGCGCCGCCCGTTCGGTGCTTGCAGTTTTACCGAGTCCGACTGTACGAGAGGCTCCAGCCTGGCGACGCGGCGGGCAGGTACACATGCACGGCCGGGGCCCGGGGTGTAGCTGTAGCCTGCTTGGCCGCTTGCCGCGCGCGGAACCGCGGAGGTCAGAGCAGGCGACCTTCGTGCTCCGAGTAAACGGTCGGTGATGGATGCATGGGATGGGTAGGCGGTGCCGATGGCGACGCCGGCACGCAACGAGAATACCGGCCTCGTCCGATCCGCCTGCCACCAGCTGGGCAGCCTGCTGGGCTGCGGTTGGTCACGCCCTATGCGTGCGTGCGTCCTTGCCTCTGCTTCTGTCTACTGCAGGATATTTTTAATTTTTATACAATCTTTTCTAATTATTATTTTAAAAATAGCATCACTAATTTTTTATGTTTGTTTTTAACTTTTTTGTTCGTGCCAACGCTCTTGACAAAATAATGCTAGAATATAACTTATAATTTTAGGACGAAGAGAGTATTGATGGGCACTTATTCTTTATTTTTATTTATAATTTTTTTTGTCACGCCAGTCAACGTGTGTCTGGTGTGACAAAATAACGCTAGAATAACTTATAATTGCTGGGCTGCCGTTGCCTTGTGTGCTTGATGCCTTGACGACCTAGTGCGTGGACATCGGAGGATGGGGATGGGCTGCAGGGTGTGGGAACTGAACCAAACCAATTGAGACTGAAATTAAATAAATTAAAACTTGATCTTAAGTTCTAGATAATCAAAATTATTGTCATTATTTTATCAGCTCCAATTAACCGAATTACTCGATTGGACCGAATATAACAAAAAAGTTCCAACAATGCATTTCAGTTTGGCCAATACCAATTTAAGCATGACATTAACCAAATGCTATATAATCCGCGCCAATCCTGATCTCTTTCTCCACCACTCACCGTTTCACCCAATTGTAGTCACTAGCCCTCCATATCCTCTCCTCAATCTCTTTTTCCACTATTAGCCCTCTCTATTCTTTGTAAACTATGCTCTCTTATCTTCTCAATGGCCATGGTGACTCCTACCCAGCCATAGCCGGAAGTGGTGCCTCCACCCTAAGCCATTTGACGACCGTCGTGCCAAGCCGCCATGCACCATCACTTTCTTGTTCATGGGACCTCATGTTAATTCAACTCCTTTCAAAGGCCTATGTAACTACGCCTCAATGCCCCTCTTGCGTGTGTGATAGTGATGCCCCAAGATGTCCTGATTCAACTACAAAGATGGAGTTGAGTTGAGACCCAAGAGGGAGGAGTCCAGGGCCATTGCTCACCATTATTAGGATTTTTGATTGAACTTGTTGAGCTTGCATAATATTTGTTGTTTGATTCGGGTTTTGGGTTCTGTATTAAAGATGGAATCAAAGGAAATTTGTCGTTATTTGGTATGACTTTGCGTGTTTGGTGAGGGTTGGGTTCCAGGGCAGTTTCCGAGGGCTGATTTTCCTGGCTTGGGTAAAGGCTTTGGATCTCCATTTGCAGCAATGTTAGTTATTGTCTTGCTTCTGCAATCTGTTGGGCTATGAGGGTGGTCCTTTGATTTGCTACGGTGACTGTTGCTACCCTTTCTCTTTCTTGTTGTGTCCTGTGCAGTTCTATCTGCAATTGTTGCTCCGATGTGAGCTCTATTGTAGGTTCGGCCGTGACATGGTCCGAAGCCTCGGCTTTTGCCACGTCTGGTTGCGGCTGTTCGTTTCTAGGTTGGTTTGCTAGATCCGGTGGAGTAGCATAGGCGCTGTCACGACCCAAAAATTGCTACAACTGTTCACGAGCATCATGAGCATATAGTGCATCTAAAAATACATGTTTTCAAAGATAATGATGCTTAACTCTAGACCTCTTGAACATCATGTGCATTTATAATTAAAACTAGAATCTGACTTATGCCTAGGCCAACCCAAAACCGAGCACTGCCCGTTTTGGCGGATCGTCCGACATCACAACCGGATCATCCGTCAAGACATCTCACAGACTTAGGATAATCTTGGCCAACCCGTGCACTGACGGAGTGTCCGCCATCACGGCGGAGTGTCCATCAAAACCCTTGCACAGCCAGTCAGTCTACCAGACATGGTCGGGCACTGCGGATCGTCCGATGCCTCTGGCGGACTGTCCGTCAAATTCGACCGACACCTGTAACATGCAAATGGTGCACACACACACACACACACACACACACCACTCGGCCCCACATGTCAGCACTCCATCTCACAAAATCAACACATCAGCCCTCTCCCTCACTCCCCATCTCATTTCACGTTGGCCACCAGGAAGAGCAAAGAAGAGAACGCGAGGAGAAAGGAGAAAGAGAGAAGGAAGAAGAGAAGAGAGGAAGGGAGAAGGGGGAGGAGAGGAGGGTGGCGCCCACCAGCTGCTGGAGAGCGTCGTCGGCGAGCTGCTGCACCTCCACCGCGCCACCACCTCGTCGAAGTTGGAGGAGACGGTCCCAAGTTTCATTTTCTTCAACCTCAAGCTATGGAGCAAACCCGACGTCAATCTCCCACCACAAGGCGTTCTGGTCCGAACTGCTGTAGATGGAGCTTCCCCAGGACATGGTGAGCACATCCCCCAAGTCCCCAACCATCTCCCCAACCAACCATGGCCTTACCCATAAGCTTCACCTTTATCCGTGGCCACCACCACCAGGGATGTGGTCGAGCTCACCACAGCCCATGCATGTCACATCCATCACTTGTAGAAGCTTCCCCACATCATTAGTAAGCCAAAGGAACAAACCGCACTCTATTCGGAGTCCGGATGCCCCGGGAATCGATCCCAACATGTTTGCACAGCTGTTGTTCGTCGTTTATTGGATGGTCCGTCATTTTGGTAGAGTGTCCGTTGAATTATAGCCAAAACCCGAGAGCAGCCTGTATTTATTGGACGTTCCGATCTTAGTTCGGAGTGTCCTATAATCTCTGCACGTGCGCACAACCTACACTTGTAAAATCCATAGAATGTGCATTTGACCTCCAAAAATGGTGAAACAAGTTTCGTTGTGCTCCATAGAATATCCTCTATCATCTAGACATAACTTTGGCACCAAAGGGGGTATCTCATTTTTGACCATCAGAAGAGGCTAAGCCCTTATAATTTACCGGAGGCTCCACCACACGCACCGGAGTGTCCGATAAGTTATAAATCATAGACAGAGGAGTTTCCCGAGAGCACAGACTCCGTACCGGAGAGTCCAAACTTAGTTCGGAGAGTCCCTAAGTGGATTTCGGTGATTAATGTCAATACAAGATTACTATGACTAACGTGTGTTTTGCAGAGGCAATTAAGTTAGGTCATGGTAATGGAGATCGATTGGGCAATTGAAGGTGTCATGCCCCTACAATGGAAATCGTTTCGGTTTTCAAAGGATGGACGACAAGGTTAAGGATAACTAGTTCTAAGTGTCAATTGAAGTTGGAGAGACACTTAGAGTTAGTTTAGGACTTTCCGTTCCGAGTTTTTTCCTCCTTGGCTGTAGATTGTTGACGCCATCGAGATGCTCTATGACCGTGGCGGGGGTATGAACCGGCGGGTAGCTTGACCTAGTTGAGTCTAGTGAGTTAGGTGTGGTGCACACTTGTTAAAACTAGCTCTAGGTAGCTCCTATGAATGCCTAAGATCCTTTGGAGCTAACTTCATTCACATATGATCGAAAGTTGGAAGTGAATGGAGGGTCAGGTGGGACCATCAAGAATGACAATTCACCTTCAAACTCCTTTTTAGCTCGGCTGGGGACATCCTCCCGACCAAACACCTCAATCGACGACTTCAACTCCACCTAGAGCCTGGCCGAAGTCCGCTCTATCTAGAGTTAGTCCATGCCAAGCAGGGCCTTAGTTCGGAGAGTTCATTTTGACGTGTGAGGAGAACAAGTCATGGTAATGGAGATGATTGGGAATTGAAGAAATCGTTTCGCTTTTTCAAAGGATGGGACAAGGTTAAGGATAACTAGTTCTAAGGCAATTGAAGTTGGAGAGACACTTAGAGTAGTTTCGACTTTCGACTATGAAGGGGGGTATGAACGGGTAGACTTGAGAAAGTGTGGTGCACACTTGTTAAAACTAGCTCTAGGTAGATGAATGCCTAAGATCCTTTGAGCTAAGCGTCACATATGATCGAAAGTTGAAGTGAATGGACCATTGTATCCCCGGACGGCGTCGGTGGTCATTTGATTGAGGAGAACAAGATAAAGATGGAAGATCGACCGGACGTGAAGGCCAGTCGTCCGGTCGTCGGTCTTGAGAAAGTGTGACCGGACGGACCTGACCGGACCACGTATCCGGCGTCCGGTCATCACTTGAAAGCTGTTGCGGCTGGGTTGGAACCGGACCGGTCAGCGTCCGGTCAATATGATCGGAAGGCGTCCGGTCAATATGATCAGCGTCCGGTCTCAAAAGCTCATAACGGTTCGTTTTTCAAAGGTTGCCTTATAAATAGAAGCTCCACTCGTGTGTGGAGTTACTTTTGCTCATTCAACAGGTGAGAAACACGTTTGTGAGTGCCAAGAAGAGCAAGGTCCTAGTGAGGTGTTTGTGATTTGAGAATCCAAGAGTGAAACCTCATTAGTGAATCAAGAGTAGACAAGTGTGCATCCATCTTCTCATTAGGCTTCGCGTGGTCAAGTGAGAGTTCGTGCTTGTTACTCTTGGTGATCGCCATCACCTAGACGGCTTGGTGGTGATTGGGAGCTTGGTGATCACCCGGCGGAGCTTGTGGGTGACCCAACTCAAGTTGTGAGCGGTTTTGGGTGATTCGCATGATGGAGTGTCGAAGAATCAACCCGAGAGAGCACTTGATCCTTGCGCGGATCAAGGGGAGCTACACCCTTGCTTGAGTGCTCCAACGAGGACTAGTGGGGAGTGGCGACTCTCGATACCTCGGCAAAACATCGTCGCGCGTTCCTTTCTCTCTCTATTTACTTTGAACACTTACTTTGAGTATTTACTTTGAGCAATTCAATACTTGTTTCACATCCATAGAATTGCTTGCTAGAGTAATTTTGGAACATAGGTTGCGAGGTTGTTGTGCATTAGTTTGACATAAACACTTTTCTAGGCACAAGGGGTTAATTGGGCTATCCGTAGGATTTGATTATTGCAAGAAAATTTAGAATTAGCCCAATTCACCCCCCTCTTGGGCATCTTGATCCTTTCAATTGGTATTAGAGCCTCGTGCTCACGTTTTTAAAGCCTAACCGCTTAGAGCAAGATGTCTCACGGGATGGACCTCCTCCTATCTTGAGGGGGGATGATTTTCCATATTGGAAAATTCGCATGGAGGCTTACCTAGAAGCTCTAGATGTTGGAATTCTTAGAGCCGCCTCTCAAGGGTTCCCAACACCTAAGAATGCCGCACAACTCCAAGGCGATGAAGTAAACTATGAAAAATGGAATGCAAAGGCTCATAACACCATCTTTAGAGGCCTTTGCAAAGATGTGTTCAATCGTGTAAGGAACCACAAAGGCGCCCATGCTCTATGGTCGGACGTTTTGTGCGCTCCATGAGGGAACCAAGAGTGAGCGTGAGGAACGCTATCATCTTGTGATTAAAAAGCTAAATTCTTTTGAGATGCTTCCCAAAGAAAGTGCTAATGAAATGTATTCTCGTTTAAATGTTCTTGTAGAGGAAGTCAATGGGCTTGGACTTACTCAAATGTCACCATCCGACGCGTTGTGAGAAAGATCTTGAGTGTCCTCCCCATTGACAAATATGGGCACATTGTGACCGTGCTACATCAAGGTGATCTTTCCGCCGCTACACCGACATAAATCTTGGGAAAGATCAATGCTCATGAGATGTACATGCACATCACGCCACAAGATGGGTCAACCTCTACAAAGAAGAAAGAGAAGGACTTAGCATTCAAAGCTAGCCAAGATAAGGGCAAGGCAAGACTTGAGTATGAGAGCTCAAGTGATGAAGATGATGAAGAAAGTCTTGCTCTCATGGTGAAAAAAGACCGCCAAGATGCTAAAGAAGCTAAACAAGAGTGGCATCAAGTTTGTTTGGCAGAAGAAGAAGAAGTTCTTCACTAGCTCAAGAAGAAAGCCAATCTCCGAGATGGATTGCTACAATTGTGGCGAACTTGGCCACCTAGCTCATCAATGCACAAAGCCCAAGAAAGACAAGTTCAAGAACAAGGGCAAGAAAGATGATTCAAGTGATGAAGATGAAAAGAAAAAGAACAAGCCATACAAGAAGAGAGATGGCAAAAAGAGAGACTTCTACAAGAAGAAGAAGAGTGGCAAGGCCTATATTGTCGGTGATTGGCTCACGGACATTGATTCATCAAGTGGTTCATCCGATGATGAGAGTGACAATGAGAAGGTGGCCGCCATTGCTATTGATCTTGCATCCTCACCGCCACCATCGCCATCATCCTCTACACACCTATGCCTTATGGCCAAGGGTGAACGCAAGGTAACTAAGAGTGATGATAGTAGTGATGATGAGCAAGCTAGTGATGATGATAGTGATAGCGATGATGATTCACCCACATATGATGATCTTGTCAAAATATTAAGAAAATACACTAAGATCATTAGAAAGAGTAGAGCTACTAATGAAAAACTCGATGCTAAAAATGATTCACTCTTAGCTAAGTGTGATACATTAGAAAAGGCTAATGATGAGCTCAAAGAAACAAATGATTCTATATCATCCAAACTCAAGGAGCTCAAATCTTCTAAGAAAGAGCATAAAGATAAACATGATAAACTTGAGTTGGTGCACAATGAGCTTGTCATTAGTCACAACAAGCTAAAAGATGAATATACAACTCTAAAGATCAATTATGATACCCTGGTTATTGCACAAGAATTCTTACCAAATGAGCCACATGTTGCTACTAACCATGTTGTTAAGATTGATATAGCTAACTCATATGATGATTTAATTGATGAGAGCATTGAGCATGGATCTAGTAGCAAAGGCAAGCAAGTGGTTGAGTGCAATGACTATGATGAGTATGTCAAGCTCAAGAGTGACAATGAGAAGCTCATGAAAGATCTTGAAGAGATGAAAAGTCACAACACCATTGTGATAGAAACTTTTGATCATGACGAAGATTTGATCCTTGAGAATGAGAAGCTAAAAAGAGAAAATAAGAAACTCAAGGAAGAGAAGAACAATGATATTCTCAAGGAAGAGAACAAGAAGCTCAAAATGGAGAAAGAGCATCTCAAGGTGGGATTGAGCAAGTTTGCTAGAGGCAAGCATCTCCAAAGTGAGCTACTCATGAATACCGTCATGAAGATGGATAGAAGTGGCATTGGATATATGGCAAGTGTAGAGAAGAAGAAGGCTCAAGCTCAACACCAACAATCAAAGCCAAAGCTAAAGCCAAAGAGATGTTTTGAGTGTGGACAAGAAGGCCACTTTGCTCATGAGTGTCAAACTCCACCACCACAACCCTTGCCCAAGCATGCTAGACCCTTTGCTTTCAATGCTCACTACATGCTTAGAAAAGATTCTAGTGGAAAGATGAAAGTCATGTTCTTAGGACCCCCCAACAAGAGTAGGCCTAAGAAGATTTGGGTGGCTAAGTCACTTGTTGAGAAGGTGAAGGGCCCTCAACAAGTTTGGATCCCTAAAGCTTGAATCTCTTGTGTGTAGGTGAACTACAAGACCGGTGGAAGTCATTGGGTTATTGATAGTGGTTGTACTCAACATATGACCGGTGATCCTCGTATGTTCACCTCACTAGATGAAGAGGTAGATGGACAAGAGAAAATAACATTTGGAGATAATTCAAAGGGCAAGGTTAAAGGATTGGGCAAAGTGGCAATATCAAATGATCATTCCATCTCCAATGTGCTCTATGTTGCCTCATTGAGTTTCAACTTACTATCCGTTGGGCAATTGTGTGATCTTGGCTTCCAATGCTTATTCACCAGAAGGAAGTTGTTGTATCCAAAGTAGATGACAAACAAGTGATATTCAATGGATTTAGATACAACAATTTATATCTAGTTGACTTCACCTCCGAAGATGCAAACTTGAAGACTTGCCTATTCACCAAAACAACACTTGGGTGGCTATGGCATAGAAGACTTGCTCATGTTGGGATGAGCTCACTCAAGAAGCTTATGAAGAATGATTTGGTGAGAGGGTTGAAGGATGTGAAGTTTGAGAAGGACAAGCTTTGTAGTGCATGTCAAGCCGGCAAGCAAGTTGCAAACACTCATCCAACCAAAGCTTTCATGTCAACCACAAGAGTGCTAGAACTCCTACACATGGATTTATTTGGACCAACAACATACAAGAGTTTGGGAGGAAATCTCTATTGTCTTGTGATTGTGGATGACTACTCAAGGTATACATGGGTGTTCTTCCTTCATGACAAATCCGAAGTTGCATCTTGTTTCAAGAAGTTTGCCAAGAGAGCTCAAAATGAATTTGAAGTGAAGCTCAAGAAGATAAGAAGTGACAATGGTAAAGAATTTGACAACACAAACATAGAAGCTTATTGTGATGAAGTTAGAATCAAACATGAAGTCTCCGCAACCTATACTCCTCAACAAAATGGTGTAGTTGAGAGGAAGAACCGGACTTTGATCACTCTTGCAAGGACAATGCTAGATGAGTACAACACCCCCGAAGCTTTATGGGTGGAAGCAATCAACATCGCATGTTATGCATCTAACCGCCTATTTCTTCAAAAGTTCCTTGTCAAGACACCGTATGAGTTGCTCAATGGGAAGAAGCCGGACGTCTCCTTCTTTAGGGTGTTTGGTTGCAAGTGCTACATCTACAAGAAGCGACAACACCTAGGGAAGTTTCAAAGACGTTGTGATATAGGTTTTCTTGTTGGTTACTCATTGAAGTCCAAAGCATATAGAGTATTTAATCATGCCACCGGCTTGGTTGAAGAAACATATGATGTGGAATTTGATGAATCTAACGGCTCCCAAGGAACACATGAGAATCTTGATGATGTAGGTGATGAACCATTGAGGGAGGCTATGAAGAACATTCCGGTGGGAGACATCAAGCCAAAAGATGATGAAGATGATGTACAAGTCATTAACCAACCTTCTTCATCAAATGTACCACAAGATGGCGAAAAAGATGGGAGAGTAGAAAATGAAGATACTCATATCTCTCATGAGCAAATGGTGGTACAAGCACAAGATGTTGATGCTCCACAACCTCCTCCTCAAGTGGTCAATAGAAGAAACACACCTCTCCTACAAGATCATCCACAAGATCTCATCATAGGGAGTCCATCAAAGGGTGTAATGACTCGATCTCAAAAACTTACTTTATTTATTGCTCATCACTCTTTTGTCTCTTGCTATGAGCCTACCAAGGTAGAAGAAGCTCTTAAAGATCCGGATTGGATCAATGCCATGCATGAAGAGTTGAACAACTTCACTCGCAATGAAGTTTGGAATCTTGAAGAGCGACCAAAAGGTGCAAGAGTCATTGGAACGAAGTGGGTGTTCCGCAACAAACAAGATGATCAAGGTATTGTTGTGAGGAACAAGGCAAGACTAGTTGCAAAGGAGTTCTCTCAAGTTGAAGGTTTGGATTTTGGAGAGACCTTTGCACCGGTTGCAAGATTAGAAGCCATCCGTATCCTTCTTGAATATGCATCACATCATGAAATGAAACTATATCAAATGGATGTGAAAAGTGCTTTTTTAAATGGCTTTATAAATGAACTAGTCTATGTTGATCAACCTCCCGGGTTTGAAGACCCTAGATATCCTAATCATGTTTATAGGTTGTCCAAGGCACTATATGGGCTTAAGCAAGCCCGAAGAGCTTGGTATGAGCGCCTTCGGGACTTCCTCATTGAGAAGGGCTTCACTATTGGGAAGGTCGACACCACACTATTCACCAAGAAGCTAGATGGGCATATCTTCATTTGTCAAGTATATGTTGATGATATCATCTTTGGATCATCAAATGAAGACTCATGCAAAGAATTTGGTGAATTGATGTCGAAGGAGTTCGAGATGTCAATGATTGGTGAGCTTACATTCTTTCTTGGTTTTCAAGTCAAGCAAATGAAAGAAGGCATCTTCATCTCTCAAGAGAAATACACAAAAGATCTTCTCAAGAGATTCAAGATGGATGAATGTAAGCCAATCAAGACACCAATGCCTACAAATGGACATCTCGACCTAGATGAGGGAGGTAACCCGGTTGATCAAACTCTCTACCGTTCTATGATTGGTAGCTTGTTATATTTAACCACATCTAGGCTCGACATCATGTTTAGTGTGTGTATGTGTGCTAGATTTCAAGCTAGTCCTAAGGAAACACATTTAATTGCCGTAAAAAGAATCCTTAGGTATCTTAAGCACTCACCAAGCATTGGTCTTTGGTATCCCAAAGGAGTTTTATTTGAATTAATTGGCTATTCCGATTCGGATTACGCCGAATGCAAAGTTGATAGAAAAAGCACATTCGGAGGGTGCCATTTGCTTGGGAGATCACTTGTGTCTTGGTCCTCCAAGAAACAAAATAGTGTGGCTTTGACCACCGCCGAAGCAGAATACATTGCCGCGGGTGCCTGTTGCACACAAATATTATACATGAAACAAACTTTGCTAGACTATGGAGTAGTTCTAGAGAAAGTACCTCTTTTGTGCGACAATGAAAGTGCGGTAAAACTTACAAATAATCCGGTTCAACACTCTCGCACCAAGCATATAGATATTCGCCATCACTTTCTAAGAGATCATGTGGCTAAAAATGATATATCACTAGAAGGTGTAAGATCCGAAGATCAATTAGCGGACATCTTCACAAAACCGCTAGATGAGGCTACATTTTGTAGATTGCGGAATGAGCTAAATGTACTTGATTTTAGTAACTTCACTAAAAATTGAGCTTGTGTTGTCTCTTGCATTCATTGTAATATACAACATGTTTAATTTGTGGCAATGCACATAGGGCTTGTCTAACATGGTTAAGATAACCGCCGAAAAGCGTGTGAAGAAGCTTAACATTGGATCAAACTTGACAAGCAACTAGATTTACTTACAAGTATTGCATATGCATGAATGTTGCTTTGCCGTTTTGTTCCATTTGCCCTCTTGTTGCCTATTTTCTTAAAAAGAATTATAGCCTAAGGTAAAATATTTTGAAAAATATGAGGGTTTGAGAGAGGTCACTCACATCAGTCCCAATTGGTGTTTATTTGGATCTTTTTCAAGTTGGGACTTGATTGGGAACAGGCAGCGCGAAGGAAGGTTGGAGGTTTGTTGGAAAAGGTGCACCGGACGCTGCACCGGACGCTGCTGTCCAGCGTCCGGTCAGTTCACAGGAGGTGAACTGCTGCCGAAGGAGTGACCGGACGCTGCGTCTGTGCGTCCGGTCAGGAAGGATTCTGGGTCCGGTTGATCGAAGTGTGCTCAAGTTGTTCTGACCTGACCCTGCCTGCGTCCGGTCATGGACCACCGGACGTGTCCGGTCCCAATTCCAGAGGATTTGGACCTCTCTGGAATCGACCGGACGCTGGGTGGTAGCGTCCGGTCGCTACCACCGGAGCGTCCGGTCAGTGGATCTCGCGCGTCTTCAGGTCTCTTTTCGGTTTCCTTTTCTATCGCGTTTGGGGGACTACTTAACCGTACCACCGCAAAAAAAATTTCGGATCCCGTCGCAACCTTGCCTCCGAGCCCTAGCCTGCGCCGCCGCCATCTTGCCGCCGCAGCCAAGCGCGCCGCCGTGCTCCTACCTCACCGCGCCGCCCCACTGCGCCCGAGCCTCCCCACGCGCTCCCACGCCAGCACGGCCCGCACCTCCCTTGCCCGCGCTCGCCCGGCCTCCATGCTAGCCGCGCGCCACCATAGCTCACCGCGTCGCCGTGTCTCCCCGAGCGCCCCCGTGCCTCCGGTCTTCCAGGATCATCAAGTTTCATCGTGCCCTAGTCCTACCTCCTACATCGTTGGTAAGACCAAATTTTTCAATCTCGATCTGTTGTGACCTAGATCAAGTTGCAGTCATTGATTCCCCATTGCATTCAGGCTGTTTGACCTAACCCTAGTCAGCTCCGAGTTCCCCGCGCGACAACTTATCTTTTCTCGGTTCGCTGATCGTCAGGTAGAAAGCCATTCGATTCAATTTCGCATCTACATTGCTTTCTCTATTAGGGTTTCGCATCTATTAGCAATATGGTATTTATTTGTATATCCATCTACTCTATCGTGCAGCGAGTCGGTTCCGTTGTGGTTCTTGTGGCAGTTGGCAGTCATCTCGGAGCCAAGCTCGCGAGTAAGGATCGAGGCCAAGCCTCGAGAGGTTCAGTTTGTCTGTTGATCCTCATCAGCGTCAGTTCACCATCTTGTCAGTTCAGATGGCCCGCACCAAGAATGTTGGTGGTGGCCCAGGTGATGATGATCGGAGGCCCCCGCCTCGCCAGCCAGCCGGATCAAAGGGCAAGTCAACCAAGCAGGTGACATCCAAGAAGCGGAAGTACCCCGACGCAGAGACAGCGAGAGCAGCAGCTATTGCAGAGGTCGTAGAGCGTGCCGAGAGAGGTGGTGCCCGCAGTGGAGTTGTCATTGCAGCGAATCGGCCAGTTCAAAGCATTGAGCTGTGCTTGAGGAGGTTGAGCGTCGTCACGGTAGTCCAAATTTGGGGACCTATCACGTTTGCGGGGACGACGGGTTTCCATTGAGGAGGGTCGTCGACCGCAATGAGCCCCACAAGCGAGAGCCTCAGCAGACCTGGGAGGTGAGGAGCAGAGCCGGCACCCAGCCTTCGCCGCTCTGGGGCGGACCCGTGTACCAGATCTCACCGAGGCCGCCAACACAGCCGGAGGGATCACGTCCTCCACCTAGAGACCGAGGTGGTCCACCTCCAGTGGTTCACCTCGACTTGAGGGCCGCTACCGCCAGGTAGGTTCAGCAGCTGCGTTTTGTTGAGTTTGAGGTTTGGTTTCCTCCAAGGAGGGATGAGAGAGCAGCTGAGGGTTTCTACACGCCACTGCAGGAGGATTTCTACAATGCTTATCTCAACGGTGGGGGCGGTGTGCCGATCTCGAGAGTTTTGTCGATAGAGTCTATTGTGGCAAAGCAAACGGAGAGAGCATTCGGCCATACTTGTCATATTTGCGGGGATCGATGATTTGATTGGACGGACGGGGATATATGTACCATCTTGGGTTCGCCAGTTCTATGCTTCACTCTTCATCGATCCACATCACATGTTTATTCACTTTGCTTTCAGAGGCAAAGACTACAGAGTGACGAGTGGCGAGGTGTCGGAGATATCTGAGGCTACTGAGAGCAGACTGTTAGGGATACATGAGGTCTGTTATGGACAGCAGGAGCCTCCCAGGCGTCCTCACACGAGGTTTGGTGCCTCCTCTGATTTAGTGCGATATTGCTTCAAGGAGCCTTTTGGAGAGGGGTCGAGGAGGACCCCGGTGACTTGACTCACAATGAGAGTGCTAGAGGCTATTATCAGGAGGACACCTTTGCTTCCCGAGGTTGGGATATAGAGAGGGCTGACTAAAGTGCGCCTGACTCCGGCTTCTTAATGCCACGATCAGCAGACAGTGATTTGATATCTCTGGGACCTCCTTCTTTCGAGAGATGGAGGACACTATAGTGAGGGATTCAAGGGTCGGCAGCTTCCTTATGCGCCTTTGGATCACGTTTCTTATCCGCAGAGTAGTGCTTGATAAGTCCCCCTGGTATGATGGATGAGTATCTGAGGTGCCACCATAGAGTTCCCGACTTACAACCTATCACGAGAGGATCGGACACACCACTCCTCGGGCACCCAGACAGCCTAGCCGTCGTCCCGGACGTGCCGAGTCCATGCAGCTTCGGCAAGATGAGATCATCGGAGGGATTACAGCCCACCGAGGAGGAGGAGCTAGAGGCATAGCAGGAGGTGAGCGAGCAGTGGCAGCTCGGCGATGACTACCGGCCTATACCTCAGATGCCTCCACGCGAGACACGATGCAAAGGCCGGTAGCTCGATTACGCTCCACTGCCCGCAGAGCAGACCCGCTCTCATTGCTATTCTTGAGTGGATCAGCGAGATCGAACCACAGCAGCACTGAGAGAGCGGTGCCAACCGCACGATTTGAGCTCGTCGGGGCGAGTTTCGGATGGCAAGCAGCAAGCTCCTTCAACCGGCGATTACTTATGCGTGGAAGCAGCTCATGGGATTCATGCGGCATGTAGTGACAGCCATTGGGGTTCCACCCTGACCTCCTACCGCCCGACGACTCAGAAGATATAGCCCAAGTGGGCTCCAGTCGAGGACAGCCTCCGGCTCGGATTTGCTTCACCGCCTATACAGTGTCCTAGTGGTTAGCCTCACCCGTGGTAGCCCTGATTCACTCCACTTTAGAGCGGGCTTCACACCAGAGCGGTCTTCCTCGCTATTCATACCTAAGACGTCGGTCTCTCTAGGAGTCTTGGAGCATCCTCAATGAGTTGACGGCATGCCTACTACGCCTCATATGCATACCGCGGTCCGTCTTCAGCAGCTCGATCCACAGGCGACTACTCAGAGAGGCTCCCTTAAATCTGTCGCCTCGTCGAGATCCTACGACAGACATACTAGCAGACTTCACAGCAGCACCAACTCCAGCTCAGACCGAGCCGCTTGGCGACACTTTCCCGCCACAGAGGGTCGGTCGATTGAGCTCGAAGTGGTCGAGATGATGATGGTGCCGGTTCGGCTTGCCCCTCGTTCTTCAAATATTTCGGCTCATCCATTGCTGAGCCTCGCCGTCCAAACCCCTAGGTTTTGGTGTTTGACGCCAAAGGGGAGAGGGTGTTGAGTATGTAGTCTCGTGGGGAGCTACATTTAGGGGAGCTAGTTATCAAGTATTAGCCTATTATATACATTTGGAGTTCTATTTGTGTGATACACTATTACTTGTGCATTCGTGTGTTTACTTTCTTGCATACTATTATATATATGTGATAGTGCTATCTACGTGCTTGTGATATTTAACATGTGTAATTTCTACTTTGCATTATCTATATGTCATATCACTTGTGTTATGCTCATTTGCTTTTGCTTCCGCGTTTATACTTCGAAGCAAATGAGCTTTGTTACTTGTACTCATGCTTAATTCATATCCTTTGAGTACACTGTGTTGGCTTGGGTCATATAAGCTTGCCTAACTCTTTTGTTCATAACGACAAAAGCTTATATGAACCAAGCCCTTCAAAAACCTCACTCTTTAACATACTCGAGGTGGTATTGTCATCAATCATCAAAAAGGGGGAGATTGAAAGCATCTAGGCCCCTAAGTGGATTTCGGTGATTAATGTCAATACAAGATTACTATGACTAACGTGTGTTTTGCAAAGGCAATTAAGTTAGGTCATGGTAATGGAGATCGATTGGGCAATTGAAGGTGTCATGCCCCTACAATGGAAATCATTTCGGTTTTCAAAGGATGGACGACAAGGTTAAGGATAACTAGTTCTAAGTGTCAATTGAAGTTGGAGAGACACTTAGAGTAGTTTAGGACTTTGTTTTTTTCCTTTGGCCGTACTATGAAGGGGGGTATGAACGGGTAGCTTGACCTAGTTGAGTCTAGTGAGTTAGGTGTGGTGCACACTTGTTAAAACTAGCTCTAGGTAGCTCCTATAAATGCCTAAGATCCTTTGGAGCTAACTTCATTCACATATGATCGAAAGTTGGAAGTGAATGGAGGGTCAAAATACTTGGCCGAGATGACTGGCTCGGTCTTGACCAGGACGGACGTGGCCGAGGGTCCGGTCAGTTCATTTGATTGAGGAGAACAAGTGCAGAGTGACCGGACTATTTGGAAGGTCGATGTGACCGGACGCTGAAGAAAGCCCGTCCGGTCGACTCAATAAGGGTCGAGACTTGAGAAAGTGTGGCCGGACGCGTCCGGTCGGTGGTGACCGGACCTGTGTATCCAGCGTCCGGTCGTTTCTGATAAGCATCCAAGATCGACCGGACATCCGTCGGTCTTGGCCGGACCGACCGGACCGCTCGGCGTCCGGTCATCACTTGGAAACTGTTGCGCGGGTTGAACTGACCGGAGCGTCCGGTCAATATGATCGGAGCGTCCGGTCATACCGCAGAAGCTCATAACGGTTCGTTTTTCAGGCTGCCTTATAAATAGAAGCTCCACTCGTGTGTGGAGTTACTTTTGCTCATTCCAACAAATTGAGAAACACGTTTGTGAGTGCCAAGAAGAGCAAGGTCCTAGTGAGGTGTTTGTGATTTGAGAATCCAAGAGTGAAACCTCATTAGTGAATCAAGAGTAGACAAGTGTGCATCCATCTTCTCATTAGGCTCGGCGTGGTCAAGTGAGAGTTCGTGCTTGTTACTCTTGGTGATCGCCATCACCTAGACGGCTTGGTGGTGATTGGGAGCTTGGTGATCACCGGCTGAGCTTGTGGGTGACCCAACTCAAGTTGTGAGCGGTTTTGGGTGATTCGCCGTGACGGAGTGTCGAAGAATCAACCCGGAAGCACTTGATCCTTGCGGATCAAGGGGAGCTACACCTGCTTGTGGTGCTTCAACGAGGACTAGTGGGGAGTGGCGACTCTCGATACCTCGGCAAAACATCGCCACGTTCCTTTCTCTCTCTATTTACTTTGAGCACTTACTTTGAGTATTTACTTTGAGCAATTCAATACTTGTTTCACATCCATAGAATTGCTTGCTAGAGTAAGTTTGGAACATAGGTTGTGAGGTTGTTGTGCATTAGTTTGACATAAACACTTTTCTAGGCACAAGGGGTTAATTGGGCTATCCGTAGGATTTGATTATTGCAAGAAAATTTAGAATTAGCCCAATTCACCCCCCCTCTTGGGCATCTTGATCCTTTCACTTACCTAACTAATCTGGCTAAGGACTAATATCCCTAACATGATAATCTTGATGATAACTTGGATATCTTGCTCATGCGAGGGGTAGGTTGCCGTGAATGTGGGATCTCAGATGACATAGCTCGTGGAGCAATAAGGACAGTGTATTGGGATACGTAAGTCCGAGTAACCACCCGTATAGACCACATGTCATGGATGGGGTCGATAAGCCAAGTAACTAGTTGCGACCAGTTTATCCATGAAACTGGCAATGGGGTTGGCGTCGGTCGGGAATGTCCGGGACATTGCTCGGGAAACCGGGAATGTCCGGACATTGACTGGACAACCGCTCGAACCTTTCGTCGGATATTCTGGCCGGATTAGGGAAAGGTTGGAGACGTGAGGCAACCCTTATCTGTCGCTCGGGTATGGAGATTTGTCCCATTCTCCGTGTGGGTACAGTTGTACACCTCTGTAGAGTTTTGAAAGCCTAAAGTCCCTCGGGACAGAACTATTCAGTTGTTCTTTCTTTCTATACCCATGGTAGTATGAATGATGGACTATGAGCACTTTGGTTATAATGATAAACACCTTTACCTCTAATGTTGAGCATAGCATGTCATACTTTTAATGAACATCATTGCTTTCCGCACTTATACAAATGCCTGATAATCACCCTATGCATCCACCAAATATTAAATGTTGGAATTAAGTCCTGCGAGTACGCAATGTACTCACGGTGCTATCGTTAACTTGTTTTGCAGGTAAAGGACATTGGCGGCCATCTCACCCCGCCGTTGGTGGCAAAGTGGGTGAATGGCAAGAGCCGTCCAAGCTATGGTAGTGACGCCCATGGGCAAGGTTGAAAGATCTAGTTTGGTTTTGGTGAATTGATGAAACCCTAAGTGCTAACCTAATTTATCAAGTGATCATGATATAGGTAGCACACTCCAAGTGGTGAAGCAAATGAAGATCATGACATGATGATGGTGATGCCATGATGATGATCAAGTGCTTGAAATTGAAAAGAAGAAAGAGAAAAACAAAAGGCTCAAGGCAAAGGTATAAATGGTAGGAGCCATTTTGTTTTGGTGATCGAGACACTTAGTGAGTGTGATCACATTTAGGATCGATAGCCATACTATTAAGAGGGGTGAAACTCGTATCGGAATGCGGTTATCAAAGTGCCACTAGATGCTCTAACTCTTTACATATGCATTTAGGATCTAGTGGAGTGCTAACACCCTTGAAAATATTTGTGAAAATAAGCTAACACATGTGCACAAGGTGATACACTTGGTGGTTAGCACATTTGAGCAAGGGTAGGAAACTTCATCGGCGCCCTAGATAGAAAAGACGAAGGTCACTATAAGTGATCGGACGCTGGTCTCAGTTGGACCGGCGTGTCCGGTCAGTAGCAGCAGTGAGCGCGTGGTCTTAGTCTTCGACCGGACGTTGGCGCTAAAAGTGATCGGACGCTGGCAGGGTGCGTTCGATCAGCGCTGACGTACGCTGATGTGGGACGCATAGTGGAGACATTGAGTAACTAGACGCTGGGTGTGTCCGGTCGGACATGACCGGACGCGTCCGATCGTGAAATCTCACGTTCAGAACCTTACTGGAAACGACCGGACGCTGAGGTCTAGCGTCCGGTCACTTTCTAACTGACACGTCTGGTCATGACTTGACTGTTGAGATCAGGCGATCAACATTTGAAGAGAGGGGACACATGGCATGCATCGCGTGACCGGACGTTGAGTTCCAGCGTCCTATCAATCTGACCGACGCGTCCAGTCAGCCCGTGTTGTGCCTAGTGAAGGGGTACAACGGCTCTATTTCATGGGGGCTTCTATTTAAGCCCCACGGCCGGCTCAAGCTCACTCCCTTTGGCCATTTATATTGACATAGCAACCTTGTGAGCTTAGCCAAAGCCCTCCCATTCATCTCCATCATTGATTCATCATCTTTGTGAGATTGGGAGAGAATCCAAGTGCATTGTGTAAGGAAAATGGACCATTGGCCCATTTACTTTGGATTTTGGTGTTTGATGACCAACACAACCAAATTGGACTAATGAACTTGCTAGTCCTTGTTTTGTAGTTCCATAGGATGCAAGACGTGACTTAGACAAAGGCGACGTGATGATCCGATGATCAACACCAAAAGCAAGACCCTAGGAGCACAAGAGAAGACCCAAGATATCAAGCAAAGTCCAAGCATGGAGATAGGAACCAAGCCGTACATAAGATCGCGAAGAAACAAGCTCACAGAAGTGACCGAACGCTGGACCGGACGCTGGAAGAAAGTGACCGGACACTCTGATCAAGAGGCTTGGCAATAGGCGCGACCGGACGCTAGCGGCAGATCGACCGGACACAGGACAGCAGAGTCCGGTCGAGTACAGAGAGGTTCCAGAGCGGCGAAACTGCGACCGGACGTGTCTGGTGGCAGGTGACCGGATGCTGGCAGCGTCCGATCAGTTGATCGCGGCTCTAACGGTCGGGACGACTGGACTCGTCCGGTCAAGACGATTTCAGCGTCCGGTCAGTAGCAGAAAAGCGGGATTTCGTCCCAAACGGCTACTTTCTCAGTGGGGCTTATAATACAACCCCCAACCGGCCATTTGAGAGGTGTGGAGCTGAGGAAACATACCAAGGGTGTTGATACACCATTTTAGTGATCTCCACTTGCATAGTGCTTAGTGTTTCATTAGGTGATTAGCGTAGGTGCTTTGCGAAGTGCTTAGGTT
Source organism: Miscanthus lutarioriparius (assembly GCA_904845875.1). Lineage (NCBI taxonomy): Eukaryota > Viridiplantae > Streptophyta > Magnoliopsida > Poales > Poaceae > Miscanthus > Miscanthus lutarioriparius. The sequence goes on from CAJGYO010000007.1 coordinate 48,050,598, forward strand.
GATTAGACCACCGCTTATGCGCTTGCTCTAGGTTTAGGCCTAGTGTTTAGTGAGGTTTGCACACCTCTTACCACTCGGTGCTTGCGAGCACCATTGTTGTACATCGAAGGGGCTTGAAGTCTTGCGAGATCACACCAACCGCATTTGTTGTGTGGCCGCCACCATGTATCGGAGGGAACAAGGCCCGCGGCGTTTCGGCCGGAAGCTTGATAGTGAAGACGGCGGGGAGCATCTGGGAGAGGCTTGCCGGAGGGCATGTCGGAGACCCACTTGCGCATGGGGAAGGCCCGAGGCTATCCACGGAGTTACCCGACCGGGAGCTTGGCCCTTGCGAGGGATTCCTTGTGAGGGGCTCCAACGAGGACTAGGGGGAAGCTTGCGCGCTTCTCGATACCTCGGTAAAAATACCGGAGTCGTCGATGGGAGTTTGCATATCTCTACCTTGCTCTTTAGCTTCCGCATTTACATTGATTGTATTACTCCTTTTGCGGTAGAGATAGCAACACACTAGCAAAACCGTAGTTGCACATTTAAATAGTTTATCCTTTGCATAGGTTTTGCTAAGGTTAGAAAAAGAGGCCATAGTTTAGAATTAGATTTTTAAGTTGCCTAATTCACCCCCCCTCTTAGGCATCACGGTCCCTTCAATTGGTATCAGAGCCGGTTGGCTCAATTTAGACCTTTGACTTAACCGCCGTTGAGCCGACGCTATTTAGAGTGGTTGTGATGGATACCTCTAGGCCTCCGCACTTTGACGGCACTAACTTCCCTTATTATAAGGCTAGAATGGCTTGCCACCTTGAGGCGGTTGATTTGGGTGTATGGAGAGTCACTTGTGATGGGATGAAACCCATCAAAAATCCCAAAAAACCCACAAAGAGTGATGAAAAACAAATGCATTTCAATGCTAGAGCTAAGAATTGCTTGTTTGAATCTTTTAGCATGGATGTATTTAACCAAGTATTCACTTTAAATACGGCACATGAAATTTGGTTAAAACTCCAAGAGCTCCATGACGGCACAAGTAATGTCCGTGAGCTTGTCTAGCTAAACAAAATTGTGATTCCTTTACAATAAATAATGATGAGCTTGTTCGTGATATGTATTCTCGTTTGAATCTAATTATCAATGAGCTCCATTCAATAGGATTAATAAAGCTAGATGATGCGGACATCGTGAGAAAGATCATCTCCGTGCTACCACAAAAGAAATAGGCAAGCATCATCACCATCCTTCACAATATGGAGGACTTGAGCACCATGACCCCGGGCATAGTCATTGGCAAGTTAGTGGCATTTGAAATGTCATGAAAGATGGGTCAAGAAGAAGCCTCTTCATCAAGCAAAGGCAAAGCTCTCGCTTGTAGCGAGAAAAAGAAGATGAAGGGCAAGCAAGTTGAGACAAGTTCAAGCTCAAACTCCTCGAGTGAAGATGAAGAAGAAGATGAGGATGATGATGATTCAAGTGATGATGATCAATGTTCCTCCTCCACCTCTGACCTTGATGAAGAATCAATCAAATTAATCAACAAGGTGGAGAAGATAATCCAAAGGCTCAATGTCAAGGGTGTGCCCATCCAAATTCAAGATCTCATTTTCACCAATCAAAGAAATGAGCAAAGAAAGAGAGGATGCTATGGATGCGGTGAGTTGGGACACTTTGTGGAAGTTTATCCAAACAAGCCCACACCCAAGACAAAGAAGAAGGCATGCAAGAACCAAGCCCTCACCTCAATAAGATCATAGGATGATTCTTCAAGTGAAGAACAACACCATCACAAGAGGTGAGGCCGCAAGCACTCATCATCAAGCTCTTCACGTGTGTGCCTTATGGCACGAGGTAACGAAAGCTCATCCTCTAATGAGAGTGATAGTGATGATGATATGCTTCTTATGATGCAATTGTGCAACAAAATCTTAAATATGCTAAAATTTACACTAGTCAACAAAAGAAGCTCAAAAGTTTAAAAGAAAAACTAGATAGTTCACAAGAAGCATACAAAACTTTGCTTGAACAATATGAGAACTTTGCTAATCTAAATGTTGAACTATCTACTAAAATTGAGCAACTTAAGGCTAGTGCAACAACAAATGAATGCACCATCAATGATGAGCAACTTGTAAAGAAAAATGAAAAATTAAAAGAAAAGTTAGCTAGCTCACAAGATGCTTATAAAAGTTTTCTTGCAAAAATGGAAACCATGTGCAAACATTGTGATGAGCTAACTAACAAAGTTGCTAATCTTGAAGCCGTTAGTATAACCCCCACCAAGGCATCTAAAAAGAAAAGCTCTATCTTTAACATATCTAAAAAGGATGTCTCTACTTCTTGTAATGATTTATGTTTTGACTCACCTTTGTGCAACGAAGTTTATGTTGAGAAAATTGTTGTAGACACATGCACACAAGAGGTTGCAAAGGAGAATGAGCAACTCAAGCAAGAAGTAGCTCGCCTCACCAAGGACTTGACTCAAGTGAAAGGCAAGGTGAAGCAAACCTAACTTCATCAAGAAAACACCATCAAGGGAGTGAAGAAGCTTGATGAAGGACAAACCGTGGTTTGTTACGTGTGCCACAAGGAAGGTCACATGTCCTATGAGTGCAAGGTGAAAAATGGGGGAGGAGCAAAGAAGAAAGAGAAGAAGCAAACAAGCAAGCTCTCCAACACCTACACCAACAAGGTGGACAAGAAGGCCTCACACCTTATCTCTTGAAGAAGAAGAAAAATGGTAAGGTGGTGGCCATCAAGGTGAACAAGCAAGCCAACAATGGGGTCAAACGCTTTTGGGTGCCAAAGGAGATCATTTCCAACATGAAGAGCACCAAGAAGGTTTGGACCCTAAAAGGGAAGTGAGAAGTCTGTTGGACGACGGGGAATTTGGAGACTTGGCAAAGTATGGATGCATTTCATGGGGTGCATCATTATGGACAAAGTTATTACCAAGCGGGTTAGTGAATACTATAGACCCAAATTCCCCTTCCCATGTTAAGTAACTAGATTCAATTTACTTCAATTGGTATTAGATTTAAATTTTCCTACAATTGGTATCTTTTAGCATCTAGTTACCCTTCATGCCTAGGTTTGCATTTGCATGCTTATATCTTTTGTCATACATACACTAGGTATATCTTATGGTAGGCTTGCTCGGTTTCATTCTTAATCCTTGGAGTAAACCTACATGGTTTAAATTTGTTTAGGATCACGACACATAGCTTGTCTTTTGATTATTCATCTAATATGTGCCAAAGTCCAAATTGTAGATAATTTCTCCCAAATATTATCTTCAAAAATGATTCTCGCATTCATGAGATGTCATCTTTCAAGTGATATTCTTGATTCTAAAATCAATGTGCATGATTCCTACAAGTATTCCACACTTATGTGTGCACAAATTTAGGGGGAGGTTAATCTACAAGTTGGATGCTTTGAGACTAATACCCTTTTCAAGCTTATCATGTGTGTAGTAGTCTCATTGCAAGGAAAATGGAGTCCCCGGAGTTAAGCATCTCACTTCAAATATTCACCACTCATTGCAAGTGGTAGAAATCAATTTGGTTTCCACATGTGGTATTTCAAAACCAATATCATCATGTTGATTTCATTTTGATATTTATATGCTTTCTCCATGCATTATATAGATTAAATTTCCTTGAGCAATAACTTGCTAATTAGGCATATACTTTGCTTTCTATCATATGTATGCATATATTTAGGGGGAGCTTAATCTATATAATGTGAGAGTCAAATTTTGTGACCTATTCCACTCTACACATAAAGGCTCACAAAAGTTTGACCCTCCCTTGTGCTACTAATGTATTTCTTTTCGGTGTTTGATTCCAAAGGGGGAGAATTTAGAGGATCAAAAGCAAGCATTAATAATTTACAAGTGGTAATGATCCGAGAAAGGGAGGATAATGGATTATGGATTGCCTATGTAATAGGGAGAATATGTAGGAAGCTAGGCGGAAATCCATAATGCTACATGGGGACATTTGCAAGGGCAAGATATGTTTTATGTAGTATCTTTTAGTTTTAAAAGTAGTATCTTTTAGCATTACATAATCTTGCCCCTTGCATTGTATCCTAGCAAGTAAATAGTTTTCAAATTTCAAAAAGAAATTTATTATTTGCTTGCTTTGGTTGTGTTGTCATCAATCACCAAAAAGGGGGAGATTGTAAGGAAAATGGACCCTTGGCCCATTTACTTTGGATTTTGGTGTTTGATGACCAACACAACCAAATTGGACTAATGAACTTGCAAGTGATTGTTTTATAGTTCCATAGGATGCAAGACGTTACTTGGACGAAGGCGACGTGATGATCCAATGATCAACACCAAAAGCAAGACCCTAGGAGCATAAGAGAAGACCCAAGATATCAAGCAAAGTCCAAGCATGAAGATAGGAACCAAGCCGTACGCAAGATCACGAAGAAACAAGCTCACAGAAGTGACCGGACGCTGGAAGAAAGTGACCGGACGCTCCGATCAAGAGGCTCGGCAATAGGCGCGATTGGACGCTAGCGGTAGATCGACTGGACGCAGGACAGCAGAGTCCGGTCGAGTACAGAGAGGGTCCAGAGCGACAAAACTGCGACCGGACGCATCTGGTGGCAGGTGACCGGACGCTGGCAGCGTCCGATCAGTTGATCGCGGCTCCAACGGTCGGGACTACCGGACGCGTCCGGTCAAGACGATTTCAGCGTCCGGTCAGTAGCAGAAAAGCGGGATTTCGTCCCAAACGGCTACTTTCTCAGTGGGGTTTATAAATACAACCCCCAACCGGCCATTTGAGAGGTGTGGAGCTGAGGAAACATACCAAGGTTGTTGATACACCATTTTAGTGATCTCCACTTGCATAGTGCTTAGTGTTTCATTAGATGATTAGCGTAGGTGCTTTGCGAAGTGCTTATGTTGATTAGACCACCGCTTATGCGCTTGCTCTAGGTTTAGGCCTAGTGTTTAGTGAGGTTTGCATACCTCTTACCACTCGGTGCTTGCGAGCACCATTGTTGTACATTGGAGGGGCTTGAAGTCTTGCGAGATCACACCAACCGTATTTGTGGTGTGGCCGCCACCGTGTACCGGAGGGAACAAGGCCCACGGCGTTTTGGCCGGAAGCTTGATAGTGAAGATGGCGGGGAGCATTTGGGAGAGGCTTGCCGGAAGGCACGTCAGAGACCCACTTGCGCGTGGGGAAGGCCCGAGGCTATCCACGGAGTTACCCGACCGAGAGCTTGGCCCTTGCAAGGGATTCCTTGTGAGGGGCTCCAACAAGGACTAGGGGGAAGCTTGCGCGCTTCTCGATACCTCGGTAAAAATACCGGAGTCGTCGATGGGAGTTTGCATATCTCTACCTTGCTCTTTAGCTTCCGCATTTACATTGATTGTATTACTCCTTTTGCGGTAGAGATAGCAACACACTAGCAAAACCGTAGTTGCACATTTAGATAGTTTATCCTTTGCATAGGTTTTGCTAAGGTTAGAAAAAGAGGCCATAGTTTAGAATTAGATTTTTAAGTTGCCTAATTCACTCCCCCCTCTTAGGCATCACGGTCCCTTCACATTGCTTGAGTGTTTGTATCTAGAGGCACTTGGTGTTCGTATTTCGTTGTGGGATTCACTTATTACTCTTGGTGGTTGCCGCCACCTAGACAACTTGGAGCAGCGAGGATCGTCGAGCGGAGGGTGGTGATTGTCTCCGGCTCCGATCGTGGTGATTGTGAGGGGTTCTTGACCTTTCCCTGGCGGAGAGCCAAAAGGTACTCTAGTGGATTGCTCGTGGCTTGTGTGATCCTCATCTTGTGTTGGTTGTGCGGCACCCTATTGAGGGTTTGGCGTGTGATGCCAATTAGCGCGTGAACCTCCAAGTGAGTGAATCGCCACAATGAGGACTAGCTTGCCGGCAAGCAAGTGAACCTCGGTAAAAAATCATTGTGTTCATCATTTGATTCCGAGGTGATTGGTCTTCATTGGTATTCATTCTTGTGATTGATTGGCTCCTTCCTCGACGCGGCGGTATAAACAAATTGCTCACTCTCTTTATATTACCGCAAACTAGTTGTCAAGCTCTTTAGTGTAGCTAGTTGTGAGAGCTTGTTAGTTTGGTTAGTGTGGCTCTTTAGTTAGCCTTTGAGAGCACACTAACTTAGTGTAGTGACATAGCTATTGTGTGGATAGAAACTATATAAACTAGAATTGTGGTAGGTGACTTACAATTTTAGTAGGCTAGCGCAACACTTGCTTCGCCTCAAAATTATCTAACCGGTTTGTTAAGTGTTGTTGTACAAATTGTTAATAGGCTATTCACCCCCCCCTCTAGCCATTTGGACCTTTCAAAGGTGACTACTCGTTACTAGTGAGAGTGTATATCGTAGTTGTAGTTGATAAGATAGTAGTTGGTTCTCACTACATATGATTGTATTGAATCAATGTCTTCTTTAATGTTGTATAATTAACTTGTTAAATTCAACAAGATTTGTAATATATGTTTCCGCTGAATTATTATGTGCTCCGATGATGGGATGTAATCTTGAGTTGTGGAGGCTATTGTGGTATGATACTCAACCTGATCCTGAAGAGGAGTTGCCAAGTGCGCTCCTGAGGGCCTCACGGTGTTGGTTTGCCCAAAATTGAGCCAGTCAATTGGATGACACTCGTTTTAGGTGAATTAACGCGGTGGGTCCCTCACAGGCGCTTCGAGTGTTGTGTCGTGGCCTAGGTGGCGCGGTTGTCTTCCTTTTAGGTGGCATGCTAGATGTTGTCTTGGCCAAGAATCGTGGGCACCAATGTTGGCCCGGAGGTTCTCTCCCGAAGGCTCTAGCCTACGGGTCAACTGACACGAAAACTGAGGCACAAGATTAGTGGTGGTTGGTCGATTAAGTCTCTCCTTTATTGGTATCCGAGCTCTCATTTTATAGGGTACGGTTACATGTATTCCCCCGGTACAATAATGCTCTTTTTCTACTACAAAATATGCCAAAACATTCTCACGGCCATCTAGAGTGACAGTCACAAGGGCTAGAAGGGACACTCCCCCTCTAAACTGCCTCTCTAAATGGGCCTTCTAGGATCAATGTTGGGCCCTAGTGCTTCTCAGGCCACCATCCTAGAGCAGGAAGCCAAAGGCTCCCCGCAGGTCTTTAGTGTGGTGCACGAAGGTCCCTCAGCCGTCGTCCTCCCGGAGGCTTCGTGGCATATATCCCTGAAGGTCACTTGAAAGCGCCCTTTAGATGTCAATCTCTTGGAGCCTTAGCGGTCTCCTACCAGGGGGTCCTCCGAAGGTGCCTTCAGGACGTCAATCTCTTGGAGCCTTCACAGTCTTCCCCGAGTTCCACGCCACACGACGACTTTCCTGTAACTACGGACAATTTCAAACTAAACGAAAAAACAAAAGTCATGAGTGAACCCTCGGGGATAGGCCGGGCTTTGCCCCAGCATACAAAATGAGTATTGCTAAAGTAGAAACTCAATTAATGAGAATGAAATAGATATGCAATCTTCACCGGGGATGGACTTACTTTAATAAATAATACTCCCTCCTTTCTGGAAGAATGCAATTCCAACATTCTAATGTTGTCACAAAATGAATAGAACTTTAGCTTGGGACTTTCTAGAGCCCTCAGTTCTAGTACGCTGTCCTAAAAAGAAGTGTTATATAGGTTGGTGATGGCTATACAATATAGAGTTTGTGAATACCATCATCTAGTTTGGTCCAGCCAATGTAATATATCGGAAAAATAAAAAACGTATGCTACATGCGTCATTCTAGGGCTCCGGCTCTAAAACGTTTGAAGCATCTTTGGCCGGCAAAAGACGGAGCCGAACTTGTTTTCATGTACGGACACGGAGTTGTGAAAACTGACTTTTCCCAAAGGTGAAAACTGACTTTTCCCAAAGGGCACCGGCTCTAGTCGTGGAGTGCACCAGAGGAAACCGTGCTAAACACACCTTTAGTTTTACTAATGAGAATTATATTTCTTATTAAGAGACAGAGTGGGTACTTTTTAACAAAGAGAACCGGGTTTTGCTATGCTACCTATCGACGAAATCTGATCCGAGTGGTATACCCACGATAGTCTTGATCTTATGGGCTGGGTCACATTTGGTGGTACGGCCTATGTCTTATCTTATAGATACCAGGAGCCATACCCCTACAGTACCTCCAAATAATTGTGAGTCGTTCATTTGTTCCGATCGGACGGTTACGATCACCTAGGAGGTAATTGATGAAATACATATTTATTTAATTTCTTATTTGGTAAAATATGATACATAAGGGAAGTTTATATATGATTTTTTTTCTAGATTTGATTGATACATGCGTGATCCACTGATACAGTAAATCCTTTTGTCTTTGTAACTTAATTTGGACCTGATATATTTTGACTATCATGCAATTTTGTATGTGACCTGACACTTGATCTTAGTGTGATATGATCTGCATGTGTACATGATTAGTGTGTGTACGTCATTAGCGTGCGTGTACATAGTTAGCCTGTCAGGTGAGCGGTTAATTAATGTGAGTGGATAACTTATGCATGTAACATATTATTGTTTACAAGCATATAATGTATTATTGTTTATAACTTTTGGTGGCGTGTTAGCGTGTGATACGGTATATGATATATGGTCAATCATTATTATTTCTAATGTGTGAACCACAACTAGATTGTCAGACTAGTCCATACCGTACCAGTAGCAATTACAGAATATCAATTTTTGGAAGTCTCCACGGAAAAGGAAGGAAGGCCACGAGGCTTCTGTACGTCTCCGTGACGAGGTCATTGCGATTAGGGGGGTGCGGCAAGATTTTTTTTGTTTTCCCATGTTAATTAAGTAACTAATTAATTCAAAAATCTAAAATTTCGGCTCGGATTTATCTGAGGTATTACCTCCTAGGAAGTAGAAGATGTACCATAGTTGCCCAAGAGAACCTGTCACGTGACAGTTGTCAACCTCCACAATTTTGCCATCGTGTTTCCCAACGACAACTAATGCTTGCCTATCTTGACTGGGCGTAAAGTCGAAACACAAGGCAATGCGCATGTGGTGTGATGCAATAAAATTATTGAGCGGGATGCTCAAACTGATCATTATAATCTGGCACAGGCGAATTTCAATTTAGCACAGCAAAAGCAAGCAGGAAAAAGGGAAAACAAGTTGGAAGAGGACGGCAAACTGAGCGTCTCAGCTGGGTAGCAGATTTCTTATGGAGTACATACCTATTCTTAACTTTAGCATGGACGCACTGTGTTCGAAATAGAACTGAAAAGGACGGCCAAAAGCAGCGTCAGGACTCAAGGAACGGTGGTTCGCATTATTTGCAGGAGTAACAAAAAATTTGGTTGGACGACCAAGCTATAGCTGTACGCAAGCAAGGTGAGGTAGGGAGCTCCACAACCAAAAGTGCATCTGCGGATCCAGTTGATCACACGTACAATTATCACGCTATCCACTCCGTTTTTTTTCCTCATAGACTTTCATACCAATCTTATGAGTAGGTCAAAGTCAAAATCCAGATGATTACAGTTGAAGCAGCTTATATCATTACATTCAACATAGCACTACTATTTAGACCTTGTTTGGTGAAACTTCGGACAAGTCTCTAACTTCGTCGTTGTGCACGGTAGAAAAGAGTTGTTTTCATCTCTCAGATAAATTAAGAAACAGTGAAAACATTATTTTTGAAACAGTGAAAACATTATTTTGACCTCCAACAATTCAACAGTGAATGAGTATAGGTGTATACAAGTTCAGGGTTAGAGGATGGATTTTACCCTTTCTCTTATGTGTACAGGTTGCTTGTTAATTATTAGTTGGGACATTGTTCTCTCTTTGTCTCATCTCATAATTTTTAAAGGGCGTGGCTAACGTCCGGACGTCCGGACGCTAGCCCCATACGGACGGCCATGCTGCTGCCCCCATCTTGCGTCCCGCATCTGCTCGCCCACGTCTCGCCTGTTGCGCCCGCTTGCAAGCACGTGGGGCCCTCCCGCGCCTAACACCGAGGCGAGACAGCAGAAAGGCGAAGAGAGAGATGCAACACTCGATCTAGTTTTAAAACATCCAGATGCAACAATTGCAACATACGTTTAAAAACAAAATGAAACATTTGAAACATGTGTCTGAAACACTAGCAAAAACACTTGAAACCATTGTAAACGTACGCAACATCCAGATAAAACACTTGCATCATATGTGTGAAAACATATGGAACATCCAGATAAACACACTTGCAACATATGCCGAAAAAAACGGATGAAACATTGACAACAGGAGCTTGCAACATACGTGTACAACCATTGCAACATGTGCAACATCCCGATCTACTTTTGCAACACCCGTATGAAATACTTGCAACATACCTCTGAAACATTTGAAACACTTGAAATAGACGCTTGCAACATGTAGTTTTAGCACAAACATCTCCTTGCCCTTGGAGAATGGAGGCTCGTCGGCATGTGGAGTTAGTGGCCCGGCGGTGCTTTGTAGGCAGTGGCTCTGTGGTGGCTGTGCGATAAGGTAGGGAGGCGTGACATGTGTTGTCGCGAGAGGAGGTAGTGGTGGCAATGGTAATCGAGCGCCATGACCGCGACTTCAGTGACTCTGGCGCGCTTGATGAGCCGACACCCCGCGCCGCCGCGACTCTCAAGCAGCCGTGTGCCGCATCTATTAGGGTTGGCAATCGTGCGCCGCGTGCGGGAGTTGATTTGTTTTTTTATTAGACGAGCGGTGCATGGGGCACTGAGTGGAGCGAGACATCCGGCCTTCCAGAAGTTTTAAAGATTTGGCAGTGGTACCGTATAATTTTTTCACCCCCCCTAAGGTACAAAATGCTCACTTGATGAGATACAAATAACAAGAAAACAGACATTTTGAACGATTGTTGTGAGGTTTGCAAGTGTACAAAGGGCGATTGTGGTTTCTATGGCTGATAATATGACCACGCAGAGCCACCATAGCGCTTAAAATGGATTTTCTTGTACAGGCGACCCTTCTTTTTTTTGTTTTTGCCATGAACTATCTACGTACAGTAGGCCGGTAGCCACGATAAAAACGAAGCAGTTCGCTCTGGTCCAAGCGCACGACGTCTACGCCTGTCGTCGGTCTAGAACCTTCGTTTCTAGAACCCATGGTAAATCGCGCGCGCAGCACATCCGTAGCAGCAAGCAAGCACGCGTTGGCGTCGCCTAGCTGTAAATTTTTGTTGCATAGTGGTGCCGCCCGCCGGGAGAACGGGAGGTTCTCACACTAACATGTCGCCGCTCTCTCATCGCTGTCGACCGACCCAACCCAATGGATCGGAGCTAAGCTCGTCTCCTTCCGGTGCAGTACCAGGGCGATTGTGGTTTCTATGGCTGATAATATGACCACGCAGAACCACCATAGCGCTTAAAATGGATTTTCTTGTACAGGCGACCCTTTTTTTTTGTTTTTGCCATGAACTATCTACGTACAGTAGGCCGGTAGCCGGTAGCCACGATAAAAACGACGCAGTTCGCTCCGGCCCAAGCGCACGACGTCGACGCCTCTCGTCGGTCTAGAACCTTCGTTTCTAGAACCCATAGTAAATCGCGCGCGCAGACACATCCATAGCAGCAAGCAAGCACGCGTTGGCGTCGCCTAGCTGTAAATTTTTTTTTGCGTAGTGGCGCCGCCCGCCGGGAGCACGGGATGTTCTCACACTCACACGTCGCCGCTCTCTCGTCGCTGTCGACCGACCCAACCCAATGGATCGGAGCTAAGCTCGTCTCCTTCCGGCGCTGTACCAGAGCGATTTGTGGTTTCTATGGCTGATAATATGACCGCGCAGAGCCACCATAGCTCTTAAAATGGGTTTTCTTGTACAGGCAACCCTTCTTTTTTTTTTTGCCATGAACTATCTACGTATAGTAGGCTGGTAGCTGGTAGCCACAATAAAAACGACGCAGAGCGCTCCAGCCCAAGCGCACGACGTCGACGCCTCTCGTCGGTCTAGAACCTTCGTTTCTAGAACCCATGGTAAATCTCGCGCGCAGACACATCCATAGCAGCAAGCAAGCACGCGTCGGCGTCGCCTAGCTGTAAATTTTTGTTGCGTAGTGGCGCCGCCCACCGGGAGCACGGGAGGTTCTCACACTCACACGTCGCCGCTCTCTCGTCGCTGTTGACTGACCCAACCCAATGGATCGGAGCTAAGCTCGACTCCTTCCGGCACTGTACCATAGCAATTGTGGTTTCTATGGCTGATAATAAAACCACGCAGAGCCACCATAGCGCTTAAAATGGATTTTCTTGTACAGGCGACCCTTCTTTTTTTTGTTTTTGCCATGAACTATCTATGTACAGTAGGCCAGTAGCCGGTAGCCACGGTAAAAACGACGCACAGCGCTCCGGCCCAAGCGCACGACGTCGACACCTCTTGTCGGTCTAGAACCTTCGTTTCTAGAACCCATGGTAAATCTCGCACGCAGACACGTCCGTAGCAGCAAGCAAGCACGCGTCGGAGTCGCCTAGCTGTAAATTTTTGTTGTGTAGTGGCGCCTCCTGCCGGGAGCACGGGAGGTTCTCACACTCACACGTCGCCGCTCTCTCGTCGCTGTCGACCGACCCAACCCAACGGATTGGAGCTAAGCTCGTCTCCTTCCGGCGCTGTACTAGGTGCATCCGTGGCGTGCATGGCCAAGTCTTACCCGACGCGGAAAGGGCAGAAGGTCAGACCGTTCATTCGTCGTGTGAGGACGCAGGCGCAAGTGCTACACTAGTAAACGCCCGGTGCTGCTGCCTGCGTCTAGGCAACGAGGATACCCGCCCCTTGCCCCCTGTGCTCCACCCTCCAGGAGTGGGCTGGCGGTTGCCCACGCGCAGTCGTCACGGCGAGTCGGCGACGCCGTGGCCGGCACGCATGTGCCGTGCTATTGCCTATTGGCATGTGTGCCGAGCTGCCGACTGTGCCTCGCCACGCCGAGGCTGTCTGCTCTGAACAAGGACACCATCCACGGCAGCGGCGGAAAATTCTCGCGCTCCTGGTCGTGCGTGTGCGCGACTGGTGAGTTGGCAGCTGGACTTAGAATACAGGCCGGAGTATCTACGTCGAGGTTGTTGCTCGATCCGAATTCTGCTCTGGTTTTCTTCAATCTTCACCGAGCGAGGCCTTCATTCGATTCGAATCGAATCGATTGTGCTAATTTCTTTACTATCCATGAAAAGGATCCACACGACACGAGTTCACAAGAAGAGAGTTGGGAATGATCATTTTCTTGAACCTAAATCCCTTGGTGTCAGCGTTCCAACAAGGGAGACATCAAGGGGGACAACTTCTCACGGAACGGCTGCATAAGCTTCGCGGTGGCGCCATGGCGTCTCCCAAAAAAAAAAACTAATTGCCTATTTTGACTAGACGACGTCAGATCGCTGAAGAGCAAGATATAATGTAGTACCGCATCAAATAAAATCGTTGACTGGGATACAGAAACAGAAACAGAAACTGCTTGCTTTGATCTACTGGAGATACGGATGCTAGAAAAAGGGAGGGGGGTGGAGGTGGAGAGGACGACCAAAAAGCAGAGTGAGAGCAGCATGGAGCGACAGCGACGCGGCGCCCGGTCCATACGTCATCTTCAATTCGCCTAGTACTTTGCCCCTCGCTGCCGTTTCCACGCCAGCTTTCCGCATTCCCACGCCCCCGTTTCTCTTCTTCTTCCTCCTTGCTGGGTTCTTTTTTTCTCCTCCTTAATTATTGCATCGCGCACCCTCAGAGACCGAATATTTGCACTATCCCATGGTGTTTATGTGGTTTCAATTTACGTTACAGCAGATTTTGGATCTTCTTCTCATGCCCTTGTCATTCCAGCAATGTCACGTACTGGTAGTGTACTCCTGCATTGACACCGGTTTGGCACGGTGTGACTGTTCAAACTTGCTATGCGACTTTTCCTATGTTTGTGGCACGTTTACTTACTGCCTAACCCGACGCATGAAAAGAGTTCGTATAATACAATACACTCTAATGTTGTCCTGTATATAGGCCGAACTTAGGGTTGGCGCCAATTTGTCTTTCGCCGGTTTCCTTTACAGTATTGTGATGAACAATTATAGCAAAATAGTGGAAGGATGATACATCATTTGGTACATTACGCTTGAGTAATGTCACTAATACAGATAGGCTTTGTAGTGGCGGCTCATGAGCGTGCCTACAAATCACCAATTTGTACCAGCCGCCCCTATAATACCTGTTTGTAGGGGCGGTTCAGTTTAGAACCGATCCTATAGTACATTTTCCTCCAAAAAAATCAAATTTATAATTCAAATTTGACTGGAACATATATATATATATATATAATTCAAATTTATATATATATATATATATATATATATATATATATGTGCCTGATATACACACACACTCCACAAGCATATATAATTTAAATCTGACCAGAACATATATAATTCAAATCTAACCACAAGCACAAGAATATTATATAAACTACAATTATAAGTTCAATTCACAAGAATATATACAATCCATCATTAAATAGACATAAGTCACAAGTCTAATTAGTTCCACTTCTCCCTCCCCTCTCTCTGGCACACGGTGCACTAGGTGAGCGGGGCGATAGTGGCGCAGCAGCTCTCTCTCCTCTCTGTCTCGCGGCGGCGCTCCTCGCCGGCGGCGAGCTCGCGTGTTCTCGTGCTAGGGTGGATAGGCAGGGCTGTTAGGAGGCTCTACGGCTTCGTGCGCTCACGGCGAGTTCACCGGTGGGCCAAGGGTGGCACCTTGGTGGCTATGGCTTTGGCGTAGGTGTCCCACAAGGTAAGACCAATGTCAAATTCTATACACATTGTTATCAATGGCCTAGAGCTAGCATTTTAGTCTCACGAAGGTGTTGGTACTGAGGATTTCTACCTAAGTCAGAATCTCGATCATGGTAGGTGCCTTTGACGTGTACAATCTGGTCCAATATGAAGTTGCAAAGGTTGCCGATGAGCTCTAAGAGTTGGTCATTCTTGTATGGGTCTCTTTTCATTTCTTTCTCTTCTTTCCACTACAAGAGAATAAGTTTCGATTTAGTATTTCATACCATGTGCGAAGTTTTTATACTACAGGTGAACAGGTTCAAACTTACCCTTAAGGGTTGTCTCCTGTAGGCACCGGTGTTACTCATCATAGAACATACATAGTATCCACAATGTACACTCCTAGGTTTCTGCTTGGGGCACTGTGTGTTTTGCATATGAAAATGTTAAATAATGCTTTCGACAACCATGTAATGGAGTACGAAAGTAAGTTACACTTATCGCACATAGTGTTTTTATAGCCAGGCTTTCCTTCCTTAGTGGATCATGCCTTCTGTGATGTTTATTGACATAGAACATAAATGCCCTGTTCGAATTATTTTAGCAAATACAACTTATTAGTATCCAAAAGTGAACGTTACAAGTATGTATACAAACATATAAGCTAATGAGGATTGTCGATATGTATACGTCTTGAGAATCAATATGAAGTCTTTGTATGTCACCGGGTCCCTATCTATTGAATCAAAGACCCATGACACGCTCCTCCCGACATCGACGCCTATACAAATCCAGTGGTTGCTGCATGGATTTAATCATAGAACTAGATAAGCTATTTTGCATCGAATAAAATATATCGAACAAAGCTTTAAGTATAGAATTGAACTTACTCGAAGTTGTATGGTAGCCATATAGTAGAGTGCTGTTGGAGATTTTTAAAAGCCAGGGCAATGTATGACGAAACCTTAAGGGACTCTTGCCTTAGTTTCTTCGCACGAATGTCCTCTTTCTTCCGAATGGTCTTTCCGGCAGCTAGCTCTTTGTCATCCAGTTTTCACTATCTAGGGTAATTAAAATTTGTTTGTGCTACAGCTTGAGGGTCTATATATCAGGCTTTCACACTTGGCATTTGTTTTACAATGTGCACTTGTATTCTACAAATCACGGCGTGGGTTAGTTACAACAAAATCCAAAGATTACATTCATATCATATCGGGAGGACAAGGACTTACAGGCACCACGTGCGAATTAGATTCATTTCCATTGCTCTGAGGTGAAAGCATGTCTGCATGTCATTGAAGTCAAAGATAATTTTCCCGGCTGGGCTTCCAAATGTGTCGGTGGGGAAGCATGCTTGTACGAGGTCTGTGCTCATTAGGAGAACACGCAAGTACCAATCATGGAACCTTCTCATTCCAAGTGGTAGGCGCTAGATGTGTCGGTTTGGTAGGAAGGGCTTGCCTCTTTCATATGTTTTTAGGCAATCCTTTGACCATTTGATGGCATCAACATTTGGATACTGCTTTGCTGTTTGGTGGAGTTTGCTAGTGACGCCTCCTCAGAAGCCCGTGATGGGACTTTTTTAACTTGGTTCTCAGGCTTGAACTGGTCATAGGAATACCACTTGTGCACCAATGAGACATCTTTCATCAGAACATAAATTGGTCTTATGGTGATTGGATGCTTCTTTCGAAGTTCCCATTCAGGCACGTCCTCATCTTCTTGTGCATCACCTTCTTCATGAGGCACTCGTTGTTCATGTATCGGCTATGCTTGTTGAGAAAACTATGGCATCTCATCATGCACTTGCTCGGTACGAGTTAGAGAAGGTTGTGGCTTATCAGGCACATGCTCGCTAGAAGGCGGGGAAGAATGTGGCATCTCAGGAATGTGGTGGTCACAAGACGATGAAAATATCTCCTTGTCCTCAACAACTCGCTCCAAATTTGAGAGAGGGGGAGGCGGCGAAGAAGCAGTCAATATAATGTCCCGTTTGTGCCAGAGGATGAACTGCCCCATTATGTCTCCGAGTAACACCAGCCCCTCGGGAGTTGCATAGTCTATCCTCCATTACATGAACTCGGGCTTCACGGTATGCACCTTGACCCTAGTGTAGTCCAGTGGTATCTTATTATTGTTGTGTAAGCCACCAGAAGGATGTGCCACACCCGTTGCCACCTCCATCACAATGTTCTGCCGGCCGCTGAGAAACAACAAGGTGCAACTAGTTGGTTCCCATATGCAATCGATGGGGGTTGTGGCTACAGTGGAACCTTGGCTGCTAGGAACTTTTGGAGGACTGCCAACTAATGCAAGTTCTCCCAGCAACGTCATTAATGTCCGTGGCTCCATATACAGTCCTTGCTCCTACAGCGCCTTCGCAACTAGAGCCTTCACTTGGAGCTCAAGATTAGCCTCCCGGTCTATGCCATGTTTCTTGTACATGTGTCTGTTCTCTTCGAATCTGTGCTTCTAGGTCATCCTTTTCCCTAGCCCCCTGGTGCGGCCTGTGTGCTCGTTGTTTCCCAAGCTAAGGCTAAGCTCGTCCCTCTCTCTAGAAGGATTGAATGAGCCCTTCTCCTTGTCTTCAGCATATTTCAGTATCCTTGATACTGCCTCTTGGGTCTTCGGCTTATCAAACTTAAGATTACCGCTGGATGATTCTGTACTCCTCGCATATATCCAATTCCTTGAGCATATCTTCAAATTCTTCACATCGATATTCCCAGAAGCTATGGCCTCTTCATCCATCTTCCTAAACTGCTCTTCCTTGGCATAGTAGCCACCAGGGCCTAGATGATGGTGGTGTTTGTTCCTCTTCGCTAGCTCGGTGTTACGGACACTGAGCTCCAATGCCTCTGGTCAAGTCTTCTGAGCCACGAGCTCCTCCCATTGACTAGGAGTTATGTTGCCGAACTCATTGAAGGGAGTTAACCCCTTTTAGATATACTTCTTGTTGAGCTCCAACCTCCAACGTTGGAATGACTCTCCCATTATCTTGAAAGCATTTTTTTTACCAGTTCTTGCTTACCCTCCGGAAATCTAAAATTGAGCTTCAGCTGCTTATCCCATAGTTTATCCTTTTTCTTCTTTGGTATCTCTTTCTAGTTAGGGGTTGCTGGGTTCAATTTATCTCTTACTAGGGTCCCGATAGCATTACGGAATCGTCCTCTGAATTTCTTTGGCTCAAGGATCTCCCCTGCTGGCCCGACCTCTGTTATCTCATAGCATGGCTTATCTGGATATTGATTTGCTTTTTTATCCCCTCGTTTCCTTTTTGGCTTGGTAGTCATGTTCATGGTTGTGTCTTGAGGTTGTGGAGCAGAGGCCTCAATGTCTGTCTCTGTGGTTGTTGCCTCTGCTCTCCTTTCCTCTACTCCGTCTTGTCCGGTGAGATGTCACGGACGTCGACGTCGTCTTTTCCGAGTTTCAGGAGGGACCTGTATATACGACAGGTCAAAGTGTTAGCAGAGGTAACACAGCAAAAGCTTTAACAAAATTTACAAGCAAAGGCTTTATCCCTACCTCCTCATTTGGGTCAAAATCCTTGTCCAAATCTTCCTCCGTTGGCCTCCTTCTGGCTTCACGTGGGAAAGGATCCTCGGGACTTACATATCCCTCTTCTGAGTCCTCATCGCCATCATCCTCTTCTTCTTTGCCTTCAGCAGCCTCTCCTGCTCTTCCTTCTGCTCCCCCTTCCTCCTTGTCACACTACTCCTAAGTAAGCATCACTTCTACATCCTTTTCTAACGCGTTATCGAATTGCTCCTGAGTAAGCTAGTCCTCTAGTGCTTGCTCCTCATAGGTTGGCTGCTCATCATGCTCGAGGCATCGGGCTGCACTGTCTGATGTCCGTGACATTATTTCGCGCTTTATTCTAATAAATGCAAAAAAGTGTGCTTTAGGTACGTGAGAAGGTATAAAAATCAAAAAGGTCTATAAATCAAAGTAGTCCTATAAAACAACAATATATCAAAAAAACGAGTAGTAGCAGTAGTAGAGGCCTCAGAAACATATCAATCATCATTTGATCATGAACTTGGAGCATCAAGGCATCATAACAGAGAAGAGAGGAGAAGGTAATGTAGGGGCAGCTGCTAATGATGCAAAGTTCCTCACAAGTTCTTGATCATCAGCTCATATTCCATATAATGTATGGACTTGGACAATTTCATCATCGGCAAAACAAAGGAGAGGAGAGGAGAGGGGAGATTTGGCAAAAAAAAGCAACAGCTGCTTAGCAAACATAGAGCAGCAACTGATGGCAAAAGTAGTCCTATAAAACAATAATATATTAAAAAATGAGTAGTAGCAGTAGTAGAGGCCTCAGAAACATGTCAATCATCATTTGATCATGAACTTAGAGCATCAAGGCATCATAACAAAGAAGATAGGAGAAGGTAATGTAGGGGCGGCTGCTAATGATGCCAAGTTCCTCACAAGTTCTTGATCATCAGCTCATATTCCATATAATGTATGGACTTGGACAATTTCATCATCGGCAAAACAAAGGAGAGGAGAGGAGAGGGGAGATTTGGCAAAAAAGCAACAGCTGCTTAGCAAACATAGAGTAGCAGCTGATGGCATAAATAGCCAAAAAATAGTTGACTGCTGCCACATGGTTGGAAGACCCCTGCAGATCCACCAAACAACAGCTGCTTAACAAACATACATATGCATAAAATTCTATAGAGACATTAAATAAATTGTCATTAGCTCAGTAGGAGTGTACGATGTGACCAAATAGCAGCACCAAGAGATATTGTCTGTTTATAAATCATAGTACGCAACTAGCCTTGCATTTTCAACATAGTTAGACCGAGGAGAACTCAATCTATAAAGCTGCATCATCAGAGTTAAAGGCATCGATACTACCTCAGGAAGGTTTGGGAGTGAACTCCTCATTATTTTACCAGCTCAGGATATTCCAACTAGCTGGTCCACTTCTAGAAGAAACAAAATGAGGACGCTAGGTACATACACCAACTTATAGTTTACTACAAAGGTTAGATACACTACCATGTTGGCTTCGAATTTATCGAAGGTACTAGGGAAAAAATGCCAAATTTACAAATCAGAAGGTGGAGTCACTTTTGGCTACGGGGAGGGGTATCCTAGGTTGCTCCTTTCAAAAAAGGAGTTGTGCCCCATCTTGTTTGGCGAAGCTTAATGCCAAATTATTGTATATAAACTTTTTTCCTCTTAATTGAAAGATAGCTTCTGCCATTGCCATTCAGAAAAAAATTGCAAATCAGGACCGATAGCTGCCAATCAATGAAAAAAAGCAAACAAGCACCGAACTTAGCTATAGGAGTAAAATCTCACATGTTGCTTCTAGATATTTGCATGGTGCATGGGCACAATGGTAAGTTGAACACAATTTAGTTTAACCCTACAGTTGAGGGTGGCTAATGAGCATTGCATTTCACAGATGCTTTGCTCTTGGTCTCCCAGCACAACTAGATGCCAATAGAATTCAAATGCAAAGATAACCAGGTACATACAATTATGTGTTCTAATGAAGTAACCAGAATTATCATGCAAAGGAGCTTGCAATTCCCATAATGTGAGCACGACAAGATCCAGATACATGCAAACTACTTTTGATGACAAATTCTACTGTGGCAAACAAACAAATACAGTACGGTGCAATTAAGAGGCACATAAAAATGCAGTATCACATCCCAAGCAAATTGCATAAGCAGAGGACACTATAACATATATTACAATGAATCTATAGAAAGCATATTTTGATTATCAGCATTTGTGCACATCAATTCCATTTATATAAGGATGGCCATGAGCTTTTTTTTAGAAAAGATTAAATTTGTGAGAATCTCAAATTAAGATTTCTCAGGCACAAGCATAAACACATTGGGTACATTAGAAGCATACCATTCTACAACAGAAAAACTATTGAACAATTTTAATTCATCAAGCGTTCAGTCAACTAAGATGAGAAATTCAGAAGCAGATCTTCAAATGCCTCCCAGGCCCAGCAAGGTAGAACCCCCAAAACTGAACCCTAGTACAGAATCCTTAAATTCCAAATACACAAAGACTCCAAATGAAACCCAATACAAAGGATCACCATCATCCACTAATAAACATGTCTTTAAGCAGTGATGGAGCCAGTAGGGGACTGGCAGGGGCCATGGCCCCTCATGACCCAATTTTTCTACTAAAGCCCATGAGGTTGAGAAGAACTTTCACATGTTAGTAATTTATCTTTGAATTAACTTATGCCCCCACTAATCTTCTAATCCTAGTTTCCGTCAGTTTTTAAAATCGTACCAGAGATTTTTCAGCAATAGTGCATCTCAAAAGAAAAGATAAAACCAGAAACTAAGAATCTAACAAACCACAGTCATGTGCCAAACACATAGTTGACGTAGCAGATGCTACATACACATAATAGTTGATGTAGCATTATAGCAAAGGGTCACATACACTAAAAAACTATTAGTTCCCTTCCCCAACTAGAAAGGCCGGTGACAATGAAATAACATAACACAGTCATAAATTATTGCGGTGTCATAAATAAAGCATAGGTTTCTCATCATGCAAAGTTGCAAACCAATCATGTATAAACAGAAATTGCCAAAAAAGAATGTAAGTGATACAGAGCAAAGGTAGCTGAGATTAAATTCGTAATACATTGACAGTTACATGTCATAAACCAGTAAATTCCATCTCATCTAAGAAAAACTTGAGCATAATGCATTGCAAGGTACATTTAAATTTTAAAGACCTGCAATACCACCCAAAAGCAAGAAATCCGATTGTTAAAAAGCACAAGCATTGGTAAATGTAAAAAAAATGTCTTACACATATATGATGATAGTCTATATTGCTGAGCATTTTGTTAAGGATAAAAAACAATAATAGATCAGTAAGCGGCACATTCAGGTAGAGAGTAGCCCTTTTTGATTTTTGCAATATGTTGTGGTACAGTCATCTCTTCAACTATAGATCAAATAAACCATTGAACAAGCACACCAAGCAAAAACCAGTTCTATAGATCAAGAGCAATCAGATCCAATAGATGAGCTAACCCAAGCAAAAAAAGCAAGCACCATTGCTGACAATAAAAAACATTGCACACAAATAACAGTAACAAACCGCCCTAATGCTCAAGCTGCTACACCATGGCGCGCAGCACAGGCCGTAGCTAGCTCGCTTAGCCCAACACAACAAACATAAACACCACCAATCTCTAACACTATGACCTCCTCACGCTAGAAGATTTTACCAATCAAGCAAATTGACACCACGTCATGTAGCAGCATAGAAATATGGACCAGTCTTTTAAGTAACAAAACCACATGTTCCCAATAATCAAAGATCCTACTTACTCAAGGAATCAAGGTAACAAATCAGCATTCAGTTCTTAAGCCTTTTGAACTACTCCTGACAGAACTACATGTTTCCATGAATCAAAGATCCCACATAATTCAAGCTAGTATATGATTTTCAATTCTTTGCTTTTTTCACTATATATGCCTAGATCAGCTATTTAAATTTATATATCAGCTTTGCTTAGCATGGCATGAGTATTTGAAAAAACGCGATAGTTAAATCAGTATATTGAGCCTACATAACTACTTCCCACTACATTTCCAACATAGAGCAGGGCCTCTCCAATCCCCATTTAACCTTTCATTGAGTAGGAAATTCTCACTGTGAGTCATACAAGCTTTACTATTTCAAAATACATTTTCAACACTAAACACTGATATTCTCAAATAAACATATGGTCCAACAACAACTTTGTTTACAGTGCCCATGATCCTACATGATGTGGAATCATCAAGGAAATAGCTCTCAACATACAACTTTTAGAGGAGGGAATGTTGTCTCGTGGGCTCAGGCAATATCAATAAGTACAGGCAGGTTTTATTGAGACTGAACTAAACTAAGCCACAATAAAGACATCTTAACAGAGAAAAGAAATCATTATATGGTAGCACACTAGAGAGATGAATCTAGAATTTCCATTTCATTTGAATTGCCTCTGTAGCAACAGAGGAGAGTAGATAGGTAGGAAACATGGAAGACGCAAGAAACTAATAAAAGCACAGCCATGGTTAAGTCAATTTAGTTGAGCAATACTACACATAAGAAGGTAATGAAAGCCATGGAAACATATATACACACATGAATGACTAGGGAAGTGAAAAGAGGCTACACAAACAGTAGTACTTTCTTGTTGGCAAATAAACACAAATAGATTAACAAAGTATGTGAAATAAAGAAGGGGAATTTTTATATATGAACATCTAAGCTACATTAGTTGCCATCATTGGAACCATACTCACTGATCGGAAGAAGCAAGTAGAAAAATACAGAGCAGAGGAATCAATCAGGTACTTGTTGTCCTGGTCGAGGGAGGGATGCTGCAGCTCGATGGAAGACTTGAGGAGGCGACTCAGCGCACCACAACGCCACCACCGGCCGTGCCACGCGCACCACAGCGCTGGAAACCCTAGCCTCCGTGGGAGAGGGAACGGCGGTGAAAACCCTAGCTGCCGGGGGGAACGGCGGCGCGCAGGGCAGGAGACGGACCGGGGGTTGGAGGCGGATCAGGGGAGGTAGGGCGCGGTGGAGGTAGGGCACGAAGGCGGTAGAGGTAGGGCATAGAGGCGGCGACGGCGGAGAAAAACTTGGCAACCTGCCGGCGTCGTGGGGAAGAAAGCGCCTAGGATTTATAATGCCTCCCGCGAGATCTTGCTTATATACCGAAGGTCATTTGTAGGGGTGGTTCCTGAGTAAGCCGCCCCTACAAATATTTTTTAATTTATTTTAATTAATAATTTTGTAATTTATATATAAAGAACACAATGTAAATTTATATAATACTTTTTTGATTATTCTATATATGTATAAATAAATATATGTATATAAACAATTTCAAGATATATATATAAATATATATATATATATACAGATGTAATTATATATTTTGGTCTTTACAAAAAGAATATTTTAAAAATTGAAAATTTGAAATTTAAAACAACTAAAACAATTCCATCTCCACTAAATGACCTCAAATGAAAATTTTGTAAACATCAAAGTTGTAGAACTCATCAAGATGTACAACTTATATTTTGGTCTTCTTTTCATTTGACTAAATTTGAACAGTTCAAATTTTGAATTTCAATAAATATCAACTTCAAATCATATTTTTAAACCTTAAATGATTTCAAATAAGAAAGTCATGAACATAAAAGTTGTTAAACACATCACTATCTACAACTTTTATTTTGGTCATCTTTTCATTTGACAAAATTTGAATAGTTCAAATTTTGAATTTCAATAAATGGCAACTTCAAACAAGATTTTGAAACCCTAACTTATTTCAACTACAAAAGTAGTGAACATAAATGTTGCTGAACTCATCACTATCTACAACTTTTATTTTGGTCACTTCTTTATTTGACAAAGTATTAGTAAACATTGTTCATAAATTCACATATCACTCATAGTTTCATGAACTATACGAGAGATATGTTGATTTGTGAACAATGTTTACTATCACTTTGTTAGATGAAGAAATAACAAAAATAAAAGTTGTAGATCTTGATGAGTTATACATCTTTGGTATTCATCACTTTTTCAGCTGAAATCATTTGTTGTTTCAAAATCTTGTTAGAACTTGTCATTTTTTTAAATTTGAAAATTTGAATTGCTCAAACTTTGTCAAACGAAAAGAATGACCAAATCAACACAGCAACTTAATAGGGCATAGTTTTAGAAAATTTTAGGAACAAAAATCATCACATTTGGAGTTAGTATGAGGGAGAAAGACTAGTTACCAATTTTACCTAGAGATTAAAAAGAACAATCACAACTGTTTATGATGATCAATGATGAACAAGTGTGATTTCTCTTTTTAATCTATGGCTGAAACTTGTAACTAGTTTTTCTCCCTCATACTAACTCTAAATGTGATGGTTTTTTCCTAAAATTCTCTAAAATCATGCTCTATCATTTTAGTCTGGTCATCTATCTTTGTCACTAATTTTGGACAATTCAAATTTTGAATTTCAGAAAATGACAACTTTAAATCTGATTTTCAACCACTAAATGATTTCAGCTGTAAAGGTGATGAATATAAAAGTTGTATAACTCGTCAAGATCTCCAACTTTTATTTTGGTCATTTCTTCATTTCATAAAGTGTTAAGTGATTTCATAAAGTTTTAGTAGTAATAGAGTGGATGTTGAAATAGATTCATCTGGATGTTGCAAAGGGTAGTCTCACACACATGCATAAATATAGTTTCACACACATACATAAATATATAGTCTCACACACATGTATAAATAAAGTCTTATAAACACACACACTTACACAAACACACCACGTTCAACAACTAGCTAGCCCGCTGTAACGACTTTTCGCTTGACACCTTTTCGTTCCCATGGCAATATGTCTTTGGATAGGTTCTTTTCCACAACACTGATCTTCTTAGGAAAGTCTATGAATAGCGGCATCTCACCGTAGTTATTGTAAGCTTCAACATCATCCACCCCATCAATTTCGATAATGTGCTGTTTCCCGAAGGCAACCATGTGCTTTGTCTTCTTCTTCAAGGGGAGGTTACTTTGTGGGTTAGGCATATAGAAACCTTGTGCAACACGTGAAGCGAGCACCCAAGGGTCATCTTGGTAGCCTAGATTCTCGAGTTCCAGGACTCTCAATCTGATCTTGTTTAGTTGGTGTTGTTTGATCCAGCGGCATCGAAACAGGGCCACCATTATATCCCTTCTATAGTCAAGTTCTCCTATCTCTTCAATCATGCCAAAGTATTGGATCTTTCGCCCCACTCCATCGAGAGCTTCTATTCGAACGCCGTTGTTTTGGTTCACATATTTACTATCCTTTGCGTGGGTTAGTACGTGTACCCATTGATGTTATAAGCTTTCCAAGATGTCACTTGTCTCGATGGCCCCTCCGCCAACCTATTGATGGTAATAGAGTCTATGGTTTCTCTAGGCAGTATGTTTTGGTCCTTCAACCATGTAGTTAGTCGTTGCTTGTGCTGTTTCATGACCCAATCATCTGAACGACCATTTCTCTCCGTCATAATGATAGCCAAGTGTTCATCAATGTACGGTTGCATCAGTTGTGTACTCTATAAGACACTGTAATGCTCTCGACTCACCTCTTCGTAATCATGGTCGATGAACACTTTTCTACCACTGGTGCCCTTCCCAGCCAGCCTACCCTTGTAACGACAATCAGGTTTACCAATCCCTTTCTATACTTTTACGTACTCTTGACAACACTCGATGACTTCTTCAGTACTGTAACCCTCTATCATGGAGCCCTCTGGGTATGCTCGATTATGCACGTATCGGCTTAGAACCGACATGAACCGCTCATAGGACCACATTTCATGCAAGTAGCAAGGGCCCATCGCCTGTATCTGATGAACCATGTGAATCATGAGATGTGGCATTATATAAAAAAAAGCAGGAGGTAAAAACATCTCTAGTTGGTTTTATGTCTCCACCACAAATTCATGTAGGTCACTCAGCTCTTTCTTGCCAATCATCTTATGTGAGATCTTCGAAAAGAAGTAGCACATGCGGGTGATAGCCATTTTCAAGAACTCTGGCTTTATAGCCCTAATTGCAATAGGTAGAAATACTGTCAGCATCACATGACAATCGTGAGCCTTGCAGTGTGTTATTGACAAGTCCTTCATCAACACTAGCTTCTTCACATTCACTAAAAACCCAGTCAGGACTTTGATCCCCCTCAAGAAAGTGCATATAGCTCTCTTCTCTTCTGGTGTTAGGTTGAAGCATGCCACGGATAGAGTGTATTTTCCATTAGCCTCAGGTACCGAGTGAAGCTGTGGCATCACGTTTAGCTGCACCATGTCTTTCCATGATTTCAGACCATCCTTTGACTTGCCTGTGTCCATCAAGGTAGCAATGAGACTCTCAAAGACATTCGTCTGTACGTGCATAGCATCAATGGCATGGGGGACCTTCAAGTCTGGCCAATAAGGCAGATACTGAAATAAGATCGATTGTTTCTTGAAAGGTACGCCTTCGATAGGAGGTGCGCTTCTATCTCTGTTCGTTCCATCCGGATTCTTCTTTGCATAGACGACGCGTATGTTTTTCACCATTTTGTACACGTGTTCTCCATTATGACATCTCTCCAGAGGGGGTTCAATCTCTAGGGTGTTGTCATAAAATCTAAAGAACAATTTGCTGCGGTACTTGTGACTTGTCTTTAAGAAGCGCTGGTTCCTTAGGTAAACTATCTTCTTAGATGCATCCAGGAACATCCATATAGTACCATCCAAGCAAACTAAGCATCTCGTCTTCCCTTTGATCTGTCCAGACAAAGCAAACAACGTGGGGTAATCATTGGTAGTAACAAATATTATTGCTCTACATATGAAGTCATCCTTTCGAAATGCATCGTACATCAGCTCCCCATGCCTCCATAGCCTCTCCATTTCTTGGATCAAAGGCTTGAGGAACACGTCTATATCAATGACTGGTTGTTTAGGGCTAGAAATAAGAATAGTGAGGAGAAGGTACTTTCTCTTCTGACACACCCACGTTGGGATGTTGTACATGGTCAAGATCACTTGCCAAGTGTTGTGGTCACTCATCCTCTCATTGAAGGGATTCATTACATCGGTGCTCAAGCCAAACCGTACATTCCTTGGGTCATCGCTGAATTTTTTGTGCTTCTCATCGATCCTTTGTTACTGACTATAATCAGCTGGGTGTGCAATCTTATCATCATCCACCTTGCGGTCATCATCCCACTATGTCATGAGTGCGGCTTCTTTAGGGTTTAGGAAGATACGTCTCAAGCGGTCGGTCACTGGTAGATACCACATTACCAAGGCAGGAATTCTTCTCTGCTTTGCATCGTTGCTTAATCGAGTGTCCTCTGGGGGCTGAGATTCTTGTACCACCTTTTTTGTACCCTTCTTATTCCTCTTTTTCCCCGTGGAGGCTTCGTCCCCACCGTAAAGATCATTATTTTTGTACCGGCTGGCCCCACACCGGGGACATTTATCCAGTGACTTGAACATTTTGCCACGAAAAAGGATACAGTGGTTGGGGCATGTATGGATTTTTTCAACCCCCATTGTCAATAGACTTATGACCTTCTTCGCTTGGTATGTGTTGGCGGGAACTGAGTTTTATTGTGGCAGCACCCATGACAGGAGATGCAATAGATCATTGAAACTACAACTGACCAGCCGTACTTAGCCTTCAGGATGAGTAGCTCAAGCACAAAATGTAGTAGTGTCGGATAGCCCTTTTCAACACCATACACTGTCTCCTTCGATGCTTTTGTCACCCTTTCCAAATTTTCTAGACCTTTCGGGCTCTTTAGTAAAATCTCTGGTCAAGGGTTCGAATCATGTCCTCCAAATCAGATTCATCCCCGACACGTGCTCCGCCATCATTATTGGCACCACCTTCGTCGTTACCATCCCAACCACCAGCATCACCACCTTGTTCATTGTCAAACTCGGGATCCATTCGTGCATCAAGCTCTACTGAATATTGGGACAGGGATTCTAGGGTTTCGTCGTCGTATTCCGCCTCATCCTCGTCGTTAACAATAACCGTTTCACCATGATGAATCCACACTGTGTAGTTCTCAACAAATCCTCGCATAATCAAATGTGATCTGATGATAGTCACATCTGTCCATGACATACGGTTCTTGCAATCTTTACAGGGACAAATAATTGTATCCTTATTCTCTATCAACGTTCTTGCATGCTTCTCTGCGGCTTTAATAAATTTATCCACCTCTTCACGAAAACCTGCCTTGAACCTTAACGAACCATACATCCAAGAGTTCCTGTACTCCATCTTTTACAACAACAACAAAACAAACATTAAAGGACTACTTATTCGTATATATATATAAATGAATCAAATTAATAATTACTTGAGAATAATTGTATATACTTCAGATATATGAATATAAATCAAATATAATTACATGAAGCATACAAACACACCATGGTAGAGGAAAATTAATTAATGGCCCATTTATCCATAAATAATTAAAATACATATTTGTTGATTATAATAAACAATTTCAAAGACAACAATTAGCAACAATTATATTTTACCCAATATCTTTCATGCAAACCCTAGTCCAATTTCATCAAACATAAATTTATAAAAACAAAATTAATAAAAAAACTAAACCCTAGATCTAGATCTACATGCACATGAAACATCCATAAAACTAACTAATTGTTCACTAAAATTAAGAAACATGGATCAAATAAGGGTATGATCTTGTTCCCCTACCTTATTTACCCTAGTACATTCAAAACTTGGGTCTAATTTGCTTCATAAGTAGCTCAAGCACCATAGAAGAGAGAGAAAAGCAAAACTCTAATTACTCACTAACCAACTATTAAAACTTCAAAAAAATGTGGAATAATATTTTCTTACCTTCTACAACCTCTCCAGCAAAGGATTTGAGACCAAAACCTTTCCCCTTAGTAGAGCAATTTTTAGGAAGTGCCCAAGGCCTCCCTACCTTTTTTCACGAGTTGGAGTGAGTGACTCGAGGAGAAAGAAGGGGCTGTAGGTATTTAAATGCGCAACACGGGGGGCGGCTGGTGAGTGAGCCGCTCCTACAAATTGACCCATTTGTAAGGGCGGCTCGTATCATCAGCCGTCCCTACTGTGCCATTTGTAGGGGCGGCTGATCTCGTGGGTCCCGAGCACGCCCACTGTAGGGGCGGCTACATCACCAGCCGCCTCTACATGCGTCTGAAACACTTGCAAAAACACCTAAAAACACTTGAAACCATTGTAAACATACGTAACATCCAGATAAAACACTTGCATCATATGTGTGAAAATATATTGAATATCTAGATAAACACACTTGCAACATATGCCGAAAAAAACAGATGAAACATTGACAACAGGATCTTGCAACATACGTGTACAGCCATTGCAACATGTGCAATATCCCGATCTACTTTTGCAACATCTGTATAAAACACTTGCAACATACCTCTGAAACATTTGAAACACTTGAAACAGACGCTTGCAACATGTAGTTTCAGCGCAAACATCTCCTTGCCACTTGGAGAATGGAGGCTCGTCGGTATGTGGAGTTAGTGGCCCGGCGGTGCTTTGTAGGCAGTGGCTCGGTGGTGGCTGTGCGATAAGGAAGGAGGAGGCAATGCGGCGCGCAAGACCGTCATGAGGAGGTAGTGGCAGCGCCGCGAGCGACTTCATGCGACTCGCACTTGATTGATAGAGCCGACAAGAAGCGCCGCCGCGACTTCAGCAAGCACTTGCGCTACCGCAGATCCGTTAGGGCTGGCAATCGTGCGCCGCGTGCGGGAGTTGATTTTGTT
This sequence comes from Miscanthus lutarioriparius, assembly GCA_904845875.1. Classification (NCBI taxonomy): domain Eukaryota; kingdom Viridiplantae; phylum Streptophyta; class Magnoliopsida; order Poales; family Poaceae; genus Miscanthus; species Miscanthus lutarioriparius. The sequence continues at coordinate 48,080,761 of CAJGYO010000007.1, forward strand.
TTTTTATTAGACGAGCGGTGCATGGGGCAGTGAGTGGAGCGAGACGTCCGGCCTGTACCGTATAATTTTTTTCAACGCCCCCCCAAGGTACAAAATGGTCACTCGTTGAGATACAAATAACAAGAAAAAAGTCATTTTGAACGATTGTTGTGAGGTTTGCAAGTGTACAAAAGACGATTATGGTTTCTATGGCTGATAATATGACCACGCGGAGCCACCATAGCGCTTAAAAAATGGATTTTCTTATACAGGTGACCCTTCTTTTTTTTGTTTTTGCCATGAACTATCTCCCTACAGTACAGTAGGCCAGTAGCCTGTAGCCACGATAAAAACGACGCAATTCGCTCTGGCCCAAGCGTACGACGTCGACGCCCCTCGTCGGTCTAGAACCTTTCGTTTCTAGAACCCATGATAAATCGCGCGCGCAGACACATCCATAGCAGCAAGCAAGCATGCATCGGCGTCGCCTAGCTGTAAATTTTTGTTGTGTAGTGGCGCCGCCCGCCGGGAGCACGGGAGGTTCTCACACTCACACGTCGCCGCTCTCTCGTTGCTGTTGACCGACCCAACCCAATGTATCGGAGCTAAGCTCGTCTCCTTCCGGCGCTGTACCAGGTGCATCCGTGGCGTGCATGGCCAAGTCTTACCCGACGCGGAAAGGGAAGAAGGTCAGACCGTTCATTCGTCGTCTGAGCACGCAGTCGTCACGGCGAGTCGGCGACTATTGGCACGTGTGCCGAGCTGGCGACTGTGCCTCGCGATCGGGCTTGACTCCGCCACGACGAGGCTGTCTGCTCTGAACAAGGACACCATCCACGGCAGCGGCGGAAAATTCTCGCGCTCATGGTCGTGCGTGTGTGCGACTGGTGAGTTGGCAGCTGGGCTTAGCATACAGGCCGGAGTATCTACGTCGAGGTTGTTGCTCGATCCGAATTCTGCTCTGGTTTTCTTCAATCTTCACCGAGCGAGGCCTTCATTCGATTCGAATCGAATCGATTGTGCTAATTTCTTTACTATCCATGAAAAGGATCCACACGACACGAGTTCACAAGAAGAGAGTTGGGAATGATCATTTTCTTGGGCCTAAATCCCTTGGTGTCTGCGTTCCAACAAGGGAGACATCAAGGGGACAAACCAACTGGCAGCAAAAACAACTGGAGAGGACGACCAAAAAGCAGAGAGAGAGAGAGAGCAGCATGGAGCGACAGCGACGCGGCGCCCGGTCCATACGTCATCTCAATTCGCCTAGTACTTTGACCCTCGCTGCCCTTTCCACGCCAGCTTTCCGCATTCCCACGCCCCCGTTTCTCATCTTCTTCCTCATTGCTGGGTTCTTTTTTTCTCCTTCTTAATTATTGCATCGCGCACCCTCAGAGACCCAATAATTGCAGTATCCCATGGTGTTTATGTGGTTTCAGTTTACGTTACAGCAGATTTTGGATCTTCTTCTACTGTCCTTGTCATTCCAGCAATGTCACGTACTGGTACTGTACTCCTGCATTGACACCGGTTTGGCACGGTGTGACTGTTCAAACTTGCTATGCGACTTTCCTATGTTTGTGGCACGTTTATTTACTGCCTAACCCGACGCATGAAAAGAGTTCTTATAATACAATACACTCTAATGTTGTCATGTATATAGGCCGAACTTACGTCATGTTCATTTGTCTTATAAGCCGTACTTTTTCAACCAACGAACATTATTTTTCTCTCACAACAAATTAACTAACAGTACTTTCAGCTATGACTTATCAGCCAAACGAATAGGGCATTAGAGTTGGCGCAAATTTGTCTTTCGCCGGTTTCCTGCACAATATTGTAATGAACAATTATAGCAAAATAGTGGAAGGATGATACATCATACGGTACATTACGCTTGAGTAATGTGACAGTGTCAAAAGGATGTTTTTGTTAGTGATATTTGTGCACAATAGCTTGTAGATGAGCTAATAAGTGTACACTGCTGGTTGTATGTACACTTATAGTTTATCTATCAACATACTCGTTAGCTCACTTGCGACCAACTCGTTTCTTTCATAAATTTATTGGTCCTTGTGCATAAGGTGACTATAAACTTACAACACGCTTCTCTTATCTACCTCAACATAAAGTTCACCTACAGCTGTTTCCTATACTTGCCCGAAGTAATCTCAAGCTAAGAGGGCAATTTTCCGAGTCCGGTACCTTTCAATCATGGAAATTTGAAATGGCCACCAGTAGCAGCAACACCCAGCGGGGCTCTTTCCGCAATACAGCAGTACTACAGGGTGTGGAACCAAAAGAGCACCACTGCCTATAATACCATTGGCCCCTCCCCACTGTTTCCTCGACGCTTTCCCATTCTTCTCCGTTCCCTCGCCTCCACTTCTCTCTGCACCCAGCGCCATTGCCCACTGCATTGCAGACGGACAGGACCAACAGCACCAAAGCCAGGAATCCACTTGGATCGATCCATGGGGAGGCGCGAGATGAACGGGCGGCTATCGGCCGAGTACCAGGGCCTGGAGGTGAAGGTGCCCAACCTGTTCCGGTGCCCCATCTCGCTGGACGTGATGCGCTCCCCCGTGAGCCTCTGCACGGGCGTCACCTACGAGCGCGCCTCCATCCAGCGCTGGCTCGACTCCGGCAACACCACCTGCCCGGCCACCATGCTCCCGCTCCCCTCCACCGACCTCGTCCCCAACCTCACCCTGCGCCGCCTCATCGCGCTGTGGGCGTCCACGGCCGCGCCCTCCTCTCCCTCCTCCTCCTCCTCCTCCTCACCGCCCGCGGCGTCGGCCGTCGGGCCCACGCCGGCCGCCGCCGCGGCCGAGCTCCTCCGCCGGGTCGCTGACCCCGGCGCCGACCCCTGCCCCCCGCTCCGGAAGCTCGCGGCTTTCCTCTCCGACGACGACGTGGACGAGTTCGACAAGAACGCGCTGGCTCGGGCCAGCGGCGCAGCGGAGACCGTGGCGTCCGTGCTGCTGCGGAGGTCGGCGGACAGGGAGGCCGCGGAGGCCGCCGTGCGTGTGCTGGCGGCGATCGCGGCGTCCGACTGCATCGAGGAGGAGAGCAAGAGGCGCGTGGCCGCGGCGCTGGCAGCCGACGCGGCGTCCGCGGCCGCGGCCCTGGCGCGCGTGCTGCGGAGCGGGACCTCGCTGGAGGCGCGCGTGGACGCGGCGAGGCTTGTGGAGTCGCTGCTCCGCAATGCGGCGGCGTCGGCAGTCCCGGGCGCGCGGGCGGCGGTGGCGGAGTCCGACGAGCTGGTCGGCGAGCTGATCCGCCTCGTGGGCCCCGCGGACGACGACAAGAAGAAGAAGAGCGGCGGCGGCGGCCTGGCCCTGGACAGGCAGGCCGTGGCGGCGGGGCTGTCGTGCCTGGCGGCCATCGCGGCGACGCGGCGCGGCGCCCGCGCCGAGATGGTCCGTCTGGGCGCCGTGCCCGCGGCCGTGCGCGTGCTGGAAGCCGACGACGCCGGGTCCACGAGCCAGGCGCTCCGCGTGCTGGAGGCCGCGGTGGGGTGCGCCGAGGGCCGCGCCGCGGTGTGCGAGTCGGCGGGGACCGCGGTGCCCGCGGTGGTGTCCAAGATGATGAAGGGCGGGATGGGCGGCGCGGAGGCGGCGGTGTCGGTGCTGTGGGCGGTGTGCCACCGGTACCGGGACCGGCGCGCCGTGGAGGCCGCGGCGGCGTGCGAGGGCGGGCTCACCAAGCTGCTGCTGCTGATGCAGAGCGGGTGCTCGGCGGCGAGAAGGCAGATGGCGTCGGAGCTGCTCAAGATCTTCCGGGTGAACGGCAAGAGCTGCGTCGCGGGGTACGACTCCAAGACCAGCCACATCATGCCCTTCTGATCCTGATCGGCGTCGGCGATGCAAGAGGGGAACCAACTCACATTTTTCTGTTTCATTCACTTTTCCAATTCCCATTTCTTGATTTTGATTCAGTGGAAGTACATAGAGCAGAAAAAAAAAAGAGAATCGCTTCTATTGGAGCAACACAAATTTGTACATGGGTAGAGGATTTTGGTAGAAAGAAAGAAAGAAATTAATGGATGAGGCAAATTCAGCTTGTCTGTTGGGGAAATCACTCTTCGTTTCAAATTTCAATCGTGAACCATGTTACTAGCCCTTCTACTACATGCAATTGGCGAAATGCTGCGACGAGGTTTTGATGTTGGATCAGCATCAGTGATCAGTCCGTCCGGCAAACTAAACATGCAATTTGCATGCCTCGTATCGTATGCGCTAGTCTAGTATAACGGTCGAAGGCGTCAAAACCTGGCTCGCACGAGTCCCGATTGCTTGACATCCAAACTTGTACCCCACTAGCATGCTTGGTAATATACCCTGGGTCCGTCCGATGGCGAGCAAAGGAAGTGGCCAACACGTTGATGAACGTAGTAGTCTTGCATTTGCGTCGGACAGCCGGATGGTCATCAGGTTTCCGTCTGACCGGGGCTGGTGTTGGCAGATTAGCATGCGAGGAAGCTACCAAAGGGCCCCCTTTTCTTTTCTTTTTCTTTTTTTTGATAACGAGGAAGGTACCAAAGGTTGGGGGAATGTGCATTGAGAAGCTGACTCAGGAAAGAGGGGGCAGGGTTGACGGACTTCATCATATATTATTAATGATACAACGAGGATCATGAATTCATCATCAATTGGAAAAGGAATCACAAAATCAAGCAGCCGAAGCATAGCGTCTGACTATGATGATCACATAATAATCTGCGTGAACCATGAGATTCATGTCTCGTATGTTATTGCATTGCCACGTCGCGTGGCCGTCGTCGTCGTCGGAGAGCAACTAGTCCTAGTATGTATTAGTCAAACAAAATCTTCCAAAGCAAAAAGTATTAGTCAAATAACACTGGGGAAGCAAAACAATTCACAAGAGCAAGAACAACAAGAAGCAGGGCAATGCGTGGTTCTTGAGGCAGGAAGACATGCATGTTCGCTCGCTCCTGCTGGTAGTTAGGATAGGAAAGAATACAGTATATATCAGTCCAGCACGGCACATGATCTGATATGAGATGCGCGTAAGAGACGTCCTGGTCCTGGCCCCTGGGGCCTGGGGGCCATCGGTATCCCACTCGCAATGATCACCAGGCCAAGCCTGTTCATCGGTTCTTTCTTGACAGCAGCCAGGAGCCCCACACCTCAAGCCATAGCCATGAAGGATTCAAGGGCAGCGGGGCAGGTCTCATGCAGGTCAACTTCACCACAAGATCGATGTGCATCTACAATCCGGTGCAGTGCAGAAATGGCGAGGCAGGAACCTGTTACCTGTTTGGGACCGCGCGGAGGACAGGACAGCATTTTCAACGTCTACTCTGCTGCCGCCACTAGCACACACTACTACGTAGCCAATCAATTGGGTACTGAAAAATGGACCTAAGACAGGTCTATAAGGAGGAACTTATATGGGCATTTAAACCTAAAATGGATAGCAAAAGAACTAAAACTAACCTCTAATAGAGTACCTATATGGAAGACATATTTTGGGTTGCTTGAGAGGTACAACCCAAATATGGGCATCCTCTCTCCTTAAAACTCATTTGCAGAAAGGATTCTTTTTTGGGTCTTATTGTTGGAGAAGATACCGAATAGGTATTGAACCTTTTACCTGTAGCGCTACCCAAAAGACGAATACGTCTTGTATTTTGGGTGTTGTTGTTGGAGATAGCTTAAAAGCCAGCGCAATGCCAACTTGTAGCATTAGCATGCATGAATGAATGGAGAGCTCCATTTGAATTGAGTTCATGGTGGTAGTACCATAAAGATTAAAGAGGTGAAGATCCAGCTGCCGAGCACCTAACAAAGTGAAAAAGCGGCAAACCAAGGGCGGCAGGTCGCCCAACACATGCATGCAGTGGAATCACGCGTGCGTCGCGCCTCCTCGCCTCTCTTCTCTCTCTCTTTTAACCCCACTTTCACTGCTTCAATTCTTCTTCCGTTCTTCCTCTCCAAGTTTTTTAAAAAAAAAAGAACTTCTGCACTGCAGCGCCTCTTTATCTGAGCAGTACGTACCGCTCCATTTCGTTTATGTGATGATGTATATAATAAAGAAAACGTACTTTCTTTGTTCCAAATTATATCCAGTCAAAGGTTGTTGTTCCGCGCCAGTGTGCCATGCTATTCGGGCGGCACAGCTAGGATGATACGCGGAGAGATCAGTAGCCAATTCTATTTATTATTTATGATTTGCCGCCATGAGATACGGCATCAGAGACGACTTGACCGCGGCGATAGCGATGCGATAGGATACGATGCTACCGGGGCACAACACAGGAAAGGTGCAAGGAAGGAACCGCGGAGGAAGCGAGCGGGGGCCCTGCCCTGCACTCGGCACTCGGCAAGCAAGTTGGGTGTGAGCATTTTGACTGTGTCGCCGCCAATAATGCAGGCTTAGGCCGTCCCAATGGTTCCCAAGTAGCTTAGGAAGAATTCTATTGTCTATCGGGAAAAGAGATTAAATAGCTAACGACTCTTAAATAGCTAGTCTACCATGATCTTAATTCTAAAAATAACTCTCTCACAACTCAAATAACTCTCCACTATAGTGTTATTTTTTTATTATTTCTAAGCTCAATCTAGCTAGCTATTTGAAAGTTGCCATTGAGATTATGCAAGTTGAAGTTGGCCTTGACCACAGTTTCTCTTCCTCGTACGCCGCCCCGATGGGACCCAGCAGACTGCAGGCTAGCTGCAGCAGTGTGGCTTCCTGCTCACTGGGCGGCTGCCACCCGCTCCTGCTAGGCCTGCTAGATTTAGCGTGGGCCAGGCCCATATATTATCTAATTAAATCATATAAAATTCTAAGGCCCGTATTAAATAATATGTGCAATATTATTAGTCTCATACGGGATAATGGCCGCCACACAATTTATATGTGTGGACTGTGTCTAGCTACATTGAGAAAGTTGAAAAAAAGGTGTGGCACGGCGTGGCATGACCAAACCCGAGCCTAACGTGGACGTGATGGGTGCGCGAATTGGTTTTTGCCACTCAAGCCAATTATGGACAGGAGTTATATAAGTTTCTAAGTTACTGGAGTTTCTGTCCCTAATTGAAAAAGTTAATGAGATGGTGATGAAGTTTCAGGAGTTTCCACTCCTAATGTGGAAACTTAATGAGGAGTTACGAGAGTTTTTCTCCAGACGTCGCACCTCTCCGTAGCATCAACATTCACTCAATCTTAGTCTCTCACGCGCATAAGTCTCCACACTTCCGTTGCATCCAAGGCTTCTCCATCCCGGTTTCTGCGAGCACGGGAATAGGAAGAGCAGGCCTCTGAAACCGAGTCGTTTTTGTGTTCACCTGCTCGGGTGAAGGCGGCCAGCTGGTTTTTGGAGAGCAACTACGCGACTGCTCGACCGTTCGACAACTTCATCTTCTTCTCGGCATTCGTGGCGGCAGCGGGAGATCGGCACTGCAACCTCGCTGCACTGCATTGAGTGGGACGACTACTCCAACAGGCGCTATGTCGACTAGAGCGACCGGCTCTGGTGCCGTTGGATATGTTCTAATTTATCCCCTATCTTCAACGGTTAAAATCATGATTATTAGTGTCATCTATATGAGATCATATCATTGCACGTGCACATATACGAGACCACAAACCTGTTTTTAGTCTTTTTCTAGATTAAATTAATGCTGAAATGGTCTAAATATCTAACAGGGCCTTCTTCGGATGCTGGTCATTGTACATGTTGTGGCCAGTCAGGCAGGCCAGATGATTTGTGTAACGCCCCAGGCCCGGCACACGGCACAGGCCCACTCTGCCGAGGGGTGGCCCCACCTACGTAGCAACCCGCTTGCACTTTCGTCCTCGCTTCGCATAAAGCCTCGGCACTACAGTACCCTCAGCTATAGCCTCGGGCCACAGCCCACACGCGCAGTTATAGTGCCTTGCCCAACCGGAATTCGGCTCAATTAGGCGGGAATGTTACAATCCAATCCACTGTAGCACGGGACGACGATACTGTAGTAGAGAAAAGAACACTGTAGCACCAAAATTAGTAAACATCGGAGCTGAAGCAGAACCGAACCAGCTGAAAAAGCCTGGACCTGGGAGGCTGTCAACTCCGGATCGATCCTTTTGCGCGAAGGGAGGACGAAAGCGCAAGCGAGTTAATTAGCAGGCGTGGTTCATTCAACGTGTAGAGTGGATCTTAGCCGTCATCCCGGGTCAAGGCGTTACAAATGGTATCAGAGCCAACTCTCGCGGTTTCACGGACATATGACTCGGGAGCTCGGACCGGTTGCGCATGGCTCTGCAAGAGCATGGCACTTAGACCGGGGAGCTGAGAATATAGACGTGGCCAAGAGAGTTGATCCTGGACATTTGTCCCGTTTGGGTAGGTTGGTTCGGCCCTCGACGAGGACGTCGAGTCCTCAAAGGTGGGTGTATGTGAGACCCCGCTAAATGGGCCAAGTTGGGCCAGTCTGGTGGGATGGGCTGAATTGATGAGATACTGTAGCTCGGGATGCAGGTGGTGTATCAACGAAAGCTACTGTAGCAACAGGACTTTAGTCCCACATCAGAACCAGAGGAGGTGCCGAACCAGCTTAAAAGTCTGAGCTTGGGAGGAAATTAACTCCGGTTCGAACCTTTTGCGCGAAGCGAGAACGAAAACGCAAGAGAGTTAATTAGCAGGTGTAGTCTATTCAACATGTAGAGTGAATCTTAACTGTCTTTCCAGGCTGAGGCGTTACAATTTGCTTGCTCCGAACAACCTAAACAATCTTATTATATGCAGAGGTTCTCTAGAAGGGGACAAGCTGGATCAGATCTACGAGTATATGTTGCAAAAGCATTGCTAAAACGAGCACCCCAGAGTCATAGAGACGCCTGTCATGTGGACCTTCGCCTGATATATATAGTCGGCATTCATTAACAAGATATTAGATATGTGCTTCAGATTTTGCGCTGGCTTCGTTCCATGGAACCTCTGCGATTTGCTGCCATCTTGTTTTGCTACTAATATCTCTACCTTTTGCTCATATGGTGAAACTTGATGGTCGTGATGGCTTATACAGTTGCCAAATAAATAGCTTTCATTAAATGAGTAAATGAAAATGAAACCATTTGGTGGATATGATTGAACACGTGGATTCTCTTGCGTTCTTTTCCACACGAGTACTGTCATCAAGGTAACTGACAGATAGGCCGGTTTCATAGTTCACCTGTGACTTAACTGGTGCCACTACCGAAAACCGGCTATTTATCAGAGTGTTTTTATGTTTGTCGAGTGTATTTTTTTGGGCACTCGGTAAATAAGCCCTTTACCGAGTGCTGTAAAAAAAACACTCGGCAAAATAAATGCACTCAGCAAACGATGTAAAAAACACTCGGCAAACTAGAAAAAAAAACACTCGGTAAAACTAGGCACTTGGCAAAGAAATATGTTTGCCGAGCGTAATTTTCTAGTACTCGGCAAATAAATATGTTTGCCGAGTGTAACTATTTGGCACTCGACAAATAATTTTATTTTATTTCTCTTCTGAACTTGAAACTTTTTTTACTCTAAACATACAACATGGGCATTCCATGTTAAAATTTGGTATATTTGTGGATCGGTTTGCTATATTTAATTAATTTATTGTATTTCTAGAAATTTTTTTTTTTGTATAAGTCAAATTTGAACCGTAAGTGATTCAAATAATAGAATAAAATGAGTAGCAAAATGATATTCATGTTATTGAGTCCAGTGTGAGGCCTTATTCGGGAAATGAAAAGAAATTTCGAACATCTTGTTCAGAAAACACGGCCACAAACGTGTGGCCGAATGGTTTTTAAATTCTAAAAAAAGCAAACGAAGTCTGAAAATCATGAGATTTGTCATGATGTGATGATATCATACGTGGAGGCTGTGATAAAAAATTGAGAAGGTTTCGCACAATTTGTCGCGTACGATGTTTATAAACCGAAGCATATGAGAAGAAGAATCGTAGCGTTGATAAGGAATCTGTCGGTGTTTCGAGTAAACACCAACGAGTAAATTTGTGTTATTGCGCGTCTGGCCTGGATGGTGTGCTAAAAAATACAAGGTTTATCTGGTTCGAGCAGAATGTCTCTACGTCCAGTTCGTGGCTGCTGCTCGTGTTATTTGCACTGAAAAATTTGTAGTAGGGGTTATAAACGGGCGAGAGAGGAAAAGATCCCAAGTATTTGATGGAAAAGTCGAATGGGTACTGAGGGCTTTGTCGCTACTCAGCTATGTGTGATGTGATACATGGTGTGTTCAATCGATCGATCCCCTTAGTGGGGTGCCATACCTTCCCTTTTATAGACCAAGGGAATGCAGGGATTATAGATGGGAGAAAGAAGAAAAACCAGAGATGAAGGAGGTCCTTCAGAGATCCCAGGTCCTCCTTTTCCTCTGAGCGAGATCTGCTAACACGACAGACAGTGCTAGGGATAGCTCCATGCTTGGTGCATGTCCGCCGATCCTGATAGGGCCGCACTGGGTGTCTGTCCGCTGATGATGCCATGTTCTGGCATTGTCAGCAGGTGGTCACGTCCCATCCCTGCCCCGGCGGGCGGCGCGACGGACCAGGGTGCTGAACCGCGACCCTACGGGGAGCAGACGGCGCAGTGACTGCACGTCTGTTACTGTAGATAATGCGAGTTTCCTCCTGGACCATAGTGGTTGTTGTATGCCTCCGTCAGGATCGACGCCCGAGGGCAAATGGCGGCGCCCACAACACTATAAGACAAATGGCGGCACCTACAACACTGTTCAGGCTCTAACATGCCTGAAAGGGCTTAAAGCGCCCGTCTTGTCATATCCTGATGGTACTTTCCTACAGGCGTGCAGGCTATGGTCCTCGGTATTGCGGTTGACTCGAGTGCCCTGCCTTATCCGCGCGCGTAGTTATGAAGGAGCAGTGCGCAAACGTCGGGCAAGGCGGAGCCAACCCCCGGACGTCGGGCTACCCTTAGACATCGGGCGAGGCAGAGTCTGCCCTCAGAAGTCGAGCGAGGCAGAGCCATCCCCTGGACGTCGGGTGAGACGGAGTCTGCCCTCGGACGTCGGGCGAGGTGGAGCCAGCCCTTAGACATCAGGCGAGGTTGAGTCTGCCCTCAGACATCGGGCGAGGCAGAGCCAGCCCTCGGGGGTCGGGCGAGATGGAGTCTGTCCTCAGATGTTGGGCGAGGCAGAGCCAGCCCTCAGACATCGGGCAAGGTGGAGTCTGCCCTCAGACATCAGGAGAGGCGGAGCCAGCCCTCGGGGGTTGGGCGAGATGAAGTCTGCCCTCAGACGTCGTGCGAGGCGGAGCCAGCCCTTAGGGGTTGGGTGAGACAGAGTCTGCCCTCAAACATCGGGTGAGGCGGAGCCAGCCCTCAGGAGTCAGCTTGAGGCGGGGCCTATGGTCTCGGTCGATGGATGAGGAGTGACCCGACAAGCGGTGTAGTCACGCTCTTGATCACGCAGATGAATCAACATTGATGGTCATTAGCTCCTCATCTTCGAGTACCCTACTATTGGTCCCCGACAGTAGCCCCCAAGCCCCTGGGCTATTCGAGTAGAACTGCCTGGGGAAATTTTCGACTTGCCAGCGGGTGCGCGCGAGCGCACCCGATGGGTGTAGCACCCGAGCCTGAGGAGGAGTAGAATACTTCTTTGGAGGGTTTTCCGAACGAGAGGGTTCTGAGAGCACTGGCCCTCTATTGTTGTCCACGGTGTGCCCTGAAGATGGCGATTTCTTCTTCGCCAAGGCTGGACCCTTCGCGGGTATGGTCGTGAGATTTGATGGTTGTTAGCTGGATAGCTCAATTAGGATCCTGGTATCCTGTTCATGGGGATCCACCCAGGGTCAGCCTGGCTGAGACTCGATCGTGGACCGAGACTCCTGTTAAGCTCGTGCGTTTGAGTTTCAGCCGCTCGTGGGCCCATCCTTTGTCGTAAGGGTGCCTTGGGACGGCCATCGAAACCGTTGTTGGGCCAGCCCTCGAACTCCTGGGCCCAGGCCAGCTAGAGAAATGCTTTTCGACCCGTATTCCTTTTGCTGGTAAAGAGTCCTGGTCCGCCTGGGGAGGTGAAATGTCCGGCGTGGCTTCAGAGGGAAAGGATAGAGATTGCGGGCGCATATCCCGCGACGTGCCGTGGTGGCGGATCGTGGCAGGCGCGGAGATCTAGGTGGACGGTTGCCTTCCTCGCATCCGTCGCCCCTATAAAACCAAAGGGTTCACCCCCAGGGTTTCGTACTTTGCCTTCTTGCCTTTGCATCTACAATCTCCGCCACCAATCACCTAAGCCTCCCGCATCCGCGTTTCAGCCATCGTCGAATTTGCATCTACCACTCCAATCCTCCAATGGAGCCGTGGTGCCGCTCTGATATCACCCTCCAGCACCTAGAGGGCCTCATTCAGCGTGGTCTTCTTTGCACGTGGACCGCCACCGAGGAGTGGCGGCTGCCCAGCGATGAGGACACGCCATCGCCGCCCGATGGCTACATCATGTCCTTCGCTACCTTCCACGAGCGGGGATTAGCCACCCCCACCCACAAGTTTCTTCGGGGATTGCTGCACTACTACAAGGTAGAGCTGCAGCACCTTAATCCCAATGGAATCCAGCACATTGAGGTGTTCGTCGTCCTGTGTGAGGGATTCCTGGGGATTAGTCCCCACTTTGACCTATGACGGTACTTCTTCGCCATCACCCTCCTAAAGAAGTGGGAGAAGAAGTAGGAGCTAAACCTGCCGATGGGATGTGCCAGCATTCAGCTCCACAATAACCAGGTCAATGAGTACCCACCGATGCATCTGTCGACCTCCAACAAGAGATGGCATTTACATTGGTTCTACATCAAGAACGACGCAGCCACCCCCTTGCCAGAGTTCACCGGGTGCCTCATCGAAGAGGTCCTAGACTCGTGGAGGAGGTGGGGAGTCCTGAAGAAAGATAAGAAGAGAATCTAGGACCATCTCACCGCCATCTGAATCCTAAAGGAGAGGGGCGCGAAGGGGTCAAGGATCATCGACGCCTACCACACGCAGAGGGTGGCGCCGCTGATGAGGCGCACACTTCCCCTACACACAATGGCGCCTAGGGCATCACTCGATGGGACAACTGTCTCCGAGGGAGCGCTCTCCCCCTCCGAAGTGGTGCAGCGCATCAAGGAGGCGATGGAGGCTCCACAGGACGACACCGGCGCTGTCCTCAACTTTGTGTATCCGGTGCCGGGGCACCCCCTAATACGGCCAGAACTAGGGTACATTGTCTTCGTAAGTTTTCTTTCCTCGTGCCTCCTTTTTAATTGAACTCCCAACCTCTTGATGCTGATGTTGAGATAGGGGGACTAGCCGAAGAGACTCATCCTTATGGATCACCCGGTTCTGCTGCCGAAGGACCCGTCTGTGACGATGATCAACCGCGCCGTGGTCGAGCGGTAGCGGAAGGCAAAGGAGGATGAGAGGAGGAAGAAGCAGCAGAAGCTGTGGGCACGGGAGCGAGGGGAGGACACGGATAGTGACAATGATGACGACGAGAAAGACGATGAGGTACTTGCCGACACCGAGGGGGATGACCTGGAGAGCTAGGATACGCTGATAGGTACCCACTCATCCTTATAGGGACCCTTCCCATTTCATGAGGGGGAAAGTGTGTCCATGAGGCCGGCGGAGACAGGCCGAACCGTCGGCCCATCCTTAGAACCAGTAGGGGCGAGCAAATCTACTGCTGCGCCCGAGGTGCCAGCGGAGGGAGGTGGCCCCACCACCGCACCTCAAGAGTCAGCAGGAGCGGGCGGATCTGCCACCGCGCCCGAGGTGCCGACGAAGGGAGGTGGCTCCACTGCCGTGCCTCAAGAGACAATAGGGGTGAGCGGGCCTACCGCCACATTTGAGGCACCGATGGAGGGGGTGGCTCCGCTAGTGCACCCAAAGATGTAAGGGAAGCGAGCCCCTCTGCCCAGGAGCAGGGGGCGGGCTCAAAACGGCCCCACCCTGACGACGTGGAGCAAGGACCAGGGGGTTCATCCCCCAAACGTATCTCCGCCCAATAGCGCTGATGTAAGTCCTTGACTCTTATGTTTTTCTCTATTTTCAGCCTGACTCACGCCTTTTGTTTCTTGTAGCATCTTGAGACTAAGCCACTCTTTGGCGCTGGCGCCCAAGAAGAGTGTCACCATTCAGGCGAGATGGTGGCCATCGCCCGACATCGCTCCCATTTTGGGCGGGACCGAAGCCGGCGTCATAGCCTCATCGGCCGGTCAGGCGCTACCCACAGTGGTGCCCGTGCCCTCGGCGGGTCAAGCGGACGTTAGGGTTGAAGGAGCGCCCTCGGAGGTTGCCGAGCAACCGGCGACAGAGGTGATTTCGCTGTCGACATCGGAGCAGACAGAGCTACTGCTCGCGCTTGTGGCTACTGACTATGGTGGGCGTGCCACCGCTGGTTGAGGCCTCACCGACGCAAGCGGAGGTGGCCACGACCGTGACAAGCTAGGCACAGCCGGACGTAGCCGTGGTGGTGGCCTGAGGATGCGGCATGATCCATGCCACCGTCGGCCCAAGTGACGGCGCTCGACGTGGGCCAGACGGAGGGGGACACGGCCGAGGGGTTCCTAGGCGTCGTGGCGGTGGTGGAGAGGACCAGCGGGGGGTCACCCTTGGCCCTGACATCGGGGTGCAACCACTCATCCGCGCGGGGTGAGCCACTGCTCTAGTGGATGGATCCACGAGACCAAACACCGATACTCTTCTCGCTCGACGATGCTACTGAGAGCATAGAGCTGGAGAGTCTCAATGAGGGGATCTCGGCCATGCTGGAAGCTCTGAACCAGGCTAGGGGCGCCCTGCGCGATGTCGTCGTTCCTACTGGCTAGGTATTAACTTAATCACTCCTCTCACTTTCTTCTTTCTTCATGTGTTTTTGTGTTCTGACATTGATCTTCTTTCAGTCCCTTATTGCTCGTAGCCAGGAGAAATCCCGGTTCCTTCGCGAGTAGAATGAGAAATGGGACTGACTCATCAAAGAGGCCTGGCTGCGTAGGTATGTGAGCGCCCAGCTTGCTGTTGCCCAACAAAGGATGGTCGAGCTGACTACCCTGGCCGAGGAGGCGGCCAGTCTCCAGCTGTGGGAGGCCGAGGCCCGTCGGGACACGGAGGAGGCCAAGAAGGCGTTTGAGGAACTATCGGTGAGGGTGCGGCAGGATGAGGAGGAGGCCCGTAGAGTCTAGAGGGAGCAGGACCAACTGCTCTAGAGGGACGCTGAGACCCACCAGTGGGTCATCGACCTCCTGGCTGAGGTTGAGAAGGAGCGGGAGCTCAAGCTGCGAGCTGAGGAGAGGTTCATGGCCCTACAACAGAGGGTGAACCTTAATGCCAAGGCGATTGCCCGGCTGCGCAAGGAGCGAGACGGGCTACGCAAGGAGTAAGACGAGTTGCGCCAGACCGCGGAGAGGCTCTACTCAGAGTGCGGAGTGGCCCATGGGGAGAGCGAGCAGGCCATCCGAGAGCGTGATGAGGCGCAGCAGCAGATCAGCTCCCTCTAGGCCAAGCTTGGAACCGTAGCAACCCGAACACTGGAGGCCGAGAGCGTTTCCATTGGGCTGGCCACGGAGCTCGCCGAGGCACGGAGGAGCCTTCAGGCGGAGAGCGACGAGCATGATCTCCCACGCGCTGCCCTCAGAGTGGTCTGCGATGACCTGGAGGTGGCGGGGTCAAAGGGGACCAGCTCGCTTGTGGCCCGTGCCGTAGATATCACGGTGCGGGTGTGCCAGCTCGAGAGGGAAGTTCTTCGCTCTGGGATCACCCAAGCCTTCGCCATCACCCGCTCCCACTATGCCGATAGTATTGATTTGGAGACAATGAGCCTTGGCTTCGCGCCTGGCTATGAAGCCTCCGAGGTGGATGAGATAGAGAAGGCGGTGGCTCCTCTCGCACGGAACCTGGTGGACAAAGTTGAAGACATAGTTCTCCCCCCTCCGAGGGGATAGTTAGTCATATAGGTCGGATGAATTCAGATGAACATTATTGTAATTTGTGGACAACTGCCGACCCTTATGCATCAATAAATTCATAACTTCATTTTGCTTGATTGAATTTGTTTCCTTCCCTTTTTGTATGCGAAAAGAGAAGGCTCACATATTCCGACCCTTCTGTTCGTTAATACCATAGGGCCCGAGGTGTAAGGGGAAAACTTCGATCGTGCTAGTGAGCAAAGACACCGTAGCCGCCGAGGCGTGGGTGTTTTGTAGTCCAACCAGGCATGATCAATCATTCGTTTCCACAAACCTTGCCGCTAGGCTTAGCGTGAAAAAGAGGTCTGGCGCAGCGACTGTTTCAGAAAAGGTATACTTATACCTTTATCAGCCCCCGAGTGAGATTCGTCCCTTTGCCATTGCTGGGGTCGGATGTCACTGAAAATCGAGGGGAGGATAGCAAAACTTAGGAGAATGCATCTCTTGTATTCACACGTACCCTCTCCCTAGGATCTTAGCTATCATTCTATGACCATGCATTAGGTCTCCTTGTAAGTCCAACCTTCCTCGAGCCCACGCGCGTGGCGGGGATTCGGTCAAGGGTTGGCTCATTTTTCCTGACTGTCGCCCTGTCTGTAGTTTCTGCAACTGGAGGGGTTGAGTTAACATCACTTGCCTTGATGGCTCGAGTGACACGCTCAGTGAGCTTGCTAACGGGCATGTTCGAACAGAATTTGGTTCCATCGCTTGTGACGGGGTTAGCAAAAAGCCCTCGGGGGGCATTCTGTTGCTCCTTAACCCACCTTCCAACAGATTCCCCCGCAATGGGGAGTCCATGGGCTCGGCTAGAGGTTTGGATCAAATGAGAAGGTTGAGATGACCTTGTCCACTTCTAGGTGGGAGGGGCGAAGGCCACTGGGGCTCATCTACGTTCCCCCCTTGGCTTTTGTTCGACACGAGGCGGCGTCGGGCCCTTCGTGAGCTAGCCTTTGAACCTTGGTCTCTCGATCTAGGATCGGGCGGCTTGAGCCCCCGAGCCCCGTGGGGTTCGATAGGGGTCGGCCATGTCTCATGCATCACCCTGTCCTTGGTTTCCGCACCCAGAGGGGCTAAGCTAATGACACTTGCCTCAACGCTCGAGTATCGCGCTCAGTGAGCTCGCTAACGGGCATGTTCGAATGAATTTCAGTTCCATCGCTAGTGATGGGGTCGGCAAAGCTCTCAGGGGGCATTCCGTTGCTCCTTAACCCGCCTTCCAACAGATTCCCCCTCAATGGGGAGTCCATGGGCTCGGTTGGAGGTTTGGATCGAATGAGAAGGTTGAGATGACCTTGTCCGCGTCTAGGTGGGAAGGGCGAAGGCCGCTGGGGCTCATCTGCGTTTTCCCCCCGGCTTCTGTTCGACACGAGGCGGCCTCAGGCCCTTCACAAGCCGGCCTTCGAACCTTGGTCTCTCGATCTAGGATCAGGTAGCTCGAGCCCCTAAGCCCCGTGGGGTTCGATAGGGGTTAGCCGTGTCTCATGCGCCACCTCGTCCTCGGTTTCCGCAATCGGAGGGGCTAAGCTAATGACACTTGCCTCGACGGCTCGAGTATCGCGCTTAGTGAGCTCGCTAACAGGCATGTTCGAGTGGAATCCGGGTCCGTCATCCACTGACGGGGTTGGCAGAGCTCTCATGTGGCTTTTCACTACTTCTTAACCCGCCTCCCGGTAGATGCCCAAGCCGTCCGATAGGCAATGGTGGCCTGTTGGCCTCTCCTCAATGGAGATTCTATGGTCTTGGCTCGAGGTTAGAATCAAACAAGAAAGGTCGAGATGTCCCTATCCGCTCCTGAGTGGGGTCTGGCATGGCCTCTGGGGCCCATCTCGCTTTTTCTCTCCTGGCTCTGTTTGACATGAGGTGGCCTCGAGCCCTTTGCAGGCCAGCCTTTGAACCTCGGTCGATCGCCGTTCATATCGAATGAGACGACTACCACTTCATGACGTGACGTGAAGCATTATGATGTGGCAATTGTATGTGCAATGCTTGGATGTACGGGATGATTAAATGGATGAATGTATGAATGAACATAGTTTAAGAAAAAACGAGGGTCGGTAATGTTTCCTCGACGGCACGAGTGATGGGTTCTAGGAGCTCTTTACTAGATATGTCCGTGCGGGGTTTAGGTCCAACGTCTGGCGTAACCTGCATGAGCCTCCCATTCTTCCGTATCTGTCTCTAGGCAGCGGCCCGAGCCATTTGGTTGATTCGGGCCAACCTGACAGCCTCTCCTTGATGGAGATTCTGTAGGTAGGCCCCTCCAAGTCCTTCCCGAGAAGGTGGAGGTCAAGGTTTGGAGTGTGGAGATAAAGACTCTGATCGCACTAGTGGACAAAAATGCCATAGCCACTAGGGCATAGGGTCCTAGCGGTCTGACCCGGCTTACTCAAAGTTTGTGCCCGCACACCGTGCCTCCAGTTTTTTTAAACATAAGGAGGGGCCGGGCAAAGAGAATGTCTAGCGAATAGACACCCTCGCTAGCCCTCGAGCAATTCTCAACCCTCCGCCGTGGCTGGGGTTGGAGGCTCGGTAATGAAATTAATACGTAAATTAAGCAAGTGAGGATGCTCATCTTTCGGCAGCGGTCTTGAGCCATCCGATCGACCTAGGCACCGGTTTTACCTCGATGGTAATAGTGATGGGTTCGGAAAGCCTCCCCTGGATATGAGCATGATCCTACTTGTTCCTTATCCATTTCTCGTTAGTGTCCAAGTCGTCCAATCGACTTGCGTTACCTATTGATACAAGATTTCCCTACAGAAATAGAGGATGAGAACATCTCGCGCAAGAATTTAGTTAGGCTGATAAGCCAAGTGTCGAATTTGTGCAAAATAGACGAGCTCTTCGTTATAGCAAACAACTTTTTAGCTCTTCTCTCTCTTTTTGTAAAAGAGGTTTAGTGCATTCCAACCCTTCCCACAGTTAAGGTCATAAAAGATCGGAGTGCAGCTGATCTAGCTCTGATCATGCTAGTGAGCAAAGGCGCCGTAGCCGCTGGGGTGTAGGTTTCTCACAGTCCATCCAGTTTTACTCAGAGCTTCTTCCCGAAAACCTAGCTCTTAGGACTTGATGTGAGAAAAGAGGGCAGGCACAGAGAATGTTTGCAGGATAAATATACTCATATTAGCCCTCGAGTGAGGCCTGACTCCCTGTTGTTTGCTAGGATCAAATGTCACAAAGGATCGGGGAGTTTTGATAACGAAACTGATGAGTAAAAAGTGTGCATTTATTAGGGGTAAAAGCGACGTAGCTGCTCGATGTTCTAGGCATTGGTGAAGACCTCACCATCGATGGTTTTTAGTTTGTAGGCGCCTAGTCGGAGTACCTCCACGACGACATATGGTCCCTCCCATGGAGGGGAGAGCTTGTGGCGGTCCTTGTTGCTCTGGACGAGGAGGAGGACCAGGTCCCCTACGTTGAAGGCCCAACCCCGCACTTGTCAGTTGTGGTACCATCGCAACGCTTGCTGGTATTTGGCCAAGCGAAGGAGGGCAACATCGCGAGCTTCGTCTAGCTGGTCCATGGCGTCCTCGTGGGATGCCTCGGCTCCCTGTTCGTCATATGCCCTGATCCTTGGCGCTCCATAGTCGAGGTCGGTTGGGAGGATGGCCTCGGAACCGTAGACCATGAAGAAGGGTGTGTAGCCGGTGGCTCGACTAGGGGTTGTCCTTAGGCTCCAGAGTATTGAAGGAAGTTCAGCGACCCAGCGTGCGCCGAATTTGTTCAATCGGTTGAAGATCCTAGGCTTGAGGCCTTGTAGGACCATGCCATTTGCGCGCTCTACCTACCCATTCGTCTGAGGGTGCGCTACAGAGGCCCAGTCGATGCGGATGTGATGTTCATCGCAAAATCAGAGGAATTTCTTGCTAGTGAACTGCGTGCCATTGTCCGTGATGATGGAGTTCGAGTCTTCGAAGCGATGGATGATGTCGAGTAAGAACAGTATGGCCTGCTCGGATTTGATCATGGAAATCGGTCGAGCTTCTATCCACTTTGTAAACTTGCCTATGGTGACAAGCAAGTGGGTGTAGCCCCCAGGCGCCTTTTTGAGTGGTCCAACCAGATTGAGTCCCTAGACTGTGAACGGCCAGGTGATGGGGATCGTCTGGAGTGCTTGGGCCTGTAGGTGAGTCTGCTGAGCGTAGTACTGGCACCCTTCACACGTGCGTACGATTTGCTTGGCATCGGCTACCGCAGTAGGCTTGTAGAAGCCCTGTCAGAATGTGTTTCTGACCAGGGTTCTGGGTGCGGCATGGTGACCGTAGACCCCACCGTGGATATCGCTTAGCAAACGGTTCCCCTATTCGAAGGGGATGCAGCGCTGAAGGATCCCGGTGTGGCTTTGCTTGTAGAGTTCGCCATCCATAAGAACAAAGGACTTGGCGCGATGTGTGAGCCATCGAGCCTCCGTCCTATCCGTCGGTAGTGTGTCACGGAGGAGGTAGTCAAGGTAGAGCATCCTCTAGTTGACCAAAAGGTCAGGCTCTGTCACTGGGTCCTCTTCGAGCTCCATGACCTTAGAGCCAGATGTAGCCAACGGTTGGTCAGCCCCCGGGCCAGGATTGGACGGACCATCACCACCTTGTTCTGACTCCTTGTAGCGAACTAAGGGCTTGTGCTAGTCACTGGTGAAGACGCCCGTTGGCACCGGTTCTCGGCCGGATGCTGCTTTCGCAAGCGCGTCAGCCACCTCGTTGAGACACCTCGGGATGTGGTTGAGCTCGAGGCCATCAAACTTGTCCTCCAACCGGCGGACTTCTTGGTAGTACATGGTCGTCTTGACGTCGTGGCAGTTTGACTCCTTCATGACCTAGTCGATGACCAGCTAGGAATCTCCTTGAACGTCGAGGCGTCGGACGCCAACTCGATGGCAATGCGTAGGCCCTTGATGAGCGCCTCATATTTGGCCACATTGTTGGAGGAGGGGAAATGGAGATGGACCATGTACCTCATGCATACCTCGAGGAGCAACACAAAGACCAACCATGCGCCGGTGCCCTTCTTCATCAGTGATCCATCGAAGTACATTGTCCAGTACTCTTGATCGATGACCGCCGGTGGCATTTGGACCTCGGTCCATTCCATGACAAAATCAGCCAACACCTGGGACTTGATGGCTGTCCAGGAGGCATACGCAATGCCCTAACCCATCAGCTCGAGCGCCCATTATGTGGTTCTTCCCGTGGCATCTTGGTTTTGGACGACCTTGCCGAGAGGGAAGGACGTCACGACCGTCACTGGATGTGGCTCGAAATAGTGGCATAGCTTCCTCCTGGTGATGAGGACAGCATACAGAAGCTTTTGGATTTGGGAGTAGCGGGTCTTCAACTCGGATAGGACCTCACTGATGAAGTACACATGGCACTATACTTTGAGGGCATGCCCCTCTTCTTCCCGCTCCACTACCAGGGCGGCGCTAACCACTTGCATGGTGGCCGCGATGTAGAGCAGGAGGGGTTCTCCCTCGGTAGGAGGAACCAGGATCGGGGCCTTTGTCAGGAGCTGCTTAACCATGTCAAGTGCTTCTTGGGCCTCGGATGTCCATTCAAAGTGATCGGCATTCTTCAAAAGTCGATAAAGGGGGAGACCTCGTTCACCGAGGCGTGAGATGAAGTGGTTGAGCACAGCGAGGCACCCCGTAACCCGTTGTACCCCCTTTATGTTCTAAATCAGGCCCATCCTTGTGATGGCTGAGATCTTCTCTGGGTTGGCTTTAATGCCATGCTCAGAGACGATGAAACCAAGCCGCATGCCCCTCGGGACCCCAAAAACACACTTCTCAGGATTGAGTTTGATGTCGTTCGCTCGAAGTTTTGCAAAGGTCTGCACAAGATCGTCTATGAGGTGGTCAGCCCATTTGGATTTGACCATGATGTCATCAACGTAGGCCTCAATGGTCCACCCAATGAGGTCCCTGAAGCACTTGAGCAGACAGCGCTGGTATGTAGCCCCAGCGTTCTTCAGACCGAATGGCATTGTGATATAGCAGAATGATCCGAAGGGGGTGATGAAAGATGTCGTGAGCTGGTCAAATTCTTTCATCACAATTTGATGGTACCCGGAGTATGCATCAAGGAAGCAGAGGGTTTCACACCCCGAGGTAGAGTCAACTATCTGGTCTATGCATGGCAAAGGAAACAGATCCTTTGGGCATGCTTTGTTGAGACCCATATAGTCAACACACATCCTCCATTTCCCACTCTTCTTTCGTATAAGAACGAGATTGGCTAACCACTCTGGGTGGAACACTTCCTCGATGAATCCGGCCGCCAAAAGTTTTGCGATCTCCTCGCCGATGGTCCTGCGTTTCCCCTTGTCGAAGCGACGTAGACGTTGTTTCACTGGCTTGGAGCCTTGGTGGATCTTCAAGGCATGCTCGGCGACTTCCCTTAGAATGCCTGGCATGTTTGAGGGTTTCCACATGAAGATGTCTTTGTTGGCGCGGAGGAAGCCGACGAGCACGCTTTCCTATTCAGAGGAAAGCGTGGTACCAATGCGCACCGTTTTACCCTTAGTGCTCCCGGGGTCTACGAGGACCTCCTTGGAGCCCTCCGCTGGCTCGAAGGACCCGGTCGACCGCTTGGGGTCGGGTGCTTCTTTGGCAACCTCCTTCCTAAGGGCCGCGAACTCTGTAGGATCGACAATTGCTGCGGCATGATCGCAGCACTCAACCTCGCACTCGAAGGCGCGCTAAAAGGAGGTGCCGATGGTGATGATCCCGCCTAGGCATGGTATCTTTAGTTCGAGGTAGGTGTAGTTGGGGATGGCCATGAACTTTGTGTAGCATGGTCGCCCCAGGATGGCGTGGTAGGTTCCGTGGAACCCAACCACTTCAAAGCTGAGGGTCTCCATCCTATAGTTGGATGGACCCCTAAAGGTGACGGGCAGATCGAGCTGCCCAAGTGGCAAGGCCTGCTTTCCTGGCACGACACCATGGAAAGGCGCTCTGGTTGGCCAGGCGTGTGCTCGGTCGATGCCCATGGCGTCGAGCGTCTCGGTGTATAGGATGTTGAGGCCGCTACCCCCATCCATCAGTACCTTGGTGAAGCATTTCGTACCGACGATTGAGTCGACCACGAGTGGATATCTCCCCAGTTGTGGGACGCTCTCTGGGTGGTCGGTCCGGTCAAAGGTTATGGTAGATTCTGACCACCGGAGGAAGGTGGGTGTGGCTAGTTCGGTCGCATAGACCTCGTGGCGTGCGATCTTCTGGCGGCGCTTGGAGTCATAGGCCTTCGATCCTCCGAAGATTATGAGGCAGCCATCTTGTGTTGGAAAGCCGTCATCCTTCTCATCGGCGTCGTTCGCGGTGGGGTTAGGGTCCTTTCCGTGCTTTACTTTGTTGGAGCCTCCGGACAAGAACCGTCGCATGAGGCTACAGTCCTTGTACAAATGCTTGACCGGGAAAGCATGGTTTGGGCATGGCCCCTCGAGTAGTTTTTCGAAATGGTTTGGAGTGCCCTCCGTGGGCTTTTGACCACCCCTCCGATCAGCAGTGGCCATAAGCGAGCCCTTGCGCCATTGCTTCTTGTTCTTCTTTTTGGTGGGACGATTGGAGGTGCCTTCATCGGTGTCCTCGTCTTGCCTCACCTTGCCATTGAGGCGATCAAATATGGCTCCAACTGCTTCTTCACCTGAGGCATGGCTGGTGGCGATGTCCAGGAGTTCCTTGGTGGTTCGCGGGCCCTTACATCCCAGCTTGTGAACCAGAGACTCGCAGGTGGTCCCAGACAGGAAAGCTCCTATAACGTCGACGTCGACGATGTTAGGGAGCTCATTGCATTACTGGGAGAAACACCGGATGTACCGATGGAGGGTTTCACCGGCCTTCTACCGACAGTTCTTGAGGTCCCACAGGTTTCTAGGGTGCTTGTATGTGCCTTGGAAGTTTCCCATGAAGATCTCCTTTAGGTCCGCCCAACTTTGGATTATGTTGGACGAAAGGTGTTCCAACCAGGTTCTTGCCAAATCAGCCAAGAACAATGGAAGGTTGCGGATAATGAAGTCATCATTATCTGCACCACCAGCTTGGTAGGCAAGTTGATAGTCTTCGAGCCATAGTCCGGGGTTTGTTTCCCTAGAGTACTTTGGGATATTGGTTGGTGGTCGGTACCTTAGTAGGAAGGCAACATTGAGGATGTGTCAGCCTAAGGCCTGAGGCCCTGGCAGGCCGGGGCTTAGGCTTCGGTCCTCGGCGCTGTCGTAGCGTCCGCCACGATGAGGGTGATAGCCGCATCTCGCTCCCTCTCTCAGGTCGTCGTAGGCGCATCTGCTAACGTCGAGGGTGTTGCGCGCATCACGGTTGCGGCCAAGACGCTGACGCACTGGGACCGTGGTGTGCTGCCTACTTCCTTGTGGTTCCTGGTGGACCAACACGTCCCTACTGGGATGCTCTGAGGGCGTGCGTTGGCTAGCGTCAAGCTCGCATCGTCGAGATAACGAGCTATCGGCCTGCTACGCCGCTGCATGCTCGAGCAGCATGTGAATTCTCATGGTAGGCCCGATGATCCTCGGGCGTTGCGTCCTCTGGAAGGCCATGGAGCAAGGCCGCCATGGCGGTGATGTTCTGGCTCGCCCGGGTGAAGCGAGGGATGGCTTCATCGTCGGCGATGATCCTCTGGTTCACGTCACGGGCCATGGCATGGGCGCGCCCACCGTCTTTGTGGCGCTCGATCTCCTAATCGAGCTCGTGCATTCCTGCTCGAGCTGGAGTCGAGCTTCCTCGATCTCTCGGTGTCGGGCTTTCAGCTGCTCCATCGGCATGCATGGCAGAGCCACTGTCTCCCTCTTGGCCTCGTCGTCGAGGTTGTTTGTTGGGGTAGCCTCCCTCTCGTGGATGCTTTTGACATGTCCCTCAGGGGTACCCATCATGAATCATTCGCGAGAGGGGTGATGGCTCCCCCTGCTGGAGTCAGAGCCAGTGGGTGATTCTGGCTACTCTGCCAGGAGGTTGTGGAAGGATTCCACGATGTGTTCAATCACCCCCATGAATTCATCATTCGTGGGAGGTGGAACCATGCATTGTGCAACAAGGTGGCTAACGGTCACCGCGACGTTGTGGAGACCAAACGGAAGCACTGTCGGGGTGCTCTGTATGTGGTGTTTTGAGAGAGAGGGGTTCTCCTTCAGCGAGCCATGCCATGTCATTGGCATTAGAGAAGGTGAGGTGGCATGGGTCCTCCCTGGATGGCCGGGGTCCCAGGGAGATGCCGAGCTAGCGCTCAAGCCTCCCATAGTTGAGGCCGATGGAGGGGAGAGGTAGGATGGCGGCGTGAGCCAATGCTAACTCTCCTCCCACCATGATGATGAAGTCCAGGTCCCCGAAGCGCATGTGTGCGCCTAGGACCCAGCTGATACCATGGCTAGCCATCCGTGGCCTGATGTTAATGTCAGAACGCGCAAAGTACCCCTACCTGGCGCGCGAACTGTCAGTGTTTTGAGTAAACACCAACGAGTAAATTTGTGTTATTGCGCGTCTGGCCCAGATGATGTGCTAAAAAGACACAATGTTTATACTGGTTCGGGCAGAATGTCCCTATGTCCAATTCATGGCTGCTACTCGTGTTATTTGCACTAAAAAGTTCGTAGTAGGGGTTACAAACAGGTGAGAGAGGAAAAGATCCCAAGTCTCTGATGGAAAACACGAATGGGTACTGAGAGCTTGGTCACTGCTCAGCTATGTATGATGTGATGCATGGTGTGTTCTATCGATCGTTCCCTTTAGTGGGGTGCCCTACCTTCCCTTTTATGGACCAAGGGGATGCAGGGATTATAGATGGGAGAAAGAAGAAAAACTAGAGGTGAAGGAGGTCCTTCAAAGATCCTGGGTCCTCCTTTTCCTCTGAGCGAGCCCTGCTGACACGACAGATGTTGCTAGGGATAGCTCCATGCTGGGAGCATGTTCGTCGATCCTAATAGGGCCACGTTGGGCGTCTGTCCGCTGATGATGCCATGTTCTGGCTTTGTCAGCAAGTGGTCACATCCCATCCCTGCCCCGGCGGGCAGCGCGATGGACCAGGGTGCTGAACCGCGACCCTACGGGGAGCAAACGGCACAGTGACTGCACGTCCGTACTGTAGATAATGTGAGTTTCCTCCTGGACCATAGTGGTTGTCATATGCCTCCGTCAGGATCCATGCCCGAGGGCAAATGGCGGTGCCCACAACACTGTAAGATAAATGTGGACGCCTACAACACAGTTCAGGCTCTGACATGCCTGGAAGGGCTTAAAGCGCCCGCCTTGTCATATCCTGATGGTACTTTCCTGTAGGTGTGTAGGGTATGGTACTCGGTAATCGAGTGCCCTGCCTTATCCATGTGCGTAGTAATGAATGAGCAGTGCGTAGACGTCGGGCGAGGTGGAGCTAGCCCCTAGACGTCGGGCTGCCCTCAGATGTCGGGCGAGGCAGAGTTTGCCCTTAGACTTCAGGCGAGGCTGAGCCATCCCCTAGACGTCGGGCGAGACAGAGTCTGCCCTCGGATGTCAGGCGAGTAGGAGCCATCCCTCAGACGTCGGGCGAGGCAGAGTCTGCCCTCGAGGGTCGGGCGAGGCGGAGCCAGCCCTCAGACATCGGGCGAGGCAGAGCCAGCCCTCAGATGTCTGGCGAGGCAAAGTCTAAGCTCAAACATTGGGCGAGGCGGAGCTAGCCCTCGGGGGTCGGGCAAGACGGAGTCTACCCTCAGACGTCGGGCGAGGTAGAGCTAGCCCTCGTGGGTCGGGCGAGATGGAGTCTGCCCTCAGACGTCGGGCGAGGCGGAGCCAACCCTCGGGAGTCAGCTTGAGGCGGGGCCATTGTCTCGGTCGACAAACGAGGAGTGACCCAGTAAGCGGTGTAGTCATGCTCTCGATCGTGCGGATGAATCAATGTTGACGATCATTAGCTCCTCCTCTTTGGGTACCCTACTATTGGTCCCCAACAGAATCGGTAAGATTTGGAGTCAAAGTGACGGTCGAATTAGGGTTTGTCTTCAAAACTTTTTGTATAGGCAATAGAGAACATAGATTGTTTCATGTGAAATTTTGGTAATTTTTTGGATCTGTTTGATAATTTTAATTTATTAAGTGCAATTATAGAATTTTAATTAATATAAATTAAATTTGAGCTATAACTACATAAAATAATGGAACCATATTCATAGAAAAATCATAAATATGTTGTTGAGTCAATTTGACAAGGTATTTTCAAAGTACATCGAACAAAAAAGGAAAAACATGTTATGAAAAACAAGGAAATAAAAAATAAATAATATTTTTGCCGAGTGCCCCAAACCCTAGACACTCGGCAAAGATTAGTTTGCCGAGTGCTGTGATCTGACACTCGGCAAAGCCAGCTTTGCCGAGTATCATCGATCCGACACTCGGCAAACTCGGCACGTTATAAAAGCACCCCATCGTCGCCCCCTCCCTCCCACCCTCCCCTCCCTCTCCCAGCGCCGCCACCCCCTCCCCTCCCTCCCTCTCTTGACACCCCTCCCCTCCCCTCCCTCTCCTGCCACCCCTCCCCTCCTCGCTAGTGCTCTGGCGATTCGCTGGATGAGTCGCAGTACTCAGGATCGTCCTCCTCCTCGCTGGAGTCGCAGTCGGTGCTGTACTTTGCCAACGATCGAGTGTGTTCTCATTGCTCGTCGTCGTTACAACTTGAATCACCAGTGTAGTAGTCGAGGGGTTGACGCATTTTCCTGCTCTGATAACTTGAAAGTCCACAGCTCTGTGTATTTAACGCGCCAAACTTTCTCGTAATCAGAACAGGAAAACGCGCCCACCCCTCGACTACTACTCTGACTGCTCGTATTCTAAATCTATTTTATTAGTAATTAGTAATGCTACGGGGACTCACATCTTCTAATGTTTGTTAGCATCTGTGTCGAGTATTAATATCATTCCTGGTCACTTTTACTTTTCACTTGCAAGTTGCTAGCCAAGGAAAGGTGGCAGTGTTACAACTTCGTTAGCAGTTGTTGCCCATAGAACTACAGTGATCGTCCTTGTTGAGGTGAGTTTTAGTTTCTTTGTCATTTTATTCTAGTCTGGATCAAGATCTCAATCGAGGCTAAGATATGGCCTAGGCAATATTCTGTTGCTTTGTACTGGTTCTTGCTTGTTCAAGGTGTAGTGTTTTTTCATACGTGGTTTTTTCTATTGATTTTTCCTTGTATTTTTTTATTCTATATATAGAGAGATGTCGTCGTACCACAACACCCATGTTTACTCCACCAGCAAGCTTGCGCTTTGGCAGCTAGGTGTAACACCCTAGGTGTTTAGGCTTCCACTAAATTGCATGTCATTTCATAAACATGTGCATTATCTATGTCATCATGCCATTATCATTGAAACATACATATGCAACATTTTAAATTGTATGTGTTTCATGCTTGATTGCTTAGAGTGGTAGTAGTGCAACATGTGAATGTAACATGAAACTCTCATACTTTGAAACATGGCAATATGGTAGTAATGTGGCAATTATAAAATGACAACAAGGTCTTGAAACATGTGAAGCATTGCATTGCAACATATGAGTGAATTACTTGTTTTAGTTGCTTTATCACATGTGATCATTAAAGGTTGGTATAACAATTTGGTAAAGTGGTTGATCATGGTCTATTACACCTTAACTATACTTAGGTTACTTGTTGGGACATTGTTCATGTAGATCAAAATGACCAAAATGCCCTTAAGTGGAGGTTTGACTTGAATTGACCCTTGGAGTGTCACTGTTTGACTGATTCAAAAGTCCAACTTAGAGACTTTGCATGGCTATGCACTCTTTACAAAAGTTGTAGCTAATTTATCAAGGAACAAAAGTTATTTTATGACCAACTCATGAAAATGTGTGGAACATGCTCAAACATGGCCCACAAGTCAGAAGTTCATGCTGATTTCACTGAAAAATTTGTCTAAGTCTTAAACTGCATTTTCAGTTGCATCAAGCTCACTTTGGCTTCATGTAACTGCTGATCCATGGCGAGTTAGGGAATGGTCCTTGAAGAGAAATTGTAGATGGATGGTAGGCCTACAATTTTCATGTACACTGTTTTTGCAAACGAGCAATGGATTAGTCAGGATAATGCGTTGAAGTCGCGCTGTCAGGCTGATCAATTCGACTGAGTGCGATCTACAGTGACTGACCGAGTTCAGAAAAATAGCGCCGCGTGTGTGCCACCCGTCGCCAGCCTTCTGCTCTCGCAGGCCACGCGCCACGGGCATCCTGGCGCTGCTGGCCGTGACAAGAGCACCCCGCGCGCCTTCCCGACCGAGTCGCCGCTCCATTTTCTCATTTCTCGCCTCTCACAGCGCCGAGCCAAAGCCGTCCGCCATTGCCGACCGAGCATTGCCATTGCCGTTCGAGCTCGCCACTGCAAAAACACGCCGGCCATCTTGCTCGTAGCCTCGCCGTGATCCCCTCTGCCACCTCCACCTCTCAGCCGGGTCGATTGTGCCTGGGTAAGGATGAATTCGCCATTTCCTCCACCGCCGCTATGGCGAGACCTCGCCGGAGTTGGCGCTCCACGTGGACAACTACCACCGCAGCCTTCCCATCCCCTCCTCTCTGCTCGGTTAGCTTGGTAGTGAACTCCGGAAGCTCGTCCCTAGCTTAGCCGCACCCTACGGGGTCGGGTCTCGCCGGAGCCGGCCATGCCGCGGCCGTGCGCCGCCGTGGCCATCGCCACCCCCACTAGCTGCTGCAATCATTGCAATAGATGGGTCCTCTAGATGCGCATGGGTGTGGGGAACACGCCGGTGCCGTCGAGTTCGCCGGAGATGTCGCCGGCGACGATCTACGTCGCCGCCCTGTTTTCCTCCCCTGATGGTCTCGCTGACGCGTGGGCCCCTCCCGTCAGTCGCCGCGACTGAGGCGGGAGCCCAGCGTGGGCCGCGTCATTGTCTGGGCCGCGCCAGTGCGCTTCGTGGGCCGCCGTTCCTTCGGGCCGGCCCAGCAGTGGCTGTGGATTGTTTTCTTATTTGTCTTGTTTTTATTATTTCACAGATTAGTGTATATATTCAAAAATGTATATCTCCTAGTTGGTAGATCCAAATGCTATGGTTCCAATTTTGTTGAGTTCATGAAAATGTCTAGTATTTAATAAAAATATTATATGGGCACATGTTTTAGAAATTCTGGATGAATTAAATAGGACTTTGAAATGTGTTTTTGGATACATGCAAACTTGTTTGAATTTTATCTTGAGTTTCTGTGGTCCAAAAATTATGAAATTTTGTGGGTAATCTATTATTGCTTAGTAGAGGCTCTGGTTAAAATTTCAGAGCCAGTGCATGTGTAGTTTTTGAGTTATAGAATTTCCTTTTATTAATGGATGGATCTTGTATGAATTTTCATAATTTTTCTATAGATCCAGCAAAGGTAAAATTTGGTGAGTGCTATTCTTATGCTTGAATGATACTTGGAAAAATGTGAAATCTGTTGCTTGACATGTTTCATTAGGGTTTCCTAATTATGCTAAGAATAGGCATGCCACCTGTTATTTTTTATACAGCAAGTTCTGCTTGCTCAATGGCTTTGAAATTTTTATGGTAGTCTATGTGAAGCATGAGATAGCTACTGTAATTTTTGTAGATTTTTATGAACAGTTTTACTATATGTTGCTTTAATCACCTAATTAACTAAAGAAATTAGAAAAGGATATTAAATGATTTATTTAGAAGTTGGCATTATACTTTCTAGTGTTCCTCTGGTATGTGTAACAAGTTGGTAAACTTGGTTTGGTCAAATTAGGTTTTTGCATCACCATTAAATAATTAAGTTAGTAACCCTGTCATTGCGGGACAGATTCTTGGTTTACTGGAATTTGATTTGGTTAACTTAAGAATCATGCTTTGATGTTTACAAATGAATTGTAGAGAATTTCACAAGCTTTCCAGAATGTCCTCTTGCAAGTCATTTGGATTTGTAGAACTCTGGTTGTGATTGAATTAAGGGACTATTTGTGTGCATATGAAGTTTTAAATGTTGATTTATGTATGCCTTTACTATTTCTAAGTTTGTGGTAATGTTCCTAGGTGTTAGGCCTTTAACTGAAGATGAGCATCTTTATCTTAGGTTATGCAAGTTAGGTAAGTTGATCTTGTTCTTCAAGTTAAATTAGATACCTGTTTTAAAGTGATTTGAATAGAGCTATTCTTAATCGGTAAACGAGTGTCCAGTAATGTTTTCGTCAAACACTTACTGTGATTCATTCATCATGAGCATCATGTCATTCCTTATGCATCCATGATATTTATCTCGTGCATCGGCATGCAATAGGTGTACCGAAAGGAGTGACCCTGCTGGAATTCGAGGAACCGAGCAAGCAGCAGCTGTCGACACCGGAGGTTCAGGAGGTGCAGCGTTCAGAAGAAGTGCCAGACGAGGTCGCCATTGAGTGCCCGGATCACCGTCCGTGCAACTTTGTGAAAGGCAAGCCCCGGAGCATATTAAGCCTCCTAATTTCTGAAATGCAGTTACAGTATTATTATTATATATCTATATATATTGTTGCATTAAGTTTAGGTGTTGGATGCAAACAATTGCTGCATTGGTTACCCAATCCTTGTCCAGATATTGTTACCCTGAATCCTATGTAGCTCAGGCTCGAGTAGTGCTTACCCTGCTTAAACGCGATAGAAGTCAGGTGATTTCTTGTCACCTGCGAGATATAGGAATATACATGTGGCACAGTTGGCTATATTTGCTATCGTGGAAAAGAACCAGTCTTAATTTGAAATGAAGACCGGGCGGAGGCTTGCCGGTTTGCAGTGACTCCGTCTATATTGATTAAGGACTGAATCTTGGAGCCTTTCCTGTTCATGTTGAACGCATGCCTCTCTCTTAGTTGGCCGGGTCTGGAGACCGACCACGAAGCCGAGTAGCTCACCTCAGGCCGGGAGTCGATAAGTATAAAGTGCGCCTCGAAAGGGACCCGTAGGCGTGAGTCCAAGGGCAGGTGATTTAAAAGTTCTGATTGTCCTGGCAGAAGGGTAATCCCTGAGAGTGTTGGCGCTGATCGAACCCGCGAATTTGGTTCCTGAGTTGTTCCAAAGGTGACCCACGGCTACCCTTGCAAAGTATGCCAGGGTGAGAGTTAGGAATACCCCCTCAGCTGAGTTGTAATTCGATTCGAATCGCCGTCTCTCCCGGTTAGTGAGAACTTGACGGGCCTATCTCCAATGTAGATGCACTAAATAACATAATGGTTCAGAAATGATGATGATGATGACATCCTTATTATACCTGCTATGGTTAATATTGTTTGCTCCTAATAAGTGAGTGCTCTAGTACAGGTGCTAATCTGGTGGACAGGTAAATGATTATAAGCTTGATGCACATTTTAAATTGGTTACTATAATCATAAGCTCTTTTATGCAACTGTGTCCAGCTAGTCCACCTCATAAGCCTTGCATGATCCTTGGTGTCTTTTATTTCTAGTTTTTGTCGGGTAAGTCTAGCTGAGTACCTTCTCGTACTCAGGGTTTATCTCCCACCTGTTGCAGATGACCAGTTCTACTTTGGTTGCTGCAAGTACTGCCTTCTCCCAGCTGGGGATGAAGACTAGGCCGTTGGGCGCGGTCTCTACTAGTTCTCGTACCTGATAATGCTTTTGTGGGACATGACTCAGATCTAGCAATGTATTTGAAACTATGAAATTATGAACTAAACTATGTTGCTTCCGCGCATTTGAACTTGGTTTGTAATATTTTATTTGAACTCTGATGGATGTATTCCGAATGTGACTGATGAAATGTTGTAACGGATGATGTGTTGTGTTGAATCACTACGATCTTGGTTTGTATGTCGAGAGTTGGTTGAAATCCTTCATGATTTCCGGACTACCGGGATTATGGGAGCTTAAGTACAGGAATTTGATTGCTTCGGTGATTGTTTTTATACTTATGTTCTTATGATTTGGTCGGTTCTGTTACAGCTGGCATCAGAGCAAGATTCGACACTAAACATGTCATTTGTGTATTTAAAACAAAAGTATTTGTGAAAATCCTAAATTAAATACTAAGTATTGCCAGTGGTCATATCCCTTATGCCCAAATAAGGACTCTTAGGTGGCTTATTAAGTACTAACTTAGGGGTTACTGCTTGTTTCTGTTTCATCGTCCATACGGTGTGCTATTGTATGGATGCCATCCGCTTGGGTGGTAATGTTTGGATCAAATACCTCTACGCTCTGGTAAGTGGGAGTTGTGAGAGCATGACCGTCCAACCGTCGGTCTAGGGGAGAGTAGTTGTGGTTGCTCGCGTACTTACATGTTCAATCATGTATCTATGAGAGTACTTAAATGTGGGTATCTCTGATGGGTAGCTGTGATACTAGAGTATATGCATCGGGGGATGTATGTATGAAAGTATTTAGTTTACTGCTTGCTTTTATGCATTTTGGGAAATTACTGGGCTGAAATGAAATTTTCTGCAGGTACACTAACAACGTATCGTTGTAGATCGACTAGCTACCGTATATGAGAGAACATATGTATGCCACCATATATTTCGCTAGCCTTTAAATTTTTCTAGGTTTGTGAGGACGTATGGATCGTGCATGCATCATGTTCAAGCATACATGGCATTTTTTGTATTACTCCCTCCTTTAAAATATGATTGTCTCGACTAATTAAATTTCATATCCCTTAAATGATTCTCCCCTTACGTTGTAACTTTTGCTACAGATGGCGCGCACAAAGCTCACTGCTCGCAAGTTCGCTCGAGGCAGGGCACCACGTCACCGTTTAGCTTCTCGTGAGCCCCATCCTGAGCCTACTAAGGCGGAAAGGCTGAGGAAAGAGCTAGCTCGGGTGACTGCTGAGAGGAATGCGGCTCAGCACCGCTTGGAGCAAGTAACACAGGAAAGGGACCAAGAGACCCTTGAGGTTCAGAGGTTGACAGTTGCTCACCGCAACTGTGAACGCATGTTGATTCACGTGATGAACCAAAGGAATGAAGCCTGGCACGAAGAGAATGTGTTGAGAGCGCGACAGGTGGAGCTAGAGCAGCAAGTGGCAGTTGCTGAAGAGTACAATGACCATCTACATGAGGAGGTTCACCTGTTACACAATCAACTTCACCCTCTCCTGCCACCTGATGATGAGGATGAGATGGGCTCTGGTGTCATCATGGCTGAAGGTGATCATGACATGGAGGTCAATGGACCTGAGGACATTCCACCTGATGAGGAGGAAGATGAGGAGTTAGAGCCTGCTAGTGATGAAGATGGAGGAGAGATCTTTGACACTGACTCCGAGGACGATGCGTAGTTTAGCTTACTACCTAGCTAATGCGCAAGAGCTAGTCTTTTGTTGATCCTCATGCATGAACGAGTAGCTTTGTAATAAGTTAATCGTTGGGATGTAATATCGAACCATAAGTTATCTTTGGATGTAAGTTTGGAACCACTATGGCTTGGATGTAACCTATCGAACGTAATATGCTCCACGTATGTGAGCTTTTGTTAAATGTCGTCTTTGCGGTCTATGGATCTTGTTGTTGGTTAAGTTCATCGCATTTGTGTGTCAATCGATGCGCTTGATGAGTGTGTGGTTGTGATGAATGATTGTGCCTCTGTTGATTATATAAATGCATTCCCTCCAATGGACTCAGTTTGGCATAATTATACGATTCATCTACAAAAAAAAATTTCCACATCGTCAGTGCTCATTGGCTATACATTTTGCAGATGGCTCATAACCTTCGTCGCGGTCGTGGCATGGGAAATGAGGAACAACCACCTCCGCCACCGCCCACACCAGCTGAGCTGATGCAGATGGTCGTGGAAAGTCAGCGCATGCTAGCTGAGGCTATGCTCTAGATGGCTAACCATGAGGATCGGCATGTTCGCCAGGGACCCGAGCCAAACCAGTACAG
Source organism: Miscanthus lutarioriparius (assembly GCA_904845875.1). Lineage (NCBI taxonomy): Eukaryota > Viridiplantae > Streptophyta > Magnoliopsida > Poales > Poaceae > Miscanthus > Miscanthus lutarioriparius. The sequence continues at coordinate 48,115,565 of CAJGYO010000007.1, forward strand.
CAGCTTTAAGGACTTCATGGACACAAAGCCTCCTATCTTTCGTGAGGCAGAAGAACCATTACAAGCTGATGAATGGTTAAGCACGATAGAGCAAAGGTTTGGATTGCTCCGTTTGACTGAAGGTATGAAGGCCACATATGCAGGACACCAGCTCCAAGGCCCTGCAGGCATCTGGTGGACCCATCACAGGACCACCTTCCCTACAAACGTCGAGATAGTTTGGGGTCAGTTTCAGGCAGCTTTCCGAGGACACTTTATCCCTCCTAGTCTCATGGCCATTAAGCATACTGAGTTTATGAAGCTAACCCAAGGCAACAAGAGTCTTAATGAATACCTCCAGGCATTCAACAACCTGGCAAGGTATGCTCCTCAGTTCGTTGATACTAATGCCAAAAAGATAGCTAGCTTCAAGAGGGGACTTTCCCCTAAACTGATGAAGTCTATGGGCAACTGCAAGTGTGTCACCTTCAATGAGTTTATCAATGACACCCTGACTTAGGAGAACAATGATAAGATATATGCTGCTTCCAAGAACCGCAAAAGAAACTTTGAGGTAGGTGCTTCTCAGTCTAAGGCACCAATGGTATCCAAGACCCAGTACCGTCCACCCAATGCTAATGTCCGGTACCACCCACCTCAGAAGAAGAATCAAGCTAAAACTGGTTTTCGCAAGGGGTACACAATTTCCTTGCCAAAGAATACCTCTGGGCAGGGCAGCTCCAATGTCCCACCAGCTAACAGGCCGTGTTGGAACTGTAACCAGCCTGGTCATTGGGCAAATAAGTGTCCCTATCCTTCCAAGCAGAATGCTCAAGGAAACGTCCGTCAGGGGCGTGTTCACTACACTACTGTGGAGGAAATTCCTGCTGGTGAAGTGGTCACCGCTGGTAAGTTTCTTGTTAATGATCACCCTGCAGTTGTGCTCTTTGATTCGGGTGCTTCACATTCCTTTGTGAGTTCTACTTTTGCATCTAAGCATAAGATGAATGTGATTACAATTGTCAAGGGTGGTTATTGTATTAGTGCTGCTGGGAGTAATATCATGACTAACCAAGTAGTAAAAGATGTAAAGCTTGAGATTGGGGATCGAGAGTTCCTTGCGGATCTTGTAGTGCTACCGGGGGTAGGAATTGATATAATCCTAGGAATGAAGTGGACGAGTGGGAATAGAGTGTTGATCAATACGTCAACCCGTGTGGTAATGTTGAGGGATCCTGTGGATAAGAAGGGTTTTCTAGTGCAGTTACCTCATGATATCTCTATCCACAATACAGCCAATGCTACCCTAGACAAAGCCATTGAGGATCTACCAGTTGTCTGTGAGTTTCCAGATGTCTTCCCTGATGACTTGCCTAGATTACCTCTGGACCGTGATGTAGAATTCAAGATAGAACTCATTCTGGGTACAGCTCCTATTTCTCGAACGCCCTATAGAATGCCGCCTAATGAGTTGGCTGAGCTGAAGAGTCAGTTGAATGAGCTATTGGAGAAAGGTTTGATTCGGCCTAGTTCTTCTCCTTGGGGTTGTCCGGCTATCTTTGTGAAGAAGAAGGACGAATCTTTGCGCATGTGCGTAGATTATCGACCCCTAAATGATGTTACCATCAAGAACAAATATCCTCTTCCTCGCATCGATATTCTGTTTGATCAGCTCTCCAAGGCTAAGGTATTCTCTAAGATCGATTTGAGGTCTGGTTACCATCAGATCAAAATTCGTCCTGAAGATATACCTAAGACAGCTTTCTCTACTTGTTATGGCTTGTTTGAGTACCTTGTCATGTCCTTTGGGTTGACAAATGCTCCGGCACACTTTATATACCTGATGAATTCAGTATTCATGCCAGAATTGGACAAGTTCGTCGTCGTGTTCATTGATGATATCCTTGTATACTCTCAGAATGAAGAAGAGCATGCTGAACATCTGAGAATTGTCTTAACTCGGTTGCGTGACAACCAGCTTTATGCTAAGTTCAGGAAGTGTGAATTCTGGTTGAACAAGATACCTTTTCTAGGTCATGTGTTATCTGGTGATGGAATTTCGGTTGACCCTACGAAGGTGCAAGAAGTCCTTGAGTGGAAGGCACCTACTACGGTCACAGAAGTTTGAAGTTTCCTGAGATTGGCTGGCTATTATCGTCGCTTTATCCCGAATTTCTCTAAAATCGCCAAGCCCATGACTCGACTACTTCAAAAAGATGAGAAGTTTGTGTGGACTCTGAAGTGTGAAGAGGCTTTCCACACTTTGCGGACCTTGCTAACCTCTGCTCCTATATTGGCACAACCTGACATCGAAAAGCCTTTTGATGTCTGTTGTGATGCATGTGGCACCGGATTGGGGTGTGTTCTTATGCAGGAGGGCCGAGTAATTGCTTATGCTTCGCGCCAGCTCCGAAAGCATGAAATAAATTATCCTACCCATGACTTAGAGCTAGCCGCAGTTGTTCATACCCTGAAAATTTGGAGACATTACTTGCTGGGTAATGTGTGCAACATCTATACTGACCATAAAAGCCTCAAGTACATCTTTACTCAACCCGAGTTGAACATGCGTCAATGACGATGGTTAGAATTAATCAAAGACTACAACCTTCAAGTGCACTACCATCCTAGTAAGGCAAATGTGGTTGCCGATGCCTTAAGCAGAAAGGCCCATTGCAATTCCTTAGTTAGTGAAGATTTTCATCTAGCACACCTCCTTCATCCTGTAGTACTCCACCATATCACTGTGGATTGCTCTCTTAGAAGTCAAATTATCGAACTCCAGAAGACTGATGTGGGTGTGTTTCACATCAAGTGGAAGATGAAAGAGAAAGAGACCAAGCACTTTAGGGTCAATGACAAAGGAATTCTCTGGTTTAATGATAGACTTGTGGTACCCAAAGATAAAGAACTTAGAAATCAAATTATGGCTGAAGCCCATTCTTCTATGTTGTCCATCCATCCTGGTAGCAGTAAAATGTATCAAGATCTCAAGCTGTATTATTGGTGGACTAAGATGAAAAAAGAAATCGCAGCTTACGTGGCAAGGTGTGATAACTGTTGCAGAGTCAAGGCTATTCACATAAGGCCCGGATTATTACAGCCACTCTCTATTCCTGGCTAGAAGTGGGAAGAAATTAGCATGGATTTCATTGTTGGATTACCCACTACCAAAAAGGGTTGTGATTCCATCTGGGTTATCGTAGATCGTCTAACTAAATCCGCTCACTTTATTCCGGTCAAGTCTACCTATCACCCTCATAATTATGCTGAGATTTATTTTCAACAAGTGGTACGTCTCCATGGTGTACCCAAATCCATTATTTCTGATAGAGGACCGCAATTCACGGCTCGCTTTTGGGAGTGCTTACATCAGAATCTTGGCACTCATCTAATCCGTAGTTCTACCTATCATCCGCAAACATCAGGATAGACTGAGCGTGTTAATCAAATTCTTGAAGACATGCTTAGAGCTTGTCTTATCTCTTGCAAAGCCTCTTGGGAAGACTGGTTACCTCTCGCTGAATTCTCTTATAACAACAGTTATCAAGAGAGTATTAAAATGGCTCCTTTTGAAGCTCTTTATGGCCGCAAGTGTAGAACTCCTTTGAACTGGGTGGAACCCAGGGAAAGAACATTCTATGGTATTGACTTTGTAAAAGAAGCCGAAGAGCAAGTCCGAACTATACAGAAGAATATGACTGCCGCTCAGGCTAGACAAAAGAGCTATGCTGACAAGAGAAGAAAACCTATTGAGTTTAAAGTAGGTGATCATGTTTATCTGAAGGTATCCCCTATGAAAGGAGTCAAGCGTTTTGGAATTAAAAGGAAACTTGAGCCTCGATATGTTGGACCTTACCGCATTATCGAGAAAAGTGGAAGAGTAGCATATAAGCTCGATCTACCACGTGAAATGGGAGCTATATTCCCGGTATTCCATGTGTCTCAGCTGAAGAAGTGTCTCCGTATTCCCGAGGAAAGAATAGCGATAAGAAAAGTCAACTTGAAATCTGATCTTTCTTATGAGGAGAAGCCCGTGCAAGTTCTGGATACTCAAGAAAGAGTGACTCGTACATGAGTGGTTAAGTTATACAAGATAGTTTGGAGTAATCATAGTGAACGGGATGCGACATGGGAGCGGGAAGATTATTTAAAAGAAAATCATCCAACTTTCTATACTAAATGGTACGCTTTCCAAATCTCAGGACGAGATTTTTCTAAGGGGGGAGGGCTGTAACACCCTAGGTGTTTAGGCTTCCACTAAATTGCATGTCATTTCATAAACATGTGCATTATCTATGTCATCATGCCATTATCATTGAAACATACATATGCAACATTTTAAATTGTATGTGTTTCATGCTTGATTGCTTAGAGTGGTAGTAGTGCAACATGTGAATGTAACATGAAACTCTCATACTTTGAAACATGGCAATATGGTAGTAATGTGGCAATTATAAAATGACAACAAGGTCTTGAAACATGTGAAGCATTGCATTGCAACATATGAGTGAATTACTTGTTTTAGTTGCTTTATCACATGTGATCATTAAAGGTTGGTATAACAATTTGGTAAAGTGGTTGATCATGGTCTATTACACCTTAACTATACTTAGGTTACTTGTTGGGACATTGTTCATGTAGATCAAAATGACCAAAATGCCCTTAAGTGGAGGTTTGACTTGAATTGACCCTTGGAGTGTCACTGTTTGACTGATTCAAAAGTCCAACTTAGAGACTTTGCATGGCTGTGCACTCTTTACAAAAGTTGTAGCTAATTTATCAAGGAACAAAAGTTATTTTATGACCAACTCATGAAAATGTGTGGAACATGCTCAAACATGGCCCACAAGTCAGAAGTTCATGCTGATTTCACTGAAAAATTTGTCTAAGTCTTAAACTGCATTTTCAGTTGCATCAAGCTCACTTTGGCTTCATGTAACTGCTGATCCATGGCGAGTTAGGGAATGGTCCTTGAAGAGAAATTGTAGATGGATGGTAGGCCTACAATTTTCATGTACACTGTTTTTGCAAACGAGCAATGGATTAGTCAGGATAATGCGTTGAAGTCGCGCTGTCAGGCTGATCAATTCGACTGAGTGCGATCTACAGTGACTGACCGAGTTCAGAAAAATAGCGCCGCGTGTGTGCCACCCGTCGCCAGCCTTCTGCTCTCGCAGGCCACGCGCCACGGGCATCCTGGCGCTGCTGGCCGTGACAAGAGCACCCCGCGCGCCTTCCCGACCGAGTCGCCGCTCCATTTTCTCATTTCTCGCCTCTCACAGCGCCGAGCCAAAGCCGTCCGCCATTGCCGACCGAGCATCGCCATTGCCGTTCGAGCTCGCCACTACAAAAACACGCCGGCCATCTTGCTCGTAGCCTCGCCGTGATCCCCTCTGCCACCTCCACCTCTCAGCCGGGTCGATTGTGCCTGGGTAAGGATGAATTCGCCATTTCCTCCACCGCCGCTGTGGCGAGACCTCGCCGGAGTTGGCGCTCCACGTGGACAACTACCACCGCAGCCTTCCCATCCCCTCCTCTCTGCTCGGTTAGCTTGGTAGTGAACTCCGGAAGCTCGTCCCTAGCTTAGCCGCACCCTACGGGGTCGGGTCTCGCCGGAGCCGGCCATGCCGCGGCCATGCGCCGCCGTGGCCATCGCCACCCCCACTAGCTGCTGCAATCATTGCAATAGATGGGTCCTCTAGATGCGCATGGGTGTGGGGAACACGCCGGTGCCGTCGAGTTCGCCGGAGATGTCGCCGGCGACGATCTACGTCGCCGCCCTGTTTTCCTCCCCTGTTGGTCTCGCTGACGCGTGGGCCCCTCCCGTCAGTCGCCGCGACTGAGGCGGGAGCCCAGCGTGGGCCACGTCATTGTCTGGGCCGCGCCAGTGCGCTTCGTGGGCCGCCGTTCCTTCGGGCCGGCCCAGCAGTGGCTGTGGATTGTTTTCTTATTTGTCTTGTTTTTATTATTTCACAGATTAGTGTATATATTCAAAAATGTGTATCTCCTAGTTGGTAGATCCAAATGCTATGGTTCCAATTTTGTTGAGTTCATGAAAATGTCTAGTATTTAATAAAAATATTATATGGGCACATGTTTTAGAAATTCTGGATGAATTAAATAGGACTTTGAAATGTGTTTTTGGATACATGCAAACTTGTTTGAATTTTATCTTGAGTTTCTGTGGTCCAAAAATTATGAAATTTTGTGGGTAATCTATTATTGCTTAGTAGAGGCTCTGGTTAAAATTTCAGAGCCAGTGCATGTGTAGTTTTTGAGTTATAGAATTTCCTTTTATTAATGGATGGATCTTGTATGAATTTTCATAATTTTTCTATAGATCCAGCAAAGGTAAAATTTGGTGAGTGCTATTCTTATGCTTGAATGATACTAGGAAAAATGTGAAATCTGTTGCTTGACATGTTTCATTAGGGTTTCCTAATTATGCTAAAAATAGGCATGCCACCTGTTATTTTTTATACAACAAGTTCTGCTTGCTCAATGGCTTTGAAATTTTTATGGTAGTCTATGTGAAGCATGAGATAGCTACTGTAATTTTTGTAGATTGTTATGAACAGTTTTACTATATGTTGCTTTAATCACCTAATTAACTAAAGAAATTAGAAAAGGATATTAAATGATTTATTTAGAAGTTGGCATTATACTTTCTAGTGTTCCTCTGGTATGTGTAACAAGTTGGTAAACTTGGTTTGGTCAAATTAGGTTTTTGCATCACCATTAAATAATTAAGTTAGTAACCCTGTCATTGCGGGACAGATTCTTGGTTTACTGGAATTTGATTTGGTTAACTTAAGAATCATGCTTTGATGTTTACAAATGAATTGTAGAGAATTTCACAAGCTTTCCAGAATGTCCTCTTGCAAGTCATTTGGATTTGTAGAACTCTGGTTGTGATTGAATTAAGGGACTATTTGTGTGCATATGAAGTTTTAAATGTTGATTTATGTATGCCTTTACTATTTCTAAGTTTGTGGTAATGTTCTTAGGTGTTAGGCCTTTGACTGAAGATGAGCATCTTTATCTTAGGTTATGCAAGTTAGGTAAGTTGATCTTGTTCTTCAAGTTAAATTAGATACCTGTTTTAAAGTGATTTGAATAGAGCTATTCTTAATCGGTAAACGAGTGTCCAGTAATGTTTTCATCAAACACTTACTGTGATTCATTCATCATGAGCATCATGTCATTCCTTATGCATCCATGATATTTATCTCGTGCATCGGCATGCAATAGGTGTACCGGAAGGAGTGACCCTGCTGGAATTCGAGGAACCGAGCGAGCAGCAGCTGTCGACACCGGAGGTTCAGGAGGTGCAGCCTTCAGAAGAAGTGCCAGACGAGGTCGCCGTTGAGTGCCCGGATCACCGTCCGTGCAACTTTGTGAAAGGCAAGCCCCGGAGCATATTAAGCCTCCTAATTTCTGAAATGTAGTTATAGTATTATTATTATATATCTATATATATATTGTTGCATTAAGTTTAGGTGTTGGATGCAAACAATTGCCGCATTGGTTACCCAATCCTTGTCCAGATATTGTTACCCAGAATCCTATGTAGCTTAGGCTCATATAGTGCTTAGCCCTGCTTAAACGCAGTAGAAGTCAGGTGATTTCTTGTCACCTGCGAGATATAGGAATATACATGTGGCACGGTTGGCTATATTTGCTATCGTAGAAAAGAACCAGTCTTAATTTGAAATGAAGACCGGGCAAAGGCTTGCCGGTTTGCAGTGACTCCGTCTGTGTCGATTAAGGACTGAATCTTGGAGCCTTTCCTGTTCATGTTGAACGCATGCCTCTCTCTTAGTTGGCCGGGTCTAGAGACCGACCACGAAGCCGAGTAGCTCACCGTAGGCCGGGAGTCGATAAGTATAAAGTGCGCCTCGGAAGGGAGCCGTAGGCGTGAGTCTAAGGGCAGGTGATTTAAAAGTCCTGATCGTCCTGGCAGAAGGGTAATCCCTGAGAGTGCTGGCGCTGATTGAACCCGCGAATTTGGTTCCTGAGTTGTTCCAAAGGTGACCCACGGCTACCCTTGCAAAGTATGCCAGGGTGAGAGTTAGAAATACCCCCTCATCTTAGTTGTAATTTGATTCAAATCGCCGTCTCTTCCGGTTAGTGAGAACTTGACGGGCTTATCTCCAATGTAGATGCACTAAATAACATAATGGTTCAGAAATGATGATATGATGATGACAGCCTTATTATACCTGCTATGGTTAATATTGTTTGCTCCTAATAAGTGAGTGCTCTAGTACAGGTGCTAATCTCGTGGATAGGTAAATGATGATAAGCTTGATGCACATTTTAAATTGGTTACTATAATCATAAGCTCTTTTATGCAACTGTGTCCAGCTAGCCCACCTCATAAGCCTTGCATGATCCTTGGTGTCTTTTATTTCTAGTTTTTGTCGGGTAAGTCTAGCTGAGTACCTTCTCATACTTAGGGTTTATCTCCCACCTATTGTAGATGACCAGTTCTACTTTGGTTGCTGCAAGTACTGCCTTCTCCCAGCTGGGGATGAAGACTAGGCCATTGGGCGTGGTCTCTACTAGTTCTCGTACCTGATAATGCTTTTGTGGGACATGACTCAGATCTGGCAATGTATTTGAAACTATGAAGTTATGCACTAAACTATGTTGCTTCGGCGCATTTGAACTTGGTTTGTAATATTTTATTTGAACTCTGATGGATGTATTCCGAATGTGACTGATGAAATGTTGTAACGGATGATGTGTTGTGCTGAATCACTACGATCTTGGTTTGTATGTTGAGAGTTGGTTGAAATCCTTCATGATTTCCGGACTACCGGGATTATGGGAGCTTAAGTACAGGAATTTGATCGCTTCGGTGATTGTTTTTGTACTTATGTTCTTATGATTTGGTCGGTTCTGTTACAGCTTGCATCAGAGCAAGATTCGACACTAAACATGTCATTTGTGTATTTAAAACAAAAGTATTTGTGAAAATCCTAAATTAAATACTAAGTATTGCCAGTGGTCATATCCCTTATGCCCAAATAAGGACTCTTAGGTGGCTTATTAAGTACTAACTTGGGGGTTACTGCTTGTTTCTGTTTCGTCGTCCATACGGCGTGCTATTGTATGGATGCCATCCGCTTGGGTGCTAATGTTTGGATCAAATACCTCTACGCTCTGGTAAGTGGGAGTTGTGAGAGCATGACCGTCCAACCGTCGGTCTAGGGGAGAGTAGTTGTGGTTGCTCGCATACTTACATGTTCAATCATGTATCTATGAGAGTACTTAAATGTGGGTATCTCTGACGGGTAGCTGTGATACTAGAGTATATGCATCGGGGGATGTATGTATGAAAGTATTTAGTTTACTGCTTGCTTTTATGCATTTTGGGAAATTACTGGGCTGAAATGAAATTTTCTGCAGGTACACTAACAACGTATCGTTGTAGATTGACTAGCTACCGTATATGAGAGAACGTATGTATGCCACCGTATATTTCGCTAGCCTTTAAATTTTTCTAGGTTTGTGAGGACGTACGGATCGTGCATGCATCATGTTCAAGCATACATGGCATTTTTTGTATTACTCCCTCCTTTAAAATATGATTGTCTCGACTAATTAAATTTCATATCCCTTAAATGATTCTCCCCTTACGTTGTAACTTTTGCTACAGATGGCGCGCACAAAGCTCACTGCTCGCAAGTTCGCTCGAGGCAGGGCACCACGTCACCGTTTAGCTTCTCGTGAGCCCCATCCTGAGCCTACTAAGGCGGAAAGGCTGAGGAAAGAGCTAGCTCGGGTGACTGCTGAGAGGAATGCGGCTCAGCACCGCTTGGAGCAAGTAACACAGGAAAGGGACCAAGAGACCCTTGAGGTTCAGAGGTTGTGATTGCTCACCATGAATCTGTGAACGCATGTTGATTCACGTGATGAACCAAAGGAATGAAGCCCGCACGAAGAGAATGTGTTGAGAGCGCTGACAGGTGGAGCTAGAGCGAGCAAGTGGCGATTCTTTGAAGAGTACAATGACCATCTACATGAGGAGGTTCACTGTTACACAATCAACTTCACCCTCTCCCGCCAACGATGATGAGGATGAGATGGGCTGGTGTCATCATGGTGAAGGTGATCATGACATGGAGGTCAATGGACCTGAGGACATTCCACCTGATGAGGAGGAAGATGAGGAGTTAGAGCCTGCTAGTGATGAAGATGGAGGAGAGATCTTTGACACTGACTCCGAGGACGATGCGTAGTTTAGCTTACTACCTAGCTAATGCGCAAGAGCTAGTCTTTTGTTGATCCTCATGCATGAACGAGTAGCTTTGTAATAAGTTAATCGTTGGGATGTAATATCGAACCATAAGTTATCTTTGGATGTAAGTTTGGAACCACTATGGCTTGGATGTAACCTATCGAACGTAATATGCTCCACGTATGTGAGCTTTTGTTAAATGTCGTCTTTGCGGTCTATGGATCTTGTTGTTGGTTAAGTTCATCGCATTTGTGTGTCAATCGATGCGCTTGATGAGTGTGTGGTTGTGATGAATGATTGTGCCTCTGTTGATTATATAAATGCATTCCCTCCAATGGACTCAGTTTGGCATAATTATACGATTCATCTACAAAAAAAAATTTCCACATCGTCAGTGCTCATTGGCTATACATTTTGCAGATGGCTCATAACCTTCGTCGCGGTCGTGGCATGGGAAATGAGGAACAACCACCTCCGCCACCGCCCACACCAGCTGAGCTGATGCAGATGGTCGTGGAAAGTCAGCGCATGCTAGCTGAGGCTATGCTCTAGATGGCTAACCGTGAGGATCGGCATGTTCGCCAGGGACCCGAGCCAAACCAGTACAGCAGCTTTAAGGACTTCATGGACACAAAGCCTCCTATCTTTTGTGAGGCAGAAGAACCATTACAAGCTGATGAATGGTTAAGCATGATAGAGCAAAGGTTTGGATTGCTCCGTTTGACTGAAGGTATGAAGGCCACATATGCAGGACACCAGCTCCAAGGCCCTGCAGGCATCTGGTGGACCCATCACAGGACCACCTTCCCTACAAACGTCGAGATAGTTTGGGGTCAGTTTCAGGCAGCTTTCCGAGGACACTTTATTCCTCCTGGTCTCAAGGCCATTAAGCATACTGAGTTATGAAGCTAACCCAAGGCAACAAGAGTCTTAATGAATACCTCCAGGCATTCAACAACCTGGCAAGGTATGCTCCTGAGTTCGTTGATACTGATGCCAAAAAGATAGCTAGCTTTAAGAGGGGACTTTCCCCTAAACTGATGAAGTCTATGGGCAACTGCAAGTGTGTCACCTTCAATGAGTTTATCAGTGACACCCTGACTTAGGAGAACAATGATAAGATATATGCTGCTTCCAAGAACCGCAAAAGAAACTTTGAGGCAGGTGCTTCTCAGTCTAAGGCACCAATGGTATCCAAGACCCAGTACCGTCCACCCAATGCTAATGTCCGGTACCACCCACCTCAGAAGAAGAATCAAGCTAAAACTGGTTTTCGCAAGGGGTACACAATTTCCTTGCCAAAGAATACCTCTGGGCAGGGCAGCTCCAATGTCCCACCAGCTAACAGGCCGTGTTGGAACTGTAACCAGCCTGGTCATTGGGCAAATAAGTGTCCCTATCCTTCCAAGCAGAATGCTCAAGGAAACGTCCGTCAGGGGCGTGTTCACTACACTACTGTGGAGGAAATTCCTGCTGGTGAAGTGGTCACCGCTGGTAAGTTTCTTGTTAATGATCACCCTGCAGTTGTGCTCTTTGATTCGGGTGCTTCACATTCCTTTGTGAGTTCTACTTTTGCATCTAAGCATAAGATGAATGTGATTACAATTGTCAAGGGTGGTTATTGTATTAGTGCTGCTGGGAGTAATATCATGACTAACCAAGTAGTAAAAGATGTAAAGCTTGAGATTGGGGATCGAGAGTTCCTTGCGGATCTTGTAGTGCTACCGGGGGTAGGAATTGATATAATCCTAGGAATGAAGTGGACGAGTGGGAATGGAGTGTTGATCGATACGTCAACCCGTGTGGTAATGTTGAGGGATCCTGTGGATAAGAAGGGTTTTCTAGTGCAGTTACCTCGTGATATCTCTATCCACAATACAGCCAATGCTACCCTAGCCAAAGCCATTGAGGATCTACCAGTTGTCTATGAGTTTCCAGATGTCTTCCCTGATGACTTGCCTGGATTACCTCTAGACCGTGATGTAGAATTCAAGATAGAACTCATTCCGGGTACAGCTCCTATTTCTCAAGGGCCCTATAGAATGCCGCCTAATGAGTTGGCTGAGCTGAAGAGTCAGTTGAATGAGCTATTGAAGAAAGGTTTGATTCGGCCAAGTTCTTCTCCTTGGGGTTGTCCGGCTATCTTTGTGAAGAAGAAGGACGAATCTTTGCGCATGTGCGTAGATTATCGACCCCTAAATGTTGTTACCATCAAGAACAAATATCCCCTTCCTCGCATCGATATTCTGTTTGATCAGCTCTCCAAGGCTAAGGTATTCTCCAAGATCGATTTGAGGTCTGGTTACCATCAGATCAAAATTCGTCCTGAAGATATACCTAAGACATCTTTCTCTACTTGTTATGGCTTGTTCGAGTACCTTGTCATGTCCTTTGGGTTGACAAATGCTCCGGCACACTTTATGTACCTGATGAATTCAGTATTCATGCCAGAATTGGACAAGTTCGTCATCGTGTTCATTGATGATATCCTTGTATACTCTCAGAATGAAGAAGAGCATGCTGAACATCTGAGAATTGTCTTAACTCGGTTGCGTGACAACCAGCTTTATGCTAAGTTCTGCAAGTGTGAATTCTGGTTGAACAAGATACCTTTTCTAGGTCATGTGTTATCTGGTGATGGAATTTCAGTTGACCCTACGAAGGTGCAAGAAGTCCTTGAGTGGAAGGCACCTACTACGGTCACAGAAGTTTGAAGTTTCCTGGGATTGGCTGGCTATTATCGTCGCTTTGTCCCGGATTTCTCTAAAATCGCCAAGCCCATGACTCGACTACTTCAAAAAGATGAGAAGTTTATGTGGACTCTGAAGTGTGAAGAGGCTTTCCACACTTTGCGGACCTTGCTAACCTCTGCTCCTGTATTGGCACAACCTGACATCGAAAAGCCTTTTGATGTCTATTGTGATGCATGTGGCACCGGATTGGGGTGTGTTCTTATGTAGGAGGGCCGAGTAATTGCTTATGCTTCGCGCCAGCTCCGAAAGCATGAAATAAATTATCCTACCCATGACTTAGAGCTAGCCGCAGTTGTTCATGCCCTGAAAATTTGGAGACATTACTTGCTGGGTAATGTGTGCAACATCTATACTGACCATAAAAGCCTCAAGTACATCTTTACTCAACCCGAGTTGAACATGCGTCAATGACGATGGTTAGAATTAATCAAAGACTACAACCTTCAAGTGCACTACCATCCTAGTAAGGCAAATGTGGTTGCTGATGCCTTAAGCAGAAAGGCCCATTGCAATTCCGTAGTTAGTGAAGATTTTCATCTGGCACACCTCCTTCATCCTGTAGTACTCCACCATATCACTGTGGATTGCTCTCTTAGAAGTCAAATTATCGAACTCCAGAAGACTGATGTGGGTGTGTTTCACATCAAGTGGAAGATGAAAGAGAAAGAGACCAAGCACTTTAGGGTCGATGACAAAGGAATTCTCTGGTTTAATGATAGACTTGTGGTACCCAAAGATAAAGAACTTAGAAATCAAATTATGGCTGAAGCCCATTCTTCTAAGTTGTCCATCCATCCTGGTAGCAGTAAAATGTATCAAGATCTCAAGCTGTATTATTGGTGGACCAAGATGAAGAAAGAAATCGCAGCTTACGTGGCAAGGTGTGATAACTGTTGCAGAGTCAAGGCTATTCACATAAGGCCCGGATTATTACAGCCACTCTCTATTCCTAGCTAGAAGTGGGAAGAAATTAGCATGGATTTCATTGTTGGATTACCCACTACCAAAAAGGGTTGTGATTCCATCTGGGTTATCGTAGATCGTCTAACTAAATCCTATCACTTTATTCCGGTCAAGTCTACCTATCACCCTCACAATTATGCTGAGATTTATTTTCAACAAGTGGTACGTCTCCATGGTGTACCCAAATCCATTGTTTCTGATAGAGGACCGCAATTCACGGCTCGCTTTTGGGAGTGCTTACATCAGAATCTTGGCACTCATCTAATCCGCAGTTCTGCCTATCATCTGCAAACATCAGGACAGACTGAGCGTGTTAATCAAATTCTTGAAGACATGCTTAGAGCTTGTCTTATCTCTTGCAAAGGCTCTTGGGAAGACTGGTTACCTCTCGCTGAATTCTCTTATAACAACAGTTATCAAGATAGTATTAAAATGGCTCCTTTTGAAGCTCTTTATGGCCGCAAGTGTAGAACTCCTTTGAACTGGGTGGAACCCGGGGAAAGAACATTCTATGGTATTGACTTTGTAAAAGAAGCCGAAGAGCAAGTCTGAACTATACAGAAGAATATGACTGCCGCTCAGGCTAGACAAAAGAGCTATGCTGACAAGAGAAGAAAACCTATTGAGTTTGAAGTAGGTGATCATGTTTATCTGAAGGTATCCCCTATGAAAGGAGTCAAGCGTTTTGGAATTAAAAGGAAACTTGAGCCTCGATATGTTGGACCTTACCGCATTATCGAGAAAAGTGGAAGAGTAGCATATAAGCTCGATCTACCACGTGAAATGGGAGCTATATTCCCGGTATTCCATGTGTCTCAGCTGAAGAAGTGTCTCCGTATTCCCGAGGAAAGAATAGCGATAAGAAAAGTCAACTTGAAATATGATCTTTCTTATGAGGAGAAGCCCGTGCAAGTTCTGGATACTCATGAAAGAGTGACTCGTACACGAGTGGTTAAGTTATACAAGATAGTTTGGAGTAATCATAGTGAACGGGATGCGACATGGGAGCGGGAAGATTATTTAAAAGAAAATCATCCAACTTTCTATACTAAATGGTACGCTTTCCAAATCTCAGGACGAGATTTTTCTAAGGGGGGAGGGCTGTAACACCCTAGGTGTTTAGGCTTCCACTAAATTGCATGTCATTTCATAAACATGTGCATTATCTATGTCATCATGCCATTATCATTGAAACATACATATGCAACATTTTAAATTGTATGTGTTTCATGCTTGATTGCTTAGAGTGGTAGTAGTGCAACATGTGAATGTAACATGAAACTCTCATACTTTGAAACATGGCAATATGGTAGTAATGTGGCAATTATAAAATGACAACAAGGTCTTGAAACATGTGAAACATTGCATTGCAACATATGATTGAATTACTTGTTTTAGTTGCTTTATCACATGTGATCATTAAAGGTTGGTATAACAATTTGGTAAAGTGGTTGATCATGGTCTATTACACCTTAACTATACTTAGGTTACTTGTTGGGACATTGTTCATGTAGATCAAAATGACCAAAATGCCCTTAAGTGGAGGTTTGACTTGAATTGACCCTTGGAGTGTCACTGTTTGACTGATTCAAAAGTCCAACTTAGAGACTTTGCATGGCTGTGCACTCTTTATAAAAGTGGTAGCTAATTTATCAAGGAACAAAAGTTGTTTTATGACCAACTCATGAAAATGTGTAGAACATGCTCAAACATGGCCCACAAGTCAGAAGTTCATGCTGATTTCACTGAAAAATTTGTCTAAGTCTTAAACTGCATTTTCAGTTGCATCAAGCTCACTTTGGCTTCATGTAACTGCTGATCCATGGCGAGTTAGGGAATGGTCCTTGAAGAGAAATTGTAGATGGATGGTAGGCCTACAATTTTCATGTACACTGTTTTTGCAAACGAGCAACGGATTAGTCAGGATAATGCGTTGAAGTCACGCTGTTAGGCTGATCAATTCGACTGAATGCGATCTATAGTGACTGACCGAGTTCAGAAAACAAGCACCGCGTGTGTGCCACCCATTGTCGGCCTTCTGCTCGTGCAGGCCACGCGCCACGGGCATCCTGGCGCTGCTGGCCGCGACAAGAGCACCCTGCGCGCCTGCCCGACCGAGTCGCCGCTCCATTTTCTCATTTCTCGCCTCTCACAGCGCCAAGCCAAAGCCGTCCGCCATTGTCGACCGAGCATCGCCGTTGCCGTTCGAGCTCGCCATTACAAAAACGCGCCGGCCATCTCGCTCGTAGCCTCGCCGTGATCCCCTCTGCCACCTCCACCTCTCGGCCGGGTCGATTGTGCCTGGGTAAGGACGAATTCGCCATTTCCTCCACCGCCACCATGGCGGGACCTCGCCGGAGTTGGCGCTCCACGCGGCCAACTACCACCGCAGCCTTCCCATCCCCTCCTCTGTGCTCGGTTCGCTTGGTAGTGAACTCCGAAAGCTCGTCCCTAGCTTAGCCGCACCATACGGGGTCGGGTCTCGCCGGAGCCGGCCATGCCGTGGCTGTGCGCCGCCGTGGCCATCGCCACCCCCTCTAGCCGCTGCAATCATTGCAATAGATGGGTCCTCTAGATGCGCATGGGTGTGGGGAACACGCCGGTGCCATCGAGTTCGCCGGAGATGTCGCCGGCGACGATCTACGCCGCCGCCCTGTTTTCCTCCCCCGATGGTCTCGCTGACGCGTGGGCCCCTCTCGTTAGTCGCCACGACTGAGGCGGGAGCCCAGCGTGGGCCGCGTCATTGTCTGGGCCGCGCCAATGCGCTTCGCGGGCCGCCGTTCCTTCGGGCCGGCCCAGCAGTGGCTGTGGATTGTTTTCTTATTTGTTTTGTTTTTATTATTTCGCATATTAGTGTATAGATTCAAAAATGTGTATCTTCTAGTTGGTAGATCCAAATGCTATGGTTCCAATTTTGTTGAGTTCATGATAATGTCTAGTATTTAATAAAAATATTATATGGGCACATGTTTTAGAAATTATGGATGAATTAAATAGGACTTTGAAATGTGTTTTTGGATACATGCAAACTTGTTTGAATTTTATCTTGAGTTTCTGTGCTCGAAAAATTATGAAATTTTGTGGGTAATCTATTATTGCTTAGTAGAGGCTCTGGTTAAAATTTCAGAGCTAGTGCATGTGTAGTTTTTGAGTTATAGAATTTCCTTTTATTAATGGATGGATCTTGTATGAATTTTCATAATTTTTCTATAGATCCAGTAAAGGTAAAATTTGGTGAGTGCTATTCTTATGCTTGAATGATACTAGGAAAAATGTGAAATCTGTTGCTTGACACGTTTCATTAGGGTTTCCTAATTATGCTAAAAATAGGCATGCCACCTATTATTTTTGGTACAGCAAGTTCTGCTTGCTCAATGGCTTTGAAATTTTTATGGTAGTCTATGTGAAGCATGAGATAGCTACTGTAATTTTTGTAGATTTTTATAAATAGTTTTACTATATATTGCTTTAATCACCTAATTAACTAAATAAATTAGAAAAGGATATTAAATGATTTATTTAGAAGTTGGCATTATACTTTCTAGTGTTCCTCTGGTATGTGTAACAAGTTGGTAAACTTGGTTTGGTCAAATTAGGTTTTTGCATCACCATTAAATAATTAAGTTAGTAACCCTGTCATTGCGGGATAGATTCTAGGTTTACTGGAATTTGATTTGGTTAACTTAAGAATCATGCTTTGATGTTTACAAATGAATTGTAGAGAATTTCACAAACTTTCCAAAATGTCCTCTTGTAAGTCATTTGGATTTGTAGAACTCTGGTTGTGATTGAATTAAGGGACTATTTGTGTGCATCTGAAGTTTTAAATGTTGATTTATGTATGCATTTGCTATTTCTAAGTTTGTGGTAATGTTCCTAGGTGTTAGGCCTTTAACTAAAGATGAGCATCTTTATCTTAGGTTATGCAAGTTAGGTAAGTTGATCTTGTTCTTCAAGTTAAATTAGATACCTGTTTTAAAGTGATTTGAATAGAGCTATTCTTAATCGGTAAACGAGTGTCCAGTAATGTTTTCGTCAAACACTTACTGTGATTCATTCATCATGAGCATCATGTCATTCCTTATGCATCCATGATATTTATCTCGTGCATCGGCATGCAATAGGTGTACCGGAAGGAGTGACCCTGCTGGAATTCGAGGAACCGAGCAAGCAGCAGCTGTCGACACCGGAGGTTCAGGAGGTGCAGCCTTCAGAAGAAGTGCCAAACGAGGTCGCCGTTGAGTGCCCGGATCACCATCCATGCAACTTTGTGAAAGGCAAGCCCCGGAGCATATTAAGCCTCCTAATTTCTGAAATGTAGTTATAGTATTATTATTATATATCTATATATATATTGTTGCATTAAGTTTAGGTGTTGGATGCAAACAATTGCTGCATTGGTTACCCAATCCTTGTCCAGATATTGTTACCCAGAATCCTATGTAGCTTAGGCTCATGTAGTGCTTAGCCCTGCTTAAACACAGTAGAAGTCAGGTGATTTCCTGTCACCTGCGAGATATAGGAATATACATGTGGCACGGTTGGCTATATTTGCTATCGTAGAAAAGAACCAGTCTTAATTTGAAATGAAGACCGGGTGGAGGCTTGCCGGTTTGCAGTGACTCCGTCTGTGTCGATTAAGGACTGAATCTTGGAGCCTTTCCTATTCATGTTGAACGCATGCCTCTCTCTTAGTTGGCCGGGTCTGGAGACCGACCACGAAGCCGAGTAGCTCACCTCAGGCAGGGAGTCGATAAGTATAAAGTGCGCCTCGGAAGGGAGCCGTAGGCGTGAGTCTAAGGGCAGGTGATTTAAAAGTCCTGATCGTCCTGGCAGAAGGGTAATCCCTGAGAGTGTTGGCGCTGATCGAACCCGCGAATTTGGTTCCTGAGTTGTTCCAAAGGTGACCCACGGCTACCCTTGCAAAGTATGCCAGGGTGAGAGTTAGGAATACCCCCTCAGCTTAGTTGTAATTCGATTCGAATCGCCGTCTCTTCCAGTTAGTGAGAACTTGACGGGCTTATCTCCAATGTAGATGCACTAAATAACATAATGGTTCAGAAATGATGATATGATGATGACAGCCTTATTATACCTGCTATGGTTAATATTGTTTGCTCCTAATAAGTGAGTGCTCTAGTACAGGTGCTAATCTAGTGGATAGGTAAATGATGATAAGCTTGATGCACATTTTAAATTGGTTACTATAATCATAAGCTCTTTTATGCAACTGTGTCTAGCTAGCCCACCTCATAAGCCTTGCATGATCCTTGGTGTCTTTTATTTCTAGTTTTTGTCGGGTAAGTCTAGCTGAGTACCTTCTCATACTTAGGGTTTATCTCCCACCTGTTGTAGATGACCAGTTCTACTTTGGTTGCTGCAAGTACTGCCTTCTCCCAGCTGGGGATGAAGACTAGGCCATTGGGTGCGGTCTCTACTAGTTCTCGTACCTAATAATGCTTTTGTGGGACATGACTTAGATCTGGCAATGTATTTGAAACTATGAAGTTATGTACTAAACTATGTTGCTTCCGCGCATTTGAACTTGGTTTGTAATATTTTATTTGAACTCTGATGGATGTATTCCGAATGTTACTGATGAAATGTTGTAACGGATGATGTGTTGTGTTGAATCACTACGATCTTGGTTTGTATGTCGAGAGTTGGTTGAAATCCTTCGTGATTTTCGGACTACCGGGATTATGGGAGCTTAAGTACAGGAATTTGATCGCTTCGATGATTGTTTTTGTACTTACGTTCTTATGATTTGGTCGGTTCTGTTACACTAGGAGTGTCACTAGGTATTGTAGAAGGGGTGCTTGTTGCTTGGGGACGTCATGTTCATCAACAGCCCCGACTAATTGTTGTTGAAGCTACAGTTCGTTATATGCTTGGTAAAGATTGCTTTGTTACAGTTGTCGAAGTCAATGATAGTGGCGAGATTTTTGTCCGTATTAGAAATTTCGAGCAAATGAAAAGACTTAGTAGTGTTACTGTGTTTGTGGGAGGAGACTCTGTCATCTTCACTCATGTTGATCGACTTAATGCAATTTGTCAACCGTCTGACATGAGTCCCCTTGGAAAGATGAGATGTTTTAGACATTAGAGATTAGAGAAATACAACGTAATATACTTTTGTACATAAAGGAATCAAGTTATTATGTTGGTCCAACTATATTTATCTTCCTTTATTTCTTTCATACTTCATATACTTCGGTTGATTCTTATTATTACATTGAGTTTTTTATTTGGTCACATTTGACAATTCTGACTCCTCGATTGGGGATGGAGGGAGTAGTTGAATTCAGATTTGGGCTGATCGCAACCATCAAAGGACAGATGCACAGCCATTGAAATGTTTGTGCACCCTATAGACAGAATGATCATCTAAAATTTTCACTAGCCGGACACTAGTGGAGCGATATGGTTTATCATAGAAGGTCTAGCAGTTTGAAATCATGACTACCCGGATAGTATTGATGAACAACGTGCGGCATCCGTTTTTGTCTTGTAGCCTCCTAGATTCCTGCATAGGCACGCACGCGTGGGTGGCGTCAGTAGGCAGGTCTAGCAGGGACGTCGCCTCGCTTCCAGTCTCATTGGTGTGGCGGGCCAAAGCCGAACCGCCCACCCACACAAATGTGTCAGTGGTCGTGGGTTGTGGGGTTGTGCCATGGGTTATCTGCTGCATTCTGCAATCATCTACCTTCCCACCCCAGATCTCCTCCTTCAATCTTAAAACTTTTGCCCTCCACCCTACAACTCCCTTTGCGCCGCCTCCGCCTCCTGCGAGGACCGTGACCACGCAGTGGATGAAGTCGTCCATCGACCGTAAGACATTCGACGAGCTGTGACTGAACGCGGTGATCCTGGAGGTCACCGATGTGATCGGGTGGAGAGTCCTGCCGAGAACTGAAGTGGAGCCAAGGCTAGAGGAGAATGAGGTCGTCTCTTTTGCCCATTTCCACTCTTTCGGGTTTGGGGTGCTGGCGCACCTCTTACTCCAGTGGTTGCTGTACTACTATGGGCTCCGCCTCCATGACTTGACCCCAGAGGGGATCCTCCACCTCTTCGTCTTCATCATGCTGTGTGAGGGCTTACTAGGAGTCCCTGCCCACTATGAGCTATGGCGGTCTTTATTCTGGGTGGTTTGCTCAGCGCCTGAGGGGTCCATCTTCCTCGGATGGGGGGCACCTTGATCTAACTTCATTCCAGATTAGAGGACAGGTACCTGAGCCTTGACCGCTACCCTTCCATGGACTTGGGGTGGCAAAAGTCATGGCTCTATGTCCCCAATGAGAGCCCGCCGCTGCTGTCTTATTCTCTTGACCGGCTGCATGGTGACCTCCCGGAGTCATGGGAGGAAGTACCACCCCTGGAGGCCTACAGGCGCCATGTGCCCAACTTGTTAGATGCGATCAAGGACCTAAAGGACTGGGGCCTGACGGGGACAAGGGTGATCCATACCTTCGTCGGCCATTGGGTCCTCCCCTTGAAGATGAGGCACCACCCCTAGTGGGAGTTTCAAGGCCCAACGGACCCTACAATCGAGTCGAGGGTCACCATCCACGAGGATGACCTAGACCAATAGGTGATGAAGGTTATGGGAGAGTACACATTGGATGGTGGAAGGAGGGAGTCCCCGGTGGCCTTCAGCGCTGGCCATCCTTCACCGACAGATGGACCTCTCATCGGCGTGGTCTCACACCCGCCGCCAGTTCCTCCTGACGAGGTGATTTTTATATGTACCGCTGTTCATGTTGTGTCTCTTCATTAAATTAACTCGAGTCTGCAAGCAATGCTCACGCTAGTATTTGTGTTCATGCTGGTTAATTTAACTAGTATATGGAAATTGCCTACTTTCTCAATAGGTGGACGTGGGCGTGACGGTGTCCCGAGGATCGTTGGCCCTAGAGCCGGGTTCTTCATCCACGGTCGCGCTCAGAAAGCGGGCCCAGGAACCATCCCCCAGTGGGGGTAGCCACCAGAGATGATTCTGTCCCATGCTGCTCCGGATAGTCCAGTGAGTCATTTGCCTTCTCAATCAGATTGCTCTCCCCCTTATCCTGTGGGCTTGAACTTGGCTTGCATTGTGCAGAGTGACGTCCCATCACCGCACATCGTCGCTGATCCCGTCTGACCCTAGACAGTCTTCTAGTGATGCATCGTCAGACCACGAAGTCTCGTTTTACCTCGAACAGTCTTTTGGTGATGCATCATTAGACCATGAAGAATACTTTAAGTTAAAGGAGGCTTACCTCAAGGTCACAGACTTGCACACAGGGGCCAATCTAGACGCTGACAAGCTGCGCAATGAGCTGAAGGCCGCATGTGCTGCACTTGGCATCGCCCAACAAGAAGCCACCCAGGCACGAGATGATAAGGCAGCCGCTAAGGCAAAGGTCCAGAACCTGCTTGTCGATGCTACTGCCGTCTATGACGCCGCCTTCTCGGTGCAGATAGCGGACGATCCAGTCACTACACTAGTGGAGCACCTCCAAGCCCTGCCGGTCTGCATTCGGGCCATGGCGTCCGAAGCCGTCCGTCAAGGGGCTACCATGGCGCTGGTCGCTGCCCAGCTTGAGTTTGGCGTAGTGGTGAAAGTCTAGGTGGTGCAGCAGGCTTTTCCGCCGGCACCAGAAGATGAAGACTATATTGATGATCTGTTCAAGCGCGTCGAGCCATCCACCAACACTGTCTTAGCGAAGGTGAATGTGGACGAGATCCTACACGACCACCTCAACCATTGATCTGTGGGACGTATCAATAGTATAAGTCATGAGTAGGTTTGGTCTGTGGGACGACCGTATGTGAAGTCTTAATTATTTAAATGCATGTATGTGTTAACTTTTGTTGAACTTCATATTAGGTCTATTAAACTCTGTTGAGCATGGTGTAGCTCAATTCCTTTGATTATTTGGTAACTTGTTTCTAGCCCCTGTTGGTTGCTTTTGCCTGCAGATTTCTTTCGGGTTCTCTTTCTGATATGTAATATACTAACGGTGTTCGCCCTTTCTGATCGGAGGATGTGGTATAGAAGTTGAAATTTTCTTTGATAAAATTTGTTGAACTTGAAAGAACCATGCAGCGAGGAGTTCATCTGAACAAGTCTCGCTTCGATCTAATGCAGAACGGATGAGCCATAGCTGTTGACTTTTACTGCAAACGCAAGAAAGTTCGCCCGCTGTGTATTTGATCTCGTAGGATAGTATAAAGTGTCGTAGCAATCAGTCTGCACCTCGACTGCTGTTACTCCTTGGATTGTAGTGAAATATGTACAGAAAAGACCTATCACAACCACACCAGGCATTCAAGTGTCAAGCGTGTTATGGTGGTCAAAAGCTCTTTTTCTTGATTCACTTCTT
This sequence comes from Miscanthus lutarioriparius, assembly GCA_904845875.1. Lineage (NCBI taxonomy): Eukaryota > Viridiplantae > Streptophyta > Magnoliopsida > Poales > Poaceae > Miscanthus > Miscanthus lutarioriparius. Next base: position 48,138,874 of record CAJGYO010000007.1, read on the forward strand.
GTGTCCAGCTTTCCTGTTGCATTCACTTCACTCTCGTCAGCCGTGCAAGGTCTATATGAAAGGAGTGTACTCCCTTCCCTCATCTGATAGCATGCATTGCATCAATTTCCTACCTTCTAGCTCCCCCCTTCCCTCACCCATTTGCATTTTCCCAACCGCGTTCCAGTCTGGTTTGAGGATCTAGATAAAGGTAACGTGCTTCATATCAAACCGTACTATCTGTATGAACTTAGTATTGCTTTCCATGCTGGTTTGAGGATCTCGATTAACATTTATTCTAACCAAAATCATGCTTACAGATGGCAACTAGTTGCCATACCAAGGATGTGTACTCTACAACTATTGACCACAAATTTTCCCTGATCACGTCCCTCTAGTATATTAGACAAAATGGCGTTTACCTGTTTCTTATAAACCGTATGCTCGCCTAATAGTCCAAGCAGCATAAATTTGAATGGGCCAGACATATAACTCTTGTATAGCTATGAGTAGAACTTTTGCCTGATCGGCTGTGCTATAAACATGAGCTGCATTATCTGTGGCTGCAAGCATTAATCCTGAAGCGGCAGCTTCAAACATAGCCGAGGGAGTGCAGATGATTAGAACCTATAAAACCATGTAATGTAGCCATCTCTAGCTAGCTGCTACCCCTTGGCTGCTGCGAGCCTGCAATTGCTTGGATAGGACTGCATTGTATAGTTCACCAAATGATAGAAGGTCCAACCAGACTAAAATATTCATTACTTGGATACTAGTAATGATGAACGTGGTGCGCTCGTGTTAGAAGCCTATTCCTGCCCTAGCGTCCCTATGTGTACAAAGCCTGGCTTCACTCCCATTGTTTGACTCCTACTATAGCCCTCGCTTGGTGGCCTCCCCCGCCTCCTCCTCAATCAACGTATGTCGCACCACTCCGCCTCTCTAGCCCTCTAGCTCGCTGTCGTTCACACGCCGTAGCTCGATTCACACGGCAATCATGTCGCTGATGGTGCTCCCTACCGAGGTGCAAATTGTGATCACGGGCCACCTCGCTATGACCTCAGAAAGGCCCATGGACGACCTCCATAGCCTATGAGCGACCTGCTCATCCATGCACCGCATCTGCAGCGACCCCACCGTCGGTCGGCGTCTGGCACCGGATCAGTTCAAACATGGGAGGACATGGGACGACCCCATCGACTACGAAGCCCTCCTCGCTAGACTGACCCAAGTCGGAAACTTGGAGGCTTGCTTCCTCACCAGGATACAAACTGTATTCATGCAAAAGCACAGCCCCCGGCCATGCCTCGACGATCTCACCCACGTCGTTGATGGTGGGCACAATCTGGCGGCCTATCTAGTCGTCCTATTGCTCTATAGGCACAATGGCGATGCCGGTGATGACGACATTGTGAGGCGGTACATAAGATGGGTCGAGGGCGAGGAAGTATCATGGGTGGTGGCAACGGCGGACCAACAAGTAGGTGGCTAAGCAATAAGGGGTGTGTGTTTTGTGCCACCTCCTGGCCGCTGAGGTGGTCCTCCGAATGACGTGGGGCAAGTTGTCGCTGCCGCCATTGGCACAGGTGTGCGGTGATCCTTCGTGCGCAGGCAGCGTCTGCGACTATGTAGACAAATGGGAAAGAATGGCTTTGTATTGCAATGAGGACTGTAGGCTTTGCCAAGAAATCCATTTTTTCTAATGGGAAATTGGAATAAGAAACTAGTAATTCACTCTTTTCGAATGTAGTGTATTCTGACATTTGAAATTTGTTCTTAAATATAGTGTATTCTGCATCTTTTGATTTTCTATTGTGTTGTTTCAATTATATTTGCTTCCTTTAGGGATTCGACGAAAGTACTAGTACGAAACAGGTTTCCCTATATAACGTGAGATGTGTCCGGCCTAGTCTGATTTACAATGCTCGGACTTTCTTATGTGTGCAGTAAACTTTGAATAGCTATGTGGCTCCTCCGTTAGGCATTAGATCGATGGGAGACTTGATTGGATGAATTCCATTATGCATATTTACCATACTATAGATCAAAAAAAGAACCAGAAAGAAACCAGCAGGCAAAACCAACCAACAAGGGCTAGAAAATGTCTACCAAATGACCAAAGTACCTGATCTACACCATGCTCAACAGAGTTTAACCCACGCAATCGCTATGTCTGCATTAACTTTTGTTGAATTTTTGTATTAGGTGGGTTAAACTCTATCTAGCCCTATTGGTTACTTTTGCCTGTAGTTCTCTTTCTGATCTATAGTATACTAACAGTGTTTGCCCTTTTTGATCGGAGGACATGGGCGTATAGATGTTGAAATTTTCTGGAGCCTAAGACAGTCCGACCCTAGGAAATATAGATGATCTGAATCACTATGAGTCAATGAATAACGAAATACAGTGTTGGCAACTATCAGGGGCCATCCAACTAGTCCATAGAACCCAACAATTAGTTCATGATACAAATAGGTATGGACTAATAAAACAACTAATTGGCTAATTTATAGCCATGGCTAACTAGTCGCAGTTCATCCAAACAGGGCCTAAGACAGTCCGGTACTTAGAAATCTTGACAGGCCGGATAATAGTATTAATGAAACAATAAAATACAGATCGTGTCAACTCTTGCACTGAGTTCACCGCCTCCATCCACTGTTTGTCTTGCGTACCTCCACCTTGAGCTTAGCTTCATAGTCCTCCAGCTCCTCCCATTCCTTGTCGTCATCATTGCAGGTGCCATCTAACTAACCATGGTGCTAAGGATGGTGTTCAAATGGCAACTCCAATTGGTATCACACTTCAAAGGTCCATTCTTTACATCTTAGCATCATTTAGTAGCTATTACTCTCCCAAACTTCCAATCCATGCATATGTGCAAGTTTTCAAATTCAAACTCTTAGCACATATGTAGAGGGAGCTAGTACTACCAATTTGGGTTGATGAAAATTGTCCATAATCTTTACACATGGTAATATGCTTGGGCAAGCAACATGAATCCAAAAAGATTTCATTGAATATCTTTGTAAATAGGTTGTCATCAATTACTAAAAAGGGGGAGATTAAAAGCCCTAGTTTGGTTTTGGATAATTGATGAAACCTAGGACTAACCTTTGATCTAACTGTGGAAATTAGACAAGGTGGTCCAATCCAAGTGATTGAGCAAGATGAAGTCCTTGGAGTTGAAGATGGACATGAGAAGATGGTGATCAAGCTCAACTTGGAAAAGAAGAAAGAGAAAAACAAAACTGAGGTGATCAAGGAAAAGGTATAAAATAGGTTTGTTTTTGGTGATCAAGACACTATAGAGAGTGTGATCACGTTGAGGATCGATAGCCGTACTATGAAGAGGGGAAATCTTTGGCTAAGCGGTTGTCGAGTGACAGTAGGTGACATTGTTCTTGCATAAGCATTTAGGAACCTAGTATGCTAACTTTGACCCTTGTAAAATACTTTGAAAAATGCTAACACACGTGCACACAAGTTCTACACTTTATGGCTAGCAAGTTGGAAGCAAGGGCGAAGTGTTTGAGGAGATAGAAAAAGAAAGGGAGGTGTTGCACTATGACCGGACGCTAGCTTTGTCCAGACCGGATGCTGGCCGGCCGAGTCCGGTCAATTTTAAACCTTGGCGCGAAGTTGACCAAGAGCGCAGGGAAGCGATCGGACGCTAGGCTGGTTCGACCGGCATGTCCTGTCATTAGCTGATAGGCGGTGTGTTGATGCGATCAGACGTGCAGGGGCTGCATCAAGTGCGTGCTGACATACGTTGACGTTAGCCTTAGACGAGCGCGTGATGGAGCGATACACTGATCGGACGCTCGAGCGCGTCAGGTCACCTTTGACCTGACACGTCCGATCACTTAAAATTGGCTCTATGTGCTTACTAGAAACAACCGTACGCCACGTGTTGGTGAGTCCGATCATTTTGAGCGTTGCGTCCGGTCATACTTTAACTTCGCAAGCACGTGGACTTGACCGTTGAGATCTGGCGGCATAGATTCAAAGAAGGGGCGCGTGGCTATGATCTAGCGACCAGACTTGAGCAACCTGACATAGAGCAGCGTCCGGTCGGGTGCGTCTGGTCAAGCCCCGAGCAGAGCAATGACTCTTTCTTTGGGGGGTTCTATAAATAGTTGGGGGTCAGCTCCAAGGTGTCTCTCTTGGCCATTTGACATCTTTGACATCCTTGTGAGTTGAGCATACTCCCTCCCACTCATCTCTCTTGCTCGATTGCTAATCCAAAGTGAGATTGAGTGATTCCAAGTGCATTTGTTTGAGTGATTGCATCTAGTGGCACTTGGGAATCGTTGTGGCTGTGGATTTCTTGTCACTCTTAGTGGTTACCGCCACCTAGATGGCTTGGAGCAGCGAAGGAGCTTCGGCACATGTTGGTGATTGTTCATGGCTGGCTTCAGTGATTGTGAGGGTTTTGTACCTTCCCCAGCAGAGAGTCGAAAGGTAACTCTAGTGGATTGCTCGTGTCATTGAGTTACCTCACTTGTGGGTAGGTTCTTACGATGTCCAATTGTGTGGACGAGGTTCGTGCAACACCTCTTAGCCACCGAACCATCAAGTGTTGGTCGACACAATGGGGACTAGCGTGCCGGCAAGCATGTGAACCTCAGGAGAAAAATCTTGTGTCTCTTGTGTGATTGGATTTCTCCTGGTAGTCGTGCACTCGCTTGAAGTCCTCTGGCAGACTCTTCGCCTCGCACAAAAAAATACTAATGACAAAGAGGACAATGGTAACTTGCGACATCGTCGGTATGTTCTGCGTCTCGCATGAGTGCTCACCAAATACTTCACTTTGGGGTGGTACTTCTTCAGGATCACTGCAAAACTCCTTGGCTCCACGATGGGCAGGGAGAGCTGACTACCACCGGCCTTGAAGTCGAGCGGGTACTGCTTGTGGCAGGTGGTAAGGTCGATGACCTTGACGTGAATTTGTGACCGGCCATCATACCACAATACGAGAGAGAACCCATCTTGGAGGTTGAAGGCACGGGTGAAGTGCTTCCATCCCCGGTGGAGGTACAAGTGACCGCCGTTGGGGAACACCTCCACCTTCCACCGGGCCAGGCTTTGCTCGTCGTCTAGACAAAGCTCAAGTTTCCAGCGACCTCCGACGGCCCGGGCCATTGCAACCGGCAATTTCTGCGTGCACAACGATCAACATAGCCGGATAGAGGGACAAGTTTATTCCCAAAGTTAAACCCCAGCAGATTGGATTCAGCACACAGAAAATAAACACTTACCACTATTTCTACATACAATCTTGGAAGAAGGATCTTCATGCACTCCAGGTCACTCTGGCTCGGTCCTGCTGTGTCTTCTTGCAGCCCCACCGTACCAACTAGGGAACTTGACAGTCTTAACGAATCCTTGTTGGTATGTCTCTGTTCTCATTCTCCTCTCATGGGGGCTTTCTTTTTCTATGTTTCTGGTGTTGTCACAAACACAAGGAGTGCACACACTGTTGGGCATCAGTGGAGGAGCTAATATGTAGTAAAAACCGGCGCCAAGACTGACGCCATCTCATCGGCATAAATGGAGGAGACGTGCTCTGTTTTCATCAGTGTACGCTTGGGAAGGTCAATACTCCTGCATCTCCGATCAAACACGCCTTCTGTGGTATGACTAGTTGAGGTTCCCGAGGGAGTGCGACAGCACCCGAGACGAAGCACACCAGTTGGAAAAAAATATGTATCTTGCCTTGCCCTAGAGTCCCTGTGATGGTCAGAGCATTGTAAATCTGACTGAGCTGAACACACCTTCAGTCTGCCCCTCGACTATTGTGACTTCTTGGATTGGAATCAAATAAGTACAGAAAAGACCTATCACAACCGCACCAGGCATTCAAGTCTCAAGCGTGTCAAAAGCTCATTTTCTTGAATCACTTCTTGTGTCTAGCTTTCCTGACGCATTCTGTCGGTGCGAAAAGTGACCAACAAGTAAATATTTGTAGTTTTGCCGTATGTTATGATTGGATGTGGTCTAGCACTAGATAACACAGGGTTTATTCTGGTTCAGGCAACGTGCCCTATGTCCAGTTCTAGTCGGTTGGTGACTTTATTCCTGAGCCTAGGTGCTCAAAGTTTGCTGTGGGGTTACAAACAAGTGGGAATAGAAAGGGGGATGTTAAAGGTCCGGTCGGGCTCTGACCTAAAGGGCCAAGAGTGATAGGAGCTCCAATGCGCGCTAAGTATTGGAACGTATGCTCTGTGTAGCTTTAGAGTTCTAGAGATATGAAGCTGTTCGAGTGCTCAGACTGTCTAAGCTAAGCAGAGAGAGGCAGAATGACCGTCCCCTGTTGGGAGAGAGCGCATCCCCTTTTATAGGTGAAGGGGATGGCCTTACAAGTGAGAGAGAGAAAGAGTGCACGTATGCTACTCAGCCTTGTTGCCCATGCTGTCGGGTACAAGAGGGTCATTGGCGCCCACAATACTGTTTATGTCAGACGCATGTGGCAGGCTTTACCATGTTCGCCTGGTATGGCAGATGACAGCGTCCACAACACTGTAAGGCAAATATCGGCGCCCATAACACTATTTGGGTTCTGACATGCCTGGAAGGTACTGTCCTATAGGTGTGCAGGGTATGGTCCTTGGTATTATGGTTGACTTGAGCGCCTTGCCTTATCTACTCTGCCTAATTCTTAGGTCCTCACCGAGCGGGCGTCCCCGGTTGGTCGTTCCTAGTCGACTCCGACCGCGTCGGTCGAAGAAGAGCTATAAGCAGAGGTTCAGCGTATTCCCGATCAGAAAAGTGGGTCGGAGTCGGAAGCGAGCGTCATCCCCTCCTTGGCTAGGCCTTCCAGTCGGAGACTGGATCACTCTTCTGGTCTGTCGTTAGGTAACTAGGCCAGCCCAGGAGTTGCGCGTTGTTGTAATGCCATCTGCTGGGCCAAGCTTTTGCTGGGAAGCGGGCCCATCGGGGACCCTTGGTTTATGAACCCGACACATTTGCTTCGCTCTCATATTTTACTGCGCTTGCAAGAAAGTCCAAATACGGCACATTTGATCTCATCGAACACTATATAGTACAGAGCTGTGAGTAAAACTATTGCCTATGGAGTGCACTCGGTCACAACATTTGTATCAGTAGTAGTAGTAGTAGTAGTCATGAGTGGCTTTAATCTATGTTGAACCTAACTCATCTTATTTTCATGTATTTGATAAGATTTGTTGAACTTGCAAGAACCATGCATCAAGGATTATTTTTATTCATACTTTATAGGATCACACAAGGTCCAGGCGTTTGAAATCTTGACTACCTAAACGACGTGCTCCTGCATTCCCGCGTTGGCATGTGCGCATGGGTGGCGTCAGTAGCCTGTTGTAGCAGGGGATATCGCCTCCCAGCTTGTTGCATTCACATGATGGGGCGAAGCCCCACCGCCCACCCAAGCAAACATCTCAGTCATGGGGTGATTGATGGCCCCCAAACTATAACAGCAAAGACAAGGAGCGAGAGGGAAGGTTATACCTACTGCCTTCTCTCTCCAGAGCTCCTGATTCCATCCCAAAGCTTTTGCCTTCCACCCTAATGCGCCGCCGACGCCTCTAGCCAGGACCATGGCGGAGTAGATGAGGTCGTCTGTCAATGGGAGTCCCTGGAGGCCTTCAACGCTGGCAATCCTCCACCGACAGACAGATCTCTCGTCGGCCTGCTCTCTAACCCGCCAGTTCCCCCTTTGGAGATGGATCATCACTGCTCTTCATGTTGTTTACCTTCATTTAACCAGAGTATGCGAGCAATGCTCACACTAGTATTTGTGTTCATGCTGTTTAATTTAACTAGTATTTAGAATTGATCATGGGCGTGATGGCGTCCTGAGCCTTGTTGGCCCTGGTATCCAGTTCTTCATCCTTGATCATGCTCAAAAAGAGGCCCCACGAGGCATCCCTCGATGGAGGCAGCCACCCGTGATTCCATGCCATGCTGCGCCGGTCAGTTCGGTAAAAGTCATTTGCCTTCTCAATCAGATCACTCTCCCCCTTATCCTATATGGGCTTGAACTTGGCTTGCATTGTGCAACGCTTTCTCCATGGCGGCGCTATCCCAAGTCGTGGGGCTTTCCCCCGGTGGTGCTGGAGAGTCATCTCGTCGCCGCTTGCCGCCGCCTAACCCGTCTATCCCCGCACAGCTCTCTAGTTCTAAAGTGAGTGAATCGTCAAAAGAGCGTGAATCCTCAGACGATGTAAACTACCATCAATTATTGAAGGATTACCGCAAGGCCCAATCGGATTTGTCATCGACCAGGCTGAATGTTGAGATGCTGCGAGGTGAGCTAGACACTGCGTGCGACGCACTTCAAGCTTCCAAGAATCTAGCCTCCCAGGCGCGAGCCAACTTGGTGATCACCCAGCAGTAGGCCCAACACATGATGAACCTTGTTGTGGTACTAAGCTCGTGGGTCGACACCCTGCACATGTTCGTGCTAGCCTCCTGTAATGCAGCCTTCCCCATTGGAAAAGTGGATAATCTATTTGCCGTAGAGGAGCACCTCGGAGCCCTGCCGGCCTGAATTCAAGCCATGGTGACCGGCGCCATTCGTTAGGGGGCTACCACGGTGCTGGCTGCTGCCCAGCTTCAGATTGGCATAGTGGTGAACCTTAGAGTGCCGGAGCAGGGTTTTCCGCCGTGTTCGATGGACGATGACATCACCGATCTAATCGAGAGTTTCGAGCCGACCGCCAACGCCATCTTACCAAAGCTGGACATGGACGAGATCATGCATGCTAACCTCGACCCTTGATCTATGGGACATATCAGTAGTATTAGTAGTCATGAATAAGTTTGATTTGTGGGAAGCCCTTGCAAAATATGTGAACTCTTATTTGCATGTTGGTGTTAACTTTTGTTGAACTTTGTATTAGGCCTTATTTGGATGCATGTATATCCACATCAATCCACATGTGTTGGAGTGGAATGCAATGGAATTTAGTTTACAATCTGTTGAGTGCGGTGTAGCTCAGGTCGTTTGGTTTTTGTTTGTTTTTTTGTTGCCTTGGTGTCTTTGTCAATCTTTGTTGAACTTGCAAGAACTTTGCAGCAAGGAGCAAGTCTCGCCTTAGTGTAATGCATAGTAGAGGAGCCATTTGTGTTGAAATGTTATTGCAGACGTAACAAAGTCCGACCACAAGTCTCGCCTTAGTCTAATGTAGAGCAGAGGAGCCATTGGTGTTGAAATGTTATTGCACACGTAAGAAAGTATCCTCTGTACATTTGAACGCATTTGACAGTATCCTCTGTGGTTTTCCTCGTCTTCCTGTGATGCTTGTTACTGTGTCGTTTGCGATTTTAAGTTTGGCTATCTTAATAGTAGCATAGTCTAGTAGTATAATATGGTGGGTGTATTGTAGTGATTTTGAAGTGTCATTTTTTTGTATTTTGGAGTGCCCTCATCAGCATACCCCATGTACCCATGACATTAGAAATCAATATAAGTATTGTACTACAGCTGAATTAATGGAAGAAAACACGACGAGAGTTGTAACACCACCGTAACACATGTGCGCACCAAACAAATACTTCAATTTGCAAACAGAACAAAGATTGCACACTAGTTTAGCTGAAATAATGACGACATCCATCATTGAGGAAATTAACATGTCCATAGACAAGCAAACAACATTGGTCCATTTAAAATGCATGACAGAGAGATACATCAAATATAGCTTTATTTAATGCTCTGCTAATGAATCTAAGAACAATGGAACATATGGAAGATAGTATGGTCTGCAGATGAACTCTTTTTTAACAGTATGTCTAACATACCAAAAGACATGGACAGGGATGACATAAACTTTTTTACGGTCCTTGTTATATGCAATGATTGTTCCATCCTCCCTAGCAAAGAAAATCAAATTCTATTCTGGGTGAACTATGATCACTATGTCCTCGTCATCAAAATCTGGGTAACCAAATCTAATATTAATCCTTCCAAACAGGATCCGTGTGGTGACCGTATGCTTCAGTGTCCAATTATCAGTGCCATAGTCTTCAAGGATCTAGATTGAAATCTTGGAATCATTGGGACCATCAACAGTACATAAACACAAGTGACCCTGAGCTTGATGCATGGAGTGGTGAAGACCATCTGGCCTATCAATTTTCCTCCATGTGTTTCCCTCCATATCCATAGCAAATATCATAGAGTACCTCCTAGAGTGCCCTATAATGTGTAGACAACCGTTAAGAAACACACTTGGTTGTTTGTAAAATGTCACATCAGTATGCTCACCCTATTCAGATTCCTTACAGATCCATGCTGTAGTTTGAGATGAGTAGATCTCCACACCTGTGCACACAGCGTTGACATCCACATATTCAATCACATGGAAGTGCGAGGAGGCTGTCGGATCGAACGCCAAGCGCGCCTCACCAACAGCATGGCCAACATCATGGGTGCTAGGCGGTAGAATTTTAAACTTTTGGGTCATTAGATTACAGATGACATAGCGGTATCCATCAGCCCTAAGGCACTAGCATAGGATAAGGCTATTGTAGCAATCTAAGATAGCTACATTTTCAATGTTGAAAGGCAAGAATTCCGTGGAGCGGGGGCATACACCACGGACAACAATGGTGAAGTTTCGATTGCCGTTCTCACTATCGTAGAAGAAGCCAGCCACAGTCTAGGGCAGCTTCTTATGGTTGTTGGGGTCCAAGATAAGGTTTTTCCAGGAACGACAGACACATTTGCAGCAGAACAAGGAGCGGGCGGGGAGGCGACGGAGGATCTCGAAAATGACATCCTCCGTGAGGCTGGCTAGTGCGTTCCTCTTGTTGGGGCCTCCTCCATTTCATCAGTGTGCAGTACGATGAGAGCTTCCTCAGTAATGAGATCACTAAAGAGGACAATAATTCAACAAAGATCCATCAGTGAAGTCCACAACTCATACCAAAGTGCAACTTTAACAACCATTAATAATTTTTATGTTACGATCTCATGTAAATTTAGAGTAGCACCACATAGATATATATAACTCAAACTAGAGTAGCAGTTAATGGAGCTGTAACCATTATAATTTCAGCAGTTAATTGAGCTTCCTCAGTTTTCACAAGTAGAATGTTAGTGAACAAGTGGTAGTGATCATCATTAGCATCAGTAGCAACATGTGCAGCTTAAACATTATTGGCCTCAGTGACGTGAATGATGGACACAAAGCATTGATTTGCTTTCGATGCCTTCCTCTTGTTTGGAACCAAATGGATAACTTGGTTGTCAACAAGGAGAAGACACATAAAGCAAACATATGAACTGCATCCTAATACATCCAACAGGCATGTAGGCATCATTGGCACAGAAATGTGGCCTTAGATATGTTACAAGTTTAAAATACCATAAGGACTCACTAGTGGCACTGGAGCATACAAAACAGAAATGTAGAATCAAGCAAGCATTGGACAGAAAAAATAGTTTAAGGCAGAAGCGAAGGGCTTGTATGTTTGTCTAGATAGATAGGTATAATCAAGCAAGCACTTGACAATTAACAGGCCTTGTTGCACACAGGCATTTACAGTATGAACACTGAACATATGCAGAAAACCAAGACACTAGCAGAAAACCAACTAGTGCCACCTCCTAGTTCTTTTTATCAGCAACCAGATCTGCAATGCTACAATATTTCTTGTATACCTCATGTTCAAGCAATGACCAAAACAGTGAAGCGAACAGGAAAAGGCAAGAATGGAGACCTGCAGATCGGATCTGTCGTCTCTGTCGTGGCACACGACGGACATGGACGCCAATGCCACCACGCTCCATGGGGAAGACCCATCGCCTAGCCTCCAAAATGACGCTTGAGCCACCACGGCACACCGGGGATCCTCCACTACCGCCGTCGTCGCAAGTCCAATGGGCATAGATTTGTTTCCACTTGTAGGGGATACATCCAATATATAAGTCAACCATCCACACAGAGAACATATACTACTATTAGGACTCTAAAGACATGTCAACACAACCAGGCGTCTAGCGAAATGGTGAAGATGGTCTATTCCTTGATCTGGGTCCCGGGTTTGACTCCCAGGTCTCATGGTTTTTTAGTTTGAATTTATTAAACCCTGGCGCAACAAGTGACACGCAAGCCGTCGGGTTCCACAGGTTGGATGGAGATGGAGAAAGGTCCCACAGGTACACGTGACACGTAAGCCATAAGGTCCCAAAGGTCGGATGGTCCCACAAGTACACGTGACATGCAAACCGTCGGGTTTCACAAGTCGGATGGAGATGGAGAAAGGTTCCATAGGTACACATGACACGTAAGCCATCGGGTCCCACTGGTCGGATGGAGAAGGGTCCCGCGGGTACACGTTGGATGGAGAACGGATCGAGCGGAGAATTTTATGATGAATTGCAAGCATCATGGATGAGTAACTACAGGTCCCACAGGTACACGTCGAATGAAGAATGGTCCCATAGGTACACGTCGGATGGAGAAAGGACCGAGCGAGAGACTTTATGATGAATTGCAAGCATCACGGATGAATAACTCTAGGTCCCACAAGCAAACGTCAGATGGAGAAAGGATAGTGTGGAGATTTATGATGAAGTGTCGTTCGTTACAGATCAAAAACTTCATCATAGATGTGTAATTAGTTCAATGACGAAGCCTTGGTCGTCATAGTTCTAAAGAGGATCATCATAGATGATTCGCGCAAGTTATCTTTGATGAAACCCTATGCTCTTCTATGATGTTTCTTGTGATGATATCTAATTTTGTCATAGATAGCGAGGGTTGGAGGATCGTCACCACTGATCTATGACGAAATAGAAATATTCGTCATAAAAAGCGATGTTCTATGACAGTTTCGGATTCGTCATTAAGATTTTCATCATAGAAGTGGATATTTCTAGTAGTGACAAGTGATGCCATAGAAGGAGAGCCAAGCCATTTAGAAGCCACCCCTATCTTCCCTCCTTCTATGCCCACATTAGATGTCTCATTCAAACCCATCCTTGACCTCGATGATCCCTCTTATACTCTTTCTCCTAAGTCTCATGATGATCCTAGAAACCCACTAAGACAACCAAAGCATAGAAATCATGAAGACTACAAGAATGACCAAGAAGAGCCATGGCAATGGTTGGAGGATGTTAAGAATTCATATGCCATTGATTGGATGGACAAGGCCGAAACCTTAAGGTTAGAACCCAAACCAAATCCAAAGGGTGAGCTTAAGTCAATCTCCTTAATAAACATGACTCATCCAAGTTTGGAGAAGGCCTTAGACAAGATCAACCCGAGAGTCACCAATCTAAGGGAAATTTTGGACATTCATGAAGAATCAACCTTGGAGCTTAAAAAGGAAGATGACATCAACGAGCACGGAAGCTACTTCATGAACACCTCATCAAATCCATACTCACATGAGAAATGTCCTGAATTAATTGGTCTCTCCAACACTACCACACACGAGATCTTCAACCCCATCATACTTTCTGTTTATAAAGACTTTGAAAGGGTGGTTGTAGATGCATATCTTTATCATAAATATTGCAGATCTCATTGTGTATCTTGAGATAGGTACATAAAGACTGATGTTGGAGGGGAAACCACTTCACCAACTTGAAGCGTAATTCAAAGGTTTCCCAAGGACGAGTTTTTTGTCCTAAAACAAGCACTTTTGGGAGATAACATGAGTTTTCACCTTTTGCTATAATGTCCTTGTGAAATGAGCATAGAAATATAATTGTGAAAATACTCCTTCGGGTATTTTTGTCACTAACCATTCCAAGTTTGAAGCAAAAAGAACGAAGGATGACAACGCAAGGTATGTCCAACCAATCATCATGCAACATTGAATCACATTCACACATGAGAGTTTTATCCATCCAAACTTGATTTTTCTGCAAAATGTAAGTTGGGGGATAGACTTCTCTAAAAACATCTCTTGCCATGTTGCTAAATTATCTTGGTTGTCTCTACCCTTAAGACATGCTCAATTTGCTAAATAACAATCATGTTCTTTCATCTCCATTTGAGTAAATCTCTATAATGCTTTCATGCTACCTTTGTTTGCTATAGTATATGCTTAGGTTTTGAAGTATTTTCATACATCTTTTAAATTAGGCATGGTGCTTAGTTTAAACTGTTTTCCTGAATTAAATTAGACAAGGTGTCTAGTTTGATTCTTGAACCAAAAGGTGTGCTAATTTTATTTCTAAAGGCTTTTAAATTAAGCATGGTGCGTAGGTTAAAATGCCTTCCTAAATCAAATTAGACGTGGTGTCTAGGTTGATTTTTGAGCCAAGAGTGTGCTTTAGTAGATACTGGATATTTTGTTGGACTAACACCTGTAGGAAACTATCAATTCAATTTGGGTAAGTCACGAGATGAATTCAAATTAGAGATGAAGCAAGGCGCATGATGAACTCCAATAACTTTGTGTAAAGAAGACACAACTCAATTAACATGGATGGAACTCCATGGAATAAAGAGGAAGAAGATGAGTGTCATAAAACATGATCTACAATCAAAGCACTCACTCATAGGAAGTTGACGAGCAAATTAACGGACCCAAAAGCCCTCACCAACAGGAAATCTTTTATGGAAGCAAAATCAAGATCTAAGGCATAAAACAATGAATGGGTGCGGTAGAAGGTCCAACAAAATGTCAACAATCAAAGAGCAAAAAGAAGGCATAACAAAAGGATGAGAAAAAAATGGTGCAATTTAGAAAACAAAAAGGTCATGAACAGCTCAAGCTGCGAGGCTAGCCAAATAAGGAAAACTTCAAGCATAAGAGAAGGACCATCATGAGTCATCTACCATTTTGTCATGTGGTGTCATCACGCTTCAATGACAAAGGTAACAACCTAAGGTAAATGGTCATTGTTTAAAAAGATTTTCCTTGATTCTGGTATGCACATAAATAAGAAACAAACATGTTTGAGTTATAACTTACTTGATCCAACCTGATTAACTCAACATGTTTAGTTCCCTAAGCTTGTTCCTAGCACAACTTTGTTGATCTCATAATTTTAACCAAATGAGCTAAAAAGTCACAGACCTTATCCTTGGAAGATGATAGTCATAATCATGTAAAGATTGATACATTATGTAAAGATAGACAATCATTCCGTAGGTTAAGCAACCTAATCTTTTTTGCCAAATGTACTTAAATGCTACATTCATGCTCAATCTTCTGATCTTACCACCCATGTTATAACTGAACAAAGCACATAACATCATCTTCATTTTGTTCAATGTGCCTAAGATTAGAGAAGAATAAGTAAAATTTTGGTTCTGTTGGTGTTTTCCCACCGACAGATCACATGCACTTGATCTCTACCATGTCTTTATGAGCGACATACTTCAAGCAAAATGTGGGAGAGTCAAGTTGATTCCCCAATTTCTACAAGTGAAAGTTCTGAACCTGTCAAACCAAAATAAAAACTCAAAACCAAGACGAGTTTGGCAGAAGAAGGTGACATCACCATTAGAGGCGTCATCACAAGAATCCTCGTCTTTAGAGCAAACCGAGGTACTTGATCAATGAACTTCACAAGAAGAAGTTTGGTTCGAAGGACTTACAACACCAAACCCTCACCAAAAGAGTTAGCTTGGGGGAGAAGCACTCTCGTGTATCCAGGTAAATATTCTTTTCCCTTTTGTTTTAGTTTTAGTTTCTTTAAATACTTAAAAAATGATGAATGAAAAACAAAATAAAAAGTGGGTATGAAAGTTTGTTTTAAGAGCTATTAATAAAATAAAGAGGACTCTGAATAATCTCTTAAATAGAAATAATGAATAGTTGCTCTGTTGTAATTCCTTTTAAGTACCTAGTTTTTAGCCTTGAATTCTCCCGAGCTTTGGATAAAACTGATTTGATATAAAGATTTACTCTGAACTTAAAACTCATGGGTAGCATATGCCTGATCTAAGTCTAGGTAATTAACGGATATGATATAAGAAGGTCTGAGCTGTTGTTTATCTTGTTTCAAGTAACACTTAAGTTCTAGAGATTTATCTTTTGATAAACATAAAAATGCTACATGATGAGTTCCTGTATGACAGCTTGAATTTCCACCAGAGCCATACATGTCATTTAAGCTAGGAAAACTTCCACATATATGATGCTTGCTTTTGCATTGAGTTTTGTCAAGCCTTGTGACCCTTATGAGAGATTTGTCATGCTCTTAAAATCAAGATCATGTACACATCACCCAAATATGCACTACTCCTACACTGAGGGTAGGCACAAAAACATGCCTTCCATCTAGATCCACCTAAAAATGTTCTACTCCTACATTGGGAGTGAACAAAAATATGCTTGATAGGTTTTCCATCCACCAAATCAATGCTCCAATTCTTGTTGCTATCTCTCTAAAGTTTGTTGCAGAAAAGAGACTTGGGGCTATGCAAAAGTTATTCATAAAAAAGAAAAAAAAGAGTTGAGAAAAAAAATGGACACAAAAGTTTCCAAGATATCTAAAACAATGGGTACTCAGATGCCCGCCTGAAAAAAAGAGAAGAAAGAGATGAATAAGCTAGCCCCTATATTCTAGCAAATGTTTCCAAGTTTCAAAAAGAGATATATTTTTAAGGAGCAAAGTAGAATTAGGATAGCCACCATATATATCCACCATATGTCCACACACATGCACATCTTGATTTGATTCTATGACTCAACTCTCTTTGGATCCATTGCTTGACTTTACAATATATGCATTGCAAGTATACTCTAGCTTTCTCCGTACATATGAACTTCACATAAAGCCTTAGTGGTAGGAAGAGAAAAGGGCATAACATCTTTATTGCCTTGGTGAGGATCCACAAATACCACATATATTGAGAGACTTGAGAGTGTCATACAATGGAATTTCTAAGTTTTATTTTGAAAACTTATAAAAACTCTAGAACAGTGGTGAAACAAAGAACTTGAGACATAGTGCTTGACTTGATCGTTCTGTCTTTTAATTGCTCAAGACCCAAGTGAAGGCTAAGAAGCCCCATGGTTGAAGACAATATGGGTAAGTTTGAAAGTTAGATCAGTTTATTCTAATCCAGAGGAGAATTCTTGATTGAACGCCTATGTACTTTTGAGGCGTAAAAGCATTGTAGCAACTCATGATCCATTGCCGAGTTTAGCTTTGCTCAGAGACTAGCAAAGGTTAAGCTTGGGGGAGCTTGTTGACGGTCATTAATATCAATTATAAACCATTAACATATCCTACATATACACTTAATTCCATCACAAAACATAGGTATAGTGGTTTAAACTAATGAATTCCACGAGCTTTGCTGAATATGTGAATGCAGGAGGATTTATCCAGAAAATAGCTCCTAGGACCACCGTCATACACTCTAAATAGGTAAACCGACATCAACAAGTGATTCAACCCGCGAAACATGCGAAAGAGGACACAAGATGGAGCCCAAGCCTCGCCTCCAGAAGGAGGAGCCCACATGACACCATAGTGGGCCGGCGGGCCGAAGGGTGAGGCCGCCCGACCAATTAGGGTGGCCCCTCGCCCTCCGCCACCGCATACTCCTTCCTAAGATCTGGACCCTTGATTCTAAGGTAGTTTTAGGTCGGTTTATCCAACGGTGATCGAGAAACATGACGCGGATCAATGACATGGCAATGCCTTGCCCCCTACTCCATCTCCCCTATATAAGGCGCCCTCTACCCCCTCTAGGAGGCCATCCTAAAATCCTAATTCATATCCTCCTCATCAGGGTCAGAGCTAGCTATCAAGAGAAAATTAGTTCTCTAAGTTAGGATGTAGTCTTGTAAATAGAAATAGTGAGATAGAGAGTGAAGGAAGAGTTTGGAGGTAGTACCGGACTATCGATGCTTTCTCTATGGTTTGTACCTTGGTGGATTCAAGTTCTACCTGAGCATGCGTCTGAGATTTCTCTGATTATCAACTTCTGATTCAAGTCAGTATCGTGTTTATATTGTTCTTCATATTTACGACTCTTTTGAGTGCTTTAATCTATTGGCCATAGGTTAAAGTATTCGTAGTGTAAGCGTGGTGCTTAGACTCGGTTACTCGTGGATGTACCCTACATTCTGAATCGGTGGTAGCTCGCGAGGGTGACTCTTATAGCCTCGTTGAATCCTTTGTAGTCCACCTCCCGTTTGTAGGTCGAGCAGGACCTAGCTACTATAGAAAACATACTCTGCCTGTGTTTCCCTTAGTAACATCTCCAGAATTAAATAATAAAAGACATAGCATACCGACATTAGAACTAGAAGACCTTTGTTATCTCCTCTATACTCCTGTTATCTTAACCATGTTGTTGTCCCTAGTTAAGTTAGACTATAGTCAATCTCACACGTTTCCTGTGGATACAATATTTGGAATACTTCCGGGTGAAAACTACAGCGGTATCCGTGCGCTTGCGGATTTATCTGTGTGCGTTAATAAATATCAACACTCATCGCTCCGGGTCGCCCCGCGTCGCCTCGACTCGCCTCTAGAACCAGACGAGGAAACAAGAAATGAATGCGGCGGACGCGAGAGTGAAATGAAAAGAAAAACATAAAGGCGCGATTCCCAAAATCCAAACAACAGAAGCTGAAATGCGGGACCCACAAATCAGCGAGACAAAAAACAAAGAAATAAGGACGGAGCAGATCAGATGAGGCAAGGATCGGACGGCAACAAAATCGGGTGACAGAGGCAAAAAAAAAAACCCGGGCAACATACAGATTTTTCGCAAAATAAACACGGATATGAAATAAAAAAAAAGTTGATAGCTAAGTCTAACACGCTAGCTAACACAGGTAACACGCGAGGTACACGTATATGCATGAAAAAATCGATCAATTACGTCTAAAGTTTGTAAACTAACACAGGAGGTAACGTAGTACATAAAAAAATCAATCACATTCAAAGTTTGTAAACCAACAGGTGGAACACGTACATGCATCAAAAAAAGTTGCTAACACGACACTAGCTAACATAAAGACGTTACATGCAAAAAAAAACTAACATGCTAGTGAAATACATCACGTCCAAAGTTTGCAAACTAAAAAGATTCACTATATCCTATAAATCATGCATGCATCAATTAGATCTATAAAAGAAAAATTATATATAAAACTTTCTTAATTTATCATACTTTACAAAATAAATACATATTTCATCTATTACCTCACAGGAGGTAGCACGTAATAGATGATCGTAGCCATCCGGTCTATTTAAATGAATGGTTTACAGTTATTCGAGAGTACCACAGTAAAGTCCGCCTATTATTACTTCTGAGCAGTGGACGGAGTAAATCCTAGTAGTTGCTCATTTGTTGGCACCATCAAACGCCTCAGAGTGGCACCACGTTGTGGCCCGAGCCTGAGCCCGTGCAGCCAAGCCTCGCCTCACCTTGGCGTCCACCGCTAGGCCATCAAGGGCGTGGCCTCTTTGTGTGACTGTCTTCGTGCGAGAAAGCTGAAACTGATACTATGTATAGGGTGTTTAGCCTTTCCCATGCTACAAATATGACCGCTTGTAGCATTCTCCGTGGGGTGGGAGGTTTCAAATCTCCGGCTAAAGGATTTAGCGGATGACTTCTAAAACAGCTATAGCGGAGGCTAAATGAGGCTATAGCGGGCTATAGCCGTTAAGTTCTACATAAACACAAAAAGTTTGATCAACCTCAAACAGCTATAGTTGGCTATAGCGACAGCTATAGCTGGAGATTTAAAACCTTAGGTACCTCACCTGCCTCTACTGCATAGAGGGTGGTTTCAACACAGACCATGTCGCCAGTTAATATTCCATCGCAAGCATCAACTTTTGTCGCCTCACTCCAGTGCCTGGTATACACGGTTGCAGCCTTGCAGGTCGCCACCATCCACCTGTTGTTGCTACAATAGTTTCAATACGGGATGTGCCCGTATACGGCAAGCTGACTGCATCCAAGATGGTGGTTCCTCTTCATCATCCAGATTACTCTTTGTATTTTGCTCTCCCGGCCTGTTACTTCTTTCTTCAGTCCAGTGCATTGCATTCCGATGTCATGATTGTAAATGGATTGATAAGTCAGGAGAAATCAATGCGATGTGATCAATACAATCAGTAGAAATTACAGTCTATAGACTTCTATATTATACTATTTTAACAATCGATAGTGCACTCATTGAGTGCTTTCAGCATGTATGGCCAATAGGCCATCATCCTCAGTACAGCACTGTACATTACTTAAATCATGCATCTGCACCTTATGCTTATCACAAGACTAACCAATTTGATTAGAGATTCGTACATGCGTGTAGTTGCGACCTCGATCTGGGCACCGGCAGCATGCCGCTGGAGGAAATAGAGGAGCACTCGTTCTAGGACTGGCCGTGTCAGTTCCGCATCAACACGCATGGAGAGCACTCGTTTCAGTCCCGGAACGAGTGCTCCTCTAATCGGCAAGCACGGGCGTCGCATATTCTTCGCCTCTCTCAACTTTATAATAAGTACACACGTACAAATCAGTTATTTGAGTTAAGTCAACATTTAGTCAAAAATGTTAATATGAGATTAGAACTTTAATACGCCAAGCATTTAATATAGTCTTATAAAATTGTTTTGATTTGAGTTGATATAAAAACGATTCAAGTCCAATTAAAACTAAAATCCAACAATTGACAGGACACGAAGTGTATTGTAGGACGTCTCAGTGATGGAGACCCTTCTCACTTATCTCCTTTTATACTAGTCTCTTTGGATGCAACACAGGGGAATACCCCTTCAGATATCTAGAGATCCCAATACACCATAGACAATTCCTGAACTCTGATTGAAGAAAGGTGGAAGATCGTTTCAAACAGAAACTCTCTTGTTGGAAAGCAAAATACCTGTCATATGGGGGTAGACTAGTTCTGCTTAATTCAGTCTTAAGCAGCCTACCTATGTTTATGATGTCCTTCTTTGATATCCCTAAGGGGGTCATTAAAAACCTAGATCATTATAGATCAAGGTTCTTCTGGCAAGGCTTCTCAGATAAACATAGATATCGCCTTGCCAGATGGGACATCCTTTGTCGTCCAAAGGACCAAGGAGGATTATGTATCCTAAATTTACAATTGCAAAATAAATACTTTCTAGCCAAATGGTTGGTTAATCTTCTAAACACAGAAGGCATATGGCAATCTCTTTTACGAAATAAATGCCTAACCTCCAAGAGCCTAACTCAAGTGGCAGCCAAACCCAATGACTCTCATTTTTTGAGAGGCCTCATGCATATCAAAGATGAGGTGCTGGCTAATGGTTCATTCGATATTAAAGATGGAACCAACACTAGGTTTTGGGACGACACATGGGTAGGAGATGAGCCTCTGAAAGTTAAATATCCATCTTTATATAATATAGTGCGGGAACCTCATGCAACAGTCTCAAAAGTGATGACTACTAGCCCACTAAACATCTCTTTTAGAAGGGCTCTGGTGGATAATAAACTTACAGAATGGCTTAGTTTAGTAGCACGAATCTCAAATGTCGCATTGGTGGAAGGTTCGGATTATTTCAGATGGAGTTTAACCAAATCAGGTATGTTCTCTGTCCGCTCAATGTATCTCTATCTTATAGATACACAAACACATTTTCGTCATAGGAAGATCTGGAAGATAAAAATTCCTCTAAAAATTAAAATCTTTCTTTGGTTCTTGCAAAGGGGTGTCATCTTAACCAAAGACAACCTCGCTAAGAAAAATTGGAAGGGGAGTCAAAAGTGCATCTGCTGTAATGGGAATAAAACTATCCAACATTTGTTCCTAGACTGTCCCCTTATCAAAATGATTTGGAGGATTATCTTTTTTGCTACTAGTTTGACACAACCTAGATCAATCAGCCACATGTTTGGTAGTTGGCTAACCAATCAAAATAAAAGGATTAGAAATTTGATTTGGGTAGGGGTGGCTGCCATGTTTTGGGCTATCTGGAGATGCCGTAATGATGTTGTTTTTAATCAAATGAAATCTAACTCTATTATGCAGGTAATTTTTAGAGGAGCGTACTGGTTACGCTCTTGGACCCAGCTGTAGCGTGATGAGACAGCCAAGGACGCGCTCTCAACGATGAGCAAGAAATTGGAAATTATTGCTTTAGAGATATCTAATAATAGAAACATTTATATTGTTTGAACTAGCGTCCTGATCGATCTATAAGACTATGGCTTTCTCATTTTTTTTCATCCAAAACTTTGTAATAATGGGTTGTGTACATCATTGGATGTAGAGGCCGGATATTTGTTTTATCCATTATCTAAAAATAGTCATTCCATATTTGTATCCAATCTTTGATATCTCCAAGTCGGCGACCAATCAGATACCGCTGCCTCGCAGCACATGCGTTCGGTTTCTGCTTCGTGGTTTCACGATCAGATGTTTTCCTTTTGAACGTAAGCTGACAGGAGCTAGCTACGGTACCTGCTTGTCTCACCAAAGCAGCGAAATGGATGCCACCAGTTCGTCGCGTCGCGTCGCGTAAAATGTCCGCCCGACAAGCGGCGCCAGCATGCGCTGATGGTGTGTGCGTTCTCCGTTCTGCGCACGCCTCTAAATACACAGCCTCGAACGAATCCGCCACCGAGCGAGGCCAACACAACCCGGCCGCCACAGCGCAGCGGGGATGGCGGAGATCCCGGTGATCGACTTGCGCCAGGCCGGCTCGGCGCCCGAGGAGTCCGCGCAGCTGCAAGCCGCGTGCGAGCGCCTGGGCTGCTTCCGGATGACCGGCCACGGCGTGCCCGCGGGGCTCCTGGGCGAGATGAAGGACGCCGTGCACGCGCTCTTCGACCTCCCTGACGACGCCATGCGCCGCAACGCCGACGTCATCGCCGGCAGCGGCTACGTCGCGCCCAGCCCCGCCAACCCGCTCTACGAGGCCTTCGGGCTCCTCGACGTCGACGCCTTTTGAGCGCTCCTCGACGCGCCGCCCCACGTCAGGTTGGCCACACCTCACTCACACGCGGCGCCGCACCAACAAAATCGCGCCTTTTCTTGTCCTTCCCTTTCCCCGCCGAAGGGTCAGTCGGCAGGCGAGTGGGTAACGCGATCCGGTGCGCAGGGAGACCGTCAAGACCTACGCGGAGAAGATGCACGACGTGATCGTTGGCGTCGCCGGCGAGCTGGCCTCCAGCCTGGGGCTAGTAGTGGAGCACTCGTTCGAGGACTGGCCGTGCCAGTACTGCATCAACAGGTACAACTACACGCACGAGACGGTGGGCTCCTCCGGCGTGCAGACCCACACGGACTCGGGCTTCCTCACCGTGCTCCAGGAGGACGAACGCGTCGGCGGCCTCGAGGTGCTGGACCCCGCCACCGGCGAGTTCGTGCCCGTGGACCCCGTCGCGGGCTCCTTCCTCGTCAACATCGTCGACGTCGGCACGGTACCCACGCCTCCATAATATAATCTGCTTGTGGTCGAATTCGTGCCTGCCGTGCTTCAGAGCTTGACGACGACGACCCTACCCGTGTCTCCGTGTCGTGCGTTTCCAGGCGTGGAGCAACGGGAGGCTGCACAACGTGAAGCACCAGGTGCGGTGCGTCGCGCCCGTGGCGCGCATCTCCATCGCCATGTTCCTGCTCGCGCCCAAGGACGACAGCGTGAGCTCTCCGGAGTCGTTCGTGGACGCGGACCACCCGCGCAGGTAAAAGGCGTTCACTTACGGCGACTACCGGAGGCTCCGGCTGTCCACCGGCGAGCACGCAGGCGAGGCGCTCGCACGGGTGGCGGCGTGACGTCGTCACGTGGTTGGAGCTGCAAATTGGAAGCCGAGGCAAGCCGTTAATTATACAGAAATGCTACGCTTACACCTGCACGAGTAGAGTAGAGTGTTCCGTATCGGTTGTCTCGTTGAGATGTTGTGTTAACGTGTGGGGAGAAGGATGGCTATAGTGCTACCATGTGAATTGCTATCGAGCTTGATCAATAAAATCTTGTCCGGGAACGAGTCTGATCACCATGACGTGGAACATAGGGCTATTCATGTTAATCAAGAATTATATATATGTTAAACGGACTTGCTAGCGTCCGGATGTCCGATCCGGGGCGCTAGTGTCGGAGGGTGCTCTCGCGCCCGCGCCTGACACACCGAGCTTCCTCGTCCTGGACCCATCCTGCTCCAGAGGCCGCGCGGGCCCACGCATGCTCGGGGACCACCCTGAGCCCGCTCCGTTTCACGCGCCCACATGCATGCAGCAGCACCACCACCACCAGCGGACGCGCGCGGTGACCCACGGCGGCGCACTAGCAGCAGCATGTGCTTTCCCAAGATTTACTTTTGAAACATCCAAATGAAACAATTGTAAGATACGTCTGAAACAGATGAAACACTTGAAACATGTGCGTATAGCCATTGCAACATGTGCAACACCATGATCTACTTTTGAAACATCCAGATAAAACATTTGCAACATATGTCTGATGAAACACTTGAAACATAGGCTTACAACATGTGTATTTTGTCATTCCAACATGTGCAACATCCCGATCTACTTTTGCAACATCCCAATCTACTTTTATTTGCAACATCGATATAAAAATACTTGCAACATACCTCTGAAACGCTTAAAACATACGTTTGCAACATCTAGATGCAACGCTTGCATCATACGTTTAAAGGTAGATGAAACACTTAAACATGCATCTGAAACACTTGCAAAAACACCTGAAAACCATTTTAAACATACGCAACATCCAGATAAACATGCAACATATGTGTAAAACATATGCAACATCCAGATAAACACACTTGCAACATACGTCTGAAAAAATTGATGAAATGGGATAGACGCTTGCAACATACGTGTACAACCATTACAACATATGCAACATCCCGATCAATTTTTGCAACATCTGTATGAAACACTTGCAGCATACCCCTAAAACACCTGAAACATTTGAAATGTGTGCTTGCAACATGCATCGTATCACGGTACGACCTCCACCGCCGTCTACATTGAGGCGCTGCAATCGTAGCAGGAGGTGAGGCCGGAGGGCTTCCATGCCAAGGCCCAGCGCTTCTCCTTGCGCTAGCGGCACCTGTCGGCGTCGTCGGGCGCGAGCACGCGCGTAGCGGCCTCGGGTGGCTAGCTTGCGGCCAAGAAAGTGGTCCCCACCCGTGGGCACGGCGATGCCTGAGCAGCGTCGAAGGAAGGTCCGGTGGAGAGGAAGGATGGCGCCAGGCAGTCTGCCGGGCGCGCCGCAGCGATCGTCGTGGACCACGCCGGAATCCTCGGCGGCGCAGGCGAGTGGGTTTTTTTTTTGCAAACTTTTGGAGTGGAGTTGTTGAGGGCCAAACACAGTGGGCCGTTCAGGTAGCCCACGACAACGGGAGTGTCCAGACGCACAAACGCCCTAAGGAGAGCATTTCTGCATGTTAAGAGTTGCCTTGTAGCTAGTAAATATCTCATATGGTTGAGGGTGCAAAAAATTAGAATGTCCCGGTAACCAAAACCAAAATTTGCTCAATACCATCTTGATATCCAGTATCCAGTTTTAGCTTACTCGATCCATCATCATCTGACAAGTAGTACAATTGAAATATAATCAATTAACATTTTTTTTCTTTGGCAATATACATAGATATATGAGGACAAATAATAGTACTAGACTGGTACCAACAAAATCAGATCAACAATTTTTTAGATAGACGAACTAATAAACGAGGAACTTGTTCTCAGCAAACATGCTATTGAACAGAATCCTAATTTGAGCAGTAAGCCTGGATTGAATTTACACGTTTTGTAAATCAAGAACATAACAGCACAATAATTAGACCACAATTGGATCTGCTCCACTATGCATGTGATCGTCTTCAACGCTGTATCTAAATTCAATCTCCTCGTTTCAGTTAAGCAAATTGGCCACCTCTAACCCCTCTACTAAATTCAACCAACAGACAATGAAGGTTATAGCTACAGTATATGCAAACTCAAAACAGGCGCTTGCGAATCTTAGGATGGTTCAATTCGTTTCGTTCAAATCAGCCTTACCTCACCTAAGCAACCTAGCAAAGTCCTGAGTATGTCACGCTATATCGATCCAGGTGTTGGGTGCGGCTCGAGCATGTATCCATGATCAACCACACTGGAGTAAAGCACAACAGTGCACATACAAGTTGCATTCGAACGACCACTTAAATATTGAGTCTACGCTTTTCTCAGCACTCAGCATCGAAAAATTAGTAAAAGGAGGGTCATAATGTTTTGATTCATGAGACCTACGTGGCCAGCAATTCCACACAACATTCTACGTAGTTCATCATGACCTAACTGAGAGTGAGAAGAAAGGAAGCATATTTACAAGACTAGATGGTTTCTTAAACAGAACGCGTCTTTACACGCCGACAGGTGACAAGGAACTAGCAAAAGTCGTGGTACTTCTATCTTCTGGACAAGTGTCCCTTGGCATAAGGCAATCTTGACAATTACTTGGCCGTGTGATGTGTCTTCAAGCAGTCGACGGCATCCCTGCACAACAAATTATGTCCATTGCTAAAGCATTTTAAATGCAGATGCAGAAGCACATGACATGTACATGATGCTCTAATGGATTCAGATGCAACACAATTATCTAATTCGCTGGTAAGTCACAATGTATGTCTCGAGACAACGAAATTTCTGAATAGAATATGGGTATGGAAGTCGGAGTTATCCTTGCAGACTATGCTGTCTGATGATAATGAAAGGTATGATGAGTGCAATACCGTAATGCTTTCTCAATCTCAACATTTGCTGGGTCCAGTTTGAGACCATCAAGAAATGCATCACATGCCTTTTCGTAGTCCTGAAGACAGAAGAGTCACTGTGTCAGTAGAAAAAAAAAAAGAAAAGGATTTGGCACAGATGAAGAGTAGCTGAAAAGCATGCATTTTATCTCACCTTAAGTAACATATTAGCAGCTCCTTGTAGATAGCAGGCCTTTGCCCAATCAGGGCGCTGCATCCTGCAAAACTCAGCATCTGTGAATGCCCGGACTCCTTCACCCATCTTAAGCCAGCAAAGGCACCTATTTGAGTACAAGGTCGTATCATCAGGACTGTGGTTTATTGCCTGCATTCAAAAGGAAAAAGAAAAAAAAAGAGGAATTGTCACATTTACTTGTTGCCACTCACATACAGTACTGGACTTCTCTAGAGTGAGTAGACAAATTTGGTAGGACAGCTCATTTAGAAGACTTGAGTTGGTAAACTCGACTTGATTACGGCATCAGATTATTAGGATACAGAAGTTAAAAGACATATCCATCCAAAAAAGGGTTTTTTCACCTTATATATCAAATCTCCTACCTCCAATCTGGCTAGCCCCTTGGAGCAGCAATGCACCAAAGTGAGCCTCCTCAAGGATATTTCTAAGCACAAGCTATATGTTTGGAACAGATCCATTAAACACACAATAGCTGCGATATTTCCAAAGAATCCAAGCACCGAGGGTAATCAGCAAATTCAAGCCATGCTTGATGTTTTCTTAAAACATATAGGATTTGAACCCACAGTTATCATAGCTGCTCCGTATCATGTAATCAATCTACTGTATGATATTCTGGTGAAGTTTTACAACAGTATGAAGACTGACAAAAGGATCCCATAATGCATTCATGTTACTCATCCAGAAAACTTAGGCGATTGGTACTTTATCACAACAGCAGCCTCTTTCATTACCAGTAAATGCAGGAATTTGCATCATTAACTTCCTACACAAATGTGAAGGAACCAGAAATAAAAATTTGAACAGAAAAAGAACAAATAAGAGAAAAGCAAACCAATTTTGTATTCATAAAATCTCACTAGGGACTAGAATAATTCAAACCAAAACCATACCAACTGTCAATTAGATATCACAAAACAGCAAATTAAGTTCAGGCTGAGAGAGACGGTGAATAATACCATAGAGTAGAGTTTTACAGCAGTAAGATAATCCTTTCTCTTATACGCCTTGTTTCCTTCAAACTTGATATCATCTGGTTTCATTTTGTACATGGGGTCATCCTGAAACAAAATAAACCATTTGGGCAAAAGAACAAGGACATGTGTAAAGGAGGAAAGGTTACATGAACTACTAGTACTTGAGAAGGACGAGAAGATTCTGAAAACAAATATGAACTTCTGATCTAAACATCTTATGAACTCACTTCAAATCTGTAAGATACTATGATTGCATAATCAACTACTCGATTTACCACACAACAATAAACTTCGCATTGCTTCCTATCAAGAGGATAAATGGATAGTTGGATACACATGCTGTGAGTACCCTTCCTGTTAAGATTATGGCATTATGCATTAAAGAATCAAAAGAATAGGAAGTTGTCTACCACCATAGTCAACTAACACATTAAAACAGAACAATGAAGAGGAACTTAAATTGGCAATACCTCCACTGATGGCATTGATCTCACAAAATCAATTATCCCATCAACACTCCAATCACGCACATACGGAACACGTGAAGTTACTGGAAGTAGAATCTCCACATCTTTCCTTCTGTTCTCATATGCAGCAAGTTCAATCGGAAGGCGCCCAGACTGTCAAGAGAAAAAAATTACAGAAGCATTTGCAGAAACGCACGACAAAAGAAAACCTACAATTTGAATAAGCAACATCTTACAGTAGTAACAATTACATAATAAAACATATGACTTGAACCTCAGAAAGGAAATGTCTCAAAGAACTGAAAAGAACTCGTTTGTCACTACACCAATTGGATGTATGACTTTGACGAGGAAAGGCAAAATAATTAGGCTGTTTAACCTCCATCTGTTCACCCTGCCTCTTGTAATGCCCTTGTTATGGTCGGTAAGACCTATCATCGTAGGCAGCGTGGCTAATCCTAGCACGCGGTCAGGTCATGGCTGGGAGTCCTAATTTTAGGCGCACATGCATGCGCTGTGTCTACAGAGTCGGTTTGGAGGAAGAGTTAGAGTCTAAGTTAAGTTAGATTGATTGGTTAAGAGTTGTTTTAGGAGTCTAGGACTTGGAGAGTCGGTTAGCTATGTTATTGGCAGGTCTTGTAACGCCTATAAAGGCGAACTTCAGCCTGGGATTGAGATATTCTTATCTCCCTCGGGCGCCTGGCACTCCTGTTCCTCGTCCCTCTGTTGCCGTGACTAAGATCACGGCTCCAGCACACCGCAAACCCCCAAGCCTGCTCGCCCCCGTCTCTCCTCCCTACTTCCTCCGCAGCAAGGCCAGGCGTCGTAACAACCTGGTATCAGAGCTCATGTCGACGTCCGAGGCCGTTCTGCCGCCAATTCCACCCACCTCGAGCCCCCCCACGTCTGGGGTTCCAGCCACATCAGGCGCCCTTGTCCTTGCTACATCGGGGGCCCTGATTTCCCCCACCTCGCAGCCTTCACCGCCGCCGCAGATGTACGCGATCCCTGCGGAATCTCTGACGGAATTCACCAATGCCATCCAAGGCATTCAGAACCAGATGGCCCTGCTGAACTTTCAGATGACCAACATGGCGCAGCGCCTAACGGCCATTGATGGGCGGGACCTGCCCACTGCAGCGCACCTACCACAGTTGCCGCAACCCGGCTTCGCTGCGCTGCCGGCCTCATCTGCGCCCGTACTCCCGGATGCAAGCTCTGCGTCGTCCAGTGTGCTTCCGATGTCCACTGCAGCGCCATCAGCTCCAATGGCGACCACCGCTGCGCCAAGGGCTCCACCGACGTCGGCCAGCCAGTTCGGCGTGCCGATCACGCAGATTCGCTTTCCGTCGTCACCCTCGCCGATCCCCTCCTTCGAGTCCGTCATGGGGGGCATGCCAATGGCGTCGGCTCCGGCGGTGTCGGCACCTGCGCGGATGTCTGTTCCTCTGCCGATGCAAGGGGCACAGGAGGGTCACGTGGTTCCCAAGTACCACAAGCTCGTGTTCCCGACATACGACGGCTAGGAGGATCCGCTCGGCTGGCTGAACAAATGCGAGCAGTTCTTCAGTGGCCATCAGACACGCCATCAAGACCGGGTCTGGCTCGCGTCGTACCACCTCACTGGCGTCGCCCAGCAGTGGTACCTGATGCTCGAGTCTGATGCTGGGCGCCCAATCTGGGATGACTTCCGCACACTCTGTCAACAACGGTTCGGTCCGCCCCTCAGCACCAATCATCTCTCCGACCTGGCGCGCCTTCCCTTCACCTCCACAGTTGATGCTTATATGGAGGCGTTCCAGGCACGGGTGGCGCATGAAGGCAGGCTGTCGCCGGGCCAAAAGGCCAAACTGTTCACCGGAGGGCTGCCCGAGCACATCCGCGTCGATGTGGAACTCCACAATCCGCAGGACCTCCAGCGGGCGATGCACCTGGCACGTGCGTACGAGCGCCGGAACGCGCCGATGCAGCTCGCGTTGCCACCTCCGCCGCGCCACTGGAGTGGCCCCTACGACTCCTGCAGCCACAGGGACGATCTCTGCAGCCTCCTCCTCTTCATCGGCAACGTCGCAGCGCCCCTTCAAGAGGCTCACGCCGGAGGAGATGGCGGAACGTCGCAGGCAAGGGCTCTACTACAATTGCGACGAGCCTTATGTGCGGGGCCACAAGTGCGCCCGGCTTTTCTACCTCGAGGTCGCCGATTACATCGTGGAGGAGTCGGACAACGACGCTGAGGACAACAAGGCAGCGCCACCTGCTGCAGATCCGCCCCCTTTTGACCCTGATGCCCCTATGATTTCCCTGTCTGCCATCACAGGTATTCGCGACTCGGGCACCATGCAGCTGCGCGTCCGGATCGGTGCGCATGAGTTCACGGCGCTGTTGGACTCCGGGTCTACGCACAACTTCATCAGGGCGAGTGCTGCGCGCCGTGCGGGCCTGCGCCTCTTCGATAGCCGGGGCGCTCACGTCGTAGTGGCCAACGGCGAACGCATGGCGTGCCAAGGCCTGGGCCGCAACGTCCTTCTTCAGATCGGCAGGGAATCTTTCCACCTCGACATGTTCTCCATCCCCGTGCAGGGCTGCGACATCGTCCTAGGGATCGCTTGGCTGCGTACCCTGGGACCTATCTTGTGCGACTTCGCGACACGTACCATAGCCTTCAACCTCCGTGGCCGTCGCGTTGTCTGGGTGGGAGTGGAGGCGTCGGGCTCGCTGCCAGCACCAACAGCCGACCCTCTGCTGTCCAGCACCCTCTTCACCGACACAGGATCTGAGCAGGACCTCTTGGAGCGCCTCCTGGACACATACAGCGACGTTTTCGCCACTCCAGCAGGTCTGCCCCCGGCTCGTGACTGCGATCACCGCATTCATCTCAAGCCAGCAGCCGAGCCGGTGGCTGTTCGTCCCTACAGATACCCTCAAATTCAAAAGGACGAGCTTGAGGCGCAGTGTGAGCACATGCTATAGCACAGCCTGATCCAGCCTAGCACATCTCTGTTCTCAGCACCTGTTTTGCTGGTCAAGAAACAAGACAACACCTGGAGGTTTTGCGTCGACTACCGGGCACTCAATGCCGTCACCGTCAAGGACAAGTTCCCTATACCGGTGGTCGAGGAGCTGCTTGACAAGCTCCATGGTGCCCGCTATTTCACAAAGCTGGACCTTCGCTCCGGATATCATCAAGTGCGTGTCCACCGCGATGATGTGCACAAGACGGCGTTCCGAACGCACCATGGCCACTTTGAGTTTTTGGTCATGCCTTTTGGCTTGTCCAATGCTCCTTCTACGTTCCAGGCACTAATGAACTCCGGCCTCAAGTCCTTCCTGCGCCGCTGCGTCCTTGTCTTCTTCGATGACATACTGATCTACAGTGGCTCTTGGACAGCACATATGCAGCACCTCCGCGCCGTCCTCGACGTTTTGCGCGCGCATCACCTACATCTCAAGCGCGCCAAGTGCGCGTTCGCTGCAAGGGCGGTCCACTACCTAGGACATGTGATTTCAGAAGCTGGCGTCTCCATGGATGTCTCCAAGGTGGAAGCTGTGCAGTCTTGGCCTCAGCCGCGTTCCGCCCGCGGCTTGCGTGGCTTCCTGGGTTTGGCTGGCTATTATCGCCGCTTTATCCAGGACTTTGGCGCCATCGCAGCGCCCCTCACGTAGCTCCTGCGGAAGAATGCGTTCCAGTGGACGGAGGAGGTAGCAGCAGCGTTCGACGCCCTAAAGGGGGCCCTGTCCAGTGCGCCTGTTCTTCATCTACCAGATTTCAGCAAGGAGTTCGTGGTAGACTGTTATGCGTCCGGCTCCGGCTTTGGCGCGGTATTACATCAAGGAGCAGGTCCGCTGGCGTTCTACAGCCGGCCGTTCGCAGCCCGGCATCTCAAAGTGGCGGCGTACGAGCGTGAGCTAATTGGGCTCGTCCACGCCGTGCGTCATTGGCGCCCCTACCTCTAGGGTCGTGCTTTTGTCGTGCGCACGGATCACTATGCGCTGAAATACATGCTGGATCAGCGCCTATCGACAATTCCACAAACTTAGTGGGTCTCCAAGCTTCTTGGCTTTGATTTCAAGGTGGAGTTTCAGCCTGGCCGCGCCAACACAGTCGCAGACGCCCTCTCACGGCGTGATGGAGATGTTCCCCTGCTAGAGGCCTTGACCAGCGCTGATGCATCGCTGGCAGCATTGTCTGTGCCGGCGTTTGACCTCTACAACGAGCTGCGCCATGAGTTCGACAACGACGCAGATCAGCGCGCCTTCCGCGATGCTGTCACCAATGGCGACCACGGCGCAGCGTGGACGGTGCGCGAGGGGCTGATCCTTCGGGATGGCCGGGTGTACGTGCCCGAGTCGTCCGCGGTGCTTCCTAATCTCCTGCGGTTGGCTCACACGGTTGGCCATGAGGGCATCCAGAAGACCCTACAGCGCCTCCGCACGGACTTCGCCGTGGAACATGACCGGCATGTTGTGTGGGATTATATCCGTACATGTGCTACGTGCCAGCGCAACAAGACTGAAGCTCTGCACCCCGCCGGTCTACTTCAGCCTCTGCCGGTGCCATCGCGGGTGTGGGCTGATATTTCGCTCGACTTCATTGAGGCGCTGCCCAAGGTTCATGGTAAGAGCGTGCTGCTTACGGTGGTTGACAGGTTCTCCAAGTATGCCCACTTCATTCCATTGGGGCATCCTTACACGGCCGCCTCCGTCGCCCGTGCATTCTTCACCGACATCGTCCGCTTGCACGGCTTTCCGGAGTCGATCGTGAGCGATCGAGACCCTGTCTTCACAGGCCACTTTTGGCGTGACCTGTTCCGGCTGGCTGGGGTCAAGTTGCGCATGAGCTCCGCCTTTCATCCCCAAACTGACGGCCAGTCGGAGGCGGTCAACAAGGTCATCACCATGTACCTTCGCTGTACTACCGGCGATCATCCTCGCGACTGGGTGGACTGGTTGCCATGGGCGGAGTTCTGCTACAACTCCTCGTTCCACTCCCCCCTCCGCACGACTCCATTCCAGGTGGTGTATGGGCGGCCACCCCCGTCCTTGCTGCCATACGACCGGGGGACAGCTGCTACTGAAGATCTTGATGCTATGCTGGCCCGCCGTGATGAGTACCTCGCTGAGGTCCAGGACAGGCTACTCCAAGCGCAACAGTACACTCGCAAGCATTATGATGCCCATCACCGTTTCCTGGAGTTTGCAGTAGGAGACTGGGTTCTCTTGCGCTTGCTCAACCGTTCTACGCAGTCGTTGGAGCCGGCTGCGCGAAAGAAGCTTGGGCCCAAGTATGCTGGCCCCTTTCAAGTGGTGGAGCGCATTGGTCAGGTGGCGTATCGCCTGCAGCTGCCTGACAATGCTTGCATCCATGATGTGTTCCACGTCGGCGTCCTTAAGCCCTTCATCGGCACACCTCCAACTTCGACGCCGCCACTGCCTCCGCTTCAGCATGGGCGCCCCCTACTTCTGCCTGAACGCGTTCTGCGCTCCCGGCTGCAGCGCGGCTCCTGGCACATCTTGGTGCAGTGGGCTGGTCTGCCACCGTCTGAAGCAACTTGGGAGTCAGTGGACAGCTTCCGTATGGCTCACCCTTCGTTCCAGCTCGAGGACGAGCTGTTTCCAGAGGAAGGGAGTGATGTTATGGTCGGTAAGACCTATCATCGTAGGCAGCGTGACTAATCCTAGCACGCGGTCAGGTCATGGCTAGGAGTCCTAATTTTAGGCGCACATGCATGCGCTGTGTCTACAGAGTCGGTTTGGAGGAAGAGTTAGAGTCTAAGTTAAGTTAGATTGATTGGTTAAGAGTTGTTTTAGGAGTCCAGGACTTGGAGAGTCGGTTAGCTATGTTATTGGCAGGTCTTGTAACGCCTATAAAGGCTAACCATATGGAATAATGGAACTTCAGCCTGGGATTGAGATATTCTTATCTCCCTCGGGCGCCTGGCGCTCCTGTTCCTCGTCCCTCTGTTGCCGCGACTAAGATCACGGCTCCAGCACGCCGCAAACCCCCACGCCTGCTCGCCCCCATCTCTCCTCCCTACTTCCTCCGCAGCAAGGCCAGGCGTCGTAACAGCCCTATCTTTTCTTCAGTCCAACAACAGAATCTAGGTTACGATAGGAAGCAGACATAATAAGTCCATTAATGATAGAACAATACTCTGTTCTGTGCTTGTCTACAGGCCTAGGTTTGTTTTTCAACGAGCCCATGCCTCCTAGGGACTGCTACCTGCAGACCTGCTTTACACCGCATCCCTGGCATTCCTAGTTTGGAGTTGCTGATGTGGAGTCGGGGCTGCTTCATTGTGGGGTGCAACGAAGCTTAGCAACAATGGCACACTGCGGTCCTTTTCAAGGGGTGTTGGTACAAGGGCAGTAATTTGCTGGCATGGCTAATGTCCCCTGTGAGAAGTTAGAGCTGCTGGTCGCTATTGTGAAAAGCTCGGTAGAGATGACACGTGGTAGGCTGTGT
This sequence comes from Miscanthus lutarioriparius, assembly GCA_904845875.1. Taxonomy (NCBI): domain Eukaryota; kingdom Viridiplantae; phylum Streptophyta; class Magnoliopsida; order Poales; family Poaceae; genus Miscanthus; species Miscanthus lutarioriparius. The sequence goes on from CAJGYO010000007.1 coordinate 48,173,643, forward strand.
CATTTGAGGGTTGCCACTGAGTGTTGGTGGGTTGCTTCAGGTTAGTCACCTAGCTTTTCCATGGTTTTCCTTCAATAAACCGTGCAGCTCCCTAGTTTCCCTTATAAACTGGGTTAATTCTTTCCTATAATGAATTGCTGGAATCCCCCCCCCCCCAAGTAGGCCTCGACGTGAGTGCTAAGAGACAGTTCTGGGAAAACTTAGATGGTCTGATTAGAGCTGTACCTAGTAGTGAGAAGTTTTTTATAGGAGGAGATCTTAATGGGCATGTATGTACTACAAGCGCAGGTTTCGAGGCAGTTCATGGAGGTTTTGGGTATGGTAGTAGGAATCAGGAGGGGGAGGAAGTTCTGGACTTCGCGGTAGCTTTTGCCCTGATGATAGCCAACACTTTCTTTAGAAAGAGAGAATCTCATCTAGTGACCTTCAGTAGCGGACAACACTCTAGCCAGATTGACTTTGTCCTCGCAAGAAGAAAGGACAAACGAGCATGCTTGGGTTGCAAGGTGATACCAGAGGAGTGTGTTGTTTCTCAACATAAGCTTTTGGTGGCAGACTTTTGTTTTCAGGTGCGTGCCCGTAGGGATAAACAAGCTAAGATTGAAAGAACAAAGTGGTGGAAACTGAAAGGGGAGACGGGACGTCAGAGGTATTCAGAGAAAAGGTTATCAAAGAGGGCTCTTGGAAAGAAAAAGAAGACATAAACAACATGTGGGAGAAGATGGCAACCAACATTCGGAAGGTGGCCTCAGAGGTGTGTGGGGTAACCAAAGGAAGTGTAGGCGAGGCTAAAGATACTTGGTGGTGGAACGAGGAAGTCCAAAGGGCTATTAAGGAGAAGAAAGAATGCTATAGACGCTTGTACCATGACAGGAGTGTGGACAACATAGAGAAGTACAAGATGGCAAAGAAGACTGCAAAGCGAGCTGTAAGTGTTGCAAATGGTAGAGCGTACGAGGATATTTACCAACATTTGAGTACGAAGGAAGGAGAGAAGGGCATTTATAGGATGGCTAGGGTTCATGATAGAAAGACAAGGGACTTCAACCAAGTTAAGTGCATTAAGGATGAAATGGAGTATCTCTTGGTGAAGGAGGATGAGATCCGACATCGATGGCAAGAGTATTTTGACAAATTGTTCAATGGTGAGAAAACGGACACAACCTTTCAATTGGATGACTCTTTTAATGACACCAATAGGCGTTTTGTGCGGATGATCTAAGAATCTGAGGTCAGAGATGTGTTGAAAAAGATAAAAGGAGGTAAGGCAATGGGACCCGATGGTATCCCAATCGAGGTGTAGAGATGCCTCGGGGACATAGCTATAGTATGGCTAACCAAGCTGTTCAACCATATTTTTCGATCGAACAAGATGCTTGAAGAGTGGAGAAATATATTGGTACCGATCTACAAGAATAAAAGGGATATTCAAAGTTGTACTAATTACTAGAGAATTAAGTTGATGAGCCATACTATAAAGCTATGGGAGAGAGTTATCGTCGCTTGAGAGCAATAACGTGGGTTTCTATGAACCAATTGGTTTCATGCCGGAAGGTCAACCATGAAAACTATTTTCTTAATAAGACAAGTTATGGAGCGATATAGAGAGAAGAAGAAGGACCTACACATGGTTTTTATTGAATTGGAGAAGGCTTATGATAAAATACCAAGAAATGTTCTGTGGTGGACTTTGGACAAACATAAAGTCCCAACGAAGTACATCGGGCTCATTAAGGACATGTACAACAATGTTGTGACTAGTGTTCGAACAAGTGATCGAGACACAGATGATTTTCCGATTAGGATAGGACTACATCAAGGGCCAGCTTTGAGCCCTTATCTATTTGCCTTAGTGATGGATGAGGTCACAAGGGACATACAAGCGGACATCCCTTGGTGTATGCTTTTCGCGGACGATGTAGTGGATAGGACTACATCAAGGGCCAGCTTTGAGCCCTTATCTATTTGCCTTAGTGATGGATGAGGTCACAAGGGACATATAAGCGGACATCCCTTGGTGTATGCTTTTCGCGGACGATGTAGTGCTAGTTGATGAAAGCCGGACAGGAGTGAATCAAAAACTGGAGTTATGGCGAGAGAATTTAGAGTCCAAAGGTTTTAGACTCAGTAGAACTAAAACTGAGTATATGAGATGTGACTTCGGCACTACTACTCGGGAGGAGGAAGATATTAGTTTGGAAGGTCAAGTAGTGCCTAGGAAGGATACCTTTTAATATTTAGGATCAATGCTACAGAGAGACGGGGATATTGATGAAAATGTTAGCCATAGAATCAAAGCAGGGTGGATGAAGTGGCGCCAAGCATCTGGTGTACTGTGACAAAAGGGTACCACAGAAGCTAAAAGGCAAGTTTTATAGAAGGGACATGTCGTCTGGTGTAGAATGTTGGCCTGCTATATTTTATGGTGTAGAATGTTGGCCTACGAAAAGACGATATGTTCAACAGATAAGTGTCGCGAAAATGCGTATGTTGCATTGGATTTGCGGTCATACAAGAAGGGATCGAGTTCAAAATGATGATATACGTAATAGATTAGGGGTAGCACCAATTGAAGAAAAGTTTGTCCAACACTGGTTGAGATGATTTGGACATGTCCAATGGAGACCTCCAGAGGCACCAGTGCGTAATGGAATCCTAAGCCAGGATAGTAACGTGAAGAGAGGCAGAAGAAGACCGAAGTTGACTTAGGTAGAGACAATAAAAGGAAACTTAAAATGATGGAATATACCCAAAGACTTAGCCTTAGATAGGAGTGCTTGGAAAACAGCTATTCACGTGCCTGAACCTTGATTGCTTCTGCTGGGTTTCAACTCTAGCCTACCCCAACTTGTTTGGGACTTGTTGTTGTTGTTGTATAATGAATTGCTGGAACTACCTTCCTTTTTGAAAGTTCTTTGAAAAACAAAACTTTGCTCTGAGATTGCAAAGCAGGGTTCTATGGCAAACATTCGGGTCATATGGATGAAATACATAAGAAAAAAGGTGCTCCAGAATAAGAAAGTAAATTATCTAAAGTTCACAACAGCAACATGATACAACCAGATAAAAATGTTTAAAAAAATTGGCAACCAGCAATGTGCCGTATCAAAAAAAATATATCAAATATGTTGCAATTTATTCATCAAAAGTTTATAAAGACATCATAAAGAATAACTATAAGATGTTTTAGTCATATATATGATTATTCAATTGCAAGCATCCTAGATATGCACATGAAACAAAAAGTTAATCTATTTAGAAGACTGGGGCATCATCTTATAAAGGTTCATATAATTTCTAAATCAATAAAGAGAACTAAATAGATATTTGTTACCACAACATGAACATGTCAATACCCACAAGGTTTGCACTATAATCAAAACGCCAGTTGTGATGGCATGTTAATTGGTTCCGATGTGCATCTAGGAAAGAAATTGAGTCATTAAAAATAATTTGTAACCATTTAAGGACTTGAGGGAAATGAAAAACTACATAACTAAGTTTGGCTTCTTAGCATCAGCAAAATTCAGTTTCACAAAGGTTGGTTTACATAATTTCCCATGCGTGAAAAGCTATTCCATGGTGTGAGAAAACCAAAGTTCAAAAAGGCGACGCCTTATGCGCGCCTAGGCGCGACTAGTCGCTAGTCGATGGGTTCCCACCTGGCCTATGTTAAGTAATCTGCTGCTTTCCTATATGAACGCAAGGCAGGGAAGACGGCGCCGAAAAGGCTCCCTGCTGTGGTACTGTAGTCACAGCAGAAGCAGGCGTCGAACGGCTCTCCTGCCGCACTGTAGCCACAGCAGGGGTAGGCGCCAAAGTCAGCCCTGCTGTCACATCTAGTCACTGTAGCAGCATGGCAGCTGTATTAGGATTAGATGGGTAGAGTTGTATATATAGTTTGCCACTGCGACTCAGTAAAGAGAGCGAGTTCAGTTTTGCTATCTCCTCTGCAGAGCTCCGGCCAACGCTGGTGCTTGTGCTATGTGTGTGTGCTCTGTTCTCCCTCCATTCTTCTACCTTTAGCCAAAGTATGTGGTCGGACAACAATAGTCATGGTCAGCAACGCTGGTGAGTGGTCGACTCACCCGTGCCGGTGATCCTGTGGGTCAACAAGTGGTATCGGAGCCGTACAAACGCCGTCGCCAGACTAACCGCTGGCAATGACGGACGGTTTGGAGTTGAGCGGCAGCAGCGGCGCTGCTGTGGCTGCCCAGCCACGACAGGAGGTCGTTGTGCGCATGGTGCGGGAGGTCAGCAGCACCAGTTGGCCGACGCTGACTCGCACCAACTATGGCGAGTGGGCGGTGACCACGAAGGTCAAGCTCAGAGCCCGACGGCTCTGAAATGTTGTTGACAAGGGCACCGACAACGAAGAAGACGACATGTCAGCGTTGGAGGCTATCCTCGCTGCTATATCAGCGGAGTACAAGGAGCCGTTGGGAGCGAAGAGCTCTACCAAGGAGGCGTGGGAGGCCATTGCAGCGATGCGCGTCGGTTCCGACCACGCAAAGAAGGCGACGGCCCAGCTTCTGAAGCAGGAGTACGCTAACCTCAAGTTCAAGGATGGTGAATCGGTGGAGGACTTTTTCCTCCGCCTGCAGACGTTCATCAGCAAGCTGAAGAGCCACGACGTCACCATCGATGAAGAAGAGACGGTCTCCAAGTACTTCCACTCCGTGCCGACGAAGTATATCCAGATCGCTCTCTCCATAGAGACGATGCTGGACCTATTTACCCTCACCATTGAGGATGTGACTGGCCGTCTGCGGGTGGTGGACGAGCGCATGGAACAGGCCACAGCGTCGAAGGACAGCGGCAAGCTGCTGCTGACAGAGGAGGAGTGGGCTGCCCGGAGGAACTCCGGGGTAGCCTCCTCCAACTGCGGTGGCGATGGCAAGCGCCGCTGCAAGATTTCTTCGGAGAAGAAGAAGAAGGTCGACCCCAACATCTGCCGGCGCTGCGGGAAGACGAGCCATTAGGCAAGTGAGTGCCCAAATCGCAAGAAAGAGAAGAAGGCTGAGGCTCATCTGGCGTAGGTTGATGATGACGATGAGGCCACTCTCCTGATGGCGACGTTCTATGCACTGCACGACGTTGAGGCCGAGGAGAAGGGAGAGGTGATGGCGGTGAAAAGGCCTAGAAAGGCTCTGAAAGCTGTCTACCTCGATGAACCGCGCACCCAAGTCCACCTCGGACATGTGGGCGGCGAGCAGGAGCAGCGGTGGTATCTGGACTCTGGCGCCAACAACCACATGACGGGCTCCAAGGCAGCCTTCTCCGAGCTCGACGACGACGTGACCGGCACGGTGAAGTTCGGTGACGACTCAAGGGTGGCTATCCAAGGGCGCGGCACCATCATCTTCAGGTGCCAGAACGGCGAGCACCGCGTGCTAACGGATATATATTACATCCCGCAGCTGCGTTCAAGCATCATCAGCATTGGCCAGCTGGATGAGCGCAGGAGCAAGGTACTGATCAAGGACAGCGTCCTCAGGATCAGGGACCGAGAGGAGCGACTTCTTGCCAAGGTGAAGAGGTCCTGGAACCGGTTGTATCTGCTCGACTTGAAGGTGGAGCAACCAGTGTGCCTGGTGGCACGGCACACCGAGGACCTATGGTTGTGGCATGCCCGGTTCAACCATCTCAGCTTCAACTGGAGAAGATGGTCCGAGCGCTGCCCCACATCAAGCACGGAGGCGAGCTGTGTGACAGCTGACTGGCCGAGAAGCAGAGGAGGCTGTCGTTCCCAAAGGCGGTCAAGTATCGCGCGGTGGACGCTCTCGAGCTTGTCCACGGCGATCACTGCGGGCCAATCACGCCAGCCACAAACGGTGGTCGACGGTACTTCCTTCTGCTCGTGGATGATTGCAATCGCTATATGTGTATGCAACTCCTGACGAGCAAGGACGAAGCGGCGACGGCGATCAAGAAGTGCAAGACGCGCGCGGAGGCGGAGAGCGGCAAGAAGCTACGAGTGCTGAGGACTGGTCGCGGCGGCGAATTCATTTCTGTGGAGTTCGCTGTGTACTGCGCGGATCAGGGTGTGGTGCGACACCACACCGCACCATACTCGCCACAGCAGAATGGCGTGGTGGAGCGGTGGAACCTAACGGTGGTCGGCATGGCTCGATCCAGGATAAAGGCCAAGGGCATGCCGGCAAGGTTCTGGGGAGAGACGGTGACCACGGCTGTGTTCATCCTCAACCGCACGCCCACAAACCCCCTGAAGGGCAAGACGCCGTTCAAGGCTTGGCATGGACGCAAACCGAATGTGTCCTTCCAGACATTCGGCTGCATTGGCCACGTCAGGAAGACGAAACCGGTCCTCACCAAGCTGGAGTACAGGAGTACACCGATGGTGCTCCTGGGCTATGTGGAAGGTACCAAGGCGTACCGGCTCTACGACCCACGCGGAGGCAAGGTGGTTGTCTCGCGCGACGTCGTGTTCGACGAGAAGGCGGCCTAGGACTGGAACAATCCGAGCACGGGGTAAGCTGGCGGCTTCACCAGCACCTTCGTCATCGTCGAGCACTTGGTCATCCACGGTGGTGGAGACACTGGAGAGGAGGTGCAGACCACTCCAGCAACAGAGTCGAGCACTCCTAGGGCAGTGCCGAGTACTCCGGAAGGGGTGCCGAGCACTCCAGGAGTGGTGCCAAGCGATCCTACAGGGGTGCGGAGCACTCCAGGATGGGTGCCGAGCACTCCCGTAGAGGAGCCAAGAGGACTTGCATTGGTGCCGACCACTCCAAGACTGAGGCTGAACACTCCTGCAGTGGTGCCGACCACTCCAGGAGTGGTGATGAGCGGTACAGGAGTAGTGCCGAGCACTGCAGCCGGGGTGCCGAACACTCCAAGTGCTGTGCCGATCACTCCGGCGGAACAGGGAACTCCATTGACGCTGATCGAGTTCGCCTCACCTCCAAGTGACATCACTGAGTTTGTGGATGCCTTCTACGAAGGTGAGGAGATGCGGTTCCGCAGGTTAGACGACATCATCGACGGCACAGGGCCCTCAGGCCTAGCGGGTCGGCTACTCAATGACTCAGAGGTGCTTCTCGTCAGTGTAGAGGAACCACCCATGTTCGCGCTGGCCGAGCGTGATGCACATTGGCGACGGGCGATGCTGGAGGAGATGAAGGCGATCGAGGAAATGAGACTTGGGAGCTCGTCGATCCACCTCTAGGATGTCGTCCGATCGGCCTGAAGTCGGTGTACAAGGTCAAACGGGACGAGCCCGATGCCATTGTCAAGCACAAGGCGCGTCTCGTCGCCCAAGGCTTTGTCCAGCGCGAGGGCATCGACTTCAAGGAAGTCTTTGCACCGGTAGCGTGCATGGAGTCTGTCCGACTGCTACTGGCTTTGGTAGCAGCAAAGGACTGGCGCGTCCATCACCTGGTCGTAAAATCGGCCTTCCTCAACGGCGAGCTGGCGAAGACGGTCTTTGTCAGACAACCTCCGGGTTTCGCCGTTAAGGGAGCGGAGCACAGGGTGCTCCTACTGCGCAAAGCACTCTACGGGCTACGGCAGGCCTCACGAGCGTGGAACGCCAAGCTTGACGCCACGTTGGGCGAGCTTGGGTTCACACGGTGCGCAACCGAGCACGCACTCTACACGCGGCGACGGGAGGAGCTTGTCGTCGGCATGTATGTGGACGACTTGATCGTCACCAGCGCGCGTGTGGAGGACATTGGCAGCTTCAAGCGCGAGATGGCGGCTCGTTTTCGAATGAGCGATCTCGACATGCTCTCCTACTTCCTCGGCATCGAGGTGAGACAGAAGGAGGCGCTCAAGCTCGGTCAGAGCGCGTACGCCTCGAAGCTATTGGAGCGGAGCGGCATGGCTGAGTGCAAGTCGTGCGTGACTCCGATGGAGGAGCGGCTAAAGCTGACGAAGGCTAGTACCGCGGCGAAGGTAGATGCAACACTCTACTGGATCATCGTCGGCAGTCTGCGCTACCTAGTCCACACGAGACCGGACATTGCGTTCGTCGTGGGCTACGTCAGTCGCTTCATGGAGTATCCTCGAGAGGATCACTAGGCTGCGGTGAAGCAGCTATTGCGCTACGTCAAGGGGACGGTGGATCAGGGGATCGTCTTCCACAAGACCGGCGGAAGTAGGCTGCAGCTCACTGTGTTCAGCGATGCAGACATGGCGGGGGATATCGACAGACGGCGGAGCACCTCTGGCGTGCTCATCTTCCTTGGGCCGGCTCCAATCTCATGGCTATCGCTGAAACAGAAAATGGTGGCGCTGTCAATGTGCGAGGCAAAGTACGTAGCGGCGGCCACAGCGGCGTGTCAAGCTGTATGGCTGCGCCGGCTGTTGGGCGAGCTGACCAGTGTGGAAGCTCACCCACCAGCATTTATGGTGGACAACCAGCCTGCCATCGCCCTTGCGAAGAATCCGGTTCTCCACGACCAGATCAAGCACATCGACGTGAAGTTCCACTTCCTCAGGGACTGTGTCGATGGAGGGCAGATCATCATGGAGTTCGTTGAAACTGGTTGGCAACTCGCGGACGTCCTCACCAAGCCGCTCGGCCGTCTTCGACTCATGGAGCTGAAGAAGATGATCGGCATGGAGGGTGTTCTAGGGTTAGCAGCAAGATTAGGGAAAGAATTGTTAAGTAATCTGCTGCTTCCCTGTGTGAACGCACAGCAGGGGAAGGCAACGCCGAAAAGGCTCCCTGCTATGGTATTGTAGCCATAGCAGGAGCAGGCGCCGAACGGCTCTCCTGCCGCACTATAGCCACAGCAGGGGCAGGCGCCAAAGTCAGCCCTGCTGTCACATCTAGTCACAGTAGCAACATAGCAGATGTACTAGGATTAGATGGGTATAGTTGTATATATAGTTTGCCACTACAACTCAGTATAGAGAACGAGTTTAGTTTTGCCATCTTCTCTGTAGAGCTCCGGCCAACGCTGGTGCTTGTGCTATGTGTGTGTGTGCTCTGTTCTCACTCCCTTCTTCTACCTCTAGCCAGAGTGTGTGGTCAGACAACGATAGTCGTGGTCGGCAACGCTGGTGAGTGGTCGACTCACCCGTGCCGGTGATCCTGTGGGCCAACAGCCTATGGGGGTAGGTGGACATCCAGGCGCTAGGCGGCGATTCGGCGGGCTAGGCAGCACGGAGGCGGGCGTGGAGGCACGAACGCATGGAAAATTGCCGCAGCGGGAGGTCACCGGTGGGAGAGGAGCTGCTGCGAGCGGCGGTGGGCATGGGCGCGAGCGTGCGCGGGCCGGCGGCAGGCGCGCACTAGAGCAGAGAGAGAGATGCCGGAGAGGAGAGGAAGAGGAATCGGTGGCGGCGGCGGCTGATGTGGGAGGAAGCGAATGCGGCTTGTGGCATCGAGAGGATGCGAGAGACTGAGATGCGGCGTCGTGCGGGAGACGAGTAGATGGATAAGGTTGGAGACCTGGAGTGGGATAAGGATGGAATAGTGGGCTGGACTGTTGCCTCTTGGGCCTTTCTATCTCTCTAAGCCAGCCTTTCTATCTATCTAAGCCCACTATTCAGCTGTTTATTTTGTCTTTTAGAATATAAATATATGTATATTAGTATATATACAAAACGGCTAGAAAAGCGCCTTAGCGCCTTCTTGAACTTTGGAGAAAACATGTATGTAACAGAAAATCAAAAAGTAAAAAAAAAAACTTACATCATCACGAACATCAGGATTTGCACCAGCTTCCAGTAAGCAATTGTAGAAGTCAGTTAAGCCATTGTTGACAGCAACTATTAAGGGAGTTACAGTTCCAACACCCTTGACATCAGCGCCAGCCTAAAACACAAAAGGTGGCAAACACCCTTCTAGATAAACATATGACATTTTTCTGAGATATTTAAGGAGTGATTTTTTTTTGTTATTTGATGTAATAGGATCAGAAGAGAAGTACAGCTCCCCTTCCACATTAGTTAGTGAATGCTAATTTGCAAGATTATATATCTTTGCTCACGGACTGTTAATATTAAAGATTGATGGTTTATTGGACAAAACTATTCACTAAGGTAACAAGACACGCAACTTAATAAGGGCAAGTGGTTATTCAGTGATCTTCATTAATTCATGTGCAAAGAGTTCAAACATCAACAAAAAAAATAAATGAGGTAATACCAAGTTTTGAAATGAAATTGTTCATCTCGGTGGTCTTACAAAGAATTAAGAAGATTTCACTTTAGCATGAGATGAATGGATCATACCTTAATTAGAAGCTTCACACATTCCAGTGAGCGAGAAGTGAGAGACATGAAAAGTGGTGTGCACACAGTGTTAAAAACCTTGTTATACTGACAAGAAAGATTCAGAAAATCAGTGCCCTTGCATGATGAAACTTGGCATAAACATTTGGTCCTCGAAATTATAATCATTTTTGCTAGTTTGGGCAGTCAATTTTCGCATAGCAATACCGAATGTCACTAGCCTTAACAAAAAGTAAGTGACCAAGGAAAATTAGGATGGGCAAATATTGTAATCAGTAATTTGGATCTTGTTAATCTACGAAGGAAGATAGATAATAACGTTACATACATCTGCACCATGGTCCAACAAAATCTTCATAGCACCATCCTGCTTACAGTAAGCAGCCATATGCAGTGGTGTCCCAGTATCAGAAAGCGAATCGACATTGGCCCCCTTTGAGAGTAAGGCTTTTAATATTTCACAATTTCCTAAATCACAAAAATAGAACACAGAAGTTTATTAGTTACTTATTGGAATATGTTAAATGGGTAAAGAGATAATCTACAGAAAAATGTGTTTTAAACAATTCAGAAATCAACCACAATAAGCTGTCCTGAGAACAGGGGGGTTCGTACTTCTTTCCTATATGGCTATATACAAACATTTAAATTAGGAGTGATAAAAGGTTTGTGTTAATAAAAAATATACTTATGTTTTTCATGTTCAACATCAGATCTATAATGTATCCCAATGACCTATGAACTAGCTCATGAAATACATATGCTACAACAACAGAGAAAACAAATTAACAGTTGAATTTTAGAAAGAGAAAATTGGTTTTACAGCATCGAAAGAGAAACAAATTAACAGTCTCGTGATCTTTGGATGCTATGAAACCAATTTTCCCTTTTAGAAATATCTGATCCACGTCAGGCATCTCCCAATTTGATAGATGATGAAGAATACAAACTTACAATAGATATATCTTCATAATCACATTTTGTAGACTTAAAAGGTACCAATTAAACAACTCATTCATCACAAGTCTCAAGCATGACCAATGAATACTTGGAGCATTTACACAATACATACAACATATATGCCCATGATCTGATCAAATTCCATTACATCACTCCAGACACATAAACAAAGAATTTAAAGACACGCACATGAAGGAAAGAGATAAGTTGCATAGGAAGAGACCTCCTTCAGCAGCTAAATGAAGAGGTGTAGACCCTTTCCCAATAGGTTTATCTGGATTAGCATCATGATCAAGAAGATACTGTACTGTGTCCACAGTGCCACCTTGAATTGCATAGGCTAGAGGTGTATCCCCTACAGCAAACATAAAAAAGTAGTAGCATACTAAATAAGACTCATACAAGAAAAAAAACTAAGATTCCAAAATAGAAATCCATGCAAAGAAAAAAAAAAGAAAAACTATAGAAAGGTTTTGCTATTCAAGCAAGCATCTGTTTCCAAAGCATCCATACGAACTTCACACATGCATTAGCACATTCAAAGTTAGGAGATGATGGCATTTAAGTTGCCTCTAAAATAATACATGGACACATCTTGGCACATGAAACTGATACTAGCAATACAAAATATTAACGAGAATTTAGGAACTAAGTCTAAGCAGGGTGCCTATGTGCACATGATCAAACAATTGTCATAAGATTGAACTTCGATATGTGCACGTTTATGTTAAGTACAATAACGTGAGATGCTTCACGAAGAATATTTGATTCAACTTTAGTATGTGCATGTTTATCAGTTTATGTGAAGTACAAGTACCATAATGTGAAATGCTCTACTAAAAATTACAAACCCATCACATATCAGTTGCTTGTTTAAAACCCTGATACTCTTACACAGATTAAGCAAAACATAATGGATGAGTTTGTTGGTGATAAAACCAAATCCAGATTCCTGCCAAACTAAAAACAGGACAAATATTTATAGGGGTACATGTACATTAATAAACAGAAGCTAAAAAACATTTTCAACAGAAAGCAAACTCATGCAAGGGGAAAACAAGAAGACAAATGGACAGAAGCTGCATGCATCAACACTCTTTACTGATGCAATTCTGTCCCAACAATATATGATGCATCTGGAATGAATAAACTTCATAAATTAACTCAAAACATGTTAATTTGACATATACTTCCAAGACAATGTCAATGCCAAGTTCAAGACTTCAATTTTAAAAGAATATAAGATAAATCCAGGGGTAAACATCCATACTGTTTCTGGTGCGAATTGGTTTAATTTCCTTTCCCAACTTCAATGGAAATGAGAAGGCACCAGAGAATACCAAACTTATATAATTTAAAAGGGGCAAAAAATCTGAGTTTACATGAAGTTCTTTACAGGCATCAAGGTTAACCTGCGAAGTACAAACCATTTCCTACAACAATTGCCAAGTGAGGCAAAACTAGAAGCATGGAAACCAGATTGATATAAACATAGTTTGACATGGACACAAATCATCTAAACCAGGAGAAATTCAACCCAATCAGATAGCCATTCTGAAACTCGTACATGCAGGTAAGTGTACACTCCCATTCCTTGGCATCAAGGAAGCAGATGACCAATTCATTGCATCACATTATTATACATATATATGTGATGAATGAAATCAATTACTAATGAAAATGTGGTGCTTTTGTAATATCATCACTGCGAACTTCACATTGCAAGCCACGGTGGCACCAACCTCTGGTCTAGAGACATGACCATATGAGGATTTTGCTATTGCGCGACGAGGGGAAGGAAGACTAATAAACAGGAAAAAAAAAACAAAAGAAACCACCTTTATCGTCCGATGCGTTAACGTCCGTATGTAGCTCCTCGACCATGTATACGCACACAGCCAGCCTGCCGCGACCCGCAGCGAAGTGAAGCGCCCCAGCGCCGCGGTTCTTCACGGCCTCGACTGCCTCTCTGAGGCGGCCCTTGCCGGCGTCCAGCGCACTTGCGGTCCCTGCGGACGCGACACGAGCGAACAAGAAAACCAAAATCCAAAACCCTCCGAAATCAGCGCCCGACCCAAAACTCAACAACGGGGGAATTGCTGGGGCCGCACGCCGCGTGCACGTACTCTTGAAGAGCTGGAGGTCGCCGTCGGCCGCCGCCTGGATGAGCCGCCGCTGCCGCGCGCCCAAACCTGCATGTGGTGGAGGGGCGTAGGGGTTAGTTAATGGGGTAGACCGCAGTCAAGCGGGTGCTGGCGGCTAGGGCTTGAGAGTCGTTTACCGGAGGTTTGGGGCGGTGCCATCGTTGCGGTGGTCGTCGGCGGTCGGTAGGGTTTTGGAGCCGACTATGAAGTTTGAAAACAAACGGGCGACGATTGGAATTGGAGCAGATGGGAAGCAGAAATAACGAAGGAAAGTTCTTTTTTTTTAAAAAAAAACTCTCCATCTATCTACTATATTTCTATCTAGGGTAATTGGATTGGTGGTGCCATTATAAACTGGGGGAATTCCTTACGTGCCATTAAAAAATATCGTAATGCTCTGTGTGTTTTTGAAAAAAGTTCAGTCACTGCTCCAACTTTTTTATGCCCTCCATGCCACTGTCATCAGTTTGAGCTCTAACGCCGTCAAACTGCAGGTGTGAAAAGTCAAAAATACCCTTAAGTTTAAATATGTCATTAATTTTTTTAAGCATCTTAACGACTTTAAATGAAAAAACTCAAAACTACAAAGTTGTAGATCTTATCGAGATCTATAATTTTTATATAAAAATTATCTTCATTTAATTCCACAAAAAAATATGATTTGATATGATTAATATATCTTAGAAAAATCATATCTTTTTTTGCGGAATTAAATGAAGATAATTTTTATATAAAAATTATAGATCTCGACGAGATCTACAATTTTTTAGTTTTGAGTTTTTTCATTTGAAGTCGTTAAGATGCTCAAAAAAATTAATAACATATTTATACTTAAGGGTATTTTCGATTTTTCACACCTACAGTTTGACGGCGTTACAGCCTAAACTGACGACAGTGGCATGGAGGGCACAAAAAAGTTGGAGCAGTAGCGCTGAAGACCACTGAACTTTTTTAGGAACACACAGGGCATTACGATCTTTTTTAATGGCACACAAGGAATTCCCCCTATAAATGTTGGCTTCTACTATTCGTTTATTTGAAACCATATCATTACAATTTGGAATAAACCCATACTAAAAAATTCAGAGGTGGATTTTTTATTTACACAGGGTAGGTTATGGTCTCCAACCAAGTGCCACTGTTAATCGCCATTTATAGAGGCAGCAGTACTGCTTGTCTTTAAAAATCAATTAACGGGGGTGGGCGCTAAACTCGTGACCTGCAACCTAGCATAAAAATAAAAAAATTATTTCCTTATCCTGTAAACAGCACTGAACAAAATCTGTATATCTGTTTTTCGGTAATGAAATTGCTGGTTGGTCCGAGAAAAAAATGGACGTGTTTTGTTATGTTATATATACTTTATAAAAAGAAAACAACCAATACTTGCCAGCAACTTGGTCACCGAATAAAATGAACTCATGAACAGCCTTGTATTTCCGCTCTTCGTTAATGTAAATGAAAATAGGGATCAGTAGATTCACGGCAGAACCATCCGGACTCTAGGAAGGCAGAACAAAATCTTCGGATAAAAACGCAAAAAAAAACGATCAGACTCGGACTCTAGGAAGTCTCCGGAGGAAACGTTGCCCGGTAGAACAAAATCTCCCCTAGCAGAGCCAGGAGACCCGTCGATGGCGGTGGCTGGCCCAGAGGCCAGGCCTCATCGCGGCAGCGGCCATGGCTGCCCGGCGGCGATGACCATTAGCCCTTGCGGGCAGAGACGGAGGCAGTGCCCGCTTATGGCCGGGCGGCTGCGGGGGTGCCCGCGTGCGCCCCAGCGGTAGCGGTGGCCTCTCTCCGCCCACTAGGACGGCCAGCGTTGGTGGCGGCCCACCCAGTGGCGGTGGCGCCCAATCGGCGTTAGGCCATCACGATGGGGAAACTGTCCGTCTGATGCGTGGCTGGGATGGGACGGGATAAGGTTGTGCCCTTTTTGCACATAAACCCATCCATCTTCTGTGAATTACATAATAATCATAATCGATTGTTGATGTATTTCTGGTTTTATATATGTTTAGCCCTCCGTATATCACTGCAATATATTGCACTTATATATGTCATATAAATTATATTTTTTAGATCTCAGATCTAAAAAATCGCACCCTTGTATTAGAGTTTATGCTCTCCACGTCGTGCTCCACAACCACCTCCACAGCACTTCACGCCACGGTCCTGCTATGCATCGGCTCCTCCTCCAACGAGACCTCCAGCAACATGTGACCTCGTGCGTGGTCGTAAAAACCTGCTAAAACGATAGCAATTTCTAAAAATATATTTTTAGAGACCAGTTTGAAGCAAGTCTCTTATATGTATTTATAGAGACGGCTATAAATAAAGCCACTTTTAAATAAAATAGGCATGTCTCTTTTTTATTAAGCAGTGGTTACCCGTGCTATGTGTATGACATGCGTTAGCATCACTACTAGGACGAAGGAGGCTACTACGGGCTGCGGTGACCACAAGAACTACTTCACTGCTAGTGCTTGCCGTAATTAAATCTATCACCGTAGCGTATGCAAAAATTCATGACTCGGTGCAACGCACGGGTATTTATCTAGTTGAAAAAAAGTAATGAGAATTGAGTAGCGGTTGGTGACCCAATAAAGAAATTCTATAAGGCCCGATCTGTAGGGTCGATTCCTACTCGGATTAGTACTTTGAATTGGAAGTCGCTAATGGCGTTGGTCCAAAGGGCAGAGAGGCGGTTGGCGGACGGCTCGGGGCTATATAATCGGGGACGGGATTTGGCCAGCGTACCACATCGATCCACAAGGAGTGCGACACAAGCCAATGGAATTGGAGAAGATGAGCAGCCTTGAGGAGGAGGAGGAGGCGAAGAAGCTGAAGCTCGCCCCCAGGACCAAGGGGACGTGGCGGAAGAGGATGAATCCTCTCAGAAGACGAGGGAGACGCGGCGGAAGAGGATGAATCCTCTCGGAAGACGAGGGAGAAGAAGATCGCCTTTTTTAAGGCAGTTTTGGAGAAGGATTGTGATGGTCTGGAGTTCCCAGAATACGCCTGGCCTTTCTTCGACGGTGGACTCGCCGAGCTCAAGGAGGTAAACGACGGCTTTCGCACCTCTGTCAAGGAATTCAAGGAGTTCGCCACTTGGCGTCTCAAGGAGGAGTTCAATATTGACATCTACAGCAAAGTTCCCTCCCATGTCGACGTCCCTCTCAACTAAGTCTCCTCGGTCCTCGGTCGATCTGCAAGTTATCTATCCACCTCTCTCTCTCTCTCTCTCTCTCTCTCTCTCTCTCTCTCTATATATATATATATATATATATATATATATATATATATATATATATATATATATATATATATATATATATATATAAAATAATTTATGAGTTCTAGTAGTTGTTGCTGCACAATTTATTTATCTCCTGTATCGGCTCGGCTTTAATTGCTTCGTGCAAGTATTGAACCTTTCTATGGAAGTATTGAACTGATCTCCTATATATGTTTGCAAGTCCCGGACCTACTATGTATGCGTGTATTGTGGGCTTGTGGCTGCTTTAGTCACCTGCTTGCAAGTACTCAAAATTCATATGTATGCCTTACACTAGCAAAAGTGCCAATGCGTTACAACGGGAGAAAAAATTCGTTAGCGGAAAATGAAGACATCAGTGTTTTATTCTTTCTATTAAAATTTGAAACTATAATATTGGTCATAATATAACAATGTTCAGTTAAATCTATATCGAATTAAAACAAAACCTTGATAATATTTTCTCCTATTGTAATAAGGCGTAGAAATATATGGTAAGTTTGATTTTCATTCTATACATGTCTTGGTGGGTTAAATATCGAGTCTTCTGACTTTCTTTGATGCCCCATCAATGCAAAATATGTAATTCTACTATTGATTTAAATTCGTAGAGTTTTAGCTGTTGTCGTGTCAATAATTGATGTGTCCATTGATGATTATGACGACGAAGATCTCTCTCGATTTCCACATGGCTGCTCTAGTTGAGGATTGCACTGGTATATATGCACAAACATGTGCAAGCATTGTAACAGACATTGTGCAACCAAACTTAGCGGTTGTTGGGATGAAAGGCTACTGGTCATTGTGCTGGTCAAAAATTTGTTGGCGAAAATTTTGGTTCTTTAATATTAGGTATAGATTTGAAAATATGTTCATGATCTTGATTTCGAGAAGCAATGCACGTGAACCAATATATATATATATATATATATATATATATCGTCTGCTAATACACGACTAATCAGTGTTTGGACAGAAAGTTTTTCGGTCGTTCCATTTTGAGTATCAAATTCTATATCATATCCGGACACGTTGCTTAACTTATATAAGCACTGCATAGAGCGATGACACAATAGAAATGTTTTCTAGCTACTTTAAGAATGTGTAAAGATATGTGTGTTCAATATCTGGTCATGGTTCGCACACGAACACGTCACCGTGTGCCCCCGGCGGTGAGCGCGATACGCAGGACACGTCGCCGAAGGAGCCTTGCCGGGAGCACGATACGCAAGACACGCCGCGCGAGGTCTCTTGAGACCCAAAACCCCACACCCTCGGGAGGGACACGTCAGGGCATGCGGAGGCTATGGACTGCCCTAGCCGACCTGACCGCTCTAGGGCTTCGCCATCCTTGAAGTAATGAACATCGTCGACAACAAAGAACGAGAAGAAATAGTATAGATTGGAAAAAAGTAAGAGAAAAGATAAAAAGTAGATGTATTGATAGATTTGATTTTGTGTTGTCAATCAGTCGTCACTCTTTATATTTATAGGGCAGCTGGTTTTTCCTGGTTGGGTCACAAACTCCAACCCGTACAAACATATTTTCTAAACCTATTCGGTCAAGAATCCAAAGTCCAAACAGAAAACATGTTGTGACAGAACCGCCCAATTTATACAAGATCAAGTACTGCTGTCCCTGTTTAGCACGTTGACGCGCACATACTTTCACTTATATAAGCCCGGTAGTCCATCGAGTGTCACGAAGGACCTCGGTAAATCAACATCACAATCAAGATCGTATGATTAAGCAAATACACATCACATACGTAGAGTTTCAGCGGAAATAATATTACAAATGGGTTCACAAATAATAGTATAAGTTTTGGGTTTCAAAACCGATTAGTGAAAACAATATAGCTTGCAAATGATTACATTAATATAAGTTCCAAATACATTGCTAGCATAAGTGACATCCTTTGATAAAAGCATATAGATAAGAAGTAAATATAGAGTTATCGAGCCTACCGGCGGTTAGCCACCATCTTCAGCAGGCCGAGAACTTCACCTACAACATGGTGGGATAAACCCTAAGTACTCGAATGTACTCAGCTAGACTTACCCGTCATAAACCAAAAATAAAGTGACACCAAGGAGTATGTAAGGCTTTATAGGTGGAGCTAGCTTGACAATATTTTGCATAAAAGCCAAGAGTTGAGCTATACATTTTTACAATTCAGTAACCAAGTTAATTATAGCTAATCATCTCTAGATTAGCAACTAACCTGTGCTAGACATGTGGAATATTATTTAGTAACAGGCAATAGTAACCATAGCCGGTATAATGTTGTAACATCATTGTAAGGAAAATGGACCCTTGGACCATTTACTTTGGATTTTGGTGTTTGATAACCAACACAACCAAATTGGACTAATGAATTTGCAAGTGTTTGTTTTGTAGTCCAATAGGGTGCAAGTCGTGACTTGGACGAAGGCGACGTGATGATCTGATGATCAACACCTCAAGCAAGACCTTAGAAGGACTAGAAAAGACCCAAGATGTCAAGCAAAGTCCAAGCATGAAGATAGGAACCAAGCCGTGTGCAAGATTGTGAAGAAACGAGCTCGCAGAGGCGATCGGACGCTGGACCGGTGGCTCGGCAGACAGGCGACCGGACGCAAGGACCGGACGCTGGCGGCAACCGACCGGACGCAGGAACGCAGCGTCCGATCGAGTACAGAGAGGTTCTAGGCGCGCGAAACTGCGACCGGACGCTGGCAGCATCCGATCGGTAGTTCATGGCTACAACGGTCGGGACGACCGGACGCGTCCGGTCAGTAGCAGAATTGCGGGAGTTTGACCCCAACGGCTACTTTCTCAGTGGGGCTTATAAATACAACCCCCAACCGGCCATTTGAGATGTGTGGAGCTGAGGAAACATATCAAGAGTGTTGATACACCATTTGAGTGATCTCCACATGCATAGTGCTTAGTGTTTTATTAGGTGATTAGCATAAGTGCTTTGCGAAGTGCTTAGGTTGATTAGACCACCGCTTATGCGCTTGCTCTAGGTGTTTGCCTAGTGTTTAAGTGAGGTTTGCATACCTCTTGCCACCCCGTGCTTGTGAGCACAAGTGTTGTACATCAGAGGGGCTTGAAGTCTTGCGAGATCACACCAACCGCGTTTGTGGTGTGGCCGCCACCGTGTCACCGGAGGGAACAAGGCCCAGCGCTTTTGGTTTCTACGAAAGCTTGATAGTGAAGACGGTGGGGAGCATCCGGGAGAGGCTTGCCGGAAGGCACGTCGGAGACCCACTTGCGCGTGGGGAAGGCCCGAGGCTATCCATGGAGTTACCCGATCGGGAGCTTGGCCCTTGCGAGGGATTCCTTGCGAGGGGCTCCAACGAGGACTAGGGGGAAGCTTGCGCGCTTCTCGATACCTCGGTAAAAATATCGGAGTCGTCGACGGGAGTTTGCATATCTCTACCTTGCTCTTTAAACTTCCGCATTTACATTGATCATATTATTATCATTTGCGGTAGAGATAGCAACACACTAGCAAAACCGTAGTTGAACATCTAGATAGATTATCTTTTGCATAGGTTTTGCTAGAGGTAGAAAAAGAGGCCATAGTTTAGAGTTAGATTTCTAAGTTGCCTAATTCACCCCCCCCCTCTTAGGCGTCTCGGTCTCCTTCAATTGGTATCAAAGCAGGTTGGCTCATATTTGGACCTTTGGCTTAACCGTCGTTGAGCCGACGCTATTGTAGAGTGGTTGGGATGGATACCGCTAGGCCTCCACAATTTGACGGCACTAACTTCCCATACTATAAAGCTAGAATGGCTTGCCACCTTGAGGCGGTTGATTTGGGTGTTTGGAGAGTCACTCGTGATGGGATGAAACCCATCAAGAATCCTGAAAACCCCACAAAGAGTGATGAAAAAGAAATGCATTTCAATGCTAGAGCTAAAAATTACTTGTTTGAATCTTTTAGCATGGATGTGTTTAACCAAGTGTTCACTTTAAATACGACACATGAAATTTGGTTAAAACTCCAAGAGCTCCATGACGGCACAAGTAATGTCCATGAGCAAAAACATTGTCTAGCTAAACAAAATTATGATTCCTTTAAAATGAATGATGATGAGCTTGTTCGTGATATGTATTCTCGTTTGAATCTAATTATCAATGAGCTCCATTCAATAGGATTATTAAAACTAGATGATGCGGACATCGTGAGGAAGATCATCTCCGTGCTACCACAAAAGAAATATGCAAGCATCATCACCATCCTTCACAACATGGAGAACTTGAGCACCATGACCCCGGGCATTGTCATTGGGAAGCTAGTGGCATTTGAAATGTCACGTAAGATGGGTCAAGGAGAAGCATCTTCATCAAGCAAAGGCAAAGCTCTCGCTTGTAGCGAAAAGAAAAAGATGAAGGGCAAGAAAGTTGAGTCAAGCTCAAGCTCAAGCTCCTCAAGTGAAGAAGAAGATGAGGATGATGATGATGATGAACAAGAATCAAGTAATGATGATCAATCTTCCTCCTCCACCTCCGACCTTGATGAAGAATCAATCAAATTAATCAACAAGGTGGAGAAGATGATCCAAAGGCTCAATGTCAAGGGTGTGCCCATCCAAATTCAAGATCTCATTTTCACCAATCAAAGAAATGAGCAAAGAAAGAGAGGATGCTACGGATGCGGCGAGATGGGGCACTTTGTGGAAGTTTGTCCAAATAAGCCCACACCCAAGACAAAGAAGAAGGCGTGCAAGAACAAAGCCCTCACAACAATAAGGTCATGGGATGATTCTTCAAGTGAAGAAGAAAACCATCACAAGAGGCGAGGTCACAAGCACTCATCATCAAGCTCTTCTCGTGTGTGCCTTATGGCACGAGGTAACAAAAGCTCATCCTCTAGTGAGAGTGATAGTGATGATGATTTGCCTTCTTACAATACAATTGTCCAACAAAATCTTAAATATGCTAAAGTTTGCACTAGTCAACAAAAGAAGCTCAAAAATTTAAAAGAAGAGCTAGGTAGTTCACAAGAAGCATACAAGAATTTGCTTGAACAATATGAAAACTTTGCAAATCTCAATGTTGAACTATCTACTAAAATTGAGCAACTTGAGGCTAGTGTAACAACAAGTGCATGCACAATTAATGATAAGCAACTTGAAAAGAAAAATGAAAAATTAAAAGAAAAGTTAGCTAGCTCACAAAATGATTATCAAAGTTTGCTTGCTAAAATGGAAATCATGTGCAAACATTGTGATGAGCTAACGAATAAAGTTGCTAATCTTGAGGTCATCAAAAATACCCCCACCAAGGCATCTAAAAGAAATGACATAATTAAAAAGGATGCATCTACCTCTTGCAATGATTTGTGTTTAAACTCACCTTTGTGCAACCAAGCTTGTGTTGAGAAAGTGATTGTAGATACATGCACACAAGAGGTTGTAAAAGAAAATGAGCA